>CM062809.1:429083112-430370892 GCA_031772625.1 Pinus tabuliformis | reverse complement strand
TATGCACCTCCAACCACCGTAAATTCATGAGATGATGACCACTCACTATAGCAGCATAAGGGCACAATCACTAGACTCCAAAATACAAACACCAACCACATAGAAGGCTGGGAGTAGATAGAGAAGTATGGTAAGTTGGGAGTTCTTATCCAATTACCAATCTAGGGTAAGATATCCACCTTTGATGGAGGAATATGATCAAAGGATAAGTGGTGAAAACTCCAATGTAGAGAATGATAGAATCCAAATGTTATATCCAAGGTAAGTGGTTGAAACAAATTATGGAAACTCCTAGAAGGGGAAGCTTCCAGTATCTTGATCATTTTCTTGTATTTCTAGAACCAACACATCCAAAGGGGAGTAACCTGCCGATGAGTAATGTAGGCCATAATGGAGAAAATAGCTGGTGAACGCACCCCAATAGGCCTATAAGGAGCGTTGGTCCTGAAACTAGCTCAAATGAAGCAGTTTTGCATTGAAAATCTGGGAAATGAAAGGTACAATCTTAAGGCTTTTTGCAATATGGTGATAAGGGGGAATAGGATGTTGATTGATTCCACTAGGAGGCTTATTGACCAGATGTGACAAAATGGCCTATAATAGAAGGATTTTTCTATATCTCGAAATTTGTGCATTAAGTGGTCGTGATTTATTTGAATAAAATAGGGAAAGTATGATTGCAAACCTTCATAAAAAATTTGTTTTTATATAATTACTAAAAATAAGTTTGTTTCTAATCCTACAACACACTTACTGTAACTTCTTCTACAAGGTTGCTGCAACTCCACTAGATTTGTTACAAGCTCATTAAACTCTTTGCACGATGCTAATTGTTAGATTAAGGGGGCCTGACCCAGGTTCATAGTTGTTTGCACCAACCAAAAAAACCCTTAACTGGAGGCCCTTTCGGAAACATCCTGCATAGCGTGGGTTGCAGTCTCACCCGAAGCAGTATTAGGGGATGCTAGAACCAATTTTCTCCATACAGGGATATGTGATAAGTGGTTTCTAAGTCTACACAACTTCAAATCTTCCTTCGTGCAGATCAGTATCTTCCAAGGTCTTGTCATTATAACAAAGTTAAAATGGTTCTTAGAACTTCGCGAAGGTCTATGATCAGTCTTTGCAGACCTTAACCAGATGATCTATATATTTTCACGTATTAATAAACAACCCTAGATCTGAGCTCATGAAGATTTATCCAATTTGTCAAAAAACATAGCAGAATTAACTATTATCTTCGTGAAACAAGATAACTAATTAAATTATGCATTAATAATACAGATCCAGTAACTTCGCGCAACATTCATTCATTATTTTATAAAACATATCATTAAGCAACAAAATATAACATAAACAGATTCAACAAAATTGTAGAGTAATTCTCCAAAATCAGTGTTTATTGATCTTGAGTATTTATATTACAGACTCTTCTACCTTGCCCACTTCGCTGCAGGGGTTCGCACACTCTGCTACGAACTTATCAAGACCTCTTGTGCACTTAGTTGTAGGAGCCTTCCCCTTCTCATCTAAGTACAGGAAGTGAAGCCATCCTTCCTTAGCACTTGCCCCAAATAGTTCTATATTGATTGTACGCTATCTACTACCTTCTTCTAAACTTGATATAACTGGAATATATAGACTTTTCAATACAATATCATGGTCCGTGGACCATGGGTGAGTCTCAAAACCGACTTAACTATCTATTTAAATAAGGGGCTAAGATACACTTGACACCTATTGATCTACATGCTCCACATCCACATATCGCGGAGACTTTACACCTTTTATAACAACATATAAAAAATTTGGGTTAACTAACCTCGAAAGTGACCCTAGGGACCCTAAACCAACAAGCCCCCAACACAAATATTGTGACTCACCCAGCTCAACCTGCATCACTGCAACCCAGCTTGATGTACATTACTGCAACTTCATCATGCCCCCAACACAAATATCGTGACTCACCCAGCTCGACTTGCATCACTACAACTTCAGCAACGCTCTATGCCACTACATGTTGTACCTCTTTGACCAATTTCTCTGTTGTTGGCCCTCACACTGCTAGGTGCATTGTCCTCTACTTCTGTTGTAGCCCCTTGATATTCTCCTAAGGTGACAAAGTAAGATGACAAGCTTCCTCTAGCCACGGCTGCAATTTGGCCTTCAGCAAGGCCTCTTTCCTCTGCAAGTACTCCACCAATGTTAGCAGCTTATTTCCCTCCTGTAAGTTTTCTAAGCACTATGATGGCACCAAAGTGCAAATAGTCACTCAGACCTCATCATACTACCACTGCATCCCTCAGACATCTGTGTTCAACTTCTGCAAGTTTGGGTCCTCCGATAGATTTGTCCATAATTCCATCGCTACATCAAACATCAAGGAGGAGTCATTAACTATCGTATCCAATGTATTCATTCTGTCCTTGACTGTTGCTCCGTGTTGCTCCTGAAATTCTGGTTAAGTCATTGGCTACAACTTCAACTGCAACTTTGCTATTTTCTTCTAGAAATCAAAAGTCACCCTACCTACTTCCTCCTTTGATGTCTATACTGCAACAACCAATTTCCTCACTTTGGCTAAGGCCTCTACATCCTCTAGTATATTTAGTTCAGGTACTGACTTGTAGGCCTGCTTGATCATTGTTTCTAGGCTCCGTCATTGTGTCTGCAACTCTTCTGTTTCCTTCAGTGCCTTGATTTTCTCTGCTAATAGTTGTTCATTGTTAACTTTCAATTCACTGATGACGTGAGGGTGCATTGTTCTATGATCCTCAACTCATCTGACACCCCCTGATGTAGCACATGGAGGGTCTAGAGTGGCAGCATAGCCCAATTTAGGCCTATATCCTTCACTGTGCTCATCACAGCGCGATCCTCATCTGATTCTATGTGGACTGACCCCTTTGGAAATGGAATGACTCTGAGGTCCAGAGTCCATTCTGTCTCCACCACTCTGCTACTTCCTTGAGTTAGGCTCGCTTGTACTCCACTCACTTTCCTGATGCATCCCTAGATCCTGTTCTCCTGGATTTGTATCTCATGCAGATCCTTTTGGATGCACCCTAGCGTCTGCATATATTGTTGGTCAAACTGTTACAACACTTCCATTATGGTATCCCTCACCTTGTCTTCGATCTCATCAAGATCACCTTCTATCAACACCATTGGGTTGAGAGGTGTCTGTTCGTCCGACTTGTGCTTTTTTCATTGTCCAATAGTCTGATCTTGACTGTGCCTCTTCAGGATGAAAGGAGTACTCTACTTCTCACCACCACTATTAGGACATGAAAAAGGTATGATTTCTCTTCGTAAAATGCTTCATTAACCATACATCCTTATATGATTATCTCCATTTATAGATAAAATGAGGAAAATATTGTCTAAAGTTGGATGAAAGCATTTGGTGATAGAATAGGCAAATCTAGTACAAGAAACTGATTTTTTTCTATCTTTCTGTGCAGAGATGCGGCCTAGGAAAAATCCATTCAGTTGACACAACAACACGAGGCCAAAAAAGGGAAAAGCTATAGTGTCTTAGGCATACAAGGAAGTGGGAGAACAAATTGAACAATGCTATTTTATCACATGATCATATTATGTATTGCGAAATCCTTAGGATCCCTTGATACTGAGGGTTCACTTTTATCCAGTTACTCTTTTATGTTATATATAGGGCCGAAAGGAAATTAGATACAGTTCAGACTTGGATAATATATAATTATTCTTTTTGAAAACATATCTGTTGTTATATCACTGACTCTATATTATGTCACTTGCAATTAATGAAAGGAGGTTGTGTTTGATATATCTTCATATTATGAATTCTTATTAAGCAGAGGCTTCTGGCAACTCTGGGCCTAGTCACAAGAATATCTACTACTCCCTTGTGTTATAGTGTTTATATTTAGTCTTTGTTATTTATTTAATGTTTAGTCATTGGTTACTTCATTTATTGTAAAGGTTTGTGATATTGATTTATACTGCTGTTCAATTAGATTCAGAGTGAAGCTGTGTGATGTACTTAAGCATCACTTTGATTGGAACGAGTGAATTAGTGTTAATAACAGATTATTGTTCATTTTGAATTGATGTTATCATAGATCTTGGAGATAAGGCTTATTAACTTCTACATATTGCAACCAAGATTGTTTTCCATTTAGAAATCCTTTATCACTATTTGTCATTCAATTGCTATTTGTTGTTCAAGTACTGATTGTTGTTCAATTACTATTGCTGTTCAATTGAGAATTGCAAGTTAACTTGGGTTTCTATAGATTAACAGTGATGTTCAATAGTTATAGTTTCTTTCCTTAATTGAGTAAGTAATTAATTCTAATTGTGATTCATATTTGTATTTAGTTTCAATTTATTTTGGAACAAGTTGCATAGTGTGTTAAGAGTATTTCTTCCATAGATAGTTCTTTCCATAATTGCATGAATTGAATTGAAGAATTAGCCATTATTGACTGCAATGATACATCATTAGGTAACCTCTAGATTCACTACATTTATTGTGCTGACACTCTTTAGATAAAAAGACTTACCTCGGGTTGACAACTAATGTAGGGATTAAGGTTGCCTGTAAAAAGACATCTTAGTGAGCCAACATTTTGGTGTCGTTGCCCGAGAGAGTGTTTCAAGTGACTTTTTTTTACCTTTTTTGTGAAAGAATAGGGTTTTAAAAATGGAAGGTAAGAACCTACATACCTAGCAGGTAAAGTTGTTGCTTACCTGCCCACTTTATAACAAAACCTTATAGGTTAAATAGGGTTTTATTTTTATGAATGACTAGAAATAGAAAAATAGAAAAACCCAAAAAACCAAAAGGATTTGTGAACCTTTGGAGAACGACCTTTATAGAAAAAATCGTAAGAAGAGCAGAGTCTCAAGCATCAGTAGGGTTACAGGCTATACCTGGAAATAGTTCTATTGTTATCCCTCAAGTAGCAGGCTCACCATCTATAGCTTACATTAAGATTCAAAGCCAAGTAGGAGGATCAGAATAGAGTCTTCAAGGAACAATAAGTTTACACTCTGATCCTCTACAAGAGGGAAAATATTGTAACTTAAGAGAAGGAAAAGGAGAAACTAGTGGGGCTGCTAAAGCAGAACCAAAACTGCCTGAACAAGGATCTCATGAGATCCCAGACCTAAGTAGTACTATAAAGCCAGCTCAGGTTGCTAACTCTCTGCTAACTCCAGAAGCACCCCTTGAAATCCCTGAATATTATTCACACATCTTTGATCAAATGGAAGATTAGCCACCCCAAGGTCAAACCTCGACATTAGAGTACCCTATAGTCGACCAGGTGGCCAATGCTCCTATGAAGGCTATTCCTTTGCAAATCATATCAACCTTCCATAAGATGCTCGCAGAGGATCCTGATGCTTTCCTGATTGATTTTGATGTCCTATGTAGAGGGTATGACTATACCACCAACCCCCAAAAGCTAAAACTATTCCTGTCCACTTTGAAAGGGGCAACTCTAAGATGCTTTATGGGTATAGGTGGGTGAACTATCAGCTCTTAGGATGAAATGAAAACCTCCTTCCTCAAAAGATACCAAGAATTTTGTAAGACTAGGGAACTGAAAGATGAGATTTTCAAGATGACTTCAAAAGATAATGAAACAATGGAAGAATATCTAGAATGATTTAATTATATTTTTCAGAGGTCTCCACAAACTACCCTACCAAAAGAAGTCCTAAGAGCTATCTTAATTAAAGGAATAAAAGAAAAATGGGTAGAAACTCTAATCCTAATGGGAAAATGAGATATTTCTCAGGAAGATTATGATGAAATTATTCATTTGTATATCAGGTGTTTGCGGGGAAGCACACACACAGGAGCAGGAAGCCAAGCTCCCATGAGTAGAGGAAGTAAACCACAAAGTGGAGGTGTAACACGGATGGATATCAATAACCTCCTAGAATATTTTAAGACAGACATCCTGGGCACTCTTACAACACAACAAGATGTCCTATAGGCTAAACAAAAATAGGCTTTAGCAGAACAAAATTTAACCATCTTTTTCCCACATTGGTGAAAGAAGCACAACCAATGGGAATGCCCATTAGACATGGTTCAAACATGCACCATCTATACTAAATATCACATCACTGAACAATTTCCATCATTACCTAGGCTGAAAGCAATAATCAAAGAAGTGGAGGAAGAAACAAAACCGGTATATCTGATGAACCAGCGTCGACAATGGCAAGCTAAACCTACACGTATGTGATAAGATGCACCCCAATTCTTTCCTTCCTCATTGTTTTATCAACAGTAGAACCTTGGGGTAGCCTGGAAAGGCCAATCACCCTACCCAAATTAGCAGAGCCTACCATTCCCTATGATATCCTGGCCAACACAATATTTTCCAAGAAATAGCTGGCCAAATTCTCCTTTTACTCCTGTTTGGCAAGGCAATCCCTATCAATCCTAGTGGCCTACCTCTACCTCTAAAAATCCAAATTGGTCTACAAATTGGTAGTGACCTCTTGGGATATCTAATTTACCTATGGGGATAGGCCGCCAGGCTCAACCCACACTGTCAGCTCCATATACATTACAAAAAAATTCTTAACTTCTTTTGTGGCCACAATTACCAGCTCAGCCAAACTCGAATCCTAATAGCAGACTAGACTAATTGGTATAGATTATTGAAATCCCAGAGTATGAGATTGAGTAGAAAGAATGTAATGAGCTCAAATTGAGGTTAGGATGCATCATCACCCCTGAGGAAAACAAGGACCAACCTTCAATTGAAAATGTAGCTCCACCTGTACATATTCCATCACTTGCACATATTCCACCACATGTAAATAATACTAAACTAAACCAAGGGGAAGAAATAGATCAGCATGATGACCCCGAAAAATTTATAGTCACTTCTCTTCCATTCCCCGAAAGACTAACGATACCCAAACCGATCGCCTACCCTGATTTCGATCTTGTAGGGGAACTAAAAAATTTGTGTATTAAGATCCCTCTCCTCCAGGCCATTCAAGACATCCCCATCTATGCCAAAACAATTAAAGAATTGTGTGTAAGGAAGCCTACGAGGAAGGTAAAAACCTCACCCACTATCCATGTAGTAGGAACCTTATCCGACTTACTCTTGGGAGAGGAAACTCCAATAAAGTACGAAGATCCTGGAAACCCCATAGTAATAGTTCAGATATATGGCCACTCTTTTCGAAATACACTAGTTGATCTAGGAGCCACCATTAACATATTAACAAATGAAACTTGTCAAGAACTTGGTATTATAGCCCTAGAACAAACCACCACTTTATTAGAACTTGCTGACCGATCAGTCGTAAGACCAGAAGGGAATTTACAAGATATCACAGTTTATGTTGACTCATGGGAATATCCAGTAGATATCCTGGTTATAAACCCAAGGAGTAGGTTGGATGGGAATCCTTTGATTCAGGGCTGACCTTGGCTGGCAATAGCTAATGCATATATTGGCTGCCGAGAAGGCAGCATGACTATTACAAAGGGGGATGCTGTGGAAAATCCGGTGTTATATCCTCTTGCCAAGCCAAGTTTTCCCATTGTAAAAATATGTAAGCAACCACCAACATACCTAGAAGAGAGCACCCATTCACCACTCACAGTAGCAGAGGCACTGGAATTTAAAGATGAGACTGAAGATGACGTTATCAATAATTTCATAAATCAGCCAGCTAAGGTCAGTAGTGTACAGTGTCAAATGTTGAAAGCAATCCTTGATAACGAAGCCATGGAAGATCCCCTAAAGGATACAAACAACAAACATATTCAGATGAATTTTGTTCATAACAGCAAACTCGTTGAGATTGAGGCTTGAAAAGTTCTAAATATCAATAAAAATTTGGATAGAGAACAACAACATAAGCTTATCCAAGTCTTAAAGAAAAATAAAGGGGATATTGAGTGCGATTATCCTCATAAGAAAGGGATAGATCCACAACTATGTACACAACACATCTATACAGAGAATGATGCTCTACCCATCCAACAACCTCAATGGAGGTTGAACCCACTCCTCAAGGACATCATGAAAGAGGAATTGCAGAAGCTACTGGATGTAAATTTTATTTATCCTATCTCAGACAGTAAATGGTTCTCTCTATTAGTGGTCGTCCCTAAGAAAAATAGGAAGTGAAATATTTGTGTAGACTATCGTGAGTTGAAGAAGGAAACACAAAAATATCACTTCCCCCACCCATTCATTGATCAGGTCCTTGATACGTTGGTAGGGAAGCAGTTCTTCTCCTTTTTGGATGGCTTTAGTAGTTACAATAAAATTCAAATTTCCCCTGAAGATTAGGATAAAACAATATTCACCTATCCTTGGGGCACACTCACATACAGGGTATTTCCATTTGGCTTGTGTAATGCCCCAGCATCATTCTAGAGAGCTATACTCAACATCTTTGCTGATCTAATAAATGAAGGACTGGAGATATATATGGATGAATTTACTTTATATGTGAATGACTTCGATCAAGCATTACAAACTCTAGAAAAGGTCTTACAATGATACATTTCTACCAGGTTATGTTTAAGAAATGTGAAGTGTCACATGATGATGACCGAAGGCATGATCCTGGGACATTACATCTTTGCAGTAGGAATACAAGTAGATCCAAAAAAAATATAGGTAATTCTTTTATTGCCTACCCCCTGCACTCAAACAGAGGTACGTAGCTTCCTGGGATATGCAGGTTATTATCTTAGGTTTATCAAAAAAAATTCATAGATTGTGGCACCCTTATATGCTCTAACTGGAAATGTTGATTTCAGTTGGTCTAACAAGTGTGACATAGCTTTTGGAGGTTTAAAGAAACTAGTATAAACAACACCGGTATTAGGTGGACCAAACTGGGAGCTGCCTTTCCACATCTCCACGGACGCATCAGATGTGGCTATAGGCACTGTCCTCAGCCAAGAGGAGGACAAGAAACCTTATGCTATGTTATATTAGGAAAATCTCATTTTTGCAGAACTTAGTTATACAGTGACAGAAAAAGAATTCTTCATTGTTATATATGCAATAAACAAATTTAGACACTATACAACTAGCTACCAAGTCTTTTTGTACACTAATCACTCTGTCATTCTGTATTTAGCTAATAAATTGATCACAAATGGTCGAGTAACATGGTGGCTATTTCTTTTGCAGGAGTTCTACATTACCATTAAAGATCATCCGAGGAAGGAAAACTCAGTTTCTGATTTTCTATCTTGAATCCTGAAGTTGAATTATCCATTGGCGGTAGATGACCAATTCCAAAATGAACACCTATTTTCCATTGTATTTAAGGCACCATGGTATGCAAATGTGGCAAATTATCTAGTAGTATTGAAGCTACCTAAACATTTGACGATAACAGAAAGAAAACTAATTGTTCAGCGCAGTGCCCCGTTCTCTTCGATAGGCTTATATCTTTTTCATACAGGGGACAACATGTGTATACGTAGATGTATCTGCGAGGATGAGATCCATGACATTCTGAAGGCTTGCCATGATGAACCCTGTGGGGGAAATTTTATAGATCGAAGGATAAGACAGAAGGTATTAGGAATGGGTTATTAATTTCCCACTATATTTAAGGATTCTAAAAAATATTCCCAAGCCTGCGATAGTTGCCAAAGGATGGGTTGGCCTGGCCAATTTGATGAAATTTCTTTGCAGCCCCAATTAGTCATAGAAACCTTTGAGCATTGGGCATTAAAATTCATAGGTCCATTCCATTTTCCATCCAATCCGAAGGCCTACATACTGGTAGCCGTGGATTATGTGAAAAAATGGGTGGAAATAGTAGATTTACCAAGAGCCACAGAGGAAGCAGTGATTAACTTCCTTTTTGAGTTATTTGTGAAGTATGTATTACCACGGGAAGTGATCACAGATGGAGGAAAGAAATTTACAGTGCACAAGATTACTGCCACTCTCAGAAACTATCATATTACGCATAGGATCACTTCTCCGTATCACCCAAAGGAGAATGAGCAAGTCGAAAGCACCAATAAGGTTATAGAAGCAATTCTGACCAACACAGTCTCAACACACTGACGAGATTGGGCTACTAGACTACCAGAGGACTTGTGGCCCTATCGTACAACTTGGAGGAATACTATTGGATACTCTCCATACCAACTTGTGTTCGGTAAAGAACCAATTTTTCCAATCGAATTTGAAATAAATACTCTAAGAAAGAGCCAAGAAGTGGGGTTGGATTTAATAGAAGCCCAAACCAAGCATCTTGAGTAGATTAACAAACTAAATGAGGCTCGATTGCTTGATTTGCAACAAACTGCAATAATCCAGCAGCAAAGGAAAAAATGGCATGATAGCCTTATCAAGAAGAAAGCATTTCAAAAAGGGGATTGGCACTTCTGTACAATTCTAGATTCCAGGACTTCCTGGGAAAGTTGCAAACAAGATGGCTCAACCCTTATGAGATTCAAGAAGTGCATAATAATCGTACTCTTACCTTGACTACCATAGACGGATCCAACCATTCTTTTAAGGTAAATGGGAATCGAGTGCAACTTTATCATCAACCTCTTACCAAGGAGTCTTTCTACAAGTAGGTACATGAGGACCCCTCCATGCAAATTCTAGCTACAGAGAAAGAAAACCCAGCAAATTTTCCTTCAAAAAATTGAAATTGCTTGAGAAATTGAAAATAATCTACATATCGTTTTAGGCATTGCCATGTAAATATGATTTTTTTAGGAAGTTTCACAAAGTTTGGAAGTTTTATTTTCCTCTTTTTTCTTTTTTTTTTTCGATGTTCAAACAATTGAACGTCTGCCATTCAATTGATTGAACAACACGTTTTCTTCTTCTTCTTTTTTTCCGTTCAAAAAATTGAAAGTTTGTCATTCAATTGATTGAACAAAAATTTTTGTTCTTTTTATTTTTTTCGTTGTTCAAACAATTGCACATTTACCATTCAATTGATTGAAAAACACATTTTCCTTTAGTTTTTCTTTTCCGCTGTTCAAACAATTGAACATCTGACATTTAATTGATTGAACAAGACATTTTCTTCTTTTTGTTTCCATTGCTCAAACAATTGAACGTCTATCGTTCACTTGATTGAACATCACATTTTGTTCTTATTTTGTTTTTCGCCATTCAAAATATTGCACGTTTGTCATTCAATTGATTGAACAACACATTTTCCTCTCATTTTGTATTTCGATGTTCAAACAATGAAATGTTTGTCATTCAAATTGATTGAACAACACATTTTTCTTTTTTTTGTTTTTCGCTGTTCAAACTATTGAATGACTACCATTCAATTGATTGAACACCACATTTTCCTTATTTTGTTTTCGTTGTTCAAACAATTGAACGATTGCCATTCAATTGATTGAACATCACACTTTTCTTTTTGGTTTTCATCGTTCAAACAATTGAACGTTTTCTGTTCAATTGATTGAACAACACAATTTGTTTTCATTTTATTTTTGCTGTTCGAACTATTGAACAACTGCTGTTCAATTGAGTGAACAACACAATTTGTTTTCATTTTGTTTTCACTGTTCAAACTATTGAATGGCTGTCATTCGATTGATTGAACAACACAATTCATTTTTTGATTTTGTCATTTAAACAATTGAATGACTGCCGTTTAATTGATTGAACAACACTTTTTCTTTTTTAATTGATTTTGCTGTGCAAACGATTGAATGATTTTCGTTCAATCGATTGAACAACACTTTTCATTTTCTATCTTGATTTTGATATTCAAACAATTGAACGATTGTCATTCAATCGAATGAACAACACCATTTTAAGAAGATAAATTATGAATTTTCCTCATTTCTTTGATCATTATGTCATTCCCTCTTCTTCTTTTGTATTGCAAATAAGCACCATTTGAATCGATTTGTGAATCTTCTAAAGAAAAACGGTAATAAAAATATAATTATGACTTCTAAAATCCTTTTGATGGTTATCTTTATCCATAAGGTAATACGGTGTATCTTTACAATGACTGCCTAAACATCTTTTCTTTTGGACACATCATGAAATGATTCATTATCCTTAATCCATGTTGGCTTATGTTTATACTCCCAAACTGATAAAACTCATTGATATAATGATAAGAGGATAAGAGTATAACACTTTCATTGGCATTTTTTTACTTCTTACACCATCCCTGACTCTTAAAGAGAAAATGAGCCTCCCTTTTTCTACAATAAGAATTACAAAAGAAAAATAAAATATGAAAATGTTTAAAACATTGTTTAAAGAAGATAGGGGGGTCTCATTATGAGCCAGCCTACCATGATCATAAGGATGTAACAAGTGACATTCCAATTTGGCTACCAAACCAAGGCAATGACCTTCTTAATAATTAAATATGTTAGAAGAATAGGGGGTGTCATCACGAGATAACCTAATCACTTTGCTACACCATGGTGAGTGGCACTATGGTTATCTGGTCACCATGCCAGCATAGTGATCTCTTTATGACAAAAAAAAGAAGAATTAACTATAAGAAGGACTCTAGCTCATTTGGGGGCGTTAAAAAGCAACCCTGCCGAGGATATGAATGCCTTCTAGCAGCAATGGCTCTGCTTGTGGTATTGGAGTATCATATTATATTGCCATATGTCATTTAGATCTTATCACCCATGAATTTATTTCTAACGAGAATTTCCATTTGAGTAGAACTTTTACAAGTCAAATAACATGGTGACTTTAATCTATATTCATTATATTCCATATGTCCAATCATTTAATGACAATCATTAAACACATACCGCCAATTATGCTGATGTGATTAATACTACTCACGATAAATATCTTTGACATAATGAATTGAAAGTTGTTGTTTTTATTTGATTTGGAAACTTCACATCCAACGACGAATATTGCTTAAAATCTTTAATTGATTTGCGTGCTGCGTTTTCTAGATTGGTTGTCAGCATTTACTTCACATTAGTATATTTTCTTGATTTTTGCATGCTAAAAGGATGTGGATGCCCTTTTCTCGTCAGAGGGGGGATGGCCTGCATATGCATGTCACGTATCACACTTATGGATAACTATGTGACAATAATTTGGATTACCTCCAGTGTAGGTTTTAACCTCGTACAGAAATTACCTGCATACGAATTCTAAAACATAGAAAATAAACAATGCGAGAGAATAACACAAAAAACACAAATACACAGAGATTTTCCCCTGGATCCCAAAACCAGGACTACCAGCTTGATTTTTCATTATGTTCCTTTCAATGTTACAATACATAATTATACATGCCGAAGCATCCAATACCATGGACCGAAAACCATCGTGTCCAAAAAACATGTGTGAAAATCATGCACAAAACCATAGGTGGGTCTGCCCAACCTAACATAGGGTCCAAAACCAAAATTTTCCGGGGCGCTACCCTGGACCCCATAAAGTGGGGTTACGGGTGGCCTTCAAACCCCCTATTAACTACGTGGAAAGAAAATAGAACAACCCAAAATTCTCCCACTTGTTTTCTTCTTTCCACAGGGGGCCACAAGAGAGCTTAGTCATTTTCCTAGCCCGGAAATGCCCATTGTCTCTCTACACCAAGAGAACTTCTCAGAGCTCATAGATTTTGTCAATGCATCTGCAATATTCTTCAAAGTGTCCACCTTTACCGGTAACACCTTTTTGTCTTCTATCATATCCCTCACAAAGTGATAATGAACATCAATGTGCTTTTTCTTTGAATGATATGCAGGGTTCTTTTCCAAGAAAATTGCACTTTGGCTGTCATAGTCTATCCTTATAGCTTCCTTCACTAACCCCATACTTGAACACAAACTCTGCAACCAAACTGATTCCTTGCTTGCATGAGTGGCTGTCATGTATTCTGCCTCTGTAGTTGATAGTGCCACTATAGATTGTTTCTTACTCATCCAACTGACTTCTCCTCCAAATAGGTTAAACACATACCCACTTGTAGATATTCTCTAATCCAGATCTCCAGTCTAGTCTGCATCAACAAAGCCACGAATATCTAACACTCTGTCCAATCCTAGTCTTCGTTGGTAGCACAGACCATAATCACTAGTGCCACGCAAATACTTGAAAACCTGCTTCACTGTTGTCCAATGCTCCTTTCCTGCTTTTGACATAAGCCTGCTCAATACTCCTACTGCATGTGCAATGTCTGCTCTAGTACAGACCATTGCATACATTAGGCTACCAACTGCACTTGCATATGGAACACAGGACATGTCCTCTTCCTCTTCTTGTGTCTTTGGACACTGTTCACCAGATAACCTCACACCTACATAAATAGGAACCTTCACCGGTTTACTATCTTGCATATTAAACCTCTACAGTATTGTCTCATCATACTTCCTATGGTTTAACCAGAGCTTCCTCTTTCCTCAATCTCTTTTAATTTCCATTCCCAAAATACAGTTTGCAGTGCCAAGATCTTTCATGTGGAATTTGGAGGACAATTGGGTCTTCAAATCCTAGATAATTTTTTTTTCATTTCAAACCAGCAACATATCATCCACATACAAGACCAGATAAATAACATGGTCACCAATTAATTTAAAATACACATAGTGATCTACTTTGCTTCTGGTGAAGCCAAGTCCCCATATAAATGTATCATATTTCTGATACCATATCCTTGGTGACTGTTTTAACCCATACAAAGACTTCCTTAACTTGCATACCAGTTCTTTCTTACCCTTCACCGCAAAGCCTTCAGGTTGCTTCATGTAGATTTCCTCTTCCAGATCCCCATGAAGAAATGTTGTATTCACATCCATCTGTTCTACCTCAAAATAAAAAGTACCAACAACAGATAAAAGTAATCTAATAGAATTTACCTTGGCAACAGGAGAAAAAATATCACCAAAATCAATTCCTGGCACCTGGGAATAACCTTTTGCTACCAAGCGAGCTTTGTATTTCTCCACTTTTCCTTTTGAATTTTTCTTCTTTTTGAACACCCATTTGCTGCCAATGGGTTTCCTTCCAGCCAGGAACTCCACCAGATCCCAAGCCTCATTTTTGTGCAAAGATGCCATTTCATCAACCATGGCCTCTTTCCAGAGTTTTCCATCCTCTGAATTCACTGCTTCCTTCACAATTCTGGGATCATCATCAGTAATAGACAAAGCAAAATTTGAATAGAAAGCAGATGGACTATACCTTTCTGGCTACCTTCTTTCTCGAACTGATCTTCTCATAGCGGGAGTTTGTGGATCTTCATCTTCTGATTCCTCCGCTGTTGTAGATTTTGATTCTTCCTCCTTTAGCACAAACTCTATCTTCTTAAGTTACTTTGGTTGGACTTCATGTTTAATAACATCTTTCACCTCTCTAAACACCACATCTCGGTTGTACACAACCTTCCTTGTTACTGGGTTCCAAAGCTTATAACCCTTTAAACCATCCCTGTACCCAATAAAGATGCACTTTTCATATTTACTATCCAACTTGGTTCGTTTCTCCTTTGGAACATGTACATATGCATCACATCCAAATACCCTCAGATGTGAAAGAGAGGGTTTGTTACCAGTCCATACCTCTTGAGGATTCTTATCCTCCAACACTGATGAAGGTGACATGTTGACTAGGTAACATGCAGTATCCACTGCCTCTGCACAAAATTCTTGTCCTAACTCGACACCACTGAGCATGCTTCTTGCCCTTTCGATCAACATCTTATTCATTCTTTCTGCAACTCCATTTTGCTGAGGTGTATATGGAGTATTCTTCTACCATGCTATAACACACTTCTTACAAAATTCTTCAAATTCCTTACTGAAAAACTCTCCACTGTTATCTGTCCTTAGCACCTTTATCTTCTTTTCTGTCTAGTTTTCCACTAGAGTCTTAAATTCTTTAAACCTGTCAAAGACTTCATATTTCTTCTTAAGGAAATGTATCCATGTATTCCTTGAGAAGTCATCTATAAATGATACATAGTACACAGACTTACCCAATGATGTAACCTTCACAGGTCCAAACACATCATTGTGCACAAGTTCTAATATCTGTTTCGCCCTCTTAATACCAGAGGGGAAACTCACCCGATTCTGCTTCCCATATACACAATTTTCACAGAAATCAAAATCCAGAGATCTATTTCTCATACCTTTACCATGAAGTATCTGAAGGCCCTTTTCTCCAATATGTCCAAGCCTTTGATGCCACAGCATGGTCTTCTCTCCAGAAACCACTAGATTTTTTTCTCCACTTTCAGGAACCACAAAACTATTGCACCCACAATAACAATGCTATCTTGCAGCTTGTAAATAGTTCCAATCTGAACTCCCCACATCAATACCAGTGCTCCTCGAACTATATTGTAAGTATCCTTATCAAACACTATTTTTACACCTACATCATCCAGCTTGCTAACGGAAATCAGATTTCTGGCTAATGCAGGAATACGTAGAACACCTGGAATCATTCTAACCCTTCCACCTTGCAACTTCGACTTTACTTTTCCATGACCAACGATTCTAGCCTTCTTGTCATCCCCCAAGAAGACATCACCACCATCATATTTCTCATACTCGCATAACCACTCTCTATGGGGAGTGAAGTGAAAGGATGCACCTGAGTCAATCAACCATGCCTCATGATCTACATGTGTACTTGAAGAAGCCAAGTACACATCCCCACCTTCATCTGAGGTGGTTTTCACCTCTGCAGAAGGTGCCTCATTAGATCCCTTTCCTTTGTCAGGAGCTTTTGATTTAGAGTCCCTTTTTTAGTGCCCTTCCTTTCCACATTTCCAACACACCGCCTTTACAGGTTTTCCTAGAGATTTAGATCTCCCTTTAGATTTAGATCTCCCACTCGATGACTTATTTTTGTTTCTGTCCTGGGTCTACCCTCGTACAAACAAGGCATCACCATTTTGGCTCTCCATATTTTTCTGTCTCATCTCCTCTATCAGCAAGGATTAGACTATTTCATCATAATGCAAGGTAGTTGCATTGCTACCTATTGCAATAACCAAACTATCCCACGAATCTGGTAGAGAACAAAACAAATTGATGCACTTATCTTCATCTGAAATTTTAATATCAACAGATTCTAACTGACTTACCATAGTATTAAATGCATCCAGATGCTCTTTCACCGAGTCCTCATCTTTCATCCTTAGGTTATACAGCTTTTTCCACAGGAACAATTTATTCACCAGAGACTTAGATTGGTAGAAATTCCCTAACTTGTCCCACAAAGCCTTCGCCATAGCTTCCCCTGATACATTCAGCAATACTGAATTTGAGACACATAATCGTATTGTGCTCTTTGCCTTCCGATCCAACTTCTTACATTCTTCATCAGACTCTCTCGTTGGTTTAGTACCCGGATCTACCACGATCCACTGGTCTTTATCCACCAACAGATCCTCCATCTTGAGTTTCCACAACTAAAAACTCTGACCATTAAATTTCTCAATCTCTATCTTTCCACTGCTCGCCATCTTCTTTCACCACCAGAATTGATCTCGCAGATCTCCCACTAAACAGGGTCTACCACAGGCCCAAGAAAAACCCCTCAGCAACAAAGGCATCCCCTTGAAGCCAAAACTTCTCTGATGCCAAATGTAGGTTTAACGCCATACAGAAATTACTTGCATACGAATTCTAAAACACAGAAAATAAACAATGCCAGAGAATAACACATAAAACACATATACACAGAGATTTTCCCCTAGATCCCAAAACCGGGACTAACAACATGATTTTTCATTATGTTCCTATCAATGTTACAATACATAATTATACATGCCGAAGTATCCAATACCATGGACCGAAAATCATCGCGTCCAAAAAACATGTGCGAAAGTCATGCACAAAACCATAGGTGGGTCCGCCCAACCTAACATAGGGTCCAAAACCAAAATTTTTCGAGGCGCTGCCCCAGACCCCATAAAGTGTGGTTACGAGTGTTCTCCAAACCCCCTATTAACTACGTGGAAAGAATGGAACACAACCCAACATCTAGAGTACGAACTACATGATGAGTATGAATGTGTAATAATTAGCAGGAAATTCTGATTGGGCGAAGAATTGCAACCATTATGGCAGGCATGTGAATTTATGATCCTGCATTTAGTATGGCTGACATGACGAATGACTTAACCAAAAAAGATAATAATTTTCCAAATAGTGTCATTTCCCATTTAATTGTTGTTGTTCTAAATTACAGAGGTAAAACACAATTGCATACAAGTGAACCATCCTCAGGTGTAGCAGCCATGGGCAGAAGAGCTATCTGCAGTGAACCTCGAGTGCTGATGGTGTCAGATCAAGCTCACAAAATCCTTGAAGGTGCTGGCTGGTTGTAGTATTTAAACATATTACATGGATTTCATGAGGAGCTAATATTGGAATTTCTACAAAATCCACATAATGGTAGCACAGTGGTAAAAGGTATAAGAATGATGGTTTTTGAAGAAGTCCTAGCCGAAGTCACTAGACTTCCAGTAGAAGGGACGAAATGAGTAGATAAACGTGTCCTTTTATATAGCACAATTGATGTATTCTAGGACCCGGGCAAGTGGCTAGTACGAATAGGAAAAGGAATTCATCCTTCATCGTTACAACAACTGTGGCAAGAACTGGTGGTCATCATCCAAAGATACATTACCTACGACGGCCGACACGATGTGGTAAAGCCCCGACAACTGAAACTTCTAGCCATTTTAAAGCAAATAATTTCAGTTAATTTATCATTTTATCTGAATTCCCTGTTACATGATGTCGCCCAACGGGTAAGGACAACTAAATACCCACATAGTGTAGTCAGCCATCATGGGTTAATTAAATTAATTATCACAAATATATTGGCCCAAGAGCAATTGACATGGGATAGTATCATAAATCCTACCTTGGCTCCACCACCTGAAAATTCGGAAGCAGAGTAGCAAGGGCTAAGAACCACAAGCCCAAAAAGAATACTAAAGAGAAAGAATCCCTCTCAACCCTTATAACTAGTAAAGCATAGGTGCTCTGTGCGAGTGAAAGCCCAATGGTGCATCCCAATTCAAGCAGAGGAAGCTAGACCATCCCTCACACCTCCTCCTAGTCCACAAGACCCTTCTTTAGAAGACTATGAGGAGGAAATGGCCAGGGTATTGGGAAGCATGGGAATGTTTACCGAAGGTAGGGAAAAGCCAGGGAGCATTGAAAAAGAAAATTGTACGCTTGACCGGTCGATCCCTACCGATAGCCCCGGTCGTGAGCAAACCCAGCCATTTACTGATGTGATGGAGGAATAGAGGGTGGCAATTCCTTCTATCGAAATAACCCTCGAAGTTGAGGTACATGAAGAAGAAACTCAGACAATGGGCACTAGACTAGTGGACCCCCCAGTAGAAGGAAACCTTGAAGAAGAAAACTTGAGAGATGTCAATCAACCAAGTGATACTCCCTTTTTGAAGTCCCCTGTGGATGAGGCCTACCAAGGAGAAGACCTGGAGAATGATAATTGTTTAGGAGATACCATTACATTAGGATCTCCTAAAAATGAAATACATAATAACAAGGAGTTAGAAGGCAAAATTCCGCCAGAACACACAGTTCCAAGTGGGAACATCCCTGATGATGACATAGTACATCCTGTACAGGAAACGGAGGATAACGTAGCTACCCCACCATTAGATGAAGGCCCTAGTGTAGAGATTTCCTATAGAGATAGGCTTAGAAAGATGCTCAAAAAGTACATAAAACATAAACAAGTAATCAAGAAGTTGAAACATTGGTTAAAAGAGGCAACCAAAATCGCAAAAATGAAAGTGGAAATGGAAACAGTAGGAATGTAAATAGAACAATGTTCTAGGAAGGATGTTGAGACTCAGACAAAGTTTCTTGTGGTCTGTCCAAAAGAAACCCAGACTGAGCCAGCTATGATAGAAGACACTACCATGCAAACTGAGGACCCCTGTATCTTTTCGTAGGGAACTCAAACAGACCACCCCACTATGGATACTACTGTCCAAACAGATGTTGAGGAAGATGTTCGAGTTGATAGTAAAATTCAAGAAGAAGCTGAAGCTGCTGAGCAGACAGACCCTATGGAGACACATGATGGAGAGGTCCAAAAAGATGAAACACCCCTTTGCACCACCTTGGTAAGAGAGGGTGTCATCAAAAAATTTGCACAACAAACTACTAGTGGTTCAATAGGAACTGGCTCAACACAACGAAAAGGTGGTCCCTCTGCATGAACATCAAGGGTTAAGGAAGAAGTTTGAAGCACTTACCAGGACTGAATATGAGATCTTTGCTTAGTATAAGGCTAAACAAAAGAAGGTTGAAAGATTAAAAGGTCAATTGAAAAAAGCTAGAGAGAAAATGGAGACCGTCTTCTCTCTTATTCGGACACCCTATCTTGCCAAGCCCCTGCCACAAATTATGATTTATTTCTCATGGAAAGATACCTCCTATTAAAATTTAAGGCTACTAAGGCTAGCAAACCGGTAGATATCAAAACCACTCCCAACTTTATCAAATTATTCAGAGAGCACGATGAGAAGGTTCTGTGCCTCCTTTATGAACTCTATATGCATAATTTTGTTTTAGAAGATGACAGGGACAACCACCCTAGCCCTTTTATAGGAGACATCCAATTTCAAGCATTCCTCTCATTCGCTGCCAACCAGCTCAAATGGGCCAAGGCTCACAACACTTTCAGAAGACGTGAGTATGGAATTGACCTATGGATCAGAGGGGAGTCTACATCGCCATTACTCCTATCTGTCAGGCTTAAATAGTTTATGCAGTGAGCCGATGTTGTAGGCAAATTGGGGCCACTTGATACTAATATTATTCAGGCTGGAAAGGAATATTTCTAGGACATTAATGAAGAAGCCTTGTCTGCATCAAGGAAAAGGTGGGAAGTCTCTAGTAACACTATCAAGGGATGAGATCCATTTGGATATCGAAACTTCCAAGCTACCTCTTCTCATTTCTATAAATATAGTAATATGATTTTAACAATGGGGCTAGATTGGATAGGATGTCATTATAGAACCCCAATCATATTTTATCCTCCTGATCAATACCACAGTGACTATGACTTGAAGGATCATGAGGTAATATAGGATTTCACTATCCTTAAGAAAAAAAATGGTTTTAGGAATTACAAGGAGGAGGTATATCTTTCTTATTTCCTAACTCGGTTCCATCTAAACTATTTGCTTTCATGAGGACGTGCAACAAGGTAAGCTAGGGAGTATGTTGCGACAAGAAAAAGGTATGATTTCTCTTCGTAAAATGCTTCATTTACCATTCATCCTTATACGATTATCTCTGTGTATAGATTAAAATGGGGAAAATATCAGCTAAAGTTGGATGAAAGCATTTGGTGGTAGAGCAGGCAAATCTAGTATAACAAACTGATTTTTTGCTATCTTTGTGTGCAGAGATGTAGACTGGGAAAAAGTCGTTCAGTCCATAGAACAACACAAGGCTAGAAAAGGGAAAAGTTACAACGTCTTGGGAAGACAAGGAAGGGGGAGAAAAACTCGAACAATGCTATTTTATCACATGATCAGATTATGTATGATGAAATCCTCAGGATCCCCTAATCCTAAGGATTCGCTTTTGTCTAGTTACTCTTTTATGTTATATATAGGGTCGAAAGGAAATTAGATACAGTTCAGACTTGGATAATCTGTAATTATTCTTTTTGAAAACATATACGTTGTTATATCAGTTACTCTGTAAGTTGTTACTCGCAATTAATGAAAGGAGGTTGTATTTGATACATCTTCATATTTTGAGTTCTTATTAAGCAGAGGCTTCTAGCAACTTTGTGCCCAGTCACAAGAAGTTATACTACTCCCTTGTGTCATAGTTTTTATATTTAGTCTTTTTTATTGATTTAATGTTCAGTCATTGGTTACTTCATTTATCGTAAAGGTTTGTGATATTGATTCATACTATTGTTCAATTAGATTTAGAGTGAAGCCGTGTGATGTACTTAAGTAGGGCTTTGATTGGAGTGAGTGAATTAGTGTTAATAGCATATTGTTGTTCATTTCGAATTGATGTTATCATAGATCTTGGACATAAGGCTGATTAGCTTGCACAGATTGTAACATATATTGTTTTCCATTTAGAAATTCTTTATCTCTATTTTTCATTCAATTGTTGCTTGCTGTTGAAGTACTGATTGTTGTTCAATTACTGTTGTTGTTCAATTGGGAATTGCATGTTAACTTGGGTTGCTATAGATTAACAGTGTTGTTCAATAGTTATAACTTCTTTCCTTGATTAAGTAATCAATTCTAAGTGCGCTTCATATTTGAATTTAGTTTCAATTGGTTTCATAACAAGTTGTAAAGAATTGCATCTTGTGTTAAGAGTATTTCTTCCATAGATAGTTCTTTCGAGAATTGTGTGAATTGAATTGAAGAACTAGCCATTAGTGATCACAACAATTGATCATTACATAACCTCTAGATTCACTCCATATACTGTGTTGACACTCTCGAGATAAAAGGACTTACCCCAGGTTGACAACTAATGTAGGGATTAAGATTTCCTGTAAAAAGACATCTTAGTGAGCCAACAACCACCTCTTCCCTACGTTGACAACTCCTGCGCATTTGTGTGGTGTGAAGAATACTTTCCACCTTCCTTTGTATCCTATCATTCCTTTTCTTCTTGCTCTTTTGCAGCACGCCTTTTATCCATGCATTCCTTATCCGCGACTACCTTAACATCTTCCTTATTCTTTTGCTAATCGAAGGGGAAAGTGGCCCTTTGAGCTGCATCCTTTCACTTTTGTGTGGCAGAACTCTTTGTGCCTTTGCTTGTTCCCACATCAAGCATGATGGGTTCACGCTACTCTGTTGGCCAATACCCCACAACTTCTTCCACATCTATCTCAGATACCAAATAAGGAAACATATGCCATGTGTGCTATGGGTTCTTCCATGCTCTGATAGACACATTACGGAAGTCGGCCTTAAAATCCATGTAGGCCGTCAATTGTTCAAACAAGGTTGGGGACAACCTTGGCCTTTGATTAATTACCATGTGAAGGTCCATCTCCATCAGGATCCAGAAAATCTTTCACTCCTTGATTCACGTTGGATTCTTGGTAGACCACAGTGAGGTGAACCGTGCTGCCTCGAATAAATCTTCCTTCTGCAGAGGAAACTGAGTGTCCCCGGAAACCTCCAAGCAACTAACATGATAGACAATAAAATCCAAGCATAATGAAATGGCTTTCTTTCATCTTGGGATTCTCGAAAGTTCGTGAGGAATTCATGGCATAGATATTTGGCCCAATTATACTGAATGCCCTTTGCACACTGTGCTATAAGTGACACTACTAGCGTCGGAAATTTGTTTATGCGACACCTCCTCATGATCTTACCCGCGTGAATCTGGGCAGCGAACTGTACTGCCTGGTCTTGAATTAAAAGGATAGAGTATCCGCGCGACTTTTTCACAAGACCATACTCTTTCTTCATTTTGTCAGCTAATTCATTTTCCCCAGTTTTCCCTCCAAACTCCTTGGCATGGTCTGCTCCTTTGTGAGGTAACTTTGTTATCCTATGGATCAACATGTCGGTTATTGAAATGGGTTTCCAAAGCCACAAACACCCATCAGTCACCAGCGTGAAGTGATGGTGCACATAGACCGTATTGATAGTGGATCGATGGTAGTGCGACACTAAAAGCATGTTCAGCAGCCCCGCCTACTCAACACCGCAGACCCACTTCATGGGCTCCAATTCACAACTCCCATTTCTTCATAATACATCTTGGTCATATATTTATGGGTTGCTAAATGCGGGAACTTCTCATGGTCCACGAGGTTCCAGTCCTCTATTTTCAATATAGTAATTTGTGCTAACCTAGGACCTTGAAATTCGACCTACTCAAGTAGCAGGGGATTCAAACCCACAAAATTTCTAGGATCTGGGTCCTTGGTTAGTTTAGTTTTTCCCTTCCATAGAGGGATATAATCAGGAAGCCTTGAAATAGGCTCAATCACTTTAGTATCGACCTTTTTGACACCTTGGTACTCCTCCTCTTCTAAATCTACCACTTGTTCCAGATGTTTGCCCTTTTTCTCCCTCTAATGTACCTACGGATTCTTCCTTGGTGACATTCATACTGGCACCAACTTCTTCTGTTTCTCTTCTACGGTTGGTTTTTTCTCTTTTGCAGTGGATTGATGTGGCCTAGGCGAACTCGGCATGGTAGGAACAGGTGTTGAAACTTCCATGCTCAGAATCTCAAGGCTCAACACGTCAAACACATCAACTTTAGAACTCATGGCTTCGACGGGGTTGGTGGCAGTCATTTGCTATATAATGGCCTTCTAATTCCCTGCAGGAAAGCTGACAAATTATGGGCTTGCCATGAAATCCTCCGAGAATTCACAACTCATAACTTTAGACAACAACTCAACCAGAAAAATCTAAGAATGAAAAGTGTTCTTTCGTGGTCCAACATCCCCCCAAATTTTAATAATAAATGCAACTTTGGCGGTAGATCTTCAAAGATTTTCACCATAAATAGTTCCTACCCACTCCTCTTAACTAATTTTTGGCCATCAAATCATGAATAGTAACCTCAATGGCTATAATTGGACCCACCTACATGACACCATTCTCCATGGTGCAGGTCTTCCAGTGTAGATTTACCTGTCACACCCTTGTCATCTATCACACAGCCTCTCTACCACATTCTTCACTTTATCAGGCATCATAGTTTATAGTCCCACAATCCCTTATAACTTCATGGATTAGTGAGATTGTCCTACTGCCATATATTCATCGTGCAGGGGGAACATCCACTATATACAGCTTCAGCGTACTTCTGTTCACATTTCCAGGGAATGGCTGCCCATTCAGCTTCGCGAGCTGAACTGTGCCACCATCCGTGATCTCCTTAATAACATACGGCCCCAACTAGTGCATTTGAAATTTTACTGGAAACTTTGTAAACTTGCTGTCATATAAAATACCAAATCATCCACCTTGAATGTGCACAACTTAATATGTTGATCATGTCATGACTTCTTGCTCTCCTTTTGCACTTCCTAATGAAATCATGCAAGGAAGCAATCTTCTTCTAACTTGATGAGCTACATGAGTAGTTCTTCCAAGGCCTCGCGGTCCGCCATCTCAGTCAAGTTTGCAATCCTTATATTGGGCATAATATACTCCATCGGCATGACTGCCTCAATTCCATAGACCAACCTGAATGGCATTTGTCCGGCCAATTTCTTGCAAGTCGTCCTATAAGCCCATAACACAACAGGTATGTGCATGTCCCAGTCATTCCTTTGTGTGTTTCACACCTTTGTCATTGCATGCTCCAAGATCTTATTAAAAGCTTCCACTTTGCTATTCACCTATGGGTGATATGATGTGCTCTTCTGATGATATACCCAAAATTCTTCCAACATTGTGCTGATCGTTTAATTCAAAAAATGTGTACCCCTATCACACATCAAAATCTTCGGGCATCCAAACCTTGTTAAGACATACTCGAAGAGAAACTTCATAGCAGTGGTAGCTATACAATCCCTCACTAGTTGCGCTTTCACCCATCTGGTTAAATACTTTGTTGGAGTAATAATATAATGTGCACCCATTTTCTTTCCCGGTGGTTGTATGGGACCTATAAAATCAAAAGCCCATTTCTCAAATACCTGAAACAAAACGTGTGGATTTGAGGGCAATTCGTCCCTTCACAAAGGCTGCCCCGTCCTTTGGCAAGAATCGCACGCCTTGCAATATGCCTTAGAATCCTTGTGTAACATTGGCCACGATAACCCAATGCCCAAAATCTTGTGTGTAGTCACTTTCTCTACATACTCCTGCCACTCCTCTGTTGGCTTCAACTACAATACTCACGCGTTTAAACTAGAATGTGGTCTAGTTCTATGTGTTCAAAACAAAGGTATTCAATGTTATATAAACAATGGATGTTCAAGTCATATGACATGAGATACAAGAAAATTTCTCTCTTTAATGTAAGTGAAAGGAGGTAGTTTCGCCCTTGGAAATAATGATACAATAAAGATAAGTGGAAAAGGCACAATTAGAATTGATGATGGAAGGACAAAAACTAAAAACAATTAGTGGGTTGAAGGTCTAAACCACAATCTATTGAGTGTAGGTCAAATGGTCTACCAATGGTATGATATCATATAAAATTCCAAAGGATGTGATATTATAAAAACATATTCAAGAATATTGGTGGCGAATGCAGTATAATCTCCAAACAATGTATATGTTATCAATAAGATTAAATAAATAAAAACTCCTCTATGGGAGTAATATCCCTAATAACTCATTAGTAAAAAAATGAAGAGACAACAACACATTAAGGAGATGAGAAATTTAAAGAATGAACTCTGACAAAAGAATGATGAAATGTAAATTTTTAAAGATATGAATCAACAACAAATAATACCTGAACAAACTAAAGTGAATGATGTATTTTAATTAACATCAAAGCAAACGTTTAGGGGAAACCACATATTTTCCTTGATATCAAAATAGGGGAGTGATTCCAAACAAGAGAAATAAGTTGCATATAATGAATATAAAAAACAAATGGAAGCATAAGACAAGGGGGAGTATTCCATAAAAGAACAAGTAAAAGGAAGCATACGCCTAGGGGAAGCAACCCAAAAACAAGAAGTGAAATGAAGTTAAAGCATAGGAGAGAAACCTGAAGAGTAGAGTTGCAGAAGAGGAAATGTTGCATGTACAAAAATATAGACATAACCTTGAATGGGGGAGGCTAGTTGCAAATAAATGACAAGTAAACAATCAAAAGAAGTAATTACTTTGTTATTAAAATTTGAAGGTGAGAAATTGTAGCCATAAGTAAGGTTAGCCCTTTGCAATTGATGTTACGGTGGTGGAATATATAGACATAAGGAGAGATGGGAAATAGGGGGAGAAATTATTGTTACAGAAGCAAGTTGCAAATATAAGAAGAGTTGTAGTCACTAAGAGAAGTTGCAAATAGTGGAAGGGTTGTGGACACTAAGAGAATTTACAAATAGAGGAAGAGTTGTAGTCGCTAATAGATGTTGAAAATAGAGAAAGAGTTACATAAAGTAAGAAAAGTTGCATGTATAAGAATTTTTACTTATAAGGATAAGCACAAGTATAAGGGGAACATCCCTTTTCCATTGATGTCAAAGGGAGGTAAGTTGTAGGCACAAAGAGAACCACAGATGGGGGGCAGGGGTTCATAGTATTATTATAGAATTGACTAGGGTTCACATTAATGAAAAAGGGTGAGATTTTTGGAAATATTATTTCCATTGGTTTCAAAGAAAAATGTATCCTATTTATGTCCAAGATATACATTTGAAAATGAATATTGCTAGAAATATTGTTTTTGGAATTTTGACGCCCCATTTGGATACCTTATCTTTAAATGCATTTTTACTCTAATTACCTAGATCAAATGGGATAATAGGATATATGGATGGAAATAATATTCTAAGGCCTTTTCAATAGTATATGGAACTCCTTCTAATTCCATAGGAATGAGGAAATATGAAATATTTTGTTAGGATGACCTTACCAAATTACAAGTAGGTTGACCCAACCAATTTTAGAAGTCAACATTGTAAGTGAATGTAGAATAAATATAAATAAGATGCATATGATTTCACTTGAATATAATCCTAGCAATAAGGGACATGAATTTTCTGGAGGAGTTGAGGAATAATTTTTGGGGTGATTCTTGGAGTCTAAAGGTTGAAGAAAAAATGTGATTTATGGGGTGGATGAGCCATCTTGGAATTTTTGCTATAAATTTTCTTCTAGAATGTTTCAAAACATGAAACTTGAAGGATACATAAACAATGTATCTATGTACCTATGGTTCAAAATTTATACCTTGATTCATGATAATTTCGAAGATATGGTGTAAGGAAATGAGGCTTCCTAAATGCTCATCAAACATACCGTATTGGATGTTTTGCTATAAATTTTGTTATAGGATGTCCCACAACATGAAAGTTGGAGGATAAATATAAAAGATGTTCATGTACCCATGGTTATAATTCCAAACCCTAGTTTGATATAATTCCAAATATATGGTCTAAGGAATTCATGCTTCCTGAATGCTCTTGAAATTTTCTTCGAATATGCCACCTTGGTATTTTCGCTATAATGTTTGTTATAGGATGTTTTAGAATATGAAACTTCGAGGATATATATAGAATATTCGTATGTACATATGGTTAAAATTTCGAACATTAGTTCACTATAATTATTTATGTATGGCCTAACGAATTTAGGTTTCCTGAATTCTCCTAAATTTGCTTCAAAAACGTTAGCATAGTATTTTCCCTATAACATTATTTATTTGATGCTTTAAAATATCAATTTTGGAGGAGAAAGAGGATAAATATCAAGTTATCTATGATAGAAATTTTATACCTTGCATTTCTAAAATTTTGAAGATATGAATTGAGCAAGTTAGTGTTCCTAAATTCTCATCAAACATACTTTAAATAGTTTAACTTGTAATTTTTGATATATATTTCTTTATATTATGTTTTATAATATGAATTTTGGATGAGAGAGAGAAGATTCCTATAAGTACGTATGGTAGAAATTTTAGAGGTAGATTTACAAAATGGAATACATGGAATTTTGTGAATAATTGTTCTTGGGAAGAATCCAAAAGCAATAAGTTTTGGGAGATGTAGACTTCATGAAGGAAGAAGCAACAAGTAGATACAAAAGTGAGTAAGAAAGATAATAAATACATAAACAAGAAGTAAACTTGGTGAAAGTAGAAGCAACCAACATACATTTTGAAGAAGAAGTAGACTCAATGAGGTAGGTTGGTGCCTACATAGAAGGAGAGGAAATTGGTGTCGCTTATAGGTTGGTACCTAGAAAGAAGTAGAGATTTTTTTTTTCTCTTGTAGGTTGGTACCATCAAATAAGCATAGGGAATTAGTGTCTCTTGTAGGTTGCTTCTTACAAATAAGTAAAGGGGATCGATATATCCTGTAGACTAGTTCTTACAAAGCAAAAGATGGGATTCAGATATTTTGTAGATTGGTTCGTACAAAGAAAACTAGGGGATTGGTTTCTATTATAGGTTGGTTACTACAAAAATATAGAGTGGAGTGGTGTCTCTCATAGGTTGGTTCCTATAATATTTTTCATATAAAGAACTTTTGTGTTTTTCTCCCATAAGGGTTTCCATTTATAGCCTGTGTTTCTTATTAAGTTTATGAGATTGGTGTTTTATGTTGTTCAAATAGCTTTAAGTAAGTGAATATTTTCTATACTAATTCACCCCCACACTTAAAATAATTGTGAATTACAACAACGATTTGGGTTATCTAATGCACCTGATGTTTTCATTGCCTTATGAATGACATTTTTTGGAACTATGTGTATATGTTTCATATTGTACTTTTGAATAGCAGTCTTGTGTATTCCAAATATGAGAAAGAACATGAACACCATTTGAAGATGGTTTTACAGGTACATAGAGAGCATCAACTATATTCCAAGCTAATTAAATTCTCATTTTATTGAAGTCAAATTCATTATGGGTCACATCATTTCAGTGGAAGGGATAGAGGTATACCTAGAAAATATCAAAGAAATCAAAGTGTTCAACACCAAAAAATGTAACAAAGGTATGTTCCTTCATCAACTTAGTAGGATATTGTATAAGATCTATTGAATAATTCTCAATAATATACCATATTATTAATTCTTTCCAAAAGAAAGGTGTGAAATTTGAATGTTCTCATAAATGTGAAGCAACATTTCAACACCTAAAATTGTTATTAACAAGTATACGTATAATGAACATAGCTGGCACAAATGAAGATTTCATTATGTGTGTCGATGCATGTAAGGAGGGGCTTCGAGGCGTCCTTATGCAAAATGGGCATGTGATAAGTTATGAATGAAAGAATCTAGAATACCATGGTAGGAACTATTCCATTTATGATTTGGAGATGGTAGCCATTATACATGGCTTTAAAATGTTGAGCGTTACCTTATGGGGAAAAGGTTTGAATTGAGAACTCACCATAATTATTTGAAGCACTTGTTTGGACAATGAAATTTAAATGCCATATTAATTAAATGGATGGAATTTTCTATATATTGTGACTTTGAAATTAAACAAATAAAACGTAAGGAAAATGAGGTGGCTAATTCACTTAGCAGAAGAATTCATAAAATGCATGGTACAACCATACATGTATGCAAATATAATTTAAAAATCAAATTGTTAGAGCCTAAATATTCATATCAATAATACATGGATATAAAAGGAAACCTACAACAAGGTAATTTCTAGCAACATACAAGAATTATGATCTGGGAAAATATGTAATTTATTTATACAAATGTAGGATTTATGTGCCAAATTCTCTTGGGCTAAAAAATTAGTGTTGAATGGGATGCATAGGGTTCTTTATGATAGACATCCAAGGTACCAAAAGACAAAATAAGTAGCCAAGAAACAATACTTTTGGCTAGGCATGAAAAAAGAGGTGGATCATAATATAGATATATGTTTTGAATGTCGAAAAGTTAGACATCCATCTAGATTGCTACATCCAATATCCATTTTTTGGTGGAAGTGGAAAATTGTTTCTATTGATTTTGTTACAAATCTACCAAGACTATTAGGAAACATGATTTCATCATCATAGTGCTAGACAAACTCACTAATATTACTAAATTTATTCCAATGAACTCAACAAATAAGGAAAACATGTTGTTGAAATTTATATGGATGGACTTGCCGGGTTTCATGGTGTCCCCAAGGAAATTATTTGAGACATGGATCCCAAGTTTACATCAAACATTTGGATAGGTTTATTTAAGGGATTTGGAACTAATTTTAAATTTACAACAACATACCACAGGTGGCAGGAGGGGGAAGGGACCTTTATGACCCCAGATAAAATAACTTTTTAGAGTATTCATAGAGCTTGAGGAAGATGACAAATAATAAAAATGAAGCCTATGGTTTACTCCAGGGTATTCTTCTCACTGAAGAATTATTGGTATATTCTCTCATTGTGTTGGATTAATCCCTTTTAATAATTCAATACTTGGTTAAAGTATCTTCCCCTATAGGCAATGTTCTGGATAATCTTCTCAATCATATTAAAAAGTTATCAAAAGATATCCCAAAGAGAATTTTGAAGCACACTCTAAGGGATAATAACCAAGAAGAAGATCAATATGCCAACCAAGGTTGCAATTTCAATTTTGTTGAGTTGATGGCTAATGGACAATTAAAACCACCATCCATCCCTTAGTTGATTAAGCATGAGTCCTATATTCAAATATCAAGTGTTTTTTGGGGGCCTACTAGTCAACATGGATTTTGGGAAATATGTTGCAATCAAGGATTATATTTTTAAGTAGGATATATGTAATGCAAGTTTTGCTTAATTTTTGGGCTCTATTGAAAGCTATTCACCTTGAGAAACCCATATGTGCTCAGTATTGTTTGTATTCCTTTTTGGAGGAAAATTTTGATTTAGGAGTCTATAGATGATATTGAACATGGAAAAAAATCATAATGTAGCTCCTGATGTACAACTATGATCCAGACACAACTTTTCAAATTAATACAAATATTCTCATTTCTATGAAAAAAAATTAAGGAAACATATCATCCAGATTCGTATGATCAATCAAAAATATTCAACTGATTGAAGATATGTTGAAAATGTATGTGATGGATAAACCATCCAAATGGGAAGAGTATATAGACTTGGTGGAATTTTCTTATAACAATGGGACTAAGCATCTTTCTATATGATCCATTTTGAGGCCTCTATGGCAAAAAATATAACACACCTTTAAATTCGGACAAGCTAGTAGACAAGACCATTGTTGATTCAAAATTTCTTAAGGAAAGGCAAGAGAAAGTAATAAAAATAAAGCATAAATCTGAAGGTCACGTAGGGTAGGAAAAAAATCCATGCATATAAGAAGATATTAAAATTGGAATTTAGAGTTGGTGATAATGTGTTAAGAGTGAAGGAAAAAAAATTCAATGCAACTAGGTATGTGTGAAAAGTTGGAAACTAGATTTTATGGACCATTTAAAACCCTATATAGAATTGGTCCAGTTGCATTTAGGATTTCATTTATAACATACATGCATATTCATAATTTGTTTCATATTTCATTGAATAAAATGTATGATCATAATTCTAACCATGTAATTGGCTATGATATGATTTAGGTGGAGCCCAAGGGATATTCTTAAGTTCAACTAGTACAAATTCTATATAGGAGGGTCAAAGTGATCTATAATCGAGCCATATCCTTATTAATGGTTTCGTAGAAAAATTTTGGTCTTGAATATGTTACATGGTAGCACAAAGATGCAATGAGGGAAGAGTACCCTCACATTTTATGTATAATTTTGTTATATATATGTGTGTGTGTATATATAATGCAGTGAGATCAGTGCATACATAAGGGGGAGGGGAATGTAACACCCCAACTCAACCCCTGGATTGTATATAACATGTACATATGAAACTTAGGATGTTGAGAATTCACATATTAATTAGGCTAGTGAGCTGAGGACTTTGGTTTGGGCCCACATGCCCATATGCATGAGTGTTTATATGTTTTGATGCTAGAGAGCCTGTTCCGTGAATATGAAGTTCAACGTAGAGTAATAAATAAATTACTACTATGGATTGAGTAAGGAAAAAATAATATGGGGGACTAAAACTCCATGGGTATTAAAAAGAGGGATTTGTATGATTTAATAATTATAAAATTTCACAGGTATTTAACAAAAGTCCATGAAGTGACTTTAGGAGGTTCCATTTATCAAGAAATGGACATGCACATAAAAGAAAGGATATTGGTACTATGGAACATACATTTTGGAGGATTTGGTTGAGGAAAGGGACAAGACACCTTGATGGAAAACATGGGATGATGTTGTCACAAGTGGGATAAATCCCTAGGGTGACAACCTAGAGGGAACCTAGATACTCTTGAGGGAAGTAGGAACTCCTAGGGCCACAAGGATTTGAATCATCCTTGGCCAAATTAGTTAAACACCTTGGACACCTTAGCACACCCTGAGGGACTACAAGTGCAAATAAGGGGGTTCACTACTTGGGTGTGGGGCTAAAGGGGGATGTGAGCTTATTGGTTGCACGCTACTTGGGTTTGCTAGCTTTAACCTATTTATATATGGTATTGGATATGTACACGGTTGTTGGTACATTTTCTCCCCATAGATTCAAAGCCCGATCTTGGGGCTGACACGATATTGAGAGAAAATAGACTATGTCCTCTATGAATGGAAGGAACACACATGGCATACAAATATTTGACATTTATAAATAAATAAGTGTTAATTTAAATGTTTTATTGAAATTTTGTTTTAATAGATTATATATTATGTATGTTGCATAAACATAGGAAATAATGAAACCATTATGCATTTATACGACTATGAATTGCATGGTATAACACATTTAGTTATGCATACAACAAACAAATGATTTATTCTTTTTCTTGCAAAAACTTGGGTTATGGGGCCAAAAAGTGTAGTAAAAGGCCCAATATATGGATATGGGATAATTACTTATTCTAATGTACACTTGTGGAACAAAGATTCCAATTATAGTGAATTCCTGCTAATTATGGAAATAAAATAAGGTTTCACATTGTAAGCTGTAAACCTTTATAACAAGAAATGCATATACATATTATTTATTAAAAATAAAGAGAAAACAACAAAAATCATAGATAATTCTTAGACATTTACCCTAAAAACCCTTAACTAGGAAAACCAACAAAATATTTAGAGCCACACCTCTATTTTCTTCATCAGGAAACTTTATCATTTACAATAAAATATATAGGATTGTATGGAATCTAGAATCTAATTTTATTGACTTGCATTTAATTACAAAATTGATTCCTTAACTTTATTTAGAAAACCATGGGATGAAAATATGCACACCACAAAACTATTAAAAGAAAAAATTATATGTTGAAAACCACAAAAATGGGATCGAGAAAACAACTAATTATTTTTCAAGTGATCCACCCCTTTAAAAACCCTCTATAACACCTCTATCTAATTGACACATATAAATAATGCTTGGGGCTAGTCTTGCAAAGAATATAGCACATATCGAACACATATATGACAAGAACGATAATAATTTTCTAGTAAGGTCTTTTGAAGTTATACTATATGATATGTTATTTTTTGTGTTCCCATGTGAAATTTTACTTTTTTTTCCTTAGAAAATGTTTTTTTGTCCATTTGTCAAAACTAATACACTGACAACTTTTTAGACATTCCATGAAAGAGTTGGTTAAAATTGTTTTCAAAGGTTATATTCAAAGTATCAAATATAAACATAATATGGTGAATGACTACAAATTGGTCTAATATTATAATATTGTTAATCATTGGTCATGAGTCGATTAGTCATAAAGAAACGTAACTTTAATAAATTTATTATCATAAGTTCCATTATAGTTTTAAATTCCATAAATTTATTTATGGGAAAATTGAACATACAAAATTATTGGAAAGGAATCATCATCAAAATTACAATTAACTAATTACCTAACTTCATTATCACATATATGTACTCATTTATTTAAACCCACTTTGTCTTTACAAAATATAAAATATAGCATGCTTTCAACTATGTGCGATCCTTTCATTAAACTTACTTTATCTTTAATATATATATATATATATAGATAGATTGCATTGCTTTTTATTGAGAAAAATCCTAGTTTTAGGAATCATTGAATAAAACAAAACCCAAGACATGGACTCTTTGGTAAAGTGAAATTTTAATTATAATAAAATTTGAACATTGCAAAATGGTTGATGGATTATCAATTAAAGTCTCCTATGGTGAGTTATAACTGACATTATAGAGAGATCAATAAGTACATGACCAATTTGTCCCAAGAGCACAAAAGTATTTGTGTAGTAAAAATGAGTTTCATAAGCTATTAAAAGTGCATCTCGGCATGATTTATGTGAGAAAAATGTCAATATTATCCTAATAATAAGTTGAAAAAAGAAAAAAACCATTAAATGAAAAAATTGTTTTGCATTGTATTAATCAAAACTACAGTACTAGGGATTATTGAATAAAATAATATTTTATTCATGGGCTCATTAACTAGGGACGGTACTAGCTATTATATGATGTTTTGATTCTAGTGGAATCAATGGTCCATGAATTTATGACATAGTTTTCATTTTATGGTAAATTGCATCCTAGAGTCATTCAATGACACATGGCCAATTGATCCCGAGGGAATGAAAACTTACATATACAAAAAGGAGGAGTTCCATAGAGCCTTATGGGAATTTGTAGTAAAATAATGTTATCTACACATGCCTAGGAGTTCCATAGACCCTTATACATGTGTTTGGGAATTTCTAGTAAAATAATGTTATCTACACATGCCTAGGTCATAGTTTCCAAAAAGTTACCCTTGAGTGCAAAATTGAATTGTATTTCGTTGAGAAAAAAAATACTTCTTGATATCATTAATTAGAAAAAAGTCGCGACCTTGAAATCATGATAGTGCATGTTCTCTTAAATATAATTGGATTTTATGATTATAACAAAATTAATAGTTTGTTAGTCTAAATCACTTTGATATATATATATATATAATATTGCAACTCACATCATTGATTCATTCATGCACTCATAATCAACTAGTAATAATCCAAATTGTATATAACAATGAGCTCCATAGATATTGCAAGTGTTTTAAGCCATTATGAAGGAAATAACACTATCCACACTCTCTCGGGAATAAAAAAATGTCCATTAAATGTAAAAATTGCATTTGTTCTTATTGAAAAAATCCCACTTCCAAAAAGTATTGGATAAAACCAGATCTCAGCCTTGGATTCATGTGATAGGGGTGCCCTTGATTATAATTTTATGTCACAAGTCCAAGAATATCAAGTGATGAATCCATCTATTTTACTTCTTTAAATTTATGGTTAGTGGATTTCTCAGCCACAATTTTCATTTTATTGTAACTTGCATCTGAAATCCTTTTGGAGACACATGGCCAATGGGTCCCAACGGCGTATAAAACCAAACTATTAATTAAAACCAAGTTTTGTATAGTCCTCTAAGTGTGCATGGGCATGCTCAATTTGGGCAGAATATCCACACACACGAGGGCTGGAATTTTCCAAGAATGACATTGAGAAGAATTATGTGTTAGTGCAAGAATATTTATTATTGCAATTGAGTTAAGTTTAACGATATGTAGGATGTTCAGGTAGAGAATGTTATTCTATTTTTGTTGGAACATATTGCAAAGATAAAAGGGTGTAATACATGATGCTTGTGGGGTTTTATTCCTCTTCATTTGTTGTTATTGATGTTGACGTTATTTTGTTACACTTTTTATTAAATCAACAAGAATGTGTTAGCAATTACAACGTCTCAACCATAGAAGCGATGGAGTTGTTAGTGATAGAGCAATTCATACTTAGATAGTGAAGATACAACTTTGTTGGTTGATTCTATAAATGTAAAAGTTAACCTACAATTTTTTTTTAATTGATAAGGGATAGTTCAACTATGGTATATCACAAAAAAAAATCCTATTAATCATGATACGTTAGAAATAGCGAAGTGTCGTTGAAATAAAAAAAAAAATTGACTTGAATAAATGGGAGCTCTAGTTAATGTAAAAATTCTTATATGAACTATTATGTGACACATCATAGTGAACCTTCATAAGTAAAATGCAAGACATCACCACATCATTGAGCATAACATTATTGAATTAAATTTCATTCGAATGGCGAATACTTGTAGTGGTGCATGTTTTAATCCAATCGAAATCTATTATGTTGCATGTTACCTGAAATACTACAAAATCATAAAACTATTGTATGACACTTCCTAATGCCATTCCTTCTCTATAACTAGTTGCAATGCATTTACACTAAATTTGCACACTAAATTTAATGCATAAAAAAACATATTATTGCCTGGTATAGTTTCATTTAAATATTGAAAAACATGCTGGTGCATTTTTTTGGAAGTATAGAGCACTTGTACATCATATGCTATTTAACATATTAGCAATGCGCAAAAGTATTGTGTGCAAATTTTAAATGGTTCTCCTTCTCTATAGTTGGACATAATGTTCCTCTAAAATAATTCACTAACTTTCGTGCGTCATAACGAAATCCAATAACTAACCATAAATGATTTCTCTTTTTAGAATGTTTAACCACATACAATGGTGCACCTTTTGGACCTATGAATGATATAGAAATATCTAGAATATGAACTAAGGATTTGGTAGATTTTAGCAAAATGGGACTTAATGCATAGGAGAGTATAAAAGATTAAGTAGAAAGAGAAACAAGAGTAAAGGAAATATAATGTGATAGAAAGAAGTGTGCAATATAATGGGTCATTTATTATAGCGCAATGTTAATGCATTAAGTAGATTGGTTGCATAATACAATGATGTAGTACAAATGATGATACGGATTAAGTGAAAGAATGTAAGAAATGAAAACTGGCACAAATTAGTTAAACTATTAAAAAATAAATTGTTTTTATTGGCTCATTCACATGTTAAGGGTCGGTAAATAATATAGAGGTTTATAAATAAGAAGACTAAGTAGGAATTTGGGGTGGTTAGATGAGAATTGGGTGTGGAGAGAAAAATGGTTTCATTAAAATATGAGTTAAAGGGAGACAACTAAGAGTATACGTTACCAGACAAAAAAATTCTAAGATGTCATACTCCAATAATAATATGTTCAGTAAAGACAACATAACTTACAATTTCTAAACATCATAGGATCATAACATGACAATAAATACCAAAATTACAAAATTACAAAATGTAAATTCTATTAGAAACTATCACATCATTGAGGAACATAATGGAAAATTGTTTTTAATGGAAAAATCATGCCCAATATACAAAAATGAATTTGTGGCCTAAATTTCAAAATCTATATGGTATAAATGATAAATAGAGGTACTGAGTGTCTAGCAGTACCTTTTCCAATGTTAAAGGAATCCCTAAAAGTGATCATTCGCCTCATTATGATTGAGGAACCTTAATTTTCTTGAAATAAAAAATTTCTTCACTTTTTTTTGGAGACTACAAATAAAACAACGCTGTTTTCAAAAAATTCAAATATCAACATAGTTGAAAAATAATTTTACAATTCAATATAATAAATATTTAATAAAAATATGACAATTATTGTAAGGATTGTCCTCATATATTCATGTATCTTTCTAATTTTTATCTATAAAATTTAAATGCAAGAAATTAATGAAAAATTCTTATACCTAAAATTAAATCCATATTTACATGGAACCAACTTCATGGAATTTTCATGTAATTAAGGAAATTTGAGGTGATGTTAGAGATTGGCTTCCTAGATAGGAGGCAGTTCCATGGCGTGAAACTCCAAACTCTAAGGCCAAAATAGTAGATTTAACAGTGGCTAATTTAATAGTGGTTAATGAAATGGTGCTCAATGCTATTTATAGACCTTGTTAATAGAAATTACAATGCCCAAGGTTGATTGAAGTAATAATATATAAGCTGGTAGTGTCGGTTGGACATGAATAACAACTACCTTGTACAAGAAACAACTAATCTAACCCAATGAGAGCACCATAGTATAATGAAAATACTTTATCAACTTAAATAAAAACTACTTATATGTACTACATAACTATGTGTAATGGCATAGGAGATGTAACATTAAAGGGGCTAGGTACAAAAACTTCCATGTATTACAGACTTGAAAGATACAAATAAACTATATACAAGAACAAATCGAACTCTAGGACATAAAAAATAAATATTGTTGCACTTGTTTCTAATGTGTTATGCTAAAAAAAAATTGTTGTGCTAAAATGGTGAAATGTATGTAGCTTTGCTATCAACTACATACATCTATGTAATATGTTTTTGTTTTATACAAAAATGTGGAAATAATATAAAAGAATAATATTCACATTTTAAAACTAAATTAACTTGAGGAATACTTGATTATACATATGTCTAGAAGAAATACAAAAGCTTAAGGTGCAGTGACATCCTAGAGGAAAAATAGAATATCTTGACCTTTGGGGATGAAAAATAAAAATATCTTATCAACTATTGTATAAACACGTATGGATATAATTACGTAAACATGCAAAATGCGAAAAGAAACTTAAAATACAAGGAACCAATTAGGGCACATATAGAAAAACATGCATATATATCCTCAACATTGATACATTGAATAGTAATAAAATTACTTACATTTTCCCTTCATGAAGCGAAAACTAAGCAAGCAAGAAGAAATGTAGAATATAAACACTTGGAGTCGGGAAAAAATATTTTAATGCACCTTTGCATCCCCTTTTGAGAATCTACAATCCCAAGTTTTCCAACCATCCCCCAAAACCAAAGTGACATGTCTTTACATCCCCGTGTTTCTATAAATATATGTTATGAAATAAATATATGTTATGTGGTGGTAGTGTAAACACAATTTATTATTCTCATGCATAACCCGGTTCACTATCTAGCTTCAATATCTAGCTTCAATAACATGAAATTGTAAATGAATGTTCATATACAATTAAGACATTTGCTAACTTTTGATATTACTCGATATTCCCTTTCAATAACTTTTGATATTACTCGATATTCCCTTTCAATATGTTAGAGCTCCTCGTTGAAATATTTAATTGATGTGGTGGTTATTATAGGCATGGGTTCTAGAGCCATACATGTGAGAGATATTTTCTAAGTTAGATATTGATTATACATTTGGGTTAGTGTTTTTCCCTAAACAGTGTGTCCCAATAAAAAAACTCTAGAAATATTTCATGAAAATAGTCAACTTTAGAAAATAGATATATAAAAAAAGAGATGTAATATATGTAGTAAATTTATTATGGTGATATAAAAAAATAGATGTAATATATGTAGTAAATTTATTATGGTGATTCAATGTTAGTTAGTACCTCGTCTAAGGGTTATGGATCCAAAACTATGCGATCATTTATATATTATATTTAAAGAAACAACACAATATGTTAGAAGGTTCATTCTGTTAGGATATTCCGACACATAGGAAATAGTTAAGTATAACTTGGTCTAGTATAGACTTAGGTAAAGTGTGTTTCTTTACTATGTATATTTTGTAGCTTACAATCCGACGGTCACAATATGTAGTGATCCGACGGTTCATTCTCTCCTCGGTATTACCGACACTTGATCCATGGATTAATACCCGATTGGTCCATGATCTCTATTTAAAGAGCATGGAGGGTCATTTGTAGGTTAACCGTGCATGAGAGAAGCTTATGTAAATTTTCATTCTTTTATTAATAAATTGCCTGAAGTGGCCGCGTTGGCTCAGGCCATGGACTGTTTCCCTCTTTGAGGGTTTTAACCACGTCAAAAGTACTGGTGTATTGATCTGTGATCTGTTGTGAGCAGTGTCCTTTGGTGTTCTATCTGAGGAACTTACCCTGTAAATTCCTACATGGTATCAGAGCTATTTGAGGGCCGCGTCTGTTGGTGATCCAAATCTGAAGCCGGTAGAACTGCATCCGACTACCATTTCCTAGATCTACTTTTTCTGACTGCTTTTGGGCCGAGAGTACTGCTCTTTTGTGTTGGGAGCATCTGTTCCAGTGAGGAACCCCTTTCGTTTCACGCGAAAAGGTTTCCGGTATCCCTAGCTGCGTCATTTTTAAGATCTGGAAGTATACAATGTTTATTTGCAGTTTACAATTATTTTCTCTCTGTTTATTTTGGTTTCGGTTTATTTAGCTTTTTATTATTGGATCTATACCTTTCATTTTTGTGTATGCTCTTTGCCCCACGACTCTGTGCAATCTGGGCAAATCAGAAACAGAAAGGAAGAATTTTTCTCATGCGTATGCTCTTTTCTGCTGCGCCTTAGTGTGATCTTGGAAAATCAGAAACATTGAGGAAAATATTTAGTTTCCGGCTAAAGATAACTTCGAGCTGCAAGGTTCGTTTTTTTTGTATGCCCGTGTTGGGTTTTGTGTTTTTTGTTTTGTAGGGAAAATGAGCTTTCTCAAAGCAAGCATGCAACTCAAAGCTTCAACCCCCGCCCCCCCCCACTCTCTCTCTCTTTCTCTCAAACTTTTTGTATAGCTCACTTGGTCCAAAGCTAATTTATGAGAGTAGAGGTTTTGAGTTCAAGTCTCCTTTTTGTGGGGGCGGATTTTTCATTTCCGCACATTCCCGAACTTCGTCGGCGACTTCATCAAATTTTCTTCAAAAAGCCATAACTTCTTCATCCAGAAACCGTTTTCAAAACTGTTTTTTTTAAAACACCCTAATTTTTTGAGATCTTTCCATTGGAACACTTAGTTTCAGCATCTATAGCTTTATTTTCTATTAAAATGGAAAGTCCATGCCAAGTTATTCTTCACAGCACCAACTACTTCCAATGGTGGTCCTACATTGTGGATTTACTTAGATGTAAAGGTCTCTACAGAATAGCCACAGGCCAAGAAACCAAACCGAAAGATGAAGATAAGGCAGCTAAATGGGAAAATAGGCAAGATCAATCACGTGGGTTGATAGGGATGTCTATTTCTCTAGATATTAGATTACATATTGCAGAACTTGATGCTCCTGATGAAGCAATGGAACAGATTAGTAAAGTCTTTGGAATTAAAAATGAACTTAGAGCCCATCAACTTGAAAATGAATTGCTTACATTGGACCCCAATAATTTTTCTTGCATTGAAGATTTTTTGTCCAAGTTCAAGACCCTTAGACTTCTCTTGGAATGTGTTAAGGTTAAGAAAGAAGATAGTAACCTTATCTATTCCATTCTTACTAAGTTGGGACCAGCCTACTCTGTGTTTGTTTCCACCTTCCATTCTACAAGAGAAGCCTTCATTTCTCAAGGACAAGACTACAAGTCCCCTTCCTTTGATTCTTTTTGTGATTCTTTAATAAGAGAACAAGAAAAAATCTTACACCTTGGTCTTCTTAATCTTGGAAACTCTTCTAAGAAAGCGTTAGCCACCTAGCAGCAACCAAATCCAAAGAATCCTAAGAAGTTGTATCCTAAAAAGAATGGTCCTAAACCAAACAAGGGTCCTAAGCAATTTCAGCCTCAAAATGAAAAATCATTTCAACAAAATGATAAGACAAATAAACACAAAGGGAAGAAGACTGATAGACATTGCAGCTTTTGTAATCGAGATGGCCACTTAGAATCCAAATGCTTTAAGAAGATGGAAGCCTTGGAAGCAGCAATGAAGAAGCATAACATCCATTTGGAGCACTCTTCAACTTCAACTTCATCCTCAGGAATGGCACTTTCTGCATGTGTTTGTCAAGCATCTCGGTCTGGCTATGCACTAAATGTATCTTCTTCTTCTCATTCTCATGAGTGGCTCATTGATTCTGGAGCTTCTTATCACATGGCAAAAAACAAAGCCATGTATTCTTCTTTAAGTGATTGTAACACCAAAAATATATATGTTGGTGATGATAGAGATATTAGTGTTGTAGGGACTGGAACTGTTCATATAGACAATGGTCAGTTTAATGATGTATTATGTGTTCCAACCTTATCCTGCAACCTTCTATCTGTATATCAGATAACTCATTCAGGTGAAGGTAAAATCGTTGAATTTTCACCTCACGATGTTGTAATTAAGGACCTAAGAGATCCTAGACAGCTTTTAGCTACTGGCATTGCTGATGATTCTACAAGGTTGTATAAGTTTCACAACTTTGGGTCATCAAATCTTCCCTAAGTATTTGTTGCTCATAATGATGAAGTGACAAAACTTTGGCATGAGCGATTTGGTCACTTAAACTATCCCTCTCTTCAGAATCTATGTAAAGAAAATATGGTGACAGTTCTTCCAATGGTATCTTGCAGAGATGGTGTTTGTTCCTGATGTGTACTCGGAAAACATCACTAGGACAGTTTTGAAAAATGTGCCTCTTGGCACGCCTCAACCCCTTTACAGCTTGTGCATAGTGATTTATGTGGTCCACTTCCAGTTGTTTCCTTCTCTGGCTACAAGTATTTCTTAACTTTCATTGATGATTTCTCGAGACGCACTTGGGTATACTTCTTAAAACTCAAGAGTGAAGTATTTAACATGTTCTTGGCCTTTAAGGCCTTTGTTGAAAAACAATCTGGACTTCAAATTCTTAAGCTAAGATCTGATAATGGCGGAGAATATGTTAAAAACAACTTCATCAACTTTTTCACTGAGCATTGAATTCAAATGCAACATATTGTTCCATATACTCCACAACAAAATGGTGTGGCTAAAAGGAAGAATCGCACCTTAAAGGAAATGGCTAATTGTATGCTTCAATCTAAAGGACTTAGTCTTAATTATTGGGTAGAAGCAATTAACTGTGCAAATTACATAATAAATCACACTCCTACTAAGGCTTTAAAGAATATCACTCCAGAAGAAGCATGGAGCTCAACTAAACTAGATGTGAGTCACTTTCGTGTTTTTGGAAGTGAAGCATGGGCCCATATTCCCGATAAGAAACATATAGCCTTAGAACCTAAGAGTGAAAAAAGTATTTTTGTTGGATATTCTGAAGATGTCAAAGGATATAGACTTATTCCACTTAAGTCCAAAAATGTTATCATTAGAAGAGATGTAAAGTTTGCTGAAAATGTATCGGCCTACGAGCCTAGTTCGGTGGATGTGCCACCTATTCCTATCTCTTCTACTTTTGAAAATATTTCTTCTTCAGATGATGAAAGCGAGGATGAAAATCCTCCCCCACCTTCTCAGGATCCTCCTTCAGCTCCGCAGCTTCCAAAATGGGTCCGTGCTACTCGGCATGCAGCAGGTGATCTTGCCGGTGATCCTACAGATCAGCGACGTACACGTTCTCAATTTGATAGAGCCTCTTCTTTACTAGCTCAAGCTTCAGTGAATTATGATCCTGACACCTTTGCAGAAGCTTAAGGTCATCCAGATTGGGAAGCCGCTATGAATGAAGAATATCATTCATTATTGGCAAATGATACATGGGATCTTGTTCCTCTACCAAAGGGATGAAAACTTGTTAGATGCAAATGGGTTTACAGAACCAAGTATGGACTAGATGGGAAAGTTGATAAACATAAAGCTCGTCTTGTTGCTAAGGGTTTTTCACAAGTTGAAGGCATTGACTACACTGAAACCTTCTCCCCTGTTGCCAAAATGAACTCTATCCACCTTGTTCTTTCCCTTGCTGCCTCTTTCAAATGGGAAGTCCATCAGATGGATGTTAAATCTGCCTTCTTGCATGGGGAATTGCATGAAGAAATCTATATGGAACAACCTATTAGTTTTATACAAATAGACTCCAGCCTTGTATGTCGGCTTAAGAAATCCCTTTATGGTCTCAAGAAATCTCCTCAACCTTGGTATGCCAAAATGGATAACTTTCTTTTAGAAAATGGCTTTTCTAGGTGTCATTCTGACAATACTATCTACACCAAGAAAGTGGGCAAGTCTCTTATCATTCTTGTTCTTTATGTTGATGATCTTATCCTGACTGGTAGTGATCCCAACCTTATAAACCATGTGAAGTCTAGCCTTAAAAGGAAGTTTGAAATGACAGACTTAGGACACTTACATTATTTTCTTGGTCTTCAATTCTTGCAATCCAAGGAAGGTATTTCCCTTTCCCATTCCAAGTATGCCTGTGATATTCTACGACATTTTCACATGGAAGACTGTAAGCCAGCCCTTTCTCCCTTTCAGTCTGGAGTCAAACTTTCAGTCACTTGTACTTCTCCAGAAGTTGATGCTACCTTATGCCGTCAACTTGTAGGAAAACCTTTGTATCTAACCCATACTCGTCCTAACCTTTCCTTTGTTGTTGGCCTTGTTGCTCGGTTTATTCAAAACCCACGTGAAAGTCATTGGAAAGCAGCTAAAAGAATACTTCGTTATGTTCGAGGTACAATTCAGTTTGGGATTCATTACAGTGCCGAAGCATCTCCTCTATTGGTTGGTTTCACGGATTCCGATTGGGCTGGTAACCCTGATGATCGAAAGTCTGCTGCAGGTTATGTGTTCACTCTTGGTTCAGGACCTATTACATGGGCTTGCAAGAAACAAGGTACCATTTCTCTTTCTTCAGCAGAAGCAGAGTATCGTGGTGCCGTAGAAGCTAGTAAGGAAGCCTTGTGGCTTCATCAGATCCTGTCAGAGTTTGGCTTTCAGCAGCAACATTCGACTACACTTTGGTGTGATAATCAAAGTGCCATTCAACTATGCAAAGATCCAATCCAACATCAGCGCAACAAACACATTAAACTACACATGCACTTCATCAGAAAGCTCATTCATGACCATGTTCTTGAAGTGCAATATTGTTCAACAGATGATCAAGTTGCAGACATCTTTACAAAGGCTCTCACAGAGGCGAAGTTCACTAAACTTTGATTTATGGTTAGAGTTCGGGAAGTTGTCACTAAGGGGGGGTAGGCTCTAGTGCCTCCTTCCTTCTCCTATTGTGTCATATTTGTAAATCCTTCAATCCTATCCCAAGTTGTTCTTAAGGGTGGATGTTAGGATATTCCAACACATAGGAAATAGTTAAGTATAACTTGGTCTAGTAGAGAGTTAGGTAAAGTGTGTTTCTTTACTATGTACATTTTGTAACTTACAATCCGACGGTCACGATATGTAGTGATCCGACGGTTCATTCTCTCCTTGGTATTACCGACACTTGATCCGTGGCTTAACACCCGATTGGTCCATGATCTCTATTTAAAGAGCATGGAGGGTCATTTGTAGGTTAACCGTGCATGAGAGAAGCTTATGTAAATTTTCATTCTTTTATTAATAAATTGCCTGAAGTGACCGCGTTGGCTGAGGTCATGGACTGTTTCCCTCTTTGAGGGTTTTAACCACGTCAAAAGTACTGGTGTATTGATCTGTGATCTGTTGTAAGCAGTGTCCTTTGGTGTTCTGTATGAGGAACTTACCCTGTAAATTCCTACACATTCACACTCTTAACACCTTCATATGAGAGCAATAGTCACCCATTTTTTTTTACCTCGAGGGATGGTGTCCTTTTTTCTAAGGGACTTATACATCCCTTGGAAGAAAAGACCCTTGTTGGATGGAAATTTATGAGCACAAATAACTGTAAAAGAGAGTGGGTTATGAAAAAATGTAATTTCATTTTGATGAAATGTAGGTTTGAAATATTTAGTGGTGTATAACAAGTTGCACTACTTTCAATATTTTTAATGCTAGATAACTAGAACTCATTTGATGTTTTTAGAGTGGATTGAGATGTAATGTAATTGTAATTATCTATTTATTAAATACAATATATGTTGAGGTTGGCAAACAAATGAATTTACTTAACATACATTTTATGAGAGAGATTGTTATATTTTTTTTATTTATTCCTATTAATGTCTTTGTTGAAATCATAAAAAACGTTATCTAATTTGTTCACCCCTTACTATGGACCAATACCATTAGAAATTTTTCATTTTCTGTCCACAATTGAATCAATTGACAATGATTATATCTAGTACTTTCTACCAATGAGATTAGTTCATTAAATTCATAAATTCATACACATGGATTGACTATTTTGTAATGATGACATAGAGAATCACAATAATTAATGAAAGGAACTTTGGAGATACACTTGTAGTAAATAGTAATATCTAATCCATGTTAATGAAGTTCGTTACCTATATTAAAGAATTTATTCATGATAAAATCTCTATTATTAATCTAGGCATGTTAATAATTTCTCTACCCAATATTCACATACATTTGGTTATTGTGAAGGAATATCTTGAACAAAGTGATATAGTATGAATATGGAAAGAAGGTTTGTGGTGGAATATGATGATGATTTTAGGATTATGGAACTCAATTTATTTCATATGTTTCTTTGAGGGAAGCCTTCCCATATGTGGGGTCAAGGAGATACATGAAGGAATTAGAGTTAGATTTAGCATATTTACTTAGCAAATAGTAATTGAGAATAATTTAAATAAAGAATCTAGTCCTCATTAAAATAAGAAAAAATACATTTCTGAGCAATCCAATTTCTTCAAAATTAATTTAGTATATCATTGATATACATTCTATATTTTACAAAAACAAAAAAAAAACAAAAAATCTCATTAATGAAATTCTCATGTTAAATATTGGAAAATTACTTCATATTATCATTAGTAAAAGCCACACCATGTATATCAAAACCATGTACATCCATTGTTTTCCAAAGTCCAAACCCAAAGGAATTTTTTTCAAGATTTTCTATGGACAATGGCATGAAATAATGCCTTTATCACCTTATAAATAACATTCTAGAAGGTAATGCAATATTTATATTCATATTTATGCATGGTGGAGTTCATGATACACATTTGTTAAGAATCAAGTTTATGTTAGAAAGAGAAAAAAATATTTGTGCATCTTGAATGCATAAAATATCCATTAGATATTTTCTCCTTGAATACCAATATATACTCTAAAATCTATTCACATTTTCCATAGCAATGATATATTTTTATATTTTTATTTCTTGTATATTAAGATATAGAAAATTCCCATGTTAAGAATAATGTTTCATGATAGTCCCTAGACAAATCTCTCGATATTGAGTTATTATATTTATATCATTATATGTGTTATTGGCAAGATCCTTTAATTATATTGTACTTTTTGTCTCCTCTATATATGCAAAGGAGACCTAGTCTTGGCATCATCTTATCTTGTACATTTGTTCTACTGTAAAAGGAGGTTTTCCCTTTAAGAGGCTTATCTTTCATTATTGTATCCCCCACTCAATATGTGGAGTTATGTTTATTTCTATTTTTTAGGTTATTTTGGTGTTTGTTTAACATTTGGTATTAAAGACTACAATCCCATGGTTTTTCTCCTTAAAGGTACATGTGATCACAATTTCAATTTCTATTCCACTATACACCTTGCGAAATAGCTAGTGTAAACTAGGGTTTGTGATTAGTTTTTAAACTAGTTTCAAATGAGTCATATAGGAGTTTTCACTATAAGTTATCTCATAGAAGTTTTAGATTATTAATTTTTCAAGATCCCTAGAATACATAAAAAAAATACCCGTGGTAAAAATTCCAGGTTTTCAACCATATTGTGGATGTTATAATTACTTACTAGTCATGGAATTAGTCACATACAAGTCATTTGATAATTCTCACTATAATTCATTTTGTAAAGTTTTAGACTATGAATTTTTTAGGATTTTGAGGAGGCACGTCAACATATCTATGGTATAAAACCCGGGTTTTGAGATTTTATAACTTCTGTGTTTTGAGTTTTATAACTTCTGAAATATAGAATATAGAAATCAAGACTTTTGACTAATATAATAATTAGTATCATACATACGTTTATAATAAAAATATAATTTTTGAAAGTCATAAAGTACAACTTGAGTTCCACTAATTCCTTTGGAAATAAGAGCTATCATAATAATTTAGGTAATAAGTTTAGAAGTAGATACAAAATATTGAATATGTGGAATTCCATATTAGTACAATATCCCGAAAAAACCAAGAATCAATAAATTTAGGGAATTTATTGTAACCTTAGCTTAGCATATCAAATTTTGGTAAGACCTATGGAATTACAAAAAAATATATATCAAATTATTACATAAGGTTTTTTAGACTAATAAAGAGTTAAATTCCATATACACATCAAGGGAAAGGACATCTTGGTAAAATGCTCCAAATTAAGTTTTAAAGGTTGGTAGCTTACAATAAATGAAACTTTTGCTCAAATGATCAATTTTTACTCATTCAAGATTGTGATTGTGATAAAGGAAAATAAGGAGAGTATTGTTATTTTTTCACATGGAAAATGATTTTGTAATAATCTCCACTCTTGTTAAACCTCCATAGTTCTTAGCTATGATGGACAAAGTAAGTTAAGATACTTCTCACAAACTCTTTAAATTGGAGAACCGCTTTAACAAATTGAGTGATAAGGCAATGACAAGTAATGATTTGAATGAAAATAGGGAATAATTGTAAAAGGAAAGGCATAAAAAGATTGAGAATTTAAAAAATCGATGTCCACCATTTTCTTATGTAACTTAGATGAGGTATCCCTAAAGGAGATGTTAAGATCCAAGGAAATATTGAATTTTTTAGGAAATAAAGAGTAAATCCTAGAATCATAATTTTTCATCACCTTTAAATCCACAAAAATGGGGATTCCACTCAACATAAAAGAACTATTTAATTTCCAATATTGATTTGTAATTTTTTAATGATAACAATCCTATAACATAGATATTATAGATGGAGAAATTCTTTGATCTATACCAAGTTCCAACTTTACAAAATACAGCTTTTGCACCCTTGTATTTAGAACCTGATCAAGTAGTTTGAAACCAAAGACTTTTTGAATGAAAAAAATGACTATTTATATTTTGGTCCACTTTTATGGGTGATAATAACACAACATGAGGATATTAAGAGAAAAATGTTCATTAGTCAATTAAAAAATATTCATTAAAGTGGTCCAATAACAAATCATATTCAACAACTCCAAAAATCTATTCTTAAGGTAAACATCATTTTATAGGATAATTTGTTAGACCTCTTTAGGTACACTTTAAAGGAGAAGATTCAACATGAGCGGAATTTATTTACACTTAAATTAGAGTGTATTTTTGATATGGAAGGTGTTTTGGAAAAGAAACAACCCCCATTTTTACTTATTATCTTCCTAGTAATAATGGGGACCATCTATGTAAATTTTGTTCATATCACTATCTTTAACATTTGGCTTGATCAATTTTGTGGGATTTGTTACTTTCTTCAGATTTACATTTTGATTATTTCATTAAGTGAGCTTTCTTGCGAACTTCCCAATGGCTCTCATTTTGCTAAGTTTGGACTTATGTTTTTAAAACGATGTTCATTCAAACTTTTTGTTAATTTTTACTACTTAAATTAAAAAATGTATTTTATATATTTTATTTTTATATATGAAATTAATTTTCAAAATTTTAAAAAATATTATTTAATTAATTTAATTTTAATTATAAATTAATTATTAATTTTAACTACCCTAAAAACCCAATAATATATGATGAATAAAAACTATTTAATAAATCTTTATATTTTATAAATAATAATAATAATAATAATATTAATAAAATCATCCAACAATCTCAACTAGAAATTCTTAAAATAATAATAATAATAAACAATCTCAACAAGAAATTCCAATTTCTTAAGCTTTATGGACTTTTATGCTCTCGAGCATCATTAATAAAAATAAATAATTGTAGTTTTTAAGTGGATGCAAAATCATGGTTTGAAATAGTTGTAATTTATGTATACCCACTCCACGTAAAATCCAACTCCATCTGTGCTTCTTATGATCCCAAGGTCCCTCCTCTCCTTACTCCCTCTCCTCCATTTTATCTTTTACTCCTTATCTCTCCCCGAGCTTTTCCCCTTATAACTCCGTGGCTGGCCCACTCATTTCCCATCTTATAACAACCACTACCATTATTATGACTCCATCTATTCTTATAACTCTCCTGTCCTTATGTCTCCCGAACTGCTCCCCTTATAACTCCCTGGCTGGCCCACTCATTTCCCATCTTATAACTACCATTATTATGACTCCCTCTATGGCTCACGTGAGCCTCTCACATATGTTTTCTTTTTTACAAATTAATTTATTTTAATTAAATTATATTTATTGTAAATTAATTTTCAATAGATTAGTTTATATTAATTATTTTATTTAATAATTTTGTTGGATGATCTTTGATTTAAAATGTTTTTGTTATTAAATTGTTTAAAATTAGAATTTTATTTAATTTTATTAATTTTGATACATAATTAATTTAGTTGGTATATATTAATGTTTATGTTTATTAATTATTTTGAATTATTTTGTTATTAAATTTATTGATTTGGTTTAAAGTTAGAATTTTTAATAAAAATTGTCTAAATTTTGTTTAGGTATGTGTTTGTGAGTATTTTAGCAATTTTGACACCTAAATTTTGAGAGGTTTTATCTTGATTTCTATTTGGCTAAATGGGACTCAAGATGGTTCGTTGGAAGGTTAGAATCATGGAAAATAGTCTAGTAACCTTAAACCATCTAGATTTACTCATTAACTATTCCTAAAAATTAGCAGAAGATAGAGCTATGAAATTGTAACATAAATTAACTTGAGACATTTGATTTGAAATAGTTTCATCTACCAAAACATCTTCTATTGCAAACTGGTTTGATGCAACCCCTCTTTGGCAATTGAAATCTTGATAGTGATCAACGTGAAGGATGATTTTATTTTAATTTATTTATTTAATTTGATTTTAATTTGAGAGTTTTCTTTCCCAAATTTTGAAATTTTAATTTTGATGAGGCAATTAATTAATTTTATTTCATTTTTATTGGTTTTAGCAAGAGAACTATTGCGAAGAGATCAAGCCCAAAGGATTTGGAGCAATATAATGAGACAAGAAAGGAAGAAAATGGAGGATTTGCAGCTCCAATCAAGTATCTAAGAAAACACCTCGAACAAATGTGTATTTGTAAATTGTATTTATAAATTATAAATAGCAATTTGAAGAATGAGGAAGAGGTTCCTCTTCTTATCAACTTAAAGGCTCTAGGCTCTTTTGTAAGGGGCTTTTCACTGTAGGAGCAAGGGAAATACACAGATATGAGGATATTAAGAGTTTTGTTTTTAGAATTATATCTCTGTTAATGGGGCATAATTAACACTTTTGTAATTCTCCCTTCTACTTGTAGAGATGATCATTTTGAGGATATTGTTGGAGATCCATTGGGAAAAATAGTGAAGGTATCGAGGTTTACCAATTTGTATTTGAATACTTCTATTTATATTTAAAAATTCATTGATATATTGGTAGATCTATGTAAATTACTTCATATTATACACTTCTATTAAATATGAATGTTTTTATTACATATCAACTTTCTTATATATTGGTCTCATGGATCTGTTGTTGTTTTTTACTTTGTTCACGTGCATAAATTAATTTTTCTTAATTTGATTTAAATTCGATAGACATTAAGTGAACTATTTCATAGTGTTATTGGTTAATCAATCAGTATTTTAAGTCTCTAAACATAACATGCTTTGTAATCACAATATCAATGATTAGAACTATTTCATTAGCCATATATTCATCATAAACGAAACATGTTAAATCCCCAATCATTTAATTTCCTTTCTCTTAGTTGGGATTAGATCCACATCTTCGTAATCAAGATAGATTTATTTTTCTGTCACTTTCACATTATAGTATATTCACATTAAAATTTAACAATTTCATTTGATAAGTCCTCTTATATAGGGGAAAATTTTATGGTCGCTTGGCGAGCCCTTAATTCAGCTTAAGGATTTGTTTCCTGCAAGCATGTAGTAAGGAGGTAGATCTAATATCTCTCTTATTTTTTTTGGTGAGTATTATAATATCACAAGTAATCTGGAAGAGAGAGGTGGTAACTAGACCCATTAAAGCCAGACAGAGCCATCATTTAAATGGTTAAGAGTATGATTTTCAACTTTGGCTGAATGGTCTTCCCAAATGTTGATGAGGTCATTTTTGACCACCAATAGAAAGGAAGGCGGAAAGTAAATATATGGCTATTCATAGGGTTAACCCTAACTATTATAGATAGTACCATGTTCCCTATCATAAACTCACTAAACTAATGGGGTTTACCCCTCAAAAACTTGATGAAAGTATAGAAAATACATTAAATTTCAATTTTAAGGTTTAAGGGGAAAATGGAGTGAAAATAAATTATTCTACATAAATATGAAGAGGAAGAAGATCAAGATTTGGAACCATCAAAAATTAAATATCTAGAAGGGACTACTCCAACCATATATTGTCATGTATTGAATAACATTAGTACGCCGAAAATAATCAAGATAAATGTAACAATATTGATTAATTTCAAGAGTTCGCATAACTTCATAAATTCCAACCATGTGAATATTCTCAACTACAAATGTGTATGCAAGTTCCACAATATTAATCTCACTTGGGGAAATTCTCATTGGATAGTCCCATGATTTTCATCCAAATGGATGGTGCTAATGTTGTATTAAGGGTCTAGTGGTTGCAATCTTTGGAAATATTGTAGGGGCACAACAATGATAGTAGTGGGCTTCTATGGGGCATAATAATAACAACATGGGGACTATATCGGCACAATAATACAATAAAGGGGTTGAACTAATAACAATAAGTGGTTACACTAGTAATATAGGGACCTAGCATGCCCCTCTCCTTCAAAAAGTGTTGTCCTCAACGCTTAAGTAGTTCTGGATGCTTTCGTATAAAATTCTCATCCTCCCATGTGGAATCTTCAGCGGGTAATCTCTTCCAATGGATGAGATACTCTAAGATTGATCGATTCTGTAGTTGTATATTTCTTGTTTTTGTGACTGCTTTCGGTTCTAGTATGATTTTTCCTTCCTCATCAAGTTATGGAAATATTGTTTGAACTCGGATCTTGTCACCTATAACCTTCTTTAAGCACGAAACATGGAAAACTAGGGGCACTCGGGAAGATGCAAGAATCTCTGATATGTATGCCATAGTACCCATATTTTGCAACACTTTATAAGGACACTAGTACTTTGGTGATAATTTATTTCTTAGCTTTCTTGAAGGACATTTGTTTGTATGGTTGTAGTCATAAAAATACCAAGTCGCCTATGTCAAAACTTCTTTCATTGCGATGTTGATCTACCTGTTGCTTCATTCGCTTCTACGTGAAAGTGAGGTTATCCTTTTACTTCTTGATATGTCCTTCTATCTTGAGAGTTTGAGGAGTGGTAATTCCTACGAATTCATTACAAGATATGGTCAGATTCATTTTGTCTTTCTCTGGGGTTCGTTCCTAGTGTATATCCTTTTCGTTTGATGTTTCTTGACCCTTTTCTTCCTCCTCTTCACAATTCAATTTAATAATTTCTTCTCAGCACACTTATGACCTTTAGTGTATTTTCTATCAAATTTGTAGCAAAGGTCGTTTTCTCATTTTTATTCCAATTGTTGTCGTGTCAACCTTGTAGGTTTTGGAAGTATAGGAGGCACAACACATCCATCTTTATAATTATGAGTGGTAGGATTTCTTGTTGCCATTATTTTGCTTTCAATTTTTCTTGCCAAGCTAAATTCCTTCTCCAGTGAAACAGGTTCCAAAAAACGAACCTCATGTTGAATGTTATCCTTTAAATTCCCTATGAAGACATCAATCCCCTACTTTGGAATATCATTTACCCTTATATTCAATTTTTGGAAGTCCTCAATGTGCTCTATCATTGAACTCTTTTGTTTGAGATTTATCAATTGGCTAAAGAAGGTGGTTCTCTTTGTATCCTCATAATGTGTTATCATTTCCTCCATGAAAATTGACCAAGTGACAAGTCGTTTACAAGAACAAAGCCCTTTATACCATAAAAATTGATTCAATTCTAAATATAAGGATGAAATACATACCTTTTGTAACAATTTCACATCATGTAGACCAAAATATTTCTCCATCTATATTATCCATGTTATGGGATCCTTGCCATCAAACTTCCTCATACTGATATTTGGAATATGGTGGGTCTTCAATACAATGTTATATTCTATGCAATCATAATTAAAATTTATTTTTTTCTCATCATAAATTTCCTTTACTACCTTTTCGACATCAGGAGACCTTTCTTGTAGCAACTTTGTCATGCCTTCCTTCAAACCTTTCATGTATTTCTTCAAATATTCCATGACTTTCTTAAAATATTCTTCCATGGTGCATATAAAATTATTTATCTTAGCTTTGATCGCATTCTTCAAATCATCCATCCAATTTTGCTTACTAGGTGTTTCTATTTTCTTGATTCGAGTCATTATTTTTATTTCTTTTAGGAGCTCCAAATTTAAAAGAATGTAACTATACAATTTCATATCTTCAAGTTCTGAACTATTTTCATGTGGTAGCGCTCTGAGTCCTCTTTCTAACCCCACTAGTCTGATAAATATTGGATTATTTAATAAACAGTTATGTCAAATCTCCTATGATGACCTGATTATATACTAGTTTAGTAGAGAGAACTTGTGTGACCTTCCACTTGTCACTGCTTCGACCTTTGAACCTGAAAAAATACACAGAAAATTAAATTTCGTTCTCTTTCTTTAACTTCTTACGAAATTTCAATCTCATGACTAGAGAGAAAGTTATGGCGATTTTCCCAAGGTCACTTGTTTGGAATGTAATTCGGGAGTTTGAAAAAACCCTAAATCTCCGAAAATATAGTGAAACAAGATATGAAATTCGGGCCCAAGTGTCACCACGATTTCAGTTAAAATGGGTTTGAATTTTCGATTCTAAACCTTCGTAGAAACAAAATTATAGTGAAAATTCCACGATGACCAGTTTGACATGGTATTCTGGAGCTTGCAAATACCCTAATTTCCTCAGATAATATCGACAAGAATATAGCGAGACATGATCTAAAACTCGGACTCGAGGTTCAGACCAATTTCGTATGAAATGGATTTTTTTTTAGCTTCTGGAATTTTGTAGAGAAAAAGTGATAGCGAAAATTCCACAATGGCCCATTTGGAGTAGGGAAACCTTAGAATACAAAGCTCTAATACCAAATGTTATGAAACCAACTCACAAAAAGATAGAAAAGACAGATAGACGACTTAAAAGTCAACCTCTTGGAGGGGGAAACCTCCTCTACATTACACAAATTAACAATTCTTGGATGATACAAATGGCAAGACGTCCTTTCTATATATATATATAGGAGTATATGGCATCCCAATACAATTAGAGCCCATATAACAATAATATTGTAGGGGCACAACAATAACAATAGTGGGATTCTATGGAGAATAATAACAACAACATGGGGACTATATGGGCACAATAATACAATAAGGGGGTTGCACTAATGAAAATAAGGGGTTACACTAGTATAGGGGCCTAACAAAGGAAGAAATGGATGATTTTCTATGTTTTATTTCGATTTTGCAATTAGACTATGTCAAATAAGTAGGTGTAAAATGGAGGCAATGCTAGAAGGTATGCAACATAATTCAAATGTTACAATAGCACTAAAGCGTGCTAGATATATTTTTGTGGAAGAATGACTTTCTTTTGTCTTAATAACTCTTATACTTTTTACATAAATTCCAACCTAAACATAGGTTCCTTTTGGAATTACAAAATTATGCTATAGGAGGACTTTTAGGTTTCTTGAACACTTACCACAAGATCCTAAAGGATTTTTCCTCGAAAGGTATGAAAACTAATGTTCAAACAATTTTTCCTAAATGTGCGATATACCAATAAAATAAGGGAGAGAAAATCAAGACCCCACAACTTCTACAATAATTAGCCATACAAAGTCAATGTTGGAAAGAGGTTTGAATGGATTTTATTATAGTTATACCCAAGTATGAAGGAAAAAATTTCATCGTTGTAGTAGTGGATTAACTCACAAAATATGCCCACTTCTATTGTCTTTCTCATAGCTTTAATTATTGTAGAGTATCTATCGAAAGAGTTTGAAAGTGACAAGGAATATCAAAGATTATTGTATTCTATAGAGATATAATTTTATTTTTTGGATTGAATTAATTTCTTATTTGGGTAATCAATATGCTCATGGTTACTCTTCCCATCCTCAAGCCAATTGGAATATCAATTTTATGAATAAATGTCTAGAAGGTTACCTTTTTTAACTACACCTAATAAATAAACTTACTGAGTCAAATGGTTTCCCTGCAAAGTATAGTGGTACAACATGTCCTTCAATTCCTCATAAAAAAGTTCCTTGTTTGTGGCACATTATAAATATAATCCTCTTTCCATTACATCACCCTTCAGAGGAAAATTGAAGGTATAGGTAGTAAAGGAAGACATTATGCACCAAAGACGCTTCTTAAACAATTGAAGGAAAACTTGTTTATAAAAAATATGGGATTAGACAACATGAAAGCCAGCACTATAGTAAAAGGGAATTTGAAGTTAGGGATTGGGTATTTTTGAGGCTATAACAATAAAAATAGATGTCACTCTAGAAATAAAAGACAAAAATATGACTCCCAAGTACTATGATACCTATAAGGTGTTGAAAAGGATTAGAAGTATGAATTAAAAATTGAGTTACCTTCATTTTTGCATGTACACCCCATGCTTCATTATTAAAGGATGTAATCAAAGAAAATATCCAAATTCAAAATATTTCACCTAATCCTTCAATCAATATTAGAAAACCATGACACTGAGCAATTACCAAGTGCCTCATTAAGTGGAAGAACCTACTAGTAGAAGAGGTGACATGGGACAATAAGTTATTCATGCATAAACATCTGCAACTAATTAGTTGTTCAAGGAAACATTTGTTTGAAGCATGTGAACATGATAAGAACTACTCAAATCCTAATGTTAATCATAAATCACTATGAAAAACCCTATTTATTGAATTATTACATTTATATTGTTATATTGGTGTTGTCCGCTAGACACTTTAATTATAATTGAAAACATTTTGTTTTATGCATATTCCAAGGAGACATAGTCTTAGGAGCGTTTCATATTATGCATTTATTATATTGTGAAAGGATATTTTCTCCTTGAAGTGACTCATCCTTTATTTTTGTATTTATTTCTTAAGGCATGGAGTTACTTCTCTCTCCATTTTCAAGTTATTTTTGTGTTTGTTGTCTATCACAGTGTCATTCTAATAACTTGTTTAAAGGAGCATCTAATATTATAATAATGAACAAGTTTTACATATGTTTATATGCTTAGGTTTCAAACATGGTGCATTATTTAACAAAATCATCTTAGATGAATTTTAGCTCCATTACATTGTTGTCTACTAAGTGGAATCCTAGGTACGTTTTGGAAACTATGTGCAATGTTTAATGTAATTTAAATTTTATTCTATATTAAATATGTAAATACAAATAATATTTTTGCACTCTGGAACTATATAATAATTTTTTAAGAATATGATCACCATAATCACCAATATGAAATTTTCTAAAAACTCATACATATGTTGCTAAAGGAAGAAACTATATTATATGATCTTAATTGTAGTTGAAGTTAATTGAGTAAATATGTATCAATTTATTAAATAATTTATGTAGGATAACTCATGATTTCTAAGAATACAAACGTGTATTGAATCATAATATATCCTAATATAAATATAAATAATATCATTGTAAAAAATTTCTTTAGATAACCAACCTCAAGTGACACACTCTCACACACACCGTGTTAGTAGTACTTATAAACTTTTGTAAAAATATGAAAATGTAGAAAATTAAATTATGTTAGTAGATAAACAATCCTTACCACCACATATTTGTTGTTTCTAAATTTTAAGAGTTGTAGAGGGATAACAATGGCTAGTCATAAATCGTAAATATTAAAATTGTTTGAGATATTTATTAGACATAGAATAAATCTAGGGAAATGCGTGTGACCATCCCATTAATTTTCTATTTGTACTCATTTAAGATTTACATGAAAATTTGGTAAATAATTTTTTCATGACAAAAAAACCCAAATATATGAAAAATTCAATTTGAGAAGATTCATTTATGACCTCTATATAAAACAAGAGTTAACTAATATATTTAAAAGAAATTGAGTTAATGCAAGCAGAGTTGATATCACTTTTTAAGTACTCAGCATAGTCACAACTACCTATATATGCCTTATTATCTAACTTTAGAATTTAACATTGTACAATATCTTTGTCTTAATTGAACAATCAATTTAAACTATTTCATTAGGGAAGGAAACTATTGGAGAATCCATATTGAGGTAAAGAAAAAGTAATATTAGATTGGAACAACTACACACAAGAAATAATAAATATCTATAAAAACAACATAAACAAATCTATATAAAATATGTTACTCATAATTATACATATGTAATTAAATATATCTAAAGACATGACACCATTATGACCTCATCTATGAAGCTATTTTATGTTGGGGCCTACAATGAGCTATAACAAGTGTGTGTGTAACTCATGTCCATGGAGATTTTCTAACTAGAATCCACTATATTGCTTGCATGTCCACCTCCTCACCCACTACCATTCGAGGATCCATTCTAGTGGGATAAAGAAATGAATGTTCCATGATGTATTAAGATACTATTCATGGTGGAAATTGAAGATTGCATTTCATAGATGTTATCTAAAATGGCCACATATTAGGTAGGTTGACGGGTTAGCCTTCAACATAAGAGGGAAAGTCCCACTAAATGGGTCACTCATGGATTCTTTTAATTCAAAATTGATGGCTTCAACCCTTGAAATTCAACAATGTTGAAATAGTTGATATTGTGACCTAAAATAAATTGACCCGTAAATTTCTAAGAAAATGCAATGGTGCTTCCGTTGCAAGGGGAATTGTCAAAAACTATGAACCAACTATCCATCCAGTAATCTATAAATGATATGTATGTGCTATTTTTTGTGTAAATAAATTCATTATTTCAAGAGAATGTAAACTAGTTGTAAGGTTAATAAACAAAATCATGATATCTCACTTAGTTTCTATACAAACATGTCCTATAATATTGAAACATCTCAACCTTTTATTAAAAAATAAAGATAATTTTCCATAAACATTAGGAATGGAAGATACAATGGTATCAAATGATCGAGGGAAAAAAATGAAAACCCTCCCATGTTTTAGATATCTGATATCAGGTTCTCTTGTGACTCAAGGCTATTGTAATTTTTGTTGCTTACATCTAATGATTGGGGTTGTAATTGGGTTATTTAATGATTTGATGAATGTACACATTATGTTCATATCTAAGCTCCATAATTATTTCTCGTGCCCTTATTGTAATGAAATTCACAAGTTCAAAACTAAAACAAGGGAAGATACGAGGCAGCAAGTCCCTGCATTGAGTGGAGATCTATGTTCCAGCCTCAGAACCTCAGAGATCAAGAAGATTGAAAAAGGTTAGAATACTATAAGGTTAGATATCATCTTAGGAGATCTGTTATATAAGTTTTAACTATGACTCAAGTCTTAAAGCTTCGAGCCACAAGAACTTTACAATGATTGAGTAGCATGATGAGATTCAAAGAGTCACTGTTTTTAAAGGCAATTTTGAGGACATAAAATATGTGCAAGCCTCTCTGGCTAGAATTGAAAATCTTAGAAATGTTATACCTCAGATCGACCTTTGTACAAGGGACCAAGATATCCATAGCCAACTCAATTTGATTGTTGTGGTTATCAAAAGGACATAATCATTAAAGAACACCTATTGGTAAGTCCTGAACATAGAAAGTTTTTTTTCCAAGGAAGAATGATCTTGAAGTGACCGAGGCTGTGCATCTAGAGACTCTCTTATCTTTAATGATCTCTCCTTGTTATGTTTAATAAAAGACCAACCAATTAGAAGATGCTAATACTCATTACCAAGGAAGAACTCTTCTGAGAAACCAAAGTTTCTTGGTCTAGTAGAAGAATGAAAAAGTCTCAAGTGGAAAGGAATCGATTGTTTTAGTCATAAACAAGGCCAAGGAAGTTTGATTGCACTCCCAGATCTCTAAGTTTGAAAAATCTACAAGTAATCTTGAGACATGTGATTCAGCTTCAATAAAGAAGGTTGATGATGTAAAGGAAGCAAAATTACCTGATGATCCTGAATATTCCTTTACTAGGGTGTGTAAATATTCTGGCCTTACAGTGAAGAAAAGGGTTGAAGCCCTAATCCAAGATCGAAGATTCTCTCCTCCTTTCATTTATGAGAAGGATCAAAATTGGTATTGAAGATGGACTTTTAACAAACCACATAACATGTGATCCAAACCTTAATATGTTTCAGATCTGATAGGCCAAAAATCTCAGAATTTAGAGGCCAAAATAACTCAGGCAGACACTCGATGAAATAAATTGAGAAACCTCAATATTATGACAAAGGTCGAGCATCATTTGTCCTGTGGTATATATCTGAAATGAAAGCCAAGACTTCTGACGCATATTCCTATGACAAGTTCTAAGTTCCCTTGTGAAGAAAAGTATAGTGATCTAACACAAATTCTAGATGAAAGGAATTTGTCTTCAAGTTAGATACACATTTTCATCTTGCAGACCCTAACTAATATGTTACAAGTGGACTTATTGTGGACAAGTGAAAGGAACCCTGATGAGGAGCTTAAGAAGTGATTTTTCTTCCTCAACTGAAGAATTTGAATCATACCTCGAAGAAAAATGATATAGCTGAAGTCTTTTGACCCAAAATGAAATTAGGGGTAAGAGAATTCCAATGACCCAGTGCACAACCAAACAAGCTAGAGGAGATATGGCCTTGGATCTTCCAAGACTGTGAGTACTGTTAGGAGATGGGTACTATGATGACTGTTAGGGTCTGCCTTCGCCCCTGTTAAATCCCCTCATCCTCCACTGCAATTTCTCTGATCTCACCTTCATCATGTTCTCTCATCAAATCTCGCAAAGGAAGCGAATTCAAATGTTGAATTTCATCTCCCAGTCTTATCCCATTGCGTTCTCCCATTCTATCTGAAAAACAAGAACAAATAATCATGTCCTTGCATAAATCGAGCAAAATAACTAAATTTCCAACCTGCATTCTCTCAAATTAGATATAGATACTGATGACAGAGTCATGCTTAAATATTTGCAAGAAATCAATTCAGCCGAAATTCTAGCAATAAAGAATCGCTTGTCGACGGCAAATCTTGCGAAGAAAACAAAGCACAACACAAGAAAATCAAATCTTCACAAACTTTAGCAAAATGACTAAATTTTCGAGCTCTGTTCCCTCAATTTCTTTCTAAAAATCGATCATCTGAATCATGCTTCATGCTTCAAATGTGCATTTTTAATCGAACAGTGCATTTCCTTTAAACATCGGTTTATAGAGGCGATGAGAAATCCATATTAAACTAGATGAGAAACGTTCATGGTCTGATTTCAGAGGTGTTTCGTCTTTTTTAGCGGCATTTACCGTTGTTGCTAAATATAGAAGGGCTCGTTTAATGTAGAAGGGCTCATTTAATGTGGATCAATCTGTGAGGTCAGGCCTTATAGTTTATTGATACATCTTTTCCAGAAAATGTTGCTCAGACTGTGTATTGCCTGCTGTTAATTTTTTAATCCATATTTACCTGAAAATGCTAGAAGACTTTGTATCGTTAATAGAAAAGACACAACATTGTCAACTACAGAGAACATCCATGCCCTCTCTCATAAACTTAGCACATGCTAACTGTCCTTACTGTTAGGGAATATTATATGCCTGTTTGATAAATTTCTTTGTTCTACTTGTTCATCTCGGATTAAAATTCGAAATTATTGCTACAGAAATCTACACACACAGAGGAGCGCTACAGGCTGTGTGGATGATATTATAACATATAACAGCCTTCGACATATTATATTGTTTCCAATATTATTGTCCAGACGTCTTTATTCTCTGGCTAGTAATTGTTGTTGAGATTTTCTGTTTGGAGAAAAATAGGAAAAATCTCAGCTGATGACAACAATAGAATTCAGGTCCTAGATTAACTCCAGTTCTGTTGGGAGGGAGTTAATGCCTCCTATATTTGATGTGAGGGAATTAATGAGGCTGTTAGATTCTCTGTGCTATATAACAGGCAACCATTCGGATGTTTGCTAAGAGAATGTGAGGATTTCTTGATGTAATCTCCAATTTGATTAATAAATTCCTGATGCCTATGTTTGGTGGACGTAGCCCAGATTGGTTGGGTGAACCACGTTAAAAATTGTCTCCTATGTGCTTGATTGTGCTGTTGTGTTAATTCTGTGTTTAATTGATTTGTTGTGCCTCTGAATTCCAACAATTGGTATCAGAGCGATGTTGGAGCACATCTGAGCGCTGGTCGTGGATTAGAGCTGGTGTGTGCTGGAGATTGCGTGGCACTAGTTACCTGCGTGGAGGAATAACATCACTTGCTGCGTGGGCAGCAGTGATATGCTGCAGCGGACCTGTTCAACATCCATCGCGCTAATCTGGAGAGCGTATAGCTGTATTGCGTGGAGCTGTATCTGCGTGAATAAAAGGCGATGGGCAGGGAGTGTTCGCAGTAATGTCCAATAGCTTGGCGTTCATTTGCTGGTAGAATAAAGGTATGCGCAGTCAAAAAACCAAACGTTGATACATATATTTTGAAAAAAAAACAACGTGTATATGTATTGAAAAAGTGTGGTTCACGGAACGTTTGTGGACGGTGTTGGTACATATGTTTTTTTTTAAAACCGGTGCGTATTTCCATTCAAAGACCAACGGATATATGTTTTTATTTTAAACGCAGCGTGGGTATGGATTTGTAAACAGCGTTGATGTATATTTGAAAAACCAGCAATGAATATATAACATAAAATGACGATTGCGTGGCGTGGATATTTGTATTAAATACAGCAAGGATTTGTTTTGAAAACAGCGTGGATTTTTTGTTTTTGTATGCTGCGTGGAGGTAAAACTTGAAACTGCGTGGGTATATATTTGTAAATTGCGTGGCAATGGCATTACATGGAAGACTGCGATTGTTCATTATTCGCGTTTGTTGATTCCGGTAGGCGTTTTAATTTCCACTGTTCGTGAATAGCAGAATATGAACACTGTCTTCTATCGGTGCAAGTAACGAATGCATTTGATGTTGAGATTTTCTGCGAAACTATTTGTGGCAAAACCGTAAATAAAACGTTGGTTTATTGGTGTAATTCACGGTGGATGCTCAGTACCGAAAGTGCTTTTGTAATTTTAGAGTAATTGCACAGTGGATGCTCAGTTTTTTTATACTGCAATCTTGCACAGCCACAAGTCAGTTTTTTTTTTGTTTGTAAAAACAAAAGCATTCAAAAGCATAGGCATATGGCAGATATATGTATGCGACTTACAAAGGGCAGATAGTTGCTTGTTTTTCAAAGGCATAGGCAGTTTTTTCTTTGTTATGACAAAGGCATAGGCAATTTTTTTTTAAATTGCTGGTTGGATATTGGAGATTATTGTGTTTTTTGTTGATACAAATGGCGAAAACTCAAAGTGCCCGGTTTGAAATTGAGAAATTTAATGGCAAGAATAATTTTGAGATCTGGAAGGTAAAGATGCACGATCTGTTGGTTCAACAAGGTGTGGCAAAAGCACTGTTGGGGAAAAACAAAAGGCCTCCTTCCATGATGGAGGATGAATGGGATGAGATGGACGATAGAGCTCTGAGCGCAATTCGGTTATGTCTGGCGGACGATGTTCTGTTCAATATTGTGTCAGAGAAAATTGCCGCAGGCTTGTGGTCGAAGCTTGAGAAGCTCTATATGACGAAATCTTTGACAAATCGGATTCTCCTGAAACGACAGCTTTACAGTTTGCGGATGAAAGAAGGTACCTCAATTGCTGATCACCTGAATGTTTTTAATACCTTACTGGTGCAATTAGACAGTCTAGATGTGAAATTTGATTCAGAGGATAAGGCAATAACTCTATTATGTTCATTGCCTGAATCCTGGGATCATTTTTTTACTTCCATAAGTTTTAGTACATCAGAAATCCTTGAGTTTGACGATGTTGTTGGAGCCTTGTTGGCTGAGGAGACGAGGAAGAGGTCGAATGCAGACACCTCTACATCAGAGGTAATGATGGCCAGAGGTCGCTCAAGAGAGAGACACTCCCAGGGAAAGCATAGCGAATCTCGCTCAAAGTCCAAAGGAAAGAAGCCCAAGGTGAAGTGTTGGCATTGTGGCAAGGCTGGACATCTGAAAAAGGATTGCTGGAAGCGAAAGCAGGCTGCTAAAGAAGGCTCTTCGACAGAAAAGAAGGAAGCCAACACCACAGATACAGGTTCAGTATCCGGTTCAGGTATGAGTGATGAGGTATTGTCTGTTAATGTTTCAAAACATGATCAACATTGGTTGTTAGATTCCGGGGCATCTAACCACATGTGTATTCATAAAGATTGGTTTAAAACATATAAATCAATTGATGATGGTGTTGTGTACATGGGTAATGATGTAACATGTGATATTATGGGAATTGGGAGCATACAACTGCAAATGTTTGATGGGACAACAAAAATATTAACAGATGTGAGGCATGTACCAGATTTAAGGAAAAATTTGATTTCATTAGGAGCACTTGATTCAAATGGATATAAAACTGTAATTCAAGGTGGAGTTATGAAAATCTACAAAGGCATCTTACTAGTTATGAAAGCTAAGAAAGTAGGAAATCTATTTCAGTTAGAAGGTAGAACTGGGTCAGATCATGTGTCTGTGTCTGAACATGACAGTAGTTCCATTCACTTATGGCATCAAAGATTGGGGCATATGAGTGAAAGAGGATTGAAAATTTTGGTTGACCGAAAGTTACTTCCTAATCTAAGATCTGGAAAATTGGATTTCTGTAAACATTGTCTGTTTGGTAAACAAAGTAAACAAAAGTTAAAAACAAGCAAACATACTAGTAAAGGCATACTTGATTATATCCATTCAGATGTTTGGGGTCCAACCGCTACAGCGTCTTATGGTGGCTCGTCATATTTTATATCATTCATTGATGACTTTTCTCGGAAAGTATGGGTCTACATGTTGAAAAAGAAGTCTGATGTTTTTACAGTTTTCAAGCAGTTTAGAGCATTGGTAGAAAACAACACTGGTAGAACTATAAAATGTTTAAGAACTGACAATGGTGGTGATTTTTCCTCCAAGGAGTTTGACAGCTATTGCAAGGATGCAGGGATCGAGAGACATAAGACCACGGTTTATACTCCTCAGCAGAATGGAGTTGCTGAACGCATGAACAGAACTCTTCTGGAGAGAGCAAGGAGTATGTTGAGTAACGCCGGGTTGCCGAAGGAGTTGTGGACGGAAGCGGTGGCAACAGCTTGTTATGTGATAAACCGATCTCCATCAATGGCCATAGACTGCAAGATTCTGCAAGAGGTATGGAAAGGACACCCTTGTGACTATTCTAAACTCAGAGTGTTTGGTTGTGATGCATATGCTCTAGTGCCTAAACATCAGCGAACTAAGTTAGATCCAAAGTCTAAAAGGTATATCCTTGTTGGGTATGGTGTTGGAACAAAGGGATATAGATTGTGGGATCCTACTACCCGCAAAATCATCATCAACAAAGATGTAAAGTTTAATGAATCCTCTCTTGTACAGTTAGATGTAGATAGAAGATTGAAACAAGATGATGTATCTGATTTCCAGCATATTCAGTTTGACAACATTTCTAATGATAGTCATAACGACCATAGTTCAGATTCTAGTCATGAACAGGTTTCAGAATCAGATTATGAACAGGTTTCAGATGGAGGACATGAACAGGTCTCAGATGGCGATCATGAAGAAATTCCTACAGTTGATAGACAGCCAATTGTGGAAGCACCAGAAACATTCTTAAGGAGGTCTACAAGGATCAAACGCCCTCCGAGAAGGTATGATCATGTTACTTCAGTTGCTTTGATCGCTAATGATGATGAACCTTGTTGGAAATAATACTGAGAGGGGGGGGTGAATCAGTATTATCAGATTAATCAAACTTTTCAAATGCCCAAAACATATACGCTACTTCAGTTAAGTGAACCAGCGTGTACACGCTACTGTGACGAAGTAAAACAGCGTATAAGCAGAAAACTCACAATTTAGTTGGCTTATTCTTCAATTAAGTGCATCAGGACATTATTCATCATATTAACAGTAAACATGTGCAGTATAACAGAACAGATAAAAAGCCACACACATGAACACCAAGATATAAGGTGGAAACCCAATGTGGGTGAAAACCACCTGCTGCAAGTTGTCTCTATCTTTCTTAATATGAAACTTCAGTTTACAATCTTTTGTACTGGTGCAGCCTTATACCAGTACGCAGGCTACAACCTGCAGAAGGCTTCAACCTTCTCTCGTTCTCCAAACTTCCTTGGAAGGGAGCTCCAACCCCCTTTTGCTTTTTTACTAGCCAAGATACTAGTACGTAGGTGCTGACCTACAATCTTCCTTCTTCCAGGTATCACTTTTCATACATTTTCAGACTTGGATATTCCTGAAGCACAACATTACAATCTGAAGACCACAATTCATTCAATTTTCACAACAGATCATTGAAGCATAAAACAACCAACTTTGAATCACTGAACCACTGAACCCTGTCAATCACCAGTTACCAGAACACAGAGCAGACTACAGAACTCTGTAATAACAGTCAGATCCCACTGTAAACCCAAATCAAGCTTCAAAAGATATACGCTACTTTAATGAGCAGAAACCGCGTATACACGCGCTTTTACCGAAGCCAACCTGCGTACAGATCTAAAAATAAACTTTCTCAACTTGCAGCTGTACCAGATATTAGTTAGACTCAGAACGTAACATTGCGACAATATGCAGATCTAGAAATACGCATAATCAACCATAACATGATAGTGCATTTCAAACCATTTGATCCCGATCTCTCCTTAGATCTAGTTCTCCATCAACCGATGAGATCTCTCCTTAGCTCAGATCAACCAACTCAGAACCTGCATATCAGATCTCTTTCTCTCTTAGATATTCATGCCTTGTCGAAAGATGATCTTTGCCTAATGATCTTCTTCTCCTTATATAGCCTTAGGCCTTTCTCAATACCAAGAGCCAAAACCATAGTAACACAATACCATCAACTTTAAAACTAGGGATCGACACGCCCGTCGAGACATAATGGTCCGAAATCATAGGCACAACTTCCAAGGTCTAACCACCATGAACCAAAGGAACCTTTCCACATACACGCGCTTTTTCTGAATCGAACTTGCGTGTACACGCGACTTGGGCTTAACGAAACAGCGTGTATGAGCTTTCTTGCCATGCTGTACTGAGATCTGTCTTCTGATTAAGTTGCCATCACCTGTACTAACCTTTGAGCACCTGTACCATCCACTGAGTGAGTTGCCATCAAGGACAACACTTGAACCATAATGCCAACAATCTCCCCCTTTGGACTTGATGGCAACCACCACACCAAGTCACTCTCCCCCTTTGACATCAAGGGCAAAGGGAGGACCAAGATATTCTCTTCCTTGGTAATCCTTCTGCTGTCCATACTGCTGTCCATACTCCCCCTGAGTACATGCTGAAATCTCAAGTGTGCTCCCCCTTTGTGAATGCCAAAGAGTACCAAACTATCCATCCTGCTCACCAAGTGCTGTTCATGCTCCCCTTGACTGTAGGCAAGATCTGCAAAAGATGTTCTTCAAGAAGAACATGACTCTATATAAAAGACCTTCCTATAACCAAAGACTCATACATACATCCATTTCTCAACTAAGTGAGGATATAAAAAAAATGACTCATCCACCCAACCAAGTGGGGATACATCAATATTGACTCATCCACCTAACCATGATAATACATGAACATTTCATCATTCATCCCAGGCATAGTGGGGAAACCAACAAAGGTCGTTACATGATCTTGACACCATAAAAGAGACAAGAGAGATACATGACATAGAGACAACAGATCTAGACCAAGACTTAGGAAAGACACCAGCAGCATCTGATAAACATCTTGTTAGATCAGCAACGAGAATTTCTTTCAGAGCTCCTTCTTAAACCAATCAACCAAAACATCTGAATGCCAACAATGCTTTATGAGACTTTTGAGCTGCTCCCCCTGAACCTGTGCCTGTTGCACTCCCTGAAACTGTGCCTGAATACTTCTGACATTCCTATTGCTGTTCAGAACTTCAGAGTTTTCCTTTGCTGTTCAGAACTTCATATACGCGTTTTATCCTGTATAAAGCAGCGTATGTACGCGGATATTCTTTCTGCAACAAGCGTCCAGCATACACGCGACTTACTCAACATAAATCCGCGTGTATACACTCATATCCCTTCCGTAACCTGCGTATACCAACTTTTCTGTAGAACAAACAAATTTCAACAACAGGATGAAGCATCAACTACTCCCAGCTTTTGTCTGAGATATTCAAAAGTTTCCCTGGGCAGTGGTTTTGTGAGAATATCAGCAACTTGCTCCTTAGAAGGAACATACTCCAATTTGACCTTCTGCTCAAGCACTTGTTCCCGAAGAAAATGGTACTTGATTGGTATGTGCTTGGTCTTTGAGTGCATGACTGGATTCTTTGAAATGCTGATTGCACTTGTATTATCACATAAGATAGAGACAGGTGGAGTGCAAGTGATTTGAAAGTCCTGCAAGGTCTGCATCATCCAAAGAAGTTGTGTGCAACAAGATGCTGCAGCCACATATTCTGCTTCAGCTGTAGATAAGGCAATCGAACTTTGCTTCTTGCTGAACCAAGACACTAATCTGGAACCCATGAAGAAAGCACCTCCACTTGTGCTTTTCCTATCATCCACACTTCCAGCCCAATCTGCATCTGTGTAAGCATGAAGAGTGAGATCTGTATTTCTAGGATACCATAAGCCATAGTTTTGGGTCCCTTGAAGATATTTGAAGATTCTTTTGACTGCCTGAAGATGGGTTTCCTTTGGGTTGGCTTGAAATCTTCCAACCATCCCTACTGCATGAGTAATATCTGGTCGAGTACCTGCCAAATAAAGCAAACTCCCAATCATGGATCTATAAGTGGGTTGGTGAACTGCTGCTGATTCATCATTTGCACTGAGGCTGCATCCTGTAACCATGGGTGTACATACTGGTTTTGACTCTTCCATGCCATACTTCTTCAAGATCTGCTTGAGGTATTTGGTTTGAGACAAGAAGATACCTCCTTCATTTTGTTGGATTTGCAATCCAAGAAAATATGTCAATTCTCCAAGAAGTGACATTTCGAACTCTTTCTGCATAACCAAGGCAAAGTTTTGACTCATAGTTTCTTCATTGCTGCCAAAAATAATATCATCTACATAAACAACAAGAATTAGCAATTTGTTATTTTCAACTTTTATATAGAGATTGCTATCTGCTGATCCTTTTGAAAAGCCTTGTTGGTGAAGATATTTGTCCAACCGATAGTACCAAGCCCTTGGGGCTTGTTTGAGCCCATAGAGAGCCTTTTTCAATCTGCATACAAGATTTGGATCATTCCCAAGAATGAACCCATCTGGCTGCTCAATATATACTTCTTCTTCTAAGTCTCCATTCAGGAAGGCTGATTTCACGTCCATTTGAAATACCTTGAAGTTTTGAAAGCTTGAGAGAGCAAGGAACATTCGGATGGCCTCTAGTCTTGCCACAGGAGCAAAGGTCTCTTCAAAATCTATTCCTTCTTGCTGTGCATACCCTTTACAAACAAGTCTGGCCTTGTTTCTAATTACTTCTCCATTTTCATTTAACTTATTCTTGAAGACCCATTTTGTTCCTATTACATTCTTATCTTTTGGTCTAGGAACCAATTCCCAAGTGTTGTTCCTTTCGATTTGCTCAAGTTCTTCATCCATTGCTTTGACCCAACATTCATCTTTGCATGCTTCTTTCACATTTTGTGGTTCAATGGAGGAGAGTAGAGCCAAGTAGCTTGAAGCTTCTGCAAGTGTCCTTCTTGTTTGTACTCCTGCTTCTTTCTGCCCCACAATCTGAGTTTCTGGATGATTCTTTTGGACATATCTGGATGGAGTCTTCTCTTCTATTCTTGTCTGCTCCTCTGGTTCTTCTTGAGATTCTTCTTCTTCTTGAGGTTCTTCTTCTTCATCATTTCGCCTTTGAGAGTAACCTTCATCTTCTTCATGATGAACTTGCCTAGGAATATATCCCTTCTCATCAACCACTATATCAATACTGTCAACAATTCTGCCAAGTCTTTTATTGTAGCACTTGTATGCTTTGCTATGTGGAGAATAACCAAGAAGAATGCCCTCATCTGCTCTAGGTTCAAGTTTGCCAAGTTGCTCATCAGTGTTCTTAATATAACATTTGCTCCCAAAGATTTTGAAATGCTTCACGGAAGGAGTTTTACCACTCCAAAGCTCATGAGGTGTTTGAGTGCTGTTTACTCGGACATTTGTTTTGTTAAGAATGATAACAGCAGCATGTGCGGCTTCTCCCCAGAAGGTTGCAGGAGTACCTGATTCATCGAGCATAGCACGAGCCATTTGTTGGATAGTTCTGTTCATTCTTTCCACAACCCCATTTTGCTGAGGAGTTCTAGCTGTAGAGAATTCTCTTCTTATCCCATGTTCATCGCAGAAATCAAAAAATTCATTTGATGTGAACTCCCCACCTCTGTCAGATCTGAGGCACTTGATTTTGTGTCCTGATTCATTTTCGGCCAATGCTTTGAAGGATTTGAATTTTTCGAATGCTTCATCTTTGTGCTTCATAAGCCCTAACCAAACAAACCTTGAGAAATCATCAATGAATAATATCAGATATTCTTCTCCTCGAGGTGACCTTTTCCTAAATGGACCACATACATCTGTATGGACTAGCTCAAGAGGCAAGCTAGCTGACCCTTCCTTCTCTGGAAAGTTAGTTCTGGTCTGCTTTCCAAACTGACAAGATTTGCATATGGTGTTGTCTGGAATTTTGATATCTGGAAGATCGCGAACTGCCTGATATTTGCATGCTTTCCTTATTTGTGAGAAGCTTAGATGTCCCAACCTTCGATGCCATAACCAGTGCTCTTCATCCTTGCTAAGATAGCATTGTTGTTGTTCTTCTTCAAATATGTACAGATTATTTGGAGTTCTTTTGCCTTTGAGAACTGTTTTACCTGTATCAAGATCACGAACAAGACATCCATTCGATCTGAAAATAACCTCTGTTTTTTGATCACACATCTGGCTGACACTTAGAAGATTATGTTTCAATCCATCAACATACAAAACATTTCCAGCCTTGACCTTTTCTTTTAAAGGAGCAATACCTTTTCCTTTTATAGTGCAGGAGTATCATTTCCAAAAGAGACTTTCTTTCCCTTTTCTAAAGTAGAATAAGATTCAAGTTTTTCTTTATCACCTGTCATATGTTTCGAACATCCACTGTCAATGTACCATAGATTTTCCTGTCCTTCTGCATAAAATGCTATCCCACATCTTTCTGTTTGAGGTTCCTTTATTCTCCATGTTTTGGTGCTTGTGGCTTGTTCCTTTTTCTCCTGAAACCTGCTCCTGCATTCAGAGTCTTTATGACCAAAATTATTGCAAATAGAACATTCAACTTCATTTTCAAGCACCAAAAAGTTGTTATAGGTCCTTTTTGTAATCCCTGTCATACTTCTTTGTTTTTGAGCTTCCCTAGTCATGATTGTTTTATATGCAACACATTGAGCTGCTCTGTGACCAAAGTTGTGGCAAGAAAAGCATTGTCCATTGAAGAAGCTTCTGCGGTTATTGAATCTACCAGCCAACTGATTGTAATTTCTATTTTCATCTATTCTTGAGCCAAACTGAGAAGATTTTACCTGTGGTTGGTTGTAGCTTTTGTTCATCCTTAAGGAGGATTGTCCCTGATAGTTTCTGTTTGTAACTCGTCCCTGCTTTACCTGATTATCTTCATTGTTCTTCCGCTCATTTCCTCTTGCTGCATCAAGATAACTTTTTGAGGTGGATGCTTGAGAGGTTTCTCCATTATAGCCCAAACCTGTTTTGTTTAGAGGAGACCGCTGCACACTAATAATCTCATCCAAGGTTTCAGATCCTTTGACAAATTTAAGATTAATAGTTTTTGTTTTCTCAATTTCTTTTCTGAGACCAACAATTTCACCTTCTAGTTTTTCAAGATGTTTTTCCTTTTCATCAATTTGAAATTGCAAAGTATCAATAATCACATTCCTTTCTTCTATGCTTCTCTTGAGTCTAGTGATTTCATTATAGAGATTATCCACATCTATAGCATCCTCATAATCATCATCTTCAAATGCCATTAACAGCTTATATTTATTACCTTGTTCATCTTCATCACTGTTTGATAAGCCATCACTATCTTCATGGGTGTAGTAGCTTTTCCTATTTGCACTTTGTTTCTTGTTCCATCTAGCAGGTTCTTTTCCTTTATCCTTATAAGGACATTTTGCAGCATAATGACCTACTTTCCCACAAGCAAAACATTTGAAAGGTAGCTTACCTCTGAACCTTCCAGAACCCCTTTGAAGATTTCTGACAAAATTTGATTCTTCTTCCTCTTCTTCTGGAACATGGCTTGCTTCATAGTAATCTTCTTTTCCTGATGCCTTAAAAGCAGCTTCCCTTCTGTCAGATGGACCTCCCTTTCTCATTTCATAAGCGGTTAGAATTCCATGTAGCTGAGACATAGTGAGAACACAGAGATTTTCTTTTTCTTCTATTGCAGATACTTTAGATTCAAACTTGGGGGATAAAGATCTTAGAACCTTTTGAACTACTATAGTTTCTCTTATTTCTTCACCCAAGTTTTTCATACAATTAACAATCTCATCTACCCGGAGAAAATAATTAGCCACACTTTCATCATTATACATCCTGAGAGTCTCATATTGAATCCTGAGTGTTTGAAGTTTAGCTTCCTTTACCTGTTCATCTCCTTCATAGCTAGTGATCATTTTGTCCCATATTTCTTTTGCTGATTTGAAGTGCATGACCTTCATGAATTCTGTTTGAGATATACTTCCTAATAGGGTAGCGACTGCTTTTGCATTTGTTTCATATGCCTTTTTTTCATCTGGATCTGTAGGAGTAGCTGAAGGAAAAGCATAGCCTTTTTCTACAATGTCCCAAACTTCTGTACCAAGAGATTGAAGATATGCAGTAACTCTTACCTTCCAATAATTGAAATTTGTTCCATCAAAAACCGGTGGCCTGATTGATGCTTCTTTCTCGTAGTTGCTCATGATGAATGATCTTCCTTCAAGCGATCAAGCTTCTCTGAAGGACCTGCTCTGATACCAATTGTTGGAAATAATACTGAGAGGGGGGGTGAATCAGTATTATCAGATTAATCAAACTTTTCAAATGCCCAAAACATATACGCTACTTCAGTTAAGTGAACCAGCGTGTACACGCTACTGTGACGAAGTAAAACAGCGTATAAGCAGAAAACTCACAATTTAGTTGGCTTATTCTTCAATTAAGTGCATCAGGACATTATTCATCATATTAACAGTAAACATGTGCAGTATAACAGAACAGATAAAAAGCCACACACATGAACACCAAGATATAAGGTGGAAACCCAATGTGGGTGAAAACCACCTGCTGCAAGTTGTCTCTATCTTTCTTAATATGAAACTTCAGTTTACAATCTTTTGTACTGGTGCAGCCTTATACCAGTACGCAGGCTACAACCTGCAGAAGGCTTCAACCTTCTCTCGTTCTCCAAACTTCCTTGGAAGGGAGCTCCAACCCCCTTTTGCTTTTTTACTAGCCAAGATACTAGTACGTAGGTGCTGACCTACAATCTTCCTTCTTCCAGGTATCACTTTTCATACATTTTCAGACTTGGATATTCCTGAAGCACAACATTACAATCTGAAGACCACAATTCATTCAATTTTCACAACAGATCATTGAAGCATAAAACAACCAACTTTGAATCACTGAACCACTGAACCCTGTCAATCACCAGTTACCAGAACACAGAGCAGACTACAGAACTCTGTAATAACAGTCAGATCCCACTGTAAACCCAAATCAAGCTTCAAAAGATATACGCTACTTTAATGAGCAGAAACCGCGTATACACGCGCTTTTACCGAAGCCAACCTGCGTACAGATCTAAAAATAAACTTTCTCAACTTGCAGCTGTACCAGATATTAGTTAGACTCAGAACGTAACATTGCGACAATATGCAGATCTAGAAATACGCATAATCAACCATAACATGATAGTGCATTTCAAACCATTTGATCCCGATCTCTCCTTAGATCTAGTTCTCCATCAACCGATGAGATCTCTCCTTAGCTCAGATCAACCAACTCAGAACCTGCATATCAGATCTCTTTCTCTCTTAGATATTCATGCCTTGTCGAAAGATGATCTTTGCCTAATGATCTTCTTCTCCTTATATAGCCTTAGGCCTTTCTCAATACCAAGAGCCAAAACCATAGTAACACAATACCATCAACTTTAAAACTAGGGATCGACACGCCCGTCGAGACATAATGGTCCGAAATCATAGGCACAACTTCCAAGGTCTAACCACCATGAACCAAAGGAACCTTTCCACATACACGCGCTTTTTCTGAATCGAACTTGCGTGTACACGCGACTTGGGCTTAACGAAACAGCGTGTATGAGCTTTCTTGCCATGCTGTACTGAGATCTGTCTTCTGATTAAGTTGCCATCACCTGTACTAACCTTTGAGCACCTGTACCATCCACTGAGTGAGTTGCCATCAAGGACAACACTTGAACCATAATGCCAACAAACCTTTGTGTTATCAGGAAGCTGTAGAAGGTTCAAATAGTGACAAATGGAAAGCAGCCATGAAGGAAGAAATGATGGCCTTAGGTAAGAATGGCACGTGGGATCTGGTTGAACTTCCCAAAGGCAGGAAGACTGTGGGATGTAAGTGGGTGTACAAGCTGAAACGGGGTGTGAATGATACGGAAGACAGGTACAAAGCGAGACTGGTTGCAAAAGGGTTTTCTCAGAAAGCTGGCATAGATTTTCATGAGATTTTTTCGCAAGTGGTTAAAATTGTTTCAATTAGAATTGTGTTAGCATTAGTGGCTTTGTTTGATTTGGAGTTGCAGCAGTTAGATGTTAAGACTACATTTCTACATGGTGATTTAGATGAGGAATTATATATGGAACAACCGGAAGGGTTTGTTCACCGTCGCAATGAGAAATTTGTCTGCAGGCTCAAGAAGTCATTATATGGCCTGAAGCAGTCGCCTCGGCAGTGGTATAAGAGGTTTGATTCTTTCATTTTGAGTCAGAAATATGTAAGAAGTGAATATGATCATTGTGTTTATATTAAACAGTTGAATAATGGCATGTTCATTATCTTAGTGTTGTATGTTGATGGTATGCTTTTAGCAAGCAAAAGCATTGAAGAAATCAACAGGTTGAAGACTCAGATGGCAAGGACGTTTGATATAAAAGATCTAGGAGCGACAAGACAGATTTTGGGCATGGAGATTTTCAGAGACAGGAGTAATGGTAAGCTGTGGCTATCACAACAGAAGTATGTTGAGAAAATACTTTTGAGGTTTGGTATGAATAATGTGAAGCCTGTGTCAGTCCCTTTAGCTTCCCATTTTAAGCTTTCTTCGAGTTTATGTCCTAATACAGATGAAGAAAAGGATTATATGTCTCGAATTCCATATGCAAATGTAGTAGGGTGTTTGATGTATGCGATGGTGTGTACGCGACCAGATATTTCTCATGCAGTTGGGGTTGTCAGCAGGTACATGGCAAATCCGGGTAAAGAACACTGGTCAGCAGTGAAATGGGTGCTTTCGTACTTGAGAGGCACAAGTAGTTATTGTATTTCTTACAATAAGAGTAGTGAATTTGTTTGCGGATATGTTGATTCCGAGTTTGCAGGTGATTTGGATAAGAGAAGGTCAACTTCAGGGTACGTCTTTACTCTTGCAGGTGGAGCTATAAGCTGGATGTCAAAGCTACAGAACATTGTTGCTTTGTCCACTACTGAAGCATAATACATTGCTGCTTCTCATGCTTGCAAAGAGGCGGTTTGGTTGAAAGGTTTGCTTGGTGAGTTTGGTAGGTTACAGGACAACATCAGGTTACTTTGTGATAGTCAAAGTGCAATACATTTGGCTAAGAATCCGGCGTATCATAGCAAATCAAAGCATATTCCAATTAAGTACCATTTTGTAAGATAGGTTATCACTGAAAGGGGAGTTTCTCTGGAAAAGGTGCATACAAAGGAGAACTGTGCAGACATGTTCACGAAACCAGTTTTGTTGGAGAAGCTACACTGGTGTTTGGCTTCTCTTGGCTTGCAGAAAAGATAAAATAATAATAACAGGGCATCAAGCGAATTGTTGTCAAGGTGGAGATTGTTGAGATTTTCTGTTTGGAGCAAAATAGGAAAAATCTCAGCTGATGACAACAATAGAATTCAGGTCCTAGATTAACTCCAGTTCTGTTGGGAGGGAGTTAATGCCTCCTATATTTGATGTGAGGGAATTAATGAGGCTATTAGATTCTCTGTGCTATATAACAGGAAACCATTCGGATGTTTGCTAAGAGAATGTGAGGATTTCTTGATGTAATCTCCAATTTGATTAATAAATTCCTTATGCCTATGTTTGGTGGACGCAGCCCAGATTGGTTGGGTGAACCACGTTAAAAATTGTCTCCTATGTGCTTGATTGTGCTGCTATGTTAATTCTGTGTTTAATTGATTTGCTGTGCCGCTGAATTCCAACAATTGTCACAAAACGATTTACAACGCGAGCATCTAATGACCTTTATATAACTTCAAAGAAATTTGTTCTCACCATTAAATTTTGTTTGCAAGTTTTAATGTAAACCTGAAGCATCCATTCAGCGCCCCTATTATCTCATATCTGCTCGAGCAGCGTCGAAATTTTCTATCTTTTTGGAAATAATTGTATATCTAGAGAGTTACCTACTTATCTCTGCTGAAATCGGTAAGCTTGTGAATCTTGACTTCCTAAATCTCAGTCACAACAAAATAGTAGAGGAAATCTTCCTTTCACTCTTCGAATCTTCTAATCTGACTCGCTTGACATACTTGGACCTCTGCAGCAACCAATTGTCAAGAACATATCAAGAACATGTCAAGTTAAGAACAATCAAGAAAAAAATTGATTTTCTCAACCTAGCATTAAGATCCAGCCATGCTCTGAACTAGCAACGAAACAAAAGCAAAAGAAGGGTATTCTAGAAGCAAAACAAGGTTCTTCGACTAACAGCCATGCCCTAAACAAGCTCTGGAGATCTGAGATTGTTATGGTATGAAGACAGAGACCTAGGATTCTCAGCAATAAGGTATTAAACCCAGCTCTGGAGATCCCAGCGCCACATAAGTGTTACAAAGGCCCAAATGGCAGTGTCGGAAAGATCCAGACGTCAAAAAGATCTAGACATCAAAAAGGGAAAGCTAGGAAAGGAAACATAATAAAATTGCCATGTATGCCGGTGAAACAAAATTGGCATTTAATGTGCTCCGCTAATGCTAGCATTAATTAAGCTAGTATTTACTAGTTTGACAATATGAAACAAATTACTAAATATAACATATGGTTTTGCTCATAGTTACCAAATACGGCCGAATCACGGTTAAAAATACGAAAATTCGCCTGTACGATTCGAATACTGAATAGTTCGATAAAATTCGATCCGGTTCGTAGTGTAGGTGCTTAACGATTTGGGTGCATGTATGGTTCATTACCTGGCATAGTTAATGGCCGCAGATGGTTTATTAACTAAAGAACAAATAGATTGCTGCGGTATGGCATGCTGCAGAGAAAAACAAAAATTGTTGCAGTATGGCATGCTGCAGAGTAAAACAAAAATTGTTGCAGTATGGCATGCAACAGAGAAAAACAAAAATTGTTGCAGTATGTCAAGCAGCAGAGAAAGACAAAAGATTCACCCAGTAGATTGTTCATTCGCTAAACACAAATAGATTGCTGCTGTATGGCATGCACGCATAGGAAAATAGAAATTGTTGCGGTATAGCATGCACCCAGCTAAAAACATAAAAAATTGCTGCTTTATAGCATGCACAGAGCTAAAAACATAAAAATTAGGAGACTTATGGGTTACTTAGATTTTATAGGTTAAATGAGTAATAACAGTTATGATCAAAATTCCCAATCTCAAAGGTAAGCTGTAGAGTTATGAGCATTGATGTTATTAAATCTTATTTTCTGGTTAGATTTTTCCCACTCACAGAGAAGGAAATGGAAGTATTTAAATTAGAAAATTTCTTTTTTCAAAAATAAGCGGTTGATTTTTTTATAAAATAAATTTGAATATTAATTTTCTAAATAGAGAAGGATTTTACATTAATGAATCTTTGAAATCAAAGAAAGAATATAGGTTTTTGAAAAGAGTATATGGTTTGGAGGGAAATGCACAGAACAATATTTTCTGGTTAGATTTTTCCCACTCATAGAGAAGGAAATGGAAGTATTTAAATTAGAAAAATTCATTTTCCAAAGACGACGTTGTTTTTTGTATAAAATAAATTTGAATATTAATTTTCTAAATAAATAAGGATTGTATATTAATAAAATTTTGTAATCAAAGAAAGAATATAGGTTTTTGAAAAGAGTATATAGTTTGGAGGGAAATGCACAAAAAGAAATGGAAGTGCCGAAATTAAAAAATTTCTTTAAGAATATAGGTTTTTGAAAAGAGGGAAGAGGTGAGTGTAAATTCTTTTTGAGTGGATTTGGTTCTAAAGATTTTTTATTATATACAGTTATAAGTTATATAAAATTCAAAATAAATTAGAAAGAAGATAGCTAAAAATATTTTAAAAATATATTATTTAAAAAATGTTTAAGAAGTATATTATCGAATTTTTTTCGAATTGAAAATTTTTCATTCGAATTTTTATCGTATCGAATTCGAATCTGAATCGAATTCAAATTCGAATTTGGTAACTATGGTTTTGCTCTTCGGCCTCAGAAAGAGGCCAAATAAGAAAGAAAATAAATGTGTATCGTAAAACTTTGGATGGCGAATTGATCTTTGTCGAGAAACTTTGGTTATATCATGATCAGCGAGATTAACAAACAAGTGAACTAATGCTAAGATGGGCATAATTAATTACTATAGTCCCTCGCCATTGCGAGATAGCAGGAATTAATAACACCTCCTCCGTTTAGAAATATATTTCATAGATCCTTAATAAAATACAACCCATTACCCTTTTCCTTCTCGGTATAGAGGAAAGTGTGCATTCTTAGTAATGCAAATACATTTTTAAAATATATCAGGTATACATTCCTTCTAAATTATAATAACGCAAGAGGAATGTATTCCCTTTCAATTATAATTAAGCAAAGGAATGGATGCACATTTTCTAGAATAGATGTATATTCTTAACTATTAATATATATATATATATATTTTTAAGACACAAATTTAATGAGTGAAATGACAAGTGAGCAATCATAGAATAAGTGTCAAAATATTTATGAATAATTAATACATACGTGCATGGAGGAGAACTACATCCTGAATATGTAGCACGCATGTGTGGACCTTTGATGGGTAGAAAATCGAGAATTATGATAAGAATTTTTCCATGTAGAGTTGAAAAATAGTCATCAATACAAAGTTGGGATTGTGTTTAAAATGATGGAATCTCAATAAAAATAGAGTTACAGATTTTCAATAAAAGTAATATATCAGGAATCAAAATAATTAAAAGACAGGTTTTTAAATATTTATCATTGGAATTTTCTTGATGGAATAACACAAAATTGGATACGTTTAAAAACATTAAAAATAGTCTAACGAAAGAGCACATCAGAGTGTTCTTTTTGAAACCATCATTCGGAGGGGAGATGAATGATAAATGTTTTTGAGATTCAAAGGAGAAATATTCAATCGAAATGGTTTACTTTACTAAGAAATACAAAATTTTAAAAATTTAGTTCATTAATATTTGTCCTTACTATCTTAATTATTTTTGTTAAAAAATTACTCAAATTGAAAAACAAAAATAAAAATAAATAATTGAGTGTAACCTAGAAAATAGTTATGACATTGGTATTTTTAGAGCGATCATTTAAAAGATGGAATGTTTCTGAGCTGAAATATTTTCATGGCGATGGTTTCATTGTCGTTGGGATAAGTCATAGAAATTAGGCAATCGATATTTAGCAAGAAAAATTTATTCGCAGTCTGAAATATAAGCATGAAATTTGAAGAACAAATGGCCTTTCTAAAGACCAAATAAGACATATGTAGAAGATAGCATGTGAATACTGATGAGTTTTTGTCATTCCATGTCTTTCATCGCCTTGTGCATAACTCAATCAGGCTTTGGATGAATAAAGGGTCGGGATGGGTTGGTTAGGCTGTGTGTAAGGTGATGGCATTTTCATATGGAAAATACAACCAAGACAATATGATTAGAAGGGCGTAGAATTTTAGATGAGATGGAAATAATGCTTCTAGGTTGTTGTGGGTTTTAATAGTGAGTTTCTAGTTTAGCTAAACAACCACTTTCTTAGAATCTATCTTTGTTGAAGTCAGCATTCTATATGATATATATGTAACCTTTTGTGAGATAAATAAAATAATGTGATTTGTGTTTTGTGTGTAAGAATTCTTTCTCATTATTTTAAGTTGGTATAGTTCTGGGCGTAACTCTTTTATGGGAGGGCCCAAGATATGAGAGAAATGTGATGGTAATTTTCTATAATAATAGGTTAGTGTAGATGTGTGAGTATTTTGTTGGAATATTTGATTTGTTTGTGGATTGTGGATCGCTGCATGCAAAGGAGAATTGTGAAGATCCAATGTTGTTGCTGCTGTGTGAAGTTTGACTATGAACAAATCTATGTGTGATGAAGCTAAATCAACATAGATATGGTCATATATGGTGTGGACCTACAATTTTGATTGTGTTTTGAAAGTGTTTATTTTGCTAGACAAATAGTAGCCACAACATGTGATATCTATGGAAGAGAATTGCAAAGAGTGTAGATATCTAGATGCATTTCCCAAATATTTGGAGCAACGTCCATGTGATGTGGAGAACTCATTATGAAGCTTGTCAAGGAACCCTAGTATCTGTCTCAGATTTTAGAAAAACCTTTTGCAACAATTGAATATTGATCTTATATGTAGTTTTATTGTGTGGATTGCATTTTTATGATGTTATAGTATGTTAATGAAGTAAAGATCAAATGAAGAACCATTTATGAATAGAATAACATAATTCAAATAAGTGGTTATTGGTGTTCTTTAGTGCCAAGAGAACATATCACACATTTGACTATGTGAGTCTATTATATGTTGACGGGTCGTGTTGTTCTTCATTGCTTCAAGATCAACAATTACATGTTATTTATGTTTGTTTGTAATTTTTGTATGTCAAAAAGGTCAGTTGTGTGATTGATTTTTGAATACACTCAGTACAACGTACCTATATAGCTAGAAGTATGTATTTTGATACATACAATTAGGATGGAAGTATGTCCATAGAGAGATTTAGTATCCAGACTAATTTTCAATGTAGTCAAGAACTCTCGATCCTACAAGTACATTAATGATGGTCTGAAGCAATTATGTCTTAAATGGGTCAAGTGGTAGCTCCAAGGTGATGGTTAAAGAAAGATCAAAGTCTTTGAGATTCCGGAGTGGAGATAAGCGATAATGAAGACCAATAAAACAAATATTAGTATTATTATTGTAATTTTAGATCCACTTTCTTACGATCAGATTGGTTGAAATCAATGATCTGTATGCTATACATGTAATTTTTTGTGACATGAATAAAATAATTTGATTTCTTTTTTGTGTGTAAAAATTCTCTCTCATTATTTTAAGTAGATGTTTGAACCATTTAATTTTTTCCGTATTAGGAAATTTATTTAAAAAAAAGGAAAGTTTAATGCTTTAGGAAGTTAATAAAAGAAACATTTAACAAGACAGATAGCTCTACATCTGACCTTAAACAAAAGAATAATTACTCTTGAACATTGCTGGTATTGAATTCATTTTGTATAATTTGATGGGTTGTGTCGGGATTTTGAGTACGGTAAACATCGACGAATTTTGAGAGAGCAATTTTTAAGAATTATTTTTATTATATCAAACTCGAGTTTGGATTGGAATTCCAATTCTGAATTAAAATCCCTAAATTTTCTCAAAATGCAAAATCCGAAATCTCGCAAAGTTCACTAAACAATTGTCTTTCTATACTGGAAGATCTACTCGATTAAAAAATATGTGATTTAGACATACACGTTGACACATAGATTTGGAAGATTGAAGCTACGGGATGAGCCCAGAGACTGAGATTTTTCATATTCACATGCGCTGCAATTTGGTTTCACAGTTTCTGGTTTTCTAAATCCTACACTTGAAATCCTAACATGTTGTTGATATTTTCATGCTCAAGTAATCGCTTCAATCCAGGAAGAAGGCTCAGTCGTGGTCCGGTAAACTTGTCCTTTCTGAACTGGATGCCAAGATAGATTGACACTTTTAACTCTTGTAATTGTGAAGCCATTCTACTTTTGGGGGTTTTCTTGTCTTCTTGCAAATTGAAACGGTCTTCAACTTTGGTATAGTGTTTCATTGAGGTAGGTCAATGCACATGCGATGAACCTTGCCTTCTCTCAACAAGTGAATTTGGACTTGTCCTCGAATTGATAGTACCAAATCCTTCATGATGAGACTCGATAACTCCTATGAAAGGAGAAATAGTTGGAGCTTCGTGAATATGTTAATCATAATTATAAAATACCATTTAATAAGAGTGTTGATATTTTGCAGATTCTTTTAGTGTTGGTAGATGATGATTGTTTAGGGTCTATCATTGTTGTATATAGTTTAGTCTTTATTAATAAAGTTTTTTTTCATGAAAATCTAGTTAATTATGGGTGATCATGGTTGTTCAAGTTTAGTTATAATTGATTAAAATAGATTATGGTACATTATAGTTGATTATGTTGACTTTTGTAGGATTCTCCAATTTTTGTGTTTATATGTCCATTATTCACTGGGCTATAGGGGAAGGTAGCACAAGATTTGAACCCAAGATCATCCACACCATCGCCACTTGACCTTCCCCAAGGAGACTTTAGTTTTCCATGATTAATAGTTGAGGATGACTATTAATGGTTTACTATGGATGGCCATGGTTAATTTTTGTTGACCATGTTTAAAAATGTTTTCTTTGGTAGAAGATGTTTGAGAATATTTGACAATGTAGAATATAGATACTACATTTGAGCATCACCGATTATGAGTGGCTGTGATCCAAAATGCTATTTGTGTTTTGTGTTTAACAATGATATCTCATTATTTTAATTTGGTATCATAGCTAGAGCTTTGGGCTTAACTCCTTTTATGGGAGGGCCCAAGATATCGGAGAAATGTGGTGGTAATTTATTGTAACATTAGGTTAGTGTATATGTGTGAGTATTTTGCCTGGATATTTGGTTTGTGTGTAGATTGTGGATAACTGCATGCAAAGGAGAAGGAGAATTGTGAAGATCCAATGTTTTTGTTGCTATGTGAAGTTTGATTGTGAACATATCTGTGTGTGAAGAAGCAAAATAAACATAGATTTGATCAGATTTGGTGTGGTGCGCATCTACAATTTAGAGTGTGTGTTGAAAGTGTTTTTTTTTTTAGAAGAAGAACCTAACCACACCATGTGAGATATATGGAAGATAATTGCAAAGAGTGCAGAGATCTAAATGCATTTCCAAAAGATATTGAGCAATGTGCATGCAATATGGAGAACTTATTATGAAGCATGCTGATAAACCCTAGTATCTCTCAGATTTAAAAAAAAAAAATATTTTGCAATAATTAATTATTGATCCTATATATAGTTTTATTGTGTTGATTGTCATTTTATTATGTTGTGATATGCTAGTGAAGTAAATATCAAACGAAGAACAATTTATGAACATAATAACATAATTCAGAATAATGGTTCTGATAGTTCTTCAGTGGTAAGAGAACATATCAGTTATTCGATTATTGGAATATGTTAAATATTCATGGGTCTTGTTGTTTTTAGGTGCTTCAATATCAAAAATTATATGTTATTTATGTGTGTTTGTAATTTGTGTATGTTAAAAAGTTCATTTGTATATTTGACTTTTGAATGCATTCAGTATCCAAACAACATACCTATATAACTAGAAGTATGTGTTTCAATGCTTACTACTAGGATGGAAGTATGTCCATAGAGCGATTCAGTATCGAGACTAATTTTTCGGGTCATCAAGAAGCGTTCATTCTAGAAGTATGTCAATGATGGTGTGGAGCAGTTATGTCTTAAATGGGTTAACTGGTAGCTCTAAGTTAGTTGTTGAAAAAAGAGCGAAATATATGCGATTCCAAAGTGAAGATAAGAAAGATAAATATGAAAGATAAATATTAGTATTGTTATTGTAATTATAATTTGCGATATTTTAGTATTTGTTACATGTAAGCGTTTAAAAAAGGACTTTCAATTGATGCTTCCATATGCTTTTTGCGTGTTACATGTGTTCTAGATTGTTGTAAATTGTAATATTGAGTTTTTAGGTTAATAGTAACTAATCAAATCCACTTTCTTAAAATCCATATTTGTTGAAATCAATAATTTATATACTATATATGTAACAATTTGTGAGAATAATAAAATAATGTGATTTAAAATCCATATTTGTTGAAATCAATAATTTATATACTATATATGTAACATTTTGTGAGAATAATAAAATAATGTGATTTGTGTTATATGTAACAATGCGGTCTCATTATTTTAAGTAGATGTTTAACCATTTAATTTTTAACGGTATTCGGAAATTTATTTAAAAAGATTAGAAAGTTGGATCGTTTTGGAAGTTAATAAAAGAAACATTTAAAAAGTAAACATTAACCAAAAGAAGAATTACTATTTGGAGATTGCTGGTATTAAATGCATTTTATATAATTTGATGGATTATTGGCCTTTTGAGTATGGTAAACATCGATGAATTTTGACTGAGAAATTTTCCAGAATTCTTTTTATTATATCGAACTCTAGTTTGGATTTGAATTTGAACATTAAACATAAATCTCGTAAACCTTTTAAAATGACTAATTTCACCTATGCGGGATCATAATAATTATGTCATCCATAGAATCACAACATTTTAACGTTTCATGTATCACTAAATCATGTCTTCCAGTAACATCTGGGTAGAAATATCGCCAGGTTTTGAGTTTTCTCAAAGCGCAAAGTCGGAACTTGAAGATCAACTTGATTAAAAAATCTGTGATTTAGACAGACATGTTGACTGGCTCTTCGTGATTGCATTGGAATGTTGAAGCTACGGAACGAGACCAGAGATAGAGATTTTTTGTATTCAGTTACGCTGCAGTTGGGTTTTGGGGTTTCCAGTTTTCCAAAGGCGACTCTTGAAACCCTAATATCTTGTTGATATTTTCATGGTCGGCTAATCGCTTCAATCCAGGATGAAGACTGTGGAAACCCTAATATCTTGTTGATATGCATATTTTCATGGTAGGCTAATCGCTTCAATCCATGAAGAAGGCTCAGTAGTGGCGAGGTAAACTGGACCTTTCTGAACTGAAAACGAAGATAGGTAGACACTTTTGACTCTCGTAATTGTGAATCCATTCTACTTTTGGGGGTAGCTCTTGTCCTCTTGCCAATTGAAATGGTCTCCAACTTTGCCATAGTGTTTCGTTGAGGCAGGTGATGTGTTGAGACTTCCTTCTCCAACAACCAAAACTGGATGCTATCCTCGAATTGGTAGGACCGAATCTTTCATGATGAGTCTCGATAACTCCAATGAAAGGAGCAGTAGTTGAAGTTTCGTGAATATTTTTACCACAAGTGTAAATTACTATTTAACAAGGTCGCTTAAGGTCGCATAGTTAGTTTTAAGTGGTTTAGTTTAATTTAGTTATTAATTTACTTTGTATTACTATAATATAATTAGTTTAGATTAAATGTAATTAGTTTAAAATTTGGTTAAAGTAAATAACAATTTTATTTTTTCATTTAATATATCATCAATCAAGTTAATTGGTTCTTTTCATAGGTGACATTGGGAAATTGTATCTACAATTTAGTCTTTTTTCTTTTCACAACCTTTTCTATGGTGGTGTTTCATGTATTTTTGCAAGCTCTATAGCGAGATAGTTCATGATTGCATTATGTGTGCCTAGGGAGATATAATAAGCATTTCCTCTTGAATTGTTTTATGCACACCTACATTAAATTTTAGTTTCAAAATGTGAGCTATATAATTTTGTTTTTCTCTTAAAATCGTGATGATGAGGAACATGACTTTTTAAATACAGAAATAGAATTTGAGAAAATAAAATAAAAAATTCCTTATCAAATGGATAAACTAAATTTAATCTAAACAAAAGTTAACCATCATCAATATCATAGTCGTTAACATGATATATTATTACAACTATTAATCAATATTATAATTATTTAAATTTTATAAATAATTAAATTTTATAAATTTTAAAAACAATGTCCCTAGTGTTTGTTGTTGGTTATTGTTGATGGGGTTTTCTGTTTTCTAATAAAAAATAACCCTAATTCCATATGTAAAATCAAATACTATCTCCAATTGTAATTTAACCTATTGTCTTATATGTTCATAAGGTACATAATATAATAGTGAAAGTCATTTTACTTCTTCTCATGAGTTATTATATTAGAAAGAATGATATTGTAATAGATGTTTTGAAATTGTTATAAAGTGTGACTATATGCAAGGCATTTTAAGAGAGTGGTTTTTATCATCAACCTTTTTAGTTTCACAAAGAAGATGAATTTTTTTGACCCCTGATGTTTTAGGAATTATCCAACAATTTTTTACGATGGAGATCATGTGATTGTATTTTTATTTTGTCAATGTTGTTTTTGTCCTTTATATACTGAAACATATAGTTACTTTTGATGATGCAGGGGCATCCGAACCCTCAATGAAAAAAATTAGAGAAAGAAGACACATGGACAACCACATGGACAACTAGGCCAACCTTGAACAAGATTCGGTTAATGAACTAATTTTAGTTAAAAAAATTAGTTAAAACCAAATGTGTGTATAACAAGAACTGGAGGATTCATAAGTGAATCAAGAAAGAGAGGAGAAAAAACTGTGTATGAGAGAGGGAAAAATGTAGTTGCTGGAGAAATCTTGATTAAGGCTGAGATGCCTTAAAATTGTAATCTGAGTTTGTACATAATAAAAAAGTGTTTTATGTGAACTTGTGTCTGTGTATGTTTTTGCCTGAATTGTTTGCCAGCGTTTTGTTTTATTTTCTAGAATGTTCTTATCAAATGGCTAGAGAGAATCATCTCATGCAGGTGACCGCAACAATGTCAGCTCCAATCCAGCGGAGCAGAGACTCTACGCAAGATTAAAGCATTTGGCAGAAAAACTAGACCTACGCGTGTCTCCGCTATTGAAGAGAATTTATCTGATGAGTAGAGTGTTATGAAACCAGCTCAAGAAAAGATAGAAAAGATAGATCAATGCCTTAGAATTCAGCCTCTTCGAGGGGGCAACCTCCTTTACATTACATAAATGAACAATTCTTGGATGATACAAATGACACAACCTCCTTTCTATATATAGGAGTCTAAGGAGTCACAATATAATCCAGCCGACCTAACAATAATAATATAAAGCCACAAAAATAACAATAGAGGGATTCTATGGGGCACAGAAATAACAATATGGGGGTAATAGGGGCACAACAATATAAATAAGGGGTATAACTACAATAGTAATGGGGTAATCACTAGTATTATAGGGACCCAACATGCCCCTCTCCTTCAAAAAAGTGTTGTCCTCAACGCTTGAGTAGTTCAGGATACTTCTGCATAAAATTCTCATCCTCCCATGTGGAATCTTCAGCGGATAAGTTCTTCCACTTGATAAGATACTCTGAAATTGATCGATTTCGTAGCTGTCGAGTTCTTGTTTCTGTGACTGCTTCCGGTTCCAATATAATTTTTCCTTCCTCATCAAGTTCTGGCAATATTGTTTGAATTGGGAGCTTGTCACCTATAACCTTCTTTAAACATGAAACATGGAAAACTGGGTGCAATCGAGAAGCTGCAGGAAGCTCCAATTTGTATGCCATAGTACCAATCTTTTGCAACACCTTGTACGGACCATAATACTTTGGTGATAATTTATTATCCTTCTTAGCTTGCTTTAGGGACATTTGCTTATATGGTTGTAGCCGTAGGAATACCCAATCACCTACATCAAAACTTCTTTCACTGCGATGTTGATCTGCCTGTTGTTTCATTCTATTTTGTGCCAACACGAGGTTATCCTTTAAGAGTTGGAGGACTTGTTGTTGATGTTCGATGTGATGTTCCACTGCCTGAACCTTAGAATTTTCTCTTAAATATGATGTGATGGATGGTGGTTGATACCCATAAAGTGCCATAAATGGGGTCATTTTTGTTGCTGTATGGAAGGAAGTGTTATACCACCATTCAGCCAGAGGCAACCATTTGACCCATTGTGTCTGTTTATCAGATACAAAGCAACGAAGATATCCTTCCAAACATTTGTTTACTATCTCAGTTTGCCCATCAGATTGAGGATGATAAGATGAGCTATGAGCTAACTGAGTACCAAGACAAGAAAATAATTTGTCCAAAAATTTCCAGTGAAAATGGGATCTCTGTCACTTACAATAATCTTTGGGTTTCCATGTAGCTTTTGAACTGTTTCCATAAATGCAGTAGAAACTGTACTGGCTTTAAATGGATGTGATAATGCACAAAAGTGTGCATACTTGGTAAGTCTGTCAACTACCACCATGATGACACTCTTTCCCTCAGACTTGGGTAAACCTGTGATAAAATCCATTGAAACCTCCTCCCAACGTTGGCTTGGAATGGATAAAGGTTGTAATAGACCCGGTGTCTTAATTGTTTCAACTTTATTTTGTTGGCAAACCAAACATTCTGCCACAAACTTTTGAATATCTGATTTAAGGCCATCCCAAAAAAATTCCTTCTTAACCCTGTGGTAAGTTTTTAAAAATCCTGAGTGCCCTCCTAAGGGAGAAGTGTGCAATTCCATAAGAATCTTTTGTTTTAGCTGGGAATTCTTACAGAGGTATAAGCGATCTTTGTACCATAACGAATCATTTTTCCAGCTAAATGTATCAGAAGTACTGGAATCTTGTTGTAGCTTTCGAATAAGTGCCCACACTTCTTCGTCATTCTTCCATTCCTCCCTTGCTTCGTTTATCCAATCTGGTTGGATAATAGAAATGGCACACAACAATGCTTCCACATCCTCATCCTTTCTTGAGAGTGCATCTGCCACCACATTTTGCTTCCCTTTTTTGTAGATGATTTCAAAGTCATAACCCAACATCTTTGTGACCCACTTTTGTTGCTCTTCAGAGGATAATCTTTGTTCTAAAAAGTATTTAAGGCTATCATGATCCGTTTTTACCTTGAAGTGTCTTCCCATTAGGTAGGGTCGCCATTTCTTAAGTGCATGGAGTATTGCCAACATTTCCTTCTCATAAATAGCTTTGCTTAAAAACTTTCCCTTGATTGGACGACTTTCAAAAGCAATGGGTCTTTCATCTTGCATTAGAACAGCACCAATTCCATTTCCTGAAGCATCACATTCCACAATAAAGGTTTTTGTGAAGTCCGGTGTAGCTAAGACCGGTGCTTGGCACATTGCCTCTTTAAGATGTTCAAAGGCCTTTGTTGCTTCCGAAGTCCATGAAAATGAATCTTTCTTCAATAATGTTGTTAGAGGTGCTGCTATTCTCCCATAATTCTTAACAAACTTGCGATAATACCCTGTCAACCCAAGAAATCCTCGCAGATGCTTTATGGATGTGGGGATTTTCCATTCCTTAATGGCTTTAATTTTGCTAGGTCTACCTTAACTCCTTCATGAGATACAATATGACCCAAATATTCCACCTCCTGGACTCCAAAGAAACATTTGGATCTTTTTGCATATAATTGTTTCTCCTCCAATAGTTGTAGCACCCTGTCAACATGTTCAACATGATCCTTCCAAGACTTGCTGTAGATTAGTATATCATCAAAAAATACTAACACAAATTTTCTAAGGAATGGTTTGAAAATTGAATTCATCAAACCTTGAAATGTTGAAGGTGCATTGGTAAGGCCAAAAGGCATGACCAAAAATTCATAATGACCCTCATGAGTTCTAAATGCCGTTTTGGAATGTCTTCAATCTTCATTCTGATTTGATGATATCCCGAACGAAGATCCAACTTGGTGAAGTAAATTGATCCATGCAATTCATCCAGTAATTCATCAATAACAGGAATGGGGAACTTATCTTTAATAGTGAGCTTGTTGAGCTCCCTATAATCTGGACACATGCGCCATGATCCATCCTTCTTGTGCACCAATACTACTGGAGCTGAGAAAGAACTTTGACTCGGTTGAATTATACCAGCCTCTAGCATTTCTGCAACCATACGTTCAATTTCACTTTTTTGGACATAGGGATATCTGTACGGCCTGATGTTTGGAGGAACACTTCCTGGAATCAGATGAATAGCATGATCATGATCACGCATAGGTGGGAGACCCTTGGGAGTCTCAAATACCTTGGAATGATTGTCCAAGACTTTTTGGAGATCTGGAGAAATAGATGATTCCAATGTGGAAACATCTAGCGAACATAATTGTGCAATTACACCTCTTTGCTCTTTTTTAGAAGCTTTGTCATACCATCAGAGCTGATTATCTTTCCTGGTTTCCCTGCAATACCCCTTAATTCAACTTCCTTTCCTTTCGAAGAAAATTTGATGAAAAGTTCTTGAAAATTAAAAGCTATTGTACCCAAGGATTGTAGCCATTGGACTCCTAGTACAACATCGCACCTCCCATTGGAATGGAAAGCATTGGGCTAGTCAATACATATTCTCCCATGGATAGCTTGATATTATGGCACTTTCCAGAGCAATTTATTGTTCCTCCATTTGCAATCATCACTTGACACTCTGGTGCTGGATATAGGAAGCAATTCAATTCTTTTGCTACCCTACAATGAATAAAATTGTGGGTGCTTCCTGAATCAATCAACACTATTACCTTTTTCTTCTTGATTTGTCCTTCTATCTTGATGGTTTGAGGAGTGGTAATTCCCGCCAATGCATTACAAGATATGGTCGGATTTATTTGTTCTTCATCTAGGCTTTGTTCCTGGAATATATCCTCTTCTTTTGACCTTTCTTGCTCCTTTTCTTCTTCCTCTTCACAATCTATGTAGAATAATTTCTTCTCAGCACACTTATGACCTTTTGTGTATTTGCTATCACAATTGTAACAAAGCCCTTTTGCTCTTTTTTCTTCAATTTTTGTGGTGTCAACCTTGTAGGTTGTGGAAGACTATGGGCAACAACACTTCCATCTTTATAGTTGTGAATGGTATGCTTCCTAGTTGCCATAATTTTGCTTTCCATTTTTCTTGCTAACCTGAATGCCTTCTCTAATGAATCAGGTTCCCAAAGGCGCACATCATGTTGGATATTATCCTTTAAAGACCCTATGAACACATCAATCCTATGCTCCTCTGGAATATCTTTTACCCTTATGTTCAATTTTTGGAACTCCTCAATGTGCTCCATTATTGAACCCTTTTGTTTGAGACTTATCAATTGGCTAAAAAAAGTGTTGCTTTTTGTATCCTCATAATGTGCTATCAATTCTTCCGTAAAAATTGCCCAAGTGATAAATTGTTTACGAGAACAAAGCCATTGATACCATACAAACTGATTTGGTTCCAAATATAAAGTTGCCATACGTACCTTTTGTGTGTTTTGCACATTATTGAGATCGAAGAATTGCTCCATCTGTAATATCCATGTGGCGGGATCCTTGCCATCAAACTTCCTCATATCGATTTTTGGAACATGGTGAGTCTTCGATCCAACATTAGAGTCTATGGAATCATGATTAACATTTCTTTTGTTCTCATCATGAGTTTTCTTTACTACCTTTTCACCATTAGTGACCCTTTCTTGTAGCAAGTTCTTCAATTCTTCCATGTTTGTCTTCAAATGTATCTTCAAATTTACCATCAAATCCTCCATCTTAGCTTCCATTCCCTTTATCTTAGATTCCACGCCATTTATCTTAGATTCCACGCCACTTATCTTAGCTTCTGTTAGGTTTTGCGAGCGTGACATTTGTTGCACTTGTTGTTGTAAGTTTGATATATCATGTAGCATTTCTTCCTCTTCTTCATGAGTCATGCTAGAGCTTTCAGGTTCCTTACTAGGTGTTTGCATTTTCTTTCCTCGGGGCATCAGTTACCGATAATAATGCTTTCCTATGCCCTTTGAATTCTGTTAAACCAAGCTTAGATAAAAAATTTAAAAAAACCTACACACCTTTTTTCACTTTATAGAAGCCTGATATTGAATCTGATGTATCTCTATAATTGTGTATCATCCAGTTCTGAAATTGATACCTATAGTATCCTTCTGCGTCCTCTTTCCAATGCCACAAATCTGAGCCAAATTGGATTCTCCAAGTAAGAGTTATGTGAAATCTCCCACAGTGACTTTCTTTTAGACTGGTTCAGTAGAGCGAACTTGTATGACGTGCCACGAGTCACTGTTTCACCCTTTGAATTTGAAACACACACACAAGAAACTACATTCCGTCCTATTTCTGTACCTTTTTACGAAATTTCAATCCGATCCTCAGAGAGAGGGTTATGACGATTTTCCCCAGGTCACCTGTTTTGAATGTAATTCAAGAGTCTGCAAAAAGGCCCACTTCCTTAGATCATATCTCCGAAAATATCGCGCGAAAAGCTCTGAAATTTGGACCCACGGATCAGCGCCAATTCTTCTCAAATGGGTGTTTTTTGCGACTTCTGAAACGTCACAGAAAAAAAGTTATAGCGAAAATGCCACGATGACCTGTTTGGAGCAGCGAAACCCTAGAATCCAAAGCTCTGATACCAAATGTTATGAAACCAGCTCAAGAAAAGATAGAAAAGATAGATCAACGCCTTATAATTCAGCCTCTTCGAGGGGGAAACCTCCTTTACATTACATAAATGAACAATTCTTGGATGATACAAATGACACAACCTCCTTTCTATATATAGGAGTCTAAGGAGTCACAATATAATCCAGCCGACCTAACAATAATAATATAAAGCCACAAAAATAACAATAGAGGGATTCTATGGGGCACAGAAATAACAATATGGGGGTAATAGGGGCACAACAATATAAATAAGGGGTATAACTACAATAGTAATGGGGTAATCACTAGTATTATAGGGACCCAACACAGAGAGTCTAGGTAACGCATACAGATCCATCTCTCAGGGCTGGAGAATTTAGCCGAAGCAGAATTCATTAGAATGCAATCTTCTACTCGCTATGCGTATTCTCATGCCTTCACAAAATTACAAAGGAGGAATGGCTGATCGTGAGCAAGGGTCAATCCAAGAGGTTTTATAGCTGCATTCCTTATGGCGGCAAGGTCCCCCCCTGAAAACGACTCGAGTTGTGGATGTTTCTCCTTCTAAGGAAGGAAACATTAGCAAGCGGGCAAAGATTGAACCTCCCAATGAGAACAAGAAAAGAAGTGTTGATCTGGTGGGAACTGGCCGCGATCCAAAGCAGCTACTATTGTCAGACTCAAAGGTGGTGACCCATTGGTGTTTGGAAGGAGTGGCAACAAGAATCCGCAGCGGAAGTGTGGTGGGACCATAACCCACAGGCCTCAAGAGTAATTTTATTGGGGAAATGGGATTTTGGTTCACCTTGAAATCTCATCCTCATCAAATGGTATCAGAGCGGGAAAATATTTCCTGCGGAGAGGAGTTTTTACATGCGAAGAAAGAAGAGATACAATTTGTTGAAGATTTGTAAGCTTGTAATTTTTTTTAAATTTATTTTGTGAACGTGAGAAGATTGCAGCAAACTTAGAGCAGGAGTGCTCAATTTGTTCGAGAGGAGAGAACCAAGATGATGCCAAGAGGACAAATCTTAGGAGAGAAGCTTAGTAGGGCATCTGGTAGCAGGGAGGACTTGATATTGGAGAGGTTTGATTGCAGCTCACAGAAGACCATGAAAGATGTTCCACTGATGAAATGAAACAGTGGGTAGAATTGCTAAGAAAACGCATATGACCAGGAGGTCATAAATTTTGTACCTCAAGAGTCTGATGCAAGGGCATTCGAACCATTAATGTAAATAATTAGAGAAAGAAGACACATGGACAACCACATGGAAATCCAGGCCAATCTTGAACAAGATTCGGTTAATGAACTAATTTTAATTAAAAAAATCAGTTAAAACTGAATGTATGTATAACAAGAACCGAAGGATTCATGAGTGAATCACGAAAGAGAGGAGAAAAACCTGTGCATATGAGAGAGGGAAAAATGTAGTTGCTGGAGAAATCTTGATTAAGGCTAAGATGCCTTAAAATTGTAATCTGAGTTTGTACATAATAAAAAGTGTTTTATGTGAACTTGTGCCTGTGTATGTTTTTTCCTGAATTGTTTGCCAGCATTTTGTTTTATTTGCAGGGATGTTCTTATCAAATGGCCAGAGAGAATCATCTCATGCAGGTGACAGCAGCAACGAAAGCTCCAATCTAGCAGATCAGAGACTCTACGCAAGAGTAAAGCATTTGGCAGACAAACTAGACTTGCGTGTGTCTACGCTATTGAAGAGAATTTATCTGATGAGCATACAATTTGGGTAACGCATACAGATCCACTCTGAGGGCTGGCGAATTTAGCCCAAGCCGAATTCATCAGAATGCAATATTCTACTTGTTATGCATCTTCTCATGCCTTCATGAAATTACAGAGGAGGAACGGCTGATCATGAGCAAGGGTCAGTCCAAGAGGTTTTATATCTGCATTCCTTATGGTAGCAAGGGCCCCCCCTGAAAAGGACTCAGGTTGTGGATGTTTCTCCTTCTGAGGATGGAAACATTAGCAAGCGGGCAAAGATTGAGCCTCCCAGTGAGAACAAGAAGAGAAGTTTTGATATGGTGGGAACTGGCCTATGATTCAAACTAGCTATTGTTGTCAGACTCAAAGGTGGCGACCCATTGGTGTTTGGAAGGAGCGGCAGCAAGAATCCACAGCGGAAGTGTGGTGGGCCCATAACCCACAGGCCTCAAGAGTGATTTTATTGGGGAAATGGGATTTTGGTTCACCCTGAAATCTCGTCCTCATCATTTGATATTTGAATTCTTTATCCCACCACAAATTCTTTTTAAATTTATAGGTAATAATGTTTCAAATATTATCATTACTATGCAATGTTACATCTTCTATCCCTAATGATTTATCCAAGACTTGGCATCTTTATGAAAACCTTGTTTAAGCCACAAGTGATTTTCTCTAGAGTTTTCAACATTCTTATGAAGCCTCTTGTCTTCCATGTTATTAATCATGTTCTTATACATTAGGTATATAGTCATATATGTGCTCTCAATAGAGGAATACTTAATTTTATGAGGAGGATAGGATAAGGTGTGTTGCCTTTAATTTGAGATTATGAGTTATAAAAAACTCTTGGATTTACTCTTTTTTCTTACCACAATTCTCTATAGATACTACAGCCCCAAACTTCACAACCATATAACATGATAAGGCTCACTAGAGTTTTAAAAAGGAGTTTCTTCTTATCCCATAATCAAACGTATATTTATAATTAACTATTATTTTTAAGTTCATTATATACTTTCCAACATCCAATTATTTTGTTATCAATATTGTAGTTTCAATTAACCTTGTAACAAATATCGATTTTGAGATATTTGTGTGAAGTCACTTCCTTCAAATAGTTATTTTCATACAAAAAAAATTAGCACAAATGGTCTTTTTAGATTAAAATATCATAATTTTTAACTTTTAATATTTTTGTTCATGATAAAAATACATTTAATTTATTTTTGAGACCATAAATATTCATCATCAAAAGAATAATATCATTTATGTAAAGAAGAACAATTACTATTCAATGAAAACAACTTACTTTTTTCGAAAACATATATATTTTCATTTATAAAAACAACATATCTAAACTAGAATGTATATATATATATATATATATATATATATATATATATATATATATATATATATATATATATATGAGGTGTATATATAATGCACTTTATGAAAATGTGTAAGTTAATATATTGTTAATATTTTTTTTTACTCATAGAGATTTCAACTTTGAATCTTTTGCTTTATATAATATTTTATAACTTGAAAATTACCAATTAAAATACCCATAAAAAAATCTATTTTAATAAATAGAAATTAATTTTAAAAAATATATATATAAAATATTATAACATACATGATACGAAAAAAAGCTAAACATGGAGTGTAAAAAATCTTTTGATGTAATATATAATTAATATAGTGTTCATAAGTAATATTAAAAAATTATAAATTAATAAATAAATTTGAGTTTAAAAAAAAATAATATATAATTTAAAAATTCAAAAATGAGTATAATTTTTCTTTTAAGAATGTTATTATTTGGATTTTCAATTTCTTTTTAATAATTTCTATATAACATTTAAAGAGATCTTAGAAAAATTGTTATAATAAGTTTAATCCAATATTAAAGTTAAACCAACAAAATATAATTAGGTTTTTAAGAGCGTTGAATATAATTTTGAATAAAAAAAACGAAAATTTAAAAAAATAATCAAAATAATAATTTTTAAAACCAAATTGCAGTACTTAAAAAAAAAAAAAATAATTTAATATTCATTAAAACATAAAAATAAATTGAAAGATACCTTTTTTATATATATATTTATATATATGAATCACCTCTAAAATAGAAATTGCATCCCCCAGAGATGCTTTGTTGATACTTTATCTAACAAGATAATAGTTCCATTATGCACTTAACAAAATCATCAGTAAACTAATTAATTAATAAAATGAAAAAATCTTTTAAACCCGACCATGAATAGTAATTCATTAATTTAGAAGGGATCCATATTTGGTAATGGAAAATAATTATGGCTTAATGGCATAAGGGAAGAGGCGGGAATGGGCCGAAATTGATTGAATTGATGTAGTTCATTTAGATGTGATGGTTAATGTGAAGTGGTAAATTGATACCCGAAACTATTGGTTGAATGAAGGTGCACATGGTGTGGAATGGAGGTGAGTCGAACCAACCCGTCCTTAGTCAAACACGTAACTGGAAATAAGTCATCCCCTGATCCATCAAGTAAAAGGAAATAGGATACTTTACATAGAGATAAAGCTGCCCACCAATGGTAGCGGATTTTCAGTGAAGGGTCAAAAAGGTCTTGAGGCAGAAATGCAACATTTGTTTCATATAATTATTTGATGTAAAAAAAAACGATCCAAAATGGAGCAGTGTAATCGTACAACCAGTCGTCAAATCATCAACATAAATTATTTGCTCGAGAGCACCGATCAACCATCGTGAACTGACTATAAAACGATGACGGTACATTATTGATTAGTTATCATTGCATAATAAAACTAAAATGAATTTAGCCAATCACATTTTAAATAAATAAAATTAAAGTATATAAAAAATAAAGTACTTTTGTTTTCTAATGTTTATCTTATATATGCTTTATATATTGTTATTAAATTTTGTAGTAGAATAATAATTAATTAAAAGTCAATGTATTATTGAATGCATGTGTTATACCCTCCTTCCGTAGGGATAATAAGAGTAGTTGATCTACGCATAGGTAGTTTCTTTTTCAATTTTTATGAAACCTCGAAAGTAAACCAATGGTGAGATTGCAATTGTATTAGTTGATATTTTGCATATCAATCATTGTTGTATATAGTTTAGTAGTTATTAATAAGGATTATTTTAATGAAAATATGATTAATCATGGGTGATTATGGTTGTTTATATTTATAATTTATTATAATAGATTATGATAGATCAAAGTTGATTATGTTGATTTTAGTTATACATGGTTAATAGTTGAGGATGACAGATAATAGTTTACTATGGATGAACATGGTTAATTTTGGTTGACCATGTTTGAAAATGATGTCTTTGGTAGACCATCTTTGAGAATATTTGGCAATGTAAAATATGGATATTACATTTGACCATGATTGACTATAGGTGATCATGATCCAACACGTTGGACCATGGTTGACCATGGCTATAAATATTTTCCCATGGTTGAACAAGGTTGATTATTATAATCAACTTTGGTTGACCATAGTTGACTATTATTGGCCACGGTTGATAATGGATGATTGTACTTGACCATGGCTAACCATGCATGACTATGACTCCCTATGGTTGTTTATGTTTTAGCATGGTCGACCATGGTTGACTGTCCTTGAGAATGGTTGATTATGGTTGAACATGGTTAAATATGGTTGATCATGACACTGTGTTTGAACGTGGTTGCCTATGCTTGGCCCTAAAATACTATAGTTGCTTATGTTGGCCATGGTTGAGAATGTTTGACCATGGTTGATAGTGTTTCTCATGGTTGGCAATGGTTGAAAATTATTTCCGATGGTTGATTATGGGTGCGTAAGATTGACTATGATTAACTATGGGTGACTATGGTTGACTATGGTTGATTATGGGTAAATGTAATGTGGGGGAATATTCATTGCATTGCGTAGTTCTGCTATGTTCATCACATTGAGACATCTAGATTTCTTTTCCACATTGCAACATCAAGTACTATTTGTCACATTGCACCATCAGGCACTATTCAACACACAACAATGTCAAGCAACACTCATCACATTGCAATATCAAGTACCATTCATCACATTATAGTGTCAAGCAAAGTTCATCACATTGCAACATTTGGTAATTATCACCACATTATAACATTGGCTAATGTTCATCACATTACAATGTTTGTCACATTTTGATGTTTATCACATGTAATGTTGAATATTGCTTGTCACATTGTGACATTAAGGTAATTTTCATCACATTGTAACATAGGGAAATGTTTGTCACATTGCGGCATTGGGAATGTTCATCACATTGCAATGTTAGGAAGTGTCGATCACATTGAAACATCAACTAGTTTTCATCATATTGCAATGTTGAGTGATATGACTTTTATTTGATCGTCATATTGTAGTATCAAGCAAGTTTTGTGGCATTGTGACGTCAAGTCATGTTCATCATATGACATTTTTGGGAAACATTCATAATATTGTGATGTCGAGCAATGTTTGTCATGTTGTGATATTTATGGCATTGAAATTTTAGGTAACGTTAGTCACATTTTGCTATCAAGTAGTGTTAATCATACTAGATAATGTTCATCACAATGCATTATCAATTAATGTTTGACTCATTGAAATATTGGGTAATGTTTGTCACATTACAATGCCAGATAATGTTTGCTCCATTGCAACATCAAGTAATGTTAGTGATATTGTAAAATTAGTTTATGTTTCTCATATTATGATTTTTGGTTTTGTTCATGCCATCAAAACATTAATTTACATTCATCACAATGCTATATCAGTTTACGCTAGACACATTGCAAAAGTTTTCTCAAAACATTTCTAATAAAATTTCCTTTGTCATAAAGATATGAACTTTGAATTGATATAATGTCATATTAATTAAAAAAATTTCATAATATTGGAGAAATTATTACCACGTTTTAACTAGATCAACGATAAATAAATATTTATGATAATTTAATAGAGTTATTTGTATTTTTCAAAAACACTAGTATTCAATATTTCATAAATTCAAACTCAAATATAAGTCCTTCTATTGAAGTCTCTCTTTATCTTCAATTAAAATATAATTATTTATATTTAGCTTGCAAATATCCTATATCTATATATATATATATATATATATATATATATATATATATATATATATATTCTTTGATAAAAGTAAGACCACAAAAAAAAAATCATACATATATTTCAAATTTTACATGGTTAGCTCATTCTGTAGTCTAGACGGTTAGTGTTTTATCGAATGGACTTCCCTTATCGCAGTCCTATCTACCTGCCTAGTAGGTTCTTAGCTTTCCTCCTTGAAGTGCGACATGACTGCATTTATCCTACATTACCTTTGGTGTTGCACGACAAGCATCCCTTTTACTTTTGACCACTGACAAGAGGCAGTTGATGGTTGGTAATGGATAATTTTTTAGGTTTTTTGGGATTTTACAGCCTTTTCTCCATGTAGGAGTGGAAATCCACCATGGATGAGGATCTGGTTGACTTTTTAGAGGATATTTCCCTCGAACCTCCGTCTGGATTAGTCCTCTATATCAGTCCCTTGGGATGGAGATGTTTCCTACACCTAGAGATCATCATATCAGAATATTCATCTTAGTTCCTATTATGTCGGTAGTTAACCCTGATCTAGTCTAGCTCCCCTTTATATAATTCTTTTCTCATTCTCAATCCTCTTTCTGGAAAGTCGTCTATTGGCTAGCCTATTTCACATGAACCACTAGAACCCCTGACCGATTTATTCCTTGAAACCCTCATATTTTTTTAATCGTCTCTTAACCCCACCAGCCCTCCACACCATTCTGATGTCTCGATATTGGAGGTTATTTGGGCTGTCTTAAATGGCAAGCCTTCATTTTCGATCCCTGTAGCTGCGCACTCTGTATATGCCCCTTTGCACCCCCTAGCTTTTTTGGCTTTGTTTCGAACACTTTAGACCCTGGAGTAGCTAGGGTTTTGAAAACTGCGGGTGAATCGTGTAGATTCGGTATTGGAATTAGTACCCCATCTTCAGTGATGACTGGGGACCCGGCTCAATAGGGAAAATGGACTTTGCACAGGGGTTTCTTGTCATGGGATCGAGATGGAAGCCATAAGAAAGGATCCAAGAAAATTAAATGCCCTAAAATAAAGGACAAAAATCAGGCATTGGTGTTAATAGAAGAGGAAATTCAAATAGATGATACTATCGACACAACCAAAAGGGTTTTGATAGGAAGGCTCAGAGGACAAAGCTACACAACCTCCCAGCTCATGAAATGGGCGCAAGAAATCTGGGGCCATGCACTAGATGCCCTCCCCTCAGTATGCACATTGTAAAAGGGTTGGTTCACACTCAGATTAATTAGGGATGAACATGTAAGTTGGGTTCTCTATGTTTCTAGAATATAGAGATGGCTCCTGTTTCATGGCCTCTGTTTCATTGAAGCATTCACCTCCCATGTTTGACTTGGAATGCGAACAATTGGTTGTTGGTCTTGTCTGTGTTTGCCTACCGGATTTGCCTCTCCAACCATGGGTTGAGGATGTATTCTACCTCATCGGTGATTATCTTGGGAAGTTTATGGATTATGACGAATATTTTTTAGAGACTGGAAGAATTTCCTTTGCGTGAATATTGGATTTTACGGATACCCAGGAGGGCCTGGTGGAGAATCTGATTTTGCACTATATAGGATTTGTTCTAAATAAAATCCTTGATTATGAGGGTGTTGCTTTTCAATGCCACCGGTGTCACCAGGTAGGACATGTATACAAATATCGTCCTCTTATTCCTCAACAACATCAGGGAGATAATGGCCCATTACCTTCTTCAAACTTTGCACCAGGACCTCATGTTGTGACCTGTCCAATCCCCTCTACATACGAACGCTTCACATCTAGAGCAGATTCACATTTAACTGAGGCTGGAGAGCTCAAATCTGGCACAAGATCGAGGCCTCTCCATCCATTGATATGGGGTATGGAGAGTTATTCTTCCCCTCCCTCTCCTCTTACATTTTGCATGTCATCTACTCCTGCCATTTATTCAGGAAGCCACTATTCTTTGCATCATTTGGGGGTTATTTCCTATCTAATAAAATCACTTCCTGTTTGTTTCCTAATTCCATCCCCAATTCTCCCTTCTCAAAGTGACTCATATTCAGCATCTGGCATGGGGCACAAATACTTTCTTCGATCCTCAATTCATCAACCCTCTCGCCCATTTGTACTCATTAGCCATGGGGCTGATCTAGTCTCCCTATCTCCATCAGGATTTCCCAAGATTACTTGTGGTAAAAATACCTTATCTCAAAAGCTATGAATCAAGCCAACCTAGATATAGTCATTGGTTGAAAGATATCCCTATAATGGGTCCTTAAATTGGTACATGCCCCATCCTCGATTCCCCAATGAAGTGGATATCCTTCAACTACATAGTGTAGAAAATCTGGTGCAGGTGAACCCGATAATGCAATAAAAATCAAAGCATAATACTATAACCTACTTATGCTATCAATTTGTGGAAGCTTAAAGATCAAGTTGAACAATATAACAAGAAGAAGAAGAATCAATGCACAATACACATGAAAATACTTTGGGGAAAGCCTCAGCTAAAAACCCCACTATATGTATTATCATACAACGTGGAAATACATAGAGATTATACAAAGCCTTAGCTCTCACAGCTAGCCAGCTCTCAGTACAATCCTTGCAGATGCTCACAGGCAATCAAAGCTTCTCTCAAGCCTTCCTGTTTGCTCTCCAAGATCCGATTTCCTTGCGTTGTTGCTCTGGGATGGTTCACCTTGAACCAAGTGGAACACTCTAATCTCACACATTGTCAGAATTGTGCAATCCTCAAGGAATGATTTCTTCTACATGCATGAGTTTTCTTTATAGGAAAACACATGCAACTGATAGTACACTGTCCTTGAATTTAATCTCAACTAGGTCTTTCTCAAAATAGACATGCATGAGTTTCTGACGAGGGAATATTTAGTTAACTGGAGTACACTAGTTGAGTGCATGCATGCATCAACTAACTGTTGACTCTCGATTAGTTCCTCAAACAGTTTGGAACTAATTTAACTGGACTTAACTCAGTAAACTGAGTTAACTAATTAAAACTCAAATATAACTCAATGTAATGTCCTTAATTTAAGGGATATCTCTTGCAAGACTTCAGAAAGACTTCTAACTTGAATTTCTCCAACTAATTAAGTCAAAATAGCTTAATTAATTATTTCCAAGTAGCTGTTAAGACTAAGTTCAATTTTAATTCACAACTTAATTGAAGGACAAATTAAATTGGAATATTCTTGTTGGCACATTTCAACACTCCCTCTTAACAAGAAAGGGATTATCTGCCACCCCGATCGTGTCTCTATGGAACTTGAATTTACACTTTGATAAGGCCTTTGTGAAAATTTCAGCATCTTGCTCCTCTATCGAAATAGATTGCAGCAACATGATCCTTCCATCATCAGTAGCTTCCTTTACCTTGTAAAGCCAATGGGAACTCACAACTGACTTGTTTTCCCCAGTCTCGGAACCACATCCCAAACACTGTTATGAACTATGGAGTCATACTCCTCCCCCATAGCATCAACCCAAATTGGCTACTACACAGCTTCCTCAGATGAAGATGTCTCAATCTCAACACATTGCCCAGTAAGGGCCATGTATCCAGTGTACCTCTCAGCTGACCTCCTCTGTCTGCGCTGAGAAAATGGTGCTCCAACATTATTTCTCGCATCCTCCAACAATCTGTCAGCTTCTCTTGTGTGCTTTTGTCCATCTCTGGAAAACTCTGCTTGAGTGGATGTCTCCACTCTTGGAACCTCTGCATGTGGCTGCTCCGCACTAGTCAGAGGCTCCTCCTCCTTAGGAACCAATAGTTCCTCCACAGCCTATAGTTGGAGCTCCCTCTTAAGGGAAACTCGCATGGCCTTCTGCTCATCAAACTTGAGATCTCTGTGAATCACTATCCTCCGACTGGTAGGTAAGTACACCCGATAGTTGTGAGGTGTATCAGTGTACCCCAGAAATATCCCCAACTCTGTTGTCGGCTCAAGTTTCTTTCGTGCATCCTTTGTCACATGGCAATATACCGATGAGCCAAGGATCTTGAAGTGACCCACGTCTGGTCTCTTACGGCAGAAAGCCTCCTTTGGTGTCTTCCTCCCAAGTATGTGCTGTGGGTTTCTATTCTACAAATAGGCCACTGTGTTGCATGCCTCAGCCCACAAGTGAAGTGGTAGGACTTGGTCATGTAGCATTGCTTGTGCTGCCCCTACAATAGTTATGTTCTTCCTCTCGACCACCCCATTCTCCTGTGGGTTATGAGGTGTTATCAACTCTTGTTTAATTCCTTCTGTCGCACAGAAGCCCTTAAACTCTTGAGAGACATATTCTCCACCGTTGTTGTTTATCAAGGCCTTAATCTTCTTCCTTAACTCTTTCTCGACCAAAGTTTTGAACTCACAAAACTTTGTGAAGGTTTGGTCCTTATTCTGCATGAAATAAATCAAGCATTTATGAGAATAGTCATCAATGGAAATCACAAAATACCTCTGCTTTGTTGTCGATTCCATTGAGAATGGTGCACACACATCAGTATGAACTCGCTTTAAGATAGCCTTTTCTCAACTGTCTCACTCATGAAAGGAAGACTTGGTGTAATTTCCCAAGGTACAACCTTTGCATGTGTCAACTTGCTCAAGTTTACCTTTGGGAAGTCCTATAGATATCTCATGCATTAACTTCAAAGACCCATGATGCAAATGGTCCAACCGCCTATGCCACAACTTGCCAATTTCTTGGCTTTGCACCAATTCTACTTTCATACTCAATGTTGCACAATCATCTACCTATAGTTTATAGATATTCTTCACCCGAATCCCTATCCTCTTGGTTTGACCCATGGCTATGTGTCTTAGGAACGCCTTTCCTTTATTGAAGACAACATCATAGCCGTTGTCCTCCAGCATTGTGACCGATACCAAGTTCTTCTTCAGTCCAGGTACATACTTTACATCTATCAAAGTGATAGGAGCTCCATGATCCCTATGAAAAACAACCATTCCCACTCTTAAAACACTATACCTTCCATCGTCACATCTCTATCTGCATCTTGAGGTCTTTCTCCTCCAAGGCACTGAATAAACTTTTATCACTGGTCATGTTGAATGAGGCTCCACTGTCAAGATAACAAACACAACCCATCATCGACAACACCATGCATGCGATGAGGGTAAATTCCATCTCCAACTGAGAGGCTAATGCCTCACCTTATGATCCTTCCAAGGATCCCTTCTTGGACTTCTTTGATGGGAAATTAGTCGTATAATGTCCCAGCTCGTGAAAATTAAAGCACCTCATTTTAAACTTATCACCCTTCTTCCCTCCATGAGAAGAATTCGATTTGGAATGGGAATCCTTCCCCTTCCCTTTCCTTGCCTTACTTTCTAAGGCCAGATTTTCTTCATCATCATTCTTGGATGAAGAACCATCATGTGTGCTCCTCCTAATCTCCTCCTATATCAGATCCAACCACATTCATTCCTAATCTGGAAGTTTCTCCCTTCCATTCACAGAGTTGTGGTAGCTATTCCAACTCTTTGGAAGGCGAAGGAGAGCAATGCTCACCATATCTTCATCGATAGTAGTTATTCCCACACTGCCAAGATCATCTCTGTAGGTGGTTACCTTGTTCAAATATGTGGAAATAGTATCCCTTTCTCTGTCTTGATTCTTCGCAGCTTATCCTTGAGTGCCAATTTCCTTCGGTCGCTACCATTCTACTAGTGGTCCATTAATGTCTTCCACATTGAAAATGGAGTATCCTTCTGATGGAGATGTGAGACAATATGGTCTCGAACTCCCTCAAGGATGATCTGTCTCGCTTTCGCCACACACTTCTTCCACTCAACCAACTCTTGTGAATTAGTTGAAGCTGGATTTGGGATTTCTTGATCAATGAAATCCTTCAAGCCATTGTCTTCTAATACAGCCTCCATTCTATCTTTCCATGCTATGTAATTCGAGCTACCTTCCAAGGTATACTCGAGTCTTAATCCATAGAACACCATTGGCCAACCTTGAAGTATGATATGAATTCGATTTGCACCTGCAACCCCAAACTTCAAACTTCAATTTCTCTTCTCAGTATACTATTCATAGCTCTCATTCCCTCTAGAAAATTTCTACATTTCCTGCTCTGATACCATGTAGAAAATCTGCCTGTAGGTTAACCCGATAATAAAATATAAATCAAAGAAGAATACTATAACCTACTTCTGCTATCAATTTGTGGAAGCTTAAAGATTTAGCTAAACAATATAACCAGAAGAAGAAGAATCAATGCACAATACACATGAAAATACTTTAGGGAAAGCTTAAGCTAAAAATCCCACTATATGTATTATCATACAAGGTGGAAATACATAGAGATTATACAAAGCCTTAGCTCTCATAGCTAGCCAAATCTAAGTACAATCCTCAGATATTCTCATAGGCAATCAAATCTTCTCTCAAGTCTTCCTCTCTCCCCTCCGAGCTCCTATTTCCTTGTGCTATTCCTCTGGGATGATTCACCTTCAACCAAGTGGAACACTCTGATCTCATACACTAATAGAACTATGCAATACTCAAGGAATGATTCCTTCTGCATGCATGCATTTTATTTATAGGAAAACACATGCAACTAATAGTAGATTATCCTTGACTTTAATCTCAACTGGGTCTTTCTCAGAATAGACATGCATGAGTTTTTGATCAGGGAATCTTCAGTTAACTGGAGTACACTAGTTAAGTGCATGCATGCATCAACTGACTGTTAACTCTCTATTAGTTCCTCAAATAGTTTGGAACTAATTTAACTAGACTTAACTTAGTAAACTAAGTTAACTAATTACAACTCAAATATAACTCAGTCTTATCTCCTTAATTTAAGGGATAACTCTTGTATGACTTCAGAAAGACTTCTAACTTGAATTTATCCAACTAATTAAGTCAAAATAACTTAATTAATTATTCCCAAGTAGCTGTTGAGACTAAATTTGATTTTAATTCACAATTTAATTCAATGACAAATTAAATTAGAATATTCTTGTTGCCACATTTCAACACATATGGTTAGCTAGCCCCTCAAAAAAGCTAGCTCTCAAACAACCGATTCTATCAAATTGTCTTAATATCATTTTTCTCTAGGAAAGTCTGGGGACCTATCTAGAGGTTGCGTACTCTTTGTCACAATTACTCAAGGGTTGGACCTTGCATACCATTGATGCAATGGGTCGATATGGAGATGTTTCTCTTCGTTTCATTACTAGATCTATGCAGATCTTCAATATATGGGGGCACAAAAGCTATATTGCAGCTGATATATTATATGAGGAACTCTAGGTATCGATGATGATCATTAATATTTATGGAACATGTCACAACCATGCAAATTTCTGGAATGTATTGATGAATCAGTCCTTCATGAATTTTAAAAATCTCATTATTGGGGGAGATTTGAACTTGTCAATGGGCAGGGAAAAATGTTGGGGCCATCGTACACCAGAGGATTCAATCACTGATTTTTTCTATCAGCTTATTAACTTCGGACATCTCATTGGCATTGGCATGGAAAAAGTCCTACCAACTTGGAGAAATCATCGCATGGGGGATAAAGCTATCACTTGTAGATTATACCGTTTTCTGATTAAGGAAAAATTTATGGAACGCCTATCCCATTTCAAGTAAAGGGTAGGATCGGGGCCTCAATCCAACCATCATCCCATTTTCCTCCAGATGGCAGGTCATTTTGACAAGACCAAAGCCCCTTTCAAATTCAATTCAACTTGGCTCAAAGAGGAGGATTTCCAAAAAACTGTGACTAATAGCTAGAGGAAGTGTGAGCCAATGGAGAACAAATCAATGACCTTAGAACTTAATGAAAATCTATGTAGTATGAAAAGGAAAACCCTTGAGTGGCTGAAAGGGAAATGGTAGAGAGATGAGGAAGCCCCAAAGAAGATTGAATCTAAGTTGGATATGCTAGATCTACCTCGGGGTGGGGGATATTCATCAAATGAATCCAAAATTCATGTCATACATCTCAAAAGGGAGAAGCATTGACTATTTGAAGCTAAGGAAGAGACATGTTGACTAAAGAGTAGGTATATTTAGCTACAAGTTGGGGATGATAACACGAAATTTCACCATCAATACACCAAGTCCATGAGAGATTACAACACTATGTCATCCCTTGCTAATGGTGAAGGCAATATAATATAAAATTACAAGGACCTGGACAGACTAGGATTACATCACTTCGAATCACTTTTCATGGACCCTTGACAAGCCACCCTCGAGGAAGTCATGCAGACCTCCCAAGTCTTTCCCAAATTTTCCATTAATGAAGACAATATTGAGTTACAATAGTTAGTTTCCCCCATGGAATTGGAATCTGTCCTACACTAGTTCAATAAATACAAGAGACTTGGGGAAGATGGACAGACTAATGAATTCTTCCTCATTTTTTATGAACTTATTGGTTGGGACCTCTTGAATGTAGTAGAATAAAGTCGTACAATTGGTTAAATGTACAATTCTTTCAACTAAACATTCATTTCTCTTATCCCTAAATCATATGCCCCTTCCTCTTATCCAGAGTACTAGTCGATCACCCTCTGTAATGTCATCTAAAAGGTCATTGCTAAAATTATTACAAACATGCTCCAATTGATCTTCTCTCGTCACACATCACCAGAGAAATTCACTTTCCTTGAAGACCTACACATACACGAAGCTATTGGAATCCTCCAAGAAGGGATACACAGTATTAAAGCTTTGAAATTAAGGGGTGTGATCCTCAAAATGGACCTCTCCAAGGCCTCTTACAGAGCCACCTAGCTCTATATCAGACTGCTACTCACCCATTTGGGTTTCCAAAACTCCTCTATCAATTGGATCATGTGTGGTATTACATCAGTTTCTTTTGCTATATTAATCAATGGTGTTGCATCCAATTTCTTCCACACTGAAAGAGGGCTTAGACAGGGTTTCTTGTTATCTCCCTTATTATTCTTGCAGATTATTGAAAAGATTCATAAAATTGATACACAAATTGACCTCCCATGGTAACCTCAAGGGGATTCGCATTATGGGTGCAACAATCCTCTCTCACCTCTTATTCGTAGATGATGTACTGATTTTAATGGATGGATCATGCAGTGACGTGAATGAATTCATATCTATCCTTGAAACTTTCAGCTTCGCTACAAGTATGTCTCCAAATAATAAAAAATATACCATTACATGATGTGAATATTCGAAGTTGGAAATTATACATGCTCATAATCTTTTTCCTTTCCAATCTTTTCGCCTTGAGGAAGGGAAAAAATACCTAGGATTTTAGCTGAAGTCAAATGATTATATCAAGGAAGACTGGATGTGGTTAGGAGCTAAAATTGAAAAGAAAATAAAATCTCGGTGTCACAAGTGGTTATTTAGAGCTGGCAGGCTTGTACTCATCAAATTTGTCATTGAGTCCCCTCCTGTATTTTGGATGTCCCTTTCATGGATCCCCAAAGGCATACTTAACATCATCCACAGGATTTGTTTTTTGTTTCTCTGGTGCGGGGAAAAGGAAGGGAACACATTCACATGGGTCAGATGTGACAAAATTATTGTTTCCAAATCATGGGGAGGTTAGGGCTTAAAATATCTACACCGCGTTTCTCAAGCTTTGGTTGCCAAGGTATTTTGGAGACTCCTCTCAACGCACAACCCCTGGAAGGATCTGGTTCAGCAGAAATATATCCATTCATTATCAATTGAGGACTGGAGCTGACTCCCAAATAAATCAATAATAAATATATCCATCATATGGAAATTTGTTCTAAAATACTTTTTTATCATTGCCTAGGGGTTGGCATAAAATATAGGCTCTAGGAACCATGTTTGAATTGGCATTGACCCCTAGTCAGGTTGTGGAAACAAACACATCCTCCCTCCTGCCCTGGTCACTTTTGTTACATCTCACAAGAACAAATATTTGAACCAGATTCAGGACCTCACGCAATTTGATATATGGGGACAACACTAGCTTATAACAATGGATATCTAGCTACCTTTGCAATGGCATGAGGCTTGGGGAGATTATATCACAGTGTTGTCATCGACACACATATGATTAATTGATCATGCAGACGAGCTATTTTGGCACCCTCAAAATGAAGATGTTACTCCCTAAAGGAGGGTTATCTTTTCATAATCGCCTATAAGGAACTAGACACTCTTTATTGGTGGTGGAGGCACCTTTGGAAATTAAAAGGGCATGCAAAATTCTGGATGTTTTTTTTTTATGTATATTGGAAAAAAATTTGGAAACATGAGAAAATATGGAAAAACAATCTTATTGTGGCCCCTCATGGTATGCATATGCAGAGAATCAGAGGAAACAACTAAACACCTTTTTTTAACAGGATGATGAAAACCCATATGCTCCTCGTTTATATCCATGGAAGTAATTGATCACTATTTTCCCTAGGCATGCTTTGACGACTCATCTTAGAAAGGCCGTTGTGGCAGCAATGTTTTCCTTAATCTCAAAAACTCGCACCATTTCATTCTCAAAGCTGGTTTGGGGCACGACACCAACAACTATGCAAAGTTACATAGTCTTAAACTACTCATTATGTTCACACTTGAGAAAAATTATAATCATCTACATGTCTTTGGTGATTCAAAAGTGGTGATTGAGTGGTTCACTTTGAAACTTGCATGCCACACATACACCCTCAAAACTTTGTTGGATGAATTCATGCAACTTAAATTTTATTTTGATGCCATATCTTGTCTCCCTATTTACAGGGAGCAGAACCATATTGCAAATTAGCTATCCAAAGAGGGCACACAATATATGTTTGGTACTTTGCATGTGACTGAGGTGGTTGACACTGAACATTACCAATATTATCATCGAACTTTCTCTGAGGATCACCAAGCGCCTAACAAAATTTGGGAATGATATTGGGTTTTGGATCACTTTTGGCACATCAGAGATAATTTTTTAAGAGATATTACATCTATCATCTTCAACACCTTTACAGATTATGGTTTACTATCATATTTATTACAATTTTATTTTCGTCTATATAAACATTCCAGATGACTCTAGAACGTAACGGTTGATATGGTCATATCAACAATTTTTGTTTTTGATGACTATGAACTATACGACATGTAATTTTCATTGTTCCTTTAATGAAATTTATGATTTTTCATCGGGAAAAATAAAGGAAATATGATCAATAAAAATTAATAATATTAATAGAAATTAAATAATAATGTGAATTAATAATATTATTAAAAATGTTTTTGTTTATTAATAATAATAAACAAAACAATATTAAGAATAATAAATAATGTATATTAATAATAATAATAATAAATGATGACAGTAATTATTAGTCTTAATAATATTATTATTTTATTAATAAAAAACACAATGTGAAGTGTTGATAATCAATAAGGTAAATTAATAATAAATAATATTATTATCAGTAATAATTAATATTAAAAATAATACTATTTGTTGTTATTATTAAAATGATATTATTATTAATATAATTATATAAAAGTATTAATATTATATTTTCAATACTTAATAAATATAATAATATTAATCAATGCAAATATAAATAATTAAAAAACAATAGAAATATATAAATTCAAATTTGATTATAATTAAGGGAAAAATATACTTAGAAATAATTTTAAAAAAATAATACGAATATAAAAATTTAAATTTTGTTATTATTATAGGAAAAATTTATGTTATTATTATAGGAAAAATTTATCTAGAATAAAAAGTAAAGGAAATGGAGAAAACATAAATTTGCGCATGATCGACCATCGTTGGCAATCGCTAACAATCGTTGATGATGGTCAACAAAGGCCTATTATGACAATGTTTGTCACAATGCGACAAAAAGAATGACAACCAATTTCAAACCTTACAAGACCAATGACAACATCATCAAATTTACTGACATTCAAAGATATAAAAACTATGTTTTTAATGGGATATATTTTAGTTCTAACAAAAAACAAATTTGAAAATGAAACCCAACTTTCAACACTCAACCATACCATAATTATTTTATGCCAACCTCTTCCAAAACACACCTAAAGCGGTGACAAAAGGAACACCAATTGAAATCAACAGGATAATGACTACAATGCTTCACACTTTCAGGCCAGTCCCTTCTCGTTTTCTTTTCTGATTCTTTTTGGTGCAAATAATATAAAGTTTAAACATCCGATTTCATTCCATTCAAAACATGGATATTATCATCGACAAAATACAGATGGAAGCCATGTCTTTTATCAAACCTTGTGCGAATATAAGAAATAAAACTAATGGTTTCTACAATAGCTTTAATCATTGAAATGTAATATAGACCATTATTTTTCTCCATATCTGCATTTCATTGACATAAGAAAATGATTGAAATCAATACATGCAGACACAAATAGATGAATACAAACAAAAATGTTGATATATGTTTTTGGATCTTTTGTGTTAAATACACAAAAAAAAATTATCAGAGATAAATCTTAAAGTATTCACAACAAGGACAATAAAAACCAAAAATAGGTATAGTTCAACCAATCAAATAACAACATCACCACAAAAAAAAATTATTTACCCATGCAATTACTTCCAAACCGTCAATTTACTTACTTCACCAATCAACAAATCTATTGAAATCATCAACAAGAAGAACAAAGAACCTATCAAGGTGCATACAAATAATTGCAAGAACTAACAATAACTACAAAAAACAAATAATCTTTTTTTGAAAAATGCCAAAACACTAAGCTCTAATGAAGACAAATACCCTAAAAATGAGTTCAACTTTAATCATTCCTCCTCTTTATTTCTAAGTGAAACATATGTACTATTTTTCATTTTGGCATAACGTTGAAAAAAAAAGGTTGTGAAATCTACAAACCATCTATCGACTTCACTCTTGATATAGTTGTAACATCAAACCCTACTTCTCACTATCTCTAACATCTACAGTGGCTCACAGTAAAGTCATGCCCTATGATTTGTGTATTGTAAACTGTCGCATCATTTTCAATGACATTTGTGTAAGATTCCCCCTAAAAACAAGCAGAATCGACATAACATGATGGCAACCATTATCAGAGGGAACATCACAACAATTTTCAAAATGATTGTAGCAAATTGTGGAATTTGCGACAACTTCGAACCAAGTCAATAGAAAATATCTTCAATAAATCCAAGCACACAATTACCCAACCCAACCTCGACCCACAAATTACATGTTAACATCACACTCTCTCCATGACAGAGAAACACTTCGTGATCCAACACATCATCATCATTGTCACCAAATTATGTTCTTTTAGTGCATTTTACAACACATCTTGCAATAGGAAAATTTAATGATTTTAACATCTTCTCGTTGTGTAAATTAATGATATTATTTGTTGCAAACAAGTGAAAGGAATCAAATAAAGTTTTTGCCTATCTATCCATGCAGGTATAAACACATGCCATAAGAAGATAAAAGTTAAAAATAGAAGGCTCTGCATTTCTAATATTCATTAAAGTATTGTGAAAAGACGCCTATCTCGAATCGTCTCCTTATTACCTATATATTTTGTCCAAAGTCGCAACAATGTTGAACCTTTCCCAAAAAAATTTCACAACTATTCTACCTGCATAAAATGGTTTATCCTTTACAAGAGGCAACCAGCGAAGGTCTCAAACAAGAATCATAGACCTACCACCAAAAGGACAATCTTTTCTTTCAGGAAAGGCTTCTCGCAAACGAGAATATATTTGTAAGAAAATACTTGGACCTATAAATCTCATGTCGTTAATCAATATATAATGAAGATGCCTCATTTTTTCTTGGAATATTTCAAGAGCCTGGCTGGACAATGGTTTCATATATTTTATAGGAATTTTCGAAGGCATAATGTATTGTTTGCCATGAATGTTAAAAGAACCTATACCAATTTTAGTGGGCAATATTAATGGACTTTTATCAGTCATTGTCGCAGCTGAAAGAGCATGAGAAATACAGTGAATGAGTGCAGACTTCCTGCTTCCAGTAGTGCCTCGAATAATAATTTTCAAACCACCATCATTTCCACCATTAACAAAGTACTGAAAAACCAATCTCAAAAGTGACCAATTGTTTGTTTGATAGACACGAAGGTGACACAAATGTATTTGTAACCAAGCTCCCATTGATAACACCCATAGACTGAGCATATTTTATAAAATGGATCCCTTTTTCCAAAAATTCATTTGCAACCATTGGTTCTTGCTAGTTGTAATGAATATAAAATTCCCTTCTACCAATATTGTCAAGGTTTGAAATTCTTACATTGCTTCAAGGAATTATCTAGGAGAAAATCTGCCACTCTTCTAAGTCTTGATCAACATTTTCTTCATGAGCAAGGAGATCAACATATTATTCATCGCCTGCATCCTAGAAAGGGCCTCGATCAACATGCCAAGAATTACATCTCAAATTCCTCCAATTCTAAATGATACTTTCATTTGAAACCCCTATATCAAAAGAAATGTCATGAAATGGCTTATATAAAAGCAACTCACTCCAACAAAAGGTTTCAAAATATTTTGACCCAACTTGAGAAATAATATAAAATCATGGCCAAACCCGAACATTAGTAGGGTTATCACGCAACCTCCATGGCTCCTCCTACAATTGGTATCAAAACTCCATGATCTTATTATTTCTACCAAGCATAAATGTTCCAAAAAAATAGGTCGGGTTTGCTATATATGAATCAAATTATTTGTGCATGAAAACACATCAAAATACAACGATAACTTTTGGTACACTTTTTTCCAGCATTCAGAGAAAAAAATTTTCGACTACAAATAGCAAGAGGGGGCCTTAGCAACAAATGACACGTTCCTTGAGCATCGATGTAATGCTCAACAATTGTTTCAACAAGAAACCTTCTACACACAGACAACACGGGAGCCCCTAACCCACTCCCACCAACCACTCTTATCAACATTTCGTAATAACTTTATGATCTTCTTTCTATATTAGAAGCATGTTTCACTAATGTCAAGATGCCACTAGATGACAATCAACATTTTCTCACCACATTGTTAAAAGATCAACATTGTGAATGTTTAAATGGTCATCGTTTTGTGTCGGTATACCTTTTTTCCCTTTTTCATTTGTATAAAATGAAGACTCCACACGAACCTTCCAAGGAGAATCATAGTGACAAAAAATAACAAATCCTTTTTTATGTAGGCATGAATCAATGATGCATTTTGTATGCCTCTTCATGCGATTTACGAAATGATCATACTCTTTTTTAGGATTGTAAGAAAAAATTTGTTGTGTATTTAATAGGCATGGATCATCATTCAGACTTCGAGGAATTATGACATTCCAATGATGCATTTCATGGGGATTCCAAGCAGTAACATCTATGTCGACATCGGGCTTTGCTACGCCAACAACAAAGAAGTTCGACCAATCCAATGTTTCCATATTTGGTGCTCCAAGCAACCAGAAAAATCCATGAATGTGGGATCAAACTCTATGCTGCCACTCGTACCTGACATTGTTTAAAGCATGTAATTAACATACAACTAACAAATTATAAGAGCATACATTTTAGTTAAAGGGTAAAAAAAGGGGAGAAAGGTAAGGACAAAAAATCTATTCCAGAAGTACTTTGCACCAAGATATCTCTACAAAAGCACCCTCAGAAGATATTGAATCTTTGGTGCATATACATAGTGACTATATGTGGGTACTGAATAACATTTTCAATTTTTTTGGCTTTCTCACTTTGTTGATAACCATGGCTATTTGAAGGCATTAAACTATGCAGGTCAGACCACATTGTGTCTGTTGCACTAAATGTAAAAAATAAAGAAGGGCTACGCAACTGGATGATCATGTCTTTCAGCTCAGAATGACACTTTTTCCAATAAACCCTTCCCCACTAAGAGAAGATCCAAAATGCATTAACTTTTCAGTCGATATATTGTTTGGTATATCACATTGTTATCGTCGCAACTCCTGAGAGTTGAAGATGCATTTTCATGGATACATTTCTTCAAAAAGAAAGAATTTGTTGCTTGACTTTGATAGTGCAAAATCATGCTGAAAAAGAAATATCGAAATCGAGGACGATTTCCAAATATTTTATCATAATATCTGAGTAAATGCAAATGCTATTCATGCATATCAACATTGCAAATACGTGGATGGAACCAATCACCATCTCTTGTAGGGAATAAAGTCACGAATTCCATGTCCAACTATCCCTCAATATTATATTCATTAATGGGATATGTACCAATATCAGGCCAATCATTTGGTTCAAAGTATGTACAATCAACATTCTAAATTAATATTCGTATTCGATCAACTTCCCTAGATTCATTTCATAATCAAGAAAGAAATGAAGACGGGTGAGAATGCACAGAATTGGCACCCTCACTATCCATCTCTGCATCCTCCCTAGCTACTTCATAAAGATCACTATCAAAAAATTGCAACCTACTAGAAACATCAGTAGGCCTTTCTGTGAGAGAAACAAATGAATCCATGTCAATTTCGACATCCTTTTAGTACTTGTCCATTTGAATTTTGTAAACTAATTCATCCAACACACGTTGTCTCTTCACGTAGCATTCATAATATTTTGATTGAACACCTCGTCTTATCACAATTGAGAAATCTAACTTCTCAACCCACCATGGAAGCTTCCTTTCAATGGAAGAAATATCTTGTAGAAAACTTATTATGTGCCCACTATATTTATATTGGCCACCATGAGCATGTGACACTTTCAAAATCATATTTACCCGTGTTATTAACATCTCTTCGACCTGATTCAAAACTCTTAAAATTTTTGGCTTTTCACCTGGATCAATGTTGTTAAGGTGGGAAAAATTATGGGCACCTTTCTCACACCTGCATCCTTTAGAAATGGGCCCCTCATGCCATCTTACAACTTGTATACCAGGATAACATTCACTGCACACTTGGCACATATGCATTATAGACAAAATATCAATCTTCGACCGGAATTTCTTATGGACCTCAACCATGTCACTGATAAAATGAGAGGGAGAAATTTGATTATCTCTACTAGGCACTGCTCTAGGCTGGAGATGATTTGGAAAAACCAAATCAATTCCAACATGACTTGCATCATTTCTTTCCATAAAAGGATGGGAACCATTCTTCTACATTAGCTAGAGTGGACCAAACCGTGGTTCCATGGAAAAATTTAAACTTTATGAGAATGAATAGATATCTACGAAACATGTTAAATTTATTAATCAAACAACACAATGAAGACATAGAGGATGCATATTATCTACATTCTACAACCGTCCAGGTGCAATTGGAGGAACTAATATTCCTTGACATCGATGGAAAGTTGTTCCTCGACCATTATTCATCTGACCAATGTCCCGATAGAAAGAACTTGAACAAAATATGTGCAAAACAATATAAATTTAACATTCAAAAGTGAAAAACCTTCAAAAACATAAATGCATAAACCACCTGTGGTGCACCAACATGGCAATGGTACACATAATATCTAGCATGAACAAAATTCTCTCTAAAGGTGCATGCACAAATGTTGCTTCCAACATTCCCAACAGACTGACCCAAATTGTCAACCATCCTAGCAAGCATATTACTATCAACAAGAAAATAAGTTGCAGCAACACGATCATTTGAATTAGAGTTTCTATCTTCAATCACAGCATCTCTTCGATGATCTCTATTGCACTCACGATCATCACTAAAAGGAGCCTTCCTACATGGAGACATAATCCCAAAAAAAAATGAACGAAGAAAATCTATCAAACAACAACGAATATGCATATAATAATAAATAAATAAAAAACATGATAGCAAAAATTTTCTTCAGCCAAAACTTGATACGTCCTAAACTTATGATTATTAGCACCTTCTATTTAAGCATTTTTTAAATTTTGGTAATTTGTTTGTTCAACTTGCTCTCCAAGAATGAATGAAGGGATGACATAGTCAACATTTAGCACCCACCAACAATCATTTCTACAATGTTCTGAAAAAATAATAGGGAAAGAATACAATAAAAAAAAAGTTCACTTCAACCAAAAAAAAAGAAATGGAAGAGTAAAAATATTTGAAGTGCCTTCGTTGTTGTAGCAAACACATGATACATAGATACCAGAGTGCCAATTATATTAACTATATAAGTTCTACTAGCAATGCCCCAACCCTCATCGACAACATAATCCCTAAGTTTCAACCATGTCAAGAAGCATATTACCAGCAACCATAAAACCAAATGCCGCCATTTCTTCATTTCTAGTATTTTGAACACTTTGGAAATTTGAAACTCCTTCATTGTCTTTAGAGAAAACATGCTCCTCATCCATATGAACACACTCTTTCAAAGTAGAATGTCCCCAAGGAAAACCAATGTTAGTAAAGCTCGAATAACACAAAAAGTTCTTTCACATCACAAACATCTAGCAAAACAAGTATTTAAACAAAAGCTTCCTTATATTAAAGCACTACCACTTTCATACTTATGATTTACATCATCTCCTTATTGATTTGTTGAAGCTCCTTTTTTTCGTTAGTACATGACTCTTCTCCGCACTCTAACGACATCCTTATTTTTTTGATATCGTTGCCATTGGTATTTATTAGTTCGCTAATGTGTACCAATATAATCAGGTCTTTTCACACCACTCTTGCTTCTTCGATCACTCAACATGTCTACGAGAAAGAAAATCTCAATTCAAATGTCGTTCCCTAGCTCCATTTGAGCCTATCACATACTCGTTCATATTCGTAAATCTTTAAAACCTTAGCTTCCAAAACTTTAAACATGAACTAAACCTCTAAACAATAGATAAAGGCCTAACAAAAAAGCCTTCTAACTACAATGAGACACAGACAAAATCAATATTTCAAAAACTAAGTACCCAAAACAAACATCAACTACATTATTACATACACCTTATAGCTAAAAATCACAACTAGCCCATAAAAGCACAGGAAAAAATGACATGCTCATCTTCTATAGAACAATAGCACATTATGTGAACTATGGATTCCTAGTAAGAAAACCTTTTGTTGCAATAAGACGGAACACCATTCCATTTCAAATTTTACAAAACCAAAAGATATATGAATTCCATTGTAAATTTTCAAAAACCTTAAAAAAGTAACATATTTCCTAAACATATAGCCAAATTTAGCATAGATATCTCCTCAAAACTAGTTCGAAATACAGATTGGACAACAAACACCTTGTAGTCTTTAAGGCTGAATCAATATATCCATAGGTAATGAAGGTATGACAAGAATAGAATATTCATTTGGAACAACTGAAAATGCATTTCCATTTTTCAATAAAATCATCAAAATCTTCAACAGTTTCGAGGGAAAACCCATACGCCTCCCCCACAGACACCCCATCAACAACTGCTATTTCACGAAATCCTATCACCAAATCATATACCTTTAATCATGTTTCTGATCGACCCGACATAATAAATTTTTCATCAACTATGTACAAAAGAAGGTAACCTAGACATTTAATATTTATATTTGCAAATATATGTTTGAGCAACGACCAAGTGTACCCCCAATCATCCTCAAAATATTCTAAACCCCGCTCCCTTGTGATAACACTAAATTCAACATTGTCTATCTCCTCGAGCAACCATATAGAGGTGGAACCATTATTAACAAGACAAACAATTTGATTCATGAACGACCCTAATGACATACATCGTATGTCAACGAAAGGGGCAAATGAAAAATCCCAATTGTTTCTCTTTAGATCCAACCAGTAGACAGTGAAACCATACATAGGGTAATCTTCATAATATTTATTTAGATAAAGCCAAATAAACTTTCCATTAAAGAAGGAAGCCTCCCTTGGTGGAGTCACACCACCATATGGAAGTTTTGTCCTCTTCTAAACCATGTCAACACTGCTACAAATAACAAAATGTGAATCCATTTTTGTAGAAAGATGTCATAGGAAGACCCATTCATATTTCCGTGGGCCACAACTTTCCAAAAAAAAGAAGAAGCCTTTCTCCCCAAGAGTGAGGACCATGAGATTTGTAAAGGTATTTGTAAAATGATTGACAATGAAATATTTTTTTTGTATGTAAATAACTTTGAGGCACACTTAACAAGAACATTGACCACGCAATGCATTAAATCTTGTATTGAGAACAAAGAAAAGGAAAAAACATGGAAGGCAACTAACCCCTATCATTAAGGTTAGATGCAACGAAGCACTCGCGGGGAAATTGAACCAGGAATAAAATAAACCCAAATCCTTTCTCGTGAATCAATTGCAATTGGTAAGGAAAGTCAGGTTATCCAATAGAAGACATCATTGTCTACACACCAGCTTAAATTTCCTTCACACTGACAAAGGAATCCAATCAAACATAATATTGATAATCTTAAAAGGGAGAAATTCCCAAATAGTTGGATCCATAGTAAAAGAAACAAGTCTCAATGGGAACAAATGAAAAATTGCCCTCTCTAGCGCTAAAAAAAAAAAAAAAAACCTCATGAATGAAAATGACCAGAACATTAATCCATCACATTAGCCGACAAAGAAACCATATTTCTTCGAAATATTGCCAACAAAACAAGCAAACTTTTCTCTTGATTGAAAATATCAGCAAAACAAAACATTCCGCACTAGATAAACATTTCAAAACAATAGAACAATGTTGAACAAACACAAATGAGACAAGAAAATGATAAAATCACCTATTTTGAGCAAAACTAACACCAACCCCCTACATATATATCGATGTCCATGCCATCCATTTTTCCATGCAAATAAATTAATCTCCTATCCACATTCAATATTTTCTAAAGCTTATGCATCACTCTCAATCATATGAAACATGTTCATTGTATCTTAGCCTACAATCCATATAGAATCAAAACAAACTTTCCATCAACAACTTTGCAAAAACGCAAACTCGGCCTCAAAATTTTTGTAACAATAAATAAATATACTAAAAATAAACACCATATGTCATTAAATTTATTATATTCTTTCTCTTCAACTTCTATTTCATTCTCAAACATAACATTTATGTTGAATGCACAACATTATTAACAAAACATACATAAAAATACCTTTAATTCAATGGAAATAAGCATATTAATGATTTTTTTGAAACTAGAGAAATAATATCTATATTATTCCACATCTCTTTCAAAGACACTTAGGGAGACCCACTTTTTTAACACATATTTAAGGAAAATTTTTTCCATGAAAATATATTTACACAAACATAAATAGCATATATAATTAAATTTATAGAGAAAAATATATCTTAAAATCAAATATATTTGCAATAAAAAAAATTTCACACACAAAAGATTAATTATCATATTACTAAATATTTTATATGCATTTAAAATTTTACATTAATTATCCTATTACTAAAAAATTTATATACATTTACAATTTTACATAATATAAATTAACAATGTTGTTATCAAAGATGTTCTCAATATTTTATTAATCTAAATATTAAACATATAATTGAAAGAATAGTTAGAATATCCAAAAAAGATTGGAGGCTCGCAAAGATTTTCTCTATATTTATTAATTTAAAAGTTACAAATTCAAACTATACCACTAAAAAATGCCATGTTTTAATGATTATGCATTTTTCCTTTAAAGTTATGGATATTCCCATCATATTTTGAAAAAATCCGGCAGGGATTTTTGTGAGTCTAAGTAAAAGTTGTCAAATATCATAATTTTAGGTGCTATAGAATTTTTTGGATGGTGCTGAATCTATTTCCACCAACAAAAACATGATTCAAACACTGCCCTTATAAGATTAAAAAAAAAAAAAAAAGCAATTCCTCCACTCCATAAACAGCTCCCTAAAAGATATTTAAAACATTCAAAAATATATTATAGTGTTGTTAAAAATTATCCCAATATTTTAATGTTTGAAAACTATATAGAAAAACGAATATTGGGGAAAAAATTATATTGATGGCCACAGAAAATTTCTCTCCCAAAAGCTTTTTGGCAAGAAAAACCTATTTTCAACAAACGCTCTTAGTAATAGACGATGCGAATAGCATAACATGACTCAGTAAATAAAACTAGCATCAACACCTCCTTCAAATGTTAACCGACCCCAATTGAAAACATATTTCGTTCCAACAACATCAAATGCAAAACAATCACATAAAATGCCATCCCTAGGGTGGTCAACAAAAAAAACTTAAAAAACGATGTGGCCAAGAATTTATTATAGAAAGTTGTTTAGTGGATTTCATTTGACGTAAGAGTAAGGGTTGTTAATCAATAGTGGTGGGTTTAGATTACCTGTAAAAGAAAAAAAAACTATTTTTTTGAGTTAATATTTTCAGAATGATTTGTGACTCTATAATTATTTTTTACAAAATGATGAAGCAACTATGAAAATCCCTCATATATAGAGGAAAAACTATGTAAGAGGAAGGATCCTCTCTTTTTCAATGAAGAACCCTCGCTCTTTTCCATGGCAAAGAGGTCGTTCAAAGTTAAGATGCAAAGCAATTGTTCCGGAGAAATAATCTTAAAACAACGGAAGCTTTCTTACCGCTATTATTTTGATAAAAATGGTATAGAAATTCTAAATATGAGTATAGTTTTAATATAATCTAACTCTCATGAAATGATAAATATGAAATGGGATAGAAATTCTAAATATGAGTACAGTTTCAATATAATCCAACTCTCTTGAAATGATAAATATGAAATGGGGTAGAAATTCTAAATATGAGTACAGTTTTAATGTAATCCAACTCTCGTGAAATGATACATATGAGTAGAGTTCTAATACTACCCAACTCTCGTGAAATGATGTAACTGGAGTTTTGTTCAAGTTTTAAAATATATTTAATGTTTTGAAAAGTTCATTTAATTTTCTTATCTTTTTTATTAAAATTATATAATTAAATATAAATGTATGATCTGAGATGATTTTAAAACATAAATTTATTTTAATTTTAAATATATTAAGATTAATTTTTAGAAACTTAAGATGCAAAGCAATTGTTTAAATATTTTAAAACAACGGAAGCTTTCTTACCGCTATTATTTTGATAAAAATGGTATAGAAATTCTAAATATGAGTACAGTTTTAATATAATCTAACTCTCTGGAAATGATAAATATGAAATGGGCTAGAAATTCTAAATATGACTACAGTTTTAATATAATACAACTCTCTTGAAATGATAAATATGAAATGGGGTAGAAATTCTAAATATGAGTAAAGTTTTAATATAATCCAACTCTCTCGTGAAATGATAAATATGAGTAGAGTTTTAATACGACCCAACTCTCGTGAAATGATGTAACAGGATTTTTGTTCAAGTTTTAAAATATATTTAATGTTTTGAAAAGTTCATCTAAATTTTATTTTATTTTATTATTAAAATTATATAATTAATAAAAATGTATGATATGAGATTATATATATATATAATTTTAAATATATTAAGATTATATCTGTAGAGATGTAATTTTTTTCAAATTTTATATATAAGAAATGGTTTACATTTAAAGGAATACGATCTTTCTAAATGTTTCCTAAATTTAAAGTCAAGATGAATTTAGTTCTCATAATATGATGATAATGATATGTGTGTTTTCAATGCCAATTTTATATTAAAAATGTAGGGAATTATACATTTTCGTGGTAAGCATACCATTAAAATATTTTGATGGCACAATTTTTTTTATTTGTTGAATAAAAAATATTTCACTTAAATGAATATTGAAATATTTTATTTATAATGTGTATTAATTTTTTTTTCATGAATAATATTTTTATAAATATGATGTGTCAAATTTATGTTAAGAATAACGATATTTACATATTTTCCTCGTTTGTGGATAACACACCATTAAAATATTTATGCCAATAAGAATTTTCTTTATGCACTTGGTGGCCAAACACAGTTCACCCAACCAATCCGACAACTTCATTTTCGTCGTTCTCACCTACCGAGAGTTGACATGTGGCTCCTCTTCTCTCACTCAAACTTACTTGTTGTGTTGATTGAAAGCTATGCTAAACTCCACGACCTTCTGCAGCAGGCGATGTTGTGAAACCTTCGTGGTTTGAGTGCCTCTTCGTTCAACGATGTGAGAAGGCAAAAAGACACCATCCTTAACGCTTTCATTGTTCTGGAACTGCTTGTACCAATTTTAGAAAAGGGAACCTACCACCACAGTGTATTTAAATTTTGGTTTCATCCTGCTCAATATTGGGCCAAAGGAGTTGTAAATGTAGAGTCTAACCCAGCATGGATGGAGTTGTAAATGAAGAGTTTGTTTATTTTCTCATACTCCACAGCAACTTCCCCTATTGTTAGGGTTTTGATCACCCTACCGCAATTCATGAAGCAGTGCAACGTTGCATGTTGCCTCTACTCTGAAAAACTATTTTATGTTTGCCTCAACAACAACTTATGACACATCACCGCTTCGATAGGCACCCAAGGAGTCATGAGTTCGAGTTCCCTTGGCAGACCTTTGATGTCTGCCTGAACTTCAACATTGGTGGGGCATTCTCAGTCACCTCTCTGTCTGTCTCCACCGTTGTCTCCTACTAAGCCAAATGAGATAATCCCCTATTTCTTTATTCAAATAGAGATTATGACATAGCCAATGATGCAAATAGTATATGAAGGACATTAAGCTTGAAACCATTGAGTTGTTTTCTGCAATTTCGAGGATGGCTTAGCGAAGTATATGAAGGGATAAATAGGTAAGGTTTAGCCAAATTGTTCGCTAAATTTGAAGGAAGGGTCGGGGCTCTTAGGAATGGTCAATACCCACTAAATATAGTGCTCGATTTGAGATTTGATTTCATTTTTACTCACATTAGGTATCTTCATTTCATCAATCTGCAATTTAGGGCGCCACCAAATGTCATATGTATGATCGAGATATGCTCTATCTAGGTGCTTTCGAAGGTAATCTTACTGTTAGAGTCCCTGTTCTGAGTTGGCTTTTTATCATTTCAATCAATTTCTATTTATTTATCAGTTGGATATTTTCCATTTATAATTTTAGCCGATGTTTGAATTGGGTTCTTCTTATTTCTGTTAATTTCTATTTGCCTCTTAACCAAATTTCCTCTATATGTTTCGAGTTCCTGTTTTGTACTGGGTTCTTGTCATTTTTATTAATTTTGAATTTCTCTCGACTCAATATCTTTTATATATAACAAAACCTTCTCGGTTTTGGCCATACTTAGCGAATATTTTTTTTTTAAATTTCGGTTCTCTCTCTTTGATGAAATTATGCTTGGGTGCTCTAGGATCAAGTATTCTGAACTCAAAATTTGGTGGATACCTTATCTACATTTATGGAGCATTCTAATCATATTTTGATCTGTAAATAGGTGAAGTGAGGTGAAAGGGAGGCATTTTAGTCTTCCGGTTGAAAACCATTGCGAAGTTCTCGATGTAATTCTGCCCCCTAGAACTTATTTCCTTAAGGAGCCCGTTGGGAAGCCAGTATTGGGTCTGTGCAGGTTATTGGATTTGAAAACCAATATTTTCTCGATCATTTAAGGGAACCAAATCCATTTTAATGCATATGTATTTTCTTCATTCTTTTTTATATTTTCTCAGCTTAATAATTAATTTTGAAAGTTGGTGAAACATCATTCTCCACGATTTCGATTTTGGAATATGTATTCTCTTTAAAGTTGTGAATTACCTTCTATCAAGGTTTGTTATGATACCATGACCCTTAAATAGAGATAGTAATAAAAGAATCAATTAAATTTCTAGTGGATAATTAATCATCACATTTCTTTGATAATGATCTTTATAACTTATCACATACAAACAATTTGGTAAACAATCAGTGTTGTCATAACCCTGACATCTTTTATGTGGGCACGTCATTAATATACTAATGTTACTTGAAGTAAAAGTCGTTAGAGGAGACTTTTGCATCATTCATGTTGTGGAAGAAGAATGTGAAATTCGAGAAGGATTGAAACGATTGAAAAATGGACCAGGCATTGCTCGCTTTTCACATATGTTATCAACTAGGTTAATTTATTGAACGAACTTTTAATTGGTGTTATTTTCTTCAGAAGGAAGAATTATGATTTAAGATAAACATGCCTATTAATGATGTAGCCTATGACATAACAAAAATCCAAACAAGAACAACATAAGATTGTGATTTTACATCTGAAAGCAAATATAGCATACAAATAAATGTGATGATTGGAATTAGTCACGACTAGAAATAACATTATATGAAAACCCTATTGACAAGTTGCAAGAATGTCTTCAAGAGTGCAATGGTGATGAGGTGTTGAAGGCCGAAGCTACTGCAAAAGTACAAAGATTCATTGAATGTGTTCTCAAGTGAATTGGTTGTCATTATCATGGCCATGGAAGTGGAGACAAAGTAATGCACAACCCAACCATTGAGATCCAATTGCAGTTATCTGTCTTTAAGGCCTTTTTAGATCTTGCACGGAACCAGTTGATAGGAAAATACTTCAGAGAAGCATTTGATGCAAACTTTTTTCCCCTTACTCTCTTTTCTAGCGTAAATGATCCAGATTAGGCATCAAGAATTACTACAAGTGAAAGGTGAGGCCTGTTAGGAATGCTTGTTGAAGAAGGGGCTGAAAATGTCAACTAGTGCTACCTTGAAGCTACATGTTTTGGGAGTGCTAAGCTTGTGAAAATTTTGTTACAGGTATCATGTTCTTAACCTTTGCTATATATTATTGAGATAAAACCTCATGCCTTAGAAATTGAATATTTTTCGTACCTTGTTATTTCTTGTCTATTGCGATTTGGGCATGTGAACTCCATATGATAATTTTAATATTTTAGATCACAGAGAACTAGTCCTTGTCTGGTTCCTAGTCATCCCTTCACTTTCTAATGAACATATCTCTTTAGCAATAGCATGCCCAAGAAGCAATATTTTTATTGTGAACTAATATGGTTTATCCATAAATAATAAATATTCTTTTCAGAGCTTTGTTTTCACAAGGGGTTTTTCCTTAGAGATTTTAATGTGGAGATGGCATGTTCTCAAAAATAAATGGTAGAGACTCATTCTTTGAAGATTCAAAGTAAAAGTCAAACATAATTGTTGAAGGTGACGTGTGCCCTCATGTCAAAGATAGTGGAACTAGTGTTGAACAAGCGTACACAGGTAAAGTAAATACATAGTGTCTGAAATATTCTTGTATCAACTTCCAGGAAGAAGGTATTGGAAGATTTAGAAGGTACTCTAAACCATGGGTTGTTGGAAGCATCCGCTGTTAATTTTTGCAAACAAAAAAAATTCTTTGCTTCAATATTTTCAAAGTCAAAGTATGGAGTGGTTTTTGTCCCATATGAGTGATGTTCAATGAAAGTGAGAAAAAATGAACTGCATCTATGATCCCAGCAACCGAAAACTGCACAAATGTTTTAGGAGAAGAAAAAGGAATTTGATTAAAAGAAGACTAATTTATTCCACAATATCAGTTCATCTTGTGTAGCTCATAGTCAATGGTTGCATAGATTCAGGTGTCATCCATGATGCAGGTTGAGTACCTCAAATGGCTAGATGCTTACTTCTCTTCCACACATATTTTGTCAATCATGTAAGTTGGTATTATGGTGATCTGAGATCATTCACACTGCAACACATAATTCCTTACATTCTGACATTGGCTAGGTTGTGGTATACTGTCAGTAACTTGCGAGTGTCTTGTAAACTTATTTTTCAATATTCCTCGTAGGATGCAAAGATTAGGGAAAATCAGATGAGGAAACAATCCCTATACAATAATCAAGATGTACATATAAATCTAAAGTATTGTAATAGAAATGGTCTTAGAAATGGGCATTCCTTTACCCTTTCAAATAAGGGATTTCCTTGCCCAGTTGTGAGAAATGTTGTAAGTTATCTATAGTTCACAAGAAAATAATTTTGACAGCTTTTCAAGTATGGAGGGCTTCATCCTTCATGGATTGTTGTTTGATGTATAATGTATAAATGAATATGCTATTAATGCTTATTGTGATCAAATAGAAACAGAATAGGGAAATACAAATGGCATTCTTTAAGGAAACCATAAATTCCCTCAAACCCAGTATTATTCTTTTACTCAATTTTTGATAAATGAGAATGCCTTGGGAAGGGGTACTTGAACCAAAAGAAAAAATTCTCATTAAAAAATGATTCTAGATTTTAGAAATTGATTGATTAGCTAGCTATCAAGAAAATATGCTTCTGGAAACATAGTTTTTTTGTGGATTTATAGAAAATAAAAATCATGCCTAGATCATCTACAATTTATTATTTTAATAGATCAGTGGTTGATTGCAAGTTAAGAGAAGTCAAATTGTCAACTTCTCTCTCATAAGAATTAGAAAATGTGTGAACAAGATAACCTAAAAAAGTGAGAAGCAAGTACAATGGGATATTGATTTTGTGCTTTTTGCATTATTTTGAACCCTTTAGATCCCAGTGTAATACCCCAGTCAAAATTAAGAGGATCATTGTGTGTCAAACTTTTACGGATCAATGTGTATATTTAATGAAAACTTGGCAAGAGGCTTGTACATGTGGTTTTATTTTTAAGCATGATTTTATGCAGTATTCAGTAGCTAGGTGGTAACCATTTCCATGGCGTGTTTTGGTCTGTATGCAAATACATTATGATTATAATATTACTCTAGAAATTTCACTATAGATCACCTCATAATGCAATATATTAAAGCAAAATAATTGATCTACTTCTACTATCAAAATTTGTGGAAGCTTAAACAATTTGAGCAAGATCAATCAGAACACATATAATAGAGAAGAAGATTTAATCACACATGAAACACAGAAGAATACTCTGGGGAAAGCCTCAGTTAAAAACCCTGCTATCTGTATTATCATACAAGTGGAAATATCTCAGGATTACAAAAAGCTTTAGCTCACAAGCTATCTAGCTCTCAGTACAATCCCTCACTGTTGCTCATATATAGAATAGACAACACATATGCCTTCCTTTAGTCATCCAAGCCTCCTATTTCCTTGTCCAGTTTCTCTTGGGTCCTCCAGCCACAACTTGTGCAATTATCACCTCACACACAACACTGACCTCTGAAATAACTACACAATCCTGAAGGAGATAATTCCTTCTGCATGGATGAGTTTCCTATATAATAAAATTCCTCCAACTGATAGTACATTGTCTCTTCCTTTAATCTCAACGGGGTCTTTCTCTGAATTGACATGCGTGAGTTATTTATGAGGGAATATTCAGTTATCTGGAGAACACTAGTTGCATGCATGCATTAACTGACTGAACTCACAATTAGTTCCTCCAACTGTTTGGAACTAATTTAACTAGACTTAACTTAGTTAACTAAGCTAACTAAATACAACTCCAATACAACTCATCCTTATCTCCTTAATTAATGGATAACTTCCTCAATCAAAGGGATAATTGTTGCATGTCTTCACATAGAGTTCATGCTTGATTTTCTCCAACTAATTAACTCAAGATAAATTAATTAATTATTTTTCAAATAGCTGCTGAGACCAAATTCGAATTTTAATTCTCAATTTTAATTCAGGGACTAATTAAAATTGGAATCTATCCTGAAATGCTATTTATAGCAATGCTATTTTTAGCATTTCTATTTTATCATTCCTTGTTGTTATTTTTTGCACTGGTACTTGAAATGCTATCTATAAAAATGCTATTTATAGCATTTCTATTTTTAGCATTTCTTGTTGCTATTTTCAACACTCCCTCTCAACAAGAAAGGCATTCAACTCGAACCCGATCCTAAATCTTTGGAATGTTCTGCATGCAACACTTCTCTCAAGTGTTGTTGCTCCAGCAACTCCAGGAAAAAAAAATATCCAACCTGAATCAGAATGATGCCTCTGTCATCAAATTCTCTGACTACTATTGCCTTTGTCGACTGAAAACTCTGCACCTCTGTCCTCTTAAGTATCTGACTGCTCTAGCCTCTGCCACTTTGATCTCTAACTGCATCAATCACACTGATTCCTCTTGTTGCATCCATGCTGCTACTGGTCCTATCTCCTAGCACTTCATCCACACTACACCTCCTCTCATCATGTTGCATCATGCTACCCATTGCCGCACTACAACTCAGTTACTGAGAAGTAAGTAAATGATCTCCCAACTGACCTCCTTGCTGAGTTAGAAACACCCTCTGATGCTGAAGGTCCCTCTATCGCTGACAAGTGCTCCCTCTCTGACCTTTGCAATACTCCAACAACTCCCTACATCTCGCACTGTTGCGCACCTCTTTGTGCCATCTTGCATTAGTGCAACACTCCTGTGGCTCTTGTATTGTTGCAACCTGTTAGCTCTGTGTTGTCTTGGGACTCTTGCACTGTAGCTCTCTCGGCCGCTCCATCCGCATCTGTCTCTACCCGCTCAGCCAGTCCTGCTACTCCTTGTCGGTGCTCCTGTAGCAAGGTGTAATCAAAGAGGCTGGGTACCTCAAGGATCCTACCCATATTTTAGCTTTCTTGGGACTATCACTCCACATTGCCCCACCTTCCACTTGGAGGTATGGGTGCATGTGATCCCTCTACCCACTTGGATTGAAATTTCCCCCTAGTGGAGGTCTCTGCATGAGTGGATGCCGCCACTCTGTCTCCTCTCGACTCTCCAGTTGTGGCTGCTCCACAACCTCTTGAAGTTGCTTCACCAATTGTGGCTCCTCCATAATTGTCTCATACTTCTTCTGGCACTGCATGTTGAGAGGTAATTTACTCTCCCTCTCAACCACCAAGTATCTAGCCTTTTCCTTACTCCTCAAGACTTTGCATGCATCTTGAACCTCAAGAGCATATAGGTTCTTGGCTAGAAAGTCAATCTGTTTCATCTTTCCCACCCTCATACCCTAATGGGAACAGTACTCTAACCCTTAACACTCACAGAAGACAAATACATCCTTTACTGTGTACATTATAACCTCAAGAGGAATCTACCCAGATAGTACTCAGGATGCAGAGTTTAAAAGAAGGTAAGAAGTCGATTAGTAAATCCTTAACCGTCGAATCAGGTCGAGTCCGCAGTATGTGAGGGTTCTGGAGGTTACCTTGCGTCAGGTGATAGCATGAATCTCCGTTCGTTCTATCGGAAAAGCAAACAAATTCGAACAAGGATTTAAACGTTATATGTTATCCTTAAATTATTAGCTAAGAAAACTGAACAGTTAAGATCCAGACTTCCATAATAACAATAATTAATATATGGCAGAACTATCTTTACGAAAACAGATAAGCATGTTGCAAGCGCCGTGATGGCCATTGAATAACGCACAACGAACCATGATAAATGCATCAAAAGACTTACAGATCATATAACTATATAGAAGTCACAGAGTTCTGTCCAAATATTGACAACGAAGGAACAAATCATAGCTCATATCCATAACTAGCATTTCGAACCAAATGGTCTCTTACTGCAAAGAACCCGAGACCGAATCGACCATACATCTATTGAACAAGATGCAGGTGCGATACCTCGAGGTACTCTTACAAACCCGGTTGGGAAGAAATGAATTCAAACATAAATTAAACCCTTTATAACGCCATAAACAATACGTATAGTTCCAGAACGGAAATTTATAATATGAAATCTGGGTAATGCTTAAACATCGTTCCTCATGGAAAAACTTTGATAAATTGCATGCTAATAAATGACAGTAAAAGATGAACATGGTTCTGTATTAAATAAATGGCCGCCAGTCCATATGGGTCCAGACCCAAAAGAAAATGAGCCGGAAATCCCAACAAGTGCCTTTAACATAGTCAAGATTAGAGTTAATCCAAAACAAAATAATGTACAGTTGCTACATTAATCCATGGACGAATAGTGCAGCCTCATGAACCAGAGGCTTACACCCCAAAACCGCTGAAAGTGAAGGGGTTAACCAACACTCATTGAATAAACCCAAAACGTATGAGACCGGAACATAATAATCCGTTCATCGCCATCTGCGTCCAACTGCGAAGGAGTAAGGTTGGGGTCTCAGATTAAGCACAGAGGGTAACCCTCTGGCGAAAGTCAAGAAGCATTCCAACCAAGAGTGTTCACCCGGAATGTAAGGGAATGTCAAACATGTGTACCTGTGGAAACTTCGGCGGACTGTCGCCTGGAGGAAGTGCATACCGCCGAAAAACCCCGGATGCAGACATCCGCAATCTGTCATTCAATGGAGGAGATCAATTACTCTGCTTTTTCATAAGTTAAACATAGGTAACATCGAAAACATTTAACAGACAGAAATCCTTACCAAGCCGGTTCGATGACTTACATCCTTGGAGCAGTAGCGCCGCGGCGAGGTTGCATGTTGAAAGAAAATGGCGGAAGTGAATCGACGCAGAGTTATGGGACAGACTCCCAATTATGGCGGAATGGTGCGGAGAGCTATGGAGCGTCGAACAGAGCCAGCGAAATCTCGAAGAATCCGGAATATCAAAATTATATATGCTAAGTTCCAGCCATGGAGACGTGGAGCTACCTCCACCCTCGATCTCACCCGGAGCCTTCACGCCGTAGATCAAGGCGGTAATACCAAAGTGCAAAGAGCGGGAAAGTTTCCAACCTGGAAGCCATGCCCCGATCACGTGAGCAGGCCGGCGGGGTTTAATGCCTTGGCCAGGTGTCCCGTGGAGGTGGCGCCAGCAAGTAAAGGCGGGTTTGCCCTTATACATTCATAGCAACATAATGAAGTTATCCATGGCATAATATTAATGGTAGAGATGCGCCACTTTAGGTTAGGGAAATAATCATATAATAAATCAATCCAATGATATACGTTATGGAAGATTGCAGCATCAAGTACTTTCAATAGTTATATATTTATATATTGATGGGTGTAGCCGTCGTAAATTTTTTTTACATACTTTAATATGTGGGTGAGATATGTGACAATTGGTATCAGAGCCCAGGTTGCCCATACTGTGGCCTCTGGGGTGTGAATAACATGTTTAAGAAAAAATTGAAAAGGTCATCATAGCATTGATATTTTTTTTTTGGGTAACAAAATTGTGCCCGGAAGCTCACAATGTTAAATGTTTCATGACTAGACCAGACCAGGCTAGACAAGGGGGAAGAAAGAGAGTAACTAAGGTACTAAATAGTAACAGTTAGCATGCAGAGAGCTGGCAGCGCACCGCACAGGCCCGCAGCCGATCGAGGGCCTGCAACAAATCCGGGAGACAACCCAGAGCTGTGGGTGCAGCTGGGTGAGGAGACACGTAGTACGAATCTGGCCATATTAGAAACAGTTCAGGAGCTGAAAAATGAAATGGCTCGGTTGCGGGAGGATAACGCACGATTGACAATGGAACAGGAAAGGATTTTAAAAAGCTTGTCTGACAAACAGAACCCGCCACTGGCCAACCCCAGCGCAGAGCAACAGAGAATGACGGAGGAGCAACGTTACCAAGCAGAACCTGAAATTCCAGAAGATGGAGAGGATCAATCTGATAATGCATCAGAACAACAGACCTCAAAGCGACAAAAGGTGGAATTACAGGGAGAATTCCGGAAAATTAAACCCCCACACTACGATGGGGAACAAGAGGAAGCGGCTGAAGCATGGCTAATTAATATGAATAAATATTTCCAGCTATATGAGTATGACCATAACTTGAAGGCACGATTGGCCATTTTTCAGTTGCAAGGGAAAGCAACACTGTGGTGGGAGGAAGTTAAAATCGTAAAAGGGGTAAGCGAACGAACCATAACGTGGGAAAAATTTCAGAAATATTTTAAGGAGAGATATTTGACAGAACGCTTTTATGATGAAAAGGCAAAGGAATTCCACGATCTGTGATTGGGACAACAGACTATGGATGAGTTTATCAATCGTTTCACATCCTTGCTCCGTTATGTACCCTACCTTAAAGAAGAAAAAGCCAAGGTGCAAAGGTTTGTTAGCAGCTTACCCATGTATATGAGAGAAAGGATTGAATTTGACAATCCCAGAACCATGGACGAAGCTATTCGCAAGGCCAGAATCTGCTATCAGCAGAGCAAACAGAAAGGGGACAGTTCTAACAGAAAATGGAGTGAGAAAAAGAATAGTAAAATTGTGGGAAACAATAGAGGAGGCCGGGGTGGTGGAGCTAAAGGAAGCAGCAAAGGCCAGAATAGTAGAGCAGCACCGAGAGGTTCATTCAGACCCAAGCCTATCAGTGAAACCAGAATGGGCGAACAATCCGCCAAGTTGGACAGTGAGGGAGTAACCAGACCCCCAGTGCAGTGCTGGGGTTGTGGCGGACCGCACTACGTCAAGAACTGTCCGCAACGGAAGGGAACTGATCAGATATCCCAGATTCATGAGGCATCAACCGTGGGCGACGTGGGACGAAGTGTGCCAAAAATTAACGCAGCCTTGGACGACCGCCAGGCAGAATACCAGCCCACCATGGTAGAATTCGAAGGTAAAATTTTAGACCTTTCTATCACTGTTCTAATTGATCCAGGAGCTACTTTAAGTTATATTAGTCCAAAGATAGTTGAACAGTGTAAATTGCAGCCTGAAAAATTCAGGAACCCGTGGCTGGTACAGCTAGCTACAGGGGCTAAAAGACGAGTAATGGCAAAAATCAAAAACTGCCCTATAATGATAGCAGGACAGCCAGTGGTAGCAGATCTGAACATGCTTCCACTTGGATCCTATGACGTCCTAATTGGGATGGACTGGTTAGAAAAGCATTGGGCTTTAGTGAACTGCAAAACGAAGGTCATACGGTACAAGGATGATTCTGGAATGGAGCAGGAAATGCAGGGAATTAAACGACCAGTGCAGGTCCGGCCAATCACTGCATCTCAGCTAGCGAAATGCATCCGGAAAAGATGCCAGGTGTATGCCATTCAGGTGAGTTATGCAGAAACCAAGAATAAAGTGAGTCCGCTAGACCACCTTCCGGTAATAAAAGAATTCGCGGATGTGTTTCCGGAGGAAATTCCTGGATTACCTCCAAAGAGGGATATTGACTTCACCATTGAGTTAATACCAGGAGCTGCCCCAGTTTCGCAGACACCTTACAGAATGAGTGTACCTGAGTTGACTGAGCTGAAAATGCAGTTACAAGAATTGTTGGATAAAAATTATATCTGCCCTAGTGTATCTCCATGGGGAGCTTCGGTGCTATTCGTCAGGAAGAAAGACGGAACTCTTCGGATGTGTATCGATTACCGACAGCTGAACAAGCTCACAATTAAAAATAAATACCCCTTACCTCGGATTGATGAGCTTTTTGATCAGGTCAAGGGGGCGACAGTATTTTCTAAAATTGATCTGCGATCTGGTTACCATCAAATCAGAATTAAAGAAGAGGATATTGCTAAAACAGCCTTCAGAACCCGATATGGACACTACGAGTTTGTAGTGCTACCTTTCGGATTGACTAATGCACCCGCCACATTCATGTGCTTAATGAATAGCGTGTTCCATCAGTTTTTAGACAAATTTGTACTAATATTCATTGATGATATTCTGATTTATTCTCGTTCCAAGGAGGAGCACGAGGAACACCTCCGGATGGTGCTGCAAACTCTGCGAGAGCATCAGTTGTATGCTAAACTCAGCAAATGCGATTTCTATAAAGAGGAGATTCAGTATTTAGGCCATGTGATCACCAAAGAAGGGATTGCAGTGGATCCTGAGAAAATAAAAACCATAATGAATTGGCCCGTGCCTAAAGATGTGGCGGATATCAGGTCTTTCATGGGATTAGTTGGGTACTACAGAAGATTTGTGGAGGGCTTTTCGAGAGTGGCATATCCTATCACGTCCTTGCAAAAGAAAGGGAGGACATTCAAATGGAGTTCGGAATGTCAACAAAGTTTTGAACGACTTAAGCATTTACTCACTTCTGCTCCCGTTTTAAGTATAGCTGATCCTGATAAGGATTATGTGGTATGTACCGATGCTAGTCGAGAAGGCGTCAGAGGTGTGTTAATGCAAGAAGGGAGAGTGATCGCCTATGAGTCGAGAAAGTTGAAGGAACATGAGCAGAAGTATTCTGCCTACGACTTGGAGTTGGCAGCCGTCATACATGCACTTAAAATGTGGCGACATTATCTTTTGGGAAGGAAATTTCTGTTGTTGACAGACCATCACAGCTTGACAAACTACTTTAGTCAGCCCACCCTGAATGAAAGGCAAGCCCGTTGGGCAGATTTCTTAAGTGGATTCGATTTCGATATTAAACACCTGAAAGGAAAAGAAAACCGCGTAGCGGACGCCCTAAGTCGAAAGGTACAATGTTTATATGAAGTTACGCTCAGCAAATGGGAAAATTCCTTGCAGGAAAGGATAAAAACAGCAGCAAACCAGGATGCCGAATATCAGCAAATGAAGCGGCAAATGTCACTTTCCAGCAAGGAAAGTCAGCAGGAGTATGAAGTAAGCAGGGATGGGATGCTGCTTTACAAAAAACGATTGTTTGTACCGAATGACAATAGCCTTAAAAATTTAATTCTGAACGAATTTCATACCAGTCACTACGCAGGTCATCCCGGATACCAGAAAATGCTTGCTGCACTTCGGAAGGAATACTACTGGCCGGGAATGAAAAGGCATGTGGCTGAATATTTAGCGCGATGTTTAGAGTGTCAGCAGATCAAGACAGAGCACCAGCATCCGGCTGGGTTATTGCAACCCCTACCAATTCCAGAATGGAAATGGGAAATTATATCTATGGATTTTATAACTGGGCTGCCTAGAACAAAGAGGAACAATGACTCTATTATGGTGGTAGTTGATAAGTTGAGTAAGGCAGCACACTTTATACCAGTGCAATCGACCTACAGGGCAGTACAAATTGCACACATTTTTATGCAGAACGTGTTCAGACTCCATGGGCTTCCAAAGACTATAATATCAGACCGGGATGTAAAGTTTACATCCGCCTTTTGGAAAGCGCTATTTGCAGAATTGGGTACACAGCTGAACTTTAGTACGGCATACCATCCCCAGACTGATGGACAGACGGAGAGAGTAAATCAGATGGTGGAGGACATGTTGAGAGCATGTGTAATGCAAAAACCGACACAGTGGGAAGACTATTTACACTTGGTGGAATTCGCTTACAACAATGGATATCACACATCAATCCAGATGTCTCCATTTGAAGTCTTGTACGGACGCAAATGTCGGACGCCCTCAAATTGGAGTGGCCCGGAGGACAAATTAAGGTTGGGACCAGAAATGCTCAAGGAGATGGAGGACATGGTCAAAAAGGTGCGAGCTAACCTGAAGGCCGCTCAAGATCGGCAAAAGAATTTTGCAGATCGGAAAAGAAGGTTCAAGGAGTATCAGGTGGGCGACCACGTTTACATAAGAATACAAGCCAAGAAGAGTACCCTGCAATGGAGCAGTTGTGCTAAACTTGCGCCTCGTTATTTTGGACCTTTTCAGGTCTTGGCAAGAGTTGGGCCAGTAGCTTATCAGCTAGCTTTACCAAGCCACATTAGAATTCATAATGTCTTCCATGTATCCATGCTTAAAAAGTATATTTATGACCCTAAGCATGTGATCAAGTGGCAAGATATACGGGTAAGAGTTGCTTTCAATTGAACTAATTGGAAATGTATCTGGAGACAAAAGACTGATACTGTTATTGATTGCAGGTCGAACCGGAAGGAGAGGTCTTGGTCGAGCCGCTGAGCATTCTCGACCGGAGAGAAGTACAGCTGCGGAAGCGGGTTATTACCCAAATTAAAGTGCAATGGCAGCACTATGGGCCTGATGAGGCCACTTGGGAAGATGAAGAGCTTTTTAGGAAAGCTTATCCGGAGCTGTTTGGGGACGCTAGACATCGGGACGATGTCCAATCTCAGGAGGGGGAGATGTGATGACCCCGTGAAATGTAATTATTTAAAGTTTACTACGGTAAAAACTGAATTAGAATGACATTGAAGGACTTATTTTCTTTTAAGAGTATTCTGTTAATTTTAAATGTGCATTAAAAAAATGTTTAAAAGAATTACTCATAAAGTATTGGAGCTCCCAAAAGGGAACTGGAAAAGAAAAGAAAGTTAGTTAGCAAAACTGGAAATAACCACCTTCCCTAACTGGAAGGGTCTCCAGGAAAAGGGAGGTTGGTTGACAGAACTCTGGGCTGTAGAGACAGGCAGAGGGAAGAGAGGGGAGAAAAACCCTGTATGGACTAAGTCTGGTAAGGACCAGATAGTCGAGCACAAGGTGCTGTCTTACTGAGGATAGTGATCCGGTAAGAAGAAGCTCGGGGGGAGACTCAGGTCCCGGAGGACAAGTCTCACGGATGGGTGGTTAACGAGCTTGATACAGAAATCTGCAGGAGACTTGCTAAAGAATTACACTACCAGCAGTGACCAGGTAAGTAACGGAACCCTAATGCATCTGCAGTTATTTGTGTAAAACTGGTAGAATAGAGTAGCTGTAGCTATCTGTGTAACATTGGTGGGACAGAGTAACTGTAGTTACCTGTGTAATGCTGGTAAGATAGAGTAACTGTAGCTATCTGAGTAATATTTAGGAATCAGTGCCTTTGTGTTTATCTGTGTAACATTTGTAAAATAGCATATCTGTAATGACCAATGTAATACGTATTAGGCAGGGATTCTCGGAAACTACAAGCTTTGTCACTGTGGCATAAGTAGGCTTGCAGCAGTATGGCCTGAACCAAGAAAACCTGGTTAGCATACGAAGGGAATAGAAACCCGATAATGGGAACAATACTCTAACCCATAACACTCACAGAAAACAAATACATCCTTTACTGTGTATTTTATAACCTCAAGAGGAATCTACCCAGATAGTACTCAGGATGCAGAGTTTAAAAGAAGGTAAGAAGTCGATTAGTAAATCCTTAACCCTCGAACCAGGTCGAGTCCGCAGTATGTGTGGGTTCTGGAGGTTACCTTGCGTCAGGCGATAGCCTGAACCTCCGTTCGTACTATCGGAAAAACAAACAAATTCGAACAAGGATTTAAACCTTATACGTTATCCTTAAATTAATAGCTAAGAAAACTGAACAGTTAAGATCCAGACTTCCATAATAACAATAATTAGTATATGGCAGAACTATCTTTACGAAAACAGATAGACATGTTGCAAGCGCCGTGATGGCCATTGAATAACGCACAACGAACCATGATAAATGCATCAAAAGACTTACAGATGAAATAACTCTATAGAAGTCACAGAGTTCTGTCCAAATATTGACAACGAAGGAACAAATCATAGCTCATATCCGTAACTAGCATTTCAAACCAAATGGTCTCTTACTGCAAAGAACCCGAGACCGAATCGACCATACATCTATTGAAAAAGATGCAGGTGCGATACCTCAAGGTACTCTTACAGACCGGTTGGGAAGAAATGAATTCAAACATAAATTAAACCCTTTATAACGCCGTAAACAATACGTATAGTTCCAGAACGGAAATTTATAATATGAAATCTGGGTAATTCTTAAACATCATTCCTCATGGGAAAACTTTGATAAATTGCATGCTAATAAATGACAGTAAAATATGAACATGGTTATGTATTAAATAAATGGCCGCCAGTCCATATGGGTCCAGACCCAAAAGCAAATGAGCCGGAAATCCCAACAAGTGCCTTTAACATAGTCAAGATTACAGTTAATCCAAAACAAAATAATGTACAGTTGCTACATTAATCCATGGACGAATAGTGTAGCCTCATGAACCAGAGGCTTACACCCCAAAACCGCTGAAAGCGAAGGGGTTAACCAGCACTCATAGAACAGACCCAAAACGTATGGGACCGGAACATAATAATCCGTTCATCGCCATCTGCGTCCAACCGCGAAGGAGTAAGGTTGGGGTCTCAGATTAAGCACAGAGGGTAACCCTCTGGTGAAAGACAAGAAGCATTCCAACCAAGAGTGTTCACCCAGAATGTAAGGGAATGTGAAACATGTGTACCTGTGGAAACTTCGGCGGACTGTCGCCTAGAGGAAGTGCATACCGCCGAAAAACCCCGGATGCAGACATCCGCAATCTGTCATTCAATGGAGGAGATCAATTACTCTGCTTTTTCATAAGTTAAACATAGGTATCATCGAAAACATTTAACAGACAGAAATCCTTACCAAGCCGGTTTGATGACTTACATCCTTGGACCAGTAGTGTCGCGGCGAGGTTGCATGTTGATAGAAAATGGCGGAAGTGAATCGTCGCAGAGCTATGGGACAGACTCCCAATCGTGGCGGAATGGTGCGGAGAGCTATGGAGCGCCGAACAGAGCCAGCGAAATCTCGAAGAATCCGGAATATCAAAATTATATATGCTAAGTTCCAGCCATGGAGACGTGGAGCTATCTCCACCCTCGATCTTACCCGGAGCCTTCACGCCGTTGATTAAGGCGGTAATACCAAAGTGCAAAGAGCGGGAAAGTTTCCAACCTGGAAGCCATGCCCCGATCACGTGAACAGGCCGGCGGGGTTTAATGCCTAGGCCAGGTGTCCGGTGGAGGTGGCACCAGCAAGTAAAGGCGGGTCTGCCCTTATACATTCATAGCAACATAATGAAGTTATCCATGGCATAATATTAATGGTAGAGATGCGCCACTTTAGGTTAGGAAAATAATCATATAATAAATCAATCCAATGATATACGTTATGGAAGATTGCAACATCAGGTACTTTCAATAGTTATATATTTATATATTGATGGGTGTAGCCGTCGTAATTTTTTTTTTACATACTTTAATATGTGGGTGAGATATGTGACAGCTAACGAAGTTTATATCATAGAGATCTAATTTTTTTTTTCTTGAATTGGTAATTGTTAGTTTTCATCTATGAGAGATTCAAGATCAATTCTCGTAACTGCCATGCTAACACCAAAAATACATCCAATTACATACAAATCGATATACTAAGATCCTATAGTTTTAATAAAGCCAAACTCTTGTACCACCCAGAGAAACCTCTACTTTTACCAATCCACATTTAAATATTTTTAAGACTGCCAATTTGGACTCCCTTGCGCCACGTCAATCAATCATAGACTAAAACAAAACATATTACCTGCGTATTCCCTCCACAATGTATCCCCACCGTCAATTAAAATTAAAACAATTTGCTTACTAAAAATCATTAGTAAATGAAAGGTGTTTAATTACTTATACAAAGCGTTTATACTTGCGTTTTTTAAATCTTTTAAATGCACATTAATGATAACAAAAACATCCATATATGAAATCTTACATTTTAATACTTGCATATTACATGTTAAAAACATTACTATATTGATAAATATGGATCACAAAAGTTTCAACTTTAATAGTGAAGATAATTATAATTTTTTTTATTAAATATAAATTTAATATGGATAAGATTAATGGAGTTATTTTATATAATTTATAATTTTTTTTGTTTTTAATTAAAAAATTAATTTAAGTAAGATGTACTTATGTTTCTAGAGATGGGTTGAAATTTATGAAATAATTGTATTTATCTATAAATTCTTATTCAAAGTAGAAAAAAATATTTTCTTATTATATATATTTTTCTAAATTGAAAAAATTGAAATAAATTTTGATAGTAATTATAACTTTCCCAAGACCTTAGGTTGCTTTTGGGATACGAGGTAATCTATTTAGTACAGGATCTACATTCCTCCAGGATCTCGAGGCCCTTCTCTAGTTCTTGGGCTAGCTCCTTGATGTTGTCTTGGGTCATCATGGGAAGTCCAATATAGGAGTATCGGTGGTGGTTTTGTGGGAGTGTTCGCTTGTGTCTTCTACTAGGTTCGGGAGTCATTCTTGTTTGCATGGATTTCGCGTCAACGCAGGAGACCCCACAGAGGGGGGTGACCAGTATGCACATCTAGGGGCACGAGCGGGTAGGGAATCCATCTCTAGTGAGGAGCACTCTGATAGCTTCAACAAGGAGGAGGAGGTTGTATAGGACCAAACTAACTCTCCTCGTCACGCTGTCCAACCATCATCCCTCGACTCAATTGCTTATCAATTGAGGGGAATCTAGGCCAACTTAGATACCCTTTGAGACAACAGATATGAAGATAGAAATGAATTAATGGCCTATGTGAATGACATCGAGTTGAGTAAGCCTGAGATTCTAAAACAATTGGATAATATAGGCAGAAGTCAAAGGTGAACTAACGAATGCATGTATGAGATAGAGGCCCACCTGGAGCACATTGACTTCTATATACATGAGAGGCAGGGTCCTCTAGCAGTTCAGTCTAGGCACCCTCCCAACCTGTCACCCTAATATGTAGTTAACTGGTTGTTTGCTTATTTTGCTCATTTTTTGACATGTATTGCTTCACAACCCTAAAAAAATAAAGGGCCAATTGCAAAATCTTATGTATTACATTCCATCTCTCCTTGCCAATGAATCTGGTCGGAGTGAGGGAGGAAGAGATGTTGAAAATTAGAATATACTTTGTTTTAGTTGAAAATAATTATATTATTTTGTATTAATGGAGAAAATGGTTACATAGTTGTAACGTATCTCCCTAGTTTAGGATTAGTTCTTAGATTTTAGGGGTTTGGTTGCAACTTCCTAACTCTGGGTGTTGTACTTAAATGATTTAATCTTTCATTCATGAATAGTAGAGTGTATGAGGGTGATCTCTCTATTCTGAGTGTAGTCTCCAGGTGCAGGCCTCACCTGTGAGCTACATCTCCTTCATTCTCAATTCTGTTCAATTTTTATCTTGGTATCAGAGCTCAAATTGGGTGAGCTTGATCTTGTATCACCTCTTGTGACTGAAGTGCCTTTGTGGCCAGCTTACCTTGTGGCAGAATTGCCTGTGTGGTTTGAGGTACCTCTGTGGCCACGTGTACACAAGAGCTTTGTGCTCAATTGAGTAGGTGGACTGCAGAACACCTGGCTTAGACTCGAATGTTTTTTTTTCTCTGAGTAGAAGGGAATTGCCGCGCTTTCCGCGCTGACAGCAGCACCACAAAGGGCTTTTGGCGCATATGTTCGTCTATTAATCGCGCAAGAGCACCAAATTACCCGATTGGCACGAAAAATCACGGAAAAATCGTGCCAGGAAATTTTACTCTAACCGATTTTATTTGGGCGCGGGTTTCTCGCTCGGGAATGAGCCAATCCGCTTGGGAATGCGCCAATCCACCTTAAATGGGATCTGCAGGAAGCCTCATCTTTGTTTGATGATTTGCGAAGGGAGCAGTTCGAAGAAGTTGCAGATCTATCGGGGAGAGGCAGATCAGATTAGTTTTGATCAGATCGATTTTTCGACTGTATTGAAAAACGACGAATTTGCTCATTAGAGCAGGATTGATTTTGCTGAGTTGTCTGATATTTTCGGATCTGAATCAGTGAGTAGATCACGAGATCAGTAGATCAGTGACAACTCGATTTGAAAGGTATCGATTTTTTGTTGCTGTTGGCTAGATTCATTTTTTGTAGATATGATCAGAACGAGTAATACGATGGAATCTTACCTCCACGAGCCTGGCAAACTCGATGGATCTAACTTCACGAACTGGAAGTTTAAGATCCAAAGCTTGCTTGAGGGTGCGAATGCTTGGTCCATAGTTACAGGTGATGAGCAGAGAGTGAATGCGGGGACGCAGGAGCAAGACTGGGATAAGCGAGAGAACAAGGCGAAAGTTTTGCTGAAAATGTCTATGAAGGACAACATTATTTCGCACATCAGAGATTGTAAAATGTCCACGGAGATCTGGACGACCATTAAAAATCTGTATCAGACCCAGAACACAAGCCAAGTTATGGCACTTAAAAGCAAGCTATTTTCAATGAGGATGAACGAAAATGAGACTGCTGCTGCATTTGTTGCGTGAATCAAAGATGTGAAAGATGCGTTGGGGAACATCGGAGAGGTGGTGTCTGACTCTGATCTTGTCTCAATCACACTGAACGGGATGCGAGATGAATTTCAAATGTTCATCACTGGATTGGCGACAAGGGAGAAAGCGCCCACATTTGATGATCTGACAGGGATCTTGCTGCAAGAGGAGGAGCGGCTGGAGAACTTGAACCCCCAGAGTGATGATCTTGCACTGATGGCGAAACGGCGATCATTCAATGGGAAGCAGCCACAACAGCAATCACAGCAGAAAGAAGGAACATCAAAAAAGAGTCCACATAAAGGTATGGTTGCAAATAATTCTGTAAATAAATGCTATTATTGTGGAAAGAAGGGCCATGTGCAGAATTTATGCTTTAAGAAGCAGGCTGATGATGCAAAAAGCGGGCAAAGCACAGAGGATACTTTATTAAAGAAGATGTTGAAGAAGATAAAGATTTCAGTCATGAATTTTGATTGTTCATAGTCGATGATGCCCTTTCAGCATCTGACGAGGACGATATATGGTATGTTGATTCCGTAGCATCCTCTCACGACAGGTAAAAAGGAATTTTTTTGATAGTCTTGAAGAAAGTACATACAGATCAAAAATCTATTTAGGATATGATAGTGGATATGAGATTAAAGGTTATGGGGTTATTCCAGTCATGTTACCAAATGGAAAAATTAGTCATCTTCAAAATGTTTTATATGTACCTGGAACTAAGAAAAATCTGATATATGTATCCATGATAACTAATCAAGATATGCAAGTCGAGTTCTTCAAGACTCATTGTGTGATAAAGGATTGCAGGGAAGAAATAGTTGCAATAGGTGTGCGTTTTGGAAGCCTATATAGACTGGATGTGAAGAGTATATCAAAGCGAGCCATGGTTGCAGGAGGATTGACAGCTGAACAACTCTGGTATTAGAGATTCGGTCACTTGAATTTGCAGGACCTCATGCTATTGCAGAGAAAAGGTATGGTTGAGGGGCTCCCTATCTTTTGTAATATTCAGTTAAATTGTGATGGATGTGCCTTAGGTAAAATGCATAGAGAACAGTTTCCTGTGCATGATAGGAGGAAGGAAACAGATGTCCTACCAGGTATCTTAGCTTCAACACTGCTTTTGAAGCTCTATATGGATTCAAACCAGCATTAAATCATCTAAGAGTATTTGGGTCAAAAGAATTTGCCCATATACCCAAAGCTGATAGGAAGAAATTAGATCCTAAAGCTGTGAAATACATCTTTGTTGGTTATGGCACAGAATTTAAAGCATATAAATTGTTCAATCCTGAGACTCATAAGATATTTGCAAGCAAGGATGTAGTGTTTCATGAACAGGTACAAGAAGCGAAAGATGACATTGGTGATGATTGGCACATTCCAGTGTTGATGGATGAAAATAGCGAGGATGAAAGAGAGCAGGAGCAGAAAGAAGAGCAAAAAGAGAGACAGGAAGAAGGTGATAAAGCAAGCCCATTTAGAGCTGAAGAAAAGAAATTTGAGGTAAGCCCCCTACCAAGGAGATCTGGTAGGAAGACTCAAAAAACATTAAAATTGAGAAACTATGCTTTGATGTCAAATGTTTTGAACACTGTAGAGCCCACTAATTATAAATAAGCTAGTCAATTTAAGGAGTGGAGAGCTACAATGAATGAAGAGATGGAACCAATTCTTAGAAATGACACTTGGGATTTAGTTGAACTGCCTAAGAATAAAACACCCATAGGATGTAAATGGTTGTTTAAACAAAAAATGAATGCAGATGGAAGTATAGAGAAATTAAAAGCTAGGCTGTTTGCAAAAGAATATTCACAGGAGGAAGGTATAGATTTTGATGATACTTTTGCACTTGTAGCAAAGTTAAATACAATTGTAATGCTTATTGCTTTAGCTACTAAATATAATATGGAGCTACACTAGCTTGATGTCAAATATGCATTTTTAAATGGTGAATTAAAAGAGGAAATTTACTTAGTACAGCCAAAAGGGTTTGTAAATCAGGGGTAGGAACATCTTGTTTGCAGATAGAAAAAGGCTTTATATGGTTTAAAACAAGCACCCAGGTCTTGGTATGAAAAGGTTGATTCTTTCTTTTTAGAGTATGGCTTTCATAGAAGTTTGAATGACCCAAATTTGTATACCAAGTACAATAAGCAGGGGCAGATTATTCTGATTTCTTTGTATGTAGATGACATGATTATAACAGGAGATGTAGATGATTTAATCAGAGGAATCAAAAGGCTTATGGCACAAGTTTTTGAGATGAAAGATCTTGGAAGACTTCATTATTGTCTGGGATTAGAAGTATGAAGAGATACTGGGCAAAATTTTCTTACCCAAAGGAAGTATGCCAGAAATCTGTTAGAAAGTTTGGTATGGATCAGTGTAGATCAACAACGACACCTTTGTAGCAAAATCTGAAGTTGAGCAGTGACGATGGCACTAAAGAGGTTGATGCTACAATGTACAGATAGCTAGTTGGCAGCTTGATATATCTCACAACAACGAGACCTGACTTAGCATACTCTGTTAGTGTGTTGAGCCAATTCATGTCAAAACTGCTTGAAAGTCACTGGGTAGTAGCAAAAAGTGTGTTGAGGTAACTTTGTGGTACTGTTAACTATGGCATTTTATACATTGAGGCATCTGATGTTATTCTAGCAGGTTTTTTCAGATTCTGACTGGGCAGGTAACTTGGATGATCGAAGGTCCATCACAGGTTATGCATTCAGCATAGGATCTGAGGTCATAGCATGGACCAGCAAGAAGCATAGTATTGTAGCTTTGTCTTCATGTGAAGCCGAGTATCAAGCATTGTGTGCAGCGACGTGTGAAGCGATCTGGTTGAGAAGGCTTCTCAATGATGAAGGAAAAGAACAGAAGAATTCCATTTCCATCAAAAGCGACAACCAGAGCACCATTAAATTGGCATACAATCCAGTGCTTCACAAAAAAACCAAACATATAGACACTCAGTTCCATTTTGTCAGAGAGAAGATACAGTAAAAAGAAATTACTGTTGAATATTGTAAAACTTGTGACAATATGGCTGATATTTTTACAAAGCCTCTTGCACGTGTGAAGTTTTAATTGTTTAGAAGGATGCTAGGAGTCAAGGACAATCCTTTCTCCATTAAGGGGGGGAGTTGAAAATAATTATATTATTTTGTATTAATGGAGAAAATGGTTACATAGTTGTAACGTATCTCCCTAGTTTAGGATTAGTTCCTAGAGTTTAGGGGTTTGGTTGCAACTTCCTAATTCCTGGTGTTGTACTTAAATGATGTAATCTTTCATTCATGAATAGTAGAGTGTATGATAGTGATCTCTCTGTTCTGAGTGTAGTCTCTAGGTGCAGGCCTCACCTGTGAGCTACATCTCCTTCATTCTCAATTATGTTCACATTTTATCTGTTTTTTCATGATAATATAATAGTTTTTTGTTGAACTATATATATATATAAAGAAAACCCATGTGAGGAGCCTGGTTCACAATAGTCTTAATAGCAAAGAATTTGGTTCCGAGATGTTGCAGGTTCAAGCCTCAATGGGTTCCAAAAAAAAGTCCAATATGTGTGAGCCTAAAAAATATATATATATTTTTATTTTTAATTTAATTAAAAAAATATTCAAATAAAAATTTTAAATTTATTAATTTATTAAAAAATATATATACACTTTTCAAATATATTTAAGATTTATTATTATTTTTTTTATTTTAAAAAAAATTATATATTCTTTTCAAATATTATCATCATCATAATAATAATAATAATAATAATAATTTTTCTATAAATTTATGACTTGTGTGTATGTCTATTATGGATTGATCTTCTTTAATTATTAAAAAAAAATGTATTTTAATTATTTATATTAAAAAAAAAAGATGTATTTTATTTATTATTTCAACCATGGTCCAATGTCGCATTGTGACAAACATTGCCTCGATATGAAAATCAACCATGGGAAACCATGACCAACCATTGTTCAGCATCACATTGTGCGAGAGACTCTCTTAGTATGCAAATCAATCATGGTCAACCATAGTACAACGTCTCATTGTGACAAAGATTGTGTCAATATGAAAATAAACCATGGTCAACCATGTTTATTTTAGGGTTTATAATATTTATCTTCGGGTTTATATACCTTGAGTTTATAATATTTATCCCTTAGGTGTAATATTATTCCCTTGTGTTTATAATCCGTTGGGTTTTTAGTCTTAATCCTTTGGGTTCATATTATTTATCTTAGGGTTTATAAACATTAGGTTTATAATATTAATCCCTTAGGTTTAATATTATTTGTTTGGGTTTATAATACGTTGGGGTTTTAGAATTGATCCCTTGGTTTTATAATATCAATCCCTTCGGTTTATCAATCTAAGGGTTCATATCCATTATGTTTATCGATCCCTTCGTCCAACGTCACATTCTAACAACCATGGTTGTCCATGGTCAACGAAGGTCTAATGTCGCATTGTGACAAAGATTGTCTCAATATGAAAATCAACCATGGCTAATTATTGTCCAATGTCACATTGTGCCAAAGGTTGTCTTAATATGAAAATAAATCATGGTCAACCATCGTCCAACGTCACATTGTGAAAAAGATTATGTTAATATGAAAATCACCTTTGGTCAACCATGGACAATCATGTTTATTTTAGGGTTTATAATATTTATGTTTGGGTTTATATACCTTAGGTTTATAATATTTATCCCTTAGGTTTAATATTATTCCCTTGGGTTTTAAGTATCAATCTCTTGGGTTTATTGTTCCCATGGGTTTATAATATTTACCTTAGGGTTTATATATCTTGGTTTTATAATATTAATCCCTTGGGTTCAATATTATTCCCTTGGATTATCCATAGGGTATTGTATAGATGGTGACATAGTGCTTTGTTAAGGAACTCCTTGATGTGAAGTCACCGTTCAATTCCCTACCCTAATTGGGGCGATATATTGGACATGATGAAGATGTAGTCCTGCAAAGGTTACAAAATTTTGTCCACGGGGACTTGGATAGACAATGATCGGGTGCTCTATTAAGGAACTCCTTGATTTGAAGACACTTCTTCAATTTCCCACCTCAATCAGGGTGATATATTGGACATGATGAAGATGTAGTCCTTCCAAGCTTACAAAAAGAAAATATTATTCCCTTGGGTTTATAATACATTGGTGTTTTAGAATTAATCCCTTGGTTTTATCAATCTAAGGGTCCATATTCCTAGGGTATAATATTATTCATAAGGTTTATAATATCAATTCTAGGGTTTAATATAAATCCCCTAGGTTTATAATCAGGGTCAACCATGCATAAGCATGGTCCAATGCTATATTGTGATAAATATTCTCTCAATATGAAAATCAAGCATGCTCAACCATGGTCAAATCTCCCATTGTGACAAAGATCAGCTCTATATGAAAATCAGCCATAGTAAAACATGGTCAACCATGTTTATTTTAGGGTTTATATACCTTGGGCTTATAATATTTATCCTTTGAATTTAACATTGTTCCCTTCAGATTTTAGTATTAATTCCTTGGGTTTATAATAACAATCCCATTGGTTTATTAATCTAAGGGTTCATATTGCTAAGGTATAATATTAATCTTTGGGTTTATAATCATGGTCAATCATGGTTAACCATTGTCCAACATCACATTGCTACAAATATTTTCTCAATATGAAAATCAACCATGGTCTTACGTCGCATTGTTACAAAGATTGTCTCCATATGAAAATTAATCATGGTCAACCATGGTCCAACGTCGCAATGTGAATTATGCCAAAGGTTGTCTTAATATGAAAATCAATAATTGTCAACCATCATCCTCTGTCACATCATGACAAAGATTAGTCAATATGAAAATCACCCATGGTTAGCCATGTTTATTTTAGGGTTTATAATATTAATCTTTGGGTTTATAATCATGTTCAACCATGGTCCAATGTCACATTGTTACAAATATTTTACCAATATGAAAATAAACCATGGTCCTACGTTGCATTGTTACAAAGATTGTCTCCATATGAAAATCAATCATTGTTAAGTATGGTCGAGTGTCCCATTGTGACAAATATTGTCTCAATATGAAATCAACCATGGCCAACCATTGTCCAACCTCACGTTGTGCCAAAGGTTATCTTAATATGAAAATCAATCATGGTCAACCATCATCCACTGTCACATTGTAACAAAGATTGTGTCAATATGAAAATCACCCATGGTCAAGTATGATCAACAATGTTTATTTTAGGGTTTATAATATTTTATGTTTGGGTTTATATATCTTGGGATTATAATATTTATTCCTTAGGTTTGATATTATTCCCTTGGGTTTTTAGTATTAATCCGTTTGGTTTATTGTTCCCTTGGATTTATAATATTTAGGGTTTATAATATTAATATTTGGGTTTATAATCATTGTCAACCATGGTCGAACATCACATTATTGACAAATATTGTCTCAATATGAGAATCAACCATGGTTAACCATGATCATTTTAGGGTTTATATACCTTGAGTTTATAATCCCTTGTATTTTTAGTTTAAACCCTTCATTTTATTATTTACCTAGATTTATAATATTAACCTCTTAAGTTTATTAATCTGAAGATTCATATTGGTAAGATGCAATATTATTAATAAGGTTTTTAATATTACAAATCTATAATAATAATAATAATAATTAATTTTAAAATAATTCTTAATAATTAATTAAATAATTTTATAATAATTTAATTAATAATATTTATATTAATAAATATAATTAACTATATTTATATTCATATTCATATTCATATATATATAATCTTAAATTTATAATATATAGTATCTTAGATTTATAATATACTATATATTAAGTTGAAACCTAATAAGTATACCACATTTATTATTTATAATAAAAGAAAAGAGATTCATGATTAATAGTGAGACTATATAGTCACAAGATGGCTATCATCTTAGAGAGAGTTAAGCCTATGCACAGGCTTGCCTCCACAATGAGGTAACTTCTTTTCAACAAATTAATAGCAGTAAAGAGAAACCAATGAGGGGTCTCAGCAAAAATATGCAATTGAAAACCACAACAGATCCCTGAATACACATCGGTCCACTTGGATTTCATACTGATGAAGAGTTCACATTTGCTTGTGATGGCTTCCAGAAATTTAGCAATATGTTTAGGCAAGAGTATCAGGTCGACAAAATGGGTTACTTAGCTACTACTTGCAGCCTAAAGATCCCATGAAATTCTAATGTTCAAAACCATGGTTTTCTTCCCTTGATTAATTTGATTGCATTGAGCAGTTGTCATCTTAATGCCAAAAGAATGGCGAATGTAGATAGTAGTAGGGATACCATAATGGGTATCACATGGTTTTTGGTGGTCGCAGAACGAAAAACAAATATGCAATTTCGTTGTTGCTCATCCAAAACAAATCAAAGAGGATGTAACGAATGTTTAGGTCTAATATAGTTTCCAATTCAAACGTAGCATCATATATTCTTATGCATGCATGGAACAGGATAGATAATAGACTTCAAAGCCAATGTTTGTAACTTTTAGACACTAGGGTTTGCTTCTCTTTGAATGTAAAATCACATTTGTAATCTTAATGCCAAAATTTATGTCCTACAGAATTGCCAATGAAGCGAATAGTAGCGATATCGTGGTACGTATAACAATCATAGAGTTTTGGTAATGGCAGAAAGAAAAACGTATTTTCGACTTTGATGTTGTTAGTCAGACACTTTTCTCTTTACCATTATATTTGTTGGTAGTTCCACCATATCTTGGGCCCTTATTTCCTCACACCTATTGGCGTTGACTCAGATAGATAGCTCTGGTCACCGAACTCATTCAATATTTGTTATGTTCCAACGGCTTATACGAGACTAGAATTAAACCCCTTTCAACTATAATATGATTAATTAGCGCTGCAAGATACATCATATCTTATTAGAGAAGAAAATTGGATAGTTATTACCGTTATGGTAGGGGAATTATATCCATGAGTTGCACTGAAAACGTAGTTTAACTTTACCTTAACCAGGGATATGAAGAGCAAGGGATTTCAGAAATGCGCATAAACCAAATCCGGCTTATGAGCTTTGATAAGAAGGTAGCAAAAGTCCATCCCACGAGCCCACTCCTTGAAAACCTAAACGCCATCCCTCCAGTCATCTCCACGGCCAGTTGCTCACTATCCAATGCACCTCTTTGTCTTCTTGATATTGTTCTCACTGAAATCGGTGTGAAATTGAAACAAAATGGAACCTGGTTGTTCAGTTCGGACCTCGGCAATCGAATGTTGAACATTAAATGAAATCGAACCTCGATAATCGAATGTGGAATTTGAAACCTTGGAAATTTAAAATCGTTCGTGGAATTTGAAGCACCCAGGTAGCATGTAATCTGAATCCTAAATTATATGTTCAATTCTCAAGTGAATTTTTGGAAATTGGATGTGAATTTGAAACGCCCAAGCTGCATGTAAACTGAAACACCTGTGTGTCGAAACACGGTAAGAGGAAAATAACACTTCGCCATGAACTGGACACGGCATCATTCAAACATTTATGTTTCTACATTAAAATGATAAAATGTTTAAGTTTCCAAAATAAAATGTTAAAGGAAAAATGTTTCATATTTTTAGTTTTATTTTTAAATCCCTTACGATTATAAGGAAATATTATTTCTTTATATAATCTTAATCATCTATTTGAACCCTTATCATTATAAAGAAATATTATTTCTATATATAATCTTATTTATTCATATTTTTTTTTTTCCAAGTTTGGTGAGACTATATTTTTATCATGTTTAATATATCATATATTATTGAGATGAGAGGAAAAATTGAATTAGTGACTTCACATTATAGAATGCTTCACCATTAACATCATGGAATGCCTTAACATTCACATCATGGAATGCCTTAATAAACCACCGAATCACTATTTATCCAAAATCCAATAAACTTAATCATCCATTTAATATTTATAGCAAAATTTAAATTTTAAATCCCATTCCTTTATATAAGGGATGCCTCTAAAATACAAATGGGAAGTAAGAATGTGAAAAGAGCATGGCTATTGTCATGCTATGAATTAATCTTTTGTTTAAAAATCCCTTAAAATTTAGAAGTTTGTCTCCTCCGTTGGTGGATCAGATGAAACACAGCTGACTGATTATCAAATTGAATATGCAAACCTGAGGGACAATGAAAAGAAAGCTTACATAATCAAAATGAATCATTATTTTCCGAGGAAGGTTCTTTGCCAGCCGAATAAACTAAACTGGAAGAGAAGGCCATAAAAGTATGTGCAAAACGTTCACGTAGTTTGCACCCTCACAATAGGACCTAATATAGATGGCCATAGATACTACAACAATTCAAAGCTCATTTTGGGCTTAGCTATAGTCTGACATTGGAAAAAAATAGGAATATTTATACTATTATCATAGCTAATTATTAGTTGTATTATTAAAATTGGTTGTTGCTTTTAAAAAATGAAAAATGGGGATTATCTAATTTGTCATGCGTTCACTTTTGCAGAGTATATATATATATATATATATATATATATATATATATATATATTTCGTTAATTTTTAAACAGAAGCATTATTATTAGTAGTTATTTCGTATTATTAATAGTAGTTATTTCGTATGTCACTTATATTTCATATCGTTCTCATTCAACAAGCATATATATAACCAACCTCTATATTTAATTAGAACTATAATATTTTGTTTATGGCGCTAGCACTTTCACTTGCCCTAACATTTTCATTACAAATTGAGGTGTGACTCTATATAGGTATCAAGGTCCCTTTCAACCTTAGGGTCATGTACCATGTTTTGTTCGGTGGTAAAGAGGACCTAACCTTTCCATGGTTGGTTCCATGTAATTACTTAATTTAAATTCCTTCCTAGTATTATGAAAACATTACTAAAGTGGGTCACTATAATGGTAGGGTTGGGTTATTCTTCACTCAACGTACCAATCATTTACACCAGCCAGTGGCGTGTATGGTCTTTGGAACGGTGAGAAAATCCTATGTTGACATGTACACCCCCCCATGTGAGGTTCACATGGGTATGTCACTACCTGCCCGGTGAATAGTGGGATGAGGATCTTGTCAATCAACCGTGGATGTTGCTTATAACGAAACCTAATCCTATTTCTTTGTCGGGTTTCTCTTCCATTCTCCATTTTCGTGTATTGGGTTGTGTGTTTTGACTAGATTCATGGCATATGTTTCCATAAGTCGACGGTTGAGCTATTGCTGAGTCGTGGAAATGCATCACCCCTTCTACTTTGAGGTAGGCACGTTCTCGGTTCCACTATAACTGTTGCTAAAACTTGAGTTTTCTAATGGTGCGTTTTTCTATTTCACTTACCACTACTATTTTCTTCTCTCCATTTGTGAAAATTCTATTAAGGGTTTGTGCTTGTCTTTTACTACCCTTTACCGAAATGCACCACTGCCAAATAGAGGGCTACATGCATGCCCCTTTCGTTCTGTTAGAAGTGCATGCCCCTTTCGTTCTGTTAGAAGTGCATCAATCGTGTCGACAACCTTGTCAACTCCATGAACATTCCTTCACCCACACGTAAATTGTTGTGTTCTTAACTGGAGTTGTAGGTACTATGTCAGTAATAGTAAGGGTTTTCTTGTGCTCTATACTCAATTTCATATTGGTTGTGACTCACCTTTGTTCCTAACAATGGAATTTCGCGAGGCTGTTACATATTTCGTCTTTCAGTTTCATGTTCCTAATTTTGTGCTAATGGGGATTCATTTTTGTTTATCTATAACCATTTCACTACGGGAGTGCTGCCTAAGTTTGCAAGAGTTCACGATTATCTTTTCCTTCGATAGGTTGGACCATTTACTTTCCCATGCTGAATTATATATATATATTCAAATTTATTATGCTTTACTCCCTATGTCTAACTTCTTTTTTTTTTTTTTCCATTCTGGTTGGCTTCTTGAAGCTTTCTCCTCAACGTTCCAGTGCTCATGGCGGGATTGACCTCTACAACCTACTATCTCTTACAAAGGTAAACTGTTTCTTAAGGTTTTACATTAGGTTTATACAATTTTCTCAGTATGTTCATCTAGGCATCACCCTCACCTAATAATCTTCTGTGGTTGCCTTACACGTATGTGCACCTATACGACCCCTATACATATGTCTCCTAAATGGTAACCCCACAATCGCTAATGACCATTCATACTGTAACGTGTCATCTTTTTTCTTACTGAGTTTCCATATTGTCCCTGCGTGTTAAGGATGCCAAAGACTTCGACGTCTGGTGAGTTAGTGGTTAATTTGGTGGTCCATGCAGACCCCCCCTTAGACTATAGAATGTGCATGTTTGTTCCTTTGGATGGATAAATGAGCTCGAATCTATTCCAACTCATAACACACGATGTATTCTTTCAATTATAATTTAGACCCCAAGGATTATGTAAATATTTATTGAGTATACATTATGTGCTTTTGATATAATACCCCGCACTGGGACTGCTATGGTTATTTAATTATTCCTCTTGTGTTTGATTTTTGTTGCTTGCTACTTCTCGTTGAAAAGGAAGTCACATATGACAATATATTAAGTTTCAGTTTTTGATGTAGAAGAGGAATTATAAATCTCCCTGTTGTTCTTATGAAATTTTTTACTATTATACTCTTCACGTCGCTGCAACTTTCATTTGCTACTCTGGGTAACGTAGATATGAAATATTTTACTATTATACTCTTCACGTCGCTGCAACTTTCATTTGCTACTCTGGGTAATGTAGATATCTATCATATGGTTCCTTTTGATACTGTTTGGTTTGGGTTAAATTTAACTGGAAACAAAATGTTTTAAATGAGTATTACATAGGATGTAGAATAAGAGAAATATTTTAATACCACTCTCTCTAAGATATGTGATTATGCACTTCTTCCTTTACATCTAGTAATTCATGTGTTAGTGATAGTTATTTAAGTAACAACACTGCAACGTTCTGCATGGTTCTTATGGTATTAAGTTACATATCTTTCCTGATATTATTACCATCTCTATCATAGATTTCATCACATGAGATCGTCGAGTTCCCCCTCACACAGTTTCATATCATTTTTATTTTATTTTTTTGTTTTTTCGATTTTTGTCTCTAATTAAGAGTGCTATCCTATTTGCTCCATTAGTATGAGACTTTCTGCAATTATACTAGTTAACACTGCCTCGCTAATGGGTTCGGTAATTTTAACCCTATGACTTAATATCCTGCAAATTGTTTCAATATCAGTGCTTTTTCTTCTTTGGTAATAAATTCACACCGGTGTTTCCATTATTCCTAAGTTTTTTCATCATGAACACTATATAACTTCTCATTAATCGTAATCCTATGAACTACTCTACATACTCTGCACTAAATTTATATCAACCACGAGAAATATAATTAACTAAGTCTTCATAGAATCGACGTACACATATTTTTGTGCTAAATAATACTCTGTATAGAAATTCAACCACGAGAAATATAATAATCAACATACACATATTTTTGTGCTAAATAATACTCTGTATAGAAATTCCAACACTCTTTAGAATTGGCATAATATTCATCAAAATCACCCTTCATGGATATCTATATTAACTACTAACTCACTAGCATGTATAGGGGTTATACCATTCATGAGAATATCAAAACATTTACATAAATTTTATTGAATCAACATATATCATTTTCGATACCAATCTCTAAAATACTCCACACATAATTACAACATGCACCCAAATATTTATTGAGATATTCACAAAGATAAATATGTATAGATTTCCTAATCAGAATTGCTAGAGAAAATGCACTCGATGAGCACACTATCCACCGAACCATGAATTATACCTCCCATTCCCCCGAGCTCAGAATGCTTTCCAAATAGATCAACAACCCCTTGATATCTTGAGTAGGTATTCTTATACATTTTCTTCCATAATCGATTTTTCCTTTAGCGGCCTCCCGCTTTTGTGGTTTTCAAGTCCACTCGTCTAGGATTTTCCTTTAAATCTTGCTTTTTTCTCCTGCAACACTTTATTCTTATCCATGCTTAGCATCTTTTCCTAGCTAAGCGATTTAATATATTTTCTCTCTTATCCATGAAATCTTATTTATAAGTCATTATCATGGAAGAGTTATCCCAATTTCATCCACTACTTAGATTTTGTTTTTCTTTATTTGGGAAGAATCTCTTACTCAAGTGTCTTATTCCCAAGTACTTTCAACCCTTTTTTTATTTATTAATAAAGTTATTTATTACATAAGAATTTTAATATACTTTATGGTTTTTGTGCCATTCGTTCTAACTTAACTCAATCTGAACAAAGAAAAAAAACATTACAAAAATGGAGGGTATTACATCTTCCCCCCTTTTTTATTTACACCATACCCTGTGTTTATTCCCTTGTTACTTCCCTCTAGAACAACGCCATATAATTCTTCTGCATCTCATCTTCTCGCTCCCATGTGGCCTCTTCAGGACTAATGTACTTCCATTGCACTTTAACCTCAACGATGACTCAATTTCGGAGCCAAATCTCTTTTTAGTATAGGATACAGAGAGGTTCTGCCCGAAAGTCTCCTTCAGGCTCCACCTATAACAATTTCTAATTAATTATATGATAACTATAATGTAAATATTTCCTTAGCAAAGATACATGAAAAACATTGTGAACTTTAATATGACTAGATAACGCTAATTGATAAGCAATGGGTCTAATTATGTCCATAATTTTGAATGGACCACAAAATCACAGTGCAAATTTTGTACAGGTTCCCATCCTTAAAGTATTTTTTCTTGGTTTCACCCTTACATAGACATGACATCCAATTTTGAACTCCCTATGTGTCCTCTTTTTATCGGCATAGGTTCTCAATCTGTCTTGCGCAGTTTTTATATTTTGCTGAATCCTTTGTAGTATTTTCTCCATTTTGTGTAAAACATCTAGTTCGAGTATCAATATATCCTCCTTCTAACTCCAACTGAGAATTGTATGGCATTTTATGCCATAGATGGCTTCGAAATGGATCATTTTGATGTACGTTTGATAATTGTTATTATAAGAAAATTCCGCCAAATGTAAAAAAATCTTCCCATCTAGTAGCTCTATCCATGACATACATCCTCAACATGTCCTCTAAAATCTGAATGGTTCTCTTAATTTGTCCATCCGTTTGAGTATGATATGCAGTGTTGAGATTTAGCTCAGTTCCAATGCCCCCAAAAAATTCCCTCCAAAATTTTGAGGTGAACTTGGTGTCCCTATCAGACACCACGATCCAGGGTGCAACATGTAATCAAAAAATTTCCTTCATGAAGATATTGGCAATATGCGTTGTACCATAAGTGGATTGTACATGTATGAAATGTGCAGATTTTCTTAAGGTGTCTATCACTACCATAATAGAGTCGTGTTGCATTTTGGTCCTTGGTAGTCCCGTGATAAAATATAAGGAAATTATTTCCCACTTCCATTTAGGGATAGGTAGTGGATTCAGTAACTGAGTAGGGTGTTGATGTTCAACCTTCACTTGTTGACATTCTAAACATTTCGATAAATATTCAGCTACTTCATTTTTCATACATGGTAAAAGGAAGGTCTTTCCTAATGCTGCGATCATCGTTTGGTACCCAGGATGTCCTGGATATGGTTTCCTATGATACTCATCTAGTATTGGTTGTTTCAGGGAATTGTCATTAGGCATATACGAGTGTTTTCTGTAAATCAACAAATTTTCAGAATTTCCAGCATAACTGAGGATGTGAGTCTGCTACAATTTTTGTTGAATTTCCATGTATTTGGGATCCCTAGTTATTGAGTTTTTAATATTCTCCACTAAGTATGTGCTAAAACTACTTAGAGATATTCCGATTAAAGTATAGGCATATCTTCTCAACACATATTCTATCTTGTTTACTTTCCCTTTTATGTGTTTAATGTCAAACTCAAATTCACTAAGAAATGCCATCCACCTAGCTTGTTTGGCATTAAGATCTGGTTGGCTGAAAATATATTTTAAACTTATATGATATGTTACCAAAATGAATTTCTTCCCTAACAGATAGTGCCTCCACATCTTTAAGCCATGTATCACAACAACGAGCTCTAAATCATATATAAAATAATTTCCTTCATGTGTTTTCAACCCTCTAGATTTATAAGATACCATTGAACTTTCCTACATTAAAACTCCCCATAGCCCCTCTATACAGGCATCAGTGGAAACAACAAATTATTTATTTGTTTTTGCATGTTTTAAGATAGGAGCCGCTTTAATTAAGTGTTTCAACTTATCAAAAATTTCTTGACCTTTGGTTGTCCATTCAAATTTTACTCCTTTCTTCTATAAGGATTTAATAGGATGTGCTAGTTTCGAGAATCCCTCTATAGATGTTCTATAATACCTCATTATTCCCATAAATGAACGGAAAATAGGCACATCCTTTGGTATGGTCCAATTTACCATGGCCCTAACCTTTTGAGTATTAACTGCTAGTCATTCCTTTGAAATGACATCGCCCAAATACTCTATTCTGTTTTTGTAAACTCACATCTGCTAAATTTTGCATATAGTTGATGCTTTCTTAGAGTTTGCAACACTAATTTTTGGTGTTCATTATGTTCTTCTTCATTCTTGGAATACACCAAAATGCCATCTATAAATACCAACACAAATTTATCCAGATACTTATTAAGCATGATTTTCATCAAGCACGTAAAGGTTGTTGGGGCATTAGCAAGGCCAAATGGTAACACTACAAACTCGTAGTGATGATATCTCGTCCTGAAAGTTGTCTTATAAATATCTTAATTTTTTATTCTTAATTGATGATACCACATCATTATATACATTTTTAAAAAAAGGGTTGCCCCTCTTACTTGATCAAATAGATCATAAACATGGGGAAATGGATATTTATTTTTAATGGTTAACTTGTTTAATTTTTTGATAATCGATGCACATCCTAAATGTGCCATCTTTATTCTTAACAAATAACATCGAAGCCCCCGATGGTGATACATTGGGCCTAATATAGCCTTTATCAGGTAGTTCTTGTAGCTACATTTTCATCTCTAATAATTCAAGTGGACTCTTTCGGTAAGGGGCTCTAGACACTGGGGTTTTACTATGTACCAAATCAATGGAAAATTCTATATCCTTGCGAGGGGGTAAACCTGGGATTTTCTTCGAGAAAACACCTCGAAACTCCTTAATAATTGGGAGGGTTTCTAATTTTAATTCTCCTCCTTGTTGTTCACTTTCTTCCATATGAACCATAAATAATTGACAACACTTCTATGCACTCTTTTTCATTTATAATTTTTATATTTGTCTGATTGTTACATGTCATTTTGTCACATCAGGAAAATGACCATTGGTTTGGATCTTTCACTATCCATAAATGTGACCAAAATCATTCCCCTACAAAGTCAGAATGCAAATTATCCCAAAGAAAGTGGAATTCTTAGATCCCATGGTTCAAAAACCTGTTTTTGACTTCCTGTACAGTTCCCTAATCAATTTCTATGAATAGGCAAAACATTCCATTAGGAACTACACATGATATGCACTATCTTACACTGTCACCTATGAACATGACTTAACACATGTAAAAATAAAAAGTAAATTCTAGAAGCATTGTTGGTCGTATCTATCCCAACCAATAAGCTTTGAATGATTTCCTATTCAGCCTTGATCCCTCCCATATTGGAGAATCTGTCTCTCTTTGTGGAATCCCTATCCCACCATTAGTGGATCTCATCCCTTGGAAAATGGATCTCAAACTTCCCACTCTTGGCCTATAAAGCTAACCGAGGCCTGAAGATTGAGGAGGACTATTCAAAGTAGGATTATGCTATAGGAATAAGGTTGGAAGGCTATTCATTCAAGGAGAGAGTTGGGGATTGTGGGAAGGGACTTGCAACACCAAGGCTTCATGGTTGTAAGACTATTCTCCATTTTATTAATATGAAGGCAATTGTTCTTTCTCAATTATATCTTTGTTGATATGATTTGTAGGATTCTTTGACCAACTACATAGATTGTGATTGTATAATGATCATTTTATGATACATGGTTAATTTAATTAGTCCATGTATCTCTTATATTATATACTAGATGCTTTCATCTTGTGTTTGTTTCTATCTATGCAAATCTCCTTCAGGACATCATGGAGAAGTTGTGGGAAGCGATGGTAAGATCTCTAAAGCATCGAGGAGGAGTGAATGGTCGAAATATTTTAAGGGGACTTCATCAATCATTTCGATTAAATGGTAAGTGGCCTCTATCATAGTATTTGTTTCAATCAGTCATAGTCTATAGAAAGGGAGAAATTCTTAGTTGTTTGTTACTAGATTTCTCTTGATTCAAGGGAGATCACTCTTGTCCGTAAGAGGGATAAGTCCACATAACAAATTGGATAATCTGTTAGGGAATCATCTCAATCTCCATTACTTTTATTGTTTGACCTTTTCAACATTTTGTACGAGCCTTCCTTTAGTGTCTTGAAATAATTAAAATTTGGATTTTGGGTTTGATTTGACTTGTTTCTTATTTTTTCCGAAATTCCCCGCTGTGTGCACTTAGGTTTAAGGAATAATGTAGATTTCTATGCACTTATCTTTCTGCAATATAGCCTATGCGCACTAGTTTCCTTTAGGACTTACGTGCATACCTAGAATTTTTGAAAATTTCAGCTTTATCCTTATCAAGCCCAGAGTTTCTAGTTTTTCCTATTAAGTTACAATTGTTTGTACCTTCTTTGAGTGTATGTGAGTAAGGCTGAGTGTTATGAATTTTTTTTCTTGTGGTTGTCTTGTTTTTGCAAATTAGGGTAAAGCCTCATATGATGAATGGCCGATCTACAAAATGAGACATCTATTGGTCTTGCCTTGTTTAATATCTTTCTTATTTAGATTACAACAGGTTTTGAGTCCAGTTTTCACTTTTGCGAAATATTGTTTTGTGTGTCAAAATAAATAATTTACAAGACCAGGTATTTTTTTTGAAAAATACTTGTTATACAAGTTTCGAAACGAAAATTCTGTTTCTTTTTGTTGTTGAAGTGTTCATGAACTATGCTTTTTATTCCAAGTGAATTCATAGTATTCAATTAGGGAAATTTTATTTTAGTGATTATTGTTTTCTTGTTGTAGTTTGTGAATTTCCGAGTGTTTGTATGTTTAAAAGAGGAATTTCTTGATTTATTGTGTTATTGGGCTAAGTGAAATTTTGAAGTTATTTTCAATATTTGGGTGATTTTAAATTGGATATTTTCATTTTAGGAAAAGGGATATGGTGGGATTTACAGTGTTTCTTTACATTTTTGATGAAAAAAATGAAAGAATCTTTCCTTACTTTAGCTATATTTTCATTGGAATGAGAAGATTACGTTTTCATTTTTTAATGCATTAGTATTTGAATCAAGTCATGATTTCATTAGTTTCACATCCATTACCTTTGAGTAAATAACAACTCTTAAAATCAACACTAATAAAATCAATCTAGAAAACTTTATTTTTAGGGTTCTTTTCCAATAGTAGATCAAGTCGCAGGGTTTTGGAATAGAGAAGTGACTTAACTTTCCAAAGGTACAAACAAACATTAACATCTTGTGATAGGGAGAAAATTCCATTTACTGCAATTTTACTCTGGAAAGCTCCCCTTAGAATGGAGTCAAGCATGAGATCATATCAAACCTAGTGAAGTGATTGACCCCACTTCATTAGCTATGGTAGAGTGATTTACATGTACTAAAAATGGTGCCGAAATGTACTTGGGATTCACTTTGAAGTAAACCTTAGATTAACCATATTGAGGAGATTTCAAGCGGATTGAACATTTTTACTCTACCCTTGTGTGTATGTATGATCTTCAAATATCCCCCTAGGTAAAATTGTTTTACATGGTAACCTTAGTGACCATATTTTTAGGCTTTCTACCCGAGATGATGATCGAGGGGAAGTATCTATTGTACTTGGAACAGACGTTGAATAGACTGTCTTGGAAATTTCTAGAGGGTATCCTTCATTCAAGATGGTATAAATGAAGTTTTTAATGTAATTGGTTCCACTAGCTCCATCAATAGCCACTTTTCACTTTGATTTCTACGACGTTGTATTTCATCACCAACTGGTGATTTCTTTGTGAAAATCTTGTTTGCATGGTTTGAATCCTTAGATTTTTTAGCCTGTGTGTAACAACCCAAAATAAATATCTAATTAACTTTCTAATTAACATTAAATTTAAATCATAGTGGCACTTACCTTAGCCAAATAAACATATAATTAATAAACTAAATTCAAACTATGAATAGTGCTTACTTGTGGTAGAAGTAGGCTTACCGCAAAAAGGTTTTGGGGACGACTCTCCACCCAACCGTAGGATTTTTGCGCAAGGATTTGCTACAACTGGCCACCCCCAAGCCCTCAATCAACGTACTACTGCCAGTGACTCCTATGTCTTAGAACACCATTCTCCCAAGAGAATGAAAGATAGAATATTGGAATGATCGAATGCCTCCAATCCTCCTCACCATCTAATAAATAGAACAAACATTAGATGGAAAAACACATGTACACACTCCATGTGTCTACATGCATCTTTCTTTTGATTTTTAGCTTTCTTGTTTTATTTTCTTCTTTTTGATAGTTTTCTTGTTTCATTTCTATTTATTCTTATTTAGAGCTTTAGTATGGTTATTACTATTTTTATTTTTATTATTTTTATTTATTTTTGTGTATATATTTTTAATATCATTTATTATTTAACATTTATGATTTATTATTTTTATTATTTATTATTTACTATTCAAACTATGAATAGTGCTTACCTGTGGTATAAGTAGGCTTACCGCAACAAGGTTTTGGGGACGACTCTCCACCCAACCATAGGCTCAATTGCACAAGGATTTGCTACAATTGGCCACCCCCGAGCCCTCAATCAACGTACTACTGCTAGTGACTCCTATGTCTTAGAACACCATTCTCCCAAGAGAATGAAAGATGGAATCTTGGAATGATGAAATGCCTCCCATCCTCCTCACCATCTAATAAATAGAACAAAAATTGGATGGGAAACCACATGTACACACTCCATGTGTCCACATGCAACTTTACTTTGATTTTTAGCTTTCTTGTTTTATTTTCTTCTTTTTGAAAGTTTTCTTCTTTTATTTCTATTTATTCGTATTTAGAGCTTTGGTATGGTTATTACTATTTTTATTTTTATTTTTATTATTTTTATTTATTTTCTTGTATATATTTTTAATATCATTTATTATTTATTTAACATTTATGATTTATTTATTATTTTTGTATTATTTATTATTTATTATTAAAGGGAGGGATATTACATACTCTCCCACTTTAAGGAACTTCATCCCGTAGTTAAGTTGAATTATTTATTATTTATTATTTTATTTACTTCATGTTGCCTACACCCTCTGTTGAACTAGTATAATCAGCAGGCATTGAAAGTTCCACAACACCCAGGAAATCTCAAGGAATCTCTGTCCTTTTTCCCACTTTTGACACTAGGCATAAGCCTGACCCAGTCTGTATCCTAGTCCAAGGCTAGCCCCAAGACTCGCGCCTGACTCAGACCTCGTCTACCCCAAGGTAGGCATCCGGTACGGTATTGAATGACCTCGGGCCTCTCGCAAGGCTAGCCCACTCCCTCCACAACTACTAAGGCACACAGCCCCAGGCATCGAAGTCCTTACATCCCCACCAGACTTCGACATCCCAATCTAATAATAGGCACCTACCCTAGAGCACCAAGCACTTGGCCTCCTCAAGATGGTCCCATAGCCCTTCAAGAGCTATCCATCGAGAGCTATACACAAGACAAAGGAACCACTAGCATATGTAGTGTTGATTGAGTTTTGTCCCCAGCCCATATGGTGTTACTTATTCTCCCTCGTGCGTATGGGCTCACATGAGATCATTAAATAAACTGGCCCTCTCGACCCATTTGTGGAGTCATGTGAATCATCACACCTCAACATGCATCCAATTCATTAACCATACCATCTTAGTATCATAGAAAATAATCCACATGCTAAGTCGTGCATGTCATCAAGAAAACATTCATTATTGTTAATCGCAACACTAGGAGTAATAACACATTTCATGCTTATGCATGTCATAAATTTATACGCAACTATCGCATGCTTCAGTTATACCATTAGCATAATTATATCAAAGACATATCATGACTGCACAAAAATGAACCACATGTCAGTAAACCTCATATTACAGCATCATAACTCTTATGCCACGTTATGCATATCATATCCATCATGAGTATTCAACATTAAATATTTATCTACACATAGTAAATGAATATGTCAATATACCTTGACATAATTTGATAATACTTATGCATATCGCTATCATCATATGGATACATTAACACTATAAGAACCATATGTACATCTTTATCCTGCTATGATGATATCATGAAACATCGTCAATATGTTTTCATCAAGTTGTCAATGATTTTTCAATACTCATTTCCACTTCTTTCTACTAAGTAGTTGATCATTTACACCAACGGTATAATGATTGTTAAATTTCACATGAGCCTCTTGGATCTTAATCTCTCATTATATATTCTTCCTTCCCCAAGGAAATTCTGGTGAAATTCATTGTTTAAGATATTACTAGTTATTCCATCATCCATTTTGATGGGAAGTCCTACTCATGAAACAATGAGTGAAAATTAGTCATGTAAAACCTCTATTAATTTACTTTCACTTCTTTTGTCACTATGTACACAATCCTTCTCAAGGTATCCTTATAAAATTTCTAGCAACATTCCTTCCTATATCTTCCTCATTTATTATCGCTTGGTCATCATGCAACTCCACACCTTCACACTTTTGAAATATGTAGATCATCATTATGACCATTACCAATCATGTTTCTCGCTCCACCCATCAATACCTTTAAAATAAATTTCTTCTTGATATAACATCCCTTCATCTCTTACCTGATATTCATAGATATATTTTTATTTTTCTCCCTATCTTGATTTCATACTATTCCATGTCTACTCGCTTAAAAAATGGAATTTTCTTCACTTCATTCAATTTTATTAACTTGACTTGAATTTCTCACCTCCAGTCATTGTGGTTTCTTCTCCTCCTTTCCTATAGCACTGATATACCTTGTAAATGTTGTTACTATTTCCCAACATGGATAATAAATTCATTAAGATAGCTACCAAATGTAATCTGCTTATAAAATTTCATGACCATACGTCTTGTTATCCATAATTCATTCATATAGTTAGTCACCTATGAAAAACTTTACCATGTGTCTCTCCCATTGTTATAGATGTTTTTATGCACACAACTTATCTTCTCCAATCATTCTATGTTATCATACTGTCTAGGTTCCGTAAAAATGTCCTTCATTATTACCATGATTAATTAACTTCATTAGTTGATTGCCAATATTTTCTTCTTTCTGTGCATCATCTTTAGATATACCTTATAGTGATACGTTTAGAGTACCAAGTTATGTTTCTTCCGTTATGTTCCAAAATAGGTTGCCTCTTCTTACTGATTCCTTACCCTTGTTGTGATACTTCTTATCTACCACCTTAAGCATTTGATCCACATTGGCCATAGTCACATGAGCTATCATTAGTTATCATCCTTAAAAAGGTGCAAGTTTCTCCTTTCCATTTCTCCTTAGACAAATTTTATCCACTATATGCAATTAACCTTGAATCACGAAACCTCATGTAACTTATACTCAAAACTAAACTGAAATCATACGGTACGATTTAGATGTATCATAACATTCAAACCATAAAACATGACTTAGTCTGTCTTAGCTAAGTAAGCACTCCGAATGGGTTCACAACATCTTAATCGTCAAGATCATATTGAGAGATTTGTGTTCTTGTAATAATAGACAAGAGAAATACCAAGCCACTGCCATTGCTAAAGGACAATGAGAACAGTAATTCAACCCAGATAATTAGTGAATAATATGATCAACATTCATGGACTATTAGATCAGACTGAATAATGAACTGACGCAAGTGAACAACAATCATCTAAAGGTAATAAGATATTAGAGTTTATCCATTGCGAATTGGGACATATTTCATTATTTAATAGCCTTTAAGTGGTGACAAATTATGCAAATACTTCAAGTTCTATGTAAACTAAAATGAATCGGTAGTGAGTAGTTACACCACCATTAAAGATTTGTTCCCCCACAAAAGCATGCCAGTATACCATATCAATCATGCAATCTTTCAGAGAATTATACATCGTGAATTACGGGTAGATAATCACCATCCATGATTACGAGATTATATACTTTTCCAATGAATTAATGAGTCAAAACAGAACTATATACCTTTAATTATGTGACTCATTTAGAATTTTGCTTTGTTATATGGTTTTAATGGAGAGAACTATGTCACACCTTTAACTGTTGTAGTTGATTATAGCACTTTTCATTTTATGAAATAGTGTTTAGGAAATGATACAAACAACTCAAGAAAATGAGATAGTGGTTTTACCATGTAATGAGATTCTAATGAGAGCAGAGAATCACAGAGGAAGGAGCTGGTATTCAAACCAAAGAATTTGTTGTATATGATGATGCATGAGAAAAACCAATGAGGAACTAATGAGTGCATCAAACTTTAACTTATACTGGCCAAACACTTACAGTTGATCTTCCAAAATAAATGGTAATACCCCTCGAATTTCAGGTCTCACTTCTAATATCATACTTTTATAATGATTCTAAAGAAATAAGCTGGTTGTAGTTAGTTTAAACGTATATCAGTCTACCAAAGCTAGATCAGTTATCAAAATGTAATGAAAAGAAAGTTTATGAATTGTAAAAAGAAAAGAGGGTTGATATAGACCTTGTACGAGAAATAAAACACTACTGTAACTCAATATCAATATTCATCACTTGAAGAACCATAAAATAAGAATCGATATACTCAATAATAATTATTATCAGAGTCTAATAATAATAAGGTTAATAAGTTATCCTTATTATCAGAGTTTATGATTTTTAATAAGATATATTTTATCATAAATTATCAACAATCACAATACTTAAACCATAAATTACAATAAATTATCAACAATCGCAATACTTAAACCATAAATTACAATAAATTATCAACAATCACAAATTTTGTAGTATAAAACCATTGAAAACATGAGTTAGAAGGTAATAATGATGTGAGAATAAAACTTAGAGAATTGTCTCAATGTAAAATCCAAATTTGAATGACTAAAGCTTAAGAATATTTGAGGCATTATTGTGTTAAAAAGGTACTTGAATTTTGAAAGAAAATTTATCATCATTATATGTCACACCAATACTAATTCTATAGATTCATGATTTTTAAGGATAAAGATAAATTGAAATTTTGTGTTGTAGAGTGAAATATTTAAGTATCTGTTTAAACAATCATAACTTATGTTAGAAGAATTAAATGGACTGCTTTTAACAAAATAAATCGTTCAACAAATTTATTGAATGTACCTTGAGATTCTTATGGCTATTAAATGATTACTCTAAGGAAATTTAAGAAATGAAACAACCAAAGAAATATTCCACACCATAAAGAAGATACACCGCCACCCAACCCAAAATAGGATCGGATGATTGGGAAGGTTATCCCTCCAAAAAACCCAAAATAGAATCATTTTATTAATAAGATGGCCAGCATGCAAGCGTACCCGCGAAGGCAACACCATATCAAACCCTTAACAAAGCTTTAATAGCTATTAGGTTTTACATTCATTAATTACAACATAAAGATCGAAATAATACCAGGAAACTCTAAACAAACCTATTGTCTACAATACATTTTTGAATTCTTGGCGAGAGAAGGAGCTTCTTTTGGTGCTTGGACTTTGAACATATATGCACTTCATTTGAGGTAACCTTGTGGATCATATTTATCTGCAAATGTTTGTAACCATATTAATGGAATTGCTTGTTGACTGCATATTGATAGCTCGCTGTAAAATTACTTGCAGATTTACAATTTTTGTCAATGGAATTCTTAGCAACATGGAAGAATCTTGTTAAAAGTGACATACATTTCTTGAAAGGTACATATGTTGGGTAGCGTCCTCCACAAAATATTGTACTGGAAAACCGCGTGAATGATGTCGTATTTTATAATATTTTTGTTCTTTAAACTGTGCCATGAAACTTTTCAACTCCTTTGAACTTGACTGCTGATAAAATATGAAGCCTAAAAGAAAATGCATAAAGATTTCATTGAAGAAGCTTAAAATTTTTCTTGTCCAAAGATCTCACACTTTGGATGAGATGCTAATGCTCAAACGTATTTACAAAAAAAATTGATAGTTTCCGTCAATCCATATCACAATTAAAATTAATATGATAAACAGTAGAGTTCCAACTGAGAGCAAGTACTTTCCATATAAAAAGAAGTTAACATGATCAAGATTTTCAAGAAAGTTAGTTACTATTTAGTAAATCCAAAGTTTGACAATGGCACAGACAACTAAAGTACAAAACAAACCTTCAAACGTAGTATTACTACAAGGAAACCAACAAAGTTTAGTGAAAAATCCTGGAAACTCTAGGAGAGATCTGGAAACTCTTAGTCTATCATGTTCTTCACGTCTTCTATACCTCCAACTTCCATTAGGTAATTATATGTATTTGAAGGGTCACACTGCAAGAACATAATGGGATTGCATTATAAATATTGCTGCCCTCCTTGGCATAGAATGGCAGGGTGGACAAAAAATGGCTTGAAAAGACTGACAAAGAACAAAAACTGTGCAAATTTATTTCTTAATATAAATCTCAGTGAGACGGAGGAGATATTTAAACTTTAGTTGGTTGGACATTGTCCTTCCTACAAATTTACATAAAAGATGATATACAAATTTTTATGGAGCAAGTTTGACTTCTTGTGTAACGTGGGGAATCATAGAAGTTGTCAGAAATAAGAGGATTTAAACGATAAAACTCTTCTACAATACAAATTCATTTTGTGTGCAAAGGATGTAGAATCTTCTGAGCCTCCTTGGGTTCGAAGTGCCTAGTAGTGGCCCCAGGTGCCTTCCATGTGCCCATGTTTCTCAAACCCCGACTCTGGCTTAAAATCCTGGAAAAATTAAGATTATTGAATCAATACGACCATTGTTGTTTCAAGGAGTAGAAATGGTGGGGAGGACCTGTGGAATGACGTTGTGGCCGAGTGAGGAGGAAGCAATCCCTGAGCACCTGCGCTACCTTTGAAGGGTTCCTTCCTAAATACAAAGGCGAAGCCAGAGACATTGAGGCATTCTGCACACCAACATCGCCTCTTGAAGTGCAAGACAATGCCATCTGTTCCATACCAGGCACAGACAATATTGGCACAGTCTCAAACCATATTTTTTTTTATCGGGTGCCTTCAAAGTAAACCCAAATACGGGATGAATTACAAAAAAAGTGAAATAGAGGGGTTGAATTTGAATCGACGGAAAATTGAAACTACGACCAATAAATTACTAGGAAAATAGGATATGCATGAGAAAAATAGGTGATTTACAGAAGTAGGTGAAGTCGGGGTAGTATAAAATTTGTTAGAGCGACTTCCTGCTCTCTTTATTGTTCCTAAATTGCAATCAGTAAATAAAAAGAAACTACAACATAAGGAGAAATTATTCATATTCTCAGAGTAAAGATCGTCTCTTATGCATTAAAACTATTCATATTCTCTAATTGAAATTGGGAAAGAGTGCTATAAAGAGATCAAAATAATCACAACAAATAGTGAGAAGCCTTAAACCAAGAATGGTTTTCATATCATCCAGTGCACATTGGTTAAAAATGTACATAATATGTGATCTCTTGAAGTAAGCATCCTGTATTACCTTCAGAACAAGTCAAGTTGAAAATCCCATAAAACGAAAAGAAATAATATATATTTTTTTTAATTTTTTTTTTATGCCCATAGGCCCTAAGGGTTGAACCTTGATCTGATACCATATGTAACAGCCCAAAATAAATATCTAATTAACTTTCTAATTAGTATTCAATTTAAATCATAGTGGCACTTGCCTTAGCCAAATAAACATATAATTAATAAACTAAATTGAAACTATGAATAGTGCTTACCTGTGGTAGAAGTAGGTTTACCGCAACAAGGTTTTGGGGATGACTCTCCACCCAATCGTAGGCTCAATTGTGCAAAGATTTGCTACAACTGACCACCCCCGAGCCCTCAATCAACATATTACTGTCAGTGACTCCTATGTCTTAGAACACCATTCTTCCAAGAGAATGAAACATAGAATCTTGGAATGATGGAATGCCTCCCATCCTCCTCACCATCTACTAAATAGAACAGACATTTGATGGGAAACCACATGTACACAATCCATGTGTCTACATGTGACTTTCTTTTGATTTTTAGCTTTCTTGTTTTATTTTCTTCTTTTTGGTAGTTTCTTGTTTTATTTCTATTTATTTTTATTTAGAGCTTTAGTATGGTTATTACTATTTTTATTTTTATTTTTATTATTTTTATTTATTTTCTTGTATATATTTTTAATATCATTTATTATTTAACATTTATGATTTATTATTTTTATTATTTATTATTAAGCGATTTATTTATTATTTATATTGTTATTTATTATTTTTGTATTATTTTTGTATTATTTATTATTTATTATTATATTATTATTTATTATTTATTATTAAGGGGAGGGATATTACAGTGTGCTAATTGTTTGTTTTTACTTTTTAGAGACCTTAGTGTTGGATTGTGAATATTTTTTGATTTTGTGATAAAATTTAATCCTGTTTGAATCACCGAGGAAATCATGTAATATGCAGGGTAAACCCCTTGAATACACACCTATTCAATTGGAAAATATAAAAAATGAAAGGTCAAATTCAATAGGATCTAGAGCCCTAGAAGAACCTGAAACATCGACAATTTTACAATCTGATAAAGTAGAAATCGAAGTGAATCTAACACAAGAAGTAGAATCAGGCTTAGTTCATTTTGGCCTAGAGATTACTGAAGTAGTTTAAACTGAATCAGATAATGGTGAGGTTGCAGACAATGAACTAACCAAACCAAAAATAGAATAACCCGAGTCTGAAGCTTCTCAACCTGAATCACCATTGGCTATTATGGTTCCTACTCCTGAGTCACCTTCACCTCGAAGGAAGATGATAATTACGACTGAAACACCTCCTGGGTTAATTAGCATTGAATATATTACCCAAAACGAAAAGGCAGAAACACCTCATTCTCCATATACTGGTGGTGAATATTTTGACCCAAGAGTTCATTTCTCTCCTTTCCATCTAACACTTGGTATTCTACCACTTTGACATTTTTTGGTCATAATTTGTCTCTACCACACATTCCCCTTTACTCACTAGGAAGATCCATGTCATAATTCCTATTGTGAGCCAACCCATTTATTCATCTATGTTTACCAGCTCCCCAAAATCATTATTGTATGGTGGTCTAGCAGTTCCTCCTCCATGCCAGTCATTTATTAGGAATTTTTTAGGAGCTTACTCTTCTCCTCAACCTTTTGCTTGGTCATTTGGTTTATTTACATCTACTATTCAGAGCATGACATCCATGCCTAAAGCACTTATGGCATCATACCAAAAAATTCACATGGTATCCGGTAACTTAGGTAACCCTCAAGTATCCCAACCTAGTGTTTATTACCCACCCCGGGGGCAACCACCTTATCCTCCAACTTGAGGACAACCTGTTGTTAGATCGTATCTTATGGTTAGGGGTCAATCTTTTACTGAAAGTTATGGTCAGATACCTTAGCCCAGTCTAGGTCAACCTGTTGTAACTCAAACTTTTCTTAGTTCTCGTTACCCTGGGGTGAGTACTATTTGGAACCCTTGTTTTACTCAACAGCTCGGTCTAGTTGCTCCATAAGTGCCACTTTATGAACCTTCTCAACCTACTAGACAACTTATTCCTCAAATACCTATTCCAAGTATTGTTGTACCTATCCAATATCCTATTTAGGGGTTCTATAAACAATTGTCCAACAACCTGTCCAAGGAATTCCTCAAACACTCGTTCAACAACCAATTCAACAACTTGCTCAGATTTCACATCAAACACCTATTTCACAGCCGGTACCAAGTTCCCCTCCGAAACCTACCATAGGAGTATTGAAAATGACCATTGAAGTTATCCATCAAATACCTATTCCTCAAACTACTCCGGCAATCCCCTCAGGTTTCTTCTTATCAAACTAGTCATACAGTCCAATCTATACGATATATTCCTATCGGACAACCTACTATAGGAACAATGCAAACACCTATTCAAGGTCAAGCTTATCATGTTCCACCTTTTCAAGGGTAATTTTTTCAAAGTTCACCTTTTCAAGGTCAAACTTTCCCAAACTGACATTTTAAAGGTCAATTTATTCAAAGCCAACCTCTTCAAAGTCAATTTGTTCAAATTTAAGCTTTACAAGCTCAACCTATATAAGGGAAATATTACTTAGGTAAAATCGGTGAAGCTCAAACTTTCTAGACTGAACCATACCCTGGTCATACTTATCAATTCCCTGTTCAACCTCAACCTGATATGGTTCACCCTGGTTACCCTTTTGGAATCTTAATTCTAACTGCACAGGCTATTCCAAGATATCTTGGGTATCCTCCTCTAGGGGTTGGTCTTAAGCCGCAAGGCTATCAAACTTTAGCACAAGACCATAATCGATGGTTATCATTTATTATGACGCTATATTTACTTGATTTATCTTGGTTAATGAATGATCCCATTTATTGTTATCTTTATTGGCTGGTGCTTCCTACCAAGTAACTCAGTGACATACAAAATTTTGAAGTCAAATCAAGAGAAGACCCATCCAATCATGTGATGAAATATCATCTTTGGTTTGCATCGAATTATTTAATCAATGATTCTATCCATCTTCGCCTTTTCCAGTGAAATTTAATTGGTTCGGCATCTAAATGGTACATTGAGCTACCTTTCACCTCTTTGCATAACCTCTTTGCATAACTTTAACTCTCTAGCAACATTGTTTTTAACCCATTTCCAGCTACGGATTCAATATGATATTGGTACCAAACTATTGACTTCCTTAAAACAATTAAAATCAACTCAGATTTCTGATCGTATACATGAATGGAGACGTAGAAATCATATAGTCAAAGTTTTTATTCGGGATCATATTTTCACTGAATGGTTTACAAAGTCACTCCTACCCGTTATTACTAAGGATTTTCCTAAGGGAGGTGTCATCACGGAAGAGTAGATAATTTCTTGTGTCTATTATTTAGACTTACTTTACACCCAATCTGACACCTTGTACAATAAAATCCTGAATTTATTGCCCCTTACAAATGATCCAACAATTACAAATCCTAAATGATCTAATGCCATTGATGGTATAATAGGCTCTCTTAGCCAACAATCTAAGGGCAAAATGTTTGTTTCTAAAAGTACTTGAACTTTGGCCATACAAGATTCATTGGCTAAAATCCTTTCTCCCGAATCTATTCTCGAAATTAATGTTGTATAATCATCTACCAACGAGAGTCAATCAACTGAAGGTAGAAAGAAGGGGAAAGGTAAATTGAAACAAAATGTTTCCTGAAAGGAGAAACCTACTAAAACCAAACCTACTGACGAGAAATGGAAACCTCTCTATCCTTGCATTATTTGTAATGAGGATCATCATACAAAGGAATGCCCACATCGGGTAGAGGTTTCCAAATTCATTAAAGGTTCTCCAACTCCCACTATTTTGAAGGATCCATTTCCTTCTCAAGATATAAAAATGGTTTCTTATAAAATATCTTCCTCTTCCACATCGCCAGATATCATGATGATGTCTTTGTAGCAAGTTATGGTAGCTATAAGATCAAACAATTACTAATATAAGGGTCTTGTGGAAAATGGAAATGCGACTAGTTCATCTGGTCAACTTTCTAGTTCAACCCTTCCTCCCTATGAAATCAACTTTCAACCCACATGCTAGAGATACACAAAATTACAACATTGTTGAAGACATGGCTATGTCTCCTTCTACAATGTCTTCTATGTAAGTGTTGCAAACATTCTCGACACAACGAAGCTTTTATTGGCAGTGATAAGAGATATTGATCCATGAGATTCTAATCTAACTATCTTTGATATTGAGAGTCATATACCAAGACTCCCTCATCAACTAGCATTTGACATTCCATATTTTGTGAAAACTAGATGAGTGTTCTGCACAATTGTTGATGAAGGAGATTCTATGTGTATTATGTTGATTTCTTATTGGAAAGGTTTAGGTTATCCAATCATCAATTAGTCATCTACCACTCTGAAACCCTTTGATGGAAGAGGTTTTTGTCCTTATGGAATCGTAAACGATCTACCCATAGAGTTAGAGGGTAAAATGGTCACCATCTAAGTTGAAGTTGTTGATTCTCAACTTGATTAGAACCTTTTTCTTGGTCGAAGTTGGACCTACTTTATGCCACTAGTGGTCTCATCGCTTTTTCAAATGATACAATTTCCTCACAAAGGGAAAATTTTCAAAATAGACCAATTATCCTACCACACTTTAGACCCTAACTCTATGGGTATCATACATTTGGTCGGAAAAATGAATTCTCCTTATGAGGATAATTTTATTGGTTTGCTCAAAGACTCTTCACTGATGGGAATTCTATTGGTTTGATAATACCTTTAGAGTTTAAACTAGCCTCCTATGGCAATGAGATGCCTTTGAGTCCATTTTAATTGGCTTATGAGGTAGTTCAATTGTTTTCGAACCTATCATCTTCTAATGTTGATCGAGTGAATGCAATCAATGATGATTATTCTCCCTTACCTTGGTTAGAACTAGTTTCACTCCCTAATCCTTTCGACTATATTTTTTCAACTGACGAAAGTATTATGGAGATCATGACTTTCGATGAAATTCCATGGAATGATTACCATCATCATTCATCTTTTCTACCTAACCTTGATAGAATTGAGAATGATTTTTCAACTATGTTTTCGCCTTAGATTGTAGATAGTCGATAATGGCCCATTTATGTTTTTCAAGCTGAGTTCGAAAAGATTTTTGGAAATAATCTACAACGATTACTATTGACATCTCAGTCAAAACATGAATTATTGAAAATATTCACATAGGCGCCTCATACTCATTCGAAGAAATTTGAACATATAAGGCCCTATTTCAAGAATTTTGTGACATTTTTGCCTAGTTCTATGAGGAAATGCCAGGAATTGACCCAAGCATTGTTGTGAATGAGATAAATACTTAATCAGATGCAAAAGCTATCAGAAAATGATTACGTCTAGTGAATCCATCAAAAGTTGTTGTGATTGAATCTAAGGTCGAGAAACTGCTCAAATTAGGTGTCATATACCCAGTTCCCTTGATGGATCGGGTGTCCAATATTGTACCTGTTAACAAGAAACATTGAACCATTAGAGTATGTGTCGACTATAGGGATAACAATAAATCTTGTCTAAAGGACAACTATCCTACTCCCTATCTCGATCAAATCATGGATGATTGTGCCGGAAATGAAATGTTTTCATTTATCGATAGATTTTATGGCTACAACCAAATCAACATACTCCTAGTTGGTAAAAAAAAACTGCATTCATATTCTAATGGGGATGTTTGCCTATTAAAAACTCCCATTCAATTTGAAGAATGTTGGTGCAAGTTTCCAATGGGATTTCCCTTATGCTTTTCATGATATCAAGCATATTGTGTAGGCTTATTTGAATGACTTGTGATATCATTCATTGATATGGGAAGAGCACCCAATGCATTTGAGAGAAATATTTATCAGATGTCGTCATTACAATATTTTCTTGAATCCACACAAGTGTGTTTTTTTTTGTGAAATTTGGTCGATTGCTAAGATTTTTCGTTTTAAAGGAAGGAATTTGTGTGGATCTACTGAAGGTTGAAGCTATTCTGAATTTTCCTCCTCCTTCCAATATCAGCCAAATCCAAAGTTTGGAAGGGAAAGAAATTTTTTTACTCCAATTCATCAAAAAATATACCTAGTGAACTAAAGGTTTTACTCGACTTTTGAAAAACAACATCTTATTTACTTGGGATGAAGTGGTTCAAAAGGCCTTTGATGCACTTAAACATGTGTTGACTTATACACGAGTGTTGCACCCTCCCGATTATCATTGAGACTAATTTCTATACTTAGCTACATCCAGTGTCACTATTTGCATGGTTTTAGTTGAGGAAGATGAATTGAACTAACAACATGTGATATATTACTGAAGTAGAATTTTGACCAAAACTGAAGAAAAATATGCACATGTGGAGAATTGGCATTAGCAACATTCAAGTTGTCCAACATTTTCGACAGTACATTCTATTGTGAAAAACTATTGTGATTTTTGATTGCAACCCAATTGTTTACATTCTTATCAGACAATTTCTAGGGAGAAAGTATTCTAAATGGATAGTCATCCTATAGGAATTCAATTTGGAATTCATTAAATCCAAATCTAAGAAATCACTAGTATTTTCTGAATTATTATGTGGATTTCCTCGTACTGAGATGGAAAACGTGGTAGAAGATTATCTTCTAAACAAATATCTCTTTCTGATCAGTACTTTAGATCCCTGGTATGGAGATATCATCATTTATCTTTAGACCTAGACATTTCGGCTAGAACTGAGTCAAATTGATCGTCATTGTATATGGTACCAATCCCAACAATACAATATTGTTGGTGATACAATTTATCATTGTGTTGATGATTCCATCTTTAGATGATGCTAAACTCACTAAGAATATGAAAAGGAATTCAATTATTGTCATTCTGGAGCTTGTTGTGGTCATATGTCAGGGTTTTTCACTGCTCAAAAGATCCTGCACTCTGCCTATTTCTAGCGTTCTATGTTGAAAGTCTGTATAACAGTGATTCAAAAATTCCATAATTGCTAAATCTATGATCAAAAAATGCATGCACACCAAGCTCCTCTTCACCCATTCATTGTTGTCAGTCCTTTCACTAAATGGGGCATCAATTTCCTTACATGTAACCCTCACTTGGTCGAGGGACATGGGTACATTATCCTAGTGGTAGATTATTTTATGAAATGGGCCAAGGTGATGCCTACATATAAGGATGATGATGAAATAAAATCCATTTTCATATTCAATCATGTGATTAATCGGTTCAGAGTTCCACAAGCCATTCTCACGTACCATGGTAGCCATTTTCAAAACTTTATGATGACCGATCTAACCATGAAGCTAGGCCTGCATCATGACAGTTATACTCCATATTAAGTACAGGAAAATGGAAAAGTAGAAGCCTATAGAAAAATTTTAACCACCATGATTAAACATATTATTGGGACTCATAAACGAGATTGGCATCTAATACTTTATCTAGCTTTGTGGGAATACTATATCACACCAAAAACTTCAATTGGTTTTACTCCTTTCTATATCCTTTATGCCATGGAAGTAGTTTTACCAATTGAATGCAAGATATTGCCTTTGAAATCGGAAATTGAACTATTACCAGCCACTTCTCCCAAGGAAGAAAATTTCCTATACTTAGCATGTATCGATGACATTCGTCGTGATGTTGCATTAGCTAGCAAGGTCTAGAAGGAACAAGTTAAAGCACAATATGATCAAAATATCAAACCTCATTCATATGTAGAAGATGATTTAGTCTTGGTATATGATCAAGAGCATGATAATTTAGGCATTGGTCAATTCGAGCATATGTGGCATGGCCCTTATGTGGTATGGCCCTTATGTTGAAAAAGGGGCCTATGAACTATTTGATTATGATGGAATTCCTTTGGGAAAGCCTTTAAATGGTCTTTACCTAAAGAAATATTATTCCTAGATATTTTAGTGAAAAAATTGTATATCGTTGTACCATATTCTATGTGTGGCAATTTTCAGTAGCTTTTTATGATTTTCCGCTACTTCTCCTAAATATCTTGTGTTACACTTGATTTGCAGATGTTGATGCTCCCTCAAACTTACATTGGCTTTGTTGATGGTGCTAGTCATAGTACTCGAAATTGATCTTCCACAGCCTCGGTCTTTTTTTGCCCAAAAATGAATTAGTATCTATTCATGGGATATGCCTTGGTCGAACAACGAACAATATTGTGGAATAAAGCATAGTGATTGAGCTATCATCTCATGCCATTTCATTTTCCATTTGTCGATTGATCATTCGGTTAGATTCACAACTCATAGTATTACATTTGACTTTTACTTATTCAGTTAGAAGTGCTTCAATGTTAAGAATGTTCTTACGGGTTCGTCTCTTGGAAAGAGAGTTTTATTATATTGAATATCAATATATTCTGAGAAGTTTAGACACATTAACTAATCCATTGGCTAATTATCTCTTATTTTCATTTGTAAAATGTCTGTAAAGAAACCAATGCAATATTCATCCATATATTGTAGAAGATAAACTAAAATAGAAGTAGTAGATTACATTAGATAAATGTCTATAAAAAATTTGGTTTTTACAAAAATTTCACCCAAAGACATGAGGACCCGTGGCCTTTATTTTCCGAAAATGCTAGTACATCATCAAGAAACAAAGATAGAGCCCTTAGACTAGTGAATACGCATGATGATGATCATGGTAGCATAAAACAACATGAACTACTCATTGTAGCAAGTGACTAATAGGTCCATGAACCCCCACAGCATGCCTCTAATAGTGAAGAGGTGAGTCATATGTCCCGACATTCAGGATGTCCAGGGTCAATCTCTCAAGGTTGTGCTCTAACTCAGTCAATGCCTCTGCTGCATCCGAGTTCATCAGTGTTGGAGCTATTGGTTGCTCACCATACATATGATATATGCGTAATCATATTGGTCTCATCGGGGCCACATCTGCATGATAATTTTTTACAACTAATTTTGGATGCCAAAAAAAATGAAAAATTTCAAAATAACCAAAGTGTGAAGTTTTACCTCCAAGTTGGAAATGGCATATATGGATCACCTGTGTAATCCATGACTATGTATGGAAAATATTCAATCATGATGATTTGATTTTACAGCCACTCGAAGAAGTCAGGAGTATACCAGATTGTTGGTCCTTCACCACCTCTGTGGCATGCCATAAGTGTGATACATTTCACTATGTGAGGGTCCCAAGGTCCTCCTCTCTCTATAGGTAGCTATGGAGAGAGAATAGGGATCCTCTCTAGAGAAAATGAGATGAGAAAGGCACCATACCCAAAGTTTTTGAGTTTTCCTATTGTGACTCTAGTTAGTATCCCTTTCAAATAGGTAACTATATCCTCTCTCTAGTTGAATATAGTAGGTTGCAAACATTCTATGTTGGTTTGCATCTGAGCCTTTGTAATAAAACGCAAAGCTTCACTACGACATAGTCGTACAACAATGAACTCTATAGCTTTAAAAGGAAGCCTTGTTATGGTTTTAATGTGACTCAATTATCCCATCTTTAAGAGCATCTCTGCCAGTACAATGTTGTATCAGATAGGGAGCATTGATTTCACCATCTCACCTACGCCCATAAAGATGGTTGCACCCCACCACGTGGAAGTCTAGTAAATAAGTAAATGTTATCAACATCAATGATGAGCCCATCATCTCCAACTATGAAGCATTCTTCTTGGACATTTCACTTTCCAACCATCCACTCTAGCAAGTCTAATTGGGATTTTATGCCTGGAATGGTGAAAAATGTGTACAAGTCAAAGTTTGTTAGATCATGTATGGTCTTTTAATGGTTTAGAGAAGCTATGTATTTCTCTTTACGTTCACGTTCTCTCCATTCCATTTTTGTAGCTTACAAACCATGAAAATTAACATAAAATATCATTAGAAAAATCATAGGACAAAATTTTGGAAGAAATTAGGGTGCTTTCAATTTTATCTTTTATGCCCTTGGCATTGTGCGAAGATGACTGTGTAGAACATTGTGAATTTACATGGTTATCTTCTTAGAAACCACGCACATCATGTTTTTAAGTGTAAAAAATTCAGTCGGTGTGCACAAAATCTAATCTGGAGTTAAACAGGAAGACAACAAATTACAGATATAACCATAAATACAAAGATGCAGTAGAAATAATACTTCCTTTCATTATCAAATACTGAAATGTGCTTACAAAGAGAATGGAAATAAGACTAGCTCGGGCAATGGTAGCTTATCAATGATAAGAGATGTGGTAGCTACCTGCCTCTGAATTGCATTAAAATGAGGCTCAAGGGCCCTTTTATTATTGAACATGTTGATGCCCCGAAAATCGTTGTATCAACATTGGGGGATAACTACCCGGTCCGGACCTTAGTACAGCTCCTTTTTCGTTTGGAATGGTGGCTCCGACTGGGGATAATGGGACCAGTTTCCCAGAAATGGATAAACGGGATGAATGAATGATTGGTGGACTAATCTAATGATAGGTGAATAACTTAATCTATCGGCGAAATAAAAGAACTATTACTAATCCCGGGAACTATTATACTTTTTAAAGTGTAGCACTTGATGATCTATGTTTATAAACAGGCATGTAGATGACTCTATTCAGTAAACATGGACTTTTATTCATTCAAGAATTACTCTGCTTAAATCGTTAAACAAAGGGATTAGTGAAATATTGATACACTTTATATATCATCGATACATATATGATCAAAGGAAAAGCATCCCATAAACATCCAATAGTGGAGGGAATAAAGAAATGTTGTTAAAACACATACATATATTCGATAATAGCAAAGGAAATCAGATAACAATTCATATGAAAAGAATGAATTCAGACATAGATAATAGTACCATATGAGCTACTAGACACTCCCAATATCAATCGTTATTTGAGATTCTTCTTCCAACGCAGAAATACTTTCAAACAAAGACAGTAGTGCACATTTGCATAAAAGCTTCCTTGTCAAAATTAGAATAACTGGTCCAGTTTTATAAAGGAATATGGCTGAAGCAAAATAGTGCAACTTGAGTCTTTAAGTCAAGTACAAAACTTTACGACCCTTTCGAAAACAATGAAAGGGTCTATAAATACTTAACTAATCTAACTATCTACGAAACTGAAATCCTACTTAATTGGTATCAATTGATTTTGATCATATTTTCCTCAGCAACCTGGCAGTCGGCGGCATGAATCATCAAGTAGGCTGTTTGCCTTTAAATCTGAGCTGACTTATCCCAAGCATCGGCTCCACTTCGGGTGGTCTGTTGAGGCGAGAGCTAAGCTGGGCGGCATATGTGGTATCCTGAATATCGGGGATAATATACCCAATTGCATCTGTAAGGCATTTGAGGGCGGCTCTTTGAGTGTGTGGTTTTACTAAGAAGAACCAATAGGTGTCCCATGTTAAACTGTTAATTCCAGCAATTAATCTCCCCTTTTCCTCTAGATCTGGATAACATGACTGCTCCAATGTTTTCATTGCTGTCAATTTTCCTGGCGTGCATTGGGAAATCATATTTGACAAGTAGAGAGTGTTATTAACTAATTCAACCAAATTGCTTGTAGTTGATTTACACCTTGAAACTTCCCTCTCTGCTTTCATTAATTGGGACTGCCATTCTGTAAATAATGTATCTTTATGTTACTCTAAAATTCTTAGTAAATTCACCACTTGTCCCTGATCAGTATCTTGCCAGTCAAGAAATGCAGCTATCATTTCTTCAGCTTGATCCAATTCCGTCCTAGCCTTTTCTATTTTCTCACTTATTGATGTCGTCAATTGACATAGTGGCTCCGCCTGGGGGATTTGTTGACATAGAAGCTTAATTTGGGCTATCAATGCCGTATTTATCTATAGTGCTTCTACTCTGAATTCAGTTATTTGTGGAACGCCCTTTGTCTTCTCAAGCTGTGCTGATAATTGAGCAATCTGCTCATCTTTTGTTTTCAGCATTTGCTCATTTGCTGTCTTTAGTTGCGCCAAGGCCTCTGACAACTCTTTCTGCTTCTGGATTGCGCTGTGGTCAATCCTTTGTTTCTCTACCTGCAATTGTTGAGTTAGTTGATTGTTTACTTGTTGTTGTGTCAACAATTGCTGTTCTACCTGCTCCGCTTTCTGCTTTGCTTCAGTTAGATGTGCCTGTAATAAGAAGATTTCCTGGTCTTTTGTTTTCAATAAAGGACTTACCTCTGATGCCTTGTCTATTATTGCTGCCGAATAGGCTCCAGCATATTGTGACAGTTTTGTCAGGTCATCAGAGGGGTCAAATTCCTCCTTCTAAACCACATTGCCCGTGACTGTTTGTTATGGGAAAAGGGAAGGTTGATCAGTCCTTCTTCTCTTCCTCTGTCGTTTTACTATAGCTCTATGTCTTGGGCTGTAGAAGACATCCAAGGGAGGAATCTCTTCTACCTGCAAAATGATTTGATCGGAGGGGTCCTTTGGTATTATTTCTACTTCTTTTGAAATGGGTGGGCCGGTGGTTCCACTTGGAACCTGTTGTGAAGTGGTTTCCTGTGTGTCTGCTGCTTTTGAAGTTTCGGTGTCCTTTGAACATTCCAGACTGCTGATAATAGAATCAAATTGCTGCCATTCCTGGAGCAATTTTGGATCAATATGAGTATCCACATTTACTTCAATGTTGGCCTGTTTCTGCTCTTTATTCTGGGTCTCCTCCCGTACTTTCTGCTGCTCTTTAGTCTGAGTTTCCTCCTGTGGCTTTTCTTGTTCTTTTGTTGTAACCAGCAGTTGCTTTGACTGTTCCCGTTCAGGCTCGCTTGATGATGTTGTTGGGGTTGTTGCTAACAGATCTAGAGGCAGAGTTTGCAACCTCTGTTCTCTAAGTCTTTTGAATTCAACCAACCCTTCATCTTGATATTTCATTCTGGCAAATGCCTTAACCTGCATTATTGATTCAGCTAAGGAGAACAGGTCATCGAACATATCTTCTTTATGATCAAACTTTGCCAATTTGGCCTGTTCAAGTGCATTATAGGCAACTTTGTTGGGATCAAATTGCCTATTAGGGAGAGTTGCTAGAGTTAATGATTTTATCTTTGTAGCTTCTTTCTCTACATGTTTGAAATCATGCAACGTGTAGACACCGCATCTCAAAGGAAAAGAGGGCTAGCCTTGCTTCTTATTTTTCTTGAGGGTCTGTGTGACTCCCTCGGCAATGAGCTGATAGGCTATTTCCCTCGCCAACAGTTTATCAGGTATGTACAAGGGAAGGACATGAGGTTCAGCTTGGCTACCAAAAACTCTTATATAAGTAAACTTCTCCTCCCCGAACCATCTTCCTATTGACGTTAAGTCAATCCCTTCTTGGTAGGAAATCTTGGGAGCAGGTTTATCAAAAATAGAGTAATGAATGGGTAACATAAAGCCATTGCAGACTTGGTATAAATGGTGCTTATAAGAGGATTTCCATAATTTCTGATGGTATATGTGAATAGGCATGGGGTCTTGTGATGTCCACCTCGAGCCGAGCACAGGAAATTCAGAATTAAAACATAAGGTATCTAAAATATAGGCACTGCAGTAGAATGGGGGAATTAACCTTTCAGTAACACGGGTCTTATTTCTAAACTCAAGAACAGTTGTTGCTAGTTTATCCGAGAGTATAGTTGCCCAATCCATTATTTCATTGTTACATGCCGCTTCCATCAAGGGAACCATTTCTATAGTGAAATTAGAAGAATCGTGCAACCCCCACAATCTACACATCATTATTCCAGCATGACAATAAGGATAACATAGGGAAGCAACCGAGTACTTACCGGAAGATTCATGTTTGTGTTTTGCCGGATTTTGTCTCCAATCCTGGATGGGTTTGGATTCAACTTCATTCTCTTTTCAGGATTTCTCCAAAAACGCCTTGTTGTACTTCTTCTCTGGCTCAGGCAAATGATACATTTGCCTTAAATCATCAGCCTTGAATGACCCGAAAATTCTCTCGTCTCTGATGCAGAAGGTTCTGTCCATGATTGGGATTTCCTCAATTGCCCACTGCACTACATCCGTATATGGGAGAATTTGTTCCCGAGCTGCTATCCGATGAAGGAAGGAGTCAGCTAAGTCCTTTAAAGTACCATCAGATTTTCGAGTTGAATCTGCAGAGGCTTGTACTGTTGTTACTTCAGGTTCTTCGGCTTCAATCAAATTGTAGGTACTTTGCCAAGTAGTTATGCCGAGACCAGAACATGTAGTATCAGATATCAATCCTTTCTTTTTATTTGTTGGATCAGCGACGGCTTGTCCTGCGGCTGGCGCAGCGGAAGCAACTGTGATTTTCTTAGACTTCTTCCCCATTCTGCTGGAGTTTTCTGCTTTGGAAGAATTCTACACAGGAGTGAAAATAAACGTAACACAAAGAATTGGTAATGAAAATCCAATATGAGAAAGATATACTGATCAATGCGTGATGAGGGATTAACTTTTAAAGTGGCCGCGGATACAATTTATGGGAAGATTTTAGGACTTACTATTACATTAAATGGCCGTTTAAAACCTGCCAATCCTTTAAATGCCCATCATATCATTAATGGGCCGAATGATTCGTTTAAGCGTGCCTTGGATGTTTTGGCGGTTGAGCGCAGGTAAATCATTGTTCGACAGATCAAGCTTTTAATATGAATTGATCGTAATATCCCTCTTTTTTAACGGCTTTTTTGAAATTTTCTCTTTATCGCAATCGGGCATCGAGTAAAACTTAACTCCTTATATTGACACCCTTTGAAATCCCCGATCGCCGATAGCAATATCACATCGCATCGGAAGTATGGGCACTCTATGAAAACATGGATAGCATATCGCCGATCGCCGATAGCGATATCGCATCGCATCGGGGTGAATTACCTGGGGTGCTTTAAGAACATGCATAGTATATTGCCGATCGCCGATAGCGATATCACATCAGGGAAAACCAATGTGCCGTTAAAGTATGCTTCCTATGTCATTGCAATATGCGATCTTGCGATCGCTTTATCGCAATGATAAAAGATTGATTATTTGTATTATTAAGATCAAAATGGGTTTATCGAAAAGGTTTTCATAATGTTTTTCATTTTGTTTTCGGTCCTTTTTTGAATAATACAATGTTGATACCAATCAAAACTAAAGGGACCCATTTCATATGATAGTTTTTCTAAATAAATAATGATATGAAATGGGGGGTTGTTGTAGAGCACAACAGAACAATAAGAGAAAACCCTAAACAACCCAAACCCTAACCCAAGGAGATGTAACACAAAGAGTTTATGGGCCTCATTGGGGTGAGTTGGACAACCAACTTCCCCGCGTTGCAACTTGGTCATATTATCTCTGTTTGACGTGCATGATAACCTGTTGGAAAGATCTCATTAGATTGCCAAAAAAATGTCTTTTAGGGCCTGAAAACAGCTTCGGAAGTTTAGGACCCGAAAAACTACAAAAAAGTGTAAACTTTGCTATAATTAAGGAAACTAAAAAACTTAAAGAAGCAATGGTGGGGGTCCAAGTGGAATTTGCGGGTGGCCACCAATATCCACCTGTATCATTCCTCCCCCCTTAGAAAGCAATGGTCCCCATTGTGTTGAGTTCCTCCATGATATTAGGAAACTTCTGCTGAACTTGGTGCTTGGTGAGCCACGTGCCTTGCTAAAGGAGTTGGCTTTGCTTTGAAAACTCGATACAATTGGATCTTTTGATGGCGAGTGTTATTGATTTGCGTGTCCATGATCTGATCAGTTGTGGCTTGCTCCATGCAATCTAGATTTAACTCTATAGGTGTGAGTTGTTCTGCAATGTCTCATGTGTCCAACAATGGTGGGGAGTATGGTAGAAGGCAGTCCATATTGAACACTAGGTGTAGGCCAAGGAATGGGGGAATGCTAAGCTAAAATGCATTGTCACCCACAACCTTGGTAATGGTGTAAGGACCATATTGGAGTGGTTTGAGTTTACGATAGGCTCTGGTAAGGCATTCCTTCTGCAAATGAAACCAGAGTTTGTCCCCCACCCGAAACTTGTGTGGCACTTGATGTTGATCATGTCACTACTTGTACTTGGAATTTGATTTCTCTAGAATGTCATGTACCTTCTGGCAGATGTTGGATGTGCTCATTGAATCTGCACCTTATCAGCTTCCAACTGGACATGAGCCGAATCTGCCTGAGTAGCTACAAATGGTATGGCCACATTAATGGGACATAGTGGTTGGAATCTCGAGCACAACTAAAAAGGGTTGTGGCCAATCGAGCTGTGGAGAGCCCAGTTATAGTTGTGCTAGACATAGGGAAGGCTCTCATCCCATGTGCATGGATTCTTTGAGTTTTACATGTGCAACATGTGTATGATCATCCTATTGATGATCTCTGTCTAGCCATTAGTTTGGGGATGGAAAGTTGTGGACTTAGTGATCTTGGTGTCTAGCATTAACTAGAGACTAGACCAAAATGTACTGAGGAACCTATTGTCCTTATCTGAGATGATAGACTTTGGGATTCCAAAATGTATCCACACTTGTTCAAAGAAGATTTTACCAGTGGCTTATGCTGTGATATTCTTCTTGTAAGCCGCCATAATGGTCATCTTCGCGAATCTGTTGATGACTACAAAAACATAGTCGTTGCCATGGTTAGTAAAAGGGAGGCCCGACATGTAATCCATGGATATGGATTCCGAAGATCAACTAGAGGTAGGCAACAGAGTATAGAGGCCTTGCTTCTTAATGGTCGATTTTGCAATGGTGCAGGTAGTGAATGATCTGATGTACTTCTTGACATCCTATCAAAGATTCTGTTAGTAGAAATATTTCTGTAGTATTGCCATTGTTTTCTCGACCCCGAAATGCCCACGGCCCGACTGTATTGCGCTTCCAAAATCATCTTGGCTCGCTCACTTGAAGGAACACAAAGGTGTCCCAGGTAACATAGCAAGGCATCCTGAAGGTGAAAATATGCAATTTTCTGACCCTCCAAGAGCCTCTGGTATGTGTGGTTGAACTATGGGTCGCTTTTATAGAGAAGTGGCCAATCAGAAGTTTCATACCCACAAGAGTTGAGAACGATGGTTAATTCCATGATCAGTGGTCGGCTGAGGAAGTCTGGAACATTATTGGTGCTACCCTTCTTATACTTGATATTCAAATGGAACTGCTGCAGGTATGTGCACCACTTTTGATGGTGATAATTTTGCAACTTCCCTTGCATCTGTATGAACTATGGGGGTTGGTGGTCTATGTGGATGACCGTTTCCTTCCCCAAAATGTAATTCTTCCATTGTCGGCAAGCCTGCACAATGGAATACATCTCTTTTTTATAAGTGGGATACTTCTGGACTATGTCTGAAAGTGTTTCACTATGATATGCCATTGGATGCCCCTATTGTCTAAGGACTACCCCAATAGCATAGTCAGAGGCATCTATCCTGATCTCAATTGGTTGTTGCAACTCTGGTAAAGTGAGCACTAGTGCACAGTGGAGGTGATGTTTCAACTTTGCGAATGCCTTTTGTTGAGATTCATACCAAAATAATTTTTCTTTCCCTTCTCCCTTGGTGACTTGACTCAAGGGCCAAGTGATATGAAAGAATCCCAACACGAATGTGCGATAGAAATTGGCAAGACAGAGAGAGCTATGGAGCTCTGTCAGAGTGGTTGGGGCTGGCCAATCCCAAATGACTTGGATCTTCGTTGGGTCCACATGCACCCCTCATTCATCAATAATGTATCCTAGATACTGAACCCGGGTCATGCCAAAAGTGCATTTCTCCAAATTGGCACACAACTTGTGTTGTTGTAGTGTTTAGAGAACCTGTCGAATGTGGTGGAGGTGCTCTTCCCAACTCTAGCTGAAGCTCAGGATGTCATCGAAGTATACTACTACAGATGAGTTGGCTAATGGCAGCAAGATGTCATCCATTAGCCTCATGAAGGTTGCAGGAGAATTCATGAACGTAAAACGCATAACCAACCATTCAAAAAGGCTCTCCTTGGCTTTAAAGGCAGTGTTCCACACATTAGACGGTTCGATTGGTACCTAATGATAACCGAACTTCAAGTCGATCTTGCTCAAATATTTTGCCCCCTTTAGTTGGTCCAGAAGGTCATCAATCCATGGGATTAGGGACCTATTATAGATAGTGATCTTGTTCAATGCCCGGTAGTCAATACATAGTCTCCAAGTCCCATCCTTTTCCTGTACCAACACAATCGGGCTCCCACAGGGTGATGAACTTGGATGGATGTGACCTTTCTACAACATCTCCTAAATCTGCCTCTTTATTTTTTCATTCTCTAGAATGGAGCACTAATATATTGGTCCATTGGGCAATGACACACCTCGGGTCAGATCGATGGAGTGCTTAACCTGACAGTGCAGAGGCACCCCTGTGGGGGAGGTGAATATGTCCTCGTACACCTCCACAACCTTTTCCATCTGTTGTTGCCATGCGAGGGGGCACTCTTTAGAGGCTGTGGCCACTATCTTATTCTTTCCATAAGGGCGTATAATCAGAAAAAAAAATAATTTCAGTTTCCGAAATGAGCTTACTGCATTGTTTTGTAGTAACCAAAGAGATGGTGGTAGGTGGTGCTACCTCCGATATCCTGTACAACTTATTTCCCATAGTAATAATAACAAGACAAGGAATTAACTCATACACAACATGTCACTTCCATAAGTATGGTTGCCCTAATAATACATCACAAACATCAAGGGGAGTAATGTCACATAATACCTCATCGGTGAAGGGCTTGATGTTGTATGGAAGGTGGCACTGCTAGCTCACGTGAAGATCTCGTCCTTGATAAAGCCACCCGATGGTGTATGGTTGTGGATGTGCTATGGTCAATAAGCCCAGCTGCTTCACGACCTCTGCTGAAATGAGGTTCTTTTGGCTCCCGTTGTCAAAAATGAACTGTAGTGGGGAACCCTTTAGCCACATCTAGGAGTGGAAGAGGTGCTGCTCCTCCTCTATATCTTCGAGTTCCTCCTTTTGGATATTCATGGTGGCAACGATGGCGTTTGGATTTGCATCGATAATATGCTTCCCTTTGTCATTCCCCTTGTCAGGTTCTGACTTAGAGTCATAACATGCATATGATTCTGAAGCCTTTAGCTCAGCCACCGGTGACTGCTTGGCCCGACACTCACTTGTGTTGTGAGTGGAGCTCTTATGGAACTCACACCACTTTCCCATGTCCTTCAGCTTCGCAGTGTTGTTCTTTTCTTGCAACTTTGGCGGGCTGTCCTAGGCTACCCCGCCTTGGCTTTTTCCTTTGTTTTGTAGTTTGGGGTCACCTTTCCCTTGTTTTGAATTCGCTGATCCAAAGTCTCGCTTCTTCTGTTCAAACTTTTGCTCGATCTTGACCGCATATTGGTATGTCATGTTGAGCGAGGAGATGTCTAGGAATTCCATCTCCTCCTGGATGTACCTGTGTAGGTAGCTGAGGTACTTGAGAACCAAATTCTTCTCTGAATCCTTAATACCCAACTTCGTGTGAAGGGTATGAAAAACATTGGTAAACTCTGGCACATCTTGGTCCCTTCGCTGTCGCATCGTTGTCCACTTTATGTATTTATCCTCATAGCTCTTGATAGGATAGTATTGCTCCTTAATTGCATCCCAAAATGAGTTCCAAGTGGGTGCAGCTGAAAATAGTGAGTTCGTACTTTCATCCTTCTGCTCATAGTAGGTTTCCCACCAGCCCTTAATGTGGCGGGCTGCTTTAAGAAGTGAAAAGGTGATCTTTTCGTAGCTGGAAAAATCATGAATGAAAAAATATCCTTCTAATACATTTAGCCACTTATCTACAGTGTCTTCATCTATCTGACCCTCATATATGGGAATGTCAAAGTTAACTTGTACCTTAAAGGGTGTGGTGCTTCTAAAGTAGCTTCCAGAAGTAGATGCATCACCCCTGGGTAGCCCATGAAGGATCTGGGCAAATTTGTCAATCATCGCATTGCTTTGTCGCTCGAGGGCTTCCTCAAGCAAGAGTTTGATAGGATCTCCCGCCCCCTCATCTTTCTTTTCATCCGCCATGGGAGGCCGTCGGGATTTGCGATGCTAGTCTTGCAAAGGTTCGACTAGTTCAAGCCCTAACTCCTTATATCCCGACCTCGTTGGGGACATGCAAAGAAAAAAAGAGAAAGAGCAAACCCTATGATACCACTGATCCAGATTTAAATAGGAACGCAACAAATTACAGATATAACCATAAATACAAAGATGCAGTAGAACTAACGCTTCATTTCATTAATATCAAATACTCAAATATGCTTAGAAACATAATGGAAATAAGACTAGCTCGGGCAATGGTAGCTTATCTCTGAGAAGCGATGTGGCAGCTACATGCCTTTGAATTGGATTATAATGAGGCTCAAAGGCATTTTTATTATTGAACAATAAGAGAAAACCCCAAATGACTAAAACCCTAACACAAGGAGATGTAACACCAAGAGTTTATGGGTCCTATTGGGGTGAGTTCGACATCCAACTTCCTTGGGTCGCGACTTGGTCATATTATCTCCATTTGACGCGCATGATAACCCACTGGAAAGATCTCTCTGAGGACTACAACAGAAAAGGTGATTTTCAGTAGAAAATCGCTGGTGCTAGATTTCCAAAAAAACATCATTTAGGGCCTCAAAACGGCTCCAGATGTAGGACCCGAAAATTGCTAAAAATAATAAACTTTGCTACAATTAAGGAAACTAAAAAATTGAAAGAAAAAATGGTGGGGTCAAAGTGGAATTGGCGGGTGGTCACCAATATCCACCTAGATCAGACTTGATAAGGGTGAACTGTGAACATCTAAGGCAATTTTCAATTTGAAAACCCTCCCCAAAAAACCAAATAAATGGTGAAAGGTAAAATAAAAATCATGAAAATTAAGATCTCGAAGAGATGATTTACGTGGAAAATATGTCTCGCGATTTTGTTCAACAGTTTTCTGAAATATGCCTCTAAATTTTTTGGTGAAGATCACCTTTATCACTCTCAAAAGGTAAAATACACAAACAGTAAAGGCTTTTTACCTTTTTGGGTTTTTATAACTTTTTAGGCCTACTAAAATATTAAAAGCTTTTTACCTTTTTGGGTTTGTATAAGTTTTTAGGCCTATTGAAATATTGTTTTTTCTTATTAACCTTTAAAATATAAATTTATTATGTTTTCCACTATATTTTTTAGTGAGGATATTTATTTTGATTTTAAGTGTGCATACCATAGGTTATTTACGAAAAACAAACCATCTTGGCATTGAGTATATATAGATCACTTTTTTCAAACTTGTTAAAGCTTATGAAAAAACAAAACCAAGGAGTTCTCTTTACACCCTTTTCAGACTCCTTAAACATGAAAATATTGTCAAGTACTTGATTGTTCAAACTCATAAAAGTAAATGAACAACCATCTATTTAGTAATTTTAACCCTTTTACAAATTGAATTAGACTATTTATAGAAAAGGTATACGTTGACTAATCATAGTTAATAGAGTTCTCTTCTGCATTATTTTACGCTTTTTCGGGCTTGAGGGACTCAATCTATGAAGAAATAAACTACGGAGTTTGCTTATGTGTTTCTCCTGACTCCCTAAAACTAAAAAACACCGAGCTTTACTTTCTCCAGGCTCATTAAAATTTAGATTGAAAGAGCCAAATGAGTTTTATTTTTGTGTCTTTTCAAATTATTTAAACATGAAAATGACATCGAGTTACCCCATTAGTGGACTCGTAAAACTTAAATAATGTAGGACTCATTATGCGTGATAACACCGAACCTCTCCTTCCTAGTGTTCTTTAAAAATACTTTGAAGCACTCATCCAAAGGATGAGATTACATGGCAATCATATGTTATGCTCCTTAAGCTTGTAAAAAATAAAGATGTACTTGCCAGTAATGGTCGGGGAAAAGTGAGAAAGAACCTTTTTTTTATTTTATAAAAGGCAGTATGTCACTCTTGAACATGACACTCCATCACTTTTTTGTGTTTGTGTTGGGAAATACATTTGCTGCTCAGTTGGCCATACCTTATAAAAATTATTTAATTTCTTTGGGTATTATTTTTGTGTCAAATGTTGCCAAGTCCTCATGTCATGTCACTGATATGTTCAAGAGAAGTACAACCCGAGTCAAATTACTTTGCTAGTCATAGCCTTTAGTTGCATTGACCATCCCTGAGTGAGCCTTGGATTACTCTAAACTATTATTCTTCAAAACGTGTAATGAGTTTCGTGTCATAGGCCCTCTTGCAACAAGTCACTTCCTATCAACTTCAACTCACTATCTAGAAAATTGATCTAAAAACCTTCAGTACCTTGGGGCCTACATGCCTTAATGGCAGGTTTCTCACCTTTGACGACAAGTTTTCATCATTGACCTTCGATTAAATGATTCTATGAGTGTTTAACATTAGCACATTGATTCACACTTCATATATTTTACTGGAAGTACCTTGATATCATTGTCATTATTGGTGGTTTCTCTCATAATTGTTAACGATTCACATTTTTGACTGGTAATCAAGTGGTTTCTACCATGTTCGACTTCTAGACACTCATTCACATTGTTAGATTCAGAGTAGGTATTGAAAGATGGATATTAAGACCGTGGAGCTAGTTTCATCCATCAAGGTTATGTGGAGTTATTAAATATTCATGATTGTAAACTTACATCCATTGATGATTCTATCCATTGTATTCCTCTATTGACATGGATCTTTGTATGTATTTCCGTACTAGTTCTTTGAGACATTTATACTCTGAGTATGGGAATTCCTACCTCAATGATGATTATATATTGCATTGTCACATTTGATTGATTGTTTAAGGTCTCCGACCGTAGTCTATAATCCAAACCTTGGCATGAAAAAGCACTCCAGTCATCAAATATCCTCTTTGAATTTTCACTTTAGGGGGAAATATGTTACATGTCATTCACATTAGGTAAATGACAATTGGTTTTGATCTTTCGCTATCCATAAATGTGTTTGAAAGCATTCCCTTGCAAATTTAGAATCCAAATTATCCCAAAGAAAGTACAATTCCTCAATCCCAAGGTTAAAAACATTTTTTTTGGCTTCATGTGCAGTTCCCTAATAAATTTTTATGCATACACAGAAAATTCAATTAGGAACTATACATAAGGATGAACTATCTTAGACCGCGACCTACGAACATGAATTAACGCATGTAAAAATAAAAATAAAGTCTAGAAGCATTGTTGGTCATATTTGTCCCAACCCAGAAGTTTCAAATGGTTTCCTATTCACTATTGATCCCTCCCATCGTGGGGAAACTCTATCTCTTTGTGGAATCCCTATCCCACCATTAGTGGATCCCATTCCTTGGAAAATGGATCCCAAACTTCCCATTCTTAGCCTATAAATCTAACCCAGACTTGAAGATTGAGGAGGACTATTGGAAGAGGGTTTATGTTGTAGCAATAAGTTTGGAAGGCTATGCATTCAAGGAGAGGGTTGGGGATTGTGGGAAGGGACTAGCAACATCAAGGCTTCAAGGTTGTAAGACTGTTCCCCATTTTATTAATATAAAGACAATTTTTCTTTCTCAACTATATCTTTGTTGATACAATATTTAGGATTCCTTGATCACCTACATAGATTGTGATTGAATATTGGTTAGTTCATGATACATGGTTGATTTAATTACTCCATTTATCTCTTATGTTATATACTAGATGCTTTGGTCTCATGTTTGTCTTTGTCTATGTAGATCTCCTTCAAGACATCATGGAGAAGCTGTGGGAAGCAATGAGAAGATCTCTAAAGCATCAATGGGGAGTGGATGGTCGAAATATTTGAAGGGGAATTCATCAATCATTTCGATTAAATGGTAAGTGGCATGTATCATAGTATTTGTTTCAGTCAATCATAGTGTAGAGAAAGGTAGCAGTTCTTAGTTTTTTTTTCACTAGATTTCTTTGGAGTCTAGGGAGATCGCTCTTGTATGCAAGAGGGATAAGTACACATAACACTAACTAATATGGGCTTTAATATGCCTTGGATTATTTAAGTTTGTCCCTTTTGATTCACACAACTTGTTGTTTTTCTAAATAGTTTATGATGGCCCCCTATTTTTCCAACCAATCCATGCCTACAAGCACGTCATATGATCCTAGGGAGGTACATTTAGGTTAAATACTAAAAAATATCCATTTAAATCAAGATGGAGTTACTTTACTTGACTGGTTTCTCTTCTCTTAGTGCTAGTTACTAGTTGTACCAGCCAAGCAATCTTATACTTTTCAGTTTATTTTTTACATTTTTCTACCACTTGTGTCCCAATGTAGCTTAAACTAGCTCATGGATCAATTAAAATAGAAATAGGTTGGTTTAAAATAGTACCTTCAATCTCGATCATTTTTTGTTGATGATCTTCTTGTCTATCCTCCAAGGCTACACCTATTCTTGAAATATTTCTACCTACATCATTCACTGTGGTGGCTTTGTGAACTGATTGGGTATTTTGGATAGATCTGGGATTATGTGGATAAACCATCAACATATGAGGCTCACTACACCCCCAACATTTTAGCGGTTCTTTTTCTTTATCCCCGCTAATATTTCTACTATTAAGATCCATGGGTTTACACCCATCTTGAGATTGTGCAGGTTGATTTGTGTTTCCCTTTCTATAATTTTTCTATTGATGTTCCTTCCCAAATTTTTTAAGATAAGCAAGTTTATTTTGTTTTTCCCCAATTGGAGATTTGAGAATGTCCTTACTCTGCTAAAACTTGGTGCCTTCACCCTTATTCCTAAAATGTTGATAACACAAAAACACCTTTCTTACAACTTCATCCATTTTCTTAGGATTCTCTAACTCAATCCTTTCCTTATAGATAGTGGGTAAACAATTCACAAACCACTGCACCTTGGATTGTTCTTCTTTAATTTAGGGCACATACCACAGTAAATTGGAAAAATTTTCCACAAATTTGTCTAAGGTTAACTATCCCAACCTTAACTCATGGAGCTCCTTTGCACGACCATCATAATAACATTCATTTAAATAACAAGACTTTTGACTACTTCCGGAATTCCTCCCAAGATATTGTATTTTCTTCCAACATATGCACACTTTTAGCTTCTTCCCACTAGAGAGCAACTTTTCCTTGTAGTTGATAAATGACCAATCTAGCCTTCAATTTACTCTTGTATTCATAAACTTGAAAATATTTATTCATATTAAGAAACGATGCTTCTGCATCCACTTTTTTTCCCCGTCAAAAGTAGGGGGCTTAATTTTCCTAAATTCCCCTTGTAGCTCTCTTTGTTTCATTCTCTTTTTTCTTCTTTGATATGCTCTATCAGATTCCCCCCCACTTTCAAATTCCTCTAATTTTGTGCCCCTTTTATTTCTTTTCAATACTTCAGGTTCCACAATTTTATGGCTAGACTTTCTAGTCATCCCCATGATCATCCTTTCCTACTCCTCACTAGCCTCTGACAGGCATTCATTACTTCTCATCACATAGGACAACTCTTGCTGAAGATTTCTAATAACATCCATAAATTGATAAGTTTCTTGGGTAGCCCCATTTCCCAATTTGACATACATGTCATCACCTCTTGTGATGGCTAGAGGGGGATTCTTGGCCATTTTATTGTAGTCATATCACTTGATTACCTTGTGATTCAAACAAAATCAATTATTAGTTCTACCTTACTTCAACTTTTCAAGTCTACACAATATTTTTTATTTGTCTGGTGGTTCCTTAAGGCTGCAGTTGTCAGCTTGGGCTCTGATACAATTTTTCATCAGTCCACTTTTGAGCACTATATATATATATATATATATATATATATATATATATATATATATACATACATATATATATATATATATATATATATATATATATATATATATATATATATATATATAAACATAAGCATTAGTGATACCGGTTATGCTTACTTGTTCCATATGCAACTTATATCTCATATTTTTCTCCTTCAACTTGCATATATATAACCGAAGTGTATATTTAATTAGAACTATAATATCTTGTTTGTCATGCTAGCACTTTCATATTCCCTAACATTTTCATTACAAATTGAGCTGTAACTCTATATAGGTATCAAAGTCCCTTTCGACCTTGGTGTCATCTACCATGTTTTTTCCGGTGGGAAAGAGGACCTAACCTTTCCATGCTAAAGAGGGCCTAACCTTTCCATGGTGGGTTCCATGTAATTACCTAATTTAAATTTCTTCCTAGTATGGTTAAAACATTACTAATGTGGGTCGCTATGGTGGTAGGGTTGGGTTATTCCTCACTCAACATACCAAGCATTTACAAGAGAAAGTGGGACGTATGGTCTTTGGAATAATCAGAAAATCCTTTGTTGACACGTACAACCCTACCATGTGAGGTTCGCAGGGGCTTGTCAGTCATGAACGGTGGGATGCAGATCTTGTCAACTGATGATGCTTGTTTCTCCTCAGGAAATGTAATACTATTCCTTCATCAACTTTCTGTTCCATTTGTCATTTTCATGTATTGGGTTGTTTTTTATTCTTGAAGTCATGGCATACATCTCCAGGAGTCGGAAGTTGGGCTATTGCTCGAGTCATTGCAATGCATCACCCTTTTTACTGTCAGCTTAGTTGGTTCTTTGTTCCAGTGTAATTGTTGCTAAAAATTTAGTTTTATAATGGTGCATTATTCTATTTCAGTGAAAACTCCTATTTTCTTCACTGAAATTTATAATAAGGGTTTAAACTGTCTTTGACTACCATGTTCTGAGAACTATTACTGGAATGTGCCACTGCCAAATAGATGGTTTCATGCACATCCATTTTTTTTCTACTGGTAGTGCATCAATCATATCGAAAACCTTGTCAATACCATGAACCTTCCTTTGCTGACATGTAATTTTTTGTGTTTTTAACTCGAGCTGTAGGTACTATGTCAATAATAGTAAGGGTTTCCTTATGGTTTATACCCAATTATAGATTTATTGTGACTCACCTTTGTTCCTAGCAATGGAATTTCGCTCGACGATTACATATTTCCTGTTGTAATTTCATGTTCCCAATTATGTGCTAATGGGGTTTCATTTTCTTCTTTATCCAGATCCATTTCACTAGGGAGTACCACATAAGTTCACAGTATTTCAAGGTTATCTTTTCCTTCGATAGGTTGGACAAATTATTTTCCCAGGCTAAAGTATTTATATATATTTTCCAAATTTATTGTTCTTTTCGCCTTATGCCTAACAAGTATTTTTTTCATTGACTTGTTTTGTTGGCTTCATGAAGCTTTCTCCTTAATGTTCCAACACTCATGACATGAATACCCTCTACAACCTACTGTCTCTTACATAGGTAAAATGTTTCTTAAGGTTTTGCATTACGTTTATATGATTTGCTTAATATTTCCATTTAGGTATTGCACATTCCTAATAATATTCTTTCGTTTCTTTACAGGTGATCCAAACATAAACAAGAATGCAAGAAACTACATGTTTAACCATAAATATAGAGATGCAATAGAAATAACACTTCATTTCATTAATATTAGAATACTAAAATATGCTTACAAACATAATGGAAATAAACTAGCTTGGGCGATGGTAGCTTATATATGAGAATAGAGGTGGCAGCTACACACCTATGAAATGTATTAGAATGAGGCTCAAGGGCCTATTTATTATTGAAAAACAAGGTAAAACCCTAAAAAACCAAAACCCTAACCCCGGGAGATGGAATGACAAGAGTTTATGGGCCGCTTGTTGTTAGTTGGGCAGCCAACTTCCTAGGGTCATAACTTGGTCATATTATCTCTATTTCGCTTGTACGATACCTTGTGGGAAAGGTCTCTCTAAGTACTCTAGGATTTGTGATAGTATCTTGCCTATGGCTATGGGCTTGCTGTGGACCTCAAATAAAGGTCGTTTATAGGGTTCAAAATGTTCCAGAAGTTTAGGATCTGGAAAACTGCTATAAATAGTAAATGCTGAAATAAACAAGGAAATACATGAAACTAACTGGAGTTCTAGGTGCAATAGGTGGCTGGCCACCAATATACACTTGGACCATTCCTCCCTACTCAGGAAGAAAAGTTCTCCATTGTGTGCAAAGACTCCATGAGGTGGAAATTTTTGTTGAACCTGGTACTTGGTGAACCACTTCCTCTAGTGAAAGAGTTGGCATGTTTTGACAACTTGATATAGATGGATCCTTTGTTGGTGAGCGATCTTGATGTGTGTATCCATGATCTAATCAGTTGTGGCATGTTCCATGCAATCTAGGTTTATCTCTATTGTTGTGAGCTTTTATGCAATGTCAAATGTGTCTAGCAATGATGTAAAGCATGGCTGAAGGCAATCTACATTGAACATTGGGTGCATATGAAGGAATGGTTGAATTTTGAGCTCGAAGGAATTGTCCCCGATAGCCTCAGTGATGGTGTATGACTGATATTGTAGTGGGTGAATCTTGCAATGGGGTTTAGTGAGGCACTCTTTCTACAAATGTAGCCAAAATTTGTCACCCAGCTCGAACTTGTGGGGAACCTGATGATGATCATGGTGCTTCTTGTACTTAACATTAGCTTTGTACAATATTTCATGGACCTACTAGTAGACGTGTTGAATACCCTCAATGAAGTTATAAGCTGTGTTCGCTTCAGACTGGACATGAGTTGAATCTGCCTGAGTAGCTACAAATGGCATGGCCACATAAATGGGACATAATGGACGAAATCCCATACCTACCTAAAAGGGTTTGTGCTAGACATGGGGGAGGCTTTCAACCCATGTGCGTTGATTCTTCAAATTGTACATGTACAAAATGTGTATGCTCATCCTATTGACGAACTCTGTTTGGCCATCAGTTTGGGGATGGAAAACCATGGACTTAGTAAGTTTCATATCTAGCATGGTTGAGAGACTTGACAAAAATGAACTCAAGAATCTGTTGTCCTGATATGAGACAATGGACTATGAGATCCTGAAGTGCACCCACACTCGCTCAAAGAAGAGTTTAGTAGTGGCCTCTATCGTGATACTCTTCTTGCAGGGTGCGATAATGGCCATCTTAGAGAATCTGTCGACGACCAAAAAAACAGTCGTTGTCGTGCTTAGAAGAAGGAAGGTCTGACATGTAACCAATGGATATGGATTCCCAAGGTGGACTAGGAGTAGTAAGAGGAGTATATAGGCCTTAATTATTGATGGTTGGTTTGCAAATGCCATAGGTAGTTTATGATTTTATGTACCTCCCAACATTCTCACGAAGGTTCGACCAATAAGTATACTTTTGTAGTACTGCCACTATTTTCTCTACCTCGAAATGTCCCTCGACCCGACTATAGTGCACCTCCCAAATCATCTTGGCACGTTCACTGGAAGGAACATAGATGTGTCCCAGGTGGCATTACAGTGCATCCTGGAGGTGAAAATGTGGAACTTTCTTACCTTCAAGGAGTGTTTGGTATGTGCTGCCAATTTTTAGATCTCCATGTTAGACCAAAAAAAAATTATTTTGCATCGCCCTTGGTGACTTGACTTAAAGTCCAAGTGATATGAGAGAACCCCAACATGAACTTGCGGTAGAAATTGGAAATATCTTGAAAGGTGTGGGGCTATGTTAGAGTGGTTGTGGCTGACCAATCCTAAATGAATTGTATCTTGGCTGGGTCCACATGCACATGCTTCTCATTAATTATGTACCTCAGATATTGAACTTGGGTCATGCAAAAGGCGCATTTCTCCAAATTGGCACACAACTTGTGTTGTCACAGGGTTTGAAGGACCTATTGAATCTATTGGAGGTTCTCTTCCCAACTCTGGCTAAAGATCAAGATGACATCTTAATAAACCACAACGAATGCATTGGTGAAGGGTTGCAAGATTTCATTCATCGATCTCATGAAGGTTTCAGGGGCATTTGTCAACCCAGAAGGCATGACCAACCATTCAAAAAGGCCCTCCTTTGATTTGAAGGAAGCCTTCCACACATTGGAGGGTTCGTTAGGTATCTTGTGATAGTCGGACTTCAAGTCAAACTTTCTGAAATATTTACCCTCCTTGAGGTTGTTCGGAAGGTCGTCAATATGTGGGATTGGGTACATATTTGGACAGTGAATGTTTTAGTGCCCCATATTCAATATAGAGTCTCCAGGTCCCATCCTTCTTCTGTAACAATAGAATCAAGCTCCCATAGGGTGATGAGCTTGGCTTGATGTTCCCTTTCTACAAAAAATCCTAAATCTACCTCTTAATCTCATCATTATATAGAATAGAGCGTTGATAGATCAGTCCATTGGATAGTGGCCCACCCGGGGTTAGATTGATAGAGTGCTTAACCTCACAATGCAGAGGTACCCTTGTAGGTGAGGCGAAAATGTCCTTATACTCCTCCACAACATTGTCCATCTATTATTGCTATGAGGAGGAGCCTTGCCTGGAATCCATGGCCACAACCTTCTTCTTTTCGTGAGGGCGAATCATAAGGAAAACAAATTTATTCATCTGGGAAATGATCTTACTGCATTGCTTTGTAGTGATTAAAGGGATGGGGGCAGGCAGGGCTACCACCAATATCTAATACAACTTATTTCCGAAGGTAATAATCATAGAGATAGGTATAGCCTCATATACAACATACCACTTCCATAATTATGGTTTTCGTAATAATACATCACAAACTTCAAGAGGAGAAACATCACACAATACGTCATCCATGAAGGGCTTGATGTTGTAGGGAAGGCAAAACTGTTGGCTAACATGGAGATCTCATCCTTCATGAAGCCACCTGATGGAGTATGGTTGTGGATGTGATGTCATTGATAGGCCCAACCGCTTCATGACCTATGCTGAAATGAGGTTCTTTTGGCTCTCAATGTTGACAATGAACTACATTGGTGAACCCTTCATCCACATCTATAAGTGGAAGAGGTGTTCCCCCTCCTCTGGATTTTCAGGCTCACTCTTCTAGATGTTGGTGGTGGCCATGGTTTCACTGGGATCTACGTAATTGCTATTCTTCCATTTGTGATTCCCCTTGTTAGGTTTTGACTGAAGGTTGGAACATGTGTCTGATTTAGAAGCCTTCATCTCAGCCACCAGTGACTGCTTGGCCGAACACTCACTTGTGTTGTGAGTCAAGCTCTTATTGAACTCACACCATTTTCCCATGTCCTTCTTTGTCTTCGAGGTGTTTTTCTTTTCTTGTGGCTTCAACGGGTTTCTATGGGTAGCCCCTCCTTGGCTTTGGACTTTGCTATATGTTTTGGGAGTGCCTTTTCATTGCTTTGGATTCACAAATCCAAAATCTCACTTCTTCTATTTAAACTTATTCTCAATCTTGAGAGTGTATTAGTATGTCGTGCCAAGTGAGGATATGTCTAGGAAATCCATCTCATCCTAGATTCACTTGTGTAGGAAACCACGGTACTTGAGTACCAAATTCCACTCAAGATCCCTGATACCCAATTTTGTGCAGAGGGTATGGAAAATATTTGTGAACTCTAGCACATCTTGTTCCCTTCCCTATCGTAGCATGGCCCACTTTATGTCTTTATATTCGTAGCTCTTGACAAGGTAATATTGTTCCTTGATGGTGTCTTAGAAAGAATCTCTAGTAGGTGCAGTTGAAAACAATGAGTATTCCCTCTCGTCCTTTTATTCACATTATGCTTCCCACCAGTCCTTGGCATGTGTGGATGCTTTGAGAAGTGCAAAACTAATCTTTTCTCGATTGGAAAAGTTGTGAACAGAAAAATATACTTTCAATAGATTAAACCATTTATCTATGACATCTGCATCTATCTAACCCTCAAATATGGGAATTCCAAAGTTAACTTGTACCTTGAAAGGAGGGGTGCCTCCAGAGTGGCTGCTAGATGAAGATGTGTCAAGTGTGGGTAGTAGTTTAAGGATCTTGGAAAATTTATACATCACTGCATTCCTCTGTCGCTCGACGTCTTCCTTGAGAAATATTTTGATAGGAACTCCTACCCCTCATCTTTCTTTTCTTCCACCATAGGAGGTTGTGAAGGTTTGGGAAGCTGGTCTTGCAAAGGTTCAACTAGATCGAGCCCTAACTCCTTATACCCTGACCTCGTTAGGGACATGCAAAGAAAAACAGAGAGATAACACACTACTCTGATGCAATTCATCCGAAATTAAACAAGAACGCAAAAATTAAAGATATAACCATATATATAGAGATGCAACAAAAATAAAACTTCATTTCATTAATATCAGAATACTGAAATATGCTTACAAACAAAATGGAAATAAACTAGCTCGGGTGATAGTAACTTATCTTTGAGAAGAGATGTGACAGCTACATGCCTTTGAACTACATTAGAATGAGGCTCAAGGGTGTATTTATTATTGAACAACAAGGGAAACCCCTAAAAAACCAAAACCTTAACCCCAAGATATGGAAGGCAAAGATTTTTTGGGCCCCGTTGGGGTTAGTTGGGAAACCAACTTCCCAGGGTCATAACTTAGTCATATTATCTCCATTTGGCAGGTATGATACCTTATGGGAAAGGTATCACTAAGTACTAAAGGATTTTATATAGAATCATGCCTACAACTACAGGACTACTGCAAACCTCAAAAGAGCGCCATTTAGGAGGTCAAAACTGCTATGAAAGTTTAGGACCCAAAAAACTGCTAAAAATAATGAATGTTGAAATAAACAAGGAAACAGATGAAACTTAGTGGAGGTCTAGGTGGAATAGGCAGGTAGCCACCAATATGCACTTGGATAAATAGGTATGTGCACCTATATGACCATTGTATGTATGTTTGCAATGTGGTAAGCCTACAATCGCTAATTGCTACTCATAATATAAGAAGTTTGTTATTTTCTTACTGAGTTTCCATATTCTTGTTGCTTGTTATGGGTGCCAAAGACTTCGATGCTTGGTCTATCTCAAGAGTTAGTGTTTAATTCGGTGGTCCATGCATACCCCCCTTAGACTATAGAATGTGCATGTATGTTCTTCTAAATGGATAAATGAGCTCATCTTTCTTCCGACTCGTGACTCACGATGTACTCTTTCATTTATAATTTAGACCCCCAAGGTTATGTAAATGTCTACTAAGAATACATTATGTACTTTTGATATAATACCCTTCACTTGGACTTTTACGGTTATTTAATTATTTCTTCTATGTTTTATCTTTTTTCTCACTACTTCGCATTAAAAAGGAAGTCACATATGACCATATATTAGGTTTCAATTTTTGATGTAGAAGAGGAACTATAAATCTCCCTGTTGTTCTTATATAATTTTCTACTATTATGCTAATCATGTCACTGCAAATTTAATTTTCTATTTTGGGTAATGTAGATATCTACCACATGGTGCTTGTGATCATGTTTTGTTTGTATTAAATTTAACTTGAAACAAAATTTTTTAAATGAGTCTTACATACAATGTAGAATAAGAGAAAGAGTTTAATACCACTCTTTCTAAGATTTATGATTCTTCACTTCTGGATTTATTTCTATTGATTCCTCATATTATTACTATCTCTATAAGATATTTCATCAGAAGAAATCGTCTAGTTCTTCCTCGCACAATTTCATATAATTTTGTTTTCCCGTTTGTCTCTAACTAAGAGTGCTACTCTATTTTCTCAGTTAGTATGAGACTTTCTACATTTATACTAGTTAATGTTGCCTTCCTAATGGGTTTAGTAATTTTGACCCTATGACTTACTATCCCTTGAAGTGTTTTAATATTAGTTATTTTTTTCTTTGGCAATAAATTTGGACCAAGGCTTCCTCTAATCCTAAGTTCTTTTCATCATGAACACAATACAACTTCTCATTAATTGTAATCGTACGAACTATTCTACATACTATGCACTGAATTTATCTCAACCATCATAAATATAATTAATGAAGTCTTAACATAATCGACATACAGAGATTGTTAAGCTACATAATACTTTTCATAGAAATTCCAACACTGTTTAGAATTGGTTAGCATAATATTCACCAAAATCATCCTTCATGGATATCTATATTAACTACTAACTCACTATCCTGTATAGGAGTTATACCATTCATGAGAATATCATTCGTTAGAGTATAAAATATTTACATAACTTTTACAGAATAAACATATATCATTTTCTATAACAATCTCTAAAATACTCCACATATAATTACAATATGTACCAAAATCTTTATCGCAATGTTCACGGAGATAAATATGTATAGATTTCCTAACCAGAATTGTTGCAGAAAATGCAATTGATGAGCACACTATCCACCCAACTATGACCTGTACCTCTAGTTTGGCCCAAGATGAGAGATAAATATGTATATATTTCCTAACTAGAATTGTTGTAGAAAATGCACTTGATGAGCACACTATCCACCCAACCATGAACTATACCTCTAGTTCGGCCCGAAATGAGAATGCTTGCCAAAGAGATCAACAACCCCTTGATCTATTTAGTAGCTATTGTTATACCTATTCTTTTTTAATTGATTTTTCCTTGACCGATGTCCCACTTTTGTGGTTTTCAACTCCACTAGCCCAGTATTTTCCTTTAAAGCCCGCTTTTCTCTCCCGCGATGCTTTATTCTTATCAATGCTTAACATCTTTCCCTAGTTAGAAATTTAATGGATTTTCTCTCCTATCCATTAAATATTATCTATAAGTCCTTGTCATGGAAGATTTATCTCAATCTCATCCACTACTGAGATCTTTTTTTTTCTTTCTTTGGTAAGAATCTCTTACTGAAGTGCCTCATTCCCAAGTACTTTCAACCCTTTTTTAATTAATAATTAAATTATCTATTACATAAGCATTTTAATATACTTCATGGATTTGCCACCATCCATTCTAACATGAACCAGTTTGAACGAATAAAACAAACATTACAGAAATGGAGGGCTATTACATACTTGTATTAACTAGTTAGACTAGTTAATGGTAGACACGCATGGTGATGATTAATAGTGCATGCTTGACTATGGTCAAATCATACTATATGAGGGTTTATTGTGGTCAACATCTGGCTCATTATAAGTGACCATGGTTGTTCTAGTTTAACTATAGTTTACTATGATTGACCATGGTGACCATCTTGACTTTTATTTGCCATGAGAAGGTACAATTGACTATAGAATACTATAGCTGACTATGTTTGACTATAGTTATCTATGATTGACTATGTTTCACCATGGTTGAGTAGTCAACCTAGTTGACAATATCAAGAAGTAGTAAGAATGGTTTTTTATTGTAGACCATGATTTAGTTTCATTGACAATGGTTGACTATTGTTAACTATAGTGAACTAAGGTTGAATAAGGGCAACTTATGGTTGGCATGAGTTCACAATGGTTAACATATGGATGATAACAAGCTAATATTTTTGGCCATGTTTGATAATCTTGACCATACATGATTGTGTTTTCTATGTATTTCGACATATGACCATGCTTGACAGTAATAGACGATGGTGACCATATTGCCCATGATTGAGTATTTGTGAACATGGTTGACTATGGTTGCCCATCATTGCCCATGGTTGACAATGGTTGAGTATTGGTAGGATAAGGTTTAATATGCTCAATTATGGAAGATGATGTTGACCATTGGTAGCTATGGTTGATTATGTATGAGCTTCATTGTTTATGATTGACCATTGGTGCTCATGTTTGAATATCACTGAATTTGACCATGTTAACTATGTTTGACCACATTTAACCATGCTTTATAATGCATACTATGAATGACCACATTTGAACATATTTGACCATGGTTGACAATGGTTTTGCATCAAAGGTTATAGTTGACAATTATTAATCATTCTTAACAACATTTGGTAATTGTGGCCACTTTTTCCACCTTGTCCATGTTTGACCACGGTTGCGTCTAGTTAACCATGATTGACTATAGTTGAGTATGGTTGGTGATGGTACGTTATAGTTGACTATGGAAGACCATGTTGACAGTGTGTGGCTATTATTAACCATAGGTGACTATGTGTAATCATGATTGATTATGGTTAACTATGGGTGTTCATGGCTGATTATGATTGAAAATAGATGACCATGGCTTAGTATGTTTGAACATGGCTAGATTAAATCACAACGTGACAATAGTGGAGGTTTATATTCATCACATGGTGACGTTACATTATGGTCATCATATTGTGACAACATTTTTATAGTCAGATTATAACATCAGGTTATCCTCATCACATTGCAACATTAATTTAAAGTTCATCACATAATAAAAATAAACTTCTCAAGAAATTATTGTTTAAGGGTTATGTTAAATTTGGATGGATATCAAGGGATTTCTTCTCGCTTTAATCACATTGGGTTGTGACCTTTATTAATTATAGATTGTAATTGGAGTTTTTCACATTGCGATGTTAAGGAGTTTTTGAGACAGCAACATTTGTTAACATATTAGCCTTCAATTAGTCTTGATGTTGGGATGACATTAGTCTTGAATATCCATTGGAACATATTTCATGTGCCATCATAGATTGTGATGTTCCCATATATTTATTTTACATTACAACATTCTTCTTCATTATGTTATGTTGAATAGTTACATTCATAAATGGTTATGAAACCTTGTGACATTCCTAAAGGTTATGTTTCAATGAGATATTCATGATGGATCATGATGGATTATGAGATTTTTCTTTGTCAAGTAAAAAGGAAATTTTACGTTTCTCATTAGATACCTCAAATTACAACATTTATGAAGGGTAGGATTATCTCCGAAGGTACATATCAACATAACCATGGGTGACTTAGATTAACCGTGATTTGGCATGATGGACTATGGTTAATCAAGGTCAACTATTGTTCACTATATTTATGTAGTTTTGACAATAGTGTTGGTTGACTTTAATCAATTTATTGTGTTCTTGAATGGTTGCATTATATTTAAATGTCCATCAAATTCCATAGAGCATTGAAACATTCTAGAGGGATTTTTATCGATTGAGATGTTTCTCATGGCCATGTTGCATTTCAATATTCATTTTTTTTTTGACAAATGTCAATTTTTAAGTTTCTCTAATATTATCTCACATTGTGGTGTTGACCAAATATTATATCACTTTTGGATATACCTCAAAGGTTATGTTTCATCAACATTTATTTTAAAGTATGGAACATTGTAAGCTTTACAATACAATATGGGAGAGATGTTGTCACTTAAAATTACATTAAAATATTAAATAAATAAAAATTAAATAACCACATATATATGATAATGTAAATTTTACAACATTTAAAAAATTAAACGAACTTAGATCCATTTTAAATATAAATATATCAAACACTAAAAAATTCAAAATTATTAATACTTGTTTTTTCAATCATTTAGTATGAAGAAATTACACTTGAGATAGGATTAAATTTAGAGTAAAAAAAATTGACCCTTCTTAATAAATGTACGTTGATATTTATCTTAGTGTGAAATTGCTATATTTCTTAATCATTAACTCAATTGGTAACCTACGTCAAGTATTATTTCAAATTTACAGTGTTTCTTAATTATTTAAAAATAAAATATTTAATAAAAAAAATTACACGGTTTTAACAAAAATACGCATATATAACAGGTAATATCTTTAAGCAACAATGTAAAAGGTATATAATAAAGTGGGACGAAGCATGTGTTTGTTAAGCCTTAGGAATAAATGTTATAAAACACTATCACACTATCAAAGCAATGAAAAAGGATGTTGAGTTTAATAAAATGTCACATTATAACGCTTTAAACTAAAATTATGGTTCATATTTTAATGTTATGACAAATTACAAACATAGAACATGTTGTATTAAAGATTGACACAAGAATTCCTCGAATGTTATTACATATTAAGAAATTTCAATAGTAATAACTTTAAATTTTATGTGATATTTAGTCAATAAAAAAAGTTAATTTAATCTAATATTGGATGATTAAATGCATTTTAAACTTTTAATATGAGCAAATGTAATATTTGAATGATATAAGTTAAAAACACCTATTATATGGTAAAAATAACATAACATATTTTAAAACGTAACTAAATTGAGGATAAACCTGACAGAAATTAACATCAACCATTAGTAATGACTGCATTTCCTATAAAGCCATTTTCTGCCAGCTTTCTCCTAGCCTTACTTCAACAAATATGTTGAAAATACCATACGATTGCCCTCAACTTCGATAAAAATCGAAGGATGTTCTCAGAAAGGTGGCATGAGTATCCTTTTCTAATAAAGATAAGGTTTAGCATGTGAATATGAAAATTTTCATGCATAGTGATATCATACAAAATGAAAATAAATTTATTAGTGTCTCCATTTTCCATAACCAGAAGACCAGAAGGTAGAGAAGACAAAATATAAAAAACTGTTTAATCATGGAGAAATATATGATAACCAAAGGGGATGAAAAAATAATCACCATTCTCAAAATTTGTGAGTGAATAGAGAAAATGAAATCAAGTTTAGAATAATATTTTATCTTCCTCCATTATAAATAATATATTAATCCATCCTAAATGCAATTTGAAAAAATAGGAGCTTTTTAACCAACATGATAATTTAAAGTGTGTTAATGTTAAATTTTATTATTTATCCGGTACTGAAACATTTTTTCTCATTCATTTATAAAATATAACTCCCATAAATTAATAAATTGATATGAGGTATAATGATAAAATAAGAAAATTGACCTATTGAGAGATAATAAAAATGAAATTCAAATGGTAGCATGAAGTTCATAAAAATCAATAAGATATAAAAAAAATTTATAAAAAAATTAATAAGCTGAACAAAACGTTATTTCTAGATATGGACTTTAATCATTACTCCTTTCTCCCTGATTGTAACATATGCATTATTTTCATCTTTACATAAAGAAGGAGAAAAGTAGTGATATGTGTACACTTGATATGGTTGTGAAGCTCAACCCTTGCGGGTCTTTGTTCCGAATATCAACTTTGGTTTATTCTAAAGTTACTCCATGTGGTTTGTGTTTAGCAAGGTGCATGTTTTTTCAATGTATCTATTTATGATATAATTTGATAATATGTGTTATTATTACAATATTTGAAATAGTTATATCGAATGGAACATGAAAACATTTATACAAAAGAACTATATAGAGTGAATATTGGAAGTTGGGAATTTGGGAAATTATTTTTAATATAACTAATTGTGTGATTAATTAAGTCAGTTTTTAACAATAGGTGAGATGTTTAACATATTTAACATGGAATAATAGGACTTCATTTCTAGATTAATCATTAATTACCTCGTTATCACATAAAAATTGATCACCTAGCCAAAATTGCTAAGGATTATCAAAATACCATGTTGATATGAGTTCTACACATTAAAGTCCACTTACACTTACGAAAATAACCTAAAGAACTACTTTTCCTCAATTGTTTTTTGGTAAAGTCTCCTTAATTTTTCTTGTTAAATTTACCCATTCACACAAAAATAAACAAATCCATCAAATTCATTTTATTTTCATTATTTTATGTATTTATGTGAAAGTAAATTAATTATTTTCACTCATTTAACTTCTTCACATGGAAATAATTCATCAAATCTTTTATTTATGAATTGTTTTCATTAACTAACTTAAAGAATCCTTATTCTTGAATTAGTTACCTGTAATAATGATAGTTAAGCACCCTTTCGACATTTTCCTCTAGCAAAAATAATAAAATACCAAAAGCAATTAGATCTTGATTTTGTCCAATAATTGTTTTTATTAATTTGACCACATCAAATCTAACAACTATATTGTTATAAATAGAAAATACTTTCTCTCTCCTTTTAATATGACCAATTCATCATCATCATTATCTTCTATTTCATTTGATACTTGCCACACTTGAGTTTTCACATCCACTAGTCATTGCTAGACGACCATTGAAGAGAGAGAATATTTACTTGTAGTTAGAGCATCAACAAAGGACCGTCACCAGGAGGAAGCTAATAGAGCATCATTTCACTTAGCAGATATCGCCAAAAATGTAATAAAAATCCTTATTTTTGGTATTTTTGGAGTTTTGTGATTCATCTATATGTTCTTTTCCCCTATAGTTTTGTTTTTGATTATGAATAAAAACTTTAATTTGCAATCACTAAGTTCTTGGGTTAATAAATATTGAATTTACTTGTTGGATTAACGACCAATAGAAACTATTTCTTGTTAATCCTTGCTACAAGATACATCCAAAAGACCTTGTATGGTACATCTTGAGAATTATATAGGGTGACAATTTTTTTTTGTTGAGAATAAGTTAATTATTAAATTAAATAAACTCTTTACGACAAGGGTAAATATCATATCAACATTTAATGTAAGATTATTTCAATCACCAAGCATTGTTTTTCCTTTCTTAAGTTAGTTAAGTGTTACTAAAAAAGGATTGATTTGATTCATTTCCCTGTTGGCAAAATATTACATTTAAAATGAAAACAATGTTTAATTTTTCCCAAAAAATATTCCCCCGGTGTTTATTTATAGGATACAAAGGCTTATCTCTCCCAAGAATAAGAGGAAAAATGTTACTCACAAGAAATATGGATCTACCATCGAAAGGAATAGATTAATTTTATAGAAATTATTCTTCCAAATGATAATTTGTCTAGGTGAATAACCTTGTATTTGTAAATATCATTTGGTAAAATATATTGAATATGCCTCATTTATTCTCGAAATATTTCTATATACTAAGAATAATAGTGTTTTATTTTGAATAAGAAGTTTCAAAAAAGTGTTATTTTTGTTTCCATATTGAAAGTAGCTTATACACGTTGGAGCAAGAAAAATAAATGGACTAATACAATTAGTTACTAAAATAAAAAGAGCGTGATAGATTCAATGAATAAAATAAGACTATTTATGTGAGTACTACCTTGAATAATAACTTTAAGAGGTTCATCATTTTCATCCTAAAATATATGTCTAAAAATGATGTTAAAAAAATGCCATTTTTTCCTAGCAAGGAGGATGGTGATAAAAATATGCTAATATTAGCAACAACACCACTAGACTAGGAATTTATTAACAAATCAAAAACATTTCCTACAACACCATTAGAGATCATTATTTACTTCCAACTAAAGTCTATATCAAATTACTTTGTTTAAAAATATGAAAGCTAGAATTATTGGAATTATTTTGGGAAATAAGTGAAGACAAAAGTTGTGACTCTTAAAAATATTTTCAGAATTGATTACTTGTTCAATGGAACCATATTCTTCTTTATCAGCCCTTTTTTTTTATAAAAGCCATTGTTTTATGAACATCTAATGGTGAATATGTAAAACTCCTCCAATTTTAAATATTTACTTCACTTAAAATGCATATATCTATTGGAATGATATGAAATGGTTTGTGCAAAAGAAATTTTATCAAACAAAACGTCTTAATGCTTCCTATACCCTCATTCGGAATAAAAGTAAACCATGATAAACTCAAAGGGTCACATGAAAATATCTATGCTTCCACGAATCTTCCTTACATTTGGCGTCAAATGTACAAGATCTTTCTATGCTTATTAGAGACAAATGTTCCCAAAATTCAGGTCAATTTTAAAATAGGTCAACAAAACTATTTTTGCATGAAAATTAATGGGGATCTTGAAGTTGCTTTTCAATGTATTTTTTCCGACATTTAAGGTAAAAAATGTGGCTACAAACTAAAAGGGGTGGCTTTATAATTATATTCTAGGTTTTTCTGTTCCAATATCGCAATTTACAAATATTTTAGCAAGGAATCTTCTATATGAACATAAATAATGATATTTATAACAACTTGCGAATAAACTTCTTGTCAACACATAATATTAAGTTTTATACCTATTTTCTACATTCAAGTCATGCTTTGTAATTTATTTAAAGACTACATGTTGAAAAACAACTAGTTAACAATAAACATTAGCATGTATTATAAGAATATCAACAATGTGAACATTTATCCTATCATCATTATATGTAGGATCGTATTTATTTTTCCTTTTCTATTGTAAGAATGTAATTGATTCATCATGAACCTCTAATGGAAATATGTAGTAACACACAATAGACCCCTTTTTTATACAAGAATATGGACTATATTTTGTAGGTCTTTGAACATGATCACATAAATGCTCATAATATAAGTGAGGATGGCAAGAAAAACTCTATGTACTCTTCAAAAGGACACCATTATATTCTATTGGTGGATGTCACTCACACACACACACATATTTTGAGGAAGGGTTTGACCAATCTAATGTTTCTATGTTTACGTCACCCACCAATCATAAGAAACCATGGATGTGGGATGAACCTATATGTTTCCATTCTTACATAAATTAAAAAAAAATATAATAAATATTTGTTCCATAAATAAAATGACATAAATTTGTACCAAAGCTATAAGCCATTAATCATTAAACAATTAACACAACATATACCAAAATTCACTCGAAAATATTTTCTTGAGTGTACCTTGTAATAAAATATATCAAATATATGGTGAATATACATTGAAACAATACTCAGATATTAGATATGATTTTAAAATTTTATGGACAGTTCATTTTTTGCATGATAATGTGCATTCTATGAATGAGATTGTGTAGGTAACATTTTGTAAAATATCCTCAATGTAAAAGATAATGTTGGAAAACCCAAGTACATAATCATCTATATGAGATTAGTATGATACTTTCTCTAGTAAGTCTTAACATAAGAATAAAATTGCATATCTTATTTAGCTAACTTATTGGCAGGTAAATCATTATGTTGCGAGTGCAATTCTTGAATTATTATAGGTGCATTGTCATGAATCTTCTTCTATGTAAAGACTATAGTTGATATTTAGCTATGATACTAAATAAGAATATTCAATAAGAAATACTAAAATTGAGGATTGCTTCCAAATAACTAATTAAATTATTTGACTAGATGCAATCCATACTCATGTATCTAGAGATTGCAAACATGAAGATGCTACCAATTGATGTTTCTAGTGGGGAGTAATGTGAAAAATTCCATGCCTAATAATTCATTTTTTATTACATTCATTGATGGGAGATGAGCCAGTATGTGGTCAATCTAATGGTTGATGAGGTGTCGAATCTCAATTTTCAGTAAATGTTCTTATTTCATGAAAAATTCTCCATATTCAGTAGGTAATCAAGCAACAAAAAGAAAAGGATGAGAGAGGCGCAATTGGTAAATTGGAAATTATTAAATTTCTACATAATTTATCTCTATTTCTTCAATATTACGATCAACAAAATAAGGTTTGATAAGAACAATTATTGGCCTTTCTAGGAACATAACAACAAAATCCATGACAATTTCAACATCCCTATAATATTTATCCATTTCAATATTTTATTGTGATGCCTCTATGACACATTCTTCCTTGCATAACATTCAACATATTTATTGTAATATCAGATTAACTCATGCTATTATCATCTCTTCAACCTATGTAAGTACTCTTAGAATAAGGCATTGTTCACCAACATCGATGTTATTCCAATGAGAGAAATGATGAGAATCTCAATCGATTTTACATAGTGTACAAACAATCCCTTTAACCCATTTGACAATATGAGTAGTACAATGATATTTTTCCCAAGGAAAAACCATAATTTGCATTAATAAATAAGAAAATTATATGTTCTAGATGTTATATAAGCATACAAAAAATGTCATTGCTGATCATATAATAATCAATTATAACAATATGTTCATATTCTATCTGATAAATGTTATACATATAAAAAAGTCCATCGGTGTCTCAAAAAAATATAAATCATCATTTGATACCATGTTTTCATGTATAATACCCAAAAAAAAATTGTTTGCCATAACATCAAAATTGTGGATCTTGAAGTAGCCAAAATATCCTAGCAATGTGTGTGTGTGTGTGTGTGTGTGTGTGTGTGTGTATATATATATATATATATATATATATATATATATAAATCATCATCATTTTATACCATGTTGTCCTATATAATACCAAAAAACATTTGTTTGTTATAACATCAAAACTGTGGATCATGAAGTGGCCAAAATATCCTATCAATGTGCAAAAATAAATATGTCACCCAAGTGTCATATATGTCTAAAGAAAATCATCAAAATGGAAGTGGTAATATTGATAGTGATGGTATCCATTATGATCATCTATCTTCCATATCCCACATGCACTTTTGACAACGCCTTTTGATACACAATTAGAAAGTGGGCTCCTTTCCCTGTAAATATGTTGACAAGAAATGAAATGAAATTGTATTTTTATCATCAAAACCTCATCCAATATAATTCTGAGTTTGTGCATGTGAAATACATACTTCTCATTGAATTAATCAATTATCACACTTGAATAACCATAAACTTGTAGTTGATGACATCCTTTCTCAATAACTAAGAGAAGAAGTAGTTTAAGGCTGAAAATTACTGCAAAATTGTTTGTACTTGTAACCAGTCCAACCTTTAATTTAAAAAATGGTTGCTATTTAAAAATATTACATTTCCACCTCAACATCTAGTACCATTTTGTGTGGATCCATCAAACTAAGCTCATGTCTTTGATTGGTCTATGGACTCAGCTATAACAATTCAAGTTTTAGTATTTTCTTCCTCCTAAGGAAGTAGATTGTATATAGAAAACACCTGAGCCCCTATTGATTCTCATTGAAGATTAATGCCATGAATTTTTTTCCAATTCATTCGAATCCAAATTCCAAAATAAAAAATAAAAGGCATGTTCCATAGTCAGTTTGGTGATGCCTCACTGCACCATGTCTTCCAAGCTTCATTTATAGATCCCCCCTGCCAAATGATGTGAGTAACTAAGGCTTGATAGATCAGGTTCAAAAGCTACCAAGCATAAGAAAAAATAAAAATAAATCTTCCATTGTTTCCTCCACTTCTTTGAATAAGGGAAACTAGGATGGTCCATGAAGAGCTCTCTTTTTGATATGTTCACTGGTAGGAATTTTATTTTTGAATAAGCACCATAAAAAAATTCTTGCTTTTGCTAGAATTTTTAGCCTCCAAATTTGTTTCCACCGCCATGAAAGTGTCAATGTCTCTTTATCAGTGAAAACATGAATGTGACCTTCCTTTGGAGTATATTTCCCTAGTGATGAATGTATCCAAAGAATCTCATCTTCCCTATCTTGGATTCTTACATGTGATTTTGTTAGAGTGGTGTAGACATTCCATGACTCATTCCATTAGGCCGATATATTTAAAGGCTTAGATGATAAACAATATTATCCCCAAATTGGTGTGTTCGCCTAACAAACTACTTGATTTAAGGTTCTATTTCCTTGCGTGTCTAGGAAGTTCACCAAATATTGGGGAAGGATATGTTGATTACCACACCTTGACCATGGGTCAATTCCAATTCAAACTCATTCTCTTGATCCAACTCTACATTCTAGCCTAGATTTAGTGATACAAAAAGAGTCTAAAACTACCTTCCATATCATCGATATTTTTGACCTACTCTTATTTTGTAGTGAGATCGATTACTCCACATATAGAGGGTAAATGTATTTCCTCTCGAAAACTTCCATCAACAAACTATTAGTTGTTACTAATAGTCATCCCACTTTTATTTCAAGGGCTCATGAGAAGCAAATAAAAATTTTAACCCCCATCCTCCTCACTTTATAGGGAGTGCTATAGTATCCCATCTAACCCAAGAAATTTTTTTGCCTTCTCTTGATCCCCTCCACAAATTAACAATGACACTTTTGAATTTGATTCAGGATAGCCTTGGGTATCCATGATAAAGACATCCAAAATCTAGGAATGGCCTCCAAAATAGATTTTATGAGAACCAGTCAACATGCACGAGATAACTACATGTGGCTCTATATTTCTAGTATTTCTTCAATTTTCATGAGGAACCACATCCAATCAACTTTTATGTAGTCATTTGGATTCAAATGGAATCCAAGATACTTCATCCCTTCATCAGAATTAATAGACTGAAAGGGAAATTGATTTTGATCAATTGTCATCTTTTCCCTAGAGTATCCAATCGTAGAATGAGTGGATTCCTGATGATTTTCCTCCATGTCAGTGGCCTTCTAGAATAAACAAAGTATACTCTCAAAAGCTACAAAATCCCTATGAGATCCATCCAGAAAGATGAGATCGTCTACAAAAGGTAGATGAATTAGATATATACCACCTGCGACCAAATTTCTTTCATGTGACCCCTTCTTTTTTCCTCCCTAACCAATCTACTTAAATCCTCCATGATCAACATAAATAAAAAAGGGGATAATGGGAATCCTTGACGGAGTCCCCTCTTAGCAAAAAAAAAAAATAAGATGTTAAGCCATTAATTAAAACAAAAAATGAAGAAGATGATATACGAAACATTATCCAATTAATAAAGATAACATGAAATCGGAAATGAGTTACCAACATTCTAATATATAGCCAGCTAGCTCTATCATAGGATTTTGACAGATCGATTTTAAGGATCATACCTTTCAATTTCTTTAGCTTCAGAATATGGAGTCCTTCCCATGCCACACTAATGGATTTGTGAATTTTATGATCCTCTATAAAGGAAAATTGTTATTAAGAGATATGTTGAGATAAAATAGGCTTGATTATATTTGCAATGATTTTGTAAATAAAATTACAGAGAAAGATAGGCCTATAATCATAAAATTCCCTTCGATCATCAAACTTAGGAATGAGCGTTATGAAAGTAGTATTGAAAGTTTCATACATCTGTAGAGACATTCTACATTCCTCAATTACCATCAATAACTCTACCCAAAAAAACTCATAGAGTTCAAGAAAAAGGTCCATAGCTCAACCATCTAGCGCTGGGATTTTGTCCTTCTTGAACCAATGCAATAATTCCTACAGTTTACCAGATGTAATTGGTGCCATCAGGTCCCTATTATTATCCTCGTCAAAAAATCTTGGGAATAGATGAGGAATCTGTATTATTTCAACTAATGAAAGCTTCCCTTGGAGCAGAAAAAAGAGATCGAAAATGCAACGGGGGCTTTACTCAATGAACCTTTGACCTATCAAATGTGTTCGTGGCACATTAAACAATACCCCTAATTTGAATAAATATTAAAAAATACACCTAAAAATCACATTATTTAACCCCCTACCAATACGAACCCAATACACCTTTCCATTTTAAAAAACCCCTACTTCCACTAGATATTGTAGGTATCCATTTTTTCGTTAACATTTTTTACACCCGTTTATATTTTTTCATTAACTTTGAGCTTCATTTTTATACCTACCAATATAAAAACACTTTACCCCTATATAGCCCCCATTATATTATGCTATTTTTCTCAATATACATCCCCCAGTATGAACCCGCGTGGTATGGTATTGCTCCCCTAATGAATCCCTATGTCCTTGAATCTTGTAGCCCAATCACCATTATCATTTTGCAAAGACCAGATATTTTTGATAACTCTCCTTCCCTTGGCATATTACTGAAAAAATTTTGTATTTTCATCCCTAGCCTATATCCAAATGGATCTACTTATGAGTCTCCATGTTTGTTCTTTTTCCTCCAATAGCTTCCTCCTAGCTATTTACATCCCCTGGCTATTTGCATTGTCATCCCTAGATCATATTTTGATTAACTTCATTTGTTTCATAACCCCCACCTCTTGCATCCTCCAGTGGTTCGAATTCATCCTCTATCTTCTTCAATGCTTGCTCATATCTCTACTTTTTCACTTTAACCCATTCAATAGTCTTATGCTTTAATATACTTAGGTTGTTTTCAAATTGAATTCCAATTGGTGAACTCTCCCCAATATGAGATGGTTGCCAATTCTCATGAAAAATGGAACTGAAGACCTCCTCTTCCATCTAGGATGAATTAAATTTGAAATAAGCCCTAGGATTTTTGAAATTTCCTGTAAGCTCCAAGTAAATAGGATGATGTTTGGATGACCCTCCTGATACCACACGTTGTTAAGAAAGAGAGACTTTATTTAGCAATGCATCCTGAATCAGGAACTTGTCTTGACTTCTAGCAACCATGGCTTCCCAGACCATTTGATTTATCCATGTGGGCTTATATTTAGCCATACCAACATCTATTAGATTGTGTAATTCTAAAAATTGAGAGAAATAATTAGATAATGAATTAACAGAGGCATTGTATCCCCAAATTTCAAACATATCCATTGAGAAATTTAGGTCAACACCCAACATGAAATTGCCCCTCCTCATAAATGACTTATTCATTAATTTATCCTAGAAATATACTCTCTCCTCACAAGGGCCATACACATTAACCACCATAAACTCGTTTCCAAATTCTTGAGATAAAATGTCTACAACAATAACAACTTCACTACCCCAAATAATTATGATTTTGAGATTTACAATTTATACCCATTGCTAAATCCCCATATCTACAACATGCATCAATAGTAAAAAGACACCAACCTGTAAACATTCCTTCCAAAACATATATGAGATCACTACTAGAAGCCAATGTCGCATGTAAAAATATGATATCAATTTTTTCGATAAAGCCAGGTGCTTTAAAGCTAGTTTTCTTGAGGGACTAGTAAACCCTATGAAATTATATGAAATCCACTTCATAAGTGCTCGAAATCTAGGGAATTCCTTACTCTGAGGAACCCATATAGTAATAGTTTTCTGCTAGTGTCTATGTTCTGACTAGCCTGATTAATGGATTTTGTAATGTGTGACTATCAACCTTGGGGGGTTTTTCAGAAGCTTAGAGGGGGAAAGGGAACCTAATATATACCCAGAGGAGGGAAAGTAAATAGGATTTCTAAGGGATTTGGATAACGACCAAAGATTATATCTAGGCTTCATATCTTAATTAGAGAGATACCTCTTCTGAAGAGGGGGACAAAGGTGAGGGTGTCAAATAAAAAACAAGAATAGAATTTACAGAACAAGAGACAACCCCCACAATACTATTGTACCCCTAAACCCCTTGAAGAAATGGAGACACAGATGCATGCATGACCACAAAACACAAAGATACAGGGGGATGAGGTAAAGATGAGGGGGGAAATAGTACTTGACATAAAAGAGATCACTAAAGGTCCAAACCTAAAAATATTTACGCTCAGTTCACCCCATTGGTCCATGTGTGTAACTGTAGGTATGTTTTTAGTTGCTTTCCCATCCATCTGATCTAGCGTTTGTGGTGGAGGTCGCATTGAACATCCTCCCTTAGAAACTTATTGACCTTGACAATTTTCCACCCCACGTCCATATCCTTTTTTCCCTTTTAGAAGCATCAGGGAGTCTTTGAGAATATGGCGAACTTCATTCCATTAACAATAGGGAAAATGGAAACCTTCGTAGTCCAGCTTTTGATGCCAAACAAGACCCTTATAGTGAAAATTCATGCTATCCACTAGAACTTCTTTGGTCTCCATATGAACCAAAATCCTGGCATAGGCCATTTTACCTATCCCCAAGCATGATTTGTCATGATCCAAATAATTTCCCAAATCATCCTGAATACTTTAAAAATTTTCGTCTATCCATAACTGTAATAGTAACTTGAGCAATCTAACCCAACGCAGACTAGCACCTAATTGTTATCTTTCAATTTCAAAGAAAATATACCATTTATTAAAGAGAATGGGTACCATTTCAAAATTCTAGAATCTCAAGAGGGTCGGGTTCGCATGATCTTCCTTTCTAAATTTGAAAGAAAACTATCCCCTCAACATAGTGCATATTATTGCGAGCTCATCAAAAACTTGTCCAGGGACATCCTGTACCCACTTTTTTAGTCATGATGTCGAGTAATTTCTACCATGCACAGTGCCAACCATAGCCTTACCTGAAATGTCCATAATATTGTGAAAACTGAGTCTATCTCCCAGGACTAAATCCCTCCCACTTTCTTTCACTTTAGCACATCTTTTTTTCATAGGTTTCTTCTTCGATCCATCCCATCATGGTATTCAACTAGATGGGGTCTAGGAGATGGTGTTGCGATTCCTTCTGAATTCGATGCAACCTACAAAATTGTGCCAGATGAGGGACTCAGATATTCCACTCCAGATAAATTACTAAAGGATAGGGTAAACCCTTCACAGGAGATGGGTCCAAAGGCATGGCTCAAAGCCCCCACCTCAAATTGTGCATTGGATATGTTATAGAACACAATGCCATCTTCATGAGAGGAAACTACACCACATAGTTGATAAGAGAATGACCTAGAAACCATACTCCTCCCTACACGCTTGAAAAATCTGATGATATTACCAATTGTGAAGATGGATTATTAAGGTTTATGCAGTTATTAACAAAATGTAGGGCTTATAGTAAAACCCTAACAATACTAACATGCAAGTATGATGACACCACCCATCCTTTCTCTTCTACTTCTAAAACCTCCTCTATGCCTAGTAAATTTTGTTCTAGACTAGAGAAAAGGCCAAACAACCTTGAATCCCAATATGGAGAGAAATAAATACCATAAACAATATTTCAAAGGGTAGTAAAAAAACCTATGTATGATGAGATAGGTGTTGAAACCTACTCCATTTTGTTGTGCTTATGTGGAGATTCTTTCTAGATAGACATAGATTTATATGGGTCTGCTGAGTAGTAAGCCAACTCTTCATCCATAACACCATAAAAACCACCTTTACATACAAAAATTCATAGGAATTCCCCAAGAACTACGAGATGACTATGAACGACAACAAGCCGCCAGACCTACCTAGCAGTCTGCGTTATCCAAACCTCCCACATACATCATCCCCAAACCCTCCCCACTATCTATGCCAAAAAAACCCATTTTGATATATTTGAGCGACTGGAGGGTTCATGCAACTGCCTACACATATAATAATTCGAATAAATGAAAAATTCCATGAGTAGTACAATCTTATTCATGACAAATATGACATTTTTTGGTACATCGACTATCAAACTTTGGATAGGAATTTTTTTTCACCTTCAATCATATCTTCATCAAAATGATATAAATCTCATTCTTTCTTGTTCAATAGGAACTCCTAGTAGAGGTTCATGAAGAGTATTTGCTCATATGTTTTCATTTGAAATTTGATATAAAAATCTACGAAAGAAAAAGTATCTCAGAAGAAATCGAAACAATATTTTCTCCATAAATAAGTACAAGAACACTTAGAAATGTCATTTAATTGAAATATTGTGTTGTACGCTCAAAAGTTATTTCTATTATTTAACATCTAGTGAGAAATATATTTTGAAATTGTAATCATATGTTCATAGTATTAGAAAAAATTTACGAGTCTCTTTCCTAATAAGACATATGGCCAATTTATGTCCTAAAACCTGCATATATGATTCCATATTCTTCCTAGTTTATGATTTTGCATTGATAACTTAATGTCCAAATTTTAAGTTAATAAATTGGCTGACATCTTTGGCATCATTACTAGGGAGATCTTAAAATGGATTAGCACATTTATGGTCTATTTTTCTATTGGCCGAAAGGTCACATTGCTGGCGGGGGTGAATTAGTGTTAGATGAATTTTACTATTTCTTAAATTTGTAGAATAAAAACACCTTATATAAATGAATGGTAAGAATCATCAAGCTACCATCATATCAATAAAATATCAAGAAACCATCACATCACAAAAAGACACAATATTTTTAGGTGGAAATCCATATTGGAGAAGACCACCAATCTTCTTCTTCTTTACCTTCAATTATTTACATAGATTTGCAAGCTATGACATGTTGGAGGAAAGTACCCCTAGTAAATGCCAGGTAACACTTGTGGTAGACCACAACTTGATTGAGGCAATAACCTCAAACTAATGCAAGGAATTTCTCAATGTAGGATAAAACATGATTAAGGTTCCAACCTTCATAATGATCGGACGCCAAGCTAATCTAGGCTCAAACCCGATTGATGTTCCAACCTTGATAATGAGTAGGCTCCAACATTCTCTAGGTCAGAGCTAATTAAGGCTCCAACCTCAGCGAAGGCACCCACTTCCTTCTCTATGATCAGGTACTCAAAATTTGTCAAAATTTCAAATTACTGTAATTTTTATAATTTCATCTTCATATGGAAGAGCTCATCATTCTAAATCCAATGATACGAATGACACTCAAATCCGAGCTCGTATACAGAAGTTAGAGGTAGTCAAAGTTTAGGGTTGACTTGATGACATGGGAGGATTAGATGACATGGAAAGGGTGCTAGTAAATTGGGAGGCGCAAAGTGTCACTCTGACATTTTTCCTCGCATATCGGTAATCACAATCAAAAGGCGAATTACATTACAGAATCGGCCCTCAGAAAGAGAAGGAATGTGATGCGACATCGGCCAAAGTTGTGATTGCGATGGATCACGATCGCATATTAGTGAAAGGTGGATGAGTATCAACAATTGGCCCCAGCCCTGACATTTTATGGAGCGTGATGCGATGGAATTGCATATCGCAATCGCATCGGCGACAAGAATTGGTCCCTAGAAGCAACAAGGCTGTGATGAGATAAAATTACCCAGATCCGAAGTGTTTATAAATGCTGGTGGAAAACTCCCATTGGGTTCACTAGTATTAAAATCGCAATGTCTGTCGTGTTAACAAGACCTTTGGTCCACTTAACTTCACCGATTGAGATGAGACCTGGGATGTGAGATTGTTATATGTTGTATTTAATAACCGAGTAGGTCCGTAGAGCGCCTGAGGTAACGGTCTCCGTCGAATTACGATGACAGATGGGATGTTCCAGACGCGATATCTATGCAAAGATGCAATTTATAACCTAATGGGTCTGCTTCATTGCTAGATTGCATGTTTTATAGCTAAGTTTTGTGTAATTTTGTTACCCACCGCACGCCGATTTCGATATCCGATAGACTACAGTACCATCACTGTAATTTCCAAACATAACCACAAGTGTGACCACTCGGCCCTTAACCACGTGATTGGTGGGATTGATAGCAGAGCCACTATTTGGAGTGGAACTGCTAGTTTAGACTACGAATAATGAATTTAACTCGCAGTAAGCCAAATTTGGACGAGGAAATTGTGGGGAGACTCGAAGAAGTCATAACTAAGGGAATTTTTGACCAAATTGGATGTAAAAAGAGGCTAGATAGCCATTTTTGGGCATTCTGAACAAATTGGAAGATGTTTAAGAGTAAAAGGAGCACTTTTGGATAGGATTTTTGCAAAGTGAAGCCTATGGGTTCCCTGGTCAACCAGATTGTTGATTCAGTTTATGGAGGAGTTCCAAGATGTAGATGACCTTGTTGGTGTATTCTACACTCCATATGTGTTCCTACAAAAACCATTACAATAGTGTTGTAGCTATACTTCTTATTTTCTCTATATGTGTATGGAGAAAGAGACTTGTTTAAGTACTTCAAGTGGATTGTTGTACTTGTTTATGCTCTTGGAAGTTGGAATATGGGTATTGATTTGAGATCCTTTAGCTTGCTAATTGCTTCATGACTAACTGTAGGTTGTCATATGTTTAGTGTGAGAATTATTTGTAGAATATTGTTTCCCTGAAGGGGAAACAAGCCACTATTTTTTTCAGCAAATTTATGTACTCTTTATTTGAATTTTTTTTATCATAATGAGAAGGGCTCGCGCCTTTAGAGCTGATCCAAGGAGATGCAACATAGGAGGGGTGAACTCCTTTATCAATGTCTAGTGTATTTCTGTTTGACACATGATTCCATTTAGTTTTTTGGTTTCATGTTTTAATTTTTTTTTCTTGAAACTATCTTAAGAAAAAACACATAAAATTCATGCTTATACTTGCTATTTTGGAGTACAACCTCAAGAACGTTTTTATATTATGATGAGGGGAATTAGCATAGCATTACTAATTTGCCATAATTCAAACTAGGTTGGTATCACAGCTTAGGTTTTCTTTGAGAGAGGAGGAATTGTCTGTTGTTTGCAAGTAAATGCATTTTTAAGATCATTAAGGAGAAGGTTTTGGAAAGGAGATCAAGATTGTTTCAATATCAACCACCAAGTTCTACCTCAAACTATAGTAGAAGCTTCAAGAAAGAATTTCCTAAGGAGGAGAGCCTGCAATAATGTCAGAGGCTATGAAGGATTTTAGAAAGTGTTTCTTAGACATGGCAGAAATGGTGAACTTCCTCTATGAAGAGAGGAATACCAACTTGCAAGGTGAAAGATTTAGACCTCCAAGAGGAGAATGTTCTCTAAGGGAAGAAGGTAATAAGAATGGTGATAAACCACCATCTTCTCCACAATATTCATGCTTTTCTACAACTATTATGAAAGATGCTAGTGTAGAAAGTCCTTCAGAGAAGGCAGATAGACAAGTTTGTACCTTCTTTCCACATGATGTGGAAGATGAGGTTCTATCAACACCCAAATGCGGGGAGATAAAAGAAAAGAGCCGAAGAGTCCAAGAGGACACATCTCGAATCAAAAGGGAATTTGAAAGCATCTTCGTATGCCAATCAAATGTTGTAGCAAATGGTAAGAATTTACATGCCTCTTCCTTATGTGAAAGTATTGATGTAAATTTATTTGTAGTCTTTGAAAAACATAGTAAAGGCATTAGATCCAAACTCTTGACCAAGATGGGTTACAAGGGAGGAGGCCTTGGAATAAACTAAAAAGGCATTAAAAATCCAATTGCAGCCAAGGAAAGGCCTAAATACGAAGGCTTAGGCTATATCGCCAAAGAATAATGGTCTTCTAGTGATGGTTCATGGGTCACGTGTTCCTATTTCTGCAAGGGAGGAAACAGGGAGGCAAGGTGTTGGAGCCTACACACAGAGCTGGTTCCCACGTGGTTCCTCAAACGTAAGGTAGATTTGAAGGGGAACATCTCCAAAGATATATGAAAGCTTTGAAGGAGGAAAACATAGTTCTTCTAGCCACACGAGTTCCTCACGCAGGCAGTGTAAGCCAAAAGATAACAAAAAAAGGTATAACCATTGTGTTCATTCGAGTTTTGTTTATTCGAATTCTGTTAATTTGAATGTTGTTAATTCAAATGTTGTTAAAGAAAATTCTTTTCATAGTGGAAAACAAAATGTGGATTTGAATATTGTGTTAAGAAAAAGGTTTCCACATACCTTTTGCCTTTCATCTAACCATTGTGTAGATAAGTGCGAGAAAAGGGAAGCAATAATCTAGAAGATGTCTATGTCTACTGGAATTGAGACCGAAAGGAGAAAATGTCATCCAAAGATAAAGGCAAGTGAGGCGAGAGGAACTCAGAATAACTTCTGTACTCACTGCAATATTAGTGGGCATTGGGTTGAAAAGTGTTGGAAATTGTTTCCACATCTTCATCTTGGTAAGGGCAAGCATATCATGGAAGCACCAGAAGAGAAAGCGATAACAAAGAAATTGGTGCAAGATGTGACCATCCCTGAAACAACTTCAGAAGAAAAGAAATTTCAAATAAAGGGTTCATTTACCCGGTTGAGTAAGAAATGGGTGGACTATTTGTCTAGTTGAAGTCTGTAAGTTTCTGCTTTTCACTAGTTGCATATTCCCATAGTTGGGTAGCTTGTAAAAGTGATGTTCATAAATAAATAACTTATATGCAAGAATGTTTTCTTTAAGCATTATAATGCTAGTTTCACTTGTTGATAGTCAATTTGAATGGATAAATTTTGGATTCAAGTTCATTCCATTTTGTAAAATGATTTCTTGAAAACGTTTTGTAAAATGCATTTTAAGACTATTGTATGAGTAGTTGAAACACATTTAGTATGTTCCAAATGTGTGTAGCACTCAAGTTATACGAGTATTCACTATCTGAAGATTGTTTTGGATTAATTTGACAAAGTCTTTTAGGATACTATCCTTGATAAGTATTTTGCGGATAATCTTCTTGGAATTCTTCTTGGGAATGATGTTGTTGTGGATGGCCATAGTGACATGGATAGATCGAGAAGGATATCAAACTTGAATCTTTTTATCACATAGCGAAACATGTAATTTGTAAGATTGTACTACAGGTTTGTAAAGGATGCAGGTGTCAGCTCATCGCTTATGGATCTGAAGAGAAAAGGTGAAGAAGAATGAAGGATGACATGTAGCATACTTGTGGTGTAGAAAAGTACAGAGCAGTTCTAGATTATTTAATGCTTTTGGAGACGAAAAGATATTTAGTGGGAAAGAGTGATCAAGAGCTCAAAATTTGGAAGTGTTAGAAATTTTATAAGTTCAACTTTAGATGGAAGAGCTCTTCATTCTGAATCTAATGGTGTGAACAACACTCAAATCTGAGCTCGTATGTAGAGGTTAGAGCTGATCAATGTTTAGGTTGACTTGATGACATGGTAGGATTAGATGACATGGAAAGGGTCCTAGGCAATCGGGAGGTGCCAAGTGTCACTCTACCATTGGCCTTCACATAGTAGAAATCACAGTCAAAAGGAGAATCACATTATAGAATTGGCCCCTGGCACAAGAAGGGATGCGATGCAACATTGGCTGAAGTTGCGATTATAACGTATCACAATCGCATATCAATGAAAGGTGGATGAGTATGAAGAATCGACCCCAGCACCGATGGTTTATGGAGTGTGATGCAATGTGATTTCATATCACAATTACATCAATGACAAGAATCGACCCACAGAAGAAACTAGGTCACGATGCAATAAAATTACCCGGACGCGAAGTGTTTATAAATGCTGGTGGAAAACTCCCATCGGGTCCGTTAGTATCACAATCACAATGTCCACCATGTTAATAAGACATTCAACCCACTAAAATTTTCCGATTCTGATGAGACCATGGACGCGAAATTGTTATATGCATATTCAATAACCCAACAGGTCTGCAAAGTGCCTGAAGTAAGGGTCTCTGCCGAATTGTGATAAGTGATGGGATGTTCCGACACGATATCTGTCCAAAGCTATATTTTATAACGTAGCGGGTCTACTTTATCACTAGATCTCGTGTTTTATAGCTAATTCCTATTAAATATTGTTATCCCTAGCACACCAATTGTGATATCAGACAGACTGGGGGACCATTGCCTTAACTGCCAAACCTAACCATAAGTGTGACCACTTGGCCCTTAACCATGAGATTAGTGGGATTGATGGTGGAACCTTTGTTTGTAGTGGAGCTGCTGGTTTAGACTGCAGATAATGAATTTCACTAGGAGTAAGCCAGATTTGGAGGAGGAAATTGTGGGGAGACTGGTAGAAGTCATAACTAAGGCAAATTTTGACCAAATTTGATGCAAAAAGAGGCTAGATATCTATTTTTTGAATTCTAAACTCATTGGAACATGTTTCAGAGTAAAAGGAGCACTTCTGGATAGGATTTTTGCATAGTGAAGCCTATGGGTGCCTTGGTCAACTAGAGTGTTGATTCAGTTTATGGAGGAGTTCGAAGTTGGAGATGACCTTGTAGGGGTATTCCAACCTCCAAATGTGTTACTAAAGCAGCCATTATAGAAGTGTTGTTCTTTATATTTGTATGGAGAAAGAGACTTGTTTAAGTACTTCAAGCGGATTGTTGTACTTGTTTATGCTCTTGGAAGCTGGAGTATGGGGTCTTCATTTGAGAGCTCTTAGCTTGGTGAGTGTTTCATGACTAACTATACATTGTCATATGTTTAGACTGAGAATTCTTTGCAGAAGAATGTTTCCCTCAAGGGGAAACAAGCCACTCTTTTTGTCAGGACATTTATGTACTGTTTATCTGAAGAATTATGAGCATAATGAGAAGGGGTCATGCCTTTAGAGTTGATCCAAGGAGATGTAGCCCAGGAGGGGTGAACTCCTTTATCAATGGATTGTTGGGTGTGGATCATGATTATCTTTTCTATTCAAAGGTATCATCGCATTCGACCCCAGTTCATAATGGATCAGCAATGCTGCCCATAAAATATTCGTTGTAGGGGGGGTCCAAGGGGGGTGGTTGCAACCTTTGGGAGCCCCCTCGTGGCGAGGGGATTGAGGGAAACACCCCTGAAGCTAAAAATAGATGTAAAATTGCCTTATAAAATGTTGTAATTTCATAGTCAATTTGTGCCATTCATTAGGGCGAGATCTAATGGTAGAGGTTCTGTTTAATTTAGGGTTTTTTTCCCTAGAAGGTAACCCCTCACTATATATGAGGGAACTGTATTGCGTCTATGTAGATCTGTATTCCGAGTGAAGAAGAGAGAGGAGAATGAGAGTGAAGAGGGAATTACAATGGATCTACTCTAGGTTGTATCTCTTTAGTTCGCTAGCTAATATAAAAGGAAGGACTGGCTGTTTCTCTATGGACGTAGCCAAACTGGATGAACCACGTATATCTTTATCTCTCTTGTTTAATGCATTTTCTATGTTTATATTTCTGCAATATTTTATGTGTTCCATTGCTCTATAATATATAATTTTCTAACAATTGGTATCACAGTGAAGGTCTATTTGACTGATAAACTCGTAGGAGAGAAGGGTTCCTGGTCCGAGTGGGAGAAATGGCAGAAGATGATAGGTTTAGGGTCAAAAAATTTAACGACAAAAACTACTAGTTGTGGAAGATGTAGATGGAAGATCATCTGTATCAGAGAGATCTATACCAACCATTGAGTGGAAAGGAAAAGAAGTCGACGAGTATGATAGGCACAGAATGGGATATTCTCAGCAGGAAGGCACTCAGAACAATACGGTTGTGCCTAGCAGCGTCAGTAGCATTTAATATTTCAAAGGAAATGATAACGGAGGGTTTAATGTCGACATTAGCCAAACTATATGAAAAACCCTTGGCCTCAAATAAGGTATTTCTTACGAAGTGTTTATTTAATATGAAAATGTTAGAAGGTGGATCTGTTGTTGATAATTTAAATAAAAAAAGGTATTTCTTATGAAGTGTTTATTCAATATGAAAATGTCAGAAGGTGGATCTGTTGTTGATCATTTAAATGAATTTAATACAGTTATGAGTCAGTTAAGTTCTGTAGGGGTAACTTTTCATGATGAAGTTAGGGCTCTATTATTTCTATGCTCATTTCCAGAAAGTTGGAATGGTTTAGTTATGGCCATTAGTAAATCTATCTTTGGATCTAGTACTTTAAAGTTTGATGATGTTTTCGGTGCAATCCTTAGTGAGAAAATGTGATGGAAAAGCTCTGATGAGACATCAGGTAATGCTTTGACTACCGAGACTAGGGTAAGAAATATGGAAAGAGGAAAGAGCCCCGGATATCGTAGTAAGTCAAGAAAAGGAAGATCCAAGTCTAGATCGGGGATAGTATGCTTGAAATGTGGGAAGAAAGGACAGCTGAAGAAAGACTGCAAGTCTCAGAAGGGAAATGAAGGAGACGTGCAACAAGAAAATAATCATGAAGAAAATATAACAAGTGATGTGTTGCCATATGCTTCGATTCGTTCTTTAGAAAATATTATTGATGACTGGGTGGTAGATTCAGGGGCCTCATTCTATGCCACACCTGATAGGAAACATTTTCGTGATTATATTCAAGGAGATTTTGGACACGTTCGATTGGGTGATGATAAACCCAGTAAAATAATTGGAATGGGTACAATTTTCATAAAACAAAAGAATGAAAATCAATGGCTATTGAAGGAGGTAAGGCATGTTATAGATCTAAAGAAAAATATTATTTTTACAAGGTAGTTGGAAGGTGAAGTCTGTGTGACTACTTTTACAGATAAAACCTAGAAGGTCACTAAAGGATTCCTGGTAATAGCAAAAGGAGAAAAGGTTGTTACAATGTATTTATGCAATGGTATTTCTAATTCTGTTAATGCTTTAACCTCTATAGGAGAAGATACGACATTGTGGCATCATAGGCTCAGGCACATGAGTGAGAAGGGGATGTAGATTCTTCACTCAAGAAATTTTTTGCCAGGTTTGCAGCATGTTGATTTAAAATTTGGTGAGAATTGTGTTTATGAAAAATAGAAGATAGACATATTTGTCAGAGTCGGTAAAGAAAAGAAGAGATAAAAATTAGAGCTTGTGCATATAGATGTATGGGGACCTGCTCAAGTATCATCTCTCGGTGGCTCTCGTTATTATGGTACTTTTATTGATGATGCAACCAGAAGAACCTGGATTTATTTTATTCGAAATAAATCTGATGTATTTGATACTTTCAAGAAATAGAAAGCTTTGGTTGAAAATGAGATAGGAAAAAGGTTGAAGTGTCTTAGATCAGACATTGGAGGTGAATATTGCAGAAAAGAGTTTGATAGGTATTGTTCAGAGAATGGAATTTGCAGAGAGAAGACAGTTCCAGGAACACGACAAGAAAATGTTGTGTCAGAAAGGATGAACAAGATAATCATGGAGTGTGCAAGGTGCATGAGATTGCATGCATGATTTCCTTTGCAATTTTGGGTAGATGTTGTATATATTGTTGTTTATCTAATAAAAAGAGGGCCTTCAAGTTCCTTGGATGGTGGTATTCTATAGGAGGCATGGATAGGTAAAAAGGTAAACTACTCTTTTTTAAAGACTTTTGGTTGTGAAAACTTTTTCCACATTAATAAAGAAAATAGAACAAAGCTTGAGGAAAAATCGAAGAAATGTACCTTCATTGGATATGGTGTTAATGATTTTGGTTATCACTATTATGATTATGAAAAACACAAAATCATTAGCAGTAGGGATGTCATATTCAATGAAAAGGTTTTGTATAAGGATTAGCCGTAGGAAAAGAAACAGGAAAAAGAAACCAGAGAATACATAGTGCTTGACGAGAACACTTGAAAAGTGATGGTGCCTAAAAATCATAATGACCAACATCTATAACAACGACCACAATAGCAACAAGCACCTCAAACACCTGAAAGTTGTGTTAGAATATCTACTAGGATAAGTAGACCCCCTAAACAATACTCTCCTTCATTAAATTATGTATTGTTGACTGATTCTAGTGAACCAAAATGCTATAAAGAAGCAGTACAGGTAGAAACCAGGAAGAAGTGGGAGCAAGCTATGAAAGAAGAGATGGACTCCTTAGCACGTAACCAGAATTGGGACTTAGTCAGGTTGCCTGTAGGTAAAACAACATTGCAGAATAATTGGGTTTACAAGTTTAAGGAAGAAGATGGAGGTAGAAAAAGGTATAAAGCTAGACTTGTGGTGAAAGGGTTTGCATAGAAAAAGGGTATAGACTTTGATGTGATATTTTGTCCTGCTGTTAAAATGATTTCAATTAGAACTATTTTAAATCTAGTAGTAGCTGAAGATTTGAATCTTGAGCAATTAGATGTAAAGACAACCTTTCTCCATGGGGATTTGGAGGAAGAGATATATATGCAGCAACCATAAGGATATGAGGTAAAAGGAAAGGAGAAACTAGTGTTCAAGTTGAAGAAGAGCTTGTATGGCTTAAAACAGGCTCCAAGGCAGTGGTATCTAAAAATTGACAATTTTATGTATGAACAAGGTTATACTAGATCTCACTCTAATTGTTGTGTTTATCTCAAAAGGAAAATGATGGCAACTATATTATATTGTTATTGTATGTAGATGACATGCTTGTTGTAGGTTCTAACATACAGGAAATAAATGTGCTCAAAACAAAATTGGGGAACTCATTTGCAATGAAGGATTTGGGTGTTGCAAAACAAATCCTTGGTATGAGAATAACTAGAGATAGGAAGAATCACAAATTAACGTTGTCTCAAAGTGTGTACATAGAAAAGGTGTTGAAAAGGTTTAATATTAAGAATGAAAAACCAATTAGTATTCCTTTGGCTATCCATTTCAAATTAAGTAAGGAAGAGTGTCCTGAGACTCAGGAAGAAATGGCTCATATATCTAAAGTTCCATATGCATCAATAGTTGGAAGCTTAATGTATGAAATGGTCTACACAAGGCCTGATATTGCACATGAAGTGGCATTTATAAGAAGGTACATGAAAAATCCAAGAAAAGAACATTGGATGGCGATGAAGTGGATTCTTAGGTATTTGAGAGGTACCACAAATCATGCATTATGCTTTGGTGGTTCAAACATTGCTCTACAGGGATATATTGATGTAGATATGATGGGTGATAGAGATGGCAAGAGGAGCACAACATGGTATGTGTTTACTGTAGGTGGAACAAATGTCAGTTGGGTCTCAAAACTTTAAAATGTTGTTGCACTCTCAACAACAAAAGCAGTTTATGTTGCTACTACAGAGGCTAGTAAAGAAATGATTTGGTTACAAAGTTTTCTGGATGAATTGGGTAAGAAGCAGGAGTTGGGCAGGTTAGACAGTGGCAGCCAGAGTGCCATACATCTTGAAAAGAACTCTGCATTTCATTCCAAGACTAAACATATACAACTCAAGTACATTTCATACAGTCAGCATTGGAAGATGGACAGTTGAAGCTGGAAAAGATACACACTAACCATAATTGCAGATATGTTAACAAAAGTTGTAACCAAGGAGAAATTGAGAATCTTCTTAGTTTCAATTGGTCTTCAAGTATGATGAAGAAGATGAGAAACAACCAAGTCCAAAGTCGAGTCATTGTACAACAAATGAAGCAGCGGTAGAGTTGCTATAATCAGTCTCCAAGTGGGAGATTTTTGGGTGTGGAGCATGATTATCTTCTGTATTCAAAGGTATTGCTGCATTGGACCCCAATTCATAATGTAGCGGTAATGCCAACCTTAAAATATTCATTTCAGGGGGGTCTAGGGTGCGCGACTGCGACCTTTGGGAGCCCCCCGTAGCGGGGGGATGAGAGGAAACGCCCCCGAAGCTAAAAATAAATGTAAAATTGCCTTGTAAAATGTTGTAATTTTGTAGTCAATTTGGGTCGTTCATTAGGTGGAGATCTGACGGTAGAAGTTATGTTTAATTTAGGGGTTTTTTCCCTAGAAGGCAACCCCTCGCTATATATGAGGGAATTGTATTGTGTTTATGTAGATCTGCATTCTAAGTGGAGAAGAGAGAGGAGATTAAGAGTGAAGAGGGAATTACAATGGATCTGTTGTAGGTTGTATCTCTTTAGTTTGCTAGATAATATAAAAGGAAGGACTGGTTGTTTCTCGGTGGACATAGCCCAAACTAGGTGAACCACGTATATCTCTGTCTCTCTTGTTTTATGCATTTTCTGTGTTTATATATCTGCAATATTTTATGTGCTCCATTGCTCTATAATATATAATTTTCTAACATGGATTGTGTATTAATGTTTTATGCATGCTTCCATTTAGTGTTTTGGTTTCATGTTTTAAGTTTTTCTTCATGAAACTATCTTAAGCAAAAACAGATACAATTCATTGTTTTACTTGTTATTTTGGAGTACAACCTCAAGCACATTTTTATATTTTGATGATGGGAATTAGCATAACATTACTAATATGCCCCAATTCAGATCACTCTAACTTCCTTGTGGACCTCTATTTCATCTCATTTTCAAACTTCATACACTGTCATCATATATGACTGAATTAGAAGTAATATCACAATATTAACTTGTAATATATGCCACTGAATAGACCATTATCACTGTCACAATGGGAAACTAATGCCAATACAACAACTTGTCACCACTGTCATTATAATTAGTATCATAACTTGCAATCACTATTTCTGTAATAACCTATCACCAATTTCATTGCAATCACTATCATATAAACTACAAGGATTGTTTTTTCAATAACTTGTCACTAGCTGTAATGTTATTGCTCATACTTTGCTTCTACCAATTCATCTATCTAGTCCCTCAATCCATTTTTCGAAGCCTATTTTCATAATGTATCAAAAACCACTACAATCCAAGTCATAGCCTGTCAAAACATATACAAGGGACTCTAGTCATCAGATAAGTTCCAAAAATACATGACGAACCTTCGGTTAGATTCATCTCTAATCCTTGATCTTCCAGCTTCTTTTAAAATCAATTAGGAAAAATATTGACCCCAGACGCTTACAAAAACTATGTAAAAATATATATAAAATTAAGGGTTCTACAAAAAAATTGTTTCCAAGTGAACTTTTATAGAATGGACATACCTTGTCATTATTTAGAGAAAATACCAATTAGATAATACTTAAAGGAATGATAAAGTGACATATATATTTAAAAATAAAACTATAGACCAAACCTCGTAACCACCAGAGGTCGAATTTGAGACGTCATCAATATCAAATTGACCCACTACCAATTGTTCTATCTGATTCCATTTATGATAGCATTCAACTAAACCACATATAACTTGAACTATGTGCTTTAAACATGATGAGGGGCTAGTCCTTTGGCCTATATAGTTTCAACCGTGTGCCTTTAGTGAAATGTGGGATGGCCCCACAACCTATTCATATGTGCATTTAGTGTAAAGGGAGATGACCTAGTAGATTATTTATATGTGTCATTACTACGACACGAGATGGCCCCGTAGCCTATTATTGTGTCTTCACTGTAATGAGGGCTGGGAATCATAGATAATTTTTATGTCCCTTTTAATGCCTTGAGGGGCAAGTTTTGTGGCATGTCTACAAGGATATGTGATTGTGATCAATTCATAAGAGCTCTATCTATACATCATGCATGGTCGATCCCCATTCTTCTATATAGATGAATGACACTCCTCAACCTTTCACATGTGATATGTGATTATGAATCACAAAATCAATCCAATGATCACATGATCCATAACATTATCCATTAAAACAAATAAAATAACCATTACAAAAAGAAATCATGCCTCTAATATTTGTCACTTATCATGATCATATTAGAATGGATTCTCATTTAAGAATTCATTATTCATTTCCTTCAATTGAAGGTCTTATTTACTATTAAGGTTGTGGCGAAGCTCTAATTTATAGTTAAGGTTGTGGCCCAAGGCTCAAAAAAATTGACATCCCATTGCAAACTTTCTCAGGGTTCATAAAATTTTTAATGAATGGTCGACTTGATCATATGACCAAAATCAGCTTTGCCTTTATGACCATGTCCTATGGGTTTGTAGACTCTTCCTTATCTGCCATGTAATCTTAACTCAGGGGTCACTAGCAATTTTATTGATGATGTCATCATGAGGTCATCAAGTGATATGGTGCTAGCTCATGATGGGTGCCACATGTCACCCTATTTCAACCTTTTCACTAGCCATAACATGCCTAATAAGCTTGCCATGTGGAAACCTCTAGATATGCCACATGTCATGCCAAGATGTCAATGATGCCACATCACACCTTATGGTTTATTTCCATGTTTCTAGGTCATGTTGCTTTAAACTTCATATTTAGCTTACATGATTGTACCAAGTGTCGTAAATGATTGATCCACTTGTGCCATAAGTAGCATAATCCTATTGGGTTATCAATAGATATTAATTGTCTTGCAACCGTTTGCCCACATTTTTCATCCATTTTGTCCATGTTGATCCTCAGCGATCTGATCACATAAAAGGTGAATTTTCTTTATCTTAGTTAATAGTCATGCAAGTTTTGATAAGATTTTAATTTACCTAGTCAATAAATGGTAGATGTGTGCAAAACATGCACATTATTTAACACTTTAATACTATGGGGTTTTTCGTGTAATTTGTCTCTTCAACTAATGTTGATTTTCAAATGGCCATAACTTCTCATCTGGTATGAATTTTCTAGAGAAACATATATTGTCAACAGGGTATCAATGAGAGATAGAAAATAATGTAGTTTATAGGATCATTTGGACATCATAATGACATCAAAACTTAAATAAATTTAATGACCTTCAACTTCACTTGATGAGAATCTATAAAAGATACATTTGTCATCTTTCTTGACAGAGTGTTGTATTGATTTCTTTAGCATCATGAATGATATTGCTACTATCTCATACATCCCTTTTACATTAATGACATCTTGTTGTCATCAATGAAAACACTATGTGAAATAATCTCCCCCTTTTTCATTGATGGAAACACCATTAGCCATTTATGGTCATTTGATCTCAAACAAATCAAGAACTCCCCATATGGAAATGAAATGTTTGCAATCTCTCCTTGCTTTAATACAATTGTAGTGTATGTAATCTCTCCTTGCTCAAATGTTAATGTATCAATGTATAGAATCTCTTATCCTTTGACATTAATAGAAAAGGGTCATAGATACATATTGAAACTACCTTGCTAATGATCATTCATATGTATCAATGAAAGATTCCGTAACATGTTCCTAGATGATCCTATGGACTTGGTTGAATCATACTATATTTTTGCTAGTAGAGTCTCCTTTGGGACCACATTTCCACTATTTCTCATAGCTATTCATGTACTCTCCCTGAGACCATTATTCCCTTTTTTTGTAGATTTGATCCAAGTCTCATTTTGTAATGATGTTATTTCTTATGGTCCTAATCTAATTCTCATGTTACTTACAAATGATATTCAAATTCTCACCATAAGAGCATGATCCCTTCATCCAAAATACCTGTCATCTATGCATTTTCTAATTTCCCCTCAAACATTCCTACTTCACTTATCATTTCTTTACACCCAAGGCATTGTAATCATGTCATGGTAATCAATGTAGGAGTTATAATCATTATACTACACCCATACATATAGTTTCTTCTTCAAGTTTTTTTTCAATAAATGATGATCTTAAAGAAGATTTCGCCAAGGGATTATATATGAGGTATCCAACCTAATGAATATCGTCCTTGACCTCTTCTCCACCTTCTATCATTCATAGGAAGTTCCTCTCTATTGTATCAACTTGAGCTGGGTTTAAAATCTCGTGCCAGATGAATTTTGTTGTTACATATGTGACCTTGAACATGGGGATTGAACACTTGCATAAATGGCTAATTCATTCTTCTAATTTGGTCCACATGTCTCCATCTAGGTACATGATCATGTCCTCTGTAACTAACCACATCATAGAGTTTGTAACCTATGCTTTGTTCCCAAACTTTGTGCATAAAAAACAATGACCAAATAATTTATTTTGATACCTTGCTATAGAAGGATATATCTACCTAATGACGTTACTTATTGGAGGAGCCTTGTTCTCTTGTTAATCAACACTTTCTTGAGCATTTCTTGTGGATGATTCATGATGAGTCATACACATTTGTTGATTTCAAACCTTGCTTCATTGTTTCTTGTGAATGGTTTATGAGAGGCCATATTCATTGAATTCCATGCATTATTTTTTCTTTGGATCCTTTTTATTCATTTTGGTTCCTTGAATTCCACGCCTTCCTAGAATTATCTTGAGCGACATTGAAATGATCATGCTTTGCCTAGTGCACCACTTTCTCTAGATCGAGGGTCTTATATATAATTAAGGTTATGGTTCAAGGCTTAATCATGTCGATGTCCCATTGCAAACTTGTTGGAGTATATAAAACATTTTATGGCAATTTGACCCATTCATATGAGAAAAACCATATCTTCCTTTGTGACTTTGTCCTATCAATTTGTAGACTGGATTCAATCGACCCATGTGACCTTGTCCTAGGGGTCAGTAGGGATTTTCTTGAAAATGTCACCATGATGTCGCTGAGCCACATGGAAGCCTATGAGGGATACCATCTATCACCTTGTTTTAGCCCTTTAACCATTCATAACTTCCCAAATATGATTTACATGTGGCAACCTCTAGCTATTCCATGTGTCATGTCACACTAGCATCACTACCATATCACACCCCATGGTTGATTTCCATGTGTTTGGCTCATGCTTCTTATGTCATCATATTCAACCAAAAATATTGTGCCAAGTGTTCTAGAGGGATTTATCCACTTGTGTTGTATGTGGCATAATCCTAATGGGTAATCAAAAGATTTTAAGTTTTGTGCAACTGTTTCCCACATTCGTCATCCATTTTACCCATGTTGATCTTAATTCATATGATCAAAGAGAAGATGCATTTTCTTTAACTCAGTTAAAAATCATCCAAGTTTTGTTGAGATCTATCGTTGACGTATTCAATGAATGGTAGATGTGCACTATTTAACATTTTAATAATTTTGTTTTTTTCATATAGTTTGACCCTTTAACTAATGTTGATTTTCAAATGCTTATAACTTCTCATCCGGGAGGACTTTTTCAAAGAAGGATATACCACTAGAAAGGCATCAATGAGATCTACATAGTCATGTAGTTTATAGGATTATTTGGACATCCTAACTATATCAAAAATGAAAATACCTATAAATACATTTAGTTTCACTTAATGGGAACCCATAAGAGATATATTTGTCATGTTTCTTCATATAGAGTCATACGACTTTCTTGGGAATCATGAGTGATATTGATGTTGTCACATACATCCCCTTTGACATCAATGACATGTTTTGTTCTTCAATGACAACACTATGTGAAACATTTTGTTACATGTTCTATGGATTTTTTTGTGTGAGTCATTTATCTCTTTCTTCTATATACTAGAATTCTATATCCAATGATATAGTGAATGGTAAGATGCCAAGACAAACTGACTCCAGAGTTCCTTGATGTGTAATAGGTCCACACAATCATTTTGTTCATTTTGTTGTTTGTTTGGTTATAATTCTATGCTAGTAAGATATGAATAAAACTAGAGACGATAAAGATAGATTTAAAGGAAAATATATAATACTTCTTCAAAATAGAAAGGATAAAATAGTTAATTTAGATAGAATTGATATAATACTTACTTTAGAAAGTAAAAGTAGAGTTAAAGGGAAAGGTGGCATAGTTATTTTAGATAAAATAACTACTTTTAGTACTAACTTGTTGACAAGTAGATTCATAAGAGGATGAGCAGATAGGAAATTGATGACAAATCCAAGGCCTATGGTAGATAGCTCAAGGAAACAAATATCCACAACAATTGAAACCATAGAGACTAAGGTATTTCTAGTCGCATTGCAATAGAAATAACATTGAAAAACAAATCAAAAAATAGAATTCGAAGTGGATTATAATTTGATTAAAAAACCATAAACTCCACCAACTAAGTACTTCTTGTTAGAAAATATAAATATGGTAGAATATGAATATGAGGCATATCTAAATGGATAAGGTGACGAGAATAGAAGGTAACCATTGGTTTCGTAATTGTGGACCCCACCACAATAGTACAAATGAAGAATATTACTCAATCACTCCTACTTATTTTTCATGGTATGATTCATGAGGATTCTTTTCTCTTGAGTTTTACATATTATGTTGTAGTTATCACTATTCAAATGATTCATAAAAAATCAAACAATTTCCCTCCACCTTTAAGGATTGATCCCTCCACTAGTTTATGGTGTTAGGAGGATACATAATGTAAAAATGGGATGGGATGCATAGGACCTTAAGAAGTATCAAGAATATTGTAAGGCAATAGATATAAGATAATTATTTTTTTAAATGACACAAAAAGGAGAGGAGAGTTTAGAAGAATATCTTGAAAGGTTCATGTATCATCTCTAATGGTCCAAGAAACACACACTTGATAAATATTCTATTTTAACTATGATTTTAAAAGTAATATTAGATGAATATATTACTTTCTTAATGTAATGGGGGTCTGAGATGTTTCCTAACAAACCTTTGTATAAATCAATGAACTTTGCAAGAAATATGATCACGATAAAGCCAAATTTGTAAAGGGGGTTAGAGATACTTTATGTAAAGCTTCCAAATATACAATACATGGCATGCCTAGGGATGAATTACGAAATTTGTTATAAAAATTTAAGATTGATCGTCTTGGGACTAACAACGTGAAAATAAATAACTAGCAATATAAAAGAATCAAAAAGATGAAAATTTAACAATATATATATATATATATATATATATATATATATATATATATATATATATTTATAGATACATATACATATACATATACATATACATATACATATATATACATATACATATATATATATATATATATATATATATATATATATATATATAGATATATATATTATAGATACATATACATATACATATACATATACATATACATATACATATACATACATATATATATATATATATATATATATATATATATATATATATATATATATATATATATATATATATATATATATATATATATATATATATATATATTCTTAATGTAGAAAGAAACACCACTATGATAATTTACTCTATATGGTATTAAAATAAATATTATTTTTGTAGGAGAGAATTAAATGGATCATTGTCCCTCTTTGCATGGTCTCAGTGAAACTTACCAAAGGGAGAATCAATAAATAGAGAAACTACGTGTACTTGCACCAAAAACATTCTAGAAACCCATAATATCAGGTCTACCTTTAGATCTTGCATCTCAATTTACGACATATTCTTCCATTCAACAAATTTCACCATAATTTTTTAATTCTACCATGCCTTGGAAAGCATGTCCTCCCTAGTAGGTCCAAAATAGTCATTCCCAACAAAGATGGTAAGGAACTAGGTACAAAAACATGTGTTACTATCTTTCCCTTATGATATAACAATAAATATACCCTATACATTAACCATAAAAATCACAACTTCCACAACTTGAAAAACCATATTCTACAAACGCATAAACTCAAGAGATTGTATAGCCTCAACAATTACGATTTCCATAGCATCGAGAAATACAACATCCATCCACTCAACCTATAATACCAACAAAATTACCTACTCAACCAATTCCAAAAGCAAATAATATGTTACTTCATCCTATTTTGAAAATTGATTTACCACCTTTCCCCACATATTTGATTACTCTAGTAGAATTATAATATGTTTAATTAAGATTAAGAAATATGTTTAATGAAAACAAAACTTATCCAATTATCATTGAAGAAGAGTAAAAGGATGAAATTCTTGACAAAATAAAAATGGAATTGTAATAAAATAGTCTTCTCCAAATTCATAGCATCCCCATCAATCTAGTTTACCTCCTTATCTAGAATTTTTAAGTTTGGAAACACCAAATGTTTGCATTAAATTTGATTTAATTATAGAACTAAATAATTCCTACATAAAATTTCCCCTATTACAATCCATTAAAGATGTTCCAATCTATGCCAAAAATATTACAAAACTTTTCTTAAAGAAACACATAAGGAAGAAAATAGAACCAAAATTATCCAATTCATTGGAAAATCAACAAATATCATGGTAGGATGGATTTTCATAGAAAAATATGTGGATCCTAGCAATCATATTTTTTAAATTTGTTTAAATGATATTTGCATTGGAAATGTTTTTAATCAATTTTGAAAAAATAACCAATACAGCCATTAAACAAACCATATAAAAATTGCAACTACTTAATCATTGTCCTACACCTATAATCTTAGAGCTAACATATTATCCAAGATTAAACCTAGAGGTTTATTAGATGATATAATTGTCTACTTCGACTCCTAAGAATACCCTTTGACTTCATGGTCTTACAAATGGAAATTTATTCATAAGGGAACCCCTTTATTATAGGAATACAATGTATAGCAATTGCAAATGCACTTATTAGTTTTTAGTATGGAAATACGATTATTTTGCATGTTGAGTCTTTAAAAAATGCAAACTTATATCCACATACAAAGTTCTCTCATGAGCTTCAAAATAATTTATGTCTTGATAACACTAACAATGATCAAGAACATGTTCAACCAATTTTTTCAATTGATCAAATTATTCAATTTAAAGAACAAACTTAGCAAATGTGTATTCATGATTTTATTTTTAACATAGATTTGTTGCAAAATATTGATACGTTCAATCATATACTTTTATCAATGTTTCAATATAACTATGATACAATGCATGCTCATCACTGTAGATTTTTGCATTATCCATAGACACATTAAAATCTTGCAATATCCTTGTTGAAATTGTTCCATGTAAATTTTTTACTTCTAAGTTCTCAACATGACAGAATTCAGCAAGAACAAATAGTCAAAATGTTGTGAAAAGCACTCTAATGCATTCACTTGGAATGATCAAGACATGAAGGGAATCCATATAGAAATGTTTATATATCATATCTACAACTAGGAGGGTTCTTGTCCCATCAAAAAATCTTAGAGTTGCATGAACCTAGTTCTAAAAAAGATCATTAAGAGCTACAATAATTACATGATGCCAATTTTATTTACCAAATTTTAGACAACCAATGCATTTCAACGCTATCTATGGCACCTAAATAAATGGTAAGTGTTGGATTTGTGTCAGTTACAGAGAACTTAACCAGGCCACTTTATAGGACTACTTCCCTCTTCGATTATTTATAAGGTTTTGTATAGATTAATGGGTATAAAGTACTTCTTTTTTCTTGATGGTTTTAGCGACTAAAACTAGATATAAATTTCACTTGAAGACCAAGATAAGACCACTTTTACAATTCCATGTGGAAAATTCACCTATAGAGTGTTTCCCTTTGGGCTATGTAATTCCATTAATACTCTCCCAATAGAAGTTTTAACGACCTTTTTTTATATCACCCATGATTGTGTGGAATGCTATATGGATGATCTTTCTCTATATAGTGATTCTTTCTAAGAAGAATTAGAGAATTTAGATAAATTTGTAATAATATGTCAAGAGACTATCCTTGCATTAAGTGGTGTTAAATGTCATATGATGCAAACTATAATGACTTTTCTTGTTCATCTTATATCTTGTGTAATTATTCAAGTTAATTTGACAAAGGTTAAAGTCATATTAAATATCCTAGCTCCAAGGTCTCCAAAAGAAGTAAGAAGTTTTCTAGGATATGATCAACATTATAGATGGTTTATAGGGAAATTCACAAGAATATTTTCTTCTCTATTAAACTTGCTTAATAATAATACTAATTTTTCTTTGGAAGAATATTGAAAAACTCATTTGAGACATTGAAAGAAAGGCTTACGAAGGCTCCTATTTTGGGGGGATCAAACTGGTCTCCTCCATTCCATATCTTCACATATGCTTTAGATACATCCCTTGGTGTACTTCTGGGACAATAAGAAAATAAATCATCCTACACAAATTACTTTATTAGAAATAAATTAATAGCCATTGAATAATATATATATATAGTATTATAAATGAATTCTTAGCAGTTGTGCATGCAATTACGAAATTCAAGCATTACATCACTAGGTATGAAGTTTTTATCCATACCAATCATTATACTATAAGATATCTAATCAATAAACCTATAACTAATGGTAGAATAACTTGGTGGGTCTTTTGTTTAAGAGTTTAATATTAATAGTGTATGTATACTTGGAAGGGAAAATCTATTAGTAGATTTTCTCTGTAGGATTCATAATTAAGGACAAGAAACTCTTCTATATGATGATTTCATAATGAACATATTTTTTTAATATCTACTGTCTCTCTTTGGTTTTTATATGTGGCTAACTATTTGGCTATAATTAAATTGATAGATATCTTTCACCTAGGGAAAAATAAAGGATCATTAGTCTCAATGCCTCTTATTCATGGATTGGAGAATTCGTCTTCGAGTTAGGAATTTATTTGATTAGATGTTTGACATATTAAAAACCTACAATGATGAACCTTGGAGATGGAACTTCACTGATAAGAGAAGAACCTAGAAAAAGTACTTCTTTCAAGGTATTATTAGCCCACTCTCCTCAAATATGTCAAAAAATTGCATTAAAAGCTATGGTTGTGGTGTGTGGATAGGCCAACCAGTAAAATCTAATAACATACCCCTAAAACCATAGACACTCATTGAATATTTTGAAAAAATGTATCTTTATTTTGTATGGCCTATTTTTTTGGCATTAAAGAGGAAAAGTTATATTTTGGTTTGTATTGATTATGTTACTAAATGGGTAGAGGCTAAATTTCCTTTTGTGCTATTGAAGTAGTTTTATATTTTCTATTTGAGGATTTTTTACCCACTTTGGTGGGTCAAAATAAATTGTAACAGATCAAGGAGCACAATTCACATCAAATCTAGTACAAGGAATTTCTCAACATTATCAAATCAAGCACCAAAAATATTCTCCCCACCTTTCGCAAGCCAATGAACAATTAGAGCCCACCAAAAAATTCCTCAAAGAAATTTTTACCAAAACAATGTAACTACACCATAAGAGTTGGGTAGATTAGATTCCCAATGGATTTCGGGCCTATAGGAATCCATGGTAAAATACCACTGAATTTACACCATATAAACTAGTATATGGAAAATAGATTCTTCTTCCAATAGGCTTTTAGTTGTAGACTTTGAGGATTATTGTTCAACTTGGTATGGATTTATAGGATGAACAACAACAAATAATAGTTCATCTAAATGAATTCCATTCAAAAGACCACTATTGTCCACCAAAATAAAAATAAAAATGGGATGATGACTTTTTGTACTAAAAAAATTCATACTAGATGATTCAGATCTATTTTTCTATTTTAAATTCAACGAAAGTTCACTACACATTGGTTAGGCCCATATGAAATTGAGAATGTCTATGAGAATCAAGACCATTGATGGTAAAGGAACTTATTTCTTGGTTAATTGTAATTGGTTAAGATTATATCACCATCTTGTCACCCATGAGAAATTTATTTAACATATTTTACAAAAATTTGAGATGGAAGTAGTGAGAAGCGAGGATTTCCATCCTATTGCAACCTCACCTTGATTTATTTCTTCTTTACTTGTACAAACACACACAAAAATGGAAAAAAAAAAAAATATTATTAAAAAAGAAGTAAAGATAAAAATAATGTTCAAATATGAAAGCCAGTCCTCTAGTGCAGTTGAAAGGAATTTTTCTTCAAAACTAGTTAATTGGTTGGAAAATAGTCACCAAGTTCTTTTGAAACAAAAGGATATTATTATATATTAGATAAGTAGATAGTTTGTTTAAAAAAGATGGATTTTTTATATGAATTATTTTCCCTAACAAAAATATCAACAAAATATAACTTAAGGCTACAAAAATATTTCTTGTTATAGAGCTTGAGATAACTACTGTTGTTATTCTTGCCACCTTATTTAAAATCCATATCCACTACATTTAATTTCCTTTCATTACTCATTTTCTTAACATGGCCATGGAATCAAGGATAAATTTTAGTATCCTATTTTATTATTAACATGTGTACTTGGTTCAATTTTACCACTAAATCAAGACCAGTTAGAGCCTCATTTCCAACTTTTATCATGTGGACTTCATGTTCAAAATTTAATGTTTCAATTCTCTCTGAGCTTGATACCTCTTATTGTTTAAAAGATGATAAATCTGCAACATATCTGTCTCAGGTTCTCCAACAATAACTTGAACATTAACATTACTAGGAGTCTCACTAGCTACAGGGAGTCCCATAACCATCATGCAATCTAGTAACCAATATCTTTAGTAGTTAAAAAATATTTATATCAGTTATAAGATTACCTGTAACAAGGATATTCTAATCTAGCTTGAAAATTCAAGTTTATCAGCTCCAAGGTAAGGGTTTGTAACTTCCTAAGCAATATTGAGTCTCTCCTCTCCATCATTCAACAGATCGTCATCAATAGTATATATCATTTTTGTTTCATATTTTTTTCAACAAGTAGTATCAACATAAAAATTTGATCACTCTCAAAATTAAAACTCAAATGGTTCAACTCAATAAACAAAAATTTCATGTTTACTTTCTCCCTGAATCCATGTTCATTAATTTATTATACATCACTTCATAAATTTCTATATTAAGGTAAATTTTAGGTAATAAACCATCTCTAAAACTCTTCCAGTTCACTGAAAGCATGGAAAGCTATCAAATAATAAACCTTTCTTGCCATTTTAATATGATATTACTCTTGTACCCTTATTCCTACAACCTTACTCCTATACCTCTACTCATATATATTGACTCCATTTTTGTTATACCTTCCACTCACAATCATCATTACCACTCTCCTATCCCTTTGCTACCCCATTAAATAACCAATCGAATGGCATGAAAAATCATTATAAGCCTTATGATTTGCATATATGCATGATTTTCCATCACCATAACTTCCCTCGTTTCAAATCATCTCTACGATCTGAAATTTGTCTTTAACATGTATATCAATCATATTTTGACCATAATTTTTGAAACCCCTAATTTCTTCTCTAATAGTGAAATTACTTGTTGTAAAGTGTTTTTGAATACTCCCACACATAGAGATAATTTGATGTGTTACTTGGAAACTTGGTATAATCAGGCAAGAACTATTGTCATTGAAAATTTTTGAACCTTACCTTAATCATAATGCTTGTAAACCTATACTAAAAAATGCAAGGTGTCTTCCTTAATTTCCTGAATAATTTTGAGGGGTACAACTTTGTTACAAATGTGTTTGCAAAAGGGTTTGATGGTCTAGTTGCTCATGTAGATGATTTAGTGATGGTTATGTTAGAATAATTTGTGGTTTAGTTGATTTGGCTACCTAAAATAGGAGAGAGATGGTTCAAGAATAAAATGGTTTATCAAGGTGTGTGAACATGATCTTTGTGCACAATACAATAGATTGCCAATTGAGGTGAAGGCTTACCAAGGCATATGTCATGCATAAATGAAGGTATTTGTTTTTTGTTGTTGTAAAAGTATGTCACATGCAAAAGAAGGTATGAAATCACATTCCTTTACCATATTCATCTCCTATTACACTTTGAAGCCAATGATTACATGAAGTCTCCATTTTATTTATGAAAAACATCAGGTAGAATGGAAAAATTGATACAAAAACAACTTGGAAATGTTAGTCATAAATTGTATCACTATGGCTTAATTAAAATATTATTCATGGAGGAATTACATAAAATAAGTTATATTTGGGACACATTTTAGCTCGTAATGGATTTCTGATGCATTTTTTACACATGAGGAGCTGCAGCAAGAAGTGAATATTCTTTATAAGTAGAAAAATCAAAGTGAAGACCTAGGTCTCCATGAATTTGAAGCCTTCACTACTTTGAATATAGTTCCAAAAGAAAACTTGTAGTCTATGGACACCCTTAGTTTGTTTTGACCGTGTTAATCATCACAATGAGAATTACTAGGAGTATGGTGAAGGAGAAGCCTCAATAACATACTATTGAGGATTCACTACCAAGTAGTCCATTTCGACCTAAAAAAGATACTCGCTTACGTACTGAGCCAATACCGACTGGGCATAGTCATGTAAACTAGAATTAGTCTTCAACATCCCTATTTAAATGGTTTAGAATTATTTTTTTTGAGCCTAAGACTCTTTTATATTAGTGCCTTGACTTTGATGTGCTTTCAACTCTAATGCATAATAAATTTGAAGATACCACATATTACTATGTTCATGTAAAACAAACCATGTCTTATAATTCCCCATGGAGGCAACCTATTCTGAATTAAAGAAGAAAAATAAAAATATTGAAATATTGAAACATATATTGAAGAGTTCAAGAGTGTAGATAGCCAGATAAAGAATGAAAATACTATGTTAAAAGAAAAAATTACCCAACTAGAAGAAGCGATTGAAAAGTTAATATAAAAGAATAACATGTTATCTAAACATGTTGACAAGTCGCACAAAAGAACTCAATATTTGGCACCGCATAATAGGATATTAGAGAAGAGATTTAGGATAAAGTGGAAGATAAAGGAGCCAATTTGAACATATCCGTTGGTGCCCAGTGATTAGTCAAAGTTTTGTTTAGTTTCGAAAAAAATTTGGTAGCAAGACGTCCACAAGATATCTTACTTCCATGAGGAAAAACTAAATTTCATTTGTGGGGAGATGTGAGGTCTTTGATTTGATTCCATTTTTGTTGTTATTCATCCCTTTCCTACTCATACTAATCCTCCGTTTTTAGAACATTATTGTTCCATTTACCATATTTTTGATACAAACATCATTTATGAGCTATAAGGTAATCACATTGTTAGTTTACTAGATTTCTCATTACTTGTGTTGAGTTAGGGGTATTAAAGACTTTATTCATTACTAATGATTTCTTGACCACTTAAAGTCTTGTATATTGTATAAGGTCCTATAAGCCACTTCATTGTTTGACATATTTTTGGACTTATAGAAGGGAAGCTAAGGCATGGTTTTTTCTCCTATATTCCTTGAGATGCTACCACTTTCATCAAACTAATTCCAAAACGGATATGGTAAGTGACAACCTATGATTAGACTAATGGTGAAATTGTGCTAAGAATATTGCACCTAGATAGAAAAATTATTGAGGGAAACGATCAGGGATTTTCTTATCTCATTCAATTTGATTGTGACCTATTTACATTAAGTAGATTACCAAACTACCTTTATTTTCCTATTGTGGTATTTTTTTTATTGTAAACAATGTGTGGAATAGGGGATCCAATCAGGGTTCACTTCCACAACTTCTTTAATGTGTATATTCTATATAAAAAAATGCAATGTAACAACAATGAGATATAATAATGTTTTTTCGTGAGTGAATTGTTAATTTAATCAATTAGTCTTATCATCAATCCATTGATTAATAGGTTGAAGACAGAGACGTTGTGTCGAAATGTATTGTTGAACCTCCATTTTATCAATATAAATTTCATGAGATGATGTTCTAATATAGTTCGGGCATGCATTCAATTTATGATATTACAACTTTCTAAGCAACATAAAGTCGGTTGGGAGGGCCCCTTGACTTGGAAATCATTGTTATTATTTTTATGTCTTATATTATAGACTGATAACTATAGTTAGCTATAGTTTTACCTATTTAGTTGTATGAACATTGTGTGTATATTTAGTTTCTACTCTATTTTGGTGTTCTTTTATTACTCATATTTTCATTGTGTGTCGCTCCTTTGTGGAGAAGAAAAGTCTCCATTGAAGGTTGAATGATAAATTTTGTTTCTCATTTTGTTGTAATAACACATGACCATGTAATAATGAAATATTTGCAACATGTGCCATGAAAAAAAAAATTTGTATTGTCGATCCAGCGATAAATGAATTCTTTGAGAAGTATTAGTAGTGGGTGGACTTCCCTTTTCAATATTTCTCATATGTCTTCATTTGAAGTTGGATATAACAACTTACAGAAAAATATGTCTCATTGAAGAAGAGGAAATGATATTTTATCTATAAATATGTATAGGAACACTTAGAAGTATCACATAAGCAAAACAATGTATTACATTATTTGCAAAGTATTGATCTAATTTACCATCTAGTGAGTGAGAAATTTATATTATTCTTAGTTCTTATTTCAAGTTATTCGATTTTAAAAATGTAATATTATGTTTTTTATACTCAATTAGAGTTTATGATTACCTTTGCTAACGGTATAGGTAATCAATTTATCTCTTAAATTTTGAACATATAATGTTTGTATATTATAGGTTTACACCACGAATTGGTAATTTAATGTCCAAAATTTAAGTCATTTATATTTATTGAAAACCACCACTCCAAATGTTTTTTATCTAGACAGACGACACGTATTTGGAGTATTAGTAGTTCATCTAGCATGGCATGAAGGGAAGAAAGTAACGATTCATTTGGTGAACCCAAACATTTGGATCCAACCCATCAATCTTATTTAGATCAAGTTTAAGGAGACATGTTATTATATTGTGAGATTGGTTAAAACAGAGAAGTCAGTAATGGAATTTTATTCCTCCTTAAGGTCCCCACCATCATGGGAGCCTTCACCAAATAAATGGTCATCATCCATAAAATTATATTTTATATTTACAATCTAAACAAGATAAATGACAAATTCTCTAGTGAGAGAACATACATTAGTTTCCATTTTTCTAACTAACTAGGAGAGAGAATTATACATGTTCTTTACTTCATCAATGGATGACATCTTGCAATATTTTTCATGGTTTAGATAGGTCCCCCAAAGATATTATTAAAGAGCTACCAAAAAAGGATAAATGTATAGAGAACCCTATTAGCATTATGATGCATGTGTTGTCCTTGATGGAAACTCACTTGTAACAAAACAAGAATATGCTAACTAGATGAATCCACAGGTTAGTTCAGGGGTGACAGAGTCATGGCACATAATAATAGAATGATGGGACAAATTTATATAGATCAGAATCAAAATTTTGATAAAGCTGAATATTTGAAGATCTGTATTCGGGTTCGTCAAGACGAACTCATGTATACACGCAAGTACAAAGAAGAAAAGTAATGTATGGATTTTCATAATTATTAAAGAATAAGAAGGGTCCTTACTATGGTATTATCCCACTATATTAAGTGTAGTAACAGTTACTTGATCCCATCCAAGATTACCACCGACACTAGTGTAGTTTTGACCCATGGTATTGGCTAAGACTCTAACTATATAAGGATTTGAATATAAAAGTGATAAGTGTGCACGTGAAAGGGTTTTTGATGAATACTTGAATCCCAGTATATTTTCATTGTAAGGGCCATAGTTGAGACATAGATCTGAAATAATTATGCACTGATGGATACAATGATGGATCAGGATCACGAGACCTGAAATGACTTTTCATTGTATGATCTTCTCATGAATTGACTAGATCTAAGTATTTACACATGTTTCTATCTGTGAATATTATGATTTGGGTCTTTCTGAAGTTCTGAAGAGCTACACATTTAGGTAAAAATTTTCAAATCTGTACGCAAGTTAGTCTTGCTGAAGTCATGTGTACATGTGGGTTTGTTTCTTCAAAGTTGCATACATAAAGGAAGTGTTTCTGTCCATTTGTAGATTTGTATGTACGTTGGTCTCAGTGAAGTTGTGTATACACGCGGGTTTGTTTCTTCAAATTCACGTATATAAAGGAATGGTTTTTTTTTAATAAATGACTGATCAACCTGATTAGTGTTGTTGTATCCCTGTTGTTGGTCAATTATGTCCTCATGTTGATTTGGGTTGAGTGATAATGTCTGAAGTAGAATTGATTGAATGATGAAGTTGAATTTGGTTACATGTTGATTGGTTAAAAAGATTATTGATGTTGCTAACTGTATGAGGGTTCTGTAAGCATGAAAATATTTCAGAATAACTTCGGTCAACTCTCTCCCTAATTCATAATTACAATTTTTCAGTATATTGATATACGTATGTAGGTTTCTCTACAGAAAATCACATATACACATGGGTTGCCTTAAGTGAAGTAGTGTATACTTGTCGGAATATGAATGATCATGGTTGCAGTTGATTATGTGTGTTGATGCAATATTCTAAGATAAGTTTTGTGTTCTGGTTACATTGATATCACTATTTTTTTTTAATTAAGTTGATTTTTGCTTAAGTTGATCTACAAGTTGTGATCGAGTGTGAAAAATTATGAAACGTGGTTCACGGATGTTGTTGAGGGTTGGAGCCTTCAGTGAGGAAGTCAAATTTTCCTTCCAGTAGTAGCTGGTAATAAAATCAAGGGGTTGGAGCTCCCTTCCAGTAGGAGCTGGAAAATGAGTGAAGGTGTAGCCTTCAATATGTAGGTGCCTACATACTGGCATGAGTATGCACTAGTATAATAATTTAGGAAGTTTTTTATATTAATAAGTTTGAATACTGAGATGACAAAAGTGATGGGTTTTTCCCACATTAGGTTTCCACCTTAAATCTTGGTGTTCATGTGTGTTTCTTATGTGTGATAATTTATTCTATTCTTACTGCACCTTCTTACTTCTTATCAAATTCTTGATAAATCTCTTACATTCTGGTTTAAGTTTAATAGATAAAGAATTAGTTGTTTCACAAGTCTACTAAGCATACACTAGTTTCTTTTGCAACAATCATGTACATATTTCAAGAAAAAAAATTATTATTATGAGTTTTTAAAAATACTGATTCACCCCCCTCTCAGTATTTTTCCCAACAATTGGTATCATTGTAGTCCTTTAAAAGAAGCTTGATCGCTTGAAGGAAGATCTCCCAAGATGAGAAATCAAGACAAAACGACATCTATCTGACCATCGCTCTTCAAAGGAAATAATTCAATATATTGGAAGACAAGAACCAGATTCTATCTTCAGTCACTTAGAGCAGATGTTTGGGAAATTGTGGAAGGAGGTTACCAATATCCAGTCGCAATTCCCATAGATGCAAAAGAAAAGAAGATGCATGAGACCAATGCCAAAGTTGTCAATGCATTATTTGGGAGTCTGACATAATCAGATTTTGTCAAAGTTATGCAATCAAACACAAAAAAATAAATATGGGACAAAACCATTCAAAGTTGTGAAGGCAATAAAAAGGTAAAAAGTGTTAAACTCCAAACTCTCAGAATTCAATATGAAACTCTCAGAATGCATAATGATTAAATTATTGCTAGTTTCTTTCTACGTATAGATGAGATCATAAATCGCATGAAAAATTTGGGTGAAGAAATAAAGGACACCACTTTAGTAGAGAAAATCTTAAGATCCCTAAATCCTAAATTCGAGTCAAAAGTGTCTGCCATTGAAGAGGAGCAGGATTTGTAGACTCTTACTGTTGTTCAACTTCACAGGATCCTGACTACTTTAAAACTGAGGAAAGGAGGTCATTCAAAAGTCGCAGAAGCCACATTAAAAGCATCTGCAAAAGGAAAATAAAAGGAAGAACACAAGGAATCACGATATATATTAGAAGAAGATGAGGTGAAATTTGTAAAGAAACTTCAACTAGGCACTGGAAAGTTCAGAGGTAAGCTTCACTTGAAATGTTTTTCTTGTGGTAGAGTTCGTCATTACAGTGCTAAATTTCCTCATAAAGACAACCATGACAAAGGGAAAGATACTGCAAAAGGTAATAAGAGATGTTTTTACAATATAAGAAGTTATTATACTCATGAAGATAGTGATGACTTGTCAAATATTGGGGAAGGAGAATCTGATTGAGATCTTAAATTACTCATGGATTTTGAGAAAAATACTAATGAGTCTAATGATAAATTTGTGCATGCTTTAGAGGAAAAATATTTCGTTTAATAAATTACTCAACTCAAAATTTTCTTGGAAGAAAAAAAAGTAGCCATGGATACATTGAAGCATTAAATCATAGAAAATGAAAAGCATAATGAGAAGTTAGAATGTGAAGTAGTCAGTGTAAGAAAGGAACTTGAGAAAACAAAAACTCTAAATCCTATATTTACTAAAGGATGTAAAACCATATATGAAATAATCAAGGTACAACGCTCTCCTCTTATGGAGACGGGTTTTGGATACACTGGAGAAAAGTCTCAAATAGAAAAGTATTTAGCCACCACCAGAAGCTATGTAAATGCAGCAAAAACGTGTTAGCAAAGCTTCAACCCTCAGCAAAAGAATAAAGGCTTTCCATAGGTAAATCATTTTCACTCTAATCCAAGGATGAAGAACAATAGAAGCACCAGTCAAAAGGGAAACAACACCAAAAGATTCTATGATCACATAAATGTCTTCTTCAATAGACAGTGTTTCTCATGTCATAATTTTGGTCATAAGGTTGCGAAATTTGTTGCATACAAAAACATCATGACTAGAGAAGAATGCTATAGGGATTAATGCACGGGTGTTTGGTGATGGAGATATAGTGAAGGATCTTCTTGGGATCCTTAGCAGACTGTCATATTCTGCAGCTAGCCCAGAGATAAATGCATATCCATGTCAGTCAAATGAGAATCAAAGCAGGAAGAAGGACTATTACCTCAAGTCTTGGTGTGGTGTTGCTGGAGAGCACAAAGTAGTGCAATGGAAGACCCCTTAGCTAGCTCTAAGATCAAAACCTGCACATAGACAAGACAAGGTGTAATATCATAGCATATAACTTTGACAATCAGTGCACTAACATATAGAGATATCTAATTGCATGCATCTAAGCCACTCATAATAATGACATTGCATAAACATGTAAACAGAATACAATACCAATGCCATGGAGTGGATAACAAAACTACAGGTCTATATTAATGATAGAAAAGAGTGATTACAACCATCAGTTGTATCAGCCTCCACTTACTCCTCCAGCTCCTTTCTCTCTCTCCCTTCTTAACCTCTTGCAGTGCCTTCATTGGATACTAACTTCGACAGTCAAATATGAAATCCTTTCAAATGTATCAACCCTTTCCATAATGGCCCTAGCATCAAATATATAGCATGAGAGGATAAGCCTTTCCAAATCCTTCATGAGTTCCTTTGGGAAAAAGAAGAGATGTTTCCATGCTTTTATGCTCTTTCCCTGTTTGTAGACTCCATTAGGAATAGTAATTCCTCCAACTAGGTCGAATCTGGATGCTTCCCTGCTTTTGTGAGCTGACATGGGAGTGAATATAGGGATATTTCTTGGTCAACTTACTCCTTTGACTCATAGAAAATCATTTAGGTTTACTAACGCTCTTACCAAGGCAACAAGCAAAGTTACCCTAGGTACTAACACACTTGATGCATAGCTAGGAAGCCTTATAAAACAGGTTTCTAGTTCCTGGAGAGCGTTAGCTTGGAAAATAGGCATGTGAACTTGGTCAGTATTTCAGTCATCTTGCCTTTCTACTCTAAGTTGATGAGGAGGTCATTTTCATGTATAACAGATGCCCCCTAAAGTGTGAGATCAGAGGGAGAGAGATGGACAAAATACTTTATATAATTGTTGTTTTCTTCGAAAAAAGAGAGAGAGGATCAGAGCTTCTGGAATACGTGAAACTTGATACAACACACACACACACACATATATATTATATATATATATATATCTAAAATCATTTCATGAGTTGGGAATTCTCACGCTCAGTAGCTATGTCAGAGCGATTTCTCAACAAACAGATATGACGATCGTGTCCACCGATAAGCACAATGTGGAACTTGTGTCATAATAATATCATTATGATGAGTTTTCTCCAAAAAATGATATACGCAACTTGGGAGAGGAAACAAGGCTGAGTGATGTAAGCCTCTATAAAAGGTCTTGATTTCTGCTTCACCTTAACAACATAGTTCGATACATGTGAATAAAGGCGTTGAGGTCAAACATCTACGAAATCGTCTGATTATCAGTGAATAATGGAGACTGTTAACAGACGCAGGGATGGCCATCGATAATGTTAAGATGCACAGTACAATCTAACGAGTGAGAATAATGTTTTTTGTCATTGAGCACTCATAGAATCGTTTAACCAGGTGCTAATAATGAAAACACCTCACTAAATACAAGGTAACCTATCACTGATGTCTGCAAGTTCCAAGCCACAGAAGTGTTTCTGGGTCTGCTTCCTAGATTGAGTGTTGAAGTCGATAGGAAGAGACCTTTCGAAAAGTAGGAAATAATGTGTCCTACATCAGTCGACATGGAATGGGACAAGAATGATTGGTTTTTGAAAATTATTTTGAGAATTGGGTCAAATCGATAAAGGGATGGATAGAAGAATATGCTTGATTGTTTGATGGAGGAAATAGAAGATAAATGTTTTCCCTTGAACGATAGAAGGCACGACATAAAGGTTTTAACCATGCAGCACTAGACTCATGAACACCAAAGACAATTAGGATATGAAGATGCAAGCACATCGTGGTATATAGGCCAAACTCATAGGATGGTAAGGATCATAATGAGAGGCCGTCATAAGGAATATTTTGCTGACGGAGTGTCATGTTCAAGGGAGCAACTGCTGCCAAAAAACTCTTTTCAAAATACTAACATAAAGCAACTGTATTGTCCGCTTTCCCCATCCGATTAATTTAATGAGTCCAGATGGGTAAACTCATTTGTCTTTTCATATTTCAAGAGTTTGAAAAGATCGTAAAGACTGACTCCATTCCACATCTGTTTAGCTTAACGAGTCCATATGGGTAAAATTAGTGGTCTTTTCATATTTTAAGAGTCTGAAAAGATCGTAAAGAGCGACTCTAGGGTATTCCCTTTCTCATGGTTTTTAACTAGGTGCGACAAACGTTTAATATTATACCTGAAATTATTCCTTTTCCATAAGTTAATCTAATGAGTCTAGATAAAGAGATAAACCTATGCTTAATAGATGTTTGCCTCATTTTGTTATGAGTAAGAGGAGATGGAGTAAACTCGATATTCATCGTAAAATTTTAATGAGTCATGCGACGACAAACTTCAATAGATCTTCATCAAATTTTAACTAGTCAAATGAAGAAAACTCGAGGTACCTTTTTCAGTTTAATGAGAAAGGAAAAATAGGTAAAAAAATTGCTCATTCCTTCTTCGTAGATTTAAGGAGTTGGAAGAAGGGAAAAACTCAGGGTACCTTTTTCAATTTAATGAGAAAGGAAATAGAGGTAAAAGAACTGCTCATTCCTTCTTCGTAGATTTAGTGATTTCAAAGTAGGGAAAAACTCGAGGATTTTTCAATTTAAGAGTGAGAAGGAGTCCCAAAAAAGAAAGTGTTCATACCATTGTCGTAGGATTTTAGCGAGCTTGATGAAGAAAACTCAGTGATTTTTCAGTTTAAGAGAAAGAAAAGATCCCATAAAAGAAGGCACTCATAATGAATCGAACATGGTCATATCTACAATTCAACCCTGAAAGTCTTGTCATCAAAACATGAGTAATGTTTGACAATATGTCGACATGGCGTGTGATAAATAACATAAGAAATGAACTACTTCTTCTTTAATGACTTTAATTAAGATAATTCATACCTCTAAAGTGACTATAAGGGAGTTGTTGAGCCTCAATTTTCACCATTTGCATCATTTGAGTGTGTTCTTATGCTAAAGAGGAGGAGATATTCAACGGACGATTGCGCGCAATCTAGGTGACCATTCGACTTGCCGTCTGTCCTAGGTATATGTCAAAACGTTTATCCTTAATCTTTTAACCTTTTTTTATCTATATTCGGGGTGGAGTTTTAGGATTTGTGGAGGCCCTGGCTCAACTAATGTGACTAACACCCCCCTCTAGGTCTAGAGGGGCGCTAAACGCCCTTAACGACCTAGAGGAAGGTGTTAGTGCACCCTATTTTCTATAAGGGAGGGTGTTAGTGCGTGAGGAAACATTCCCAAACCCCAGCCAGTGATTTCTCAAGCATTTTTTCCCCATTTGCACTGATTTTTGGGTTGATTTGCGCAGTTTTTGAGCCATCATGAGTAGTTTATGGAGGGAACGAGCCCATGATCAAATGGAACTACTTATGCAAAATTATCAATATTTCATGCTTGCATTGTCTCGATGTGTTTTGATGAAATATGCAAAGCTTGACTCAATGAAAGGTCAGGAGGAACTTTTAAGCTAGATCATTCAGCGTTGGGATGAACAACAATGGGTGTTGAGGATTAGGGGCCATGAGCTCTCGATTATCCAAGATGACATCTATTTTCTGACTAGTTTTTCATACAGAGGGGCACAAGAAAAATTGACCAGGGGTAGGCCCGATCCCTGATCCACCTTAGAGATTATGCATGGTTATTCTATTCCTGAGAGCAGACTTATGAGCAACAGGGTCCTTATAGAGTGATCAGATCTAGGTCTATGAGGGACATATTATGGATGATTGTGCACTTGGTGGGGCCAAAGAGTCCTCATGTCATGACAAAGGTATAATTGATACTTGTCATTGATTGTCTCCAACACCATATCTTTAACTAGTGTGAGGCGATGCTTTGCCAGCTAAAGGCAGAGTTGACTACATGTAAGACTCGAACACAACGAAGTTTTGGGTATGGTACTGTCATTGTATCCTTTATACTTGAGAGGGTGCTGGCTATGAGACCACGGATGAGCATAGGTCTATTTGATCCAAGAGAGCCCAGGCAAGGGGGATGGGAATCGCTCGATCCTTGCACTAGAGGGGGACCCATCTAGCGTTTTTTTAAAGAAGATTTCTTTGAATGGATCAATGGCCAGATCTTGATTATAGATGACTATGCCTATGAGGGCAAGGACTTTAAAGGTGATCCTGACTTGATTCTGCCACCTGGTAGAAACTAGGGGCCTCTAGGTAAGAAGGTTTCTTGAGACTGTTTAAAGTATTTTTGAGCTTTTGAATGTTTATGTAATGTTTTCGTATGTTTATGGGTGAACAAGTACTGACATGAAAATTTTTGCTTCACACAGATGTGGGACTGGTGCGACCTGCAGGCGAGCCTCGCCAAGTGAGGCGAGGGGGATAGATACCTAAATGTGGGGATGATGCCCAGAGTCTCTGCGAGGTTCTAAGGAACCTCGAAGGTCTAAGCATGGGTGTTCCCCCCCTTCCTATGAGAGAGATTCTTGCTCACATTCAGTGACACACTGTTGGTGTGCCTGAGTGGTTTCTGGTTGCTCTTCGGATGATAGCTAGAGCTGTATTTTCTTTTCATGAGCAGTAAGCTTTGTTAGCAGGTGCATGGTATAGCCAACAAGTGTTTATAGCGAGGCGGAGTAGCCATTTGTACTTAAAAACAACCAAGTTTTGGGAAATTTTCGGATGTAAAAAACTGGATTCAATCTCTATATATATATATATCTAGATATTTTGGTATTTTATGATGTAAATGTTTTTTAAGTGTTTTTGTAAAATTTTAACTGCGTAAATATTTACTTTCATACATATATCTATAATAAATGATATATATGCCAATCAAACACATAGTTTTCCAATGAATCAGCAACTGCATTAAATTCTCGAGGAATGTGTTGATATGTAATAAACTAAAATTGATGTTGCAAGAGTCGTACCCGTAAATAATGCCATAGCAAGATTGGATTGCAAATGTGATAATGATTTGTAAATTGCATAATGAGAAGTTGAGAGTCTAACCTGACCACCATATTGGATATGTCCCGAGATTACACTTCAGTGAGAAGCGAAATCATAGACATATACTTAGCAATATTATTGGTGGCAGTACCAAGAAAGACTCCCCCAGAAAAGAGCCGTTCCGACTTAGGTGTGTAAATGACCCAAGAAGCTGATGCAATGTGCCGTGTGTGATGATTGGCACCATCCGCGTATCCTATGTATGCTAATGGTAATGAAGACATCTGCACAATGAGAAATATGTATGAGATAATTAATTAGAAAATACCAAAAAATCCAGTCACATCAAAAAGAAGCAAAACTTATAAATACATAGAATTACAAAGCACATGCGTAGTGTTGTACTAGGCATAATACATTTTCAGATAGAGCCCATTTTGGGACTCTTTGAGTGGGATTCCTTCCCAGTACTAAAGTTCATATGGCCCTTTTGAGAGGGCCTTGGTGATGACATATGGATTGAGCCATAAGTGTTGAAGTGTTCCTGCCCCCAAGAGGTCATGCTTTTTATCATAGAGTAAAACAAGATCTTCCTCTTGGTAAGAATGAGGCTTGACCTTCTTGTCGTACTGGGATTTGACCTGACGCTTATGGGATTCAAGTGCTAATTCGACATCTCGCCGGGTTTCATACAGTTGATTGAGGTATAACAAGCTCTCTTCCTCGGTAGTAGTGTTGGGCAAGAGTTCAAAAACAATTTTTATGGAAGCAATTTGACACTCGATAGGTAAAACTTATTCCAGGCCATAAGATAATTGAAAATGTGTAAAGCCTGTAGTGGTTTTTACTGAAGTTTAATATGCCCACAAGGTAGTATATAACATTCTATGTCAATGGGTTTTGTTACTCCCTAATAAATTTCAGATCATGGTCTTTAAGATGCCATTAATAGATTCTACTTTGCCATTAGCTTAGGGGTAGTACGACGATGATTGGTCCTGATGAAAATCGAGCAACGATGTTAAGTCAGACATCATGTGATTCTGGAAATGAGACCCACGATCTATAATGATCATGCAAGGCACACTAAAATGATAGAGAACCTGATTAAACAAGAATAGCGTCACGGTCTCTCCATCAGACTAGAAAGTGGAGAGGGCTTCGGGCCATTTCGTGAAATCGTCCACCGCTACAATAATGTAGTTGTGTCCAGGAGAAAAAGTGGGGTTGCATGTGACGAAGTCGATACCCCATTTGGAAAAAAGGGCCGATGGAGATAAATGGGTGTAGCAGGCCTAGAGGAGCACACATTTTCTTGGTAAACACTTGACAAGGGTGGCACTGTTGGATAGCCTTGATACAATATTTGAACAAGGTTGGCTAGTAGTAGCCTGCACATAAATTTTTTTGAGCAGTAGACATGCTAGAATGATGACCGCCACATCCCCCAACATGGTAGTCATTGAAAATGTGTTTTGCCTCTTCATGAGCGAGGCAATATCGAAGAACTGTATTAGTGCCACGGTGATATAAAGTATCATTAAACACTAAATAGCACCGTGCTTGGTGGCAGATGCGATGACGGTCACCTGGTGAAAGTTCAGGGTATAAATGTTGTGCTTAGAGGTAGATGAGAATGTCACCATACCAAGGGTCACTATAGTCGATCAGATTAACAGATTAATTCAAGAGAGGATCGTGAGCTATCTCATTTGGATTGACAATGGGGAGATCCAACAAAAGTTTGGCGAAGACTAAGGATTTTTTCACCTTGGCAGTGGCGAAAACCAGATCAAATTATGGAAGGATAATGATCCATTTGGAATATTTTCCTCCAATGACTTGATGGGACAAAATATGTTTCATGGGATTCTCCAAAGCAGTGATAGTAATCTGCCACATCGGTATATAATGCTGGAATCGATTGACAGCAAAGAAAACTGCGAAGCACAACTTTTCCACATGTGAATATCTAAGTTCGGGCCCATCCATGCCTTTCGAAAGATAATAGATCACATGATCACTTAGGTCATCATGAGTTTGGATGAACACCATTCGAAGAGAGGATGGCGAGGCTGCTAGATAGAGGAGAAAGTTGTGCCCATAGTTGGGAGCACTAAGTAACGGGGCTGATATAAGTGCCATTTTCAAGGCATTAAATGATCATTGGGCTTGATCATCCCATAAGTATGGTACTCCCTTATTTAGTACGCACATAAATCCTTTCATCAACTTAGCATAACTTACGATGAACTATCGTAAGAATTTTTTTTCCCTTGCAAACATTGGAGTTGAAAAATGGAATGTGGTTTGGGAAATTGAGTAATTGTCTTTACCTTATCGGGATCCACCCTAATCCTATACTTGGAGACAATGAAACCAAGTAGGGGTCTAGACTCGAAAAAAAAATACATTTATGTGGATTCATACATATTTTATAGAACTTGCACCTAAGAAAAATTCCTCGTAAATGAACTAGGTGTTGAGTTTGCTTCTTGGAATGGGCTAGGAGGTTGTTTAAGTAAGCTTGGACAATATGTTTGATACCATGGAATGCATAGTCCATCGCCCGTTGAAATTTCACTCCAACATTCTTTAAAGTGAATGGGAGTTTCAGTATGCAAAGATTCCCCAAGGGCAAATGAAGGTGGTTTTGTGCTAGCTTGCAAGTTTTATGGAGATCTGGTTATAACCTAAGAAACCATCCATAAATGAGAAGGATTCGCAATCGACGCAGTCATTGATTATTTGTTCAATGAACTATGTTGGATAATTATCTTTTGGACATGCATTTTTCAAGTCCCGATAGTCAAAGAAATCATGGATGGTACCCCATTTCTTGTCTGCAGGAACCAGATTGGAAACCCATTGTGTTAAGGGAACGAGGTAGATGAAACCAACACGTAACAATTTTTCCACCTCAGTCTTCGAAGCCATTGGTGTACATGCTTGGCATTTTCATATACCTTGATCTCATGCTTGACAATAGATGTATCTATGCCTGACATTTCCTTGTAATACCAAGCAAATACATTGTGGAATTCCTTAAAAAGGCAGGTGAAGCTTGTAATTTCTTCAGGAGTGTAATCAACTCCAATATGGATGTCTTCCACGATGCCTATCTTGACTGAAATATCGATGAGCAATGTCTTTGAAAGATTTCCCATGTTCCCTTCTGAGTCCAAATTTTGGATAGTTGTACAAGGTGGGGGAACAATTTTGGGTGCGTCAAATGATAGGATTTGAATGAGTATAATGTCCAAATCATATATCGAAACATGGTTGTGAGAATGCTCACAAGGTCACTCTTCTAAAGATATGATCTCTCGAATAGCTTTGTCCGAAGGTAGGAAATAGTTGAGGAGATTGTTAGAAGGAGCATGTATGCGAGAGGAGGAAGTACCATTGGTCGTGACCAAAGTGACTGAGATTCAAATGCAGATTTAATGGCTTGGTAGGCCAATTCAACTCGTGATAGTGACATTTTTTCTCCGTAAGATTCAATGTCTAAAGGGGCCGGGAGGATCCAACGATCAGTCTTTTCATGAGGAATGGATGAAACCGTAAAGACCGTTTGTGGAACCACGGGCGGCGAGAGAGGAAAACAACCCATCAAGGAAGAGCCCTTCAATTGACCAGTACTGATACTGATGTAAGAGTCAGGAACACCACCCACTAAGGGTATGGCGTCGCCAAGTAATGGGGAGTAATATGGGGTGCAAAAGGACAGCATGTCCACCATGACTATCCTTCCATCCAAGGGAAATAGGATGATATGAAAGACAGTAGACACAATGGAAGTCATGGCATAAGTCCAACTGTGAGCCAATACTAGATTATAGTTTATTTTTCGATCCACGACTTCAATATCCACTCTTACTATTTTCCCGCTCAAAGTGATGGTGTAGCTAGCAAGGTAACCTTTTGGGATGAAAGTGTGGTTGTCAAAAGCTTTAACGGAATTCAACGGTGGTGAAATGCTTGGAGAACCCAAGGCAAGCCATCATGAAGCTGACATGATGCAGGTTGAAGCACCTTCGTCAATGATAGTTCTATGTACCCCTCTCCATTTCGAAAATATTTTCACCTGAAATGCAAGCTGGTGTGAAAGGGGAGGTTTACATTTTTGCATGTCGAAAATTGCAAGCATGGAATCCTGAGGGTCGACCCCACCAATTTCCTAAAGTAGAGCTTTCCTTTGTGTTGTATAGGTTTGCAATACTCTGAGTGCCAACATAGCTAATGGTGCTTTCGCCAAATATTCTAAAATACTATAGTTCTATGTAGAATGTGCAGATGTATTATGCATTGTGCAATGAAGTGCCCCTTTTGGTAGGTGAATCACAAGATCAACAACCAACCTTTCGATATGGATATCGTTAGGCGACATGGGTTTTGACACGAGGAGGATTCCTCATCATTAACGGTTAGAGCTCCATAAGTTTTGGCTCTCGTTTGAAGATCTACAATTTCAAAGGTGTAAATGAAAGATGGTGCTTCACCAGCTGAAGGCTAATGCACACCATCATTGCCCTATTGCGGGGGTTGAGGTTGGTTTGCAATAAGATGTTGCTACTACTAATTAGGGAAAAGATTGCTAAGGATTGCAAGGGTCTCGCCAGTGTCCTTTTGAGAAAGGAAGTCTGTGCATTCATGGATACGTGGACAATGATGTGTCATATGGTCTTCCACACAGATTTTGCAAGGGAACTTGACAACTTTGTCTTTTCCACTCTCACAAGGTGCAACAACTTTCTGCTTTGGGTTATACTTCTTGGTTAACTGCTCTTCAGAAGGAATCGTCTTTTTCTTACTCTTCTTGTTCTTACCATTGGGTTTTTGTGTAGACTGCATAGAGTTTATTATGGCAGTAGGAAGAGAAGTTGATTGGGTAGCAAGGTCAATTGAGAACTGGGCAATGTGACCGCTAATTTTCTTTTACAGCAGCCATGAAGGAAGCACCGATAATACCATCAGCATGTGCACTGAGTTGCTGGGGAGCAGGAGGATTGGAGTTTCTAGGGGCATTGGGAATGATGTTGTATAATGTTTGAGACTATGAATGAATGAAATCTAAGTGTTGGGCATGACGAATGGATTGGTATTTTGTAATGCACCACCTAAGGTGACAACTTTAGCGATTTGAGGGAGAAGAGATTTGCACAACCAAACCACTAATAGATAGTTTGGGAGGGAAGCTTTGACTACCCTTCACCTACATCTCCATTCATGAATGTGATTAGAGATGTGGGTGGTGGTGTCTTGATGTAAAGAGGTAAGAAGTTTTTTCCCAGTTTCATAGAGGATGTGTAGCTGAAATTTCTTTAAAAATTTCGTCACTAAAGCACCAAGGGTATTGACTGACACACGTCGTAACTCAGTGTACCACTCGACTGCATTTTAGTAGGGGTGTGAGGAAAGAGTCGAAGGTGGATACTATCATCAACCATGGATTTAGAAATGCACCATAAGTGATAGGTTGTGATGTGCATACCCGAATCCTCCCTTTTTTTCCCTTCGAACTTCATGATGTTTGTGAGAATTTTGTGAAGGATTGGAGGCCAAAGTAAGTTGTGATAGATGGGGTCATTGGTGAGTTTGTAAAAGTCAAGGATGTCAAGAGTTGCCAAGAAAGGAAAGGTGGTTGATGCCCCCGAACCAGAACAAGGCGATGACACATGACTTGAGGATACTTGCGGTCCTCCCATCATGTTGTTCCCAATATTATACATAGGACGCATGGAATAATAATTTCCTTAGGGTATAGTCGTATATTGTGTCTATCCATAAGGGTTGTTATGCTGGGGAATATAAGTTCCCCCAAGTTAATTAGTGACCCCTTGACTCATTTAAGATTGAGAGTGGGGTGCCCATATGGATTCAGTTAGACCTTGTTGAGGGATCCTACTAGCCACGTAATTAGTCATATGCCCTTGAATGACATAAGGAGGGTTCATGTCAGTCAATGAATGTCCCTATTGTCCTATAAGCGGAGGGGGAACTGTAACGTTCCTGACTGGTATGTCCATATTGGGAATGGTTCCCCTAGGCATCTGAACATGTGGGTTAGAACTAAAAGATAGATTCCAACAAAAGGGTCAATGAAGGGACCCGTGCTAACCATGGTATATGCAATGTTACAAGGAGTACTATATGTAGCGGTTGTCGAAGATCCAGGAGCAGACAAAAAAGGGATGGAAACTGGTATGTACTTGGTTCCACTCATGTTGGGTGTCATGATAGGGTTTGAACTTGGGATAGTTGGGATAGCAAGGTTTTCCATCATAGGTGTGGTACTGACCGTCGACTAGGGAGGTGGCGGTGGACCAAAAGTGTCCACAAAAGCCCATGACCCATTATTCATCAACGGTATGGTAGGTATAGGTGCAATAGAAGACATAGGGGGTATAGGGGCAACTGCAATCAAGAGTAGTCCCAATGGATTGGTGATCGGAGGATTATATGGAGGAATGAAGCCTTCAATAAGAAATCTTCCGTAAACTTGAGTCATGGGATGTTGAGACTGATTCAGTGTCAGATCTTAGAGACTGATTACCCGAAGATGGGTAATTGGCTCACTGGGGCTAGGTGAATCCTCCACAGTTAGTGGGGGAATACCTAGTAGTCATCTAGATTATCGATGAGGGATGGATTTAGCCACCGTGACCGATAAATTTTATCAATAGATATTATAGTGATCTTTATTAAAGTCTCGGTGATAACAAACTGGCACCTAAAAAATAAGAAATATTCTAAAGAAATCAATCAACAAGCAAAGGGTGTGACCCTATCTAATTACCATCGTTTGCTAGAGATGAAACCCAATATCACAATAGATAAAAGAGAGAGTTGGCAAAATGTATAGTTACGATTACTCTTGAGCTTCACCCAAACCTTAGATTAAGGGGCCAAGTACTCTTGTGAGGATGAGCACCCTCCCAAAAACTGAAGACAGAGTAGGTTCATTTATGTTAGGTACCAGGGCAGCCTACCCCAGTCACCTTGTGTTCATCCCTAAAAGGTATGGCCACTATGGTTACCTCAAATCACAGACATTATTGGGGGAGACATAGGCATAGATAGTATGCTATGTGGGTAGGATACCCGAGTCCCTGAATCAGCTCCGATATCCCGAAAGGGATCCCCGATACACAAAATACCCAAAGGAGATGTAAGAAAAGTCATGCAACCTTCATTTACAGTCTGATGTTGTCTCGTATTTAGCTCCATTTTTACTCTAGTGGTCCTGGATAGTGTGAGTGCAGAAGGATTACCCTCGTTAATGACACTAGTTTCGGTGTATGATCTTGGGTAGTTAACTCACAACTACCTAACCCAAGATCCTAACCTCAACTAATATGTCTTTACTCAAAAAAGAGCTGCTGATTGATTTTTTTATGTAAATTTCAAATGTACTTTGTTAAATTCTTTGGTGGGGGTGTTTACTTATGAAGTTATGTGGGACTCTGAATCAAATCGTGTAGAAACAATGCTTTTAAATTCACTTTAAATGAATAAGTTGATTCTACAAGGGAGGAGTCATTTCTACGTCAATATATATACCATGCATTCAGCTTAGTAAGACACAAGCACAACTGTCAGAACTATAATTCTCTCTAACAACTTTTGAAACCAAATAAATGTAGATCTAACCAACTAAGTAGAAAAAAAAAAAATGAATGTGTATTTTCTTTTTTATAAAAAAAACTTTAAGAAGCAAAGCTATTTCTCTAAAAGAAAAATTTGTTCAGCAGATAGATATCAATCAAACATGTAGAGCTACAGATCCGTGATTAGTCTACAAGCATATTTCCCAACCCATGAGGTCACAAAACAGTCTGTTTATCAAGGAATGGATGGCTACCACATTGTAATAGAGGGTATAAAGAGTTAGTGGCTGCATTAACGCACTGTGTGCATGGCCACATATCTTTATAAAGCACTGTTTACACTAGCAGACAATGTTAATGAGGAAAAAGGCTTAAAAATCAGGCTGTGGGGATCATATCTAGGGTTGAGCATGGAGAGAAGGGTGTTTTATAGTCCTGAGTGGTTAGAAAAGGGATCAAGAAGTACAAGATGACCTCGAAGAAAGAGAGATCTAGGAACTTTCTATGAGAAAACTAGGAACTAAGTGCAGTCGCAATAGATTTGCCAATTCTATTATAGGGATTAATGAACAGGTGTTTGGTGATGGAGATACCCTCAAGGAACTTCCTAGGATCCTTGGTAGACTGTCAGATTAGCTCCAACTGGCCCAGAGATACATGCATATCCATGTCAGTCAAATGAGAATCGAATTAGGAGTAAGGACTATTACCTCAAGTCTTGGTGTGTTGTTCCTGGAGAGCACAAAGTAGTGGAGTAAAAGACCCCTCAGCTAGTTCCAAGATCAAAACCTACACATAGACAAGACAAAGCATAATATCATAACATATAAATTTGACAATCAATGCACTAACATATATAGATATCTAATTACATGCATCTAAGCCACTCATAATAATGACATTGCATAAACATGTAAACAAACTATAATATCAGCACCATGGAGTGGACAACACAATTTTAGGTCTATATTAATTATATAAAATAGTGATTACAGCCAATGGTTGCATCAACCTTCCCTTACTCCTCTAGCTCCTCTCTCTCTCTCCCTTCTTAACCTCTTACAATGCCTTTGTCGGATTCTAACTTAGAGAGCCAAATAGGAAATCCTTTAAAATGTATCAACCCTTTCCACAATGTACCTACCCTCACATATGTAGCTTGAGAGGATAAGCCTTGCAAAATCCTTTTGAGTTCCTTTCGGCAAAAGAAAATATGTTTCCATGCTTTTATGAGTTGACATAGGAGTGAATATAGGGATATTTCTTGGTCAACCTGCTTCTTTGACTCATAGAAACTCATTTAGGTTTACTAACTCTCTTCCTAAGGCAACATACAGAGTTACCATAGGTACTGATGCACCTAATGCATGGCTAGGAAGCTTTTTATGTGGGTTCGTCAATGCCAAGTCATGTATACACACAAGCACAAAGAAGAAAAGTCACGTATGGAATTTGACACTAATTAAAGAATACTAAGGGTCCTTACCATGTTATTAGCCCACAATATTGAGTGCACTAACGATTACTTGATCTCGTCCAAGAATATCACTAAAACTAGTGTAGTTTAGACCCATGGTAAAGGCTAAGGCTCTAACTATAAAAGGAGGTGAATATCAAAGTTCTAAGTGTGCATGTGAAAGACCTTTTGATGAATACTTCAATCTGAAGTATATTTTCATTGTAAGGGCCATAGTTAACAAATAGATCTGAAATAATTATGCATCGATGGATACAATGATGGATCAGGATCATGAGACCTAAAATGACTTTTCATTGTATGCTCTGCTCATGGATTGACTAGATCTAAGTATTGGCACATGTTTTTATCTATGAATACTATGATCGGGGTCTTTCTAAAGTTCTGAAGAGTTGTGTAATTTTAGGTCAAAATTTAAAGAATCCATATGTAGGTTGGTCTCGGTGAAGTCACGTATACACGCGGGTTCATTTCTTCAAAGTCGCATACATAAATGAAGGGTTTTTGTTCATTTGTAGGTCTGTACGTAGGTTTGTGTTAGTGAAGTCGTGTATACACGTGAGTTCGTTTCTTCAAAGTCACATATATAAAGGAAGGGTTTATGTTCATAAATGACTAATTAACCTGATCAATGTTTTTGTATCTCTGTTCTCAGTCAATGATGTCCCCATATTGATCTGGGTGGAGTGATAACATCTGACGTAGAATTGATTGAATGATGAAGTTGAATTTTGTTACATGGTGATTGGTTGAAAAGATTATTGATGTTGCTAACTATATGAGGGTTCTTTAAGCTAACAAAATATTTCAGAATAACTCTCATCAACTCTCTGTATGATTCATAATTACAAGTTTTCAATATATTGAGATATGTACATAGTTTTTTGTGTAGAAAAGTACGTATACATGTGGGTTGCCTTAAGTGAAGTAGCGTATGCATTTTGGCATATGAATGATCAAGGTTGTAGTTGATTATTTGTGCTGATCTAGTATTTTGAGCTTAGTTTAATGTTCTAGTTATAGCGATCTCACTGTTATGTTTGAATTAAGTTGATGATTTCTTCAGTCCATCTACAAGTTGTGATCGAGTGTTAAAAATTTTGAAATGTGGTCCATGGATGTTTCTAAGGGTTGGAGACTTTAGTGGCAAAGTCGAAGCTTTTTGTGAGTAGTAGCTAGTAATCAGATTAGGGGGTTGGAGCTCCCTTATAGTAGGAGCTAGAGAACAAGTGAAGGTTGTAGCCTTCACCAGGTGGGTGCCTACATACTGGCATGAGTCTCCACTAGTACAAGAATGTAAGAAGTTTTTGGTATTAATAAGTTTGAATACTGAGATGAAAACAACGGTGGTTTTCTCTCACAATCGGTTTCCACCTTAAATCCTGGTGTTCATGTGTGTTGCTTATGTGTGATACTTTATTCTGTTCTTGCCGCACCTGCTTATTTATTATCAAATGCCTGATAAATCTCTAACATTCTCATTTAAGTTTAAGAGATAAAGAATTAGTTGTTTCACAAGTTTACTAAACATATGCTAGTTTCTTTTACAAGAGTCGCATACATATGTGAGTTGGGTTCAGAGAAGTCATGTATATATTTCAGAAAAGAAAATTATTATTGAATTTTAAAAATGCTGATTCACCCCCCTCCCAATATTTTTCCCAAAAAACCCAAGAGTTATACCAACAAGATCAGTATCTTGAGAGTAAGTTATGGAGAGGGGTAAAAAATAATGGTAGCAATAGGTCCATAAAAAAAAATTATTGCAAAGTGATGAATGTCGCCTATTGTCATGCAAGGATTATTTTGAGGTAGGTAATGGTGTTGATGTGATACTCATACGCTTTTCCTTTTAAATACATGAATATTTTTAGACTATTGAATTATTGTTTAAACTTAATGTCTATGGAAGCCAGGATTGGAATTAATCAATTATGTAATTGAATTTTATACAATGAATAAATGATTTCACTTGTGGGAAAAAAATGGGAAAGAGAACGTGAGAGATAGACATTTTTCTATTCTATAAAAATATGCTAAGTGGTCAATTCCACATAGTGGACCTTCCCAATTCTTCTCCTAAAAATCCTAGGAGAAAACTGCCACTTCAAGAATAGCTTAATGGGAGAGAAAGAGCATGCTAAGAACTTAGCTAGAGAAAATTGCTAAGTTGAGTGAAAAGAAAAAGAGAGCATGAACAAAGACAAAGGTGTGATTTAAAGGAAAAGGAAAGGCTTTCCTAATTAAAACAAAAATCGTAGGTAATTAAGGGGTGCACACCCTAAAAATAGGACTGTACTAAGAAAAAAAACTGCTGGGAAGAATTATAAAAATACCACTAAGGAATATAGAAGAGGCTTTTATTTTCGAAGGCAAGAAGTTTGAGCTTGATGGTAGTTGTTAGTGGTAGCTCATTGGTTGGTAGGAACATAATCTCTCCCTAAGTTTTCCCAAGTGAATGGTTATAGTTGAATGATTGATGTTATTTACTTTTGTGAATTACTGAGTGATATTTGATGTTGTTTATTGCTATGAATTTCTTAGTTATAGTTATTGACATTATTTACTATTTTAATTATGAGTTCATTTATAATATATTGAATTATACAAAATTGTTAAATATGATGATTTTTCTAAGTATGTTAGCCTGAACAAGTTTGTGCATGTATAGTATTAGATGTATGTTCTAAATGTCTAGGTTGATGCTAATCCATTCAATTATATATATATTGCTAACTTGTAGACTAAATTGTGAAGGTTAAAGGAGCAAAGGCTTGTTCTATATAGTAAGGAATTAGAATCTAGTATTTGGGAAAAGAATTAAGATAAATTAAATTGTAGAACTTCATCCTCATGAAAAATAAATAAGGTTAAAGCTAAAATACAAGGAACATGAAAGAAGAATGAGGCTAATCTAGAAACAAACAAGTAATAACCTCTTTTGAGTAATATGGAACTAAACAAGTAGGAACAAGACAAAAGTGGAGTTACAACTAAGTCTCTGTAATTGAAATGGATAAGAGTGAAATAAAGGTAAGAAAACATGGGATTTATAAAGTATTCCTAAATTCTATTGAAACATGTAAATCTATTTGTGAGTCTGGTGAAGACCCACTGTTAAAGTTGGGAAAGTATCCCCAATCTTCATATTAACAATATCCTATCTTTAGTTTCTATAACTGAGTGATATTTTGAATAAGAAATCAAGAAAAAGTATATATAAATGAATTGAAGTAAATACCATACAATTTTGTGTAAGATATAACTTGGAAATCAAGGATAGAAGATATGACCTATAAGGAAATTGCTACGCTGATGGTAAAACAGAAAATAGAATATGTGTGATTAGAAAGAAGATTGTGCCATAATAAAATGGACAGACACATATTAGATATAGAGACCCTCTATATACATTATGCAATAGCAATAAGGGTTATTGGAATAGGGTTAGCATGGGATAATTCCTGGTTATTGGTAAATATACAAGATTTATTATACGGATAATAAACTATAGGGAAAAATTATGTCAGTATATACACGCAAAGAAATTAAGTGTTGGAGAATAAAAGTATAAGGCGATAAATTAACTTTTGTTTAAGAAAGGGTGATAGCCTAGTGCTTATTAATTTAGTTAAGGAAAGAAAAATAACCTAGATGGGGTTATAAATTCATATTGACATATGAAAGAAATTATGGTACATGTCTATTATCTATAAAGTAAACATACATGAGCATAAATTTAAATCATGAATATACAATACATATGATGAAAAAGAGAAAGAGAATAAGTACAAACTATGTATAACCATATAATATATGTTGTATAGAAGTTAAAAAATATATTAATACAAGAGGAGGGTTTGAAAAGACTCATTCAGTTGAGAAGTCAAATAAGTGAATTGGCTCTCAACCTTATATACAGTCTACATTAAATAAACGACATATTAGCCATGAGGCCTAAAAACCCTCTTAGGGAAGAATAAGGAAATGTTCATAATAAATAACTTAGAAAACATCGACATTGTGCCTCTGCTGAGGAACCATTGATAAGGAATTTACAAGTAGATACATGACATATACTCATAAAGTAACCGTGGCCAACTTTTGAGGAGAAAGAGTCACACTTAGTCTGTAACCTTCCAAAGATTGAATAAAACAATGTGAATGCATTCTATTAAATAGTGGACCTGTAACAAGGCCATAATAAGCACTTAGTCAGAGAGAAACATTATGGGTATGGTTGTAAAAAATATCAATATGCTTAATTTAAGAATACAGAAATAAATAACTATATATATATATATATATATATGTATATATATATATATACATATATATATATATATATATATATATATATATATATATATATATATATATATATATATGTACTTGAGGAAGGGTATAATCCTACCTTGCATAAGCCCATCTTCAAGCTACCATAAGAATACATTTTCATTATATTTCCATAATGGAGAGGGTATGATTGTGTAGAAAGAGTGAAGAAACATGAATAACAATTTTTGTACAAGAGAATTTCGAGCCACAAAAACTACTTCTATCGCCTATTTACATGCCATAGAATAAAAATGAAAATTGTAGGGTTGTAATCCTTAAAACCCTAGTTTTAGAGTCGACAAAACCCTAAAGTATAGATGACAAATTAATGAAATAAAGGAAGAAGGATATTATTTACCTTAAAAATAAAAAAACACTGGTTAGGGAGCAAGAGATTCACTCAATTTCCACGCAAGGATACTTGTTCCATAAAAGTGAAAACGGTTAAATGAAAGACCTTGAAACAATGTAAAGCCCATAATGAACTTAAATATACATGAAGGGTAAGTAAAGAGTACCTGAAGTGAGCTGAAAAATGTTTTTTGTAAAGTGTCATGAGGATGGAATGGGTTATCTATAAAAATATTATAATTCCTCCATAAGCCTTTGTGCAAGAAGAAGAAAAACATATTTATTTAAATACGAAACTTTTAAGAACAAAGGAACCTATAAATAGAGAGAGGAATAGGTTTACATGAAATATATTCATACCAATGTCAGATGAGGAGATGAAACACGCTCCCGTCAATTCTATAAGCAAGAATTTGTGTAAGAAATTATAGTCACAAATATAAGATTCCATGTAATGTGGACAAATAACCCTAGTCATAGAATAGAGCCAAGTGATGCTTTGGCCGAAAATTCCAACTGAAAAATGACCAAATGAACTTGAGATTAATTTTTCTTTACCCTAATGAAAACCTTCTAAATTACCACCATTGGATTTCCATATCTAACCTAAACTATTGTTCTATCAAAGTACACATGTCACTGGTTTCCATGTGAAGGTAAGTGGGGTGGGGGGGTTAATTGATGTCCCAGTTAAACCCAACTGCACGTGCAACTGATGGTCCCCACACTCTAAGTCATGCGTTACCTAAGGTGTGGATAAGGACGCATCCATAATCATAAACACCCTTGGAACATTGAAATTAAAGTTATACATTATAGTGAAGGTATAAAAATTATATTTACAAAAGGGTTAATATAAATAATGGGGCGGAGTCCTAAAATCAATTATAGAAATATATGTAAGGGTCGATGAAGCTTGTACAAGCCTAGTAAGGAGTGCAAAAAAATAAAGATTATTACCGTTATAGAAGAACAAGGTTATAAAGGAATTACAAGAGTTAACATAATAATATAAGTTACGAGTCTAAATCTTTCACTATGAGTAATTGGGAGTGTTGCAAGTTAACTCAATGTATAAATATTTCTAGTATAAGCATCAGTTGATTGCATTAAAAATATAGTTTTTAATTATATGTGACCATGTGGGTGAGAATGTAAACTTCATCTTTCGACCATTTTTTATTATTATTGATATGTAGAATTGAAATTGCTAAATATACCAACAATCAATAATTTTTTATAGTGTGTGAAAGAGGTATGTTACATATGGTATCAAAGTTGTAGGTTCAAAGTTTGAGGCCTAAGGGTCACATCACAACTTAAAATTTTATACAGTGATTATTGTATTTTGAAAAAATCATTCATACATTGTTGTAATGATACACAAAAGTGAGAATAAAAGAAATAATGATGGCAAAAACCTTTTTCCAAATCTACAGGTGAAGGATAGCATATTTGGGTTCAATTGAGAGATGAAAGTTCACCTTGAGCAACCTAGCTACTAGATGTAGTAAGAGACATGATGATGAGCACTAGTATTGCGGCAAGAATGCTGCAACTACTGGAGCTACTAGCTTTACTTTATCAACCTGGGGTTTGTACAAACTTGGTGGAGACTGTGTTGTATACACAATTAAAAGTTATGGTTCTGCCTATTGTCATTGTTCATCTAGTAAGAGTCCACTAGGGTGTTTAAGCCAGACTTCTATGGAGTCAAAATAATCTTGATTACTGATGAGAGAAAGAGAAATCTACTCTAGGAGAAAGCTTGTCTACTACAATAAGGAAAGTGACTGAAATCCTATGCTAAAAACACACCATTCCCTAAATAACTGCTCAAAAGCTATGCTTTACAAGAATTCCAAGATAAAATGTATGAAATGCTACTTTCCTAAGCATGGAAGTTCAAAAAATCAAACATCACTACTATGTAGGTAAAGGCCTGAAATAAATCTATTTTTTTCTTTTTATTCCTTTTATGGAAAATCAAGTGTAAACCCTAATATCTTTTGGTGATGTGGCAGGTGGATTAGGGATGATGGTTGATGGTTTGGAGGCTTGGGAGACCCTCAGGTACACTTATGTGGCTTCCTATAGGTTTTCCCTCAATTCGGCCTCAAAATAGGCCACTACAGGAAAACCTACAGGATTCCCTGTATTTCTATAGGATACAACCGAGAGAAAAATGATGGGTGTTGGAGGTGATGGAAGGATTACGGAATGTGGTTGGTAGCTGGAATGGAGTGAGAAAATTCCTAGGGTCACTCACAACTGAAAACCAACGCAAGGAGATGGTTGGATTTGCTGAACATGTTTGGAGGAGTTTTATGTAAAATGATGAAATTGGTGAAGGTCTTTGGTGAAAGAAAGGAATGATTATGGATGGATGAGATTGGAAGGTGGTTTCCTGCTCTAGGATCTATCTCTACTTCTAAAACACCTTCTCTGTATCAAACATTGATATTTTCCAAAAAATCATGTAAACAAGAAGAATTCTAATAAGCTATAAAAAGAGAGTTTAATGAGCTAGTTGTCTACTTCATGCATGAGGAAAATTGCAGAATGAAATGGAATCATTGATGAGATCTACTGTATTATTGAATATGGAAGAGATGGTAATTAAATCCTACACTTGCAAATTGATCAAATTTTGGTTCAAGTACGGTAAAATCTACATTCTATGAGAAAATAGAAATATGTCTTTTTGGGGCTACATAAGGGTCCTTTCCTCACTTCATTATCCCTGAAGGAAGAGGTGAGGACAAGAAACCTACTGACAACTTTGTGATGATTTTTTCCCTTCTAACCTACTACTAAAGTAAAACACAAATGGAAGCAAACTAATAAACAAACTAATCAAATCTACACGGCCTGCAATGAAATACTTCTAAGGACAATTTAATCGTGAATCTATGAAACTAATTGAAGTATACAGATACAAGAAGAGGAGCCTTTACTGTTAGGGTTGTGCCCTAACCCAAGAGCTTCAGCCCTCTGAGTTAACTCAATACTAGATCATGAAAAATCTCATTCTCATTATCAAAACATAAAATTACATAGCAATGACTTCCACAAGTCTAGAGCTCAAAAATAACTAGTGTTTTTACAACAAAAAATCAAGTCCCAATGAGGCTCTAGGCCTCTTTATTTATACAAATGAAATCCCCAATGACTTCCTTAAATCTAGGGAGGCTCGGCTCCCAAAATCGAGATGAACTAACTCTTTGACTATCACTTGCTCAACTGCCTATTGATCTTCATGACTTGGTGGCTTGTACTTCGAGCTGGTGTGATTAATTGAGGAATATTGAAATGAGGGAGGAGTAAATTAGGAGGATTTGCCTCCTACAATCTCTCTCCCTTTTCCCATTCGAGTTTCAAACCTTAATCTTTCCAAAAATCTTTGATTTTATCTTTCAAGCTTGCATTCAATGCATATTAGTCCACTAGGCATAATTTCTCACTTTAACTCATCTCATTAAAAAAATATAATCAAAACATGTAATAAATTGTTAGAAGAGTTGATTTGACTAAGCTAGGAGGTGACTTAAGGTCCATCTAGTTACCCAATGATGAGGCTCATCACATGAGACAAGATTTTTACAGTATTAGGGCCAACAACAAGCATTTTCTGAAGGAAAGTGCGAAGTAAGAAAACCTCATTAAAGATTTCAGTAAAAATTTGACCCATTAACCTCTAGCTATAGAGCTATAGGAGGGAAGAGGTGACTCCTTTAAGCGAATATTTGTAGATGGAAATGTTGAAGGTGAGCATGATAAATATGGAAATGAGCATGATAAACTTGAAAGTTAGGTAGATTCAGATAACATCTCCAAAAGCACACAAAATGAGAAAGAAAAGAAAATAGAACTCTAAGGAGAGTTAAAAAATATTAGACTACCTACCTTCGTTTGTGAAAAATGAGAAGCAATATAATCCTAGCTACTATACATAACCAACTATTTCTATGTCTATGATTATTCCAATAATGTGAAACTCAGACTAGAAGTCTATGAATTACAAGGAAACACTTCACTATGGTAGGAAGAAGAAGTAATAATACATGATTTAGAAGAAAAAAAAGACACTTGGGAAGAATTCCAGAAACACTTCAAGACAAAATACTTAATTGATATATATTGTGATGACAAGGTCAAAAGATTTCATGATCTAAAGTTGGGCTGAATTAGTATGGATGAGTTTGTGGGGAGGTTAACAAGCCTTTTGAGGAATATTTCCTACATATGAGAAGAAAAAGAGAAATTGCAACATTTTCTAAACTATCCCTCTCTCCCGTACAAGGAAATAATAGAATTTGAAAATCCAAAAAAAATGGATGAAGATGTGTGAAAAACTAGGATTTGTTAGCAACATTTCAACCAAAAAAGTGGAGGCTCAAAATCCTAGTATAATAAGGGAAACATTTGAATTGGAAATTGAATCAAGAAATCAAAATCTGCCATACTAAAACTTTTTGGAAAATATAATTAGCCTAAAAGGTTCAACCATAATAATCAGCCACAACTGGCACAATCTTGAACAAGTCCTAAACCAATTGATTTGAATAATAAAGGAATGAATGGTGGAAAGGAGAGAGAACCTTTAAAGTGTTGGGGTTATGAAGAATCGAACTACTCATAACTTGCCCATACAATTCCATATTGGTAGAATATTTGTAGGATATATAGGAGGAATTCAAAGTAAATGACATAGCCAGAAATATACCAAAGATTAATGCATCATTAGAATATCAATAGAAAAAACATCAGTCAACATTGATCAAAATAAAGGTATGATCATAAACTATCCTATATATGCTTTAGTAGATCCAAGAGCCAATTTTTTCTATGTTCATTCACAAGTTATGGAAATATGTAAAATGAATATTTAAAGAATTAAAATCTCATCGTTGGTTCAGTTAGCTACATACATTAAATGAAAGGCAACAATTTGGGTTAAATAGTGCCTTGTAAATTGAAATCGATGTCTAACTAAAATAATTTTAATATATTACCCCTAGGTTCCTATGTTCTGCTGATAGGAATGGAATGGTTTTAGAAACATAAATCCATAATCAAATATTTATTGAAATTTTTTGCATATACCAATGAAGAAGGAAACATCGAATTGATAAAAGAAATACAAAGGCTTATTTCCACTAGACAAATTTCAGCCTTATAGCTAAAAATGTGTGCCTAGAAAGGTTGTAAAATGTTTATTGTCGAAATAGAATAAAGTGCACAGAAAACATAAAATAACATCATAAAAAACCATGAAGTAATTAAATAATTTAAGGATGTATTCCTAGATGAGATTACATGATTACCTCCAAAAAGGCACATATATTTTTCCAATTGACTTAGTGCTATGAGCCACACCTATGTTCAAAGAACATTATAGAATGATTGAGAATGAACTTATGGAGCTAAAAATGTAGTTACAAAAATTGTTAGAAAAAGGGTACATCATCCCAAGTGTTCCCCCTTATGGAACCTCGATGTTGTTTGTAAGAAAAAATGATGCAACTTTGAGGATGTGCATAGGTTACAGTCAATTAAGGAAAAAAACTTTTAAAAATAAATATCCTTTACCTAGGATAGATTACTTATTTGATAAATTTAGAGGGCCAACAATATTTTCAGAAATAGACCTTGCATTTGGATCCATCACCGAATAATTAAGCACGAAAATATACATAAAACTACATTTAGAACATGATATGAACACTATGAGTTTATGGTATACTGTTGGACTTACTAATGCACCTGCTACCTTTATGTGTCTAATGAATAGTGTGTTCAAAAATTCTTTAGACATGTTTGTATTAACTTTTATTGAAAATATTATGATATATTCAAAAACTCAAGAAGAACGTGAAGGTAACATGAGGATAGTGCAACAAACACCGAGGGAATACTAGTTGTATGTAAAGTTCAACAAATGTGAGTTTCATAAGGATAAAATAGAATACTTGGGACATGTGATCTCTAAGGAAGGACTATTTGTTGATCCTAAAAAGGTTGAGGCCATTTTAAACTAGTCGATACCTAAGGTTGTGGTAAACATTATCTTATTCATGGGTATTACTGGAACCTATTGAAGTTTCATTAGGATATTTCTTAAACTAGCCTATCCGATTACTTATTTGTAGAAAAATAGAGTGAAGTCAAACTGGACACAAAAGTGTCAAAAGAGTTTTGACACATGAAAATATTCGTTAATAGTAGCCCTAATCTTGAAGATTGTTGTCCCAAGAAAATATTTTATTGTTTGTATAGATGCATGCGTTGAGGGGCTAGGTGGTGTGCTGATGTAGGAAAATTACGTAGTTGTGTATGAATCAAGGAAATGAAAGGCTCATGAGAAAAATATTTTGTTTATGATCTTCAACTAGTTTTTGTTATACATGCATTAAAAATGTGGAGGAATTATTTTCTACGATTTTTTTTCTCTTATTACACATCGTATAAGTTTAAAGTATTTTTCCATCCAACTATATTTGAGCGCTACATAGGAAATGTGGATGGTATTCTTTGATGAATTTGAATTCAATATTAAGCATCAAGGGAAAGGAGAATAAAGCGGAAAATGCACTAAGAAGAAATGCAAATCAGATTTCCAAAATTGTTGTCAACAGCGGAAAAACAGACTTTGCAAAGAAAATTCAGATAACAACATTAATATATAAAATTTATGAATAATTACAATGAAAATTAAATGACACAGAGGTCCCTATTTAGGCAGAGAACTATGATGGGATATTAAATTTCAAGAACAAACTATGTGTTCCAAATGAGCCTGCTTTGAAGCAACTAATTTTAAATCAACATCATAATTTCAAAACCATTTTCAGACCACCCAATCTAGCGAAAAATGATTACAACTTTAAGAAAGTAACTTTATTTTCCAAGTATGATAAGGGAGGTAGTTGAGTATTTGGGAAAAGTGTTTGGAGTTCCAACAGGTTAAGGTGGAACACCAACATGCAATTGGACTATGAAATCATTTACCCATTCTAGAGTGGAAGTGAGAAATCATTTCTTTGGACTTCATCATTCGTTTTCCTAGAACCATGAGACAACATGACTCAATTATAGTGGTGGTGTGCAAACTAAGAAAGCCAACTCACTTTATACCTATCCAGTCCACATATAAAGTATCAGAGATTGTATATATTTTTAGGAAGCATATTTTTTGGTTCCATGGGATGCCAAAAATAGTTATATGAGATAGCTATGCTAAATTTACTTCTACTTTCTGGAAGAGAATTTTTGGATGAATGGGTGTGCAATCGAACTTTAGTACAACATATAATCCACAAACGTATGGTCAAATAGAAATAAAAAATCAAATTCTTGAGGATATGATACAGATGTGTAGCAAACCTTGGTTGATCTTCTATGTAAATAAAAATAAGATCAAGGTCATGGGACACATATTCCAAGCTAAATGTTGCATAAAACATAGTGATGGGTATCACTAGTGGTTAATAAATTGCTATGGAAATTGGAAAGGGAAAAGAGGCATAAATTGGCATTTTATTTATGAAATAAAAGAAAATAGGAGAAAATAGAGATGAAAGGTCACATATTTTCATGAGAGTGAAAAAGAAGAGAAAATGAAGGAAAATGCAGAAAATAGAGGCATCAATGAAAATAAGGCTTTTGAGGATTAATTTAGATCCTTTGATAGTTTAGCTTTGGAGCTCTCTTCTATTCTCTCATTCTCTCATACTCTTGCATAATTATAGTTTGCTTGGATCATTCTTGGAACACTCTAGTATTCACTTGGATTTGGATAAAGAAGGAAAAGGAAATCAGGAAAGGACAAGGGGGAAATGAGATCAACAACTACAACAAGATTTCTCCATAGGTAACATGTTTCATGTAAGATATCGTTATTGATTTATGGATCCATGTATTTATTTGGTTATGTGTTGTCACTGGCATGATGGATTTACTGGATTGACAATGGTTTTTAGCCTTTCCTTTCCATTTCTTGTATAGCCATGGTGTTGTGCGTTTTTCCACTTGATTGCTTTCTTACTGGTGTTCATAATTCCTTATGGTTGAGGGTTGGAACAAACACTCTAGAAGCCCTGGAGCAAGTTGGGTTGAGTTAGTAGTCCTAGATACTAGGCTGGGAAAAACACTATGGAGCCCATGGTGGGTTGAGTTACTAGTCTCTAGAGCTAGGTTTGACAAATGCTCTGGTGCCCTGGAAGTTTGTGGGTTGAGTTACTAGTTCTTGGAACTCTTGACAACTTGGGTAGAGACCAATATGTTTGGTGTTAGTGATGTCTGACTGTGAGGTGGAATCACTTGTTGAGGATTGAGGTGGTTTAGCCTTTGTAAGCCCTAGTTTTTTTTCTTGGCTTATTCCATGAGATCCGACATTCATGCTTTGGAATATGGCATGGGGGTGATTGGCTAAAAGAGATATTTTGTTTAGCCTAATGTATGCTTGGGTGGTACATAGAAGTCCCTAAATTCGTTGGTAGTTTCATAAGCTAATAAGATCTATTTTTCCATTGTGATTCATGTATATATTTGGCAATGTGTTAGTGATATTATGGCTGGTTGGCCATGGTTTATATGCTAGTTATTTTATGGTTATATGTTGTTCATATGGTTTGTATCTGCTATGGCTCTTGTCATGAATCGTTTATATATTGACGAGTTAATGAATATATGGACCAATAAGTGTTTTTGCATCTATGTGGAGAGGGAATAGGTCCTTCTTGGCTACTCTTAGATGAATCTAAAACTTTGGTGATCAGTTATACATTCATGACTTGTAGCTTACATATTTTCCATGCATGTGATGAAATGTCTGTTATTTAGGCAGTCTAGGTCAATTTATTCCTTCAAGTTTGTATGTTTAGCCTTTTTCTCATGTCATTAATGATTCTGAGAAATTTCAGGAAGTTTTGGGTAGTGGTATGGAGGTTGACCTCGAATTAGGTCTCAGGTCTTGGGACTACACCCTCTGAACTTGGCAATTTGAGTCACAACCACACCTAGATAGGCTTGTGCATGTGGTTGGAGGCCTATATCTACATATATGCCTTGTCATGCATCCGATTAGGGGATAAACTATGTAAAAATGAGCCCCAACTTAGGGTTTGGACACTTGGGGTGGTGCTTTGGCCCCTGAGTGTCGTTATAGCCTAGAGGAATGCTGTGAGTTATTAGTTGGTGGTCAGTTGTAGGCCCCACATCCTTAAATGGAGCTAGGAGGTTAGGACATGTCATAATAACTCTTTCTCTCATCTTTACCCTCATAGGATAGTGAAACTGGGTAAATATGGGGGGATGGTTATAAATTGGTATAAGAGCTCCCACGTTCAAAAATGGGACTAGATGGGTGGAATGTGGTTGTCATGTGTGAATGCTAATCTCTATGCTTTCGTTATGGATGCATTCTGATGGTTATTGCTTTGGTCTTGTGTCATCATGATGGTGTTGTTAGGTTGAGATGAATGATATGTTTATGTTATACATATGTATCTATTGTGTTAATCTAGATTGAGAGTGTAGACAAGATCTACTCCTCTGAAACTCACATGGTATGTTGGATTATGTTTATATTTACTTTATTTGAGATTGTATGTTTGGAGGAAGTAGAAGACCAAGATGGCTAGAAGAATGGTGGAATATAATTCACCTGACTCTCCCAACAAATCGGATGAAGAACATGGTGATGGGTACTCACCTAACAAACAAGATACATTGAGAATTTTGGAAGAAGAGGTCAAATATTGCAAATTGGATAGTGAGAGGATCATTAAGTCACATGAAAGACTTGTCAGGGCATAGGAAAAGCAATCAAAATTTAATGTATTCATCCTTCAGAGTCTATTAGATTTGTATAGACATGGATTGCTTAGGATTATTCATAGACAGAAGGAAAGGACCAATGGTGCATATGGAAGCAAGTCTAAATTAGGATACATTTTCAAAAGGGAGGAGATAGTCATATATGGTAGGTTATTGGATAAACCTAACATGAGGGGTAATGATTGTGGGTTCTATTCTATTTTCAGTTCAGAGAGATAACATCATCATCACCAGAAGCGTCCATATAAGAGGAAGAAGCGCTTACCTGAGGAGTTCAAGAAAGAAAAGCCTCCTACATTTGATGGAGAAATGAAGAAGTCACAAGATACAAAAGCTTGGTTTCTTTGGATTTTTCAGATTGCATGATTATTCAAAAAATATTAATGCTAGGATAACTACTTTCAGTCTTAAATTAAAATTAGACATTTTGGGGAATATGTGAAGAATGTTATAGGAATTTGATGTTGGAAACGTGCTCACTACTCAGAGGGGGAGGTGAATCAGTAGTGACTTTGTTTCTTAAATTTTGTATTTCTTTTCAATTTATTGAAACACATTCACATAATATTCCATTAGTATATTAATGAGAAAATACCATGATCATCATATGAAATACATAACATAATCAATTAAATCACATGCATAAAGGACACAAGGGTCTCTAATTGAAAACCCCCCTCCAGGGAAAAATCCACATGTTGTTGTTGTTGCTGCTTTGTTGCAATTCCATGAATCAAACAAATCATTTACATAATCATAGTTGGTTATGTCCATCAAGGAAGTTTTTCATATAACATCGACTAAGTGAACACCCATCCACTGGAGACTCCTATCCCCTAAAATCCTCGCCCAACTCAAATTGGACTATGAGAATGATACTTCCTATATTGAATCTATCAACACCCAATTGAAAGGAACACCCATCACTTCCTCACCAAAATATCTTGATTTGTTGATCAATAGGGCCATATTTCACAATGTTGCAAACTAGACCCCTACACAAGACAACGACATCTTTCTCTCTTTGATAAGCTCAATACATCAGAACATCAATGAGTAAAAAATTCTGGACTCCTCAAATTAAATAGTTGTAACTAAACTCAAATCACTACAACTTCCACTCATAATCTCATTCCATCCATACACTCGCAATCATCCACACATCACTCTCAAGACAAAACCACTATAAACTAGATGCATATAAACAAATGCAATCTAAAATAGCTAACATAAAGATGAAATACTACTAAAGTTATGTGAATCAACTCTCGACCCCTTCATACACAAATAAATCAGTCATGATCAAGGATCAATGCCCTCCTCATCTCCTCCTCCATCAAGCTCTCAAAATCTGTAATAGAAACATGCTTTGAACTCAAAGATTAGCCTCTCAAATTCTTCTACAATAGGAACTCGACCTATAGGCTTGAGCTCTACAATATGTGCCCCGAGTAACCTCAAAAATGGTAGATGTCATCCTCTATTTAAAAAAATATTCCATCTTCTCCATTACTCACTTGATTAATGTGTTCACACCTAAAAGACTTGATTATATAGTTGCTTTAGACAATAGAAGCTTCTCCATAAAATTAGAATTAATTAGAAGCGCGAGGAATCAAAAGGAAATTTTCACTTACAGTCCAAGTCACTCCCTTAAAACTTCCCTACATGTGACTAGAGCTATAATCTCTTCGTTGGGCCTTCCCTGTTAGAAACTGGAGCCTAAAATCGATCCCTTGACCCATCAAACATGAGACTATGGTAGAAGATGGTCAAAGTCAACTTTCTTTAGCTCATAACCTGCCCAAACTCGTTCCACTTGTTTTCAACCTTCTATAGGACCTCAAGAACTCATTTTAGCAATTGTAACATTCCAACAAAGCAGTGATCCATCTCCATCATCAACACAAGTGAAACTAGATTGACTTGAATTTCATCAATCAGTTGCACTAGAGTATAGGCCATCAAATTGCTTCACAATTTTTCCAACACTTGCACTAATATCATCTACAGCCACTGACGTAAGGTATAAAACAAATACACAAGCCAAGTGTGCAACCAATGGACAAACTAAATTTGAAACCAATGCACAATCCAAGTGTCTATGGTTCACATGATATCAACAACCAACAACCACTGCAACCAAGCAACATATAAACCAATACATATCCTCTCTAGCACAAGTCTAGGTTGACATCAAATCTAACCATCATTCACTGCAACACTCATCAAATTCAATGCAACCTCCAACACCATATTACTTGGTCGACATCAATCCCAACCACAAAAACCATCACAACATCAATGCCAACAATATCCGCCTTTGGGATTGATGTCAACCCCAGTTGGGTCAACCAAAATAGTCTCATTCACTCCGCCTTCGACATCAATGAAAAAGGAAAAAAATTAAGCCATCAATAGTCATTTAAAGGCCAAATATAATATATTTGATCCAAGAAACAACCACTCTCACTTCTCCATGAGCAACAAAAATAACAGGAACTCCATATCATGGAAGTAGCAAGAAGACAAATTTGTACTAGTAGCAAACTCTAGTAAGGTCTCCTCCCATATGAACACCATTATCAACCAACTCCATTAGTAGTAAAAAGCCATATCCATCAATCATAACATAGAGCGGATAGCAGGAAAACATCCTCCTAGGTAGTAACATAGCCATCAATAGCACATCATCAACAAGAATCACGAACAATACCAGGAGTCCAAATAACAACAACAAATTCTATGCACTAGCGATAGGAACAAAACTCATCTCAGCAACATCATAAGCATTAGCAACAATATACCATGAACATCCTTACTGTCTCCATAATCATCACCAACAACACACCCATTAGAAACCACACGTCTAGCAACAATAACAATGCCTCTACGTAGCGGAAATATACATTTATCTCATGAAAAAATAGCAATAACAACCATGCTCCCCCAACAGTAACAAGGTATCCACCAGATCAGCAAGCACATGAAAAACATGTTCCCCTAAGCACTATAACATCAAACAACAGTAGAAAAATAATAACATAGTGTGGGAAAAAACATATCATGAACACGATGATGTGGTCATCAACACTCTCTCGCTAAAACTTCTCCTCTTGAAGATGTACAAGAGGCTACAACTGTCTCACCAAGCTTCTGCAACAATCATTTCGTCCAAGCCATATGCAAGAGGCTATATAACCAAGGATTATGACCCAAAACAATTTACAAAAAAATTACAAGGCTTCATAGGCCTATTACATCACTACAAGAATGATATAATGTGACTATACAATGCCTCCTCATCACTAAAAATGACTCCACCCAAGACTCAAGAATGATACATGACACTATTTTTCTCCATAATGGATCTGAAAGCTCACATATGGTTGTAAGACAAAACATATACCATCTGATACAAATCCTAAATTACTCTTAAATATCTCTCTGAAGAAAATATTAACTTATGACCACACATACAGTATGACCCATGACTCATAATATGAGAGTACAAAATTATAACTGTTGTGGCAATGTAAGAAACAACCCATGATCAAGATAATTAACTCTATTCCATAAAGAAACAAACACAACTCTCTCCAAAAATTTTGCTAGCACATGTCATGAACTACCATCCTACAACAATAATGGTCAGTAGCCGCAACATCACATGATCTGAAAATCACCCTATGAGTGGCCTCAGTGAAGATTTATTAAAAAAAAGGTATTACAGACTCATGCACTGGTGTATGTTTTGTGTTATTGAAACAACGGATCGATCAGATTGCCAATACACAGAAAATAAATGGAAAGACAACAGAGAAATACAGTAAGAAACACAAAGACACAAGAAATTTTAATAAGGAGTTCACCCTATTCTCCAGGGCTACGTCTTCGGTCCACCTTCAGTGGTGGCCTTATTCTATTATGTATTTGAGAAGAGAAATTACAATACAAGGACTCAATATGAGTTCTCCTGAAGTAGATTTTTCTTGGCAGGGTGGTTATTGGATTCCCCAAGCCACTTGGAGTACACAGAATCTTATTCTTCCTACCAACTCTGTGACGCTCAGTCTACAGTGGAAAGAGCCAACTGTGATGCTGAATCCAGATAGATTCCTCTATGGGAAGGCTTGATTCTTCAAGCTCTTTGGTGCTCAATGCTGCCTGTGGTCAGCTCAGCCCTTTGTCTCCTCTGCTTGGATTTACTGCTCTCTATGCTCAGTCCTCCTCTTAGGGTTCACTGTTCATTGTCTCTCTTGGTCGCTTGGACTCTTTAATCTGAATCTCTCTTTTGATCTCCCGTTCACTGTCTTTGTTCATGGCTTTAGCCATTCAACCTCTGTGCCGGTTCGTTTCGTCTCCTTCCTGTGTCAGTTCGCCTGCCACCCATGCGCTTGGAATTCCCTGTTTGGCATCAGTATAAATGCTGAGGAAGTATCCACGTGTCTCCATCGGAACTGTGCCAGCCTTCTCGTCGATTCGTTGCTTTTTCCACTGTGGCAGTCAACAGATCTCAAATCCCCTTAAATAGCAGCTTAATCCCCTGTCAATTCCGCTTTGTCTTTCAGATGCAATCTCAGCTGTCTGATTTGGGCTCCCCCAGATCCGACGTTATTCACACGTCGAGCGCGGTTGACTTGATCAACTGATAATGCATGATCGTGGTGGCTTTTCTCTCTCCTCGATGCCACACATCGATCACTGAGGGTGCTCACTCCATTTTCTCCAAAACCTCTTAACGTTCAAGGGCACCCGGGGTAAAATCACTGGTTTCTAGGGTGTGGGTCCCACCTTCGTATGATGGCTCTTTTTCGCTTTTCTTCCCACGGTCCTCTGGCTCCCAGCGTGACTAAGTGCTTAAGCCCTACCATTTCGGCCCTGTTTGCCTGGCGATGCGCGTTGCATCGAAAATTAGCTCCTTTTCGTAATCTAGGGCTCCCAATGGCTATTTTGACCTCCTGCACAGTCTCCATGGGCCTAGGTTAGTGCGCTTTAACCGAGGTCCTCATCGTTCCATGGCAGCTGCCATGGCCACTGGTTCAAGGTGTTTTTTATTGTTGTTTTGGATTCTTCAAGGGTTTGTTCGTCCCGATATAGTCATGGTTCTTATGACAGTCATTTATGGATCCGATTCAGATCACAACCTCCCAACTGAAAAGCTTTTGGACCACCAAAATTTGGTTTTTCTTCAAGCATCGACTAAGTGAGGAAACTGTTGTCTCACTTGTCTAATCTCAATCCACTTCACACTACTCGGCATCGAACCTTTAAGCCCAATTCTGAGGTATTCGACCTGTCCACTGTGCATCGTCCTTACCTTCTTCGTCCAGCATTGTATCTTCCTACAACTCATTAAGATATTTAGGTAGTAGGCCATCAACAGAAGGCAATTGGCTCTGCTCTTCAGGGTCTTCAATCGTTGAAGGTTCAAACAATCTCAAGCAATATGTGTTCACGACTGAGCAGATGTGCATGTAAGCTGGCAGATCATGGCAAAAAGCATTCTCACCAATCTTCTCAATTATCCTGAAGGGTCCATACCTGATAGCTTGTAGCTTCTTACCTTCACCTTGCATCATGTCCTTGCTGATATACAGCTAGACTTGGTCTCCAACTTGAAAACTATGCTCCATCCGATGCTTATCATGCCTAGCCTTGTACTTGGCCTGGCTATTTTGTAGCTATTCCTGTACTGCCTAGTGGATCTCCTGGATCTGTTCAATGAACATAGTTGCTTTGTCCACATCACTGTGTCCATCAACCATGGTATCTTTACCAAAGACAAAATACAAGGGAAACCTTAGTATGAAACCAAAGCAAGTCTCAAAAGGAGATCTCTATGTAGAAGAGTGTTTGGCTCTATTGTAAGCATGTTGCACATAGCACAAGTGCTCATCCCAAAGCTTAGGATGTTTGCTACAATATCCTCTTAGTAACTGGATCACTATCTTGTTAACTACTTCTGTCTGGCCATCTGTTTGTGGATGAAAAGCTATGATTTTCTTTAATTTGGTGTCCATTAGTTCCCACAGGCTGGACCAAAACTTCCCCACAAATGGGGTGTCTCGATCAGATATAATGGAAGTGGGTAATCCAAAATGAACCCATACATGTTCAAAGAATAATTTTGCAGTTTGTTCAACTGTAATCTGTTAACTACAGAGTATCGAAATGCACATTTTGTTGAACCTATCCACAACAACATATAGATAATCATGACCTTTCCTAGATTTAGGCAGTCCTCCAACAAAATCCATGGAAATGCTTCCCCAAGGGTGAGAAGGAACTGGCAATGGAGTGTATAAGCCTAGTTTTCTGTTACTGGGCTTTCTTTTAGCACACATAGCACACCCCTTTACATATCTAGAAATTGTCTCACTCATTCTTGGCCAATAACAGAACCTTTGCAGCAGTGCAACTATTTTACTTACCCCAATGTGACTTGATATTAGAGAAGTGTGTGCTTCCCTAGTTATTTTTCTCTCTCAGTTTGTGGCATGCATATTCCCAGAACGATATAAGAGTCGGTCCTTCACATGATAGTCCAATTCTTCTACTCTTTTGCCTTGAATCAAAGTTGCATATACATATTTAAAGTCCATATCCTGAGAATACTATTCTATGTAGCTTTCATGTAGCACAGAATTATGCTTAAGTATGGTAGATGCATTTATAATGGGTCTAGATAACATGTCTACAACCTTGTTATGTATGCACTTTTTATATTTGATGACTAAATGAAACTATTGTAGAAAACCCATCCATCTGTAATGCCTTGATTGTTGCAACTTAGTTTAAGAGTTTAGATATTGAAGTGGCTGATGATCAGTATGTATTATTGTTTCTTTGCCCATTAAGTAATGCTTCCACTTTTTCACACTCTGATCTAATGCATACAATTCCTTATCATATGTGGGATAGTTAACTACCTCAGGATTAAAAGTCTCAGAATGATAACATATGGGTTTACCATGCTGTGTCAACACCGCTCCCATTGCATAGTCACTGGCATCAGTTTGGATCTCAAAGGGTCTTTGTAGATGTGGCAGTGCTAGTATGAGTGTTGTACTAATTTTTCTTTCAAGGTGTCGAAACCTTTTTGCTGTTTGCCTCCCCAGTAAAACACCTTGTTCAATCCTATCAAAGCATGTAAGGGAGCTGCAATTGAGGAGAAATTTAAAATGAACTTCCTCCAATACTGCGCTACTCCTAAGAAGCTTCTCACTTCTGTAGCAGACTTGGGTTTAGGCTAGTTTACAATGACTACTACTTTAGAGGGATCTATTTTCAATTCACCTCCCCCTACTATATGACCCAAATAATTTAGAGATGTTTTTCCAAATTCAAATTTGGAGAGTTTAACATAAATTTTTTCTCTTTTCAAAACATCTAATGTCTGCTTAACATGCTTTAAATTTTCTTCCCACGTTTTACTAAAAATAAGAATGTTATCCAGAAACACAATAACAAAATCATCAAGAAAAGGTCTGAGTACATCATTCATTAATCTCATGAAAGTAGCATAGGCATTGGTCAAGCCAAAAGGCATAACCAGCCATTCATACAGTCCCTACTTTGTTTTGAAAGTAGTATTCCATGTATCTTGCTTTGCAACTATGACGTGATGGTATCCACTACGGAAATCCAGTTTGGTGAAATAAACTGCTTCCCTCAATTGACCTAAAATATCATCTGTGCGAGGAAGGGGATAACGATTTTTTATCATTATTTTATTCAGTTCTCGGTAATCAATGCACATTCTCCACAAGCCATCTTTCTTTCTCACCAAAACGATTGGTGACCCACACAGTGATGTGCTAGGCTTGATGAACCCTTTCTTGAGCAACTCCTGCACCTGCTTCTTGATTTCAGCATTCTCTAAAGTAGATAACCTATACATCCCAATGTTAGGCAAAGGAACATCTTGCTGCAAAATTATATCATGTTTTATTCCCTTTTTGGGTGGCAGACCTTGAGGTTCTTGAAACAAGACATCATACTCTAAGAAAATATTTTCTATATCAGCTTTCTTATCAGAATTACAGCCCTCAAATAATTGGTTTTATTAGTTTTCTTTTCCTTTACAACCATTAGCAAGAACTGTTTGCATGAATTTATCATTCCTTTCATCTGTCCTGAGTTTATGAGAGTATAATTATTCTTGAGCTTATGAGCTCTTACAAAGTATTTGATTCCATCTTTAACAAGTAGATACTTGTTCTCAGCTCTATAGAAAATAACCTTTCTATCATACAAGTAAGGACTTTCTAAAACAATTCCACATATATCCAAAGGAATTACATCTAACTCAACCTCATCTACAAATGTTGACCCAAAAGAAAACTTGAGTTTGCACTATCTAGTCACTTGTAGTTGTGTTTTATCATTCAACCATCCTAATGGGTATGGTTTCTTATGAGGTGTAGTTGCTAATCCCAATTTCTTTACAATTGCTTCAGAAATGAGATTTACTTGTGAGCCACTATCAAACAAAGTATCAATCTTTTGATATTTGGAAATAACTCGAATATGGAAAAGCTCATGCCTTTTTCTCTCATGTTCTTCATCAATAACAGATTGAGCAGAATTACTAGTAGATGCTTCAGAATTCTTACCTTTTATACCTGTGGCTACAATGATTGTTTCATCTCCTGAGTCTGACACCAAATCCTTCTGAATAGTTGCAACAGTCATCTTCTTGCTGCCCTCGGACTTCTTAGGTCTCAGCTCTGGATGCAGAATCCAACAATGCTCATCATCATGCCCCTCCTTTTTACAGTGAGTGCATGAGGCTTTGCCTTTCGGTGCAGTGTTAGCCTTCCTTTCTTTCCACTTCTTCTTTCTTTTCTCCTTGCTCTTGCTTACAGTGGGTTGGGATGATCCCCCAACTTCTGGATTTCCATTCTTTCCTCTAGCTTCTAGATGAGTAGCTTGTACAGATACCTCATCTATACTAGTGGGATTAAACATGAGGATAGTGTGCCTCATGTAGCTATGCAGACCACCAATGTACTTCAAAAGAGTTTCTGGTGAGTCTAATGAAATACCTAACATCAATGCTCTCTTTCGGAACTCTTGAGTATACCCTTGTACACTTTGCCCTCTCAATTGTCGAAGGGTTTGCCAACTCATCATGGCTTGTTGCATGTAGGCCAATGGATAGAACTTCTTTCTAATGGTAGAAACAAAGTCACTCCAGACAGAGATGGTCTTACCATACTTCTTCATATCATCTTGGGTTCTACCTTCCCACCAAACCAAGGCAGTGCCCCCTAGGAGAAGGCTTGCTAGCTGAATCTTGCTCTTGTCTGAGTCTATATTTTGTACTCTGCAATACACATCAATTGTCTTATTCAGTTGTCCAACTTTTCAGCATTCAACTCTCCATCATATATAGGCAAATCAAATTTAACATCTAACTTAATCAAATATGCTTTCGTATTATGCATAGGGATACTAGGAGGTGTAGGGAAGCTTTCTTATTTCCCCTTTCCTTTAGAGTGGTCATGGGAATGAGATCCATCTTCTTCATTATCTTGCTTAGAGCCTAATGAATCTTCATCCTTATGCTCTCTAAAGTCCCTATACATTTCTTCCACCGTGGACTTTATATCTAGGAAACTTTATAGGAATTGAGAGTCTGGCCCTATAGTACCTTCTGCGAACATTGTCTTTCGAGAATAGACTCTTCCAATTTTAGGATTAGTTTCCACCAATTCTCCTTCTCCTAATTTAAGCTTTGATCTAGTGATCATTCATAGCTAAACCAACACAAGCTTGTCTAACCTTACAACCTAGTGCTTTGATACCACTTGATCTGAAAATCACCCTATGAGCGACCTCAGTGAAGATTTATTAAACAAAAGGTATTACAGACTCATGTTATGGTGTGTGTTCTATGTTATTGAATAATGGATCGATCAGATTGCCAATACATAGAAAATAAATGGAAAGATAATAGAGAAATACAGTAAGCAACACAAAGACACAAACAATTTTAATAAGGAGTTCACCCTATTCTCCAGAGCTACATCTCTGGTCCAGCTTCAGTGGTGCCCTTATTTTATTATGTCTTTGAGAAAAGAAATTACAATACAGGGTCTCAATATGAGTTCTCCTGAAGCAGATTTTGCTTGGCAGGGTGGTTCTTGGATTACCCAAGCTACTTGGAGTACACAAACTCTTATTCTTCCTACCATCTCTATGACCCTCAGTCTACAGTGGAAAGATCCAATTTTGATGCTCAATCCGGATAGATTCCTCTGTGGGAAGGCTTGATTCTTCAAGCTCTTTGGTGCTTGATGCTGCCTATAGTCAGCTCGGCCCTCTGTCTCCTCTACTTGGCTTTACTTCTCTCTATGCTCAGTCCTCCTCTCAGGGTTCACTGTTCACTGTCTCTCTTGGTCGCTTGGACACTTTGATCTAAATCTCTCTTCTAATCTCCTGTTCACTGTCTCTGTTCATGGCTTCAGCCATTCGACCTCTGTGCGTGTTCATTTCCTCTCCTTCCTGCATCGATTCGCCTGTCGCCCATGTGCTTGGAATTCCCTGTTCGACATCAGCATAAATGCTCAGGAAGTAGCCACGTGTCTCCATCAGAACTGCACCAGCCCACTCGTCGATTTGTTGCTTTTTCCACCGTGACAGTCAACGGATCTCAAATCCCCTTAAATCGCGGCTTAATCCCCTGTCAATTCCGCTCTATCTTTCGGACACAATCTTAGCCGTCCGATTTGGGCTCCTCCAGATCCAACGTCATTCGCACGCCGAGCACAGTTGACTTGCTCGACTGATAACACACAATCGCGACGGTTTTTCTCTCTCCTCCGCTGCCACGTGTTGATCGCTGAGGGTGCTCGCTTCGTTTTCTCCAAAACCACTTACCGTTCAAGGGCATCCCCAGTAAAACCGCCAGTTTCTAGGGTGGGTCCCACCTTCGTACGATGGCACTTTTTCGCTTTTTTGCCCACGATCCTCTGGATCCCAACGTGACCAAGTGCTTAAGCCCTACCATTTCGGCCCCGTTGTCCCAAACTCACATCGAAAATCAGCTCCTTTTCCCAATCCGGGGCTCCTAGGGGCTATTTTGACCTCTTGCGCAGTCTCCATGGGCCTCGGTCAGTACGCTTTGACCAAGGTCCTCCTCGTTCCATGTCGGCTGCCATGGCCACTAGTTCAGGGTGTTTTCGATTGCTGTTTTGGATTCTTCAAGGGATTGTTTGTCCTGATATAGTCATGGTTCTTATGACAGTCATTTATGGATCTGATTCGGATCATCACAAGTCTTCACAAATAAATCATAGTAGCAATTATCCATGAACATGTTACAATAGGTAGTAAGCAACAATAATCCATCATTATATCCTCCAATTGAAGAGAATTAACTACAATCTTATAATCATCAGACAACGATAAAAAAGTTCCCCCATTATGAGAAACAACATCATCAATGACTCAACTTCAATAATCTGATCTAAAATCAATAATGCAGCAACATAATCCTCAAGTAATAACCATGTAACCATGTCATTGTAGCACATCCTTTAGGCATAAGATGAACAACAAAATGAGAAACCTACAATGTAAATTTCATCCACTCTCCCATGATATCATATGTGCACCAATTCAAGCAACACATGCAATGTAGAACATTTTAGCCATCAACACCAATATAATGTGCAAGAACTATGCAACAGTACTGTTAAAAAATTCACAAAAACAAGTAGAAATTCTTAAGGAACATGCATGCATCACTAATTATTTCTCATGTGAAATATGGCAATCTAATGAGGTACTATAAATGAATATTTTAATGAGAGTAATATTATTCTCTCAAGCTATAACCAAATTCTCCATGAAAGCCATAGTACCCTAGATGATATACATGTTATATATGCAAAAGTATAAAATCATATCAAACTCCCCCTAAGAATATGCCAATTCTCCATCAACTAATTTCTTGTTGCATAAGACATTCATTAGTGTGCATAGACATAAATGATTTTCACACAACATGGCTACAACCACCAACAATCAGCAGACAAAAGCTAAGATAACATGTGATATATCAATATTTGTAGACTCCCCCTAAACTCATGCACTGTCCTTCCATGCCTCAACCTAAAATGAATAGATGCATGAAACTAAAAATTCCTTATTTTAATTGCATGGACCTATTATGCTTGGCTTCTCTTGAAGCCATATCTTACTATGCACAAGATAAAGATCTACTCCGCTTGAGTAGAATATCCTTCTTCAAACCAAAACATCATTCCTTGAAATCCTTTGAAAATCTAGTTCTTTGTACCTCACCTTTTCTCATCCAAATTGTCTTCATCTTTAATGGTGGGCTTGCTCTGTTTTTTGGGTTAATCCTGTCATATTTGCGAGCTAGAGCCTTCTGGACATATTTTCTACACTAGAAACAATGATTATCCAACAATGTTTTTTTTCTTGCATAATATATACAATCTCTAGCGCAATGACCAAAATGATTGCAACAAAAACAATATACATAAAATAAATTTGGATACCTTGAGTTTTGCTTTACTAGACCATGAATATTTGGCCACTTCCTTTATTTCTTGAATTGTTGCATGATGTGTATGTGGTATTCTCTCCTTTTCTTCTGTTGATAGTTTGTTTTCTTCTTTGGCTTCCTTTTGATGATGTTTTTTCTAAGATCCTTGATTGACTTGGGATGGTGTGCATATGATGGTGGGCTTGTGATTTTCTGCTATATGAATGTCTTCCACTTTCCCCTTTTCTTTTACAAGGCTTGATTCTCCGTCAAAGCATAATCATGTTTTGATAAGAGGAGATCTCTTATTGATAAGGAGCTCATCTAAAATTTTGTTGCTTTCCTCCAACTTTCAATATTGAGATCCCAGATTATTTGTATTTTCAAACTCACATCTCAAAGAGGATAATTCCTCTTTTAGTCTTGCATAATATGCTTCCCATTCTTGCAGCTGAGTCTTGAACATCCCATTTTCTTTGATGACATATTCAAGGAGTGTCTCTTGATCAATGAATTTCATGTCAATTCCCTCATTGTTTCTCTCACTATCATCTTGAGAGGAGATTGGATCTACTTCTACTATGAATGTAGAATATTCTATAATAAGTTCCTTTTCTTCAAGAATAGAGCGAGTTTCTTCATTAGATTCTAAAATATGAGATCCATCTCTTCCATATATACAATGTATCTTATCCACAATTTCTTTTGTAGTCTTGTAGTGTCTTACTATAGAAACATCATGATATAACAGGGTCTTTAAATGATTTTATTAGTTTTCTCATTTGATTCATCTCATGTATTATATTCTAATGAGAGAAAAACATTCGCATCAAGATCAATAACATATATTTCCAACCTTACCTTCCATAATGCATAATTCGATCCATGAAGAGTAAGAAGTCCAGATGTTCCAAAATATCTTGATTTCCCATGATCTACCCTCTTGTGATGAATCTGCAACAAAGGCACCGTGGTATGATACCAATTGTTGGAAATGTGCTCACTACTAAAGGGGTGGGCGTGAATTAGTAGTGAATTTGTTTCTTAACTTTTGTATTTCTTTTCAATTTACTCAAACACATTCACACAATATGCCATTAGTATATTAACAAAAAAATACCATGATCATCATATTAGATCCATAACATAATACAAACAATCACATGCATAAAAGACACAAGGATCTCTAGTTGAAAACCCCCTTCTGGGCAGAAACCCACCCTTTTTTGTTGTTGTTTCTCTATTGCAATTTCAATAATCTAACTAATCATCTACATAATCATAGATGGCTATGTCCAACAAAAAAAATTCTCACATAACATCGACTAAGTGAACACCCATCCACTTGAGACTCCTAACCCCTAAAAGCCTCACTCAACTTGCATTGGACTATCAGAATGCTACTTCCTATACTAAAGTGACCACCACCCATTGGAAAAAACACCCATTCCTTATTCACCTGGATATCTCAATCTGCTGATCAATAAAGAAAACATTTCACAATGTTTCAAACCAGACCCCTACACAAGAGAACAACAACATTCTCTCTTTGATAAACTCAAACATCAGAACATCAATCAATAAAATATCCTCAACTTTTCAAATACAATGGTTGCAACTCAATCAAATCACTACAACTTCCACTCACAATATCATTCTATCCATACACACACAATCATTCACACACCACTCGCAACACACATAGCCACTATACATTGGTTTCATATAATCAAAATCCAATTGAAAATAGGAAACATAAAAGCGAAATATTGCTACAACTATGTAAATCAACTCTCCACCCCTGCATACAAAAATTAATCAGCCATGATCATGAAGTAATTATCTCCTCATCTCCTACTCCATCAAGTTCTCAAAATTTGCACTTGAAACATGCTTTGAACTCAAGCCTCAGCCTATGAAATTATTCTGCAATAGGAACTCGAACTATAGGTTTTAGCTCTATACTATGTGCACTGGGTAACCTCGCAAATGATATAGGTTCTACTCTGTTTAAACAAATTCTCCATCTTCTCCATTACTCTCTTCATTAATGTGTTCACACATCAAACACTTGATTCTCCGTTTGATTTTTGCAATAGAAAAGTCTCCATAAAATTAGAATTAATTTCCTTACAATAAAATCGGTAAATAGGTGACTCAATCTCGAGGCAATTTTCACTTACAGGTCCAGTCACTCCCTTAACACCACCGTTAATGCAACTAGAGATGTAACTGCTCCCTTGGGCCTGTCATGCTAGCGACTGGAGTCTAAAACTGCTCCCTTGACCCATCAAGCATGTGACTATGGAAGAGGATGGTAAAAGTCAACTGTATTCAACTAAGAACCTACCCAAAGTTCTTCCACTGCTTCTCAACCTTATGTAGGACCTATAGGACTCATTTTGGCCACTGTAACATTCCAACAAAACTATGACCTATCTCCATCATCAATACAAGTCTAACTAGGTTGAAATGAATGTCATGAATGAGTTGCACTAGCATATAGGCCATCAAACAACTTCACAATTTCTTCAGCATCTAGACTAACATCATGTGGAACCAATGAGGTAAGGTCTACGACAAATACAAAATCCAAGTGTGAAACCAATGGACAAACCAAGTTTTCAACCAATGCACAAGCCAAGTGTCTCTTCCTCACATGCTATCAACAACCAACAACAACTGCAACCAAGAAACATATAAACCAATGCATATCATCTCTAGCACAAGTCCAAGTTGACATCAATGCCAACCGTCATTCACTGCAACACTCATCAACTTCAATGTAGCCTCCAACACCATGCTACTAGGATGACGTCAATGCTAACCAAGCAAACCATTACAACATCAATGCCAACGTTCGAGAAGAGGAGATGTCTTGGAGTGAGTTTAAGAGAATATGCGGGAAGAAGTATCTATCTCAAATATGCCTTGATGACAAGGAAAACGAGTTCTATGAGTTGAAGATGGGGTCTATGACTGATGAGGAGTATATTAGGAAATTTTTAGAGTTTTTGAGATATGTACTTTATCTTAAGTAGGAGAAAAAGAATTAGAGATTCATCAATGGGTTTCTACTATCATTTAAAAATAGGATTGATTTTGATGAGCCTTGATCTTTTGAGGAAGCCATCAGAAAGTTGAAATATAGTTATGAGAAATTGAAGTGTAAGACTGAGTCTAAGTAGGATTGTAAGGCCAATGTGAAGAATAAAGGAAAGTGAGCTAAGAAGAGAGGAAAATCTTAGGATACGTATGACAAGGAGAATGTAGTGCCATACAAGGAGTTCAAATCAGTTGACAAAGGAAATAGATTTTAGTCTAAGCAGATGAATAAGGGTGATGGGAAGAATCCTTTGCATTGTTGGACTTGTGGCAAGGATTGCCGTAGGAGAGCTTTTCCATAGCATAATGGTTGTAGAACATAGATTTACAATCCTTAGGAGGTGCAAATAATTGGGGATGTTGGACAGAGTATACCTCAGATTTGTTTAACATTGGATGATAGGCATGCTGATCACCAGGAATATGTGCTTCCATTACGATCATACAATATGTTGTTGGGTATGGATTGGTTATACATTCATAAGACTAAGGTAGATTACTATGATAATGATTCTGAGTGCTTGAATGATAATGGAGAGAAGATAATTTTTTCGGGTAACAAGAAGCCTACATGAGTGAGGAAGCTTACAACTTTAGGAAAAGTATAATAGTAGGAGAGGATGTGTATTATTTGTAGTTCATGTTTCCAATGATAATGGTAAGGTTATTGATGATGTGGAATTCTTGAAGAGGAATTTGGTTTTGTATCAGTTTTAGGATGTGTTTCCCTCAGAGATCTCTGAGTTACCTCTTCATTAGAAAGTGGACTTTCCTATTGAATTCATGTCGATAGTAGCACCAACATCGAAGGGACCCTAAAGGATGAGCTCTCCAGAGTTAGAGGAACTAAAGTTGTAGTTGAAGGAAATACTTGATAAGGGATATATTAGGCCAAGTTTGTTATCCTAGGTTGCACTACTATTTTTTATAAAGAAGAAGGATGGTACTCTCATGTTATGCATTGATTACAGGAAGTTGAACAAGGTGATGATTAAGAACATGCCCCTTTGCCATGGGTTGAGGATTTGTTTAATTAGTTGAAGGGGGCATCAATGTTCTAAAATATTTATTTAAGGTGAAGGTATCGTCTCGTATGCATCAAAGAATAGGATATCTACAAGAATTCTTTCCCGACGAGGTATGGGCATTATGAGTTTGTTATGTGTCCTTGTGGTTTGACTAATTCTCCAACTATTTTCATGTGTTTGATGAATAGTGTGTTGCATCCTTATCTAGACAAGTTTGTGATAGTATTCATTGATGACATATTGATAAATTCAAGAATGATGAAGAGCATGCATAACACATAGCAATAGTGTTGAGATCACTAAGATAGCATTAGTTGTATGTCATATTAGTAAGTGAAATTTCCTTTAGAGAAAATTTCATTACATGGGGCATGTGGTTTCCAAGGAATGTATAGGAGTGGACCTAGAAAAGATCAAAGCTATCATCAAATGGGAAAATCATAGGAATGTGGATGGGGTCAGGTCGTTTATGGCATTAATAGGTTACTATAAGAGGTTCATCGGGAATGTTTCATAGATTTTCTATCATATTACATCCTTGCAGTGAAAAGGGAAGAAGTTTGAATGGACATAATAATGTATAGCTAGTTTTGAGTAGTTGAAGAAGTTGCTTACAAATGCTCTAGTCTTAAATATTGTAGATCCTAGAAAAGAGCTTTTGGTATGTACAAATGCTTGCAAGAGGGGAATTGGTGGAATTTTGATGTAGGAAGGACAAGTGATATGGTATGAGTCAAGGAAATTGAATGAACATGAGAAAAACTATGTGACACATGATCTTGAGTTGGCAACAATAATTCATACATTGAAGATGTGGAGACACTATGTTATTGGAAGGAGGTTCATCTTGATGAGTGATCATAGTGGCCTGCGATACTTATTTGATCAACTTAATATGAATTTGAGACAAACTAGGTGGTTTGCTATGTTAAGTGAGTTTGATTTCGATATCAGGCACATTAAGGGTAAGGGAAATAGGGTTGGAGGTGATCTTATCAGAAGAGTAAAAATGAATCACATTGCAACTATGAGTTCATATGGGACAGACTTGCAAGAGAAAATTTTTCATGCGAGAGAGCAGGATGATATGTATTAGCATCCTAAGCACAGGTTACAACATGAGGGTACATGTGAACAAGACATGGATTATCATATCACAAGAAATGGTTTGGTGAAATTTAGGAGCACGATCTATGTGTCGGAAAACATTGAGCTGAACGATAATATCTTGAGGGAATTTCATGTTAAGCTTTCTTCAGGTCATTCGATATGTAAAAATACATTGAAAACAGTTAAGAATTTCTACCATTTTCCAAACATGAAGAAAGAGGTGTTTGAGTATGTTTCCAGATGTTTGTATTATCAGCAGGTAAAATTAGAGTGTAAGCATTCAGTTGGTTTATTTTATTCGATTCTGATTCGAGAGTGGAAATGGGAGGTAATTTCCATGGATTTCATTATAGGTTTTCCAAGGGCATCTATTCAACATGATTCCATCATGTTTGTAGTTGACAGGTTGACAAAGGTAGCTCACTTCATTTCAGTGAAGTCTACAAAAATTTAGTTAGTGAGGTTGTTCAGGTCTTCATGAAGAAGATAATGAGGTTAGATGGTATTCCTAGGAAGATTGTGTTAGACATAGATTCCAAGTTCACTTCTAGCTTTTGGAAGGAGTTATTTGTAGTTTTGAAGGCATAGTTGGCCTTTAGTAGAACTTATCATCCATAGAAAGATGGGAAGACAAAGAGAGTCAATAGGATTCTTGAGGAAATGTTGAGGATGTATGTTATGGATCAACAATAGATGTGCGAAGAGTATTTCCACTCGTATATTTTGGGTACAATAATGGGTATCAGGAGTCCTTGAGGATGAGTCTGCTTGAGGCACTTTATGGGAAGAGTTGTAATAATCCCATGAATTGGAGTGATCTAATGCATAGGGTATTGATTGGACTAGACATGTTGGTAGAGATGGAGCTAGAAATGTAGGTTATGAAGACGAATATAAAGGAAGCATAAGACATGCAGAATGGTTAAGCAGATCACCACAGGTTATTTAAGGAGTTTCATGTTGGGGAACATGTTTACTTGTGCATCAAGCCCAAGAGGAGTTCCTTGAGGATTGGATCATGTGCCAAGTTGGCACCTCGGTATTTTGGTCCTCTTGAGATACTCGAGAGGATTGGACTAGTGACCTATCAACTTGCACTACCTCTAACAATGAAATTCCATGATACTTTCCATGTGTCATTTCTTAAGAAGTATGTGAAATATGTTGATCAGGTGATTGATTGATCTATATTCCAGGTGGAGCCAGAAGGAGAATTCCAGTTAGAACCTGAGTGCATTTTGCAGAAAAAGATGCTCATTCTCAGAAACAGAGAAACTTAAAGTGAAGTAAAAGTACTTTGGGCTTGATGAAGCTACATGGGAGATGGTTGATTGGATGCGAGCTATGTATCCTTCTCTATTCACTGGTTGAGTGAATGTTCTTTGATATATGTTTTGATGTTTTGTTTTGGTTATGTCTATATATGTATATGTATGTAAATACCACATCAATATATGTTATGAAGCTCCAGTAAGAGGCATGGTGTTCATGGTATGATGACCATGGTCCCAATAGTATAATATGGTAAATGTTGCATGAAGTTGTGTTATAAACCTTTGTTGGTAGCATGTGTTTTGTTGGTTTATATATGTCTTTGAACATTGAATATGGTGTTCCCCTAGTTGATTTTCTATGTAAATAAAGATAAGACGAAGGTCATGGGACATGTATTCCAAGCTGAATGGTTGGTAAAACATAGTGATGGATATCACTAGTGCTTAATAAATGGCTATGGAAATTGGCAAAGGAATTGGCAAAGGAAAAGAGGAATTAATTGGCATTTTATTTATGAAATAGAGGAAAATAGGAGAAAAGGGAGATGAAAGGTCACATATTTGCATGAGAGGTAAATTAAAGGAAACATGAAAGAAAATGAAGAAGATAGAGGCCTCAATGATAAAAAATCTTTTGAGGATCAGTTCACTACCTTTGACAATTTATATTTGGGGCTCTCCTCTATTCTCTTATTCTCTCATACTCTTACAAACTTAGATTTTTCTTAGAACATTCTTGGAGCACTCTACTATTTACTGGGATTTAGATAAATAAGTCAAAGGAAAGCATGAAATGGGATAGCAGGATCAACAACTACAACTGAATTGATTTACAGGTCATAGGTTGCATGTATGATCTCCTTATTGATTTATGGATGCATTATATATGCATGTGGTTATTTGTTTATGTGTGTCCATTAGCATGGAGTATTTCCTTGATTGAAAGTGGTTTTTTTTCCTTTCCTTTCCATTTCCTCGATAGCCATGGTGATGTGGGTTTTTCCACTTGATTTTCTTCTAATTGGTGTTCATAATTCCTTATGGCCAAGGGTTAGAAGAAATGCTCTGGAAACCTTGGAACAACTTGGGTTGAGTTACTAGTTCTATAGCCTAGGTCCAAATAACTTCTCTAGAGCTATTAGTGCGTTTAGTTACTAGTCCGTAGACCCGGCTTGGACAAATGATCTTGAGACCTAGAAGGTTGCGGGTTTAGTTACTAGTTCATGGAGCCCCAGACAACTTGGGTAGAGACCGATTTGGTTGGTGTTAATGGTTTTTAACTGTTAGGTGGAATAACTAGTTGAGGGTTGAGGTGGTTTGGCCTTTGGAAGCCTCGATTTAGTTTTTTTCGGTTTATTCCATGAGATTCCACATTCATGCTTGGAATATGGTGTGAGGATGATTGGATAAAAGAGGGATTTTGTTAAGCCAAATCTATATTTGGGTGGTATGTGGAAGTCCTTGACTTGGTTGGTACTTTCATATGTTCATAGTAGTTATTCTTCCATTTTGAATCATGTATATTGTGGTAAATTTGTTGCTGATACTATGGATCAGTTACCATGGTTTATATGCTGGTTGTTCTCTAGTTATATGGTGTTCATATGGTGTGTATCTTCTATAGATCTTGTCATGAATGGGTTAGCTATTTGTCAATTGCTTAATGCATGGACTAATAAGTGGCATTGTAGATATGTGGATAGGGCATAGGGCCTTCTCAGTGATTCTCATATTGATCTTAGAATTTTATGATCATATATGCATTCATGACCTTTGGCTTACATGTTTATCATGTGTTTGACGAAATGTTTGTTATGCTCTAGGTAATCTAGGTCAAGTTCTCCATTTAAGCTGGTATGTTTAGCCTTTTTGTCATGTCAATAATAATTCTAAGAAGGTTCAGGAAGTTATGGCCAGTGGTATGGAGGCTAACCTAGAATTGAGGTTCAGATTTAAGGACCGCACCCTCTTAAGTGGACAATTTGGGTCATATATCTGCACGAGAGGGAAATTGAAGTGAAAATGAAGGAAAATGTAGAAGATAGAGGTTTCAATGAAAAGAAGGATTCTCATAATTAGTTTAGATCCTTTGAGAGTTTAGCTTTGGATCTCTCTTTTATTCTCTCATTCTATCATACTCTTGCACAATTATAGTTTTCTTGCAGCATGCTTGGAACACTATAGTATTCACTTGGATTTGGAGAAATAAGGCAAAGGAAATTAAGAAAGCACAATGGGACATCAAGATCAAAAACTACAACAAGATTGCTCCGTAGGTAACATTTTTCACGTTATGAAACATGTTATGAAACCAGCTCAAGAAAATATAGAAAAGATAGATCAACGCCTTAGAATTCTGCCTCTTCAAGGGTGCAACCTCCTTTACATTACATAAATGAACAATTCTTGGATGATACAAATGAAAAGACCTCCTTTCTATATATAGGAGTCTAAGGGGTCATAACATAATCAGAGCCGACATAACAATAATAATGCAAAGGCAAAATAATAACAATAGTGGGCTTCTATGGGGCACACTAGTAACAATATGGGCACTACATGTGTACATCAATATAATAAGTGGGTTGTACTAATAACAATAAGGGGTTACACTAGTAGTATAGGGGCCTAACATGCCCCTCTCCTTCAAAAACCGTTGTCCTCAACACTTGAGTAGTTCTTGATTCTTTCGGATAACATTCTTGTCCTCCCATGTGGAATCTTCAGTGGGTAAGTTCTTCCACATGATGAGATACTCTGAAATTGATAAATTTCATAGCTGTCGGGTTCTTGCTTCTGTGACTGCTCCAGGTTCCAATATGATTTTTCCTTCCTCTTCAATTTTTGGCAATATTATTTGAATTGGGATCTTTTGCAGCTTTTGAATAAGTGGCCATAATTCTTCATCCTTCTTCCATTCATCCCTTACTTCGTTTATCCAATCTGGTTGGATAATAGAAATAGCAAAAAACAATGCTTCCACATCCTCATCCTTGAAGAGTCTTCCCATTCGGTAAGGTCACCATTTTTTAAGTGCATGTAATATTGCCAACATTTCCTCCTCATAAATAGCTTGCTTGAGATGTAGCAGTAGAAATACCCAATCACCTACATCAAAACATTTTTCACTACGATGTTGATCTACATGTTGTTTCGTTTGATTTTGCACTGAAGTGGCGTTATCCTTTAAAAGTTGGAGAACTTGATGTTGATGCTCGATGTGATCTTTCTCTGCTTGAACCTTTTTCTTCTTGATATGTCCTTCTATCTCTAGGGTTTGAGGAGTGGTAATTTCTTCCAATCCTTTACAAGATATGTTCGGATTCATTACTTGATGCTCGATCTGATCTTTCACTTCTTGAACATTTTTCTTCTTGATATGTCCTTCTATCTTGATAGTTTGAGGAGTGGTAATTCTGGCGAATGCATTACAAGATATGGTTGGATTCATTTCTTCTTTCTTGATGTGATCTTTCACTTCTTTACCTTTTTTATTCTTGCTATGTCCTTCTATCTTGAGAGTTTGAGGAGTGGTAATTCTTGCCAATGCTTCACAAGATATGTTCAGATTCATTTCTTCTTTCTCTGGGGTTGGTTCTTGGTGTATATACTCTTCTTTTTATTTTTCTTGATCATTTTCTTCCTCCTCTTCATAATCTATGTAAAATAATTTCTTCTCATCACAATTATGACCTTTTGTGTATTTGCTATCACAATTGTAACAAAGCCCTTTTGCTCTTTTTTCTTCCAATTGTTGTGGTGTAACCCTTGTAGGTTGTGGAAGGCTAGAAGAAACAACACTTCCATTATTATAGTTGTGAGGGGTAGCCATAATTTTACTTTCCAGTATGTAACAAAGCTCTTTTACTCTTTCCAATTGTTGTGGTGTTGCTCTTTGTATCCTCATAATGTGCTATCATTTCCTCCGTGAAAATTGACCATGTAACAAGTTGTTTACGAGAAAAAAGCCCTTTATACCATAAAAATTGATCCGGTTCTAAATATGAAGATGTAATACATAACTTTTGTAACAATGGTACACCATGTAGGTCAAAATATTGCTCCATTTGATGTATCCAATTTACCGGATCCTTGCCATCAAACTTCCTCATATCGCCTTTTCTTGATTTTAGGAGCTCAATCTTGAAACGACTATAACTCTGTAACTTCAGTTCTTGCAGTTGTAAAATTGTGACCTGTAGTAGCCCTTTGTGGCTTCTTTCCAATGCCTCAAGTCTGACCCAAATTGGATTCTCCAAGAAAGTGTTATGTGAAATCTCCCATAGTGACTTTCTTATAGACTAGTTCAGTAGAGTGAACTTGTACGACGTGCCACGAGTCACTATTTCGACCTTTGGATCTGAAACATGCATACAAGAAGATACAGTTCGTCCTCTTTCTGTACCTTCTTATGAAATTTCAATCCGATCCCTAGAGAGAAAGTTATGATGATTTTCCCCAGGTCACCTGTTTGGAATGTAATTCAGGAGTCTGCAAAAGGACCAACTTCCTCAAATCATATCTCCGTAAATATAGCGTGAAAAGCTCTAAAATTCAGATCCGAGGTTCAACGTGATTTCTTCTCAAACGGGTTTTTCTTGTGACTTATGAAACGTCACAGAGAAAAAGTTATAGCGAAAATGCCACAATGACCTGTTTGGAGCAGCGAAACCCTAGAATCCAAAGCTCTGATACCAAATGTTATGAAACCAGCTCAAGAAAAGATAGAAAAGATAGATCAACGCCTTAGAATTCAACCTCTTCGAGGGAGTAACCTCCTTTACATTACATAAATGAACAATTCTTGGATGATACAAATGAAAGGAACTCCTTTCTATATATAGGAGTCTAAGGGGTCATAACATAATCAAAGCCGACATAACAATAATAATGCAAGGGCAAAATAATAACAATTGTGGGCTTCTATGGGGCACAATAGTAACAATATGGGCACTACATGGGTACATCAATATAATAAGTGGGTTCTACTAATAACAATAAGGGGTTACACTAGTAGTATAGGGGCCTAATAGATTTGGAGAAATAACGGAAAGGAAATTAGGAACGCACAAGGGGACATCAAGATCAACAACTACAACAAGATTGCTCCATAGGTAACATGTTTCACGTAAGATATCCTTATTTATTTATGGATGCATGTATTTATTTGGTTATGTGTTGTCATTGGCATGGTAGATTTCCTGGATTAACAATGGTTTTTAGCCTTTCCTTTCCATTTCTTATATAGCGATGGTGTTGTGGGTTTTTCCACTTGATTGTTTTCTAATTGGTTATCATAATTCGTTATGGCTGAGGGTTGGAACAAACACTCCAGAAGCCCTGGAACAACTCGGGTTGAGTTAGTAGTCCTAGATACTGGGTTGGGAAAAACACTATGGAGCCCATGGTGGGTTGAGTTACTAGTCTTTCTAGCTAGGTTGAATAAATGTGCTGGTGCCTTAGAAGGTTGTGGGTTGAGTTACTTGTTCTTGGAGCCCTTGACAACTTGGGTAGAGACCAATCTGGTTGGTGTTAGTAATGTCTGACTGTGAGGTGGAATCACTCATTGAGGATTGAAGTGGTTTAGCCTCTGGAAGCCCTAGTTTGTTTTTATTGGTTTATTCCATGAGATCCCAGATGCATGCTTGTAATATGGCACGGGGGTGATTGGCTGAAAGAGAGATTTGGTTTAGCCTAATATATGCTTGGGTGGTACATAGAAGTACCTAAATTCGTTGGTAGTTTCATAAGTTAATAAGATCTATTCTTCCATTGTGATTCATGTAAATTTTTGGAAATGTGTTGGTGATATTATGGCTGGGTGGCCATGGTTTATATGATGTTTATGTTCTGGTTATATGTTGTTGATATGATTTTGATCTTCTATGGCTCTTGTCATGAATGGTTTATATATTGATCAGTTAATGAATTTATGGGCTAATAAGTCTTTTTGCAGCTATGTGGAGAGGGAATGGGGCCATCTTGGCTATTCTTAGATAAATCCAAAATTTTTGTGATCACTTATGCATTTATGTCCTATAGCTTAGATGCTTTCCTTGCATTTGACAAAATGTCTGTTATGTTTTAGGCAATCTAGGTCAAGCTATTCCTTCAAGTTTGTATTTTTAGCCCTTTTTCATGTCGTTAATGATTCTGAGAAATTTTAGGAAGTTTTGGGTAGTGGTATAGAGGTTGAACTGGAATTAAATCTCAGGTCTTGAGAACGCACCCTCTAAACTTGAAAATTTTAGTCACAACCATGCCCAGACAGGATTGTGCATGTAGTTGGAGGCCTATATCCACATAAATGCCTTGTCATGCATGCAGCTGGGGGATAAAATGTGTGAAAACAAGCCCCAACTTACGGTTTGGTCCCCTAGGGTGGTCCTTTGGCTCGTAAGTGTCATTATAGCCCCAAGGAATGTTGTAATTTATTAGTTGGTGGTCAGTTGTAGGCCCCACTTCTTTAAATGGAGATAGGAGGTCAGGCCATGTCATAGTAACTGTTTATCTCATGTTTAGCCTCATAGGCCAGTGAAACTGGGTAAATATGGGGGATAGATTGGTATAAGAGCTCCTAGGATCAATAAGAGGACTAGATGGGCAAAATGTGTTTGTCATTCATGAATGTTCATTTCTATGTGTTTCTTATGGATGCATTCTAATGGTCATTGTTTTGGCCTTGTGTCATTGTGATGGTGTTGGTATGCTGAGATGATTGACATGTTTATGTTATACATATGTATCTATTGTGTTAATCTATATTGATAGTGTAGATGAGATATCCTCCTCTAAAATTCATTGAGGTATGTTGGATTATGTTTATATTTGGTTTATGTGACATCGTACATTTGCAAGAAGTAGAAGTTCAAGATGGCTAGAAAAATTGTGGACTACAATTCACGTGATTCTCCATACACATCAAATGAATAGCCTGGTGATGAGTACTGCCCTAACAATGTAGATACATTGAGAATTTTGGATGAAGAGGTCAGAAGTTGTAAGGTGGATAGTGACAGGATCATTCAGTCACAGGAAATACTTGCCAAGGCATAGGAAAATCAAGAAAATTTTATGTAGTCATCCTTAAGATTCTATCAGATTTGTAGAGATAGGGATTGCTTAGGATTATTCATAGCCCAAAGGAAAGGACCAATGGTGCATATGGAAGAAAGTCTCAATCAGTATAGAAGTTTGAAAGGGAGGAGATAGTCATATATGGTAGGTTCTTGGAAACACCTAACATGAGTGGTAATGATTGTGGGTTCAATTCTATTTTTGGTTTAGAGAGATAACATCATCATCACCAATAGCATCCATATAATAGGAAGAAGTACTTACATGAGGAGTTCAAGAAAGAAAAGCCTCCTACATTTGATGGAGAAATGAGGAAGTCACAAGATACAAAAGCTTGGTTTCTTTGGATGAATATTTTTTTTCAGATTGCATGATTATTCAGAAAATATGAGTTCTAGGATAAATACTTTCAGTATTAAATGAAAATTAGACATTTGGTGGGAATGTGTGAAGAATGTTATAGGCATTTTATGTTTGAAATGTGCTCACTACTGAGAGGGGGAGGTGAATCAATAGTGAATTTGTTTCTAAAGTTTGTATTTATTTTCCATTTTGCTGGAACACATTCACATAATATTCCATTAGTATATTAACAAGAAAATCCCATGATCATCATATGCAGTCCATAACATAATAAAAACAATGACATGCATAAAGGATACAAGGGTCTCTAGTGGAAAATCCCCCTCTAAGGAAAAACCCACACTTTGTTGTTGTTGTTGCTCTATTGCAATTCCATTAATCAAACAAATCATTTACATAATCATAGTTGGTTATGTCCATCAGGGAAGTTTCTCATATAACATCGACTAGGTGAACACCCAACCACTAGACACTCCTATCCCCTAAAATCCTCACCCAACTCACATTGGACTATGAGAATGCTACTTCCTATACTGAATATATCAACACCTAATGGAAATGAACACCCATCCCTTGTTCACCACGCAATCTTGATTTGTTTATCAATAGGTCCATATTTCACAATGTTTCAAACTAGACCTCGACACAAGACAACAACATCTTTCTCTCAATAATATCAATACATCAGAACATCAATCAGTAAAAAAAAACTCAACTCTTCATATAGAATGGTTGTAACTCAACTCAAATCACTACAACTTCCACTCACATTCTCATTCCATCCATACACTCACAATCATCCATACACCAATCTCAAGACACAACCACTATAAATTAGCTACATATAATCAAAATGCAATCTAAAATAGCTAACATTAAAATGAAATACTGCTAAAGTTATGTGAATCAACTCTCAACCCCTTCATACACAAATAAATTGGTCATGATCAAGGATCAATTCCCTCCTCATCTCCTCCTCCATCAAGTTGTCAAAGTCTGTAATAGAAACATGCTTTAAACTCAAACATTAGCCTCTCAAATTCTTCTACAATACAAACTCGACCTATAGGCTTTAGCTCTACAATATGTGCACTGAGTAACCTCACAAATGGTAGATGTGGTCCTCTATTTAAAAAAATTCTTCATCTTCTCCACTACTCACATGATTAATGTGTTCACACCTCAAACACTTCATTATCTAGTTGGTTTAGACAATAGAAGCTTCTCCATAAAATTAAAATTAATTAACTTAAAATAAAATTCTGAAATAGCTTAGGAGCGTGATGAATCCAAAGGAAATTTTCACTTAGAGTGCTATTTACTCCATTAACATTTCCCTACATGCGACTGGAGCTATAACCGCTCCCATGGGCCTTCCCTGTCAGAAACTAGAGCCTAAAATTGATCCCTTGACACATCAAACATTCGTTTATGGTAGAAGATGGTCAAAGTCAACTTTCTTCAGCTCAAAACCTACCCAAACTTGTTCCACTGCTTGTCAACCTTGTGTAGAACCTCAAGGACTCATTTTAGCGATTGTAACATTCCAACAAACCATTGAACTATCTCCATCATCAAAACAAGTGAAACTAGGTTGACTTGAATGTCATCAATTAGTTGCACTAACATCATCTACAACCGCTGATGTAAGGTATACAAGAAATGCAGAATCGATGTGTGGAACTGTTATCAGGAAATATAGTGTCCACTCAGAGCTGCTAGTCCCACTAAGACTGGTAGCTATCTTAGAAACAAACAAACTAAAACTACTTTCGTTTAAGTATTGAGAAGTAGATAAGAGTGGAATGAAGGACACCAACCTAAGTCTTGTGCTTGGCTCCTTGCTCGGTTCCTCGCCCTTCTGGCAGATCCTTGTCGCTTCTCCTTCGTCTACCCAACTTCAAAGAGAACCTGTGAAATCAAAGCAGCATAATACTATCGAAGAACAAAGATCTACAATCATAATCAATATAAAGCCGGATGTATATTGACCACACAAATGCATATATCATCAAACATACAAGAATGTGGAGGAAAACTTGAATAGATTTATTAATATCAAGAATAAGCAAAGAGGATTACAACCAATTTTTCTGACCCAACGTCATCCTCCAGCATGAGAGCCCTTCTTTCACCTCATGAAAAGCTTAGATCACCCAACACTATGATATTCCAACAATAAACCAACAACACTTCCTTACAAGATACAAAATTCCAGCCTCTGGATCTCTGGGAGAGGGATCCATATATAGATGATTGCAGGGGGGTGAGTCAGCTTCTGGGATTCTGATTAGTGCCCTCTCTCTGATAGTTCTTGATTCCACTTGGAGATTGATGATCTCTTACTCATCCCTGGGTGAATTCAGAGAGGCAAGTGTCACAGGATAAGTTTCTGGAAGATTCCATGACCATCCACCTCGCAAATTGTCTCTTCCATTTGTCCACTCTCGCCCATCACACCCCATAGAAGGGATTTTCAGTATGCATCGCACCTCCCATGTGCATTAGGTGGGATGCATCACACTTTGACCATGGAGCAGGTGAGATGGTCCAGTTTTTGACCAGTACTGAGCAGTTTTTCATGGAGAACTTCTAGGAGATGATGTAATCAGCTGACCTTGTTCTTTTAGGGTATGGACCAACAGTTTTAGGGACTTAGGAGCCCTTGGTTTATGTACATGTTTTATTAGGGTTGCAATGCCCAAAAATCTCTATAACACTCGCCCCCTAAAGCATGAGGTCGTTAATCTTTTGATGTCGGGTGAAATGCTTTATCATGAGGATCCGAAGGTTTTTCGAGCTGGAAGGAAACCTGTAATAAGATACAATACAATACATTATCTTCATAATATTTTTCATGATCTAGCTGAGGTAGGCATTCCCATGCTCATCTTTATAAATTCATTTCAATGTACATAAGATAGACGACCATCTATGCGGGAGACTGATTATTCTAATAGAGTCATCATCCTATGATTTGGATGATCATCTATGCAGAAACAATGTACGTTTGATGTCTTTATTTCCTTGAATATATCACAGCTCGGATGGATGAAACTAGATTTGGAGTCTTCAAACTCGTTCAATATTCACTTTGACTACAAGTCGATCCATGTGAAAGATGTTCTAGAGTCGAACATGGAAAGACATCGCCTGATTACGAGCCAATGATGTAAGCTATTAACAGGTGCGAGAGGAATCACTGATAATGATGATGACCCTCAAGGTACTACAGTAAAATTCACGTGGTGTGAATAAGGGACTTGGCGTCAAACACCGTGCAAAATCTTTCAGTCGAAGGCCATTGATGTAAACCTATCATTGGAAGTGAGAAACTTGCCATTGAGGCATGCAAGCTTCAAAGTACTGAAATGGTTGTTCCTAAGTCGACTTCTTAGATAATCAGCTGGTGTCAACAAGAAGCGACCCGCCGTAGGAGGGCCTTAATTAATCCCACATCTACGACACAGAACGGAGTAAATGATTTCGGAGGTGAAAACGATCTGATGATACAGGGTTCAGGGTGATGGTCATGAAGGAATGGAGCGTGAATGTATTGCAGCGGATGAGACATAGGTGAATTCTCTCAGCGACTTCTCTTGAACATACCAGAAACACTGACATGATGTATTGGTAGCGTTAACCCCAAATGTGGATGGTGTGATGGACCAATGGTGATATAACCAGTGAATGGAACAACCCAACCTGACTCAGATGTGGAGTGAAAGTGTCGTGTTCAAGAGCGACTTGCTACCAATAATGTTTCTTCAAGTTTTCTTCCCAATTTTTCCCCTGTCATTGCTGACCAGTACCTCTTTATTTTTGTCAAGCTTAAGCAAGATAATGTATGCTTGTTCTAGAAAGATGGAGCGGATGGATGGAGTAGGGTTCGATCCGGGAACCCTAGGCCATAGGCCTAGGTGACGCAGACGGCGCACGAAAGGACACGCAGGTACGGGGGTTTTTCACTACTGGCGGATCCTCCGAGGTCGCTTATTGTGGGCAAGCGGAGACGGAGACAGCTGGGTAAAAAATACCACTACCGGTTTGGTGTCGGGGAACTGTCACGGTTTGAGTTTTGGGTCTTTTTCCCTAGCGGGTTCTTTCTTGTGGGGACTTTCTAGGCAGTTTTTCTTATGTTCCTTTGGAGAGGTCAAAGCCTGTTTGCTCACAGGCGGTTTCAGCTGTTTCACCGGGTAGCGGTTGCGAGGTGGTGTCAGGTTTTTACTGGGGTTGTTTACCATGGTAAATCAAAACGAAGCGGTGGACCTTGACCTAGCTCCGGAAGATATCCTCTCGGTCTGGGGAAAGGAGGTCACTGAGCAGAATATCAACAAGTTTTTTGGGCAAGTAGACAGCCATGCGTCCGCATTGTTCTCGGGTGGAGGTTCGTGGAGTTCCAAAATTGCAAAAGGTTTACTGGACGAGAGCTTGGAGCTCGCAGGCAGTTTCGGTAATGTCGGTAAGGTTTCGGAGGAGGCAATCCCTCAAGCTAAGATAGGCGCGCTGAGAGACAAGAATATCGCCTCACCTGATAGTAAGTCTCTTTCCCCTTCAAAAGCTTTCTGTTCGTCTGGCGGCCTTGAGGATATTATAATTTTTTCTCAAAATAAAGGGATATGGAGGCCTATAGGGGGTATTCAAATTGCTGGGAAAGACTTGGGTGACAGAAGCAGCCATTCGGCTGTAAACAGGGCTCTATTTTCAAAGGATTCCACTCAGAGCATTTTAAGGGCGGAGGGGGTTTTCGCCGGTTTTAGTAAGACATCGAATCAGGGGAATTTTGTTCATTCTCTCGTTTCCGGCAAGGCGGAAGAAGGTGGGACTTCGGCAGAAGGAGAAGCGGGGAGCCCTGTAGAAGGGTTGATTGAAACCCCACCCAGTATTGATGTTCACCAAGCTGCAGTAGATGGGAATGGTCCTCAAAGGGTTGTAGGAAGTACAACCCCTGATTCAGGAGGCAGAGAATCAGAGCCGGAACCGGAAAAGGTAGGGGAAAAAAGGAAGAAGGCTAAACCATTGAAGAAAAAGCGGTTTACGAACTTGGTCCTCGGTATGGACGTTCAGGTAGAGGATGCTCTGGAAGTGGCAGAGTGTACACTTGTGGGCAGAGCCAGAGGGCGTTATGTATCTGGTAAATTCTTAAAGCAGTGGGCGGAGAGTTAGTGGCTAGAGACCCCGGCAAATTCCTTCAAGACCGCCACGTTGGTTAAGGGTTGGTTCATGGTAAGATTTGAAAATAAGGAAGCTATGGAATGGGTCGAAGGGAGGAATTGGGCCTTCGGGAATCGTCCTGTTTTCTTTAAAAGATGGTCTCCCCTATTCGACGCATCAAAGGAGAACGTTGATGAATTCCCTGTGTGGGTGAGGGCTCCAAATTTACCCCCTTTCTTATGGGTGGATTCCATCTTCATGTCTATTGGGAACCTTCTGGGCACTTATTTGGATGCTGATAGATCCTTTCTTCATACCTACGAAAGAGCTGTGGCGAGGATATTAGTAAGGCTCAATCCGAAAGAAGGACTCGCAGAATCGATCACGTTGTAGTATAAGGATTATGTCTTCGAACGGCCTCTGGATTATGAACTCCTACCTTTTCGATGTCACCGTTGTCACGAGTATGGGCATTTGGCAAGGGACTTCCCTATGGGGAAATGAAGAAGGAGGACTCAAAATAAAGAAGAGGAGTGGGAGGGTTTTTTGAGGAAAGCTGAGAAACCGGTGGAGGAGAATAACCCAGAAGAAGAGCCTACGGAAGAACAATATACTCAGAGAGAAGAAGTTTTGCTTCGGGAGGAAGGGGTTCCGGCTCGAGCTACAGAAGACCAGCCTCCAATGGAAATGCCCATTGATGATCCAGCCGATCTTCCTGAAGGTGAACCATCCGGTATGAAGTCTACACCAATCAATTTTTCTTTTAATTCTGAGTCAATTGTCGGTTGTATATCCACGGAATTCCCTCTGGCAACAAATTGTAATGATACTCTTCAGAACATTGAATCTCTTTCGGTTGTTATTCCTTCCTTAAACCTGAACTGTGAGGATATTCCCATGAAGAGTCAGGGTACTGGTCTTTCCCCTCCTGCCCGTCACTATAACCTTAGATCTCTCAGTAAGAGACCTGTTTACTCTCATGATGCCCTGGAGTCTGTAGGTGGGCTAGGTGCTGAGGCATCTAAGAGTTTCCTTAAAAAAGGTACAGGTCGGAAATCATTTTTTTCTAAAGCCCAAGTAAAAGCAAAATTTGATGTGGCTAATGGTAAACAAATTTCGATTCCTCGGGCGCTTAGAGCAGCTAAAACCCCTAAGGCGGTCACAAAATGATTTGTCTTTCTTGGAACTGCAGGGGTTTAGCCAGTAAACCCAAAAAACTGGCGTTGAAAGACCTAATTTCTCGGCACAACCCGGATATTGTCTTCCTTCAGGAAACCTTGGGCAAAAGTGCTGATATCGAATCTGCCCTTCGCTCCTCTTTTTCGGGATGGGCTTTTATAGCACTTGATGCTTCAGGTCATTCAGGCGGGCTTGCTATCGGATTTAAGGAAGGAAGATTAAAGGTTTTAAATTTCTAGGGTCTGTCTCATGTTCTAGGTATGGAGATTGTTTCCCCTGATTTTGATATTCCTCTTTTGTTCATCAATGTTTATGGGCATTGTCAGGGAAGGGTCCCATTCTGGAACGATTTCCTTTCAAAAGATCTGTTAAAAGACAAAAATTTGATAATTGGGGGAGACCTAAATTTCTCTTTGGGGATCGCTGAAGCTTGGGGGCCCTCTGCGAGGGAAGATCCTCTGTCAGATTTTTTCACAAATGCTCTTCATACTCATAAACTGATTGATGTAAATATAATTAAAGCTAAACCTACTTGGAGGAACAGAAGAACGGGGGAGGAGAGAATTGCAAAAAGGCTGGATTGTTTCCTCATCAATGAAATGTTGGCATCCAATATACCTCTGTTTAGACAATGGGTGGGTGAAGGGGGAAATTCGGACCACTTTCCCATTTTTCTTGAATTCTCCAAGCCCCCCCCAAAACCGGCTGCTTCGTTCAAATTCAATGCCTCATGGGTTCAGGAGGAGTCTTTTAATCATCTTTTCAGGAATACCTGGAGACATCCGGGTATATGCCCTACGGAAAATAAAGGTGCACACTTTATGGAAAATTTAAAAAGGCTTAAGAAAGCAACCATCGAATGGGCCTCAGCTAGAAGGAGAAAACAAAATGAGGATTTGGTCATTATTGACGATGCCCTACGTGTTTTAGAAGATCCTGAAGCTGATGCTTATGTATCCCAGGAGTCGAAAGAAAGAATTCTGGCTCTAGAAAAGAGTAGAGCAAAGATACTACTGGACAGAGAAGAGGAGTGGAGGTTGAAAAGTAGGGCTATCTGGCTGAAAGCGGGGGATGAAAACACAAAATTCTTCCATAACTATGCAAAGGGCTAGAAAAATGCTAATACTATATGGAAGCTGAAGGACCCTGAAGGTAGGGAGGCCTCATCTTTTGAGGCTTTATCAAACATGGGAAAGAATCATTTTCAATCCCTTTTATCAGATCCTGGGGGGATTTCTTTAGCTGAAATTATCAGAACAGCCCAAGTTTTTCCTCGGTTTGTGGAGGGGGAGGAAGCCGAAAATCTATTTAGAGAAGTGACTAAGGAGGAAGTAGAAAGCATAGTAAAATCAATGGCTAAAGATAAAAGCCCGGGACCGGATGGCTGGACCATAGAGCTGTTTACCCACTTTTTTGATTCAATTGGAGCAGAGCTTACTGAAGTAGTGGAGGAATCAAGGAAGAAAGGAGAAATTTATGGCCCTTTTAACTCAACTTTCATTGCTCTCATTCCAAAAAAAGAGCACCTGGAAACTTTTGAAGATTTCAGGCCTATTTCTCTGTGCAATACTTTTTATAAGATTATTGCAAAAATCATTGCGGTCCGCCTGAAACCTATTTTATCAGTATGTATCTCCAATGAACAATTTGGTTTCTTGGACAGTCGCCAAATTCATGAAGCTATAGGGGTGGCCCAGGAAACTATCCACAGTATCAGGCAAGCAAATAAAAAAGGGGTTGTGTTAAAAATCGATCTATCCAAAGCCTATGACAAGATCAGCTGGACGTATCTCAGGATGTTATTGACTCATCTAGGCTTTAAGGTGGAGTTTATTAACTGGATCATGGGATGCATTTCAAATGTGAGTTTTGTTGTTCTGATAAATGGGGCTGCCTCTCAATTCCTCAAAAGCCAAAGAGGTTTGAGAGAAGGATGTCCTCTTCCTCCTTTGCTCTTCCTCCTGGCAGCTGAAGGACTAAGTAGGTTGATTTCAAATGCCAAGAGATCAGGTTTGGTCAAAGGTTTGGAAGTTGCTGTAAATTTGTTCATAACTCACCTCCTATTTGTTGACGATATTTTATTATTCACAAATGGGAATTTAAACGAAATCAAAGAGCTTAAAATCATTCTTGATCTGTTCTTGAAAGCTACAGGGCTTCAAATTAACTCCAGGAAGTCTCATTTAATTTTGGAAGGATTCAATAGACAAGAGGAGATCCTGATCTCATCCTATTTGCCTTTCGAAATCTGCAATATGGATCGGCCTTTCAAATATCTTGGTTTTTGGCTAAAACCGTCCTCATATAGAAAGAAGGATTGGAATTGGTTGGTGGCAAAAATTGAACAAAAAATTTCCCATTGGAGCTTCAAGTGGTTATCGCGGGCAGGTAGACTTACTTTGGTAAATTCTGTTCTACAGGCTATTCCGGTTTTTTGGGCTGCTCTGACTTGGATTCCCAAAGTGATCCTCCATAAAATCAAACAGATCTGTAGCAGGTTTCCGTGGTCAAGATTTAAGGAGGACTCATTTCTTCCCTGGGTAGCTTGGGATAAGATTGCTAGACCAAAAGAATGGGGAGGCTGGGGCTTAAAGAATCCTTTTGATTTCAGTGAATCTTTGGCAGCAAAATCGGGTTGGCGAATTATAAGCTCGGAGAACCTCTAGACTAGAGTTGTAAAAAGAAAATATATCGATCCTGTTCCTCTTGAAGACTGGATTAGGAGCCCAAACAAAAAAGGAAGAAACTGTTCTATTATTTGGAAAGCCACTACAGAGGATTTTAAAGTAATTGAACAAGGTTTGGCTTGGCAGGTAGGAAATGGTGAAAATCTGAGGATTGGAAGGGATCCGTGGGTGGGGTGCAACGAACCTTTTGCCTTATCCCCTGGTCTGCTCACCCATCTGGATGCAAAAGGAATCAAAAGTTTAAATGAGATAGAAAATGTGGGGCAGTCTTCCATTTGGGGACAGTCATGGAAATCAGAAGATGACCTAGGCATTGATCCCATATGGAGGAACGAGTGGCAGCTTTTCCTTCAGGAACCCAAAAGATCAAATGTTAGATTAAAGGACAAACCAGACTCCCTGGTTTGGGCTCATGCTGAGACGGGCTCCTATTCCCCAAAGGCTGGTTACAACTTCCTGATGAAGAGAAAGGGATGGGATCCTCTTGTTTGGTGGGCAAAGCCTTTGTTTAAACTGAAGTGCCCCAAAAAAGCTAGAATATTTTTCTGGTGTGCTTTAAAAATCAAGATTCCTTCTTGGGAAATTCTTCAATCTCGTTTTAAGCAGGGCCCTGGAAGATGCCCCTTATGTTTCGCAGCCTCTGAAACCACCCCTCACTTGTTCCTCGCCTGTCCTTTCACAAAGCAAGTTTGGGATGAAACGAAAAAGCTCTTGAACATAAACGTAAGATGGGAGGGGGATGTTCTTTCTACTGCTTGGGAATACTGGTGGACTCATTACTCTAAGAGGAATCTGAGGAACCTTCCTCCCATTCTTTGTTGGGGCATATGGATTGTTAGAAATCGAAGCATTTTTAGAGAAAAATCCACCCCAGTGGAAGTTATCTCAATTCAAAGCTCTGCCATCCTCGCCAGCATTCCAGAACCGGAAGGTCCTTTAAAATTGAACCAGCGGAAGGATGTTCATATCAGAGAAGGGATCCCATGGGCTTTTTTTGACGAGGCAGCCCAAAATAATATTACTGGAGCCGGAATTATCATCCACATAAGCCCCTCTCACTCACTAAAAGCCTCAGTGGGCCTTGGGACGGGCTCAAATAACTTTGCAGAACTATTAGCCTTAAAACTGCTCCTTTGCTGGCTCATTCACAGGAATATCCTCGCAGTTCAGATTTTTGGAGACTCGTTGAATGTTGTTAATTGGGTCAACGGGAAATATAGATGCCAACATTATGTGTTGATGCCACTATTTGAAGAAATTCAAAACTTAAAGTTTTATTTTAATGTATTTTCCATTGATCATATTTACAGGGACATGAATGAAGAGGCAGACAGGTTTTCTAAAGAAGGTTTGCAGCAAGCTGTGGGCTCGTGGAGAATAATAGAACAGATCGAGGACCAGATCCGTGTGTCGGATCTTCCTCCATACACTTAATTCTTTTTGTCTCCATCTGTAAATTCTCTAGGTATCAGTGGACTCTATTATTTTATCTGATAACTGGCAGCATATGAAAATCTGTGTTTTTCTTTTTTCTGTTTTTCTCTTCTGCGACAAGAGCATACTAGAGACTTCTATTTTATGCATACACTATGGATTGTTTTCCTTTGAAAGGAGACCCAGATTCTCTGAGGCAGACTTGATTATACTTTTTTGATTTGGCTGTTCTGGCCCGGTACAGGATAACCATAGCTGTCTTTAGGCGTGCTGATGTTTGCGCAGAGGAGGTTGTTTCTCCTTCTCAAGCAAAATTTTGCTGAATGTTCACTCATCTGATTGTAACTTTTTTATTTCTTATAAAAAATTTCGGTTTTTTTCTTCGGAAAAAAAACGTATGCTTGTTCTATAATTTTCCCTTCAGGCAAACCCGTCGCTATATTTTAATTAGCCTAGCGATAGTGAAACTCGTTCTTGTCTGTATGGACAAGTTTTTCGCTATTCGGTTTTAACGAGTTTAACGACAAAGATAACTCAGTCCTTTTCAATTTTAGAGAGTATGAAAGGGATGTAAAGGAAACTCCAATAATCCTTTTTCATCATGTAATCCCTTAAGTCTGAAAAAGTATAAAATAATATGAAAGGGATGAATTTTCGATAATTTTGACGAGCCAAACAAGACAAGCATTCAATCTTTTTGTGTAATAATCCCTCAGGTCCAAAAAGATTAAAATCTAGAGGAGGGATAACACTTCTGGTCACTTTAACGAGATGGAGATGCCAATCGCTCGGCAATCATTTCATGTTTTACGAGTTAGGTGAAAAGAGCTTAAAGGAGAGTCATTTTTTGAGGAATGAGTGATAATTTTGGGTAGCAGCTGATTCCAGGTAAGGTTTGGCATTTTCTAGTCATGGCAGTGTCACAAGGATGGCTAACAGGATCACTCTTCGCAGTTGTTCCTCAAAAGGGGTGAACAATCAAATGGAGGTGAATGATCGGCTAAAATAGCGTGCAGGTGATGATGAGAACACGACCAGGGCTCAAAAGCTGATGATAATGCATTCACAATGGTTATTTATCGGAAATTGGTTCATTTTTTAATGAGCTTAAACTATGAGGGAATGTTTGCTCATTGCTTATGTTTAATATTTAATGAGCTTGAACTCCACAAAAAAACTACTCGTGATAATGGTCATTGATTTAATTTCACCGTTAATCACTTTTTTCCTTCAAAGGTTGTACCGCCTATTCAATTGCTTAATCAAACCGATTAGAAATGGACAATATATGTTTCAAAATGAGTTAAAACACTAATATTTTATTCGAATTACGTGAAAAGTAATTTAAAAGTGGGTTTTTACCCCTCATTTTACCATTTCATTTGAACTTTGGTTTGTTGGAGCTCTGGAGGTGCTTTCCCCCATTGATTTTCACCAACTGATTTCAGGAGATTCTTTGGACGATTCTTGGCACTGTCTGGACTAGGTAGGAGCTAAACCTGAGCTCTTCAGTTGCATTCCTTTCTTTTTGAATTCTATGCATGTTTCCCTATTTATCTGAGCCTCTGGGGTTTGAAAAATTCACCCTGGCTCCATCGCACCCTTTCTATATCGAAAGGTGTGATGCATACTCGCTTGGCCATTGGCTAGTCAGGATGCGTCCCACCTAGTACACTATTGGGGGTGCGATGGGCGCGAGAAGGGAAGTTTTTCCACTATTTTCTCATGGAATTTTGCCTTTTTTTTGCCAAATCAGGATCTTGACTCTTCTCTTGCTTGCTTTGCAGAGATTTATCGGAGCAAAATGGTTGTTACATGGCGAGAATGCAAGCATGAAGAAGAGGACATGCTTGCTTTACATGATCCGGTTATGGTAACTGCATTGCGGAACTGTGGCCTATTCAGGTTCTTCCGCATTTCTAGCATGAGGAAACAAATCAACTTGTTGCAATATTTTCTCGATGCATGGGATCCTACCAGCCAGGTGTTTCAGATCAGAGACAAATCTATCCCCTTGACTGTCGTGGACATCTATTTTTTGACCGGTTTATCGAGGCATGGTGCCCCTCTTTCACTATCAGGTTCCGCCCGTGGGGGCGAATCCGTGAGAGATTATATTCATCGGTTTTGTAAAGAGGGATCTCAGCCGAGTGGGGACGGCAAGATCAACATTTGAGATATCGATGACTGGTCCTTGAGGACCATTCTGTTCACTTTTACTAGACTGGCTGTTAGTGCGGCTCCTCACGTGGCTAACAGGTCCTATATGCAGTACGCCTTGGAATGCCTTAAACCAAAGGTGTTCAACTAGTGTGACGCAATAAACCTTGTGATGAAAGAACAATTGACGAAGGTAAAAAATGGAAAATTGAAGAACTTCGGCTATGGTTCTATTTTGACCGCTTTCACCTTGGAAAAGATCCCACTGATGCAGCCACAGTACATCTCACTTGGCTTACCTCTCCCGACTGAGCCACGAATGCAGAGATGGGTTGACCTTATGGCTTGACATGCTGGTCAGTCCTAGGTTTCCTTTTCTGATACCTTTTTTGAGTGGTACAATCGTCAAGAGATGGTTTTTTTTTAGTATCCTATGCTGGTATGGATTTTCGGGGTGATCCGGATTTGGTGTTGTCAGTTGTTGAGCAGTGGGGTGCTATTGGTAAATTCTCTAACCATATCTCCATTCATCGTTTCTTTTTATAATGTTCTTGTTCTTTCTTCTATCACGACTAATCAAAACTCATGTGCTCATGTAGATATTCGACCAGTTCGGCTAGTAGTACGTCTAAGAGTACCAGCTGCTGCTCCAACAAGAGAGGCTGTGGGGACGACTATCCTTTACGACCTTGATGTGGCCAAGACTCTTTCAGCATTACAGGATCAGGTCAAGGGCCTCACTCTTAGTATTCTGGATGTGAGGACCGACGAGCTGCCCCTGAGGTTGCAGCGACATACTACTGGCGTGTCGAGTCGATGGACTATGCTTTTACGCATGATTGCACAGGCTGTTACTTGTTATCACCAACATCATTAAAGTAGGGTGCCTCGTAGCATTTTGAGTTATGGGTCATTTGACTGATTTTTTCCTGGTTACAGAACATTATGTATGAACCATAAACAATTATATATATATATTTGATTTTCGGAGCTTTATTTTGGTTGAGTTATGTGATCTTGATGCAAATATTTGATGAAATGCTTCTTTTATAAATGTTGAAAATGTTTATCTAACACATAATTTGCCAATGAGTCTGTTAATGTGTTTAAGTTTTTGGAAATATGCTGATATCGAATAGAATCAAACTGCCTTTCCAAAATCTTGACCCTTAGGAACATGCGATAGATAGCTGGATTCCATACGGAGTAGATACCAGTGAGCTGTAGGATGACGAGTTGAGAGTCTAGCCTGATGACTAGTTGGCGTATACCACACATAATGGCATCAGAGAGGATCTCTATCAACACACTGTATTCAGCAATATTATTTGTTGACCGACCAATACATATCCCTCTAAAACTTACTAACTCACTGCTTGGATCGAAGATGGCCCAGGCCACAGAAGACAGGTTTCGTAAACTACGACTTTCTCCATCGGCATATCCAACAAATGATTCCAATAGGTCTGACCTCTGCAACAAATGTAAAAGTGGATCACTTAACTGAAACAATTACCCTTAGAGAAAACAAAAATGTAACAAAAGCATAGGGGTTACTATCTTGAGTCGAGCATAGTAACACTTAAGGTACAACCCATTGCGGGGTTGTGCCAGTGGAATCCCATCATAATCTACTAACTCATAGGCCCCTTCTTCTAATACACATTTAAAAATATAGGGGCCCATCCATAAGGATTTGAACTTACATGCTCCCAATTTGTCAGATTCCTGGTCATAAAGTAAGACCAGGTCACCTTGTGAGAAGACACGGGGTTTGACATTCTTGTCGAAATGCACCTTGACTCGTTTCTTATGCGCTTCGTTAGCCAGAGCGGCATCACGATGTGTTTCATCCAATTGGATTAGTTCCAAGAAACGAGCCTCTTCTTCAGAAGTTCCGGGGAGAATGTCAACTGCGAGTTTGAGGGACAAGATTTTACACTGAACCAGTAAGATTGCTTCTAGGCCATACACCAACTGAAAGGGTGTAAACCTGGTTGCATTCCTCTTTGATGTCTGGTATGCCCACAAGGCTGAGTACAGAATCAGGTGCCAACTCCTTTTGTGGACTCCGATCATCCTTTGCAGCGTTTGCTTTAGGACCTTGTTGATTGCCTTAACTTGTTTGTTAGCCTGTGGATAATACGAAGTAGAGCTGTTGTGGGACAACCCTAACTTGGCAGCCAACTCAACCATCATGTGATTATGAAAATGTGATCCATGATCTGTGACTATGGCCTATGGAACACTGAATCTGGAGACTACATGATTGAAAAGGAAGAGGGAAGTTGTTTCACCATTGTTGTTTAATGTAGGCATCGCCTCGGCCCATTTGGTAAAATAGTCTACTGCGACTATGATATACCCATGCCCCCCAGCCGAGGTGGGGTTACATGTCATGAAATCTATGCCCCATTTGGCAAATGGCCCAATAGCAACTACTGGTTGCAGAGGTGTGGGTGGTATTCTGGTTTTTCGATCAAAGATTTGACATGCATGGAAACTTCTGACTGCGGTTATGCAATCTTTAAACATTGTTGGCCAAAAGTATCATGCTCGTAAAGTCTTTCGCGCTATAGCGTAACCAGATTGATGCCGCCCACACGTGCCTAAATGGCAATCATTCAAGACTTTTTCGGCCTCCTCGTGGGTGTGGCACCTCCTAAAAACTGTATCGACACCACGACGGTAAAGTGTATCATTGACGATCATGTAGTCTTTTGCTTGGTATCGAATGCGTCGTTGTTCCGAGAGGGAGGTATTAGACCTATATGTTTGTGTTTGAAGATATATTATTATGTCTCCATACCACAGATTGCTTGAAGATATCAAAAACAAAGATTCGCCCATGATTGCTTCTTTTGATGTTACATCGTTGGACGACAATGGGAGGTCGCATAGTAACTCCGTGAAAACCAGGGATTTCTTTGATTTGGAATTTATAAATTCCAGATCAAACTCTTGTAGAATTTCTATCCATTTTGAATATTTTCCCCCAGCAACTGTCGTGACAATATATAATTCAGGGGGTTGCAATATGACAGAATGGTAGTTTTTCGAAAGAGGATATAGTGTCAAAATCTTTGTATCGCTTGAACATCTGCGAGAGCTAGATTTTCAATGTAGGAGTACTTGCTTTCTATATCATTTAAGTTTCTACTTAAATAGTATATAGGATGTTCAATTCCATTGTCTTCTTAAACTAAAACCATTGCGATTGTTGTATCCGCTGCAACTAGATACAGGTTAAAGTCTTTTTGATAATCAGGGTCGTACATTAATGATGCTTTTATTCGAGATTCTCTTAAAGCATCAAAGGAAGCTTGCGTGACCTGATCCCAGACAAAGTGTACTTCTTTTTTCAATAGACGAGTATAAGCTTTAGCAAGTTCGGTGTAATTTAGAATTAACATCCTCAAAAAGTTTGCTTTCCCTTGGAGTTTCTAAATCTAAAGCAAATTTGAAGGTGGAGGCAAATTAATGATTGCCTAAACATTACATGGGTTGAGACAAATCCAATCCTTTGAGACCACAAAGCCAAGTAAACAACCAGAACTGACACAGAATACACATTTGTGTGGATTGAGTCGTATCTTGTAGTGTCGGCAACATAGAAATATCGCTCTCAAATGCTGCGGATGATCTGTCCGCTTTCGCGAATGAGCTGGAAGATCGTCGAGATATGGTTGAACGATGTTTTTGATGTCATGGAAGGCATAATTCATTTCCCTCTGAAATGTTGCTCCTGCGTTCTTTAAACCAAAAGGTAGCTTGCGATATGCAAATGTGCCCCACGGACAAATAAATGCAGTCTTTGGCTGGTCCTGTGGGCGGATATTTATTTGATTATACCCAGAAAATCCATCCATAAATGAGAAGATTTCACATTCGGCACATTCATAAATTATCTGGTCAATGAAGGGTGTAGGTAGTTGTCTTACGGAAAAGCTTGATTTACATCCCTATAATCGATGCACACTCTAATTGTTCCTTGTTTTTTCATTACAGGAACAATAATTGATACCGAATCAGTTAGAGGAACCAGGTAAATAAAACCAGCATGGAGAAGTTTTTCAACTTCTGCCTTGATGGCAGCGGCTTTCTTGGGGTGCACCTACCGTAGCCGTTGTCGTACCAGTTTGACATCTAGATACATCTTAATTTCGTGTTCAACTATGCTCGAGTCAATGCCTGGCATTTCATCATACGACCAAGTAAAGACATCTATGAATTCCCAAAAAAGAGTGTTATATATTTCCAATTCTGAAGGAGAACAAGATTTGCTGACATAAATATTCTTTACAACATCTGTTTTGGTCAAGATATTTATGGAGACAGTCTCTTCAATATTGGACAAGTTTCACTCGAAATCCACCGTGTTTACAGTATTTGATAAAAAATCAAAAACTGAGGGATTATGAAGGTCACTAGGAGTATCTTCTTTGTAATCTAGAATATGGGAACGATGGTGGTAATCTTCCCATGGTGCCCCGTCAATCACCATTGACTAAAAAATTCCTTCGTCTGTATAATGTACTTGCGACCAAGGATCTAAAGGGGTACCATTTTTCTTAGACCTATCTATCCAAATGCTTGATGAGCATTGATTTGGGTTTGCCTCCCATCCCAAAAACATTGATTGCTACAAGATTTCTATTGGGCTTGGAGGCAATACCTGCAGATGATCCATTTTAATATCGTTTTCAAAGATCTTTTGAATAGAAGATATCATATTGCAGGTTCCCGTTGTTGCCACTTCCGCCAGAATGATTGGAGGCGGTAGGGCAAAAGTCCCCATTAATATAAGGTCTTTTAGTAGGCCTACTCCGATATTTTTAAGTGAGTGAGGGATTCCGTGGATCATCGGAATGCTTCCCGTAACTTGTGAAATGTTGGGGATAAATGTTTGTTGGTTGATGATTGTAATTCCTCCTTGAAAGGGAAATGCAATCTTCCTGAAGTAGGTCGACACAACGTCTGCCATAGAATATATCCAGGGCCTTCCCAGTAGGTTGTTGTAATCGAGGTTTCCGTCAATTACTTCAACATATATTTCTATTGTTTTCCCCCCCAGTTCGACTTGCTAGTTACTTAGAATCCCATATGGGGTGTATGTTCATCCATCAAATTCTTTTAATGTTGTCGAAGATCGTGACAAGGGTGGAGATCCTAAAGTTTTCCAGCAACTCATCGACATAATACATGTAGATGCCCCCTCATCAATAATTGTTCGATTAACAGTTTTGTTGAGGGCTTTCACTTGAATGAGGAAAGCTGGTTGAGCTGGTAACTGCGGGTCATATCCTTTGTGATTAAAGGACACAAGATTGGAATCCATTGGGTCAATCCCACCTATTGCTGATAATAAAGCCTGCTTTTGGGAGGGGCAATTTTGCAGTAACTCAAGTGTCGACATAGCAGATGGTGATTGTGCCAGATCTTCCACTATATTATAATGTTGTGCTGCTCTAGCACGAGGATTAAATGTCTATTTGTGTACTACTCCCTTTGGCGGCTTTATCGTTAGTTTAGGAATGATGGGTGGCACAACTTCGGTCAAAGTTTTTGTCGAACTACTGGGTTGATCATTGACCTTGTTGTCCGACAACTGTGGATTCCCTTAATCTTTATTCCTTGTTGATATCAAAGCATCATTTTTCTGTTTTGAAACTGAAAACCTTAGCACTTGGGACGGGGAAGAATTGTCACTAGCAACCAGATTTGTTCTTGGATTTGGAAACGGACCACTTAATACTACTGAGGTTTTTGAATTCTTGAAGAATTTTCTAAGCTCAGCTTTATATGGACACTCTCTTGTCCAATGATCCTCATCACATATTAGGCATGGACAATTTGGTTTCCTTTCTCCAAAAGGGTTTGCAGAAGATTTTTCAGGGGATGACTCCTCCTGCGTTTCTTCTTCCCTTTTTCTTCTTGCCACCTGGTTGTTTGGTTTCTTTGCCTTTGTCAGTCGATACGACATTTACTTCCGAGGCGAGAAGTTCTTCATTTGCATTTTTACCTAAAACCGTACAGGCTTTCTTCGACTCAGCCTTTACGATTTTTGTGTTGGTCGTTACTATCACGTCGTCCCTAGCATGAGAGTATTTGTTTGATTTAGGAGATGGAGGAACGGAAAATTCCGGTCTAGGCGCATCAGGGATTTTATCGTAGAGCATGCTAGAGTGAGTATAGATCAATTCTAGATATTGTGCACAAGCAATTACTTGCTCTTCAGTGACGACTCCTCCTTTTTCCACATCTTCCATAATAGAAGGTGACAATGACTTAATAAACCATTCAGCCAATAGCTGATCATATGTTTTTACCATTCTACGACGACGTCGCCACTCATGAATATGATCGGATATGTGAGTGGATGTCGTTTGCTTGAAATTGGTAAGAATCTTTGTTCCCATTTCATACCTTATAGGTAACTCAAAATGGGTTAAAAAGGTTGTGGCTAGGGCGCTGAAGTTATCAAACGAAGCTCTAGGAAATTCTATATACCATTTTGCTACCGGACCAATTAATGTTCGCTAAAAAAGGCGAAGCCTGATCGAATCATCATTTAGGGTGTTAGATGAACACCACAGGTGAAAGGTCGTCACATGATTTGACGAGTCTTCACCCGTATTTCCATTAAATTTAGGAATATCTGATGGAAGTTTATGAGGAATAGCTGGCCACCAAGGGGCGTAAGCGATTGGATCGTTTGTTAGTCGATTTAGATCTGGTAACTCTAAAGTTGCCACAAAGGGCAACTGTTGATTCAGGTCCGGCAAAGCATACCTAAGATAAGATGGGATTGCCTGAGCAGTGGGTCTTTGCATACCAACATAGTGCATTTGATGCTGATAACTTTGATAAGGTTGATGGGCATAATCATTATGAAATGGTTGGTGTTGTTCGTTTTGAAAATACAGCTGCCCATTACTTGCAAAGACTTGATGCTCAAATCCTTGGTAAACTTGTTGAATTGTGGTTGTTGATATTGCACCAGCCATGGTTGTGAGACCATGTGTTGTTTCCCAGTACTGGCTGTTTGACCGAGATGAGGGGTAATGGTACCTATTTCAGCCTGGGTCACTCCAGTTAAGGAGCCACTAACTGATGATTGTGGTGGCGTCACAGGGACAAGGGGTTGTTGGATTGTGACCCGAGAGACTTGAGGTTTGCATACAACAGGTAACGCTTGCACTTGTGACACCGTCACAATAGCCAATGTAGTGGGGATATTTGACATAGACATACTTTGTTGCATTGAGTATACAACTCTTGGTTGTTGAGGTAGTATTGGTATCCAACCACTGGATGTAATTCCAGCATAACCTGAATTCTGTTGCGAACTCTCGTATGTTTAACCTCCCAGAGGCGACAATGAAAGGGCATATTTCCCTCCATATGGCGGCAATCCGATGCTTAAGAGGATTATTTGCCTTTGAAGACCGGACTGCCCAAATTGACATTGCGAAGGATCAATTTGCTGAGACTCAGCATAAGAGATTCCAGATATTATTCCGGAGGAACAAACGGGAACAGACCATACCGTCGAAACAACCCCTCGATGGATCCCATCCATTGATTAAGAGCTAGTTGCGACAAATGGTACGACATCGAACATTGTCGGAGTAGCAGAAGGAAGTTCTGTCGCTACTATGTCAGATGACATAGTCCTAGATGTCGATGGTTGTTCAGACATATCTAGTCTATCTGAAAGGTTTCCTAGTGATTCTACAGGAACTTCTGATAACGGTAGACTAAAGACTGATGAAGAAGGATATAGAGTGACCCCTACTCCGAATTGCGATGGAGTACTAAATGGTGGATCCTCCACATTCTCTTCTATAGCAATCAAACCAGGTGGAAGAGGTAGACCGTCAGGTCTGTAAAATATTTCCAGTGCCGAAGAAGGTATAGATTCTGCAGCGACTGATGTTTGGGGAACAACACCTTCCGAATATGCTATTATAGTCGGTTCTAGTATAGAAGTGTTTACCTTCACACCAGGATCAATGCTACTACCCTCTTGTGGCTGCGGAACTTCTTTTCTAAAGGCAGGGCTACTAGAAATGTTTGGAGTAACCGGAGTCTCTGAGGCTGTCGGAACACTTGTTCCAACCCGACCAGGGGACTTTGAGCCAGTTAAATGAGTTCACTTTGTCCATAATAGTTTTGATTCTAGGGACAAAGACGGTTGACTCATAAGCCTCATCGAACAATGGGGTTTCAATTGAATTTCTTCCATGATTGCGAATTACTTGATCAACTAAAACTAAAGGGGAAAATGTTTCTGAATTAAATGAATTTTAGATGTTTTGACACAACTTGTTTTTTCAATTTTTAAGAGTCGAGAAAAAACAAAATATGACTCTAGTCGCCTTCAATTTTTAATGAGCCTGAAGTGACAAGTGCTCATATGAACCTTTTCCTTTAAGGATTCTGAAAAGGAACGAAAGAGACTACTGTGGAAATCTAGACAAAGGGATTACCAAACCAATCGCAAAACTACAGAATGATAGGGCGGCAGACACGGCTTCCTATGGATAAAGGATATAGCCTATTGTGGTCTCCCAACATACACTCAACGGTACGTGGGAGCACAAGTCCGTACTAGCACTTGTCACCTCAAAGAGGAGGAATCACCCAACCAACAGTGAAAGCGACAATTACCAGGCTTTACGATGCTGAAATACGTCTCTAGCCTAGCCTTCTAGATGTTGTGCATTAGGTTCCAAAGAATTTTTAGGTTCATTAAATTTATTTTACAGTTGATCTTTCTTAAGAAATTTTCCTTTCAGGTTCACCACATGATGTAAATGTACAATTCCTAAAATGCAATCTAAGATGATAAACAATCGTTTAATCTTCTTTTTGCAATGAAAATCCTAGATACTAAAGAAAAAGAGATGATATTCTTCCAACACGGAGCAAAGAGCACACACTAGATGCATTGTCCTAAATCAAACCAACAAGCAGTCTAAATGAAAATTCACATGCATGTATTTGTTTTCATCTTTCTTAATGTGTGAATGACAAGAAGAATACTAAGTACAAATCTGAATTATCTTTCCTAAGCGACAGTACTAACAAATTTCTCTTCAAAACGAAAGGAAGATAATGACAACACTTTACTATTTTGAATTGAAAACTACTTTCGACACTTGAAAAACTACTAATTCAAATCAAATACAAGAGTAACTGTATAATCGACCATCAAGAATAGTAGAATTCTTTCCTTTGACTAAAAACGACACTTGCGACACTTTCAAATCAAAAGACGACAGTTCGACTATGCTACTACTTTGTAAAAGAGAACTGAAAATGGCGGAAAATACATAAAAACATTCACAGTTCTTTGCACAATGGAGTTGGAATGATGGAAAGGAAGGGGGTTTCCACAGTGGTATACTGATCACAGATAGCGAAACTTCAGAATAGAGCTGAAAAGAGTGAAGAAAAACCAAGACCTGGAGGCAAAATTAGCCTTTTCTGATCATCACACCTGTAACACAAGGAAATAGGGATGCATCCCACCTACTGCACATGGGAGATGTGATGCATATTGGTTTCCTTGAAGAGAGGGTGCGATGGTACTAGGACGAGACTTTACTTGGCTCTTGGTCACAGTTTGTAGCTCAGTTCAGGTATTTAGCCGAGCAAATGATGTATAGTAAATAGAAATCACAGGGGCTGATCTAATGAGGTTACTAGAGCCACCACTAGGGCAATTAGAAGGTTTGCAAATCAATTGTTCAGTTTATAAACAAAACCGGAGATAGACTGAAGCAACATTGATCTACTTTGCACTTGCATAGCAAATGCAATTCGAAGGCTAGCTTGCTTGACTTCAGGCTCCATCTGCAAGTTTATAAAACAAAAAAATATAGACAAACAAACAATCTATTCGCTCCCTAGCAGAGTCACCATTTTGTTATTGGGAAATCTAGTGTCCACTCGGAGCTGCTAGTCCCACTAAGACTGGTAGCTATCTTAGAAACAAACAAACTAAAACTAATTTTGTTTAAGTATTGAGAAGTAGATAAGAGTGGAATGAAGGACACCAACCTCAGTCTTGTGCTTGGTTCCTTGCTCAGTTCCTCGCCCTTCTGACAGATCCTTGTCGCTTCTCCTTCGTCTACCCAGCTTCAAAGAGAACCTGTGAAATCAAAGCAGCATAATACTATCGAAGAACAGAGACCTACAATCATAATCAGTATAGGACCAGATGTATATTGACCACACAAATGCATATATCATCAAACATACAAGAATGTCGAGGAAAACTTGAATAGCTTTATTAATATCAAGAATAAGCAAAGAGGATTACAACCAATTGTTCTGACCGAGCGTCATCCTCCAACATGAAAGCCCTTCTTTCACCTCATGAAAAGCTTAGATCACCGAGCACTATGATATTCCAATAAGAAAACCAACAACACTTCCTTAAAAGATACAAAATTCCAGCCTCTAGATCTCTGGGAGAGGGATCCATATATAGATGATTGCAGGGGGGTGAGTCAGCTTCTGGGATTCTGATTAGTGTGCTCTCTCTGATTGTTCTTGATTCCACTTCGATATTGATGATCTCTTACTCATCCCTGGGCAAATTCAGAGAGGCAAGTGTCACAGGAGAAGTTTCTGGAAGATTCCATGACCATCCACCTCGCAAACTGTCTCTGCCATTTGTCCACTCTCAGCCATCGTACCCCATAGAAGGGATTTTTAGTATGCATCACACCTCCCATGTGCATTAGGTGGGATGCATCGTACTTTGACCATGGAGCAGGTGAGATGGTCCAGTTTTGACTAGTTCTGAGCAGTTTTTCATTGACAACTTCTCGGAGATGATGTAATCAACTTACCTTGTTCTTTTAGGCTATGAAACAACACTTTTAGGGACTTAGGATCCCTCGGTTTATGGACATGTTTGATTGGGGTTGCAGTGCCCAAAAATGTCTATAACAGGAACTAATGGACAAACTAATTTTGGAACTAATGTACATGCCAGGTGTCTCTACCTCAGATGCTATCAACAAACAATAACCACTGCAACCAAGCAACACATAAATGAATGCATATCATCTGTAGCACAAGTCTAAGTTGACATCAACGTTAACCATCATTCACTGCAACAGTCATCAAATTCAATGTAGCCTCCAACACCATGCTACTAGGTCGACATTAATCCCAACCAAAGAAACCATCACAATATCAATGCCAACAATATCCCCCTTTGGGATTGATGTCAACCCTAGTTTGGTCAACCAAAATAGTCTCATTCACTCCCCCTTTGACATCAACGAAAAAGGGAAAAAATTAAGCCATCAATACTTATTGAAAGGCCATATATAATATAGTTGATCCAAGAAACAACCACTCTAACTTCTCTATGAGCAACAATAATAACAAGATCTCCATATCATGGAAGTAGCTGCAAGACAAATTTGTACTAGCAACAAACTCCAGTAATTTCTCCTCCCTTATGAACAACATTATCCACCAACTCCATTAGTAGTAACAAATCATATCCATCGATGATAAGATAGAGTGCATAGCAACAAGACATCCTCCTAGGTAGTAACATAACCATCAATACCACATCATCAACAAGAATCACCAATAATAGTAGGAGTCAAAATAACAACAACAAATTTTATGCGCCAGCAATAGCAGCAACACTGAACTCATCAGCATCATAAGAATTAGCAACAATATACCATGAGCATCATTACTATCTCCATAATCATTACCAACAACACACCCATCAACAACCACACATCGAGCAACAATAACAATGCCTCTAAGTAGCAGAAATATACATTGATCTCATGAAAGCATAGCAATACCAACCATGCTCCCCCCAATGGTAATAATGTATCCACGAGATTAGCAAGCACATGAAAAGCATGTTCCCCCTAAGCACTATAACATCAAACAATAGTAGCACAATAATAACATAATGTGGGAAAAAACATATCATGAACACGATGATGTGGTCATCAACACTCTCTCCCTAAAACTTCTCCTCCTGAAGATGTAAAAGAGGCTACAACTCTCTCACCAAGCTTCTATAACAATCATTTCCTCCAAGCCACATGTAAGTGGCTAGATAACCAACGTCTATGACCCAAAAATATTTACAAAAAAGACACAAGGCTTGATAGGCCTATTACATGGCTACAAAAATGATATAATGTGACTATACAATGCCTCCTCATGGTTAAAAAATGACTCCACCCAAGACTCAAGAATGATACATGACATTATATGGCTCCATAATGGATCTGAAATCCCACATATGGTTGTAAGACATAACATATACCAGTTGAAACAAAACTAAAATGACTCTCAAATCTCTCTCTGAAGAAAATCTTGACTTATGACCACACATACAATATGACCCATGACTCATAATATGAGAGTACAAAGTTATAACTATTGTGACAATGTAAGCAACAACCCATGATCAAGATGAATAACTCCATGCCAAAAAGAAATAGACACAACTCTCTCCAAAAATTTTTCTAGCACATGTCATGAACTAGCAACCTACAACAATAATAGTCAACAACCACAACATCACAAGTCTTCATGAATAAATCATATCAGCAACTATCCATCAACATGTAGCAATACGTAGTAAGCAACAATAGTTTATCATTATAACCTCCAGTTGAAGAGAAGCAACACCAAGATTATAATGATCAGAAAACGATAAAAAAACTCATGCATTATGAGAAACAACATCATGAATGACTCAACTTCAATAATTTGATCTAAAATCAATAATTCAGCAACACAAACCTCAAGTAATAACCATGCAACCATGTCATTGTAGCACATCCTTTAGGCATAAGATGACCAACAAAATGAGAAATCTGCAATGTAAATTTCATCCACGCTCCCATGATATCATATGTGCACCAATTCATGCAACACATGCAATGTAGAACACTTCAACCATCAACACCAATATAATGTGCAAGAACTATGCAACAATACTCTTCAGAAATTCACAAAACCAACCAGCAATTCTTAAGGCACATGCATGCATCACTAATTCTTCCTCATGTGAAATATGACAATCTAATGAAGTACTATAAATGAGGATTTCAATGAGAGTAATATTACTCTCTCAAGCTATCACCAAATTCTCCATGAAATCCATAGTATCCTACATGATATAAATGTTATATATGAAAAAATATAAAATCATATCAATCTCCCCCTAAGAATATGCCAATTCTCCATCAACTAATTTCTTGCTGCATAAGGAATTCTTAGTGTGCATAGAAATAAATGATTTTCACACAACATGGCTGCAACCACCAACAATCAACAAACATAAGCTAAGATAACATTCGATATATCAATCTTTGTAGACTCCTCGTAAACTCATGCACTCTCCTTCCATGCCTCAACTTGAAATGAATAGATGCATGAAACTAAAAATTCCTTCTTTTAATCGCATGCACCTATCAAACTTGGCTTCTCTTGAAGCCATCTCCTATTATACACAAGGTAAAGATCTACTCCCCCTAAGTAGAATATCCATCTTCAAACCAAAAAATCCTTCCTTGAAATCCTTTGAAAATCTAGTTCTTTGTACCTCATCTTTTCTCATCCAAACTATCTTCGTCCTTAATGGTGGGCTTGCTCCATTTTTTGGGTCAATCGTGTCATATTTGAAAGATAAAGCCTTGTGGCCATATTTTCTACTCTAGAAACAATGGTTGTCCAACAATATTTTTTTTCCTGCATAATATATACACTCTCTAGCACAATGACCAAAATGATTCCAAGAAAAACAATATCCATAAAATAAATTTGGATACCTTGTGTTTTGCTTTACTAGACCATGAATGCTTGGCTAGTTCCTTTATTTCTTGAATTATTGCATGATGTGTATGTGGTATTCTCTCCTTTTCTTCTGTTGATAGTTTGTTTTCCTTTTTGGCTTCCTTTGATGATGATGTTTCAGAGATCCTTGATTGACTTGGCATGGTGTGCATGTGATGGTGGGCTTTTGATTTTCTACTATATGAATGTCTTCCACTTTCCTCTTTCTTTTACAAGGCTTGATTCTGCTTCAAAGTGTAATCCTGTTTTGATAAGAGGATATCTTTGATTGATAAGGATCTCATCTAAATTTTTTTTGCTTTCCTCCAACTTCTGATATTGAGATCATTAATTATTTGCATTTTCAAACTCACATCTCAAAGAGGATAATTCCTCTTCCAATCTTGCATAATACGCTTCCCATTCTTGTAGCTGAGTCTTCAACATCTCATTTTCTTTGATGATATCTTCAAGAAGGATCTCTTGATCAATGAATTTCATGTCAATTCCCTCATGGGTGCTCTCACTATCACGTTGAGAGGATATTGGGTATGCTTCTATTATGAATGTAAAATATTCTATAATAAATTCCTTTTCTGCAAGAATAGAGTGAGTTTCTTCATTAGATTCTAAAATATGAGATCCATCTCTTCCATGCATACAATGTGGCTTATCCACAATTAATTTTGCAGCCTTGTAGTGTCTTACTATAGAAACATCATGATATAATAGGGTCTTTGAATTATCTTCTTAGATTTATCATTTGATTCATCATATGTATTATATTCTAATGATAGAAAAATGTTTGCATCAAGATCAATAAGATATATTTCCAACATTACCTTCCATAATGCATAATTTGATCCATGAAGAGTAAGAGGTCCATCTGTTCCAAAATATCATTGATTTACTATGATCTACCTTCCAGTGATGAATTTGCAACACAGGTACCTTGATATGATACCAATTGTTGAAAATGTGCTCACTACTCAATGGGGCTGGGGGGGGGGGGGGCGGGCAGTGAATTAGTAGTGAATTTGTTTCTTAACTTTTGTATTTCTTTTTAATTTACTCAAAAATATTCACACAATATTCCATTATTAAATTAACCAACAAATACCATGATCATCATATGAAATCCATAACATAACATAAACAACCACATGCAAAGGACATGAGGATCTCTAGTGGAAAACCACCCTCCGGGAAGAAACCCCCCATTTTTTGTTGCTGCTTCTTTGTTGCAATTTCAATAATCAAACTAATCATTTACATAATCGCATATGGCTATGTCCAACAACGAATTTTATCACATAACATCGACTAAGTGAACACCCATCCACTAGAGAATCCTAACCCCTAAAAGCCTCACTCAACTCCCATTGGACTATCAGAATGCTACTTCTTCTACTCAAGCAACCAACACCCATTGGAAAAAAACACCCATCCCTTATTCACCAACCAATCTCAATCTTATGATCAAAAGGGATACATTTCACAATGTTTCAAACTAGACCCCTACACAAGAGAACAACAACTTTCTCACTTTGATAAACTCAACACATCATAACATCAATCAATAAAATATACTCAACTCTTCAAATACAATGGCTGCAAGTCAACTCAAATCACTACAACTTCCACTCACAATATCATTCTATCCATACACTCACAATCATCCGCACACCACTCTCAACACACATAACCACTATACATTGGTTGCATATAATCAAAATGCAATCTAAAATAGGAAACATAAAAAGGAAATACTAATACAACTATGTGAATCAACTCACAACCCCTGCATACAAAAATAAATCAGTCATGATCAAGGAGTAATTCTCTCCTCATATCCTCCTCCATCAAGCTCCCAAAATTTGCATTAGAAACATGCTTTGAACTCAAGCATTAGTTTATGAAATTATTCTACAATATGAACTCAACCTATAGGCTTCAGTTCTATAATATGTGCACTGAGTAACCTCACAAATGGTAGAGGTGCTACACTATTTAAACAAATTCCTCATCTTATCCACTACTCTCTTGATTAACGTGTTCACACCTCAAAAAATTACTTCTCTAGTTGATTTAGTCAATAGAATATTCTCCATAAAATTAGAATTAATTTCCTTAAAATAAAATCATGAAATAGCTGAGTGACTTTGGAGGAAATTTTCACTTACAGGCCCAGCCACTCCCCTAACACTGAACTGCATGCAACTGGAGCTATAACCCCTCCCTTGGGCTTGTCATGCCAATGCCTGGAGCCTAAAACTTCTCCCTTGAACCATCAAGCATGCGACTATGGAAGAGTATGGTAAATGTCAACTGTATTCAGCTAAGAACCTGCCCAAACTTGTTCTACTACTTTTAAACCTTCTGTATGACCTCTAGGACTCATTGTAGCCACTATAACATTTCATAAAACCTTTGGTCTATCTCCATCATCAATACAAGTCAAACTGGGTTGACATGAATGTCATCAATCAGTTGCACTAGCATATAGGCCATCAAACAACTTCACAACTTCTCCAGCATCAACACTAACATCATCTGCAACCACTTATGTAAGATCTGCAACAAATACACAATCCAAGTGTGAAACAAATAGACAAACCAAATTTGCAACCAATGCACAAGCCACGTGTCTCTTCCTCACATGCTATCAACAACTGACAACCATTTCAACCAAGAAACATATAAACCAATGCCTATCATCTCTAGCACAAGTCTAGGTTGACATCAATGCCAACCATCATTCACTGCAACACTTATCAACTTCAATGTAGCCTCCAACACCATGCTACTAGGTTGACATCAAGGCTAACCAAATAAACCATCATAACATCAATGTGAACATTCGAGAAGAGGAGATGACTTGGAGTGAGTTCAAGATAATTTTTAGGAAGAAGTATCTATCTCAAAGATGCTATGATGACAAGGAAAACGAGTTTTATGAGTTGAATATGGGATCTATGAATGATGAGGAGTATACTAGGAAATTTTTGGATTTGTTGAGATATGCGCTTTATCTTAAGGAGGAGAAAAAAAAGATTTAGGGATTCATCAATGGGTTTCCAGTATCATTTAAAAATAGGATTGATTTTGATGAGCCTTGATTTTTCGAGGAAGCCTTCAGAAAGTTGAAGATCTGTTATGAGAAATTGAAGCACAACACCGAGTCTAAGTAGGATTGTAAAGGTAATGTGAAGAATAAAGGAAAGTGAGCTAAGAAGAGAGGAAAATATTCAGATACGTATGACAAGGAGAATGTATTGCCATACAAGAAGTTCAAAGTAGCTGACAAAGGACATAGATTTTAGTCCAAGGAGATGAATAAGGGTGATGGCAAGAATCCTTTGTATTGTTAGACTTGTGGCAAGTATCTCTGTAGGAGAGATTTTCCATAGCATCAGGGTGGTATACCACAAATTTACTTTTCTTATGAGGTGCAGACAGTGGGGAATATTGGACAGAGTATTCCTCATATTTATTCAACATTGTATAATAGGTAGGATGATCACCAGTAATATATTATCAAGATGGAAGGTAAGATATGTGATCAAGTTATTTCTATTTTGATTGACTCTGGATCCAACTATAGTTATCTAAGCACTGACTTACTAGATGAGTGTTGCTTGAATAAACAAGTGCATGCAGAGTATTGGTTGGTGCAGTTTGCTACATGTACTAAGAAAGGAGTTCATCATTGGGTAATATCTTGTGCATTTGAGATTAACGACATGTATACATCAACACATCTAAATGTGCTTCCATTAGGATCATACAATATGTTGTTGGGTATGGATTGGTTGTACATTCATAGGACTAAGGTAGATCACTATGATAAGGCTTTTGAGTGCTTGGATGATGATGTAGAGAAGATAATTTTGTAGGGTAACAAGAAGCCTACATGAGTGACGAAGTTTACAACTACAAGAAAATCATAATAGTAGGAGAGGATGCTTATTGTTTGTAGTTCATACTTCCAATGATAATGGTAAGGATCTTGATGACGTGGATGTCTTGAAGAGGTATCTGGTTTTGTATCATTTTGAGGATGTATTTCCATCAGATATGTTAGAGTTATCACTTCATTAGAAAGTGGACCTTCCTATTTTGTTGATGCCGAGAGTTGCACCAACATCAAAGGGACCTTAATGTATGAGTAATCCAGAGTTATTGGAACTAAAGTTGTAGTTGAAGGAAATACTTGATAAGGGATACATTACGCCAAGTTTGTTACCTTAGGGTGCACTACTATTTTTTATAAGGAAGAAGGATGGTACTCTTAGGTTATGCATTGATTATAGGTAGTTGAACAAGGTGACGATTAAGAACTTTCCCCTTTGTCATGAATTGATGACTTGTTTGATTAGTTGAAGGGGGCATCAATCTTCTCAAATATTTATTTAAGGTCAAGGTATCATCTCATACGCATCAAAGAATAAGACATATACAATATTTCTTTTCGGACGAGATATGGGAATTATGAATTTGTTATGGTTCCTTTTGGTTTGACTAATTCTCCAACTATTTTCATGTGTTTGATGAATAGTGTGGTGTGTCCTTATATGGACAAGTTTGTGACAGTATTCATTGATGACATATTGATAAATTCAAGAATTAGGAAGATCATGCATAACACTTAGCAATAGTGTTGACATTACTAAGAGAGCAACAATTGTATGCAATATTACTAAAGTGCAATTTACTTTAGACAAAAAGTCATTACTTGGGGCATGTAGTTTCCAAGGAAGGTATAGGAGTGGACCCAAAAAATATCAAAGCTATCATGAAATGGGAAACTCCTAGGAATGTCGATGAGGTCAGATCCTTTATGGGATTAGTAGGTTACTATAGGAGGTTCATCATGAACTTTTCATAGATTTCCTATCATATTCCATCCTTGCAGCGAAAAGGGAAGAAGTTTGAATGAACATAAGAATGTATAGCTACTTTTGAGTAGTTGAAGCAGTTGCTTACAAATTCTCTAGTCTTAAATATTGCAGATCTGATCAAAGAGATTTTGGTATGGACAAATGCTTGCAAGAGGGGACTTGGTGGAGTTCTACTGTAGGAAGGAAATGATGTATGCTACGATTCAAGGAAATTGAATGAGCACGAACAAAACTATGTGACACATGATCTTGAGTTGGAAACAATCATTCATGCATTGGAGATGTGGAGACACTATATTCTTGGAATGAGGTTCATCTTGATGAGTGATCATAATGGCCTGAGATACTTATTTGATCAACCTAATATGAATTCCAGATAAGCTAGGTGTTTGACTATGTTAACCAAGTTTAATTTCGATATTAGGTAGATTAAGGGTAAGGAAAATAGGGTTGGATATGCTCTTATCGGAAGAGTACAAATGAATCACATTGCAACTATGAGTTCATATGGGATAGACTTTTAAGAGCGAATCTTGCATGCAGGAGAGTACGATGATATGTATTACATCTTAAGCACAGGTTACAACATCAAGATACATGTGAACAAGATGTGGATTATCATCTCACAACGAATGGTTTGGTGAGATTTAGGAGAAATATCTATGTGTCAGAAAACATTGAGGTGAAGAATATTATCTTGAGGGAATTTCATGTTAAGCTATCTTCAAGTCATCTGAGATATAAAAATAGACTGAAAACGGTTAAGAATTCCTACCATTTTACGAACTTGAAGAAATATGTGTTTGAGTATGTTGCGAGATGTTTGTATTATAAATAGGTAAAATCAAAGTGTAAGCATCTATTTGGTTTATTGCAGTCAATTCTAATTCAAGAGTGGAAATGGGAGGTAATTTCCATGGATTTCATTAGAGGTTTTATGAGGACATCTAGAAAACATGATTCCATCACGTTTGTAGTTGACAAGTTGTCAAAGGTATCTCACTTTATTGTAGTGAAATCTACAAATTTAGCTAGTGAGGTCGCCCAAGTGTTCATCAAGGAGATAACGAGGTTACATTGTATTCCTAGCAAGATTGTGTTAGACATAGATTCCATGTTTGCTTCCGGGTTTTGGAAGGAGTTGTTTGTAATTTTGAAGACATAGTTTGCCATCAGTAGAATTATCATCCATAGAAAGATTGGAAGATAGAGAGGGTCAATAGGATTCTTAAGGAAATGTTGAGGACGTATGTTATGCATCAACAACGAATGTGGGAAGAGTATCTTCCACTAGTAGAATTTGCGTATAATAATGGGTATTAGGATTCCTTGAGGATGAGTGTGCTTGAGGCAATTTATGGGAAGAGTTGTAATAATCCCATTAGTTGGAGTGATCCAATGAACATGGTATTGAATGGAGTAGTCATGTTGGCAAAGATGGAGCTAGAAATGTAGGTTATGAAGAAGAAGCTAAAGGAAACACAAGGAATCTAGAAGAGTTAAGCAGATCAACACTGGTTATTTAAGGAGTTTCATGTTGGGGAACATGTGTACTTGCGCATCAAGCCCAAGTGGAGTTCCTTGAGGATTGGATCATGTGCCAAGTTGGCACCTCAGTATTTTGGTCTTTTTGAGATACTTGAGAGGATTGGACTATTGACCTACCAACTTTCACTCCCTTCGACAGTGAAATTCCATGATATTTTCCATGTGTCATTGATTAAGAAGTATGTGAAATATGTTGATCATGTGATTGACTGGTCTATATTCTAGGTGGATCCAGAAGGAGAATTCTAGCTAGAACCTCAGTGCATTTTGCAGTGAAAGATGCTCATGCCCAAAAATAGAGAAAGTTAAAGTGTAGTGGAGGTACTTTGGGTGTGATGAAGGTACATAGGATATGGTTGATTAGATGCGAGCTATGTATCCTTCAGTATTCACTGGTTGAGTGAATGTTCTTTGATATAGTTTTTGATGTTTTTTCATGGTTATGTCTATATATGTATATGTATGTAAATACCACATCAATATATGTTATAAAGCTCCAATAAGAGGCATGGTGTTCATGGTATGATGTTCATGGTCCTAGCAGTATGATATGGTAAATGTTTCATGAAGTTGTGTTATAAACCTTTGTGGGCATCATGTGTTTTGTTGTATTATATGTGTCATTGAACACTAAGGATGGTGTTCCCCCAGGGGGGAGGGGTTTGTAACAACCCTTAGTTGATTTTCTATGCAAATAAAAATAAGACCAAGGTCATGGGACATGTATTTCAAGTTAAATGGTTGGTAAAACATAGTGATGGATATCACTAGTGCTTAATAAATGGCTATGGAAATTGTAAAAAGTATTGGCAAAGGAAAAGAGGCATTAATTGGCATTTTAATTATGAAATAAAGGAAAATAGGAGAAAATGGAGATGAAATGTTACATATTTTCATGAGGCAAATTAGAGGAAACATGAAATAAAATGAAGAAAATAGAGGTGTCAATGATAAAAAGGATTTTTAGAATTAGTTCACAACCTTTGAAAATTTAGCTTTGGAGCTCTCCTCTATTCTCTTATTCTCTCATACTCTTATACACTTAGATTTTTCTTGGAGAATTCTTGGAGTAATCTACTATCTACTTGGATTTGGAGAAAGAAATTGAAGGAAAGAAGGAAAGCTCAAGGGGACAACAGGATCAAAAACTACAACCAATCTGATTTACATGTCACAGGTTGCATGTATGATCTCCTTATTGATTTATGGATGCACTATATATGCATGTTCTTATTTGGTTATGTGTTTCCATTACCATGGAGGATTTCCTTGATTGAAAGTGGTTTTTTTCCCTTGCCTTGCCATTTCCTCGATAGCCATGGTGATGTGGGTTTTTCTACTTGATTTTCTTCTAATTGGTGCTCATAATTCCTCATGACCAAAGGGTTAGAAGAAATGCTCTAGAAACCTTGGAACAACTTGGGTTGAATTACTAGTATTAGAGCCTAGGTTCTAATAAATTATCTAGAGCCGTTAGTGGGTTTAGCTACTAGTCCGTGGAACCATGTTGGACAAATTATATCGAGGCTTGGAAGGTTGTGAGTTGACTTACTAGTTCATGGATCGCTAAACAACTTTGATATAGAATGATTTGGTTGTTGTTAATCACTTTCGACCGTGAGGTGGAATAACTAGTTGAGGGTTGAGTTGGTTTGGCCTTTGGACGTCCTGGTTTAGTTTTTATTGGTTTATTCCATGAGATTCCACATTCATGCTTCGAATATGGTGCGAGGGTGATTGGATGAAAGATGGATTTGGTTCAGCCAAATATATGGTACAATGGTATGTGGAAGCCCCTAATTTGGTTGGTAGTTTCATATGTTAATAAGAGTTATTCTTCCATTGCGAATCATGTATATTGTTGGCAATGTGTTGGTGATACTATGGCTTGCTTTCCATGGTTTATATGTTGGTTATTCTCTGGCTATATGTTGTTCATATGGTGTGTATACTCTATGGATGTTGTCATGAATTGTTTATCTATCGGTCAGTTGATGAATGTATGGACTAATAAGTGGTATTGTAGATATGTGGAGAGGGAATAAGGCCTTCTCGGTGATTCTTAGATTGACCTCAGAATCTGATGATCATATATGCATTCACAGCCTATAGATTACATGTTTATCATGTGTTTGATGAAATGTTTGTTATGATCTAGGTAAGCTAGGTCAAGTTCCCCCTTCAATTTGGTATGTTTAGCCTTTTCATCATGTCATTAATGATTCTGAGAAGTTTCAAGAAGTTATGGGTAGTGGTATGGAGGTTGACCTAGAATTGAGGCTCAAATTTCGGGACCACACACTCTTAAGTGGAGAATTTGGGTCACAACCGCACCCAGGCACACTTGTGCATGTGGTTGGAGGAATATAACCGCATAGAGGCCTTGTCGTGCATGTGGTTTGGGGTTCAACTGTGTGAAAGCCTAGCTCAGGGTTTGGTCACGTGGGGTTGTTGTTTCGCCCGTGATTGTCCCTGTAGCCTTGAGGAATTTTGTGAGTTGTGAGTTGGTGTTCAATTGTAGACACCACTTCCTTAAGTGGAGTTAGGAGGTCTAGTCATGTTATAGTAACTCTTTGTCTCATTTTTACATTGGAAGGTTGATGAAAGTGGGTAAATATGGGAGGGATGGTTATAAGATTTATATTATGGACCAACCCACAAAGTGGGAGTATTACTTACATTTAGTGGATTTTTCATAAAATAAAAGATATCAAGAATCTATTAAAATGAGCACATTTGAATCTTTGTATGGGCGAAAGTGTCACACTCCTTTGAGTTGGAATCAACTAGGAGATATGTTGGTTCTACAACCTAATTTTCTGCAAGATATGGAATAGTTAGTAAAAAAAGATAAGACAAAATTTGAAAACTACCTAGTATAGGTAGAAGATTTATGCACATCAAAAAATGCCACATAAAGAGTAAAAAATGGGAGTACATGTCTAAATCAAATTTAAGTCAATGAAAAATACTTTGGCATTAGGAACGTGTGCTAGTTTAGTACCTAGGTTCTGTGGGTTGTTTGAGATACTAGCTAAAGTTGGGCGAGTTGGGCGAGTTGTGTGCTAGCTAGCAATGTTGGATCACATAAAAGTGCATAATGTTTTTCATTTTTTTTTGTTGAAAAATTATGTTTATAACCCTACTCATGTAATTAATTAGAATGTGGTGAAGGTAAAGCCATAAGGATAATTACAGGTCAAACCTCTGCAAATATTAGATTAGAGGGAAACTATCCTACAAAATTGAGTCATTGTCGAGGTTAAACTGCAATGGAAGAACTTCAACCTCGATGAGGCTACATTCACCATGGAGGATAAAATGCATGAAGCATTTCCTATTTTGTTACAAAAATAAAAGGAACTCGAAAAACATTGAGGACGATGTTTATTTTTTTTCTTTTTAAGGCATGACTATTTTTAGACTATTCAATTATTGTTTGAACTTAATGGTTGTGGAAGCTCGGATTGGAATTAATTGACTATGTAATTAAATTTTTATATAATGAATAAATGATTTTTCTCCTTGGAATAAAAAAGAAAGAACATCTTAGTGTTGCAAACCTCTTAGTAGACATTCCTAAATATTCTCCTAAAACACATTCCCAAATATTCTCCTAAAACTCCGAGGAGAAAACTACCAGTTTAGGAATAGCAAAATGGGAGAGAATATTATGCTAAGAAGTTCGCTAGAGAAAATTGCTAAGTGGGGTGAAAAGAAATGGAAAGCATAACTAGAGAGAAATGCATGCTTTAAAGGAAAATTGAAGACTTTTTCCTAATTAAAAAAAAGAAACCTAAATTATTAAGGGGGGAAAAATCTAAAAGTAAGATGTTGTTAAGGAAAAACATGCTGGGAAGAATTAAAAATACCACTAAGGAATACAAAAGAAGTTTTTATTCCTGCACGAAAATGTTTATAGTTATATTATTTGACCCTATTTACTGTTGTATTTATGAGTTCTATTATAATCAGTAGAGAAATGTTAAATATGTTGATTATTCTCACTATGTTATCTTGAATAAGTTTGTGCATGTATAATAATACATTTATGTTTTAAATGTCTAAATTCATAGTAATCCATTCAATTAAAATGATATATGTATATATGGTTTACATGTAAACTAAATTACTAAAGTTAAAGGAGTAAAGGCTCATTCTCTATAATAATCAATCAAAATCTAGTTTTAGGAAAAATAATAAATATAAATTAAGTTTTAAGAAAAAGAATAAATATAAATTATGTGTTAGAACATTATTCTAGGTAAAAAAATAATGGTAAAGCTAAAATACAAGACACATGCAAGAAGTGTGAGGTTAAGCTAGAAACAAACAAGTAAGAAATTCTTGTGAGAATAAATTGGAAATAAACAGGGAGGAAAACAACAAAATATGAGTTACAGTTAAGTTCTAGTAATTTAAATAGATAAGAACATCAATACACCTAAGGAAATATGGAAAACATGAAATAGGTAAAGTATTCCTTAAAGTTATTGAAATATATAATTATATTTGTGATTATGATGAAGACCCATTGTTAGTTGGGGAAATATCCCAATCTTCATATTAATAATATTTATCTTTAGTTGCTACAACTCAGTGATATTTTGAATAAGCAATCAAGAAAAAATATATTTAAATGATTGAAGTAAATACCATACACTTATGCTGAAGATATAAGCTGCTATTGAAGGTATGAAGATATGACTTGTAAGGAAATTATTAAGCTTATGGTAATATAAAAAATAGAATACGTATGATTAAAAATAAGAGTGTGTCACAATAAAATTATATTTTTATCTTTTATGGGTTGTGAAAACTCTTTGTATAATTTATAAAGTAACAATAAGGGTTAGTGGAACAAATTTAGCATGGGCTAATCTTTAGTTGTGGGTAAATATATCAGATTTATTATAAGCATAATAAATTAACTGGACGAATTAGGTTCATATACAAAGGTAAAGAAATTAAGTGTTAGTGACTACAAAGACAAGGGAATAAATTAACTTATGTTTGAGAAAGGGCGATAGCCCAATGCTTATTAGTTTAATTAAGGATAGAAAACTAACCCAGTTGGAGTTATAAATTCATATCGATTTATGATGTAAATTATGTTACACTTTAGTGTACAATATCTAAATATACATGGGCGTAAATTTAAACCATGAATATACAATACATATGATGGAAAATAGAGAGAATAAGTACCGACTCTATATAACCGAATAATCTACTTTGTATAAAAGTTAAAAAAATATATTAATAAAGAGGAGGATTTGAAAAGACCCATTCAATTCAGCATTCAAATAAGTGAATAGACTCCCGGCCTTGTATACAAACTACATTAAGTAAACGACATACTGGCCATGAAGCCTAAAACCCATCTTAGGAAAGGACATAAAAATGCTCATAATAAATAACCCAAAAGAGATTGGCATTAGGACTCTGCCGAGGAACCATAGACAAGGAATTTATAAATAGATATATGACAGATAGTCGTAAAGGGAGTGTGATTGACCTATGAGGAGAAAGAGTGAAACTTAGCCTCTGTCAACAAAGGTCATCATCAAAATATTGAATAAAATGATGTGAATGCACTCCAATAAATGGTGTAGGGCCATAATAAGAACTTAATCAGATAGAAAATTTATGGGTATGCTTGTAAAAATTATCACTGTGTTTAATTAAGAACAAAGAAGCAAAATATATGCTGGAGGAAGGGAATCATCCTATCTTACGCAAGCCCATCTGCAGGCTACCCTATGAATATAGGGTTATTATAAGTCCATAATGGAGAGGGTATTATTGTGCAAAAAGAATTTAAAAAACCGAATAATTTTTTCAGTACAAGATACTTTCGAGCCATAACAAGTACTGATATGACCAATTTATATTCCAAAGCATAACAGTGAAAATGCCAAGGGTTATTGTCCTTAAAACCCAAAGTTCATAGTCGACAAAGCCCTGATGTATAGATGCAAAATTAATTGGCCCGAAGCCCAAAGACATTTTAATTGTTGTATATACCAAATGGTTTCCAACCATAGTACTCAGCTTAAATAGGAGGACAAGCTACGTAACTGGATTCAATGAAATATTGATATTTCATGTGTTTTTCTCCTTGCGCTATAGGTAAAGGATGGTGAACAATATTATGTAAGGTTGGTTATAGGTGTGGGCAAGACGTTTCACGCATCCAATGGTATATGGAAGAAAATAATCTTAAACGAGTGATGTTTCACATAGTACTACTTGAACGGGTGTTAACAAAGGTGAGTGATGTCTCAAATAGTACTACTTGAACGAGTATTAACAAAGGTTACAACGTAGGTTATATTTTCCACGTGAAGTTTTATTGATTTAATTATTATTTCTTTTAAGTTTTTTCTAAAATCATAATTTTTATTTGAAAAATCATTTTTTCCTTGGTATTATTCACATTTATCTTTAACTTAACAGGTTAAGCATGTAGGGTCATTTGTTAAGTGAGAAATAATTTTATGTAATTTTTTTTTCTTTTAGATTAATAAACTGTGTGAAGTGCCATGTTTGGTTCACTAAGTTTCATCTTTAAGAGTTTTAAGGGTTATGGTGTAATGATATGTCATTTGTGAGGCTTCTCTTTTGGTGTTTTATTTATGTAGCTTGATTATTTAATGATCTGGTGGTGTTTTTTGGTGTTCTTTTTAAGCCTGTAAATTCCTACAATATGTTAATTATCAACACAAATTCTCTTTTTCTTTTTCTTTTTTTCTTAAATCATAATTCTTATTTAAAATATATGTGTTACTTGTTAATAAAAATGTCCTTCCTAATTCAAATATAATATTCAAAACAAAATACATATAATATGCTGAAGAAAACAAAGGAAAGTAGAAAGAAAAGCAAAAATTGCAAAAACAATAATAAGCTATTTTTAATTGATAGTTGAACTACATGCAATGTCAACATTTAACTTGAAAAAATCTCCATCCTTATTAATTGTTTTTTAACTAATTGCATTGTTTTCTAGCTAACTAAAACTCTCATCTAGGGTATTCCATATAACCAGCACAATTATATTAATAAATGTGGTTGATATAGTTGTCCACATCAACTATATGTAGTTATTACTAGTATATGTAGATATGCATAGTTTTCAAATGCTCATTTGGAAAATGATGTTGACCAAGGTATATCAACCAAATTTACTAATATAATTATGCTAGTATTTATTAGATAAAAAAATCTATAAAAAACAAATAAAACTATTTGACATATTATGAGAAGCTAATGATACTGGAAAAAAAAATAAAAAAAAGGTCAATGGTACTTGAAAAAATAAAAAAGATTTAATAACATCTTTTTAATTCATAACTGTGACAATAGTAAAGATCATTATGAAGAGCACTTAATGGTGGAGTCTACATAGTCATTCACACTGTATTAATTGACAGCCCAATCTGCCAATCACGTTGTAAAGACATACTGGGGCATAACAGTAAGTAAAATTTTACATAAATGTGTTGAAATAAATATTTATCAGCTATGATTACCCAAATTAGTTTTGCATTTTAAAATTTTCAACTGATGGAACCATCCGATTTGCTTATCTAGCTAGAAATAATGGTCTCTGAAGGAAGATGAACTTTTAGTTTAGTAACGAATTGTCCAATGCAACAACAACATTATCTCCATTTTTTCTCAATTTTTTCTCTCGCTGAGTTCCTGCGCCATGTCTATCAGCCCCAAAAAGGCCAGAGAAAATTAAATCCGACTGCACTAGCTGAAAAGTACACGAAATATACAATCGTGAAAATAAAATATTGCAATTTACACACGGGATAAACGAAAATGAATATACAATATTACCACGTATGGATGATGAGTGCTTACCCTAACAATCTATGACCAGACGTCCATCTGAAGCATGACCAATAAGGTTTTCCCATATGGAAGAGAGCCAAAATGAAGGCTCTAATCATTTTTATCACTACCAATGACGCCGAACACGATGCGCGCTATATTTCCCGTCGCCATTGCTAAGGAATTTGCGGCAGGATGGAAACACAAACTAACAAAAGCCTAAACATGAACCCTGGAGAATAACAAATCGAAACGTATAGCACAGTTCGAGCTGTATCTCCCTTCGCCATTGCTGCACACTTTGCATCCAGATGGAACCACAAAGTAACAAAACCCTAAACAAGAACCATGGACAATAACGAATTGAAGCCTAGTCCATACGATCTGTCCATGCAAAGATTTCAAACCATTCCTGTTACCGTGAATATTTGATGGCATAGAAACTCAGCCACACATTTTGAAACTGAAAGCTGTGATGTTTCATTTCTCTAATCTTCTATTTAGTCAATCTAATTGCGATTTAGATGAAGAATATTTTAGGCTTATCAAATTGTGATCATCCAAACAAATTTTCATTTATCAAGAAGATTATTTTAGGCTTATCAAATTGTGCATCCAAACCATTTTTCATTTATTCAGAATTAAAATTCATGAGCCACATTCTAATATAAACTACGCCTACAGACATGGTACTCAACTTGTCACCAGGAAGGCTAACAGAAAAGAGACGATAGCCCATAAGCGATTCATAAAATCGTCTAGAAAGTCAGTGGTGCTGCCCAGAAGCCTGCAATAGACATTGAGAACGGTCAAGGAGAACTTGACGGCGGGATACATTATATTATTTCAAAAAAGCTCACTTTTAACTAGGTTATGCAAACTTGGTTTCAACTGAAATTTCCGTGCAAGTTCACAAAGACGGCGCTTATAGAAAACAACCATTTCATTAGTTTTGATCGATTCCAATTCCAATGACCTTAAATAATATTGGAAGATGGGACAAATCCACTTTTGGAGCACTTTTTAAGTCATTCCGTAAATTCTGTGAAAACAAAATAATGGAAGATCGTGAGTTACAATTTGTCTTTTAAGTGAACATTCAAATGTTAAATTCTTTTAAAATGTAAATAATATCCATAAAAGTGAATATGTATATGGATTTTGAATCTTAAAAATGCATATAAATGGTTTAGACGAAAGAAAAAATATACTAATTTAAGAAAACAATTTACCAAGATTGGTTTTAATTACATACTAGAAGATAACAAGACGGCACTAGTTTAATTAATAGTAAAATTATTTTTGTTAACTATAGTAAATGAAATTTGGGTTAAATTATTTTGGGAGTATGATATAATTAGCATAACCACATTAATAAATGGTTGATATACTAAGTAGACTTATATTAATAATCTATTATTTTTATTAAATTTAGTTTTTGCATTACTTCATTTAATAAAATTTGTTAATGAACTGTATTATTTAACCTAAAATATGATCACATAATGTGGCTCTTCAAACTTCAAAATTTATAGCTAAATTAAAAAATAGTTGTAAGTGTTATAAGATATTGTTATTAACTTACAAGAGTATTACAAATGGAAAACATATTATAATAGTTCATTCAAAAAATAACCTACAATAGTTTTAGCTAATTAAACATATAAATATGAAAATCAACCATGGTCAACCATGTTTATTTTAGTGTTTATAATTTTTATCTTAGGGTTTATATACCTTAGGTTTATAATATTAGTCCCTTGGTTTTAATATTATTCCCATGGGTTTAATAATTATTCGCTTAGATCTAATTTATATTAATATTAGTTAGTATTAATTAATTAATTAAACCCATGGGTCTAATTTATGTTAATATTAGTTAGTATTAATTAATTGATACTGATTAATTAATTAATTAATTGATTAATAAAAATTATTGATAAATTAATAGAATTGAATATGGACAGCAAGGGTTGAATTCAGTTAAAAATGCTCAATCATATCCTACAATAATCAATGATATTCAACGATGATCTTCCATGGTCAAGTATGCTCCCCCATCATCAACCATGGCCATAATGGTTAATCAATGTCTCTAAGGTGAACCATCATCACTCATGATTAATCATGCTCAAATACACTCGACCATGGTGAATGTCTTTGTGGTCAACCACAATCTAAAACACTTAACCATGATTAGCCATGGTCAATCATGGTCGAATATCGCACTGAGACAAAATTATCTTCATATGAAAATCATGGACAATCATGGACAATCATGGTCAACCATATTTAATCATGGTGAACCATGGTTGCACATCGCATTGTGACAAAGATTGACTCTATATGAAAATTAACGATGGTCAACCATGCTTTGGTGTCACATTGTGATAAGGATTATCTCAATATGAAAATAAAGCATGGTCAACCATATTTGTTTTATTGTTTATAATATTTATCTTAGGGTTTATATACCTCGTGTTTATAATATTAGTCCCTTGGGTTTAATATTATTCCCTAGGGTTCATAATCCCTTGCAGTTTTAGTATTAATTCCTTATGTTTGTTATTCCCTTGGGTTTATAATATCAATCATGGTCAATCATAGCCAAGCATGTTCAACCATGGACAAATGTCGTATTGTGACAAATATTGTCTAAATATGGAAATAAACCATGGTCAACCATGGTCGAACGTCATTTTGTGACAAAGATTATCTCGATATGAAAATCAATCATGGTCAACTATGGTTAACCATTGTCCTATGTCATATTGTGATAAGGATTGTCTAAATATGGAAATGAATCATGGTCGACCATGGTCAACATGTTTATTTTAGGGTTTATAATACTTATCTTAGGGATTATATACCTTGGATTTTTAATTTTTATCCCTTGGGTTTATTATTCCCTTGGGTTTATAGTATCAATCACCTAGGTTTACTGATCTAAGGATTCATATTCCTAGGGTTTAATATTTTTCCCTTAGGTTTATAGTCCCTTGGGCTTTTAGTATTAATCCCTAGGGATTGTTATTCCCTTCGGTTTATAATATCAACTATTGTTAACTATAGTCAACAATGCTCAATCATGGTCAACCATGATCAACCACTCTCTACCATGTTTTATAAATTCAATCATGGTCAACCATGGTTCAATTTCATTGTGTGACAAATATTGTCTCAATATGAGAATCAACCATTGTACTCCCTGGTCCAATGTCACATTGTGACAAAGATTCTCTTGATTTCAAAATCACTCATGTTAATGGATGGTCAACCATGGTCCAACATCACATTGTGACAAGCACTGTCTCAATATGAAAATAAACCATGGACAACCATGCTCATTTTAGTGTTTATAATATTTATCTTAGGATTTATATACCATGGATTTATAATATTAGTCCCTTTGTCTTAATATTATTCATCCAAGGTTAACCATGGTTAATTACAGTCAACCATGGGCCAACTTCACATTATGAGAAAGATTGTCTCCATATGAAAAGCATGGTCAACCATGGCCAATCTTGGTCAAACATGATCAAATGTCACATTGTGACAAAGATTGTCATGATATGAAAATCAATCATGGTCATCCATGGTCAACCATGGTCCAATGTCATATTGTGAAAAATATTGTCTTGATATGTAAATCAACCATAGTCTTGAATGTTGTATTGCGACAAAAATTTTCTCCACATGAAAATCATGGACAATCATGGTCAACCATGGTGAGCCACGGTTGATCATGGTCAACCATGTTTTATAGAATGAAACATGGTCAACCATGTTTTATAAAATGAAACATTGTCAACCATGGTCAACAATTTTTATTTTAGCATTTATAATATTGATCCCTTGAGTTTATTATTCGATTGGGTTTATAATATCAATCATGGTTAATCATGGTCAATCATAGCTAACCATGGTCAAATCTCACATTGTGACAAAAGTTGTCTCCATATGAAAATCATGGAAAATCATGTTCAACCATGGTGGGACATCGCATTGGAAGAATGATTGTGTCGACATGAAAATCAACCATAGTCAACCACACTCCAACATCGGATTGTGACAAAGATTGTATCGATATGAAGGTAAACCATGTTCAATCATGGTCTAATGTCGCATTGTGACAAAGATTTTCTCGATATGAAAATCAACCATGGTATAACATTGCTTTGTGATAGATTTTCTCAATATGTAAATCAACCATGGTCAACAATGGTCTACCATCACGTTGTCATAAGAATTGCCTCAATATGAAAATCAACTGTGGTCAACCATGTGTTTATAACATTTATCTTAAGGTTTGTATACCTTGTGTTTATAATATTTTACCATTGGGTTTAATATTATCCCCTTGGGTTCATAATCCCTTAGGGTTTTAGTATTAATCCCTTGGGTTTATTATTCCCTTGGGTTTACAATAATAATGCCTTGGTTTATTATTCCTTTCAGTTTATAATATCAATCATGGTCAATCATTGCAAGTCATGGTCAAGCATGTTCAAATATTGCATTATGAAAAAAATTGTCTCCATATGAAAATCCTAGGCAATCATAGTCAACCATGGTCAGCCATGGTTGCTCATGGTCAGCCATGTTTTATAGAATGAAACATCACCAACCATGATCAATCTTGTTCAACCATGGTCGAATGTCACATTGTGTCAAAGATTACCTCGATATAAAAATCAATCACGGTCAACCATGGTCCAACGTTGCATTGTGACACATATTGTCTGCATATGTAAATAAACCATGTTCAACCATGGTCTAACATAACATTATGAAAAAGATTGTCTTGATATGAAAATCAACCATGGTCAACTATGGTCTAACATCGCCGCTTGTGAAAAATATTGTCTCAATATGTAAATCAACCATGGCCTAATGTCACACTCTGATAAGAACTGTCTCAATATGAAAATAAACCATGGTCAACCATACGTTTATAATATTTATCTTAGGATTTATATACCTTGCATTTATAATATTTATTCCTTGTATTTAATATGATCCCCTAGGGTTCATAATCCCTTGGTGTTTTAGTATTAATCCCTTGGGTTTGTTATTCCCTTAGGTTTATAATATTAATCCCCTGGGTTTATTATTTCTTTAGGTTTATTATTTCTTTGGGTTTATAATATCAATCACGATCAATCATGGTCAATCATAGTGAGTCTTCGCGAACCATGGTCGAATATCACATTATGACAAAAATTGTCTACATATGAAAATCATGGATAATCATGGATAATCATGGATAATCATGGTCAATCATGGTCAGCCATGGTTGATCATGGTCAACCATGTTTTATAAAATGAAACATGGCCAACCATGGTCAATATTGGTCAACCATGGTTGAATGTCGCATTGTGGCAAAGATTGTCTCGATATGAAAATCAATCACGGTCAACCATGGTCCAACTTTGCATTGTGAAAAAGTTTTTCTCAATATGTAAACTAACCATGGTCTCGAATGTCATATTATGACAAAAATTTCTCAATATGAAAATCTACCAGGGTTTCTATTGTCGAATGTCACATTGTGACAAATATTGTCTTGATATGAAAATCAACCATGATCAACCATGGTCTAACGTCGCATTATGACAAAGATTGTCTCAGTATTTAAATAAACCATGGTCAACCATGGTATGACCTTGCATTGTGATAATAATTGTCTGAATATGAAAATAAACAATGGTCAATTGTGTGTTTATAATATTTATCTTAGGGTTTATATGCCTTGGGTTTTTTATATTTGTCCCTTTGGTATAACATTATTCCCTTTGGACTTTAGCACTAATGCCTTGGATTTATTATGCCCTTGGGTTTATAATACCAATCATGTTTATAAAGGATTTTTCGGTGAAGATCACATGAGACATACAGTCACGCCCCTACACCTGCGGTGATCTTCCAACCGCTTGTAGCGAGGTGCGGAACCACCGAGCGCTTTCTTTTTAACAATACTAACACTCGTGGACTACGCCTACTTCAACATGAACATACTTAACTTATGTTTTTGCAACTGAATAAAGCATTATCCTTTATACTTTAGTGAATACCATTCTCAATTATTAACCATGAACAATAAACCAAGAACATCAACAATAAGCAAGTACAAAGCGAGGAGCAAATCCTAGAAATTCTACCCGACAATATATTAAGAATATCAGTTTACAATACAACAGTGTGTCTTGGCCGAACCAAGTCTCACACTTCACCAAATTTTACAACAGGCAGGCCAGCTGCCTTTTACAATGTATCGTGCACCTTTGCACAAGAAGAGGTACTCACCCGAGCCACCCAACCTTCCTACCAAATCCTGCACGAAACTATACACAAAACGAACCCCGACACACTAGCCTCCACCCAAATCGGCATTAGAAATCCAAACTGCACCTTAGATAACAATGCGCATGAGATGTGCGCATCTCCTTATTTTCCTTGCGCAAATTTCCTTTCCTCTTATGCGTATGAGTGTATGAGAGTTCGATGCCAAATGAACGTGCGTCTTCAAGTATATATACACACTCTCGGTACGTCGTCATCCATGCGGCCGACCTTTACTTTTACAATTAGAACGCCCAACCTTTGTGCCAATTGTCGCCGGCTTGCCCCAACGCGTAATGCATACCTTGGTCGGCTTGTTGTGTGGCGAGCTGCCTATCCGCCTTATAAACGAGCGAGCACCCTTTCACAGTCGCGCACACTTTAACTCGTGCCTTCGTCGTTTGGAGTGCTCGCTCTTCAATACTTAGTCGATTTTCAAGCGGGAGGGGTGTGCGCGTTCGCACGGACCGGTGAGGCGTTACATTCTCCCCCACTGGAAATCATTGTCATCCTCGACAACATACCATCTCAGTAGCCATCCACCAAGATCATCACTCATCTGTGATGTGAACTCCTCTTCGCAAGGAAAACATCCTTGCAACATATGTAGAGACTCTTTCTCCACTATGTCCCGGCCTAGTGACCGCTGCCACCAAGCTCACCATACCAAAGTATGTATCTCCATAATCCATGCTTAGGTCCATGGAAACTCCATCCATCTCATCTGCAACATGTTGCCCATATGTGTGTCTCCTCCAAGTGAAGAGAACATCTCCTCAAACCGACTCTTGATGTGCCCCATTCAGGTCCATGAAGCTCTCTTCATCATCTGCAATGTGCTATCCTCAAGTCTCCATAGAAACAAGTACGCACTTGTCTCACCTACCCATGTGCTGCCCATGATCCTCGACCAAATCAGCTCCCATGTGTAGAAAGCAGTTGAGTCTCGGCTCAACCCATGCTCAAGTGTATCACCAAAGCATCATCATCACCATAAAGAAGCATTCTCCCAAGGCCCCTTGTAAAGTTGGTGTGGTTCTTTCCTACCAAGGCCTCCACACCAACCTTCCTCCAAGGTTGTTCATTGAGAAAGGAAAGCTAGGAAGCTCCCTCCCTGACTCTCATCCACCCATGTATCGGATTGATGTTGTGTCCTCAAGTATCTGTGCACAGCCTCAATCTCCCCACATGTACATCCAAGCTCACCTAGCTTGTCCTTTGTTAGCTGAAAGTCATATATGCCCATGGCATGCCTGCAAAAGTCCACTATCCTGGTAGGATCTCTACCCTTATAACCTTCATCAACCACTGCCTTTGAAGTAGCACTCGGGCTTCCTTCATTTGCAACTCCATTGTGAAGATCCTTAGTAGAAGATACTCCCATCAAGTGTCTCCAAGTTCGTGAGACCTTCTTCTCACTTCCTCCACTCTTCTTCCCAGCCTTTGCTATGAAGTCCACCAACTTCTTTTCCCTTGCTTGCACAATACTCCCAAGTCCTCTTTGCTCCACATCCTCATGCTTCACATTAGGATCTTTGGGATACAAGATCATAGAATTCATCCTTGGTCTATAACCCAGGCAACTCCTTCTATTCATAGGCACCATCATGGTTTCTCCTCCAGCTGTGATCAAGAGAATGTCCCGATCCACCATTGGCATGGCTTGTGCTAGCTCCATGAAGTCTAGTCCCAACACCATAGAATGCTCATCCATGTCCACCACTCTCAAGTCCAACTTCCCGAACCATGGTCCTACTCTCACCTGTGTGTCCTTCAATACACCATCAACTGTTCTAATGGTAGAGTTGATATCTTTGAAAGCACTCCATTCTTTTTCCATCTTTGTCTTCTTTCCAAAGGACTTTGCTGCTTTCCTGCTCAAGAAGCTATGAGTAGCTCCCATATCGACCAAAGCTACAAACTTCCTTCCTTTCACGGTCACTTGCACAAAACTCAGCTTCAAGTAACCACCTCCTTCTGTTGGCTTTGTCTTTTGTCTCACCTCGGCAACCTTCTTCAAGAATTCGGCCTCAGAATTAACAATAGGCTCATGCTCCTTCCTGACATTCCTCTTAAGGTACTTCACCTCCTTTCTTGGTCCTTCTAGGGAACTCGGTATCGGCCTAGCTTGCCTTGCTTCAAGCTTTCCTTCCACCTTGTTCTGCTTAAGTGCACCAACCAAGTGTCCATTGACCAAGTTCATGGAACTTAGCTTCCGAATTTCCTCTGGATGATTTCGGTAGTGAGCTCACAACTTGTCAATGTAGTCAAGCTCTTCTTGTTCAATTACAACAACCTCTTTACTGAGAAGTTTCCTCTTGATTTCGGCTTCCACTTGGTCACTTTCCTTCCTCAACCGGGCTCTTTCATCAAAGAGCTCTTGAAGACTAAGATCACCATGTCGGACTTCCTCATCAAGTTTCTTGAGCTTCCCATTAGTAGTACTGCACAACCTTGGTTCGACTCGATCAACCTCAAGTTCACCTTTTGTTGTGGCCACGGCTTCCTCTTCCTTGTTGGCATCAAATGCAACTTGCTTCATTGCCCAACTAAGTTGGAGAAGTCCTTCGACATTCTTTCTCAAGGCTTTAAGTTCTTCACGGATTCGGGGCCTCTCTTCCTTCAACCTCTTCAACCTGTCCAAGGTAAGCAAGAGCTTCTTTCTCCCTTCACCCAAACTCGCCATGCCTTGTTGTCCACTGTCATGAGCAACCCAGCTCATCAGCTTCAAAACCTGTTCTTTGTCACGAGCAACCTTTGCTCACCAGCTCCGACCGAGCTTTGATACCAACTGTCACGCCCCTACACCAACGGTGATCTTCCAACCGCTTGTAGCGAGGTGCGGCACCACCGAGCGCTTTCTTTTTAACAATACTAACACCCGTGGACTACGCCTACTTCAACATGAACATACTTAACTTATGTTTTTGCAACTAAATAAAGCATTATTCTTTATACTTTAGTGAAGACCATTCTCAATTATTAACCATGAACAATAAACCGAGAACATCAACAATAAGCAAGTACAAAGGGAGGAGCAACTCCCAGAAAATCTGCCCGACAATATATTAAGAATATCAGTTTACAATACAACAGTGTGTCTTGGCTGAACCAAGTCTCACACTTAACTTAATTTTACAACAAGCATGCCACCTGCCTTTTACAATGTATCGTGCACCTTTGCACAAGAAGAGGTGCTCACCCGAGCCACCCAACCTTCCTACCAAATCCTGCACGAAACTGTACACAAAACAAACCGCGGCACACTAGCCTCAACCCAAATCGACATTAGAAATCCAAACTGCACCTTAGATAATACCAATCATACTTAACCATGGTCAATCATAGCCTTCCATGATTAACCATGGTCAATCATGGACGAATGTCACATTGTGACAAAAATTGTCCCCATATGAAAATCATGGACAATCATGGTCAACCACGGTCGAACATTGTATTGTGATAAAGATTTCCTTGAGATGAAAATAAACCATGGTCAACCATTGTTGAATGTTTCATTGTGACAAATATTGTCTCGATATGAAAATCGACCATGGTCAACCATGGTCATACATGGTCCAAAACTGCATTGTGACAAAGATTTTCTTGATATGTAAATCAACGATGGTCGACCATGGTCCAGTGTCACATTGTCATAAGGATTATCTCAATATGAAAATCAACCATGTTCAAGCATGTTTATTTTAGAGTTTATAATATTTAGCTTAGGGGTTATATACCTTGGGTTTATAATATTTGCCCATTTGGTTTAATATTATTCCTTTAGGTTTATAATCCATTGGGGTTTTAGTATTAATGCCTTGGGTTTATTATTCCCTAAGGTTTATAATATCAATTCCTTGGGTTTATTAATCCCTTTGATTTATAATATTAATGAAGGCCAACCATGGTCAACCATATTCGAATGTAACGTTGTGACAAAGATTGTCTCAATATGGAAATCAACCATGGTCCAACATCATGTCGCAACAAATATTGTATCGGTATGATGCTCAACCATGTTTATTTTAGTGTTTATAATATTTATCTTAGGGTTTATATACCTTGGGTTTATAATTTTTATCCCTTGGGTTTTTAATATCAATCCCTAGGGTTTAATTTTATTCTCGTATATTTATAGTCCTTTGGGTTTTTAGTATGGATCCCTAGGGTTTATTGTTCCCTTCAGTTTATAATATCAATCATGGTAAACTATGGTCAACCATGGTCAACCATTGTCTACCATGTTTTATAAATTCAATCATGGTCAACCACGGTCCAACGTTGCACTGTGACAAATATTGTTTTAATATGAGAATCAACGATGGTTAACCATAGTCCTTTTTTGCATTGTGACAAATATTCTCTCGATTTGAAATCAATCATGGTCATACATGCTTCAATGGTTTATAATATTTGTATTATAAACCCAACGACATGATATTATAAACCCAAGGGGTTAATAATAAACACAAGGGTATGTATGTTATTGCTTCCATTGTTGGACCATACTGTTATATAGTTGATATGATGTGTAGAATGTTTGGCTACACTAATACCAAGAAATTCTCAGACCAATGGGTACCCTTAATTGGTATTGCTTCTGTGTTATGAAACCAATTCACAAATAGAAGAAGAGATAGATCAATGACTTCAAAAATGAACATCTTCGTGGGGGAAAACTCCTTGACATTAAACAAATGAACAATTATTGGATGATACAATTGACAAAATCTCCTTTCTATATATAGGAATCTAAGGGGTCACAATATAATCAAAGCCAAAATAATCATAATATTGTAAGGGCACAACAATAACAATAGTGGGCTCCTATTGGGAAAAATAATAACAATATTGGGACAACATGGGCACAACAATAAAAATAAGTAGCTACAATGAAAATAACAATGAGGGAATACGCTAGTATTATAGGGACCTAATAGGCCCCTCTCCTTCAAAAAAGTGTTGTCCTCAATGCTTGAGTAGTTTTGGATGCTTCTATATAAAATTATCGTCCTCCCATGTGGAATATCTGGTGGGTAACTTCTTTCAATGGATGCAATAATCTAAAATTGTTCGATTTCATAGTTGTTGAGTTCTTATTTCTATGACTGCTTCAGGTTGCAATATGATTTTTCCTTCCTTGTCAAGTTCTTGCAATATTGTTTGAACTGGGAGCTTTTCACCTATAACCTTCTTTAAGCATGAAACATGGAAAACTGGGTGCACTAGAGAAGATGCAAAAAACTCCAATTTGTATGCCATAGTACCAAGATTTTGCAACTCCTTGTACGGACCATAATATTTTGGTGATAATTTATTATCCTTGTTATCCTGCTTGAGGGAAAATTTTTTATATGGTTGCAGTCATAGAAATACTGAGTGGCCTACATCAAAACTTCTTTCACTGCGATGTTCATCTACCTATTGTTTCATTCTATTCTGCGCCAAAGTGAGGTTATCTTTTAAGAGTTAAAGAATTTTTTTATTGATGCTTGATGTGATCTTACCCTGCTTTAAACTTAGAATTTTCTCTTAAAGACGATGCGATGGATTGTGGACGATATCCATAAAGTGACATAAATGGGGTCATTTCTGTTGCAGTATGGAAGGAAGTGTTATAACACCATTCAGTCAGAGGCAACCACTTGACCCATTATATATGTTTATCAAATACAAATAAATGAATATATCCTGCCAAACATTTGTTCACTATCTAAGTTTCCCTTCAGATTGAGGATGATAAGATAAGCTATGAGCTAACTGAGTGCCTAGACAAGAAAACAGTTATGTCCAAAAATTTCTAGTGAAAATGCGATCTCTGTCGCTTACAATAATTTTTGGGTTTCCATGTATCTTTTGAATTGTTTCCTAAATTAAGTAGCAACTCTATTGGCTTTAAATTGATGAGATAATGCATAAAAGGGTGAATACTTGGTAATTCTATCAACTGCCACCATCATGACACTCTTTCCTTTGGACATGGATAAACCTATGATAAAATCCATTGAAAACTCCTCCCAATGTTGACTTGGAATAGATAAAGGTTGTAATAGACCCAAGATATTAATTGTCTCAAATTTATTTTGTCGGCAGACCAAGCATTCCACCACAAAATTTTGAATATCAAATTTAAGGCCATCTCAAAAAGATTCCTTCTTAACAGTGTGGTATGCTTTTAAAAATCCTGAATTCCCTCCTAAGGGAGAGGTGTGAAATTCCAGAAGGACCTTTTGTTTGATTTGGGAATTCTTACAAAGGTATAAGTGATATTTGTACCATATCAAATCATTTTACTATCTAAATGTATCATATGTACAAGGAGCTTTCCGTAAATTTTGAATGAGTGCCCACACTTCTTCTTCATTGTTCCTTTTATCCCTTGCTTTGGTTATCCAATTTGGTTGGATAATAGAAATGGTACAAAACAATGCTTCAACATCCTCATCCTTTCTTCAGAGTGCATCTGCAATCATAACCCAACATTTTTGTCACCCATTTTTCCTACTCCTCTGAATATAATATTTGTTGTCAAAAGTATTTAAGACTATCATGGTCTATTTTTAACTTGTAGTGTCTTCCCATTAGGTAAGGTCACAATTTCTTAAATGCGTGTAGTATTTCCAACATTTTATTCTCATAAATAGCTTTGTGTAAATGCTTTCCTTTGATTAGACAAATTTCAAAAGCAATGGGTCTTCCTTCTTGCATTAAAATAGTACTAATTCCATTTCTTGAGGCATCACGCTCTAAAATAAAGGTTTTTGTTAAGTATGGTGTAGCTAAGGCAATTGATTTGCACATTGCCTCTTTAAGACATTCAAAGGCCTTTGTTGCTTCTGGAGTCCAATAAAATGCATCTTTCTTGAGTAATGTTGTTAGAGGTGCCGCTATTCTCCCATAGTTCTTAAAAAACTTGCATTAATACCTTGGCAACCCAAGAAATCCTAGCAAATTCTTTATGGATGTGGGGATTTTCCATTCCTTAATGACATTAATTTTTGTAGGGTCTACCTTAACACCTTCATGTGATATAATATGACCTAGATATTCCACCTCATGTACTCCAAATAAAAATTTGGAGGCTTTCGCATATAATTATTTCTCCAACAATAGTTTGAGAACCATGTCAACATGTTGAACATGATCCTTCCAAGACTTGTTGTAGATTAATATATCATTAAAAAATAATAAAACAACTTTTCTAAGGAAGGGTTTGAAAATGGAATTCATCAAACCTTGAAATGTAGAAGGTGCATTGTAAGGCCAAAAGGCATGACCAAAAATTCATAATGACCCTTATGACTTCTAAATGTTTTTTTCGGAATTCCTTTAGTCTTCATTTTGATTTGATGATATCCTGAATGAAGATCCAACTTGATGAAGTAAATTGATCCATGTAACTCATCAAATAATTCATTAATGGAAGGAATGGGAAATTTCTCTTTAATAGTGATCTTGTTGATCTCCCTACAATCTAGACACATGCGGCATGATCCATCCTTCTTGTGCACCAATACTACTAGAGGAGTCAAAGAACTTTGACTAGGTTAAATTATACGAGCCTCTAGCATTTCTACAACCATATGTTCAATTTCACTCTTTTGGGCATATGGATATATGTAAGGACTGATGTTTGGAGGAAAACTTCATGGAATCAAGTGAATAGAATGATCATGATCATGAATAGGTGGGCGGTATTTGGGAGTCTCAAATCCCTTGGAATGATTGTCCAAGACCTTTTGGAGATCTAGAGAAAAAGATGATTTCAATGTGGGAACCTCTGGTGAACATAATTGTGCAATTACACCCCATTTTTATTTCTTTAGAAGATTTGTCATGTCATTAGAGTTGATTATATTTCTTGGTTTCTGTGCGATGCCCCTTAATTTAGCTTCCTTTCCTTCAAAAAAATTCAAGAAAAGTTCTTGAAAATTAAAAGCTATTGTACCCAAAGATTGTAGCCATTGGACTCCTAGTAAAACATCAACACCACCCATTGGAATGGAAGGCGTTGGACTATTCAATACATATTCTCCTAGGTATATCTTGATATTATGGCACCATCCAGATAAATTTATGGTTCCTCCACTTGCAACCAACACTTGACACTTTGGTGCTAGATATATGAAGCAATTCAATTCCTTGACTGTCTTACAATGAATAAAATTATGGGTAGTACCTGAATCAATCAACACTATTACCTTTTTCTTCTTGATATGTCCTTCTATATTGAGATTTTCAGGAGTGGTAATTCCTTCCAATGCATTACAATATATGGTCGGATTCATTTCTTCTTTCTATGGGGTTGGTTCCTAGTGTATATCCTCTTTTTTGATATTTCTTGTTCATTTTCTTTGTCCTCTTCACAATCTATGTAAAATAATTTATTCTCAGCACACATGACCTTTAGTGTATTTTCTATCACATCTATAACAAAGTCCTTTTGCTCTTTTTTATTCCAATAATTATGGTGTCAACCTTGTAGGTTGTGGAAGGCTATAGGCACCAACACTTCCATCTTTATAGTTGTGAGTTGTAGGCTTCCTTGTTGCCATAATTTTACTTTCAATTTTTCTTTCCAACATGAATGCCTTCTCCAATGAATCAGGTTCCCAAAGGAGAATCTCATGTTGGAGGTTATCCTTTAAAGTCCCTATGAACACATCAATCCTATGCATCTCTGAAATATGATTTACCAGTATATTCAATTTTTGGAAGTCCTCAATATGCTCCACCATTGAACCCTTTTGTTTGAGATTTACCGATTGGCTAAAGAAGATGTTTCTCTTTGTATACTCATAATGTGCTATCATTTCCTCTGTAAAAATTGACCAAGTGAAAGGTGGTCTACAAAAAAATATCCATCGATTCCATACAAATTGATTGGGTTCTAAATATAAAGTTGCAATATGTATCTTTTGTGTGTGTTGCACATTATGAATTTGAAAATATTGCTCCATTTTTAGTATCCATTACCGAATCCTTGCCATCAAACTTTCTCATATCGATCTTTGGAATATGGTGGGTCTTCGATCCAATGTTAGAGTCTATGAAATCATGATTAACATTTCCTTTATTCTCATAATGAGTTTCATCTAATACATTTTCGCTTTTGGGAAACATTTCTTGTAGCAACCTTTTCAAACCTTCTTTGAAACTATCTATGTATGTTTTTAAACCATTTATAAAATACTCAAAATTAGCTTTCATGTCATCCATATTATCTTCCACTTCATTTTTGGTTACTCTTTGTGAGAATGAAATTTGTTTCACTTGGTCTCGTAATTTTGATATATCATATTGAATTTCTTCTTCTTCTTCATGCACCATAGTAGAGATTTCATGTTGCTTACTAGCTGTTTCCATTTTATTTATTTAGGGAATCAATTAATCACTATTATGCTTCACTATGCCCTTTGAATCACTTCAAACTATTTTTTCAAAGAAAACTTATGCAACTTTAAAAAAAGTACACACCTTTTTTTGCTTTGTAGGAGCTCAATATTGAATCTATTGTATATTTGTAATTTTAGATCTACAAGGCTTGAACTTTCGTGTTGTGGTAGCTCTATGAGTCCTCTTTTGAACCCCATATGTCTTATTGAGGTTATATTTTCCAAGAAAGAGTTATGTCCAATCTCCCATGATGACCTGATTATAGAATGGTTCAATTGGGAAAACTTGTATGAAGTGACACCTATCATTGTTTCAACCTTCAGCCCTGAACATGATACCCAACAAACTACAGTCCGTCTGCATTCTATAAATTTTAAGAAATTTGATTCCAATGCTCAGAGATAAAGTTATGACGATTTTCCCAAGGTCACTTATTTGAGATGGAATTCAAGATCTTGTCGAAACCCTAAATTCCTTGGATCATATCTCTGAAACTATAGAGAGACAAGATTTGAAATTAAGACATGAGGTTCATCACGACTTCATATCAATTGGATTTTAATTTTAGCATCTGAAACTTCGTGGTAAAATTTTTGTAGCTAAACATCCACGATGACGAGTTTGAAGTAGCGAAACCCTAGAATCCAAATCTCTTGTACCAAATGTTATGCAACTAGTTCAAAACTAAAAGAAGATATATATTGTTATGAAATCAGCTCACAAAAAGATAGAAAAGAGAGATCCACGCCTTAGAATTCAGCCTCTTCGAGGGGGCAACATCCTTTACATTACATAAATGAACAATTCTTGGATGATACAAATGACAAAAACTCCTTTCTATATATAGGAGTCTAAGGAGTCACAATATAATCCAGCCGACCTAACAATAATAATATAAAGCCACAAAAATAACAATAGAGGGATTCTATGGGGCACAGAAATAGCAACATGGGGGTAATAGCAGCACAACAATATAAATAAGGGGTATAACTACAATAGTAATGGGGTAATCACTAGTATTATAGGGACCCAACATGCCCTTCTCCTTCAAAAAAGTGTTGTCCTCACGCTTGAGTAGTTTTGGATACTTCTGCATAAAATTCTCATCCTCCCATGTGGAATCTTCAGCGGATAAGTTCTTCCACTTGATAAGATACTCTGAAATTGATCGATTTCGTAGCTGTCGAGTTCTTGTTTCTGTGACTGCTTCTGGTTCCAATATAATTTTTCCTTCCTCGTCAAGTTCTGGCAATATTGTTTGAACTGGGAGCTTGTCGCCTATAACTTTCTTTAAACATGAAACATGGAAAACTGGGTGCAATCGAGAAGCTGCAGGAAGCTCCAATTTGTATGCCATAGTACCAATCTTTTGCAAGACCTTGTACGGACCATAATACTTTGGTGATAATTTAATATCCTTCTTAGCTTGCTTTAGGGACATTTGCTTATATGGTTGTATCCGTAGGAATACCCAATCACCTACATCAAAACTTCTTTCACTGCGATGTTGATCTGCCTATTGTTTCATTCTATTTTGTGCCAACACGAGGTTATCCTTTAAGAGTTTGAGGACTTGTTGTTGATGTTCGATGTGATGTTCGATTGCATGAACCTTAGAATTTTCTCTTAAATATGATGTGATGGATGGTGGTTGATACCCATAAAGTGCCATAAATGGGGTCATTTTTGTTGCTGTATGGAAGGAAGTGTTATACCACCATTCAGCTAGAGGCAACCATTTGACCCATTGTGTCTATTTATCAGATACAAAGCAACGAAGATATCCTTCCAAACATTTGTTTACTATCTCAGTTTGCCCATCAGATTGAGGATGATAAGATGAGCTATGAGCTAACTGAGTACCAAGACAAGAAAATAACTTTGTCCAAAAATTTCCAGTGAAAATGGGATCTCTGTCACTTACAATAATCTTTGGGTTTCCATGTAGCTTTTGAATTGTTGCCGTAAATGCAGTAGAAACTGTACTGGCTTTAAATGGATGCGATAATGCACAAAAGTGTGCATACATGGTAAGTCTGTCAACTGCCACCATGATGAAAATCTTTTCCTCAGACTTGGGTAAACCTGTGATATAATCCATTGAAACCTCCTCCCAACGTTGGCTTGGAATGGATAAAGGTTGTAATAGACCTGGTGTCTTAATTGTTTCAACTTTATTTTGTTGGCAAACCAAACATTCTGCCACAAACTTTTGAATATCTGATTTAAGGCCATCCCAAAAAAATTCCTTCTTAACCCTGTGGTAAGTTTTTAAAAATCCTGAGTGCCCTCCTAAGGGAGAAGTGTGCAATTCCATAAGAATCTTTTGTTTTAGCTGGGAATTCTTACAGAGGTATAAGCGATCTTTGTACCATAATGAATCATTTTGCCAGCTAAATGTATCAGACGTACTGGAATCTTGTTGTAGCTTTCGAATAAGTGCCCACACTTCTTCATCATTCTTCCATTCCTCCCTTGCTTCGTTTATCCAATCTGGTTGGATAATAGAAATGGCGCACAACAATGCTTCCACATCCTCATCCTTTCTTGAGAGTGCATCTGCCACCACATTTTGCTTCCCTTTTTTGTAGATGATTTCAAAGTCATAACCCAACATCTTTGTGACCCACTTTTGTTGCTCTTCAGAGGATAATCTTTGTTCTAAAAAGTATTTAAGGCTATCATGATCCGTTTTTACCTTGAAGTGTCTTCCCATTAGGTAGGGTCGCCATTTCTTAAGTGCATGGAGTATTGCCAACATTTCCTTCTCATAAATAGCTTTTGTTAAAAACTTTCCCTTGATTGGATGACTTTCAAAAGCAATGGGTCTTTCATCTTGCATTAGAACAACACCAATTCCATTTCCTGAAGCATCACATTCCACAATAAAGGTTTTTGTGAAGTCTGGTGTAGCTAAGACCGGTGCTTGGCACATTGCCTCTTTAAGATGTTCAAAGGCCTTTGTTGCTTCCGGAGTCCATGAAAATGCATCTTTCTTCAATAATGTTGTTAGAGGTGCTTCTATTCTCCCATAATTCTTAACAAACTTGCGATAATATCCTGTCAACCCAAGAAATCCTTGCAGATGCTTTATGGATGTGGGAATTTTCCATTCCTTAATGGCTTTAATTTTGCTAGGGTCTACCTTAACTCCTTCATGAGATACAATATGACCCAAATATTCCACCTCCTGGACTCCAAAGAAACATTTGGATCTTTTTGCATATAATTGTTTCTCCTCCAATAGTTGTAGCACCCTGTCAACATGTTCAACATGATCCTTCCAAGACTTGCTGTAGATTAGTATATCATCAAAAAATACTAACACAAATTTTCTAAGGAATGGTTTGAAAATTGAATTCATCAAACCTTGAAATGTTGAAGGTGCATTGGTAAGGCCAAAAGGCATGACCAAAAATTCATAATGACCCTCATGAGTTCTAAATGTCGTTTTCGGAATGTCTTCAATCTTCATTCTGATTTGATGATATCCCGAACAAAGATCCAACTTGGTGAAGTAAATTGATCCATGCAATTCATCCAGTAATTCATCAATGACAGGAATGGGGAACTTATCTTTAATAGTGAGCTTGTTGAGCTCCCTATAATCCGGACACATGCGCCATGATCCATCCTTCTTGTGCACCAATACTACTGGAGCAGAGAAAGAACTTTGACTTGGTTGAATTATACCAGCCTCTAGCATTTCTACAACCATACGTTCAATTTCACTTTTTTGGACATAGGGATATCTGTACGGCCTGATGTTTGGAGGAACACTTCCTGGAATCAGATGAATAGCATGATCATGATCACACATAGGTGGGAGACCTTTGGGAGTCTCAAATACCTTGGAATGATTGTCCAGGACTTTTTGGAGATCTGGAGAAATAGATGATTCCGATGTGGAAACATCTAGCGAACATAATTGTGCAATTACACCTCTTTGCTCCTTTTTTAGAAGCTTTGTCATACCATTAGTGCTGATTATCTTTTTTGGTTTCCCTGCAATACCCCTTAATTCAACTTCCTTTCCTTCCATAGAAAATATGATGAAAAGTTCTTGAAAATTAAAAGCTATTGTACCCAAGGATTGTAGCCATTGGACTCCTAGTACAACATCAGCACCTCCCATTGGAATGGAAAGCATTGGGCTAGTCAATACATATTCTCCCATGGATAGCTTGATATTGTGGCACCTTCCAGAGCAATTTATTGTTCCTCCATTTGCAATCATCACTTGACACTCTGGTGCTGGATATAGGAAGCAATTCAATTCTTTTGCTACCCTACAATGAATAAAATTGTGGGTGCTTCCTGAATCAATCAACACTATTACCTTTTTCTTCTTGATTTGTCCTTCTATCTTGATGGTTTGAGGAGTGGTAATTCCCGCCAATGCATTACAAGATATGGTCGGATTTATTTGTTCTTCATCTAGGCTTTGTTCCTGGAGTATATCTTCTTCTTTTGACCTTTCTTGCTCCTTTTCTTCTTCCTCTTCACAATCTATGTAGAATAATTTCTTCTCAGCACACTTATGACCTTTAGTGTATTTTCTATCACAACTGTAACAAAGCCCTTTTGCTCTTTTTTCTTCCAATTGTTGTGGTGTCAACCTTATAGGTTGTGGAAGACTAGGGGCAACAACACTTCCATCTTTATAGTTGTGAGTGGTATGCTTCCTGGTTGCCATAATTTTGCTTTCCATTTTTCTTGCTAACCTGAATGCCTTCTCTAATGAATCAGGTTCCCAAAGGCGAACATCATGTTGGATATTATCCTTTAAAGACCCTATGAACATATCAATCCTATGCTCCTCTGGAATATCTTTTACCCTTATGTTCAATTTTTGGAACTCCTCAATGTGCTCCATTATTGAACCCTTTTGTTTGAGACTTATCAATTGGCTAAAAAAAGTGTTGCTTTTTGTATCTTCATAATGTGCTATCAATTCTTCCGTAAAAATTGCCCAAGTGATAAATTTTTTACGAGAGCAAAGCCATTGATACCATACAAACTGATTTGGTTCCAAATATACAGTTTCCATACGTACCTTTTGTGTGTTTTGCACATTATTGAGATCGAAGAACTGCTCCATCTGTAATATCCATGTGGCGGGATCCTTGCCATCAAACTTCCTCATATCGATTTTTGGAATATGGTGGGTCTTCAATCCAACATTAGAATCTATGGAATCATGATTAACATTACTTTTGTTCACATCATGAGTTTCCTTTACAACCTTTTCACCATTAGTAAGTATCTCTTGTAGAAAATTTGTCAAATCTGTCTTCAAATCTGCCATGTCTGTCTTCAAATCTGTCTTCAAATTTGCCATGTCTTTCTTCAAATCTGTCTTGAAATCTATCTTCAAATCATCCATCTTAGCTTCCACGCCATTTATCTTAAATTCCATGCCATTTATCTTGGATTCCATGCCACTTATCTTAGCTTCTGTTAGCTTTTGTGAGCGTGACATTTGTTGTACTTGTTCTTGTAATTTTGATATATCATGTAGCATTTCTTCCTCTTCTTCATGAGTCATGCTAGAGCTTTCAGGTTCCTTACTAGGTGTTTGCATTTCCTTTCCTCGGGGCATCAGTTACCGATAATAATGCTTTACTATGCCCTTTGAATTCCGTTAAACCAAGCTTACACAAAAATTTAAAAAAAACAACTACACACTTTTTTTCACTTTATAGAAGCCTGATATTGAATCTGATGTATCTCTCTAATTTTGGATCATCCAGTTCTGAAATTGCGATCTGTAGTAGCCTTCTGTGTCCTCTTTCCAATGCCACAAGTCTGACCCAAATTGGATTCTCCAAGGAAGAGTTATGTGAAATCTCCCGCGGTGACTTGCTTTTAGACAAGTTCAGTAGAGCGAACTTGTATGACGTGCCATGAGTCACTGTTTCAACCTTTGAATCTGAAACACACATACAAGAAACTACAGTCTGTCCTCTTTCTGTACCTTCTTACGAAATTTCAATCTGATCCCCAGAGAGAAAGTTATGACGATTTTTCCCAGGTCACCTGTTTTGAATGTAATTGAGGAGTCTGCAAAAGGACCAACTTCCTCAGATCATAACTCCGCAAATATCGCGCAAAAATATCTGAAATTCGGACCCAAGGTTCAGCGCGATTTCTTCTCAAATGGGTTTTTTTTTGCGACTTCTGAAACATCACAGAAAAAATGTTATAGCGAAAATTCCACAATGACCTGTTTGGAGCAGCGAAACCCTAGAATCCAAAGCTCTGATACCAAATGTTATGAAACCAGCTCACAAAAAGATAGAGAAGAGAGATCCACGCCTTAGAATTCAGCCTCTTTGAGGGGGCAACCTCCCTTACATTACATAAATGAACAATTCTTGGATGATACAAATGACAAAACCTCCTTTCTATATATAGGAGTCTAAGGAGTCACAATATAATCCAGCCGACCTAACAATAATAATATAAAGCCACAAAAATAACAATAGAGGGATTGTATGGGGCACAGAAATAACAACATGGGGGTAATAGGGGCACAAAATTATAAATAAGGGGTATAAATACAATAGTAATGGGGTAATTGCTAGTGTTATAGGGACCCAACATATATCAACGACTTCAAAATTAGTCTCTTTGAGGAGGAAACCTCCTTTAAATTACAGAAATGAATAATTCTTAGATGATACAAATGACAAAATCTTCTTTCTATATATAGGAGTCTAAGGAGTCATAATATAATCAAAGCCAACATAATCATAATAATGTAAAGGCACAACAATAAAAATAGTGGGCTCCTATGGGGAAAAATAATAATAATATGGGGACAACATGGGCACAAAAACAACAATAAGGGGCTACAATGACAATACCAATGGGGAAATACACTTTTATTATAAGGGCCTAACATTTTGACGGATATGTTATGGATTAGGAAACCATATTGTCTGATAATCTAAGTACCCAACTCCTAAATTATAGGAAAGAGCTCACTATTTCTAAGAACATTGCTCCCCCTTTCTACATGAGTTCCTATATTATGGATGATATTTGTTTCACTTCTGATTTTACATCTATGGGATGGAAATTTACCATAAAAGACCCTATCCCTGTCCATATCTATCATAACATACTCTGGGAATCCATGTACGTGCCTCATATTTATAATATTTGACATGGAGTTATGCTGCTCATTCACCAAATTGTCTTCAATGAGAGAACTCCTAGAATTTCACATGAGGCCAACAATAATTTATTATCAATTGGAAGATGGTTTGGAGAAGAATCCTTCACTTATATCTAGATCTTTAACAGTCTTGCAAACTCTCATGTGTTGCCCCTTTATGTTCATGATAAACGCCTAGCCTGAGAGATAGTCTACCAAATTGTAGGGAATGGCCTTTCAGAAGTCACAAAATATAATAAGAGGACAATGTGGCCTACCTTTCCTATTCAATGTGGTGTCTATTCTCTTGAAAATTTCACACATGTTACTCTTGAGATGGAATAAATTCAACGTTTAAATTTCCCAACTATTCCAAATAGACAGTATGATCCTAATAATACATCCAATAATTTTACTACACATGCTAAGCTCAAGCAATTCACAAATGAGCTAGACATATTTGATGACCTATTTGAATCAGTTTCTATTTATTTACACGTTGAGAAACATGAAGTAGCATAGTTAAGTCTTGAGGAATTGATTGAGTTTAAACAGTATAGGGATAAAAGGACATCTCGTTTGCTTATGGATCAGTTAAAGCTTCATCAACAAAATACAAGTAGCATAAAGTTTCAGGTAGTACATCACAAGTCCCTAATGTGTATGAGACAAAAGTGACAAACACTTGTTATTCCTCATAGGTAGAATAAATTCTAACAGAAAAAAAATCTAGACGCATTTTGGGAGAATTTCACTTAAGAAACATATCATAAGAATTTGAAGACTCCATTCCAGATGAAGCTTAGACAGGCCCTTGAAGTAGTAAGGAATGCCTCACTTACTATCGAGGCTTCTAATAAAGCTCTAGACACTGATGACTTGGAAGTCATCATGGTATTTTCGACCTCTGAGGTCATTCTGAAGATTGAGGACATTCCTCCTCTTGATTTGTTTTATAGTCTGAAACATAAAGTTATGGTTAGTAGATAGAGAAAAAGAAAGAGAAATAAACAAACCCAGGCCTTAGCCCCTGGTAATTCTTCCTTTGATGTAATCTAGAAAGATGCTCAAGCTACTCTTGTTGAGGATCTCGGAAGGCTTTCGCAATTTGCAGGAGCATATGCCAATGCTACTACTGATAAAGCTTCGGAAGTGCAAAAAATCATAAGGGAGAAAGATGAAAGGATTATACAGCTAGAACAAGTTTTGGAGAATGGAAAACAAGTAATTTCTCAACAATGGAAATTACAGAAAATTTTTAGGATGGAAATTTATTTTAAAGTTTATAAATCATTTCAAATCTCACTAGTGTCTAGTGTGAAAACTATAAAATGTTTGTTGATATCTTTATAAAAATATCCAAATTTCTAATTATTTTATAGTTACAGTCCATATAATTTTAGTGATTTTTTGGGTAAAATAATTTGATACTGTAAAATTTGGGCGATTATTTTTTTAGAAGAAATGGAAATTGGCGAATATTTTTTTTCAAAAAATCATGGTAAATTAGCCTGCTTGCAAATATTAGCCCCTAAAATTTTCCATGATGGAAATCTCAGCTTGTACAACTGCAAAAGAGCTTCAATGACTTTAAGATTCAACATGAATCTGATATAAGAAGCAGTGATACTCAGATCCAATAGCTTCAACAATAGATTGAGCAATTAAAGGTCACTCTTGAGATAACTGGATTCAAGAAAGAAGTAGGAGAACTAAACAATCTCCTTTCTCAACAACAACTGGTGTTAGGCCATAAACTAGCCACTATCCATGAGATATGTCAATGAAGTGATTCATTAGTGAACCAATTGTCTGATTTGAGGACATACTACACAAAACTCAAGGAGAAGGTTTCTGATTATATAGACTTGCAGGATAGTACTGAGGGAAGGTCAGTTGATACCCCTAAAATTGAAGAGTCACAAAAGGATATTGTTTTCCAAGAGTTGGAAATAAAACTCAAACATGAAGAAATGACAATCTTTAGTGTGAGAGATATTTCAAACTATCTCACTAAATCAATCAGTGACAGTTTATTACAAGCTAACCTGATTTTGGGCTTTTGTGAGGACACTTTGCCCGATGTGAAATTGTTGACTAAAGAATGGCAGGAATCATTGAAGAAGAATGCTTAGAAAATCAAGAATCTCTCCAAGGCTCACTTGGAATTCCAGTGCCATTTCCTAGTGAAACTGCATAGTCAGTGGCTAATGTTGTGGTGTCTCTCCAACACTACTACTCATATTCTTCTAACACTTAGCGATGCGCTATTCAATTCACATATGCACATAAAAACTCATCATCCACCTAAATTATATCCAATGTTATATATATGGGAACTTTGATAGTGTATGGGAGAGAAGCCTTCATCTGAGTCGTAGTTAAGTTGTTACAACTGCAATCTATTACTATCTCTTACTTTATTTTAAGTGTGGTTTGTTAAAAAAATTTAGTATTTTATGGTACTTTTCTATATTTTTATTTTCATTAGAGACTATAAATCCCTATTATTGATATGAATAAGGGGTTTTGAATTTTGGCAAGAAATATTTTAGTTTACACTATTGTAACTTGAAGAAATCTTAATAGAAAGCAGAACCAGTATTTTTTCACTTATGAGGAGAGTCAACATATATCAAGTACTACTATATGTGTATTAATATTGTGTTTATGAGTTGAATGGTCATTTTAATTGTGTTTATCATATATGTTTTTGCAAGCAATTAGGCATTTACCACTATTGATGTGTTTAATTGAAATCTTACAAGTATATGCATGAACAACAATATCTTATATCTGAAATTTGTTTCAACAACTAATTTAATTAATTATTTAAATACATTAGTTATCTTTATTTAAATTAACCTCCCTAGGTACTTGATGATCTACATTTCCATGTTTAATGCCAGATCTTTCTGAAGTCACATATACATAGAAAGCTTTCTCCTGGTAGATATTTTCAGTCTCTTTATTCTTATTTCTTAGTTTCATTTACATAATAAACCCCACACTTATATATCTTGTCTATTTTTATATCTTTTATTAAAGGAAATTGGTCCCATAATCCTAGTCAGAGCCACCATTCCAAATGGAAAGGGAGCTTCCCTAAGTTCCCAACTGTGTGGTTTTTCCCAATGTTAGGGTAGAGAATTTCAAGCCTTCAACAACACACCATACCACATGTACACAACATAGAATGTACAACATGCACACAATACCACATGTACAATAACACCACGTGTACAACATGTATAGTACACCTCCTATACACAACACCACCTACATAATGTGTACACATCACCACATGTATAGAACACCACTTGTGTAATATGTACACAATACCACCTACACGGTGTGTACACAATAGGTCATGTACAGAGCACCACCTGCACAAGTTGTACAAAGCACCGCATGTACACAATACCAACTCCACAATATGTACACAACACCAAATTCATGCAACACCACATGGAAAATATGTACATAACACCACATGGACACTGCACCACATGTACAACATGCAAAAAAACACTATATGTACACAATACTACATATGCAACATTCAGACAACACCATATGTACACAATACCACAATGAAACATGCACACAACACCATATGTACACAATACCACATACGCAACATGCACACAACACCATATGTATATAATTGGGTGGGAAATTAGTTGCTTAATAAAAACAACTAATCACCTAGACATTATTTATCAACCTGAGGAACATCGTTTTTATTTTAAGGAAAACGAAAAAATATATGCAAATAACTACCAATAACTAACACTAGTTCTAATGATTGCATTCTGCACTATCAAGCTCATTCAACAAGAAATAAAATGTAAGACTTGAATAACAATACTAAATTTAAAAAGAAAAAACAAATGACATTAAAAAAAATTAGGCTAATCACACGACTTGAATCAATACTAAATTAAACCAAACCTTGCTAAATTTGAAATTTAATATATTGCATAACAAAATTCAAATGCTAATATAGAGCAATAAATTAATAGATATCTAGAAATTGCAGAAAACAACAAATCTGGAAAATACAACAAACAACATATTACTTGAAAAAAGAAAATTACTTTAATTAACAACAATTGAAATTGAAAGAAATGAAAATTAGTTAAAAAGAAAAGGCATGCAACTAAACTACCTTACATGTTCAAGGCATTACCTTGTCGAACATAGTGGGCCCAACTTCCAAAGAGTTAGTTTTGCCTTCAAAAATAATTTAGATTAGATTATAAGTAGGAAATTATGAAATTCCACTCATAGCTCTTTTCATTAAAAATTAGTAATAGATAAAATACACACTAGTACAAATTAACTAATTTCTTACTAAAAGAAGGCTAAATTTTGCATATAAATGACAACTTTTCAGTCGGTGACCAATAGTAGCTAATTTACAATATCTTATAATGCAACCAACTTTTAGTCATTTTTAGCTTAGTCATTAATTGGTTGTCTCAATTCTATCGTCTAGTAGTATATTTAGTCATTAATTTCGTCATTAATTTAGTTATTGATTTAGTCAATAATTGTCACAGTTAATGACCAATTATACAACAAAATATATTATTATATGATCACCCAAGAAAACCAATTAATGACTAGAAAATCGTGACCAAAACGTTCGTCGTGTTTTAACATATTGTAAATTAGCTACTAATAGTCATATATATGTAAATCTAAGTCATCGTTTAAAACCAATTAATGACCAAAGAAATATGACTAAATTTTGGTTGTGTTATAAGACATTGTAAATTAGCTACTAATAGTCATATATATGCAAGATTTAGTCATCATTTATAATCAAAAATTTATCATTTGTAGTAGTCATTTATATTCTTTTGGTAGTTTCATATTCATTATATAAAAGAATAATTTAGTAGTTTATACTCATTTCGTTTACTTTCATTAATAATCATTATAAACGACAAATTTAGTCGTATATTCATTTTATTTATATTCATTATTAACCAATATAGACTACTAATTTAGTAGTTTTATATTGATTTTATGTGTTCATTACTAATCAACGTAAATTAATTATTATGATTTTACGACTAAATTAAAAAATGACATACAATGGTCATGTTCATCTAATATGAAAACACAAATTTACATATGTTAATTACAATACTAAGTAATATCAAGTGTAACTATAAATAAATTCAACCACATAAATTATATTATATATTGAAATGTCAAGTATTACAATGTGTTTCCAACTTAATATTGGTTGGATTACGATTTATACATGAAATATTGGATCATCACTTAAAAACATCATCATTGTGGTGTGAAGGCATTGTAGGTGAATTCACCAACTCTGAAGACTTTATCATCAATATTTATGTGTGTGTCTCATGCAAGATATTATCTTTAAGGGTATCACTAGACCGATTCTCTCTCTCTCTCTCTCTCTCTCTCTCTCTCTCTCTCTCTCTCTCTCTCTCGCTATGCATTTTTTGTTTGAGTGTTATTGTTTTCCTCTTTCTTCAAATCGTACTTTTGACCATCAATACTCAGTTCCTCTTCTGAAATGAAAGAAGATATAATGTAAAGTATAAGACATGAAATATTATGAACACTTGAATATAAACTAAAGCAGAATATAAAAGATTTATAGAACATATACCTAAGCATCAACAATATCAATGCCATTTTTCCAAGAAAAGCAAGAAACTTGAACAAGTTTTCTTCAGTTGGGCGATAGTGGCCACTATGTGGCTAGATGACCTGTATAAACAAAACAAATAAAGCATCACCATAGAAAAGGGACACCTTGGGAACTTCATAACAATCACGTCAACTAAGTTACAATCTAAGATGACCAACTTGTAGATACGTTGTGAAAACAAATGGAAAGAAAAAGACAACATATAATAAATAATGTATGAGAGCTAGCTCGAAAATTGCATCATAGAAGAAAAAAATTATCCTATGGTTACCCATACATGTGGGTGGGTAACATGCCCCAATATGCCATGATCCTTAGGGTCAAGAGGAGGTAAACCTCCTACTAACATAATGTTGATTGGTTACATCTTGACCTTGTCTAGCCTTTGTGAGTCCAAAAAATAAGAATAAGTCCATCATTAACTAGTTATACTCCATAGTATCATTTTCACATGTTATCTACACATACCTAAGAAAAATTTCATATATTCCAAACAAATGGAATTTTGGGATTGTTTATAAAACTACTTCATTTATACCCCCTTTCAATGTATCTAACCAAATGTACCCACTTGATTTTCTTTTCTCATATTCATTTACAACCTAAAAAATATTCTTTCAAAAAACAAAGACAACCCCAATATCTAGAGATCCTAATGTTCATCCATATTTTCCATAAATCATATGAATTAATGCTCTCTTATGATCAACATTTTACAACAATGAAGCTATACAAAACTAACTACTAGTATAAAAAAAAATGAAGCTATTGGTATAAAACAAACAATGAAACTACATAAAATACTCAATCAATCCTTATAAATTCCAAACATAATGGGAGGAGGAGTAGTGCATCATTCTATACAATGTGTTCTACCAAATAAAATGGTAAAAAGACTAAAAGGAAATCTCTCTTGTTTACAATGCATTTTAAGCAGAATAAATGGATATTTAGTTCCTTATATTCTATTTTAAGAAATCCATTTGCATTCCAATGTCAAAGTACCTCTACATAAAAAGATATAACATTTCAAGTTTCCACATACATCATAGAAATTTAAGATGATACTTCCATAAACAAAAAATGGATTAGAACCAAACATCGAATACTTGTGACAAGAAAATGTATGAAAAGCAATGGTTATATTGAATAGATCAAAAAAATTTAGTGAATCCTTTAGGCAATACCCACTCATTAAAAGAATTAAATGCAAAACAATTAAACTGGATAAATAGGAATACACTGTATGAGAAAAAAATGAAATAATACCTCAACCCAAAATAAAACTCATATTGCAATAGAAATAAGAAGATAAACCTTATTGATATGTGCATGAATTGAAAAACATGAAAACAATCACAGGAAGGAAAGTGCCAGACAAAATCAAACTATACACTCACTATTATGTTAGGTATATACAAGATTATAAAATTGGTGGATAGAAATATTGCATGAGTTAGGAGAGTGATAATATTTCACCCACCTCATTTTAATAAACTTACATCATGCAAAGCAAACATCAAACCTCATGTTAAGAGAGGTTTTCAGGTGATGCAGACATAGGTGTTAACAGGGACACTAACATGAGTCATCAAATCTATGTTGAACTATGGTTTAAAAGTGATCAACAATTATGTTTGGCTAACTGTGAGCTAACTCACTCACATTTGGGGCGTGGGTTAGATAATTCAATAAATTAATAAGATAATAGTTTCATTAAGAGTGCAGTCCCATAATTGTTTATCTCTTGTTACAGATATAAGAGGTGAAAGATGCAAATCAAGTTACCATCTCAAGTGTCAAGATAACTGAAGGTACATGTCTATCAGTTAGTTAATTTACATTGTAGGGGATCATTGTTTGTGTGTAGTTATACTCTAAATAAATGTAATTGATCTCAGATATGGTTTTCCTTCCACATTACTCACATTGCTTAATTGGGAACTATTTTGATTTTTTTTTTCTTGTTTAATATATTTTATTTTAAATCAAGGGAAATCACTTATGTGCGCCAATTCTGTGTTAACAAAAGAAGGGGGAGGATTGGTGGTCTAAAATGTTTATCATTTTTAAGAATAGATTTTTTTCAAGCTTTAATTGTGATAAGTTATTCATAAATAAATGAGAAAGTTTCACACCATAAAACCTCTCAACATTTTAGGAAAAATATTTTATAAAATGTCTTTCTTGGTATTTATACTAAATCAATATAGGTTGGTCTTAATTATGGTACTATTAAGCAAATCAACACAAGTTTTTCTTAACCCTAGAACTATTAAGAATGAAAGGGATTAAAAAACACAGATACAAACTTCTTGGTGCATTGAAAATCCTAGAATTAAAATGAATCCACGTTACTTTTTTTTTTTTAATTTTGTTGTCAGAATACTTTTTCCATTAGGCATTGGACGCCAAATTTTTTCCATGTTAATTGTTAATATAATTAAACATAAGATGAAAAAATACTTTTCTTCCAAGTTGGCTAGTGTTCAATGGTATTAGCACGGGATTTGGTAAGCGAACAAGATTTATAAAAGCTAGCTTCTTGTGTGGGGATGAGCTTAACATGTTAAAAAAATGTTGTTGGGCCTAAGAATGAAATTTGGGAACATTTTGTGAAGTCCAACGAGAATTAAATTCATTTTTCAGAACTTAAACACAGACATGTAACAATCACCCACATTTTTGAAAAGCATGATATATAGGATAGATGTTATTTTCTTAGTAGAAAATGTAGTTCTTATATTAAGAGCTTGGGTTTGGTAAAAGTACAGACAGAACTACATGTTTTTTTGGAATAGATTTCCTCACTAGCCACTCCAAACATTCCAATATAAATTATACCATTCACACAAACTAAATTGTCTATAGAATATCATTTGATAAAAAAACACGTGTAAATTCTAACTATAAAACAAGAAAGATGATGAACCACACTCGTTGGTTCAAAACTCGTCGACAAATATTCTATCATGTGACTTATGCCGAAAAACTTTTCTCAATCAAGAAAGATATACTTAAAAATACCCCATATATATATATATATATATATATATATATATATATATATATATATATATATATATATATATATATTAGATTATAAAGCTTAAAAAAATAAAAACTCATTTTTTAGAGTGAAGTTTAAAGGAATAAAGGCTCATTGTATATAATAAGTAATCGAAATTCAGTTTTCTCGAAAATAATTAAGATAAATAAATTGTATAACTTTATCTTTAGGGAAAAAAAGAGGAAGGGGTCGGGGTCGGGGGCGGGGTCGGGGGGGCGGGTGTTAAAGTTAAAATAGAAGACACATTCCAGATGTTTGAGGTAACCCCTTGTGAGAGTAAATTGTAAATAATATATTGTATAACTTTATTTTTAGAAAAACAAAATAAAAAAGTAAAGTTAAAATAGAAGACACATTTAAGAAGTTTGAGGTAACCTCTTGTGAGAGTAAATTGTAAATAAACTAGAAACAAACAAATTAAGAGTTATAGTTAAGTTCATGTAATTGAAATGGATAAGTGGATAAGGGAAACCATACAAATAAGGAAACATGGAATATGTAAAATATTTTTGAAAAATATTAAAATATGTAATTGTATTTGTGATTATATAATAAGGATTCATTCTTAAAATTAAGAAAATATACCCCATCTTTATATTGACAATATCTTAATTCTAATTGCTATAACTGAGTGATATTTTGATTAAGCAATCCAGAAAAAGCATATCTAAACAATTGGAAGTAAATACCATACAATCACGTAAGATATAAACTGCTAATGAAGGTTAGAAGATATGACCGGTAATGAAATTGCTACTTTGATGGTAATATAAGAAATAGAATATGTATAATAAAAAATAAGTGCACGCCATGAGCATACACACACTTATATCCTTTGTCGGATATGAACACCCTCTATATAGTTTATAATGTAACAATAAGGGTTACTCGAACAAATTTAGCATGGGTTAATCAGAAATCTCCAATTGTTTCTAAATATACAAACATTTATTATAAGCATAATAAACTACATAGACTAATTATGTCCATATAGAGAAGTAAAGAAATTAAGTGTATAGTAACGGAGTTGTCTATAATGTGACTTTTTGGAGATTCCGGTGACGGAATCCGGCGGAAGAAATTGAGGTTAAATCTTGATTTGTTGCAGTTAAAATGGTTTTTTAACTGCATATTTGGATTCAACACCCTGAAAAACCCCTGGGAAGCTTTCATTGTGCATAAACTAGCTATCAAACTTGCGATTCCAATAAATTCCTGCCGGATTTCGACCGGAAAAACCCGTCGGAAAGACTTTCAAAAAGTCGCGTTATAGACAACTGCTATAGTAACTATATAATAAACATGCATGAGCTTAAATTTAAACCATGAATATATAGTAAATATGATTTAAATCATAAATATGATAAAAAAGAGAATAACTACAAACGCTGTATAACCAAATAATATATTTTATATAAAAGTTTAGAAAATATATTAATACAAGAGAAAGGTTTGAAGACCCATTTCGTTCAAAATTCAAATAAGTGAAAAGGCTCTCAGCGATATATACAGTCTACATTAAGTAAAGGGCAATCTACATTAAGTAAAAGACATAGTGGTCATGAAGCATAAAAACCATCTTAGGGAAGGACATAGAAATGCTCATAATAAATAGACCAGATAACGTTGTTAATGTGTCTCTGCTGAGAACCATAGACAAGGCCTTATAAGTAGATATGTGACAATTAGTCTTAAAGGGAGTGTGACATGAGTGTGACATATGCGGAGAAAGAGTCAAGCTTAGTCTTTGTCAACAAAGATAATATTCCAATGATTGAACAAAACAATGTGAATGCACTATATTAAATGGTGTACGTCGAACAATAAGCACTTAATGAGAGACAAAAGTTATGGGTATGGTTGTAAAAATTATCATTGTCCTCAATTAAGAACAAAGAAACAAAATATGTACTTGCGGAAGGGAATAATTCTATCTTCCGCAAGCCCATCAGCAAGTTACGCTAGGACTACATTGTTACTATAAGTCCATAATGGAGAGGGTATTATTGTGCACAAAGAATTAAAAAAACCGAATAATATCAAGAGTCCATAATGGAGAGGGTAGTATTGTGCAAAAAGAATTAAAAAAGCCGAATAATAATTTCGGTGCAAGATACTTTCCAGCCATAACAAGTACTGATATGATCAATTTATATGCCAAAGCATAAAAGTGAAAATTCTAGGCCGAAGCCCAAATAAATTTTAAGTGTTGTATCTGTCTAATATACCTAATGGTTTCCAACCATAGTACTAAGCTTAATTAGGAAGACAAATCGTACCTTTTGTCTTACTACATAATTCCATTGAATGCAATAGTGATATTTCCTTGTGTTGTTCTCCTCGTCCTATAGCTATAGCTATAGGTTGGTTATACGTGTGGGCAACAGGTTTTTTACGTATCCAATAGTATATGGAAGAAAATAATCTTAAATGAGTGTTGTTTTATATAGTACTACTTAAAGGGTGTGAACAAAGGTTACAAGGGTGTGTAACTTTTGTCTTATATTTTTTTATGTGTAGTTTTATTGAACTAATTATTTTAAAATACATGTAATATGGTTACTAAAAATAAATAAATAGAACAAGGTATAAAGAAAAACAAAAAATGCAAAATAATAATAAGCTGTTTTTTTTATTGATATTTAAACTACATGGAAAAGTTTTATTGGTATTTGAACTCGATATAATGTCAACATTTAATTTTAAAAAATCTCCATCCAAAATAAAATTATCTTAACTAATTGTATTGTTTATTTGTTAATCAAAATTTTTATGTGACATTTAAGATCTTCCATATAACTAGTACAAGTACATTAATAAATCTGGTTCATATACTTTATTAGGTCTATGTCTAGGTCTTCTCATTTTCTTCTAATGGTGGATGATTTGTTAGATGATGTTATGCTAAAGCTTTGAGCCTTTAGGTAATAATAAGTAACCTCTTACACCTATATTTGGATCTGAAAGTGGGAGTGGGTAAAACCACATTAGTAAATGTGGTTGGTATATATGTAGGTATTATTAGTACAACCGCATTATAAATGTGTTTGGTATATGTAGATAGGCATCATTTTGAAATGCTCATTAGTTTTTAAAAGATGGAAAATGAAGTGGGTTAGAGTATATCAACCACATTTATAAATATGTTTGTGCATATATTTATTAAATAAATAATAAATAAAAAAACTAAAAAAACTAATTAAATTATTTAACATATTATGAAAGGCTAATAATACTAAAAAAATAATAATAAATAAGTCAAATTTAATTACCTCATATAGTTTTCGAAACCTTAACTATGAGGAGAGGAGTAAAGATATTTATGACTAGCACTTAATGGTGGAGTCTAGATAGTCATTCACACCGTATTAATTGACTTCCCCATCTGCCAATCACATAAATATTTTAGAATAGACCCATATGGAGGCATAAGAGTAAGTGAATTTTTCTATAAATTTGTTGAAATATACTAATGAAATAAATATTTATATCAGCTATGATTACCCAAATTAATTTTTCATTTGAAAATTTTAGACTACCATCTGATTTGCGTATCTAGAGATAATGGTGTCTTCACGAAGATGAACCTTTAGTTTAGGAACGAATTGTAAAAAGCAATGGCACTCCCAACAACAACATTATCTCCATTTTTTTCTCTCTTTGAGTTCCTCCATGTGGATTAGCCCAAAAAAGGTGTGATAAAATTAAATCCTAGTGCACAACATGAAATGTACATGGCATATAAAATAATGAAATTATAATATTGCGATTTACCCATGCGGTAAATGAAAATAAATATATAATATTATGAGGTATGGATGATGATTGCTTACCCTAAAAATCTATGACCAAACGTCCATCTCAAGCATGACCAAGAAGGTTTTCTGATACAGAAGAGAGCCAAAATGAAGGTTCTAATCATTTTTATCACTACCCAGACGCCCAACACGATGCGAGCTATATCTCCCATGGTCATTGCTAACCAATTTGTGGCAAGATGGAAACACAAACTAACAAAAACCTAAATATGAAACATATAGCACACTGCGAGCTCTTGATGGGCCTCTAAATTAGATATAAATTAGAGCCTATGCCTCTAAATTAAAATAGAAATTAAGGCCTATGACCATCCTTCCCCACATTAAACCTATCTTTCTACATTACATAATTTATTTTTAGCTTTAATATATTCATTAGGAAGGTTTATGAATAATTGGATATGTGTGCTTAATATAATTTACTTTTGTGGAATATTATGATAATATTGGGCAGATTATGAAGGTTTGGAGGAGGAGATAATTTAGGGACTTGTTCCCTACTACAGGAGGATCAATAATAAATAATAAATCAACAAGATATTATGGAATTATGGCATAGATTGTGGAACTCCAATGATTGAGAAAATCTAGGAATCTGTTCCAGTAATGAAGGGACCAAATCCACTAATCAAGGGATTTTGGTGGGGAAGCTTCCTCCATTCATGGGGAATGTTTCCTAATCACTTTGTATAAGTACCAAGTCGAATTTTCTTCTAGGATATAGATTTTTCGTTAGTGTTCTTATGGAGAGAACTGGTATTTTTGCATCTCCATTGTATTTCCTTATAGGGATGTAATTCTACTGATGGAAATAATGAATATTGGTGTCATGTTCAGCTTCTAAATCTTGTTCTCCTCCATAGGTCTCTGATTTTCCTTAGGCTTGGCCATCCCAGGAGCCTCAGAACCCTTTTGTATCATTTTCTTTCCTTCTTTTGACTGCTTACTCACATGCTTCTCTTGTTTTTATTTCTTTCTATTTCTACATTTAGAATTAATGATTTCTTAAAGTAGGATCAAGTTAAATGGTTGATACAAGTTCTTTTGGAGGATCACAAGCATTATTTCATCCTTGGAAAAGATTTGGAAGTTCATAGTAATCATTGAGCTCCTTGGTGTATTCTTCTTATTCCCAAATCTAGATTTCTGGAACTTCTTTATGGCAAAGAACAATAAATTTCTACTATTTTTAAGAGCATGCTAATGAGCTTCAATTGAGCTGATTCCATTTTTATTAGATCACAAAAGCATTCTAGTTAAAAATTACCCCACTTCATTAGACGTTTTTTAGATTTACTAGCTCACTAGTTCTCGAATTTCTAGATTTTTGACTAGTAATGTTTTTCTATTTTTTAGCATAGGTTAACAGAGGTATTTTTGAGTGATTCAACTTGGAATGGGGACCTAAGAAATCCTAGTTAATAACAAAATTTGTCCCATCCAATTTGGATTTGATTTGCTTGGTCATTCTCTTAGAGCCTAGATCGACCTCAGGCTGAAGGGAGGCAATCCTAGGATAACCACAAACCAAGCTTAACCTGGTAGTTATCCCTACCAGGTCGCGAGAGGGCTCTCTCCTTGTGAATCTCAGTCAAGATGACTAATTCGGATATGGATTTTAGGCTAGGTATAGTAGCTCTAGGGTTTTTGGTTGATTTTGTTTTGGTTTGAAACAACAAGAGAAAGGAATTTGGACTATGGAATCGATATCAGTTTCTACCAGCAAACATGGGGAAAATTAAGTGCCATGTTCAGCCAAGTGAAGATTGTAAATGTGAGAAGTATAGGGGAGAAAGCCCGCTACCCTATTGGCATTATATAAAGGATGAATCGACAACAACAAATTTAGATGAAAGAGAATGATGAGGTTGCTCAACAGAGCATCTGGACAGGGATGAATTCTGCTAAGACAACCATTACAACTAACAACAAAATCATCATGAAAGGAGCATCGTTACGGATGAATTCGTAACATATCACTTAGATAATGATGTAATAAGGCAAACAAAACATAATGTGTAAATGAATTATAGAAAAAACATACTAAACATTGGCACCATGATGAATCCCAGATCCAAAGGGCAAAAGGTTGCTTTATTAAAATGATATTTAGGAAAAATTTACACAATGTCAAGCAACCTCTATGCTGCCAAAATCCAACCTCTGCACTATGAAATTCATAAAATATATACATTTTCTCATCCCTGTACTAAGGTAATTGAGTTGAACCATCTTTTTCAAAATAGCATCAGTTGCATTAAACTTGGACCGAATTTATGAAAATAGGTGTTGAATATGAACTCGTATCACCTAAAACATAGCACTTGTTACAAAACTGAAGAGATTTGTGTAGATAAGGTCATGTGGGAAAAAAAACTCTCTCAAATTTTGGAAACGTGTTTCCAGTCGCTCGAAATATATGCCACAAAATCATCTCTAAAGTAGAAAATCATTAAAAATTTAAATCTGTGAAAATGAGTTGTAAAGATCTAGTTACATATCCAAATTCAAGACACCTGTGAATAAAATGAAAGAGGGTTTAGTTATATGGCTCGTGGTTAACAAAAACATCCTTGGGATTTTCAAAATTACTTTCCATATATTGTAAAATGGCACCACACTAAAATGACTAAAACAGTAAAAAATATGAAAATTTTGCTTTTTTTTTTAATGTAGGTTTCAAACATCACTGCATATCTCCCACATAATAATGCCTAAGCATAAAATGAAGGAGGTTTTTATTATTTGGTATGTGATGGACAAAGGCTCTTCCACTTTTGTAAAATTCCTGCCCAAACCGATTTTGTTGTAAACTTGTCCCTGTCTGTAGCAACTGACCTTAAAACATGCATAACCAAGAATCAATCATTCATTTTGATCATATATTCTAATCTGGGAGCCAATTACAGGAGTGTGATATATCGTTGGAAGGATCTTTCCGACCTGCTCCTGATGAACACACTTGTGACATGTTTTGTGATGAATATCTTGTGCAAAACATCTAACCAAACCAAACATAGTAAGAGCTCATGTTGATCCCTGGTGACAGGCTGCCAAGACTGGAACTAACACATTCGATGAATTATAGTAAATATGTACATCATGTACTAAATCACTATAGCATCATGTAGGAAAGCCTATTTTGAGCCCGAATTTAGAAAAATCATCATTGAAGCTTGGATTAGGCCTCTACTTGACCTCCATACTGTCAAGACCATTTTAACCCTCTTGCTGCTCACTTAAGACAACATTTTTCTAGTTTTCAAGCGTAGGATTTGAATTCCATTTCTTCTATCTTCAGTCTTACATTAGATCTCATAAATGTTTTATATCATTCTACAAGGTTTTCTTCATGCATGAAGTAGACAGCTAGCTCATGAATTTCTGTTTCCTTTAGATAATTGAAATTGTTCTTGTTTCCATGATTTTTGGGTAAATGTAAATGTTTGATGCATTAGAGGTGTTTCAGGAGTACAGAGAGATTTCATAGTTAGCATCCTCATCCCAACTTCATCCACCCATGGTATTTACATTCTTTCACTAAATCCTCACCAATTTCATTATTTCACAAGGATACTTCTCCAAGCTTTTTGAGCAAATCCAGCCATCTCCCAACGTGGGTTTTGAGTTATGAAGTGGTCCTAGGGACTCCCTTGCCTCATTCCATCTACCAACCACCTTCCCTATGCTTTCCATCACCTTCAACACTCATCCTTTTACTCTCGACTGTATCGTGTAGGTTTTGAGGAGATTGTGTGGGTTTTCAGAACATTGTGTAGGAAATCTTGTAGCATCCTATAGGAAACACTGTTTTGAGGTTGACTTAAGGAAAAAGCCTCTAAGAATCTAGCAAAGGGTCCCTATTTGTCTCCCAAATCTTCTGACCATTCACCATCATCTCCAAGCCACCTACCACATCACCAAAAGAGATTAGTTTTCACACTCACACACAAAAAAAGACAAAAAGAAAAATAGATTTATTTTATTCATTTACATGCACAGCAGTAGAAGTTTTGATGGTTTAAATCTGCATTCTTAGGACAATAGGATTTCATACATGTTAACTTAGCATTCTTTTGAAGAAAAGGCTCTTAGAATTTAGTTAGAAAATGGTGTGTTTTAGCATTTGATTTCAGTCTCTTTCCTTGTACTTTATTTCTTGTAATAGTTTAAGGTTCCATTTCGAACATTTAATTTTCCGCAATTAGTTTAGGATTTGACTTCAGTACATGCACTTCATTACATCATGATAGTAAAGGAAGGACACATTGTATGTTGCACATATAGTGTTGATACATCTTAATTTTGTACAAACCCCCGGTTGATACTTAAAGTCGGTAGTCTGCGGAGTTGCACCATTCTTGTTGCAGTACTAAGGCTTGTCACTTTTTGGCGACGTTTCCAGGGAGGTGTTAAAGTATGCATTGTTTTCTTCCCTAGTTGATTCATTTCCTTTTTACTTTTTTCAAAAAAAAAATTGCATTAGGCATATTTCATTTCAAAAGTAGAAAATTTCATTGCATTATAGTTTTCATGCAATCATCAAAACAAAAAATCTCCGACACCAACCCACAATCCCATTTGATCACGTGGTGCAGTAGGAGCCACATCACCATTCACTTGTGCAAGTAGAAGAAGAATATGAAAAATAATGTAGAAGAAATGGATGGAGATGATAATAATGAGGAAGATCCTCTCGCATTTCTCATTCAAGATACTCATGGTAGTGTGCACATCAAGAACATCCCTCCATCTTTTCTTCCAAAATTTCATGGTCTAAGATCCGAGGATCCGAAAACCTTTCTCTTTGAATTTGAAATTGTTTGTAGATCTTATGGTTACTTATTAAAAACTCAAAAACTGAGTTTGCTTCCAGAAACATTGAAGGATAGAGCTCTTAAATGGTTCATGAGTTTAGGGACTAATTCAATAAGATCATGGAATGATATGCAAAAGATATTTATAGAAAAATATAAATATCATGATCTTAAAGAAGAAATATTTATAATGAATCATAGAGAAGATGAGAGTCTAGAGGATCTAATAGAGAGGTTCATGTATAATGTTAAGAGGGGAAAACTACATCATTTAGGATCTGACACAATAAAAACCCTCTTACCTAGAATAATTAGGGATGAGTGGATTGATCTCCTTCATCTCATGAGTAGAGGTGATGTATACGAATTATCATTTGAAGAAATTTGTAAAAAATGCAAAAACATATCAAGATGAAAGACAAGAGTAAGTCAATCAACATCAAGATCTATAAGTGAAGCTAAACTTGGAAATTTGTTTGATGACTTTAAAATAGAAATTCTTAGCAATCTAACTGAACAAGTAGAAATGTAAAGAATACAAAATGAGAAAAAAGAATATGTTTGTGTTGTCCATGTAGAAGCACATAATGTTAAATGTTGCTTCTCATTACCATGGTTGAAGGAAGTTCACCAAGAGGACAATGGAGCAAGTCAATTGTTCATGCAGCAATGTTATGTAGCTACAAGAGGATCATGGCAACCTATTCAGCCTCATATGATGCAAGAGCCTAATTCACAATTTCAAGGTTATGCATATCCACCTCAAAGTAATTGGAACACACATTTTCCTTGGCGACATTGGTCATCTTAACCCCAAAATGAATCTTGGCAATGAGGTTGGCAAGGAACTTATGGGATCGATCCGCAATATCCTTAATATTTTCCTCAGTATCCTCCACACCCAACTCCATGTTATCCCTACCATTCATCTCCACAAAAACCACATCCATGTCAAATATCCACTCCCACTCAACAACCTGTACCACCATTTCCAAAACCACACATTGAAGTAGCTCAACCCATTTACAATGCTGAGGTACAACACTTCCAAACATCTCCTCTTGAGGTCAATGGTATTCACCATAGCTTAGGAAGAGTGTTACAAAAAAAAATTATCTTGATACCATTGAAGGACCACATCGAGAAGAATAAGATTCAAATGAGAAGACTACAAAATCATGTGTTGCACTTGATGAAGAGCAGACATCAAAATCAGAGATTGAGAAAGTTCGATCATGGTTACCATCAAATCCTCCATGTATTCAAGAGATCAATCAGCAAAAAGAGGAAGACTTGAAGGTCATGGTAGAAGAAGACATCCAAGATGGTCCAAATCAACAAGTGGACCAAAGGCATCACAACCACATTGAAATATGGTTCTAGAGAGCCACTAAGTTGCAACATCACTTTCCTCTTGAATTGTGTTTGATATCATCAAAGCCAAAGCATCTGATCACTGAAATATAGGTACATGTCAAAGCATACATTTCAAGTCTCCACATCATTTTTTTGAACGTATTCTTATACTTGAAAGTGATTTATTTTTCAAGTAGGGTAGGGTAGAAAAAAAATGATAAAAAAAGAAGAGGTGTCTTAGATTGGCTCATTGATGGAAAACCTCCATGAGACGTTCAATGGATGGAAAAAAACAAAAAAAAAGAGAAAAAAGAAAATATCCTAAGTGAAAATGTCCTTTGAGGCGCCTAGGCAGACCTACTAGTTGAAAACCTCATTGAGGCGGCTAGTAGGCCTAGAAGAAAAAAAAGAGAAAAAAATAAAATAAAAGAAATCCTTGCTCCATGGATCTCTTTGATGAATGCATGTACTCTCCAACATCTTAAAGCAACAAGAACAAGTTGGTACCAAAAGGAAAATTGGTCAAGCCTAGTCAAAAGAAGTCAAATTTTGACTTTCTCCTCCTTTGATCAAATGCTCCAACAAGGCCAAGGCCATGCCAATCCATCACCCTCATCTATTTTCACCACCGACCCATCATTCTCAAGCTTCTACCATTAAATTTTCTGCTTGTCCTAAAAAATTACAAGATGCTTTATTTTACTACACGATACAAAAATACAAAGAGCAAAAATTTGTTTTTTTCTATAACTTGAAAACCATGCATCCATTTGCCTAGTTGTTTCAGGGGGAGATGAATATGGATGATGGTAACATGCTCAAGCAATTTCAACAAATTCCAATGCACAATTTTTGAGAAATCAACCTCCATCACCTACAACCATTTTTTCATTTTCTCGACATCTGTGTATCCATTTAAAAATTTGTTTCATGGGGAGATGCACATGCATGATGGTAACATTCCCAAGAAATTTCAGAAAATTCAAGTGCACAGATTCCAAGAAATCGACCTCCATCACCTTCAGCCATTTTTAGTTTTTCTCAAGATCCATGCATCCATTGAACAATTTCTTTCAAGTGGAGGTGCATAATGATGATGAAAGCATGCTCATAAAGTTCCAGGTTAATCCATTCTACCATTTGGAAGATACAGACAAAACAAGTTGTTGTCCTCAAAACCTACATGATTCCTTGAGATCCTATAGGATACAGAACATCACCTACAAGATTGGCAGTGAGCAGTTTTAGAAGAGAAAAATAGAGGTTGGCTTTGTTAAGCAGTGTGAAGGAGGTGGCTCTACATTTCCCAACATTGTTCCAAGTGAAAGGAACATAAAAAACCCTTCTAGTTTGTTGAAAGTGATTGTAGCATAAGGGAATTGTATAGACAAAACTTTTAAAAATGTGGTATTAGACATATACAAACTTCCATCCATCAGAGAAAAATGACAATGGGAACCCATCAACATAGTGAGGATTCTTCAGGACCCTCCTATACTAGAGATATTCACAAGGCACAATTGGATCAATTTTTTTGAAAATCTCAGGGAATATGATGATGAAGTAGCCAAAGATTTGCAGTCAGCTTCAACATGGAGATCTAGAGGTCAAAGAAACTCCTCCAGAGATTAGTAGCAGCATCAAGATCATTAGCATCACCATCCAACACCTACACATCAACATCAACTCAGCATCAGCATGCAGGTCTCCAACAACCATCAGGTAGGTACATGTATGCAATATTCTTGACCTCTTCTCTTGAGCATATTATAGTTAGAAAGTTGTTGTCAATGCATGAGAGATGAGTTTTTATAAGCTAAAGATGGGTCAACAGTCTTAGTCGCTTTCAACTAGTTAATTGCAGCTCACTTCTTCACTCAAGCAATGTTGAAAAGTTAAATTATGAAGGGTGATGATTCCAAGGAATGAGGACAACAATTAAAAGAATAAATTTTTGCAAAGGAAAAGTCACTACAACACTCCAAACCCTCCATCCACTTCATATTCACTATCTATTCATCATTCATTCATCCCATTTCATTCTTGAAAAAAATAAAAATACAAACAAATAGAGCATCCTCTCCATTTTCACAAACCTACACTACTCCCTTTGAGCCCTAGCATCATCATTAAGTCCCTCTTCATCATTTCCCATCACTCCCATATAGTTAGAAGACCCTGAAAGAGGAGGAATGACTATTACAAGAAGGCAGAATGTTGCTACAAGAAGGAAGAAATGAACAAATTATGCTAAACCCCAAGATGTCAAAGCTTAAGAGAGACCTAATAAAAACAGATAACTCCAAGGCCATTAGGTAGTCATCTAGGCCATAAGAGAGAAGAAGAAAGCAACAAAAGGAAATGAGGCATTCACCATAAAAACAAAACTGAAACTGGAGTGATGAAAAGAGGCTTTCCAAGAGGTCTCTAATCTCTTTCTAGCTTTTTCCCAAGGCCCGAAAGATGTTATAGAAATGAGAGAAAGGCATGAGAGTCAAGTTGGGGGCCTATCCTAGGCTCAGACTATAATTTATGCTCAAAAATAGTTTCATGTAGTTTGAACAGGATTTCTTGTAGTTTTGACAAGAATTATTACAGGATGTCCTAGTTCTCGTCTAAATGCATTTTCAAGTTGTTAAAGGTGTCCAAATGGTGGAACAATGTAGCAGAAGGTTGATAAGGATATGCAAGACCTTTCTAAACTGAAAAATATTCAAGAACCCATCTTGAATAAGGGAAAAAAAACAAGCTAATGGTCTCAAGAAACAATGATTTTTCTTTGCACAAATATGGTTTTGGGCTTGTCCTTGGAGAACTTGCAGCCAATATTCCTAATGCACAAGAGAGAGGCCACCAAGGCCATGGATGAGGCACAATGAGGTCACTAAGTTGCTTAGAGGATGAGAAACACTTTCAGGAGGTAGGTATGATGGGCTTCTAAATTAGACATAAATTAAGGCCCATGCCTCTAAATTAAAACATAAATTAAGGCTTATGACCATCCTTCAGCACATTAAACCTCTCTTTCTACATTACATAATTTAGTTTTTACTTTAATATATTCGTTAGGAAGGTTTATGAATAATTGGATATTTGTGCCTAATATTATTTATTTTTGTGTAATATTATGAGACTATTCGGCAAATTATGAAGATTTGGAGGAGGAGATAATTTACGGACATGTTCCCCACTACAGGAGGATCAATAATAAATAATAAATCAACAAGATATTATGGAATTATTGCACAAATTGTGGAACTCCAATGATTTAGAAAATCTAGGAATGTGTTCCACTAATCAACGGACCAGATCCACTAACCAAGGGATTTTGGTGGGGAAAGCTTCTTCCATTCATGGGTAATTATTCCTAATAATTTTTTATAAGTACCAAGTTGAATTTGCCTCTAGGATATAGTTTTTCATTAGTGTTCTTGTGGAGAGAACTCTTATTTTTGCATCTCCATTGTATTTTCTTGCAGGGATGTAATTTTATTGATGAAAATAATGAAGATTGGTGTCATGTTCAACATCTAAATATTGTTCTCCTCCATAGGTCTTTGATTTTCCTCAGGCTTGGCCATCCTAGGAGCCTCAAATCCCCTTTGTATTATTTTATTTCCTTCTTTTCACTGCTTATTCACATGCATCTCTTGTTTTTATTTCTTTCTATTTCTGCATTTAGAATTAAGGATTTCTTGTTGTAGGATTGAGTTAAATGGTTGATGTAAGTTCTTTTGCAAGATCACAAGCATTATTTCATCCTTGGAAAATTTTTAGAAGTTCATAGTAATCATTGAGCTTCTTGGAGTAGTCTTCTTATTCCCAATTCTAGATTTCTGAAACTCTTTTATGACAAAGAACAATAAAATTCTGTTATTTTTTAGAGCATGCTAACAAGCTTAAATAGAGTTGATTCCACTTGCATTAGATCACAAAAACATTCTATTTCATATCAAAAGTTACCCTACTGCATTTTCACTTGATTACGTTAGGCTTTTTTTAGATTTACTAGCTCACTAGTTCTCAAATTTCTAGATTTTCAACTAGTAATGCTTTTCTATTTTTTAGCATAGGTTAACATAGGTCTTTTTTAGTGATTCCACTTGGCATGGAGACCTAAGGCATCCTATTTAATAACAAAATTTGTCCCATCCAATTTTTATTTGATTTTATTGGTGATTCGATGAATTATAGTAAATATGTACATCATGTGGTAAATCATTGTAGCAGAAGTAGGAAAGCCTATTTTGAGCCCGACTTGAGAAAAATCATCGTTGAAGCTGGGATTAGGCATCTAATTTACCTCCATACCATTAAGACCATTTTGACCCTCTTGCTCCTCACTTAGGTCAGTGTTTTTCTAGTTTTCAAGGGTAGGATTTGATTTCCATTTCTTCTATCTTCAGTCTGACATTAGATCTCATCAATGTTCTATATCATTCTACAAATTTTTCCTCATGCATGAAGTAGACAGCTAGCTGGTGAAATTTTATTTCCTTTTGATAATTTAAATTCTTCTTGTTTGCATGATTTTTTGGCAAATGTCAATGTTTGATGCAGTGCAAGTGTTTCATGAGTACAAAGAGATTTCATAGTCAGCAACCTCATTCCAACTTCATCCACCCATGGTCCTCACTTTCTTTCACTAAACCCTCTCCAATTTCATCATTTCACAAGAAAACTTCTCTAAGATTTTTGAGCAAATCTAGCCATCTCCCAACATGGGTTTTGCGTTCCGAAGTGGTCCTAGGCACTCCCTTTCCTCATTCCATCCACCAACCACCTTCCCCAAGCTTTCCATCACCTTCAATACCCATCCTCTTTCTCTCGGTTGTATCTTGTAGGTTTTTAGGAAATCCTATAGCATCCTGTAGGAAACCCTGTTTTGAAGCTGAATTGAGGAAAAAGCCTTTACAAAGCTAGAAAAGGGTCCCTACTTGTCTCCCAAGCCTTTTGACCATTCACCATCATCTCCAAGCCACCTGCCACATCACGAAAGGAGATTATCTTTCACACTCTCACACGAAAAAAGACAAAAATAAAAACAGATTTATTTTATCTATTACCTGCACAACAGTAGAGGGTTTGATGGTTTAAATATGCATGCTTAGGGCAATAGGATTGCATCCATATTAACTTAGCATTCGATTTCAGCCTCTTTCCTTGTACTTTCTTTCTTGTAATGGGTTAAGGTTCCATTTCGAACATTTAATTTTCTGCAATTAGCTTAGGATTTGACTTCAATACATGCACTTCATTATATCATGACAAGAAAGGAAGGACACATTGTATGCTGCACATATAGCGCCGATAGCTCTTAAGTTTGTACGAACCCCTGGTTGATAATTAAAGTCGGTAGCCTTAGGAGTTGTAACATTCTTGTTGCAGTACCGAGGCTCATGAGCTGTATCTCCTTTTGTCATTGCTATAGACTTTGCATACAGATCGAACCACAAAGTAACCAAAACCTAAACAAGAACCATGGAGAATAACGAATTGAAGCCTACTCCATATGATCTATCCATGCAAAGATTTCAAACGATTCATGTTACCATGAATATTTGATGGCATAGAAACTCTGCCACACATTTTGAAACTAAAAACTATGATTTTTTGTTTCTCTAATCTTCTATTTAGTCTATCCTATTGCGATTTAAATGAAGAATATTTTAGGCTTATCAAATTTGGATCATCCAAACAATTTTTCATTTACCTAGAATTAAAATTCATGAACCCCATTCTAATATAAACTACACCTATAGACATGGTACTCAACTTGTCACGAGGAAGGCTAACAGAAAAGAGACAATAGCCCATAATAGATTCATAAAATCATCTAGCAAATTCGTGGTGCTACCCAGAAGTTTTCAATAGACATTGAGAATGGTCAAGGAGAACTTGACGACGGGATCCATTATATTATTTCAAAAAAGCTCACTTTTAACTCAGTTATTCAAACTCGGTTTCAACTGAAATTTCCGTGGAAGTTCCCAAAGACGGTGCTTATAAAAAAAACAACCATGTCATTAGTTTTGATTGATTCCATTTCCAATGATCTTAAATAATATTGGAAATGGGACAAATCCACTTTTGGAGCACTTTTTAAGTCATTCTATAAATTCTGTGAAAACAAAATAATGGACGATAGTGAGTTACAACTTGTTTTTTTTTAATGAACATTCAAATGTTAAATTCTTTTAAAATGTAAATAATATCCATAAAAGTGAATATGTAAATGGATTTTGAATCTTAAAAATGCATATAAATGTAAATGGATTTTGAATCTTAAAAATGCATATAAATGGTTTAGACGAAAGAAAAAATATCTTAATTTAAGAAAACAATTCATCAAAATTGTTTTCAATCAAATACATATAGAATATAAGAAGAGTGCACTAGTTTAATCAAGGGCAAAGTTATTTCTGTTAACTATGGTAAAATCAAATTATTTTTGTAATATGGTATAATGAGTACGACCACATTAATAAATGTGGTTGATATACTATGTAGACTTATATCAATAATCTATTATTTTTATTAAATTGAGTTTTTGCATTATTTCATTTAATAAAAATTGTTAATGAATTGTATCATTTAACCTAAAATATGATCACATTATGTGGCTCTTCAATCTTCAAAATTTCGAACTAATTAAAAAATAGTTGTAAGTGTTATAAGATATTGTTAATAACTTATAAGTGTATTACAAATGGAAAACATATTATGATAGTCCATTCAAAAAATAACCTACAATAGTTTAAGCTAATTAAACATATAAATATGAAAATCAACCATGGTCAACCATGTTTATTTTAGTTTTTATAATATTTATCTTAGGGTTTATATACCTTGGTTTTATAATATTAGTCCCTTGAGTCTAATAGTATTCCCATGGGTCTAATTTATATTAATATTAGTTAGTATTAATTAATTAATACTAATTAATTAATTGATTGATTAATAAAAATTATTGATAAATTAATAAAATTGAATATGGAAAACGAGGGTTGAATATAGTTAAACATGCTAAACCATGTTCTACCATAATCAACGATGTTCAATGATGATCTTCCATGGTCAAGTATGCTCCCCCATCATCAACCATGGTCATAATGGTTAATCAACATCTCTACGGTGAACCATGATGAGTGATCATTAATCATGCTCAAATACGGTCAATCATCGTCAATGTCTCTACAGTGAATCATGATGAGTGATGGTTAATCATGCTCAAATATGGTAAATCATGGTCAATGTCTTTGTGGATAACCACAATCAAACATGCTCAACCATGGTTAGCCATCGTCAATCATGGTCGAATATCACATTGAGACAAAAATTGTCTGCATATGAAAATCATGGACAATCATGGTCAACCATGGTCCGATGTCACATTGTGATAAGGATGATTCAATATGAAAATAAATCATGGTCAACCATATTTATTTTATTGTTTATAGTATTTATCTTAGGATTTATATACCTCGGGTTTATAATATCAGTCCCTTCGGTTTAATATTATTCCCTAGGGTTCATAATCCCTTGCGGTTTTAGCATTAATTCCTTGGGTTTCTTATTCCCTTGGGTTTATAATATCAATCATGGTCAATTGTGGATTGTGTCAATATGGAAATAAACCATGGTCAACCATCATCAAACATCGTGTTGTGACAAAGATTTTCTCGATATGAAAATTAATCATGGTCGACCACGGTTAACCATGGTCCTATGTTGTATTGTGACAAGGATTGTCTAAATATGGAAATCAATCATGGTCGACCATGTTCAACCATGTTTATTTTAGGTTTTTTTAATATTTATCTTAGGGTTTATATACCTTGGGTTATTAATTTCTATCCCCTGGGTTTATAATATCAATCCCCTAGGTTTATTGATATAAGGATTCATATTCCTAGGGTTTATTATTTTTCCCTTATGATTTTAGTCCCTTGGCTTTTTAGTATTAATCCCTACAGCTTATTATTCCATTGGATTTATAATATCAACCATGGTAAACTATAGTCAACCATGCTCAATCATGGTCAACCATTGTCTACCATGTTTTATAAATTCAATCATGGTCAACCATGGTTCAATGTCGTTGTGCGAGAAATATTGTCTCAATATGAGAATTAACCATTGTCATCGATGGTCGAATGTCGCATTGTGACAAATATTCTCTTGATTTCTAAATCACTCATGTTAAAGCATGGTCAACCATGGTCCAACATCACATTGTGACAAGGATTGTCTCAATATGAAAATCATCCATTGTCAACCATGTTTGTTTTATCGTTTATAATATTTATCTTAGGGTTTATAGGCAATCACTTTATAATATTAGTCCCTTCGATTTAATATTATTTATCCAAGGTCAACCATGGTTAATTAGGGTCAACCATGGGCCAACGTCACATTGTGACAAATTTTGTCTCAATATGAAAAGCATGGTAAACCATGGTCATCCATGGTGAACAATGATTGATTATTGTCAACCATGTTTTATAGAATGAAACATGGTCAACTGTGGTCAATCTTGGTCAAACATGATCAAATGTCCCATTTTGAAAAATATTGTGTCGATATGAAAATAAATCATTGTCATCCATGTTCAACCATGATCCAACATCACATTGTGAAAAATATTGTCATGATATGTAAATCAACCATGGTCTCGAATTTTTATTGTGACAAAATTTGTGTCCAAATGAAAATCATGGACAATCATGGTCAACCATGGTAAGCCACGGTTGATCATGGTCAACCATGCTAATTTTAGCGTTTATAATATCAATCCCTTGTGTTTATTATTCGATTGGGTTTATAATATCAATTATGATTAATCATGGTCAATCATAGCCATTCATGGTCAACCATGGTTGAATCTCACATTGTGACAAAAATTTTCTCCATATGAAAATCATGGATAATCATGTTCACCAATGATTGGTCATAGCATTGCAACAAAGATTGTCTTGATATGAGTATCAACCATGTTCAGCCATGGTCTAATGTCGCATTGCGACAAAGATTGTCTCGATATGAAAATCAACCATTGTCAACCATGGTCTAACGTCCCATTGCGACAAAGATTTTCTCGATATGTAAATCAAACATGGTCAAGAATGGTCTACCATTGCATTGTCATAAGAATTGTCTCAATACTAAAATCAATCATGGTCAACCTTGTGTTTATAATATTTATCCTAGGGCTTATATACCTTGGGTTTATAATATTTGACCATTGGGTTGAATATTATCCCCTTGGATTCATAATCCCTTGGTCTTTTAGTCTTAATCCCTTGGGTTTACAATATTAATACAGTGGGTTTATTATTCCATTGGGTTTATAATATCAATCATGGTCAATCATAGCGAGTCATGGTCAACCATGGTCAACCATGGTTGTTCATGGTTAGCCATGTTTTATAGAATGAAACATGGTCAAACATGATCAATCTTGGTCAAGCATGGTCGAATGTCCCATTATGACAAATATTGTCTCGGTATGAAAATCAATGATGGTCAACGATGGTCCAATGTCACATTCATGAAAAAATATTGTCTCCATATGTAAATAAACCATGTTTAACCATGGTCTAATATCACATTGTGGCATAGATTGTCTCATATGAAAATCAACCTTGGTCAATTTTGGTCTAACATCGCATTGTGAAAGACATTATCTCGATATGTAAATCCACCAAAATCAACCATGGTCTAATGCTACACTATGATAAGAATTATCTCAATATGAAAATAAAACATGGTCAAACATATGTTTATAACATTTATCTTAGGCTTTATATATCTTGGGTTTTAATATTTGCTCCTTGGGTTTAATATTATCCCCTTGGGTTCATAATCCCTTGGGTTTAATATTATCCCCTTGGATTCATAATCCCTTGGGTTTTTGGTATTAATCCCTTGGGTTTATTATTCCTGTGGGTTTATAATATCAATCATGATCAATCATGGTTAACCATAGTGAGCCTTAGTGAACTAGGTGCTCCTTGTGAAGTATGGAAGGAGATCAAATTTGAATTTGATGTGATTGATCACTTGTAATCTAGTGACTTTCGTTCTACCAATGAGACTCGGCCCAATCTTTTACTACTACCCCAAATATTATTCCAAATCATGAGCGGAGATATGGGATTTCAGATATCAATATATGGAATTTCCATATATTAATATCTATATATCAATATCTATGTAGATATTGATATATAGATATTTCCAAGGTTAAATATCTCAAACAGAGTTTTTTATGAAAAAAAGTTTGAGTCAATCATTAAATAACGAATCCTATTCATCCTTTACAATGATCTTATAGATCATTCGATAGGGTTGGTAGCTCAATGGATCAGAGCTCATGGTTCCGGACTGTGAAGTCAAGGGTTGAACCATGGTCAAATATTGCATTATGACAAAAATTATCTCCATATGAAAATCATGGACAATCATTGACAACCACGGTCAGCCATGGTTGATCATGGTCAAACATGTTTTATACAATGAAACATGGCCAACCATGGTTAATATTGGTCAACCATGGTTGAATGCCACATTGTGGTAAAGATTGTCTCGATATGAAAATCAATCATGGTAAGCCATGGTCAGCAATGGTCCAATGTCACATTGTGACAAAGATTATCTCAATATGTAAATAAACCATGGTCTTGAGTGTTGTAGTGTGACAAAACCTATCTTGATATGAAAATCTACAACTATTTCCATCGTTGAATGTTGCATTGTGATAAAGGTTGTCTCAATATGAAAATAAACCATCGTCAACCATGGTATAACATTGTATTATGACAAAGATTGTCTTCATATGTAAATCAACCATGGTCTAACGTCATATTGTGATAAGAATTGTCTCAATATGAAAATAAAAAATGATAAACCATGTGTTTATAATATCTATCTTAGGGTTTATATGCCTTGGGTTTTTAAAATTTTTCCCTTCGAGTTAATATTATTCCCTTTGATTCATAATCCCTTAGTGTTTTAGCATTAATACCTTGGTTTTATAATATTTATCCCTTGGGTTTATAATACCAATCATGCTTAATCATGGTCATGTTCAATCATAGTCAGCCATCGTTAACCATGGACGAATGTCACATTATGACAAAAATTGTCTCCATATGGAAATCGTTGAAAATTGTGGACAATCATGGTCAACCATGGTCAAACATCACATTGTGAGAAAGAATGTCTTGATATTAAAATCAACCATGGTCAACCATGATCGAATGTTCCATTGTGACAAATATGGTCTTGATATGAAAGTTGACAATGGTCAACCATGGTCATACATGGTCCAATGTCGAATTGTGACAAAGATTGTCTTTATATGTAATTCAACCATGGTCAACCATGGTCCAATGTCACATTGTGATAAGGATTGTCTCAATAAGAAAATAAAACATGTTCAAGCATGTTTATTTTATTATTTATAACATTTATCTTAGGGTTTATATACCTGGGGTTTATAATATTTGTCCCTTTGGTTTAATATTATTCCTTCGGGTTTATAATCCATTGGGGTTTTAATATTAATCCCTTGGGTTTATTATTCCCTAGGGTTTATAATATCAATCCATTGGGCTTATTATTCCCTTTTTTTTACAATATTAATTAAGCCCAACCATGGTCGAATGACACATTGTGAGAAAGATTGCCTCAATAAGGAAATCAACAATGGTCCAACATCATGTTGTAACAAAGATTGACTCGATATGAAAATCAATCATGGTCAATATGGAAATTAACCATCCTCAACCATGCTCAACCATCTTTATTTTAGTGTTTATAATATTTATCTTAGGGTTTATAATTTTTATCCCTTAGGTTTTTAATATCAATCCCTAGGATTTAATTCGATTCCCTTATTTTCATAGTCCTTTGGGTTTTTAGTATTGATCCTTATGGTTTATTATTCACTTGGGTTTATAATGTCAATCATAGTCAACCATGGTCAACCATGGTAAATGATTGTTTACGATGTTTTATAAATTTAATCATGGTCAACCATGGTCCAACGTTGCACTGTGACAAATATTGTTTTAATATGAGAATCAACCATGCTTAACCATGGTGCATTGATGCATTGTGAAAAATATTTTCTCGATTTGAAGTCAATCATGGTCAACCATGATCCAAGGGTTTATAATATTTGTATTATAAACCCACCGGCATGATATTATAAACCCAAGGGGTTAATAATAAATGCAAGGGGTTAATAAGAAAACCCTAAGAGATTATAAACCCAAGAGAATAATATTAACCGAAGGGATAATAAGCCCAAAGTATTATTACTAAAACCCCTATGGGTTTATATTCGCTTGGGTTTATAGTATTAATCCCTTGGGTATATTAATTTAAGGGTTCATATTCGCAGGGTATAATATTATTCATAGGTTTATAATATTAGTCCCTTAGGTTCAATATAAATCATGGTCACCCATGGGTTTATATACATTGGATTTATAAGTATGGTTTACCATGGTTGAAAATGGTTGATTTTCATTTTGAGATAATCCTTCTCACAATGTGACATTGGAAGATGGTTGACCATGGTCAACCATGTTTATTCAAGGGTATTTAATATCTTAGGGCTTATATACATTGGGTTTATAATATTAATTCCATGAGTTAATTTTATTCCTTTGGGTTTATAATCCCTTGGGTTTTATATTAAAAATTCAATGGTATAATATTATTTATAAGGTTTGTAATTAATATTAATCCCTAGTGTTTAATATTATTCTCGGGGGTTTATAATTCCTTGTATTTTTAGTATTAAACCTGTTAAACACACATGGGAAACATAGAATAGGAAAGATAAATCATGTGAGTACATTTTTTATTAACAGGAGATATACATTTATAGTACATTATGTGACTCTTGGGTTTCAGATCCCAAGGTCTCTTGGACTGCTTTTGTCCATTTGACTTCCACACTAACTCATTGAGGATTAGGTGTCCAACATTCCCCCCCTTAATCCGAAGGGTTATGTATGAGTCCAAGAAGAGAGTTGTAATACAAAATGTGCAAAAAATGCATGGCAGCACTAGGTTGAGCGTGCTCTATGAAATGTTGGTATAAAGGGCAGTGGTTTAAGGATGACCACCAACACTGGAACGCTTAGTGCAGTTCCCGAAACTCTTCCAAAACTGGCAAGAAACTGAAGTTTTCTACTAGAGGAAGTGATCATATTGTTTTAAAGAGGGAAACCTTCAACCATAAAAGGGAGGTCTCACCCCGCATAAAAGGTAAAACTTCAACCTGAAAAGGGAAGTCTCAACGTGTGATGGTTTAACGATGACCAACAACTCTGGAATGCTTAATGCAATTCCTGGCACTCTTCCAAAACTGGCAAGAAGCTGGAGTCTTCTGCTAGAGGAAGTGTTCTCAATTGTGTTCCTGGAATGCTTCCGAAACTGGCAAGAAGTTGAAGTCTTCTGCTAGAGGAAGTGTCCCAGATTGCCAACTGAAGGCATGTTCAGGCATCTTTGTCTCTGGCTACAACTCTGAAACTGGTGTGGCAGGTTGTGGCTCAGGCTCGCTTGATGTGTCTTTGAAGCTTGTAGATGACCATCATTTCCCCCCGTGTCAGATACAAGGTGAGATGATGGAGAAAACTCAACTGCAAGACTGTTCAATACTCTGGAACAAGTTCTGACATGTGTTTGGAATATCTTCTTAGTTGTTGGTGCCCATTGCCAAGAAGCGATCCATCCAAGATGAATCTTTGTTCTTGCAGGACGTTTGTTTCTGAAGCATATGTGTGAAGAATGGCTGGTTTTATGACAGTGCTTACATGGATGAAGATCAAAACAGTGATCTTTAAGATGGCCAACTCGGTCACAATGTTGGCATTTCACGATTTGTTGTTGTTGTTGCTGTGGAAGAGGGGTAGAGTCTGGAACAACTGAAGCTGAACTGTCATGAATGAATCCAGCACTCTGAAACTGAATGGGCTTGGTGTAGTCTGGAATATGAAAGGACAAGTCCTTGTCATATCCAAGACCAGTTCTGTGCTTTTTGTGGACAAGCTGTTCCCAAGGTCTGATGATGGGATTGGGAAGTGCAGACTGAGTTTCTGCGTCTGTATATACAACTGCTGCTTTATTTGAATGAACTGTAACATTATTAACATGCTGCTGATGGGTGGTTGTCTCAATGTTCTGAACAAAAACAGGTTCAGAATGGTGTCTATTTTGATGTAGCTCTTCTTGCTGTAGCTGTGATTCAATCTGTAAAAAATCAATCTTTTCCTGTGCATTATATAAGCATGTCTGAATTTCTGAGAGAGATCCTTTGCTGATTTGTAATGTGTCATCAACAGTAGATTGTATAAGAGTTTTCATGAACTCTAATACTTCACTGATTCTGGCCATTTATGCGTTAAAAACTGATCAAAACTACTACTTAATGCAGAAAAGTAATACCCACTCACAGTACACAGCAATATCCTTTATAAATGTCAGCAAATGATCAGTGTGCAATATAAAGGATTACAATCAGCTCACCAAAATCTTTATGCAGCAGTGGAATCAAGGAATCAATGCACTATAATGAGTTTTAAATACAATGCCACAATTGGGGCAGCAGCAACTGCAAACTTGTTTGGATCCTTCAAGTACTCCTTCAGAAATTATGGTTATCAAAACTTCAATAATTATAACACCATGTCATGGGCATTCTTTGAATTGTAATTTACAACGGTTAACCTCAGCAAAGCATTAAACATATGAATGGCACCAGCGAAAAAATCAGATCCAACTATAGGGACAGAAGCACATAATCTCGGTTGCAAATCGAATTCGAACTATTCAAAGTGTATTTGAAATCAATCACCATACCATTGGATCGTATACCGTTCAGGCCTCATAAGAACTTATTTAAAACAACAACTTCAACGTCAGGCGGCATCAAAACGTATTCAGGCAGCATATTTTGTATCTAACTACAAATATTCTTGATAGATATCTTTCTATTCAATATATATCAAGGAGCGACTGTCAATTAGTAGGTGCTACTGCACTGCTTCTAGCTTCCAAGTACGAGGAAATTTGGGCTCCGGAGATAGATGAATTTCTCGCATTCTTAGAAACAAATTTTGAGAGGAAATATGTACTACTTTATGGAAAAGACAATGCTCAAAAAACTGAAATTTCACCTCACAGTCCCAACCCCATATGTATTCCTTGTCCGGTTCCTCAAGGTTGCAGACTCTGACGGAGAGATGGAAAATTTGGTATTCTTCTTTGTGGAACTGAGCTTGATGGAATATGTGATGATAAAGTTCCCTCCATCAATGCTTGTTGCCGCTGCAGTCTACACTGCTCAATGCACTTTGGAAAGGAAGCCACTATGGAATGATGTACTTAAAAGCCATTTAGGCTACTCTGAAACAGACCTCAAGGAATGTGTAACACTGATGGTCGAATTCCATCGGAGTTCAGTAGAATGCAAAGTGGAAGAGCACCAGGTGTTCCAGTGATTCTGCTCAGCTCCTGGAACTCTGATCTACTTCAGCGTTCATTCATATACCACATAATTTTATTATTCACGGATTTCAATACGACCATAAAAAAAATCACCAACGCATATGCAGGCCATTCAACACTAGTATTGAGTTATTCTTCAGTTCAATGCACCACCGTTTAAAAACAACTCGCAACATAATGAAACGATTCCAGTGCACAATTCAAGGCATCCAAAATTGATGTAGGTTTATATGGCTTCAACGGCTTGAAGCTTTGAACAGCTATGATTTGAAGCGATTCAAATGTTATTATTCAAATGCATTCAACATAGATACCATGTCAAGCACATGACATATAAAATTTGAACAATGCATAGACAAACTTTGATATAACAGGCCACCCGATAGCTACTGTATCCATTTCAACGCATATACCAGCTCAGTTCAACGCATATACAAATTTTGGACGAGCATATGTATAAACCCACAGCGTTAATACCATTCAAACGCACAGCATACAGCCATTCAATAACGCAGCATAATATTCAACACTATTCAAACGCACAGCGCTAATATTCAACAGATATGGACAGTGTTCAAATGGAAACGCATTCAAATGTTACCATTCAATATCGATACCAGGACTTCAATATTCTCATAAGCACGTGAAGGTTCTTGTACGCACCATTGAAAGCAACAGAGCGACATTCAACAAACCAATCAACATATATCAGTTTTAAAATGTAGCATTCCGGTCTTCACTGCACAATTCTTCAGCCCATTACATGGTTTTCAATTCAACACACAAGAGTAACACAACGTTCGACGCACTGTAGGTTCCAAGAGACGTATATGCAAGAATTGCTCCAACACAATCAACTTCATACATAAGACTTCTACAACGACTTTCAAATAATTAATGAGATTTCATGAGACTGCCATCATTCTTCGAACAGCACTGGGAGCCAACGGTTCAATGCGTTATGGATGCTACGTATTCATGCTCAGAGGGAATTCGAATCCAAGATAACAAATTCTGAGAAAAACTATGCCTGCATGTCCACCAATATTTCTCCAACCAACGCTTATGCCAAACTAACATACATACTCGTAAACTATAGAGTCAAAATTTACCAGCGTCGTTGCAATTGGTGATGTTGAGCAGAAATCTCGATATGGTAAAACAGGAATGAGAACAATCTCTCCCGAGAATTCGACAACACGTGAACAATGCCAAAATTTGTGGGCAGCTTCGGTTCATAGCCTTTTGACGAGGTGATCAACTTCCCTTTCTCTAGTCAGATCCAACTGGTCCACACGATGAGGAGTTGAACTTTTTGCATGCCATTAATATGAAGAGAGAAGAAAATGGTTTTTACAGACGAAGTTTCTTATTCAAATTCTCAAAAAACTACGACGCAACTTCTCTGTCATTAGATCAACATCGATGTCCTTTGCTTTAATAGATTTGAAGATAATAACAAAGCCCAAAGAATACGCTGCTACCCAAACTGTAACCAAACCGATATGTCAGGCGTAGATATTAGGGAGAGCGTTACATATTCGAAATCGATTGGGTTGTGTAGCAGGCAATGAATTTAATACAATAGAGGGATTGATACCAATGTGTAGCAAGCGACAGACTTAATGCAACAGAGGATCTACAAGGCATAGAAATGCCCCAAAATCCCACATACCAAACCAACACGGCATTCAATGCGTAGAGAATGCCTCTAGTTTTAATCAATGTTGTATTGTGGGTTTCACTGGAATTTATGTAAAATTTTGACTTTAGCTGAGCAATCAACAAGTGCACAATTCCAGCGGAGAGTTCTGCGATGCAACTTAGAATATGAGAAATAATCGTCGCTCTACTCACTAACAGTTTATAATGAGGTGCAGTGATTCGATGAACTGATACCACAAAGAATAATGGCAGAAGCGTTTTTGCATTTTTGCATGGGAGAATATATAAAACGCATAGCTGACAAGAGCAGAGATATCGTGTCAGGCCCAGAGCGTAGGTACAAGGACAGTGCAAACGTTTCAAATCAGGTCAGGATGACAGCGCAATAGAAGAGCAAGGCGTAGGCCGGACTGTATTAGAGCAGGTGTGGCAGATTGACATAGCCGTTTGAGGACAGAGCACTGGTAGAGGCAGAGGCGTTAACCAACGAATGCAATTACACTAGAGGAGAGAGGAACGTTTCATACGTTCAAGTGAATATGGCAGACAATGCACAGGTCTGTATAAAGGAATATGGCAGAAATACACTGCACAGAAAGGCCATAAGACAAATGGCTCACATTAATTATGCAGGGCAGGAATACGCCCGCTCTGATACCATGTTAAACACACATGGGAAACATAGAATAGGAAAGATAAACCATGTGAGTACATTTTTTATTAACAGGAGATATACATTTATAGTACATTATGTGACTCTTGGGTTTCAGATCCCAAGGTCTCTTGGACTGCTTTTGTCCATTCGACTTCCACACTAACCCATTGAGGATTAGGTGTCCAACAAAACCTAAGGGATTATAAACCCAAATGAATTAAAATTATAACCCCAACGTATATAAACCATAATGTACATATTATAAACCAACGAATAAAGATGGTTGATCATGGTCAACCATGGTCCCACGTTGCGTTGTGACATGGATTGTATCAAAATGAAAATCAACCATTGTCAACCATGGTCAACCACGATTATTTTAGGGTTTATAATATTTTTCCTAGGGTTTATATACCTTGGGTTTATACTATTAATCCATAGGGTTTAATATTATTCCCTTAGGTTAATAATTCCTTGGGTTTTTAATTTTAATCCCTTGGGTTTATTATCCCTTGGGTTGATATTATTGCCTTTGGTTCATAATCCCTTGAGGTTTTAGTATTAAACCCTAGGAATATGAACCCTTACATTAGTAAAGGGAAGGGATTGATATTATAAACCCAAGGACTAATACTAAAACCCCAAGGTATTATAAACCGAAGGTACTAATATTAATAAACCCAAGGGACTAATGTTGTAAATTTAAGGTACATAAACCCTTGGTTGACCATAGTTTATATTGAACCTAAGGGATTAACATTATAAACCTATGAATAATATTATATCGTAGGAATGTGAACACAGATTAATATATCCACTACTACACATGAGGGTTGTTTAAGACAATAGTTGAGACAATATTTGTGTAAACTGTCTCAACATGAGACAACAACAAACTTGTGTATTGTCTTAAGTATTGTCTTTAAGAAGGTGTATCAAATTAATTGTCTTAAAAAATTATGGTCTTAAAAAGTTGTGCCTCAAATTAATTGTCTTAAAAAGTTGTCTCTACAAAGACAATATATAACTCAAATATTATTGTCTCTTAGGAGACAATTTCATTTTGGTCTCTCCAAAGATAATAGTTGGGATTAAAGACATTGTCTTTGTAGATACAATAAGTCTTTAATCCTAGCTATTGTCTTTCTAGAGAAATTCAAAAAATATATTTAAAAACAATACAATATCGCTTTTGTCTCTTAAGAGACAATACAAAACATCGAATTTAGAAAAAATCTCACCATCAAAATAAATCAATATACAAAGTATCTAATTTAAAAATAAAACACAATATCATTCATTAATTCATGTTATGACATAGTGGAATCGAGCCACCAACCTCCTTCTTATAAGGCTGGTGCTTTTCCATTAAGCTAGCACCCTTTAAAAAATTATGTGAGTTATAGGAGTCCTTGAAATTGCATATATAGGCATGATTTTTTTCTTTAATTCTCAACACAACACAATATTTATTAAATCTATAATCATGGAGCACCTATTTTGAACTTAATAAAAAATAACTCAATCAAGGTACCTAAATTTCACACCCTTATAGAATAACTCACACAGCAAGCTAATAATATACAATAATCAACAAAAAAATTAATCTAGCCTTACAAACAAAAGTAGCTAGAATTAGCAAAAGTTGTTAATGTTGGAAATAATACTGAGAGGGGGGTGAATCAGTATTATCAAATCAGTAATTTTATTTTCCAAATAGATTTATATACACTACTTTAGTGAAGTGAACTAGCATGTACATGCGATTGTAATTAAGGAAACCAATGTATATCCTGAGAGCTTGTGATTTACACAATTTATCATGTGTTGAGCTTAAACCAGTATATCAGAGATTTATTAGACATTGTAGTAAAAGCATAATAAAGCATCACACATACGCAACACAAATGAACACCAAGATGTAAGGTGGAAACCCAATGTGGGTAAAAACAACCTACTGCTATCGTCTTTGTCTTCTTTTAATAATAAGAAAATATGTTTACAATATTGCACTAGTGCAGGATCATACCAGTACGCAGGATTCTACTTGTAGAAGGTTACAACCTTCTCTCATTCTCCAGCTTCTATTGGAAGGGAACTACAAACCCCTAGCTCTTTACTAGGCAATATGTTTACTAGTACATAGGTGCCAGCCCACAGGAAAAACTCCACTCTTCCACCAGGGACCACGTTTCATGAATTTTCAGACTGGATACTCCTGGATCACAACACCATAATCTAAAGGCCACGTTTCTTCAAATTTTCACACTGGGCCCATCAATAAATTTTAAACTCAAACTGCATCAGCCAATATTTAGATAACCAGAAGACTATGCAAAACCCAAAATCCTGCATCATCATTCAAAACCATCTGTAACTTCAAAAATCATGCATTAGAGTGTATACGCTACTTGGCTGTGCCCAAACTGTATGTATACGCTACTTCCATCAATTGAACCTGTGTATACCTTCAAAACTACTACAAACATAAACTTTTGAATCAAGTTTGTACCAACTATCAATATACTAAATATCTACTGTCAATTTTCAGAGCTTTACATAGGTAGCGACAAAGATCACTTCTTCTTACAGATGCAATCAATCAATCAAATGCCATCCTCCTTGTGTATTCAGTTTTGCATTAAGACCTAAGAAGACTTCATTGAGAGACAACAGTAAAATAACAAAACTTGATCATATAGTTTACTCAGATCTGAGAAAGAAGCTTTTCTTTTGTATACGCTACTTGAAACAACCGAACCTGCGTGTATACGCTCTTTGGCCAAGACAAACCTACATAGAGATCTGCAAATATTGATTTAGAACTTTTCTACCACTCCAAACTTCAAACAAACCTAGATCTTGATAGATAACGAGTAAAACAGGCGCAAAACATCAGATCCAGTCTCAACCAATATTAGATCATTCAAGAATAAGTCATTTCATGTCTCATGATCCTGATCCAACATTGAACTCAAGGTGCACATAAATATTTCAGATCTAGTCTCAAACATAACCCTGCAACTTAAAAAATACTTCAGATAGAAGTACTCCTTAGAATCTTATTGCTTGCACACCTAGTCTAATGATATTCTCCTCCTTATATACTCTTAGTCCTTTCTCAATACCTTGGACCAAAACCACTTAGGACCAATACCTTGGACCAAACACCTCGGACCAAATACCTTGGACTAATACCTTCTATCAAAATACCTTGAACCAAATACCTTGGACCAAAAACTTCGTTTTCCAACATTTACATGCTTTTCCTCCTATGAAAGTGCGTGTATACGTTATACGCTTCTTTGGTTCTATTAACCTACGTGTATATGCTTTTTGGACAAAGGGAACCAGCATATACCTCTCTTTCTTCATTCTTCGGAATCTGATCTGTAATCCTTTGTTGTTAACATGTTGTACTGTGAACCTTCATCTGAGTGAGTTGCCTTCAAGGACAACACCTGTATCATAATGCCAAAAATCTCCCCCTTTGGACTTGATGGCAACAACAACACCAAGACACTCTCCCCCTTTGACATCAAGGGAAAAGGGCGAACCAAGATATTCTCCCCCTTTGATATACATTATGTTGTCCATGCTCCTGTTGAGTACATGTTGAATTCTCTAATTGAGCATCCCTTTTGTACATGGTGAGATGCACTAAACTATCCATGCTCCCCTTAAGCACATGCATAGTCTGCAAAAATATTTTCCAAAAGAATAACATGACTCTATAACTCAACTATGTGAGTATGACCTTCCTATCACCAATGAGTCATACATACATAGATCTCCCAACCAAGTGGGGATATACCAAATTTGACTCATCTTCCCAACCAAGTGGGGATATATCAATTGTTTATACATGACAAAAATACAATAAATATTACATCATCCATCCCATGCAAAGTGGGGATACAAATTACATTTTTTGTCCAATAAGACTCATTCAAATGTATTAGTAGACATATCACACCCTAGACTTTTACATGACTGAAGCAGCAAAAGGTATAAATATCTGAAGCCATAGCTAGACTCAGCAACCATAATGCCAACAATGCCGAATGCATGTGAAGGATAATGCTCCCCCTAAACCTGTGCTACCTGTGCATTCTTAACAAGTCAATGATCGGGGCATCATAAAAATTAATGAATAAAGCATATCAATATAATGTAATCATCAGCATGAGATGGAGCACCCATATCAGAGTCTGCCCCACTGTTTTTCCTAACTAAAAAACATATATGCTCCTTCACCCACAAAAACCTGTGTGTATAGGTGACTATACTTCATGAAACATGCGTATCATAACCTTTCATTGAAAAACTGGATTTAACAGCAGGATGAGGCAGCAACTACTCCCAACTTTTATCTAAGATATTCAAATGTTTCTCTGGGCAGTGGTTTAGTGAATATCTCAACAACCTGTTCTTTGGAGGGAACATACTCCAATTTGACCTTTTGTTCAAGAACTTGTTCACGTAGAAAATGGTACTTGATGGGTATGTGCTTGGTCTTGGAATGCATGACTGGATTCTTTGAAATACTGATGGAACTTGTATTATCACATAGAATGGATATGGGTGGAGTACATGTGATATAAGTGTCTTGAAAATTTTGCATCATCCAAAGTAGTTGTGTGTAGCAAGATGCAGCAGCCACATATTCTGGTTAAGCTGTAGATAAAGCAATTGTAATTTGTTTCTTGCTAAACCAAGACACTAACCTGGAACCCATATAGAATGCAGCACCACAAGTGCTTTTTCTATCACCAATACTTCCATCCGAATCTGCATCAGTATATGCATGAAGTGTAAGATCTGCATCTTTAGGATACCATAAACCAAAGTCTTGAGTTCCTTGAAGATATTTGAAAATTCTTTTGACTGCCTGAACGTGTGATTCCTTTGGATTTGCTTGGAATCTTTCAACTATTCCTACTGCATGCATGATCTCAGGTCGGGTACCTGTTAGATAAATAAGACTGCCAATCATTGATCTGTAAGTTGGTTGATGTACTTCTACTGATTGATCATTTGAGCTGAGACTGCATCCTGTTACCATTGGGGTACATATAGGTTTAGAATCTTCCATTCCATATCTTTTCAAGATCTGTTTGAGATATTTGGTTTGTGAAAGAAAAATGCCATCTTTATTTTGTTGAACCTGTAGACCAAGAAAATAGGTAAGTTCACCAAGCAAGGACATTTCAAATTCTTGCTACATTATTGAAGCAAAATTCTGACTGATGGATTGTTCATTACTACCAAAAATGATATCATCAACATAAACAATAATAATTAGCAATTTATCAGTTTCAATCTTTATATATAGATTGTTATCTGCTGAACCTTTTGTAAAACCTTGTTGGTGTAGGTATTTTTCAAGGCAGTAATACCAGGCCCTTGGAGCCTATTCTAGACCATAGAGAGCCTTTTTGAGTCTATATACAAGTTTTGCATCATTTCCAAGAATGAATCCTTCTGGCTATTCAATATAAACTTCTTCTTCTAAATCTCCATTAAGGAAGGCTGACTTTACATCCATTTGGTATACTTTGAATTTTTGAAAGCTAGAAAGAGAAAGAAACATCCTTATGGCTCTTCAAAGTCTATACCTTCTTGTTCAACATACCCTTTACAAACAAGTCTGGCCTTGTTTCTAATGACTTCTCCATTTTCATTGAGCTTGTTTTTGAATATACATTTAGATCCTTTAATATTTTTATCATGAGGTCTATGAACTAATTCCCAAGTATCATTATTTTCAATTTGCTCAAGTTCTTCATCCATGGCCTTGACCCAACATTCATCTTTGCATACTTAATTTACATTTTGAGGTTCAGTGGAGGATAGTAAGGCTAGATAGCTTAAGGTCTCTGCAATGGTTCTTCTTGTCTGTACACCTGACTCTTTTTCCCCTCAAATTTGACTTTCTGGATTATTTTTCTGAACATACCTAGATGGAGTCTTTTCTTCTACCATTATCTCTTATTTTGGTATTTCATTGCTTTCTTCTTCAATATCATTTTGATTTGATGTGGTAAAATAATCCGCATCTTCTTCAGTGTCATAATCTTCTATTGATTTTATCTGTTTTGGATTTTTGCATACTTCATCAACTACAACATCATTTCTTTCAACAGTTTTCCCATGTCTTTTATTATAACATTTATATCCTTTACTTCTGGAAGAATAACCAAGAATAATACCCGCATTTGCTCTGGGTTCAAACTTACCAAGTTTTTCATCCGTCCTTTTGATAAAACATTTGCTTCCAAAAACTTTAAAATATTTTACAGTAGGATTCTTGCCGTGCCAAAGTCCATGTGGAGTTTGAGTGCTATTTACCCCAACATTTTCTTTGTTGAGAATAGTTATAGAAGAAAATTCAGCTTCACCCCAGAAGGTTGCAGGAGTTCCAGATTCATCTAGCATAGCTCGAGCCATTTGTTGAACTGTTTTACTCATTCTTTCTACCACACCATTTTCCTGAGGAGTCGTTGTGGTGGAGAATTGCCTTTTTATTGCATGTTGTTCATAGAAGTCAAAGAATTCATCCAATGAAAATTCCCCTCCTCGATCAGATCTGAGGCAATTGATTTTTTGATCTGATTCATTTTCAACCAAAGCTTTGAAGGCTTGGAACTTTTCAAATGCTTCATCTTTATGCTTTAGAAGACCTATCCAACACATTCTAGAAAAGTCTTCAATGAACAAAATAAAGTATTCTTCTCCACGAGGTGACTTTTTCCTTGATGGTCCACATAGATCAGTATGGACTAGTTCAAGAGGCTTACTAGCTGACCCTTCTTTTTCCATGAAGTGAACTCTGGTTTGCTTACCAATTTGACATGGTTTGCATATTGTATTTTCTGGGATGTCGATATCTAGAAGATCATGAACAGCCTTGAGTCTGCATGCTTTTCTTATTTGAGAAAAGTGTAGATGTCCCAATCTTCTATGTTATAGCCAGTTTTCATCATTTTCACTTAGATAACACTATTTTTGTCCTCCCTTGAGTATGTATAAGTTGTTTGGAGTTCTTGTACCTTTGATCATGGTCTCTCCTATATCGAGCTCACGAACAACACATCTGTTTGATCAAAACACCACTTCATTTCCTTGATCACACATTTGACTGACACTCAACTGGTTATTCTTTAAACCATCTACATACATAACATTTACAGCTTTAACCTTTTCTTTCAAGAAAACAAAACCTTTACCTTTCATGACAGCAGGGGTGTCATTTCCAAATGAGACATTATTTTCCTTTTCTAAGGAATTATATGAGTGAAGTTTTTCTTTGTCACTTGTCATGTGTTTGGAGCATCCATTATCAATGTACCACTAATTTACTTGTCCTTCTACATACAAGGCTATACCACATATTTTTGTTTCAGATTCTTTCCTTCTCCATTTCTTGGGATTTAATGGCATTTTCTCCTTTTGAGATGTTTGCCGAAATTTGCTCCTACAATCAGATTCTTCATGACCAAAGTTGTTATAGATAGAGCATTCTATTTCATTTTCAGGAGGAGAAAAGTTATTATAGTAACTTCTCTTGATCCCTGTCGCATTCCTTTGATTTCATGCTTCTCTAGTCATGATGGTTTTGTAAGCAACGCATTGAGAAGCTTTATGCCCAAAATTATGACATGAAAAACATTGTCCATTAAATAAGTTCTTGTGACTATTGAATCCATTAATCTGGTGATTGTAGTTTTTATTGATGTTCATCTCTGGAGAAAAATGAGTATGATTTTCTTAAGGTTGGTTGTGGATTCTACTCATTCTTGGAGTAAATTGACTATGATTTACCTGGTGATCAGATTTATGCGTTTGCTGACGATTGTCATACTGTTCACTAGTCTTTGTTGCATCAAGATAGCTTTTGGTGGCGGTTGACAACTTGTGTGATTGAAATGCTTCTTGAGTATATCCAAGACCTATCTTTATCATAGGAGAACATTGAAATTTGATAATTTCATTTAATGTTTTTTATCCTTTAGGAAATCTAAGATTGAGATATTTTGTTTTCTCAAGATCCTTTCTTAGACCCACAATTTCATATTCTAGTTTTTCATTTTGTTTTTCCTTTTCGACAAGTTGGTATGTCAAAGTATATATAATCATATTCTTTTCTTCTAAATAAATTTTGATTTTAGAGATTTCTTCATGAAGGTCTTCCTCTTATAAAGCATTCCAAAAATTATCATCATCATAAGCCATGAGAAGTCTGCAATCTTGTTCAGTTTCATCTTCATCACTATTAGATAAACCATTGTTATCTTCATGAGTATAGTAACTCCTTTTATTCACAACTTGTTTTCTATTCCCTTTTGCATATTCCTTTCCTTTTTCATATTTATTTTTATGAGGACATCAGCCAGCATAATGACCGACTCTACCACAAGCAAAGCATTTGAAAAGTAGCTTACCTCTAAACCTTTCAGAACCCCATTAAGCTTCATGACAAAGTTTACCTCATCTTCTTCCTCTGAAATATGTCTTGATTCATTGTGTTCTTCCTTTCCTTTTGTTGAAGCTTTAAATGCAGCTTCTCTCATGTCCGATGGTCCTCCTTTTCTCATCCCAAAGGCAGTTAAGATTCTGTGAAGCTATGTCATAGTGATATTCTGTAGATCCTATTTTTCTTCTATGGCAGACACTTTTGATTCAAATTTAGCAAACAAGGATCTCAAAACTTTCTCAACTAAGGTAACTTCCCTTATTTCTTCACCTAGATTCTTCATACAATTAACAACCTCATCTATATGTAAGAAGTAACTAGCTATACTTTCATCACTATGCATCTTAAGAGTTTCATACCGAATTCTTAGAGTTTGAAGCTTAGCATGTTTTACCTGAGAGTCTCCTTCGTAGCTCAGAACGATTTTATCCCATATTTATTTGGCTGATTTGAGCTGCATGACTTTGACAAACTCTGATTGTGACAGACTTCCCAGTAAAGTATTAACAGCTTTGGCATTGGTTTCATATTGATTTTTACCTGTCCCATCTATAGGAATTCTTGTTGGAAATGTATATCCTCCTTCCACAATTTCCCAGACATCCATTCCAAGTGATTGTAGATAGGCTGTGGTTCTTATTTTCCAATAAACAAAGTTTCTCCCATCGAAGATTGGTGGTCTGATGGATCCCATGCTTTCTTGATTATTCATGTTGATGGATCTCCCTTTAAGCGATCAAGCTTCTTTTGAAGGACCTGCTCTGATACCAATTGTTGGAAATAATACTGAAAGGGCGGTGAATCAGTACTATCAAATCAATAATTTTATTTTCCAAACAGATTTATATACATTACTTCAGTGAAGTGAACTAGCGTGTACATGCGATTGTGATTAAGGAAAGTAGTGTATATCCAGAGAACTTGTTATTTAGACAATTTATCATGTTTTGATCTTAAACCAGTATATCAGAGATTTATTAGACATTGCAATAAAAGGAGGATAAAGAATCACACATAAGCAACACACATGAACACCAAGATGGAATGTGGAAACCCAATGTGGGTAAAAACCACATGTTGTTGTTGTCTTTGTCTTCTTCTAATAATAAGAAAATCTATTTACAATCTTGTACATGTGAAAAATAATAACAGTACCTAGGCTTCTACCTGCAAAAGGTTACAACATTCTCTCGTTCTCCATCTTCTATTGGAAGGGAGCTACAACCCCCTAGCTCTTGTACTAGCTAATATGTTTACTACTATGTAGGTGCCAGCCCAAAGAAAAAACTACACTCTTCCACCAAGGACCATGTTTCATGAATTTTCAGACTGGATACTCCTGGATCATAACACCATAATCTGAAGGCCACGTTTCATCAATTTTTCACACTGGACCCATCAATATCTTTTAAAGTCAAACTACATAAACCAATATTTCGATAACTAGAACACTGTACTGAACTCAGAACCCTGCATCATCATTCAGAACCATCTGTAACCTCAAAAATCATACATTAGAGTGTATATGCTACTTGGTTGTGCCCAAACTATTTGTATACGCTACTTCCATTAATTGAACCTGCATATATCTTCAAAACTACTGCAAACATAAACTTTTGAATCAAGTTTGTACTAGCTATCAATATACTAAATATATACTGTCAATTTTCAGAGCTTTACAGAGGCAAGGACAAAGATCACTTCTTCTTACTTATACAATCAATCAATCATATTCCATCCTCCTTATGTATTCAGTTTTACATTCAGATCTAAGAAGACATCATTGATAGACAGCAGTAAAACAACAGAATTTGATCAGAGAGTTTAGTCAAATCTGATAAAGAAGATTCTCTTCTGTATACGCTACTTGAAAGAACTGAACCTGTGTGTATACACTCTTTGGTCGAGATGTACCTGCGTACATATATGCAAATATTGATTTAGAACTTTGTTGCCATTCCAGACTTCAGACAAACCTAGATCTTGATAGATAATGAGTAAAATAGGCGCAAAACATCAAATTTAGTCTCAACCAGTATCAGATCATTCAAGAATAAGTCATTTCATGTCTCATGATCCTGATGTAACATTGAAATCAAAGTGCACATAAATATTTCAGAGCTAGTCCCAAACATAACCCTGCAACTTAAAATATACTTCATATAGAAGTACTCCTTAGAATGTTATTGCTTGCACACCTAGCCTAATGATCTTCTCCTCCTTATATACTCTTAGTCCTTTCTCAATACCTTGGACCAAAACCACTTAGGACCAATAACATAGACCAAATACCTAGGAACAAATACGTTGGATCAAAATACCTTAGACCAAATACCTCGGACAAAAAACTTGGTTTTCCAACATGTACACGCTTTTTCTCCTATGAAAGTGCCTGTATACGTTATACACTTCTTTTGTTTTTCCAACCCGTGTGTATATGCTTCTTGGACAAAGTGAACCAACGTATAACTCTGTTTCTTCATTCTTTTTTGTCTGATCGGTAATTCTTTGTTGTTAACCTGTTGTATTGTGAACTATCATCTGAGTGAGTTGCCATCAAGGACAACACCTGTATCATAATGCCAACAGTTAATATCTTTCCACAACAATTGACTTGCATATTATTTTTTGCATCAGATTTTGTCGATAAAGAAATATAAAAAGGGTCCCAAAAAGGCTTCATTGACAACATTAACACTTGTTTTTATTGACTGCAGTGAAATGAATATTTATTTTAACCCATTTGGACACTCGTGTATATATAAATCCTCATTTACCAAACTTATGAAAACCTCATTTAGCAAACTGAATAGCTCCTTTAGCCCAACCTACGCTCCTCCCTGCCATGTCCATATATGAAAACCTCGATTTTACATATCTGTCAATTAATTTTAATATAAAAATGAAAACAATGAAAATTCGCATACATGATCTTAGATCCAAATTATTTTAATTAAATTCTTCACATGAAATATTAATTTCATCTTAGTAAATTTTCTTAAACAACCCCTTCTGTAGTAGTGCATAAATCTTGTGTTGCTATCATTGGAACTATTGAGAAGTATGGGGATGGGTGCAGAAAAAATTTGTGAGTTCTATGTATATCTATTAGTCGAAGCTCAAATCTAGTCCGCATCTTGAAAACTTCAGGATTGAAATGATCTAAAAATATAATTTTGTCGCTCCTGGTGATGCGAGGATAAAAAATCCCTTTGTGATTCAAGTATCCAGACATCACATCTCCCATCATAATTAAATAAACAATCATAATCCATGCATTTTTTACAATAATAAAATCTCTAATAAAACACTAGTAGAGTGCCCACAAACAGATTCAATAGTTTCACCATAATTAGAAGCCTTCAGGCGAATAGAAAACTAGACCAGTAGCTCAATGCTTATTTCCGAGAGAATACCCATTAGGATTATAACTACAAAGCATAATGGCAAACCCAAAACTTTCATTGTTGCAGGTAGTGCCATAATTCATGCACCAATTATAGTTGTTGCTAGATTGAAAACTGCACTAGGGATACCAGATCCAGACTCCATTTCTATTATCCTTGATTTTTTTGTTGACAATAGGGGGAAATCATAACTGTCTTCCAAAGGAAATGCCTTTGCAGTAACCCCATTGACGGACTTCTTGATCTCTTCCTCATGGTCTAGTGATATGTCCTACATTTGCAGCTCGATGAATGAGTGCTTTATTGAGCCCTGCATTGTGTACCTGATTGAAATTTCCCGAGAGATATTGAGAATTGTTTTGATTACCTGATTTGCAGGAAAAATAGAAAATTGTCTTTTGGCCTCCTCTGTTTGATGAGATTTTCTATTGATTAGGAAAATGAATGATAAGATTTGCTTCTGTTTAAAGTCTTAAGTCTTCTCCTTCTAGTGCAAGGAGGATGAAAAGAATGAAGAGGGATGAAGCATTTGAATTGTCATCCAATTTGGCTAAGTTAGGTAGTTATCCAACATTTTACCTTCTCTAAATTCATATGTTGCAAGTTATGAAGCCCCCTAACTGATGGACTGGTGGTGGTTTCTCAAACACTCTATTTGGTAGTGATTGTTTCTCTTTCACTTTGGCCTCTAGCTGTGCTTCAAGATCCTTTACTTGAATGACATGTAAAATTAGCCAAAGCCTTAAGACTATACAACATAACAAATAAATATCCCTAGCAGATGAGACTATAGTGCATTGAACTCAAAGGTAAAGTTAATCCGAAAAGAGAATATAAAGTTTCAACATTACCTTCTCTTGAAGATTTCTACACATATGTTCTTTTCCTTTAAGTTTTTCCAGATATTGCAATCTCTCCTTCTCTGCTTGTTGTCTCTACTCTTTGAGCCTGATTTCAAGTTGTTCTTGTAGTTCTTTTTCTGTCTGTAATCGTTGCCCTTTCACTTTGGCCTCAAGTTGTGCTTCAAGATCCTTTACCTGCATGACTAGTAATATTAGGAAAAATCTTACTTTAATACACTGAACCAAACAAATGAAAGCTTTAGCACTTAAAAAGAAAGTTAAATAAAAAATGAAAATAAGCATTACCGTCTCTTGAAGATTATATCTAGGGCTACTTACATTCTAAGAATATGCAAGTTAAAAGCAATAAAAGGGACAAGCCTGTGTCAGACCTTTTCTAAGAACATTTCAACCTTCATAACCTTTACTTGAAGTATTTCAGCCTCTTTGATCAGTTCTCGAGCATTATAATTTCAGCCCTTAAGTTTCACATCCATTTTCTGCATGTTCTCGTCCATCTTCTGCATCATGTCATCCTTTACCTTTCCTTCTTGTTTGGCCTTCTCAAACTACACAAAGGCATTCACACTTTCAATAATAGCCTAACATACAGGGAATGTTCTAAATTCAATAACAATACTCATTGAAAATATGCATGCAAAAACATTCTAGTTGTATGCTAACTAGCAATGTAAAATCAATTTATTTGAAAGTACCATTTGTTTATACTTCAAAAGCTCATAGGAATCAAATTGTTTCCATGTTGGACCTAGTTCTATGCCCCTCACTCTGGTGGAAAATTTCAATGAACTTAAAGGAAAAAGCACATGAAGAGAAAAGGTATTGGAATGGCACCTAATGAATCTTGGAGCAAATTTGTAAGCTTAGAATTCCTAAAATCACCAAAAACAACAGTCATGTCATTATTAAATCTGATTTAAAAAGAGACAACATATGCAAAAGGAAGTGACAAATGAATAATAGTGAAACTCTTTTGAACCCTTCAGATAGTTGCAATGCAACAAACCTATAGGGTATGTGGTTGTTTTTGGTTGCTAACACAGATATAACATCACCAAGAATAGAAAGAGATTTGTTGATAGATTGAGCTTCCATAAGGCACTCCCATTGAACATCTGTTTTTTCTATTCTCTCACTTTTGCCAGATCAACGAGCCACAACTTTCTCCTGGTACATTCCCCGTTGATTAATTTTTCTCCCTTTACCATCACACAAAGTACATTGTGCATGGTAACATTGAAATCACAAACTTTCAATAACTCGTTACCATAGCAAACAACACAAACAAATCAGAACTGCCTCACTGGTTGATATTGTCATATAAATCAAGTAATTCTCACATGCAAAAATAAAATACTGTAATTTTCTTTGAGTGGGTCTTAAACTATTCAAATAAGTACTTTCTCTCACATAAACTATAAGATAAATTTTGATAATTGCTTCAAGCAGGTTATCAACTATTTTACAAATTGGTATTGTTCAGCTCAATTTAGTCAATATTTTTGATTCAACAAAACTGCCCAATAAGTTGTAGCATAGGGCCAAGTTTATTATATGTTCTTCACTGAATTTATCCTGATTTATCCATTTTATGTAGCAGTATGAAGTGAGCCATGATGAAAGAATGCGCACCAGTGAGAACGACTACTATTTTCATTAGAATTGGTAGAGCCAATGGCCCTTGCACTGCTTCCAGTTTGGAAAACATCCCAAACCTCATTCATAGTGTGTACTAGTACTTCAACAAGGCCTGGAACATGATGGACACCTTCTGCTACCTTGCTTTACTTCAAGCCTAATGACAGACCACAAAGTCATTCTCAATTCAATATACTAAAACTGTTTCATAGAATAGAACAATATATGTATCAAATCTATCTCATCTTTGTTCAGGAAACTAGAAATGAACTTAAACACCAAGAAAAACAGAAGTTACTTTTTAACAGTATGCCCTAGCTGAGTTGGGGATGCAAGTAGATCATGAATTTGCTCCTCATTGTAAACTTCCAATACGCTTACTGAGATATCGTATTTAAATAATCAATTTCTCTCATTAGCTACATGAAAGAGCTCCTCTAATGTTCGACAGTTTACTCCCCTATCATCATGTGTTCCCTCCATGGTAAATGTCTTCTCAGCTCCAGTTTGCCCATGTGCAAAGATACATTATACCCATCCAAAACTGAGATGAAACCTGGTGCAGCGTTGGAAAAAACAACCATTACCTATGGAAATAGCTCTAATCAATGAATTTGTGTACTTATTAATAATAAATTTCAGATCCAAAAGATATTATTATGTACATCTTACCTTGATTTTCTTGATTAATAAATACTAAAAACATGATTAAATTTGAACACTTTCTTTGAAGAACCATTAACAGGATGCTCAATTCAATGTCTCTATTTGTATCAAATTTTGCCACTGCAGAAACTCCCACTAATATTTCTCCATCGCTCAATGGACAACATCTACAGAATGCTATGATGTTTCCTAAAAAATACTAGAAAATCATGTTATCTAACCTGCTAATCCTTGTGTAATGCATAAAAAGAATGCAATCAGCAAGTTGCCTGTAAGATTCAACACTTTATTTTAAAGCTTTTTCCTTTACATTGTCTCTTTGTTCAAATTCTTCTTGAGGTCTTCAAACTGCAGAAATTAATAGCTTCATAAAAATTAATAAAATATTAGCAATGATTTAATAGAATATTTATCACTTACCCAGATATTGCACAGCAGATGTCATCTGAGCAATGTCACAGATAGCACTGGCACATTTATGTGCCTCTTCCGAAAGGTTATCATAATCTCACTTTAGTATTTCCTACCAAGTATTTGACAATATTATTCATAGAATATATGATGAGGTGTAGTACAAGAAGAAGACTCAACTTAAATTTGTACGCTAGTATTATTCAATACCAAAGTTATCTGAATTTTAGCCTTCAAGTCTTGAACTGATGAAGCCCAAAAAAAATTATGCCTTTGGTATGTGTCTTGAAGCTCCCTTGATTGAGAAGTTTGGCCTTCTATAGCTTGATCTGTAACAAGGAAATTATTGCATCAGATAATTCCAATTTGTTGGCTTATCAGTAATAAGAAAAAAAGATCAATTTGTTCCACCTAGACATTCAACATGAAATGACATGTTATCAAGTTCAGTCCTCAGGTTTTCATTTTGACGATTAGGGTCATTAAGGGACATGCAGGCCTCGTGGCATTCATTTTTCTTCAATTCATACTCCCTAGTAAGCTCTTCAATCTTCCTTTCATACTCTGCTATACATTTGGGAGTTTTCCTTCTAATCTACAAACTAATCAATATAACTAATGTTAATCCATCTCAAGAGTATTTAAAAGAAGTACAAGGATGGCTCTGCCAACATCTCTCAATATGTTGTGTTCCCAGTTTTCGTCAGTCCTAGCTATCTAGAATTGAGCATTCAAAAATCCTCCATTTGCATTGCCTGTAGCCACATGAAAGACTACTTTTGAGACAGTCAGAACTTCCTACCATCTGCGATTTGATTTCTAGACCGCATCATCAAATTACAATAACTGAGCATATCAGATCAATTTACCCAAATGATAAAATCTATAATGGTAGTAAGGTTCAGTTGGATCTCCCCAAGCAAAGGAAATCATTGCACTATGTTTTGAGCTTTTCAAGAACTGAGAAATCAAGTTCTTTTAAAAAATTCTAGCCAATTGGAGATATCTTATAAATAGATTCTGATTTCAATAGTGCAAATCGATAATATAACGTGAACAGTTGCAATAAGGATGTTTTGGTTCCTATACCCCATCTTCTTCAGTTCCTAAAATGGACAAGATGTCAGTGAACTAGATACACAAGCTGCCTGCAATCCTTTTCTCTCTAAAAATATGCATCTACATGACCAGAACGTGAATCCTCCCAAGCAAGTGAATACAAAGCTAGAGGAAGATGCTCATTCCAACCAGGAGGAAGATGCTCATTCCACTTTTTCCTCAACTGCAAGTGCAAAATCAATCAAAGATTCTAAGGGCAAGTCTAGTAGTGCTCCTTTTGGAGTTGTTTTCAGCTTTAGATGTAATGAGAGAGTAAAACATGATGTGTTTTTCACAAAATTAGAGGAAAAATTGAATGCAAAGGAAGCGGAGAAAAACCAATTGCAAGTTAAACCAAAGGAGCTGCAAGAAGCTGAGATAAAGATGATTAGGAAAAGTTTGACATTTAAAGCAACTCCCATGCCATCATTCTACCATGAAACAGCTCCACCGGAGGTTGAGCTCTAGAAGATACCTCTTACCCACCCAAAATATCCCAAGTTAGGGAAGAGAAAGAGCTATGCTCATGTAGAATCCGAAATTGATCCAAATCAAGTTTTGTAGAACATCTCGCTTTAATTTGGACTAGAAAAAGAGCAATGGGTACGGGCAAACATGAAGACAACTACAGATAAGGAGATGGATGGAAAGAGAAATATTGGGAGATCATTCAAAAAGGCATCTTCTAAAAAATATTTACCGTAAAAGTCCAGTGAAAGACCTTTAGCCTCAAACAAGAAATTTCAAACAATCCAAAAGACTGACCTGTTGATGAATCTACCAAGGATGGTAATTAAATCACAAGCACTGATTCAAAAAATTATTTTATCAGAAGTGACATAAATGGATTAACTATGCAGAAATTTGAAGTTGTTGAAGATCAAAAGGAAACCAAACCTTTAGATGGGAAGATTGGAATGGAAACACCACCAATGATAGAGACAATGAAACTTTGCTGAATTCTGAAGTTGTTGAAGAAAAACCAAATGGGACTGAACCTATAAGTAGGAAGAATGAGATTGAAAAGACTACTGAAGTGAGCCTAACTATGCAAAAGTATGAAGTTGTTGAAGAAGTGATTGAAGCTAAAATATTACAAGGGAAGGAGGAGATGCCAAAAACTAAGGTTTAGGGTGACATATTGGAGGATTCAGGTTCTCTTATTGAACTTTTGAAGGTGTGACATATTGGAGGATTCAGGCTTTGTTACAGGGGTGTTAGCTAAAAATTTGCAGGTTACAGATGGCTTGCATCTGGAAAGTTAATCACACTCCCATGTTAATCCACGTAAGGGGTGGATCCAAGCAAAAAAACTGATATGAAACAAATGGACCCCAACTCTGTTTGATCATCTCAACATGGTTCAGCTGAAGAAATGAATGGGAAAAAGATACAACTTAAAGCTATTATGCCCTACTTCAAGAATTCAAAGAGAGAGAATGGAAGAACTACCCCTTCAAAGAAAATAAACAAAGGAAACGATAATATGATTTGAACTATGTACAGTCGTGATTTGAGTTCTTGGTTACTCTTATAAAATATCTACCTATATTTTGGAGTGAGTGGAGGTTGTTCCCTAAATGTCATTCTTGCAATCCTTGTCAAGGACGTCTTCCAATGGTTTCAGTGTTGATAATAAAAGACTTTTTACTGCATTTCTACTACAATATTTATTTTTGTATTGATAAGGTTTGTAGTTGTGCAGGTTGAAAGAAAACAACAATAATCTGTAATGTGAGAGTGTGTGTACCTCCTGTTTCAAATTCCTTATGGGGAGCAGCATAGTTGAAAAAAAATAAAAAATTTGAAGCACTGAGTTTGTTGAGGGTGTATATATATATATATATATATATCATACTTGTAATTACACAACTTTGTTTCATAGGTTCGATTGCTGGGTAATTTTGATCTACTATACTTGTTAAACTATATAAAACATTGATTCTACTTCCATTATTAGCTAAAAAAAGTTGTTTTGGTTCCTAGCATGGTACATATTGGCTAGCAAAGTCCTATCAGTGAGATTTTGTTAGTTCTAGTGACATGGAACATTCTCCAAACTTTATCCCAGCATAAATGACTTGGAAAGTGGTTTTTGTTGGAAGGATTCCCATCATGAGATAAGCATGCTAACCAAGTGCAAATACTGGGGTCAATTTTCAACATGGTATAAGAGCAAGGTCTAGAAATTGATTGGCAGTGACTAGCAGATCTAAGCCAAAGTGAGGCTTGAAGAGAGGTGTTGAATCATCGCAACATTAGCCCCTAAATGACAGTCAAAGGCCCCTAAATGTCTCAAAATCCCCATGGTTCTGAAAGAAAATTCACAGACCACCTTCTTCTAGTTTTCAACTTCATTAAACCTTAAAAACCATAAACAAATGAACAAATAACCAACAATAAAAATAATGAAAGGCTTTCATTTCAATTACCAATTGAGAATTCTTCCTCCATTCTTCAGAAATATCGACCTCTCCTTCATCGATCTTGGCCAAGAAATCCTTAGGATCAATTCCATCCACCATGCAGCTGACGGAGAGGCCTTGTGCTTCAACAAGGCCTGCAACATGATGGACACCTTTTGCTACCTTGCTTTACTTCAAGCCTAACAACAGACCACTGAGTCATTCTCAATTAAATATACTAAAACTGTTTCGTAGAATAGAACAGTATATGTATCAAATATATCTCATCTTTTTTTAGGAAACTAGAAATGAACTTAAACACCAAGAAAGGCAGAAGTTACGTTTTAACAGTATGCATCGGCTGAGTTGGGGGTGCAAGTAGATCATGAATCTGCTCATTGTTAACTTCCAATACGCTTACTGAGATATCATATTTAAATAATCCATTTCTCTCATTAGCTACATGAAAGAGCTCCTCCAATGTTCGATAGTTTACTCACCTATTGTCATGTGTTCCCTCCATGGTAAATGTCTTCCTAGTTCTAGTTTTCCCATATGCAAAGATACACACATTATCCCCATCCAAAAGTGACATGAAAACTAGTGCAGTATTGGAAAAAATAACCATTTCCCATGGAAATACCTCTAATCAATGAATTTGTGAACTTATTATTAATAAATTTCAGATCCAAAAGATATTATTTTGTACATCTTACCTTGATTTTCTTGATTAGTAAATACTAAATAGTAAAAACAAAATCAAATTTGAACACTTTCTTTGAAGAACCATTAATAGGATGCTCAGTTCATTGTCTCTATTTGTATCAAATTCTACCACTAGAGAAGCTCTCGCTGATATTTCTCCATCACTCAATGAACAACATCTACACAATGCTATGAAGTTTCCTGAAAAACACAAGAAAATCACATTATCTCACCTACTAATCCTTGTGTAGTGCATAAAAGGACTGCAATCAACAAGTTGCCTGTAAGATTCAACACTTTATTTTAAAGTTTTTTTCCTTTACATTGTCTCTTTGTTGAACTTCTTCTTGAGATCTTCACACTGCAGAACTTAACAACTTCATAAAAATTAATAAAACGTTATCTCAAAAATAGAATATTTATCACACTTACCCAGAGATTGCACAATAGATGTCATCCCAGCAATGTCAGGGATAGCACTGACACATTTATGTGCCTCTTCCAAAAGGTTATCATAATCTCTCTTTAGTATTTGCTACCAAGTATTCGACAAGATTATTCATAGAATATCTGACGAGGTGCAGTACAGGAAGAAGACTCAACTTAAATTTGTATGCTAGAATTATTCAATACCAAAGTTATCTGAATTTTAGCCTGCACTTCTTCAACTGATGAAGCCCCAAGAAAATTATGCCTTTGATATATGTGTTGAAGCTCACTTAATTGAGAAGTTTATCCTTTTATATCTTGGTCGGTAACAAGGAAATTTTTGCATCAGATAATTCCAATTCGTTGGCTTATTAGTAATAAGAAGAAAAATATCAAATTGTTCCACCTAGACATTCAACATGAAATGACATGTTATCGTGTTCAACCCTCAGGTTTTCGTTTTGACAATTAGGCTCATTAAGGGACATCAAGGCCTTGTGGCATTCGTTTTTCTTTAATTCATACTCCCTAGTAAGCTCTTCAACCTTCCTTTCGTACTCCGCTATATATTTGGAAGTTTTCCTTCTAATCTACAAACCGATCAACAGAACTAATGTGAATCCATCTCAAGAGTATTTAAAAGAAGTATAAGGATGGTTCTGCCAACATCTCTCAATACGTTGTGTTCCCATATTTCGTAAGTCCTAGATAGGGAAAATTTTAAGAACCCCCCCAAATTTAGATGTATAATAAATGGGCAAATCTCCATGGTATATAGGAAAAATGGAAGGCGATTTTATCAATAATATGATATGTATATATAATTTTTGGCGAATCTCACACCAGGCATGGCGAATATTTTACTCAATTATAAAATCTTGTGTTTATTGAATACACAAATGAAATCATTGAATTGCTTTAAAATATCTTTTGAAATCAAAATTACCGAAATTACATATCGATAACCTAGTGGGTGTAGGATAAAATTCACCCATGCCATTCACAGAAAGCATAAGAAAAAACCTAATACTATATATAAAACCAAAAAAAATTCAAATTCATCACTTCTAGGGTCCTCGTAACCACCTTGCCAATACACAAGTATGTTCCTGTTTGCAATTAGAAAAATTACCCAAATTACAATCTGTTTACTCCAGCATATGTTGGAAAGTTATAGAAGGATGACTAGTGCATTCAATCCATTCCTTTTAGCCCTGGATTTGTTTCAGTTTAAAACAGAAGTATACAAATATACTTGTCCAATGTCTATGCTTTAACCATTCACCTTAAGATTTTTTTACAATATAATTTCCTAAGTCTATTTAATATCTTCATTATCATAAAAACCAACCTATATCCATCTTAACTCCACATCTACCACTCTTAGGGGGATGAAATCTATTTATCCCTCTGAGCACTTGGTAGACCCAGAATTAAGATGGATCTAAGATGATAGAATTTCCCCTTTAAATAGTCTATGCTCACATGAATACCATGATATTACCATGGGTCAATACCATGGGTTATCATAAACTTGGAGCTTTAAAATTACTATTAGTAATTTATAAAAATTAATAAAATTAATAGTTGATTTTTATTTTATTTTTTATTTTAACCAAGCTAAAATCTTTAACATACATTAAATTACAACATCCATTTTTACTCTTGATCGGATCAAATATTTTTTCACTCTATGCTAGTTTGCATATCACGATATTTGATACCTCTTGGGGGTTAGTAGATCTAGAGTAAAGATGGATCTATGCTGGTTTAATTCCCCCATTTAAATAGGCTACATTCCAGGTGAATACCATGGGTCAATACCATGTGCCATTTTGGTGAATAACATGAGTCAATACCATGTGCCATTTTTATTTTTATTAATACTAATATTAGGGTTAATAATGTTTTTTTGCATGGTATTAATAACAATCTAGTCCATTGTATTTGTCCCATAGTATTTTGCCCATAGGTTTCACCTAAATATAACGCATTTTTTGAGTGTTTGTAAATATAAGGTGACTTATGGAGTAAATATAAAAAAGTGTTTTATTTGTTTACCATACCTATCGTTTATTTATATTTTTATTAATTTACCATACCTCTTTTACAAATATGGTATTTGGCCCATAGGATTCACTTAAATAAAACCTCTTTCTTGAGCCTTCATAAATAGAACGAGGGTTATGAACTAAATATAAAAAGAGGTTTTATTTATTTACCATGAGTCTAGTTTATTTATATTTTTATTTATTTACCATACCTTTTGAGTAATTATAAAATGACGTTTTATTTATTTACCATACCTCCACTTTACTTATATTTTTATTTGTTTACACCCTTGCATGTATATAAGGTGACTTATGGAGTAAATATAAAAAATGTTTTATCTATTTACCATACCTCTCATTTATATTTTTATTAATTTACCATACCTCTTTTATAAATATGGTATTTGGGCCTTTTGCCCATAGGATTCACTTAAATAAAACCTATTCTTGAAAATGGGCGAATGGATTAACTTAAATAAAACCTATTCTTGAAAATGGGCAAATGGAAAGTTGTAACTCCTAATTTCAAGGGCTAAATTTACCTTTTTTACCCTCTCCCTTAAAATAAGGTGGGCTATTTGAGGTGATTTGTAAAAATGTACTATGATACAAAATATTCGCCCACTAAAAATTTAAAACCCCTTAAATCCGCCAAAGGTCGCCCCTAAAATTTTCTATGGTCCTAGATATATGTAATTGAGAATTCAAAAATCCTCCATTTCCATTGCATGTATCCATATGAAGACTACTTTTGAGACAGTCAAGACTTCCTACCATCTGCGATTTGATTTCTAGACCACTTCATCAAATTACAATAACTAAACATATCAGATCAATTTTCCCAAATGATAAAATCTATAATGGTAGTAAGGTTCAGTTTGATCTCCCCAAGAGAACGAAACATTGTGATGTTGTCTGCGTTTTCCAAGAACTGAGAAATCAAGTTCTTTTAAAAAATTCTAGCTAATTGGCAATATCTTATAAACAAGTTCTTTTAAAAAAATCTAGCCAATTGGCGATATATTATAAACATATTTTGATTTCACTAGTACAAATCGAGAATATAATGTGAACAATTTCTATAAGTATGTTTTGGTTCATATACCCCATCTGCTTCAGTTTCTTAAAGGGACAAGATGTCATTGAACTGGATACACAAGTTGCACGCAATCCCTTGCCCTCTGAAAATACGCATCTACATGACCAAAATGTTAATCCTTCCAAGCGAGTGAATACAAAGCTAGATGAAGATGCTCATTCCAACTAGGAGCAAGATGCTCATTTCATGCTTTCCTCAACTACAAGTGCAAAATCAATCAAAGAATCTAAGGGAAAGTCTGGCAATGCTCCTTCTGGAGATGTTTTCATCTTTAGATGCGAAGAGAGAGATGAGAAGCTTAAAGTCTTTTTCACAAAGTTGGAGGAAAAATTTAAAGAAAAGGAAGAGAAGAAAAACCAATTGCAAGTTAAACCAAAGGAGCTGCAAGAAGCTGAGATAAAGATGCTTAGGAAAAGTTTGACATTTAAAGCATCTCCCATGCCATCATTCTATCATGAAGCAGCTCCACCAAAGGTTGAGCTGAAGAAGATACCTCTTACCCACCCAAAATACCCCAAGTTAGGGCGGAGAAAGAGCTATGCTGGTGTAGAATCTGAAAGTGATCCAAATCAAGTTTGTAGAACATCTCGCTTTAATTTGGACCAGAAAAAGAGCAATGGGTACATGAAGACATGAAGGAAACTACAGATAAGGACATGGTTGGAAAGAGAACTGTCTGGAGATCATTGAAAAAGGCATCTTCCAAAAATATTTACTGTAAAAGTCTAGTGAAAGACCTTTTAGCCTCAAACAAGAAATTTCAAACAATCCAAAAGACTAACCTGTTGATGAATCTACCAAGGATGGTAATTAAATCACAAGCACTAATTCAAAAAATTCTTCTGGAAGAAGTGATATGAATGGATTAACTCTGCAGAAATTTGAAGTTGTTGAAGATCAAAAGGAAACCAAACCTTTAGATGGAAAGATTGGAATTGGAAACACCACCAATGATAGAGACAATGAAACTTTGTTGAATTCTGAAGTTGTTGAAGAACCAAATGGGGCTGAACCTGTAAGTAGGAAGAATGAGATTGCAAAGACTACTGAAGTGAGCCTAACTGTGCAGAAGTATGAAGTTGTTGAAGAACTGATTGAAGCTAAAATATTACAAGGGAAGGATGAGATGCCAGAAACAAAGGTTCAGGGTGACATATTGGAGGATTCAGGTTCTCTGATTGAAACTTCTGAAGGTGGCAACAACACATCAGGCTTTGTTATTAGCATCTTAGCTGAAAATGTGCAAGTTACAGATGGCTTGCATCTGGAATGTGAATCACACTCCCATGTTAATCCACATAAGAGGCAGATCCAAGGTAACAAAACTGATATGAAACAAATGGACCCCAACTCTGTTCAATCATCTCAACATGGTTTAGCTGAAGAAACAAATGGGAAGGGAATTAAGAATCCTAAAAAAGAACAACTTAAATCTATGATGCCCTACTTCAAGAATTCAAAGAGAGAGAATGGTAGAACTACCCCTTCAAAGAAAATAAACAAAGGAAATGATAATATGATTTGAACTATGTATAGTCGTGATTTGAGTTCTTTGTTGCTCTTAAAAAATATCTACCTATATTTTGGAGTGAGTGGAGGTTGTTCCCTAAATGTCTTTCTTGCACTCCTTGTCAAGGACATCTATGTTAAAATTGGAAACTAGGGCCAAATCCCACTTTAGATAGCTCCTTTGAGGAAGATAATTATGGCATTGAATTCCTCTTTTCGAGAGGACCAAAATCGACCTAAAGATCATCAAATTTGGTTAAGGAGAAGTGTGATTTTGAATTTATGTAAAATTAACAAGGTTAACCTCCTATATGTCAGCTCAATAAACCCCAAGAGTCACGTCTCTTCAACCACATCGAATTGTATATATAAAGGAGCCTTCTCCCTCATTTTGGACACAACAACTCACTGGAAAATATGTTTGTGGTAGCCGCAGGTCTGAGGAAGGATTATTTGTGGGTTATCTTCTGCTCTAGGGCTGAGTCTCTCCAAGTAGGACAGCCGCAGGTCTGAGGAAGGTTTGTTTCTGAGTTATTCTCTACATAAGGGCTAAGTTCCCTCAGATAATCAGCCACAGGGTTTTCAGGACTATTTTTATGGGTATCTTTGTGTCTCCATCAAGGTCACTTCAGAGGAGCTTTGTTTAACATTTTGGGCTCATTATGTTTGGGTATCTCTATCCTTCAATAGGTTGTAGCCCTAGCTATGTGCTCCAGGAGAGCCACAGGCCTTGTCAATCTTAGACAAGGGTTTGGAAGGCTGATAGGAGGCTGCAAGACTTAATTTCTTGGACAGGGGACAATATCATTGCCCATTCTAACAGCTATTCAGAGGAAAGGTGTTAGAAGGAAGGTTGTTGTGTGAAGGAGGAACCCTCATCAGTTATCATTCCTACACTAGCCATTGAAGTTTATACATGTGCAGATCTGCCTGAGAAAGGAAGGTTGCAACTAAAGAAAGGATCCATGAGAAATGGAAGAAGGATGTGACCATTTTCCATCAAACCCTCTCCAGGACTCCAGAACATAGAAATTTCATCATCAATATTTGTCTTTCCAAAATTGCACCTTTCAGCACAACTATGCATCTAAGTGAAGTATCATGAGATCTTCTCATTGGCAAGTCATTTTGACCTTAAAAGTATTGTACTCTCCCTCTGTTGAACATTTGATATTAATAATGGAATAATTGATTAAGGGTTTTCCCCATCTTCGAGTTTTTCCCTGGCTTGAGCCATATCCGTGTGTACTCTTGTCTTGGCTTGTCCTCTGCATCTATCTTTTATATTTTTTCTTTAGTTACTGTCAATGTGATATTATGATATTATGATAAGAAATGAATTGATAATTGGGCTAATGTGGAAAATTGAAGTAACTGTCCCATGCAAAGAACATGTTAACCAAACTTAACATGGTATCAAAGCACAGGTAAGGACAAGCCCAAGAAAGGAACAATCACTAAAAGAAGGTTTTTGACAAGTCTCCATGCATTCGTTCCCTACAAATATGAAGGTAAGGATTCAAGAAGATCTCTCAAATTAATTATAAATAGAGTGAAGGATGAAATTTATGTACCTGTGGGAGAAATTGACGAAAATCCAATTAAATTTTTGTTAAGGCAACGCTCGGGTTCCTTTAACTTTATTTTATGTGAGGGATTTTCGCTTCGCATTAATTCTTGCTATGGGAGAGATTGACGAAAATCCAATTAAATCTCTGTGAAGGAAATTCTCGGGTTCCTTTAACTTTATTTTGTGTGAGGGATTTTCACTGGGCATTAATTCTTGTTGGCTGGTGTCTACATACCTATCTAAAAAAGAAGTTGTTGCTAAACTTGGGTATTGTTGGAAGGATGTTTCCAAGTTCCCAAGGAGGAAGCTCAGTTCTCTGTTAAGGAAAAATTCTGCAACTTGGCAAGTTCCCTGCGATCATGAAGTAATTTATTATGGTAGCATGTGCTATTCTACTCTAGGTATTTTGGGCCTCCAAAGGACAGACCTCAGACCTACTCTTAGTTTCCTAAGTTTGTATTTGTCAGGAGTAGGTTTAAGAACAAAGATGGTGGTCGAAGATATCTATTCATCCCTCTAAGAAACCTTGTGCAAGACCAGGTTATATCTAGGGCTGCTTATATTCTAAGAATATGCAAGTTAAAAGCAATAAAAGGGACAAGGTTGTGCCATACCTTTTCTTGAAGTATTTCAGCCTCTTTGATCAGTTCTTGAGCATTATAATTTCAGCCCTTAAAGAAGAAAAAAAGAGGCTCATTGATCATTTGTGGGATCTCTTAAGACCCACTGTCGCATCAAGGCACTCTTGTATTTTGTTTACAACACAGTGATTATCCAAAGACTTTCGCTGAGGAAGCACCCCGATCAATTCGTCCCTCCTAATACTCTTAGTTATTTAGTAGCAACATTAGACCGTTGATATCTTGTGAAGATGGAAATTTGTTTAGTGTTCGAAATTAATCCTATGACAATTTTTTTTATTTAAACTCAAAGGATCCCCTTCATACTTAGAATCATTATTAAATGAAGATCTAATCAGAATCTTCAACCTTAGAACTTTAATGTCCAAGAAAGCTCTTAGATCGTCAACCTTTTAAGAGTTGAATGAATATAGTTCAGTATTGATTCTAAGAGACCAGTATGAGCAGAACCATGTGAAAGGCATTTGGTAGAGACAATATTTTCTTAATATTAATGAATACCTAGAATACACAGGACCAATTTGTTAACAGAGCTCATCATGGCCTTTGTTTGTGTTTTGTATGTGGCTTTCTTTTAAAATACTAATGTGATAGAAAACTTCAGGCTATTAACTTCGTTGTCTATCAAGTGAAAGATCAGGTCCTTAAATAGATAGTCCATAAAGGCCCATCAATATACATATACCATTTCTAGAGAGCTTAAAGACTAGAAATTAGAAGTTAGATAGAAGGACGTCAATTGGAGCCCTATGAAGTTGGTGGCCAGCCCATCAATATAAATATATCATTGCAAGAAATCTTAATGACTAGAAATTAGAAGCTGGACAGAAGGACGTCAATTGGAGCCCTATGAAGTTGGGTGCTAGCCTTCATAAGACAATTTCTTCCACTTTATAGATCAGTGCCATGAAAGGTATAATAAGAAAAAATAACTTGTGACATAGTAGATAAAGGAACGATTATCTACAAACACTATGAGATCATTAGTTAAGGACTAATGATTAGTAACAAATCTATGTTCTAACCAATTGTACAACTCTCTTTCACTTTCTTGATCTTGTCCATAAGTTTGTGCATGGTGACACCAAGGAACTTCTTCAGATTATTCACCTGCTACAAGTCTAGGAGGAATATTTATCAAAATTTGAAAAGAAAAGGGGGGGAGTGTGGGTGGGGGGGGGGGGGGGGGGGGGGAGGGAGATGGGGTGGGCGGGGGGGAGGGCAGTGAAATTACTCACTATCCTTTGCAAAAAGGAATCTTCAATTTAGAAACTACTCATCGCCAATATAGTAAAGGCCATCAATTATACTCATGAAGGGATTATATTTTAGGGATGCTTATGGATAGTAAGACAGTGCGCCTGCATACCCTTATGTGTGGTCTATTTTCAAACAAAGATCTTACTAACAATGGAATCTACAATCAAGTGAAATAGTTCCAATTTCAATGATGAAGTGAGTGAATGAGTAATGTATGAACTCTGATTGATATTGGGTTATATGGTTGTGATCTTACTGACATCAACTTAGTACACCTGAAGCATGGTTCTCCTAACATCTTGTTAAAAATTGAAATAGAAAGAGAGCATAATAATTCAAGGTCAAAATTTAGCCTGAATCTCCTAAGGAGGAATAATATTCTAGAAAGTATGAAGACCTAGAGATGTTAGTCCACGATAGAACTGTGTAAATATTCTTGGTTACCTTCACTATGTGTGGCTCTATCCTGTATATGATATCAACATCATTTATTCTCTTCTTTCAGTCTAGTATTTTGAACAATTTCGTTACAATCCTATTTCTATGGTTTTGTTCACAATTGAAGTTGCGAACAAGACCGCTTATCTTTTGGAAAGTTTCCTATTAATAAGAAGCTTTAGTGATCTACTAGAAATAGATATTACAACACCTTAAATAAGAGGTACAACTCCCCTGAAATTGTAACCTCATGATAAGTCTCATCTCTCATTTGAGAAGATCATTAGAAGATCACCTTAAGAGGGAGTCGTAAAGTCCCCAAATTAATATCAGTTGGTCACATTCTCAATATTCAAAGGATCTATACAGCTATTGATGTTGCCTCTCATTTATAAATTATATGCCTTGATTCAAAGACATTTCATGGACAACTGCTCATTAAAATAAGATGATCCATAATTCATCACAGGAATTTGTTGGGTTGATAATATGGGCACATCTAAGTGGTGTATCTCTTGAGGTCCTCCTTTATATCTACAAAGTAGATGGATCTCATGATGAGCAAGTTGTCAGATGGACACTTTTCACTTTGGAAAGACAAGCTTAGGCTTGTGATCTTCCTGAGAAAGAAGGAGTAATCAATATGTTTATTAAAAGATATATGTTGTTGGGTAAAGCTATGAGGCTTCCATTGATGATCCAATCATCAATATCATCACCTAGATCTAGTCTTAATTTTTAGAAAGCAGCCTGGCTCTATCCCCTATATGAAGGGATCTTTGGATAAGATGGAACATTGAGCTTTGGGGGCTCCTGAAGGCTTGGGGTACTTATTGAACTATGTGTGACCATAAGGTGAGTGGTTCACCTTCCCCTATAGGTGCACAGTGAACAAGGTGAGTGGTTCACCTTCCCCTGTGACAAATGACATGTGTAAAATGTCATGTGTGTAGGGTATGTGATTCATCTTCCCCTACTGTTGATGGCATATGCATAGGATGAGTGGTTTACCTTCTCCTATGGCATATGAGTAGGATGAGTAGTTCACCTTACCCTATGGCATATGAGTAGGATGAGTGGTTCACCTTCTCCTATGGATACCCTAGTGAAATACACATATAGGCATCTGTTGACATGTTGGTGTGACGTGGTTCATCCTTTCCCCACATGTAGGATGCTCATTCCCTACGATGGTTGGTTGACATGTCGGTGGGATGTGGTTGATCCTTTCCCCACATGTAGGATCCTTCCTAACATTTTTTATTTGCATGCATGTAGGACGTGGTTCATCCTTTCCCTACTCTTGGTGTTTGGCATGCATGTAGGTTGTGGTTCATCCTTTCCGTATGTATGATTGTAATGTGGGATTGTAGGATCTGGTTCATACATGAATCCATATCTGATTACTTAGAACACTTAATGACTATGTATTATATCTCATAGGAGGCCTGCAGTTATGACAGCATGGAGCCATTCTTTTATCGTGGAATAAGGCCAACATTTAGAGTGCTACATAGAAATGTGGCTAGGTCTCTTTTAGACCAGCGTGTACACCTCTCCTTACTCTGTGTTAGGGTTTTCCTCCTTCATGACTATGTTAGGCATTTTTATGATTGTGATAAGGTCATCTCCATAGGGATGTTAGGCATTTATTGATCCATATCCATGATTCTTCTAGGACAAAGCTTAGGTCTCTCTGCATTTAGGTCATGACAACATTAACACCCTTGTTCCATGATTGTGTTTAGGAGGCTTCAACATTAGGGATTGATTTCCATGCCAGCATAGGTGTTTCTTCATCATAACAATAAGGCTTCTTCCATGGCTGCATTAGGTTTCTCCATTAGGGTAGTGTAGAGCCTTCCCTATCACAGCTTCTAGGGCATATCCTGTTAGGGAAACATATCACCTAGGGCACTCCCTCTAGATATCATCTTCATCAAACCAAAAACAAAATGAAGAGAGATCACAAGAGTGTGTGTGTGACAAATAGCTTCAAGTCCTCTTCTATTTATACTAAAACGTGGAGGATAGGTGGGGGCAGTTTGGTTGTTGACTGACCTTGATGAATTGTCCCATAACATAAATAAATTCATATCTCCATGAATACATGTCAGAATCAGATGATCTTTAGATCAATCCTACACCTCTCGACGAGAGGAATCCAAGAAAAACATTAGTTTCCATAAATAAGAAGACCCACATGGAGCTTGGTCCTAGTTGCCAATTTTAACAAAAATCCTACCAGACATGAGGTTAACCTGTAACCAACGGTAGTAACTAGTCTCATGTATGGGGCTAAGGCTAGATGCTTCTTGAAAGCTCATGATCCTATTGTTTTAGCCTCACTAATGATAGTAGAATATAATAGCTTTCTTGCAAATATTAAGTTGGTTGAAACCACCTTTTGGTCTTGGAGTATGAACTTGAACTCTCTCTGGTTGGCTAGGAGCTTATTTTTTTCAAATGTAAGGAAAAAAATTAACAAACCAAAACTAAAAGGCATTTGGAAAATGTGGGAATCTATCCCCTTATGGACCACTAGTGGATTATTTCATGTGACCAGCTTGTTTACACAAGATGATATTGCTACACAAAACGTTCTTCAGATTGTATCATACATAAAATGTTTTTATTTTAGATAATTTTATAACTATGATATCAAATTAAAACTAGCAAATCAATCCATGTGTTAATCACATCATAACATTTTACATATACTAGCAAACCTCATTACCTCAGTACATTGGGTAATGTGTTCCTTGGAGAGTGGGAAGAGACTCGAGAGCCAATGGAATCTCTCCAATCATTCCAAAACATTCCATTCATGCACTAATGAGCATAAAATGTTTTTATTTTATATAATTTTATAACTGTGATATCAAATTAAAACTAGAAAATCAATTCATGAGTTAATCACATCATCACATTTTTCATATATTGGAAACCTCATTACCTCATTTGTTATAGATACGACCTGCAAATATATGAAAATATAAAATATGCCCTAAAATAACAAGATAGAAACAGATAGAAATACTTCTTTATTGATCAAACCCTTGAGGTAGGGTAACACCATACATTTGCTCCTTAAGGAAGGAGAACACTCCACAATTCATATGCTTGTCCATACAATATTCCTTGTCCTCTCTCAATGGGGAGTCTCTAGCCTCTGTATAGGCCTCATACATACAATACCATGGGTCATTACCATGGTTCCCTCAATACCATCTATCTAATACAATGTGATTATTACGTTATTGCTAACTACTTGTGGTCCCTTACATGATACATGTCAACCACTTTATTTATTACTATGGCCCATCCCATTATTCCCTTGGGTACCTCCCTCTGTACCCCATACTATCCCCCTAGGTATACTACATTCCATCCCCCTTAAACATGTTTCGTCCCACAACATAAGAAGAACACAAATAATAAGATCTACTCAAAAGAGTAGTCCACTGGTACCATGCACGTGCATCTAGCATTCCAAGAGAAAATTGAGCCCTCGATCTAGTTGGTGCCTCACTCGCTTGAGATGGAAGTTGACCCTGACGGCTCTTCTGTGTTGGTGTGTTGTGGGTGGATCTCCATTCCTCTCTATCTTTCATGTAGGGGTTGTTGTCTTTGTTGTTGATTCGTTTCCATCTTGTAGGTTGTTTTCTCGTTAGGTGATGTGGGTGGTGATTGCTAGAGTTGTAACCAATGGTGTATCTTTCTTTAATTCACCACCTAATTGAGCCTGATTGGTATCTGGTACATGTTGTGGCGCCTCCTGTTGTTTCCTATCTTTTAGTATTACTTCAACCACGGATTCAACATCTGATATATCAGTACCTGTAAAATTTTTTGCTTCAGCCTCCTTGGACTAAAAATGTTTATTGATGGAAATATCCTGTAATGTAATTCTCTTCCTTTTATACCAGAGCTTCAGGAATTTCCTTTGTACATTAATATTGATAGTACCAACATATTCCATCCAAGGGTATCCAAAACCAACATCCACATTAGCCATATCTGAAGCATAAAAATAAGAATGCAATACATACTTATCCATAGAAATCTTCAGACCTTTAGAAACTTGCACCTGCTCATTATTAACCTGTGTGTGCTCCATTTGTTTAGCTGGAATTTGCAATTTTTTTTCAAAATTAACATTTATAAAATGTTGGTTGCAGCTAGGATCTATAGACACAATGATATTTTGCTTATGAATATATCCATGAACCTATAATAAGGAGATACCAGTATAAAATATCCCGCTACATGTCTCATTCCCCTGTTTTCTAGCCTAAGGCCATTTTTCCACAAGGAGTTTTTCAAATTCTTCATTTGAAAATTTGAACTACTCAATGCCAAGTGAGTTCCACCATATGGTAGCATCTTCTTTCAAATTAAGCCATATGAAACTTTTCCAATTTTTCAGATGGTTTTTCTTGAGATCTTTTATGAATTCTTCAATAGTAGAACCATTATCTTTCCCTGTAAAAAATTGCTTGCTAGAAGCCATGAGGGTTTTGAAAAAAAAATCACTTACTTGGTGAAAATTTAAAGTGGCCACCGCTTGGTTAATATTGCTCAGAATCTCTATTATGACCTTTTTTCGAAAATGAAACAATCATTCTGCATCTTCCCATGTCATAGAAATCTCGATCTAGGCACTGTAATTTTAGATTTGCGCTGCAACTGTCTCACCGCCACAAAAATTTATAAAGAAAGAGCTGGTTTTAAATCAGCGATATCTCCCTCATCTGGACCCCGATTCAACCGATTTGTTTTTTGAAATTGGGTAAATTTTCCCAAAGAACCCATATCTGTAATTAGATTCTACAAATTTTTCACCATAATGTATATATTTGATCTGCAAAATTGCCGGTCCAGAACATTTTTGCAACAGAATTGATTTTTAAATCAGTGATATCTCCCTCATCCAGACTCCGATTCGAACGATTTTTTCTCTTAAACTGTGCATTTTTCTGCAAAGATCCCATATATGTAATGAGAATCTACAAATTTTCCACCATAACATACAGATATGATCTGTAAACTGGCCACCCTAAAAAGTTCCTACAAAAATAAAAAAAATCTCTGCTTTGCCCAAGAAAGTGCTTTGATACCACTTGTTATAGATCTGACCTACAAATATATGAAAATATAAAATATGCCCAAAAATAACAAGGTAGAAATAGATAGAAATTCTTCTTTATTGATCAAACCCTTGAGGTAGGGTAACACCATACATTTACTCCTTAAGGAAGGAGAGCACTCCACAAGCCATATGCTTGTCCATAAAATATTCCTTGACCTCTCTCAATCGGGAGTCTTTAGCCTCTATATAGGCCTCATACATACAATACCATGGGTCATTACCATGGTTCCCTCAATACCATCTATCTAATACAATGGGCTTATTACATTATTGTTAACTACTTGTGGTCCCTTACATGATACAGGTTAACCACTTTATTTATTACTATGGCCCATCCAATTATTCCCTTGGGTTCCTCCCTCTGTACCCCCTACTATCCCCCCTAGGTATACTAAAGCATCTGATTAAATCCCTTCAATAACGAGACTTGAGTTATCATTACCAGGACTCAAAACAGTGAGCCTCTCCACAACACCATCATCTCCAACAAATGAAAGGTGTAGATCAGAAGAAGGTAGAAAAGCTAGGCTGAAATAACCTCCGTAGCAGAGTAAAATAAGAAGGAAATCCTCAGTACATGCTATTGAAGATATCAGTTATTATACATCACAATTCAAATTCTCAAAAATAAAAGTTTTGTGCATTGAGCTTCTTACATGCTACAAACTAAACTGACAGCCTAATAAATATTATCCTCTCTTTAACCATCAGGATTTTCATATAAGGCTAGATTTGAAACCTGGCAGGCGTAGATTCAAACCTAGTAGCCATAGATTTTGGGCTCTCGTAAGATTCAAACCTGGCAGTCGTAGGTTTTGGGCTCTGAAAATTTGAGCAAGAGTAGGGTTTAAACCATTCCACTGAAGCTGAATCTTGAAATTGACCCTTCTGTAAATGTAGTACATCTCATCGGTGTATTTTGGAGTGAACATACTCCATCTTGTGCCTGCCATAACATCAGTGAACTTGTCAATGTTATATATGAATTCCTTGTTCAGCTTCAGGCTCAAAGACCCAAACCCAATCTTTATCCCCCTCCCAAAATTTAAATAATAATTACATGGGGGAAGTGGGAGGCTAAGGTTTTCAACTCTGAGGAACCCTCTATTCAATTTTGTGAAGCCATGTCATTCCTAAAGCTGCACATCTGTGAGATGAGGAAGACACAGTTGTAGAGTCCAGATCGTGCGCCCTAATGTCAAGCGAAGTCTAGAGGCATGAGAGAGAGAGCCTAAAACGTCCATGACCTGCAAACAGTGGCGAGGCTGGGCCTATCCCTGTAATTCAAGAGTGAAAAACATACAACCACACTTTGGTCAGAGATTGACTAATCTACCTCTCACTCCTCTTTCTTTTGAACTGTCTCAACATTTACCTTAGCCTGCAGGGTTTTCTCTTGACCCTCAATTCATTGTGTTTGTTTCCCTCGCTATGCACAGTTTCTGAGAAGTTGACACCCCATCAAATTCATTTAATAAATTATAACTAAAACACATTTCTCTTAAAAAATTTACACAATTTGTAAATGTGAGCATTAGTTTCATTTTTTTACTAAAGGAGAAAAGAAATATAAAATATTTTGATAAAATTTTAGTAGTCATTTTCTATATATATATAATATGAAAATAACATTAATATAAATATGTTCCTAAAAGAAAGATTGTTACTCAAAGTATTTCTCACTCTCAATTCATTATAAAATTTTAATAACTATCTTCTTTATAAATATTATTAAAGTAAACAATTTACATTAAACAAAGGAAAAAAAAAAATTATTTTTTAATGATGTCAAACCAATTCTATTTTTTAATGATGTCAAACCAATTGGTATAGATTAGTCTTAAGATTTAATCATAGCACAAGTGTATCACATTGTAGGGATGATTTTTTTCCCAACCCATGTAAACAATAAGAAACCAATAATGTTATTTGTGAAGGGCTCCAACTCAATGAGAATATTGAGTGGCTCACTCAGCTAAGCCTCAACTCAACAAGAAACACCTTTTTCACAAGTAATTATAACAATTGTTAATATGACATTGATACCAATAATTGTGTAGTGAGGGGCCTCTAGTTGCAACTCCATATTTCAGGCCTCTAATTGCAACACCTCTCCAACTTGATACAAAAACCCACAAGAATTCTTCTTCTTATAGAATCTTCAATTGACGAATTCCAAGACCTAGATCCTTGACCAATATCCCCTCCAAGACAAAGTCAAAGCCTTCTCCTTGATGTGCTTCCCTTTCACAAAGTCAACTTTAGTCAAACTCACTTTATAATGGAAGTAGTTTCTCCTTCAACCTCTTTCTTGGCCCTGCAACTTCTTAACTACACCTCAATCTTATTGCAGAAACCCTAGGCCACACGTGTGAGTGAGAATATGGAGAAATTGTCCTCTTTTATTCTTCGCTTCGTGGGATACTTCCTATTCAACAATTCAACCTACAATATGAACTCTTTGTCACCCAAATTCAGTCCTCTTAGAGTGTGTGATTTTTTGGTCTTCTTGTTGTAGAGAGATGCCCTAATCTTTGCATGTGTGAAGGATTTTTTTCCCTAAAACTGATAAAAATATTCTTCACTCTTCCTTATTCCTCCTTTGTTGGGTATTAGGCTCCTCCTTGTCTCTAGATCAAACTTTTGTGATGCTTGAGTGAGTCCTTTTTAGAGAGGTTGAGTCCTCCTTTATATAGGTGTTGTTTGGCTCCAAAATAGGTCGAATTCACTAGCAGGATGACTTGATAATGCATATAGGACAACTTGACTTGTCGCTTGTATATTTGGTCTTGGAAGGGTTTCCTTGACAATCTTTAGACTCAAATAATTTTCTTACAATATGTAGCATGCCCAAATGGGTCATTTATACATGACAATGACTCATAAACCCTAGAATCTCTCAATGGGAGGTTGACCTATAAAATAAATTCCTCTTCAGCATGAAACCCATGCCTCAAGAAAACAATAACAAATTTATTTTTCTTTTTACATCGAATACATAAAAACATTATTACATATGTCATTATGAAGACCGAACCTAGCTACATATTTCAACACTCCCTCTTAACTAGGGAGGTATTCATAATCCATAAAAGGTACTTGGACATTCTTAATCTGAAAAATTCTCATAAGAAGAGTCTTATTGGTAACCCATATGTTTAGCATCATATCCTCCAACATTGTCACATAGCAAGGCCTTGACTAACAACTCTATCTTTCCACAAAATCATAGCACAATACTGGAGATACCAATGATTAATAGAAACCATCATCATTGTCTCTCTCAGAACATACCCCACTTGGGTTCTCTTAGAGTATGTTCCACCAGGACTATTCTTGTCTTGGATTCCTAGTCAAAGAATATCGGTCATTTATGACTACTCTTATCTTGGATTCCCTACCACATCCTCAAAGAGTATTAGATGCCATATGCTTACCCAAACCTCCTTTCTTTCTTCCCAAGTGAAGACAAGAATGATGTGTCTATCTCTCCCTCTCAACCATGCAGGATATACCCATTCCAATGAAGGAATGTACCCATTCCTATAAAGGAATGTACCCAAGCTCCCTCTTAACTAGGGACTTGTCCAAGCTCCCTCTTAACTAGGGACTTGCTTACAACAACTCTTTAGGTGGAGATCATGGAACAATCAACTACTTATAGGGCTCCCTCTTTTGATGTCATTAATTTCATCTTCCTTGATATGGAGCCTTCATCGTTGGTACTTCTTCATAGGGCATAGACCATCCATCACTTTCATTCATGAACCATGTCAGTCATGCCATCCTTTCTTTCATCAAAAAGTGATCCACTAGTTCATATATGGCCTTCCTTCATACCTTGCTACCTTCTTCACATCATGTTTCCTTCAAGATATTTCATCCATCACATGAGTACTAGTTGTAGGTAACATCCACACCTTGTCCTTTGGTAGCCCTGTATTAACCTATCCAGATATTTTTCAAAAATGAAAATCAAATTAACATTACCTCTGTGATGGTCTTTTCATCATGACATCTACTTGTTTGCATCAACATCCTGCATACATATTGACACGTCTCCAAAAATATATTAAATGTCAAGGGTCTCCTTATTTTCCAGACTTCATAAGACTCTTCATATATTTTCCATGGAGATGTCATGGTCAATTCTTCTAGTCATCGAATGTTGATTTCCTTTTCCATGTGGCCATAGTTTCATTTTTCACGATCTCTTCTTCCTTTCTTCACATATTAACCCTGGAGAACTTTCATCCTTAGTTTATCCTTTATTATCAACCACCTCATATTCCATATGACGACATATTATGTTTATTTCATCTAATCAATATGTGAACCATACCTTCATGCATCCTTCCAAATGAGGATATCCCTTTCTCTTGATCATGCTTATGAGGTAGAGAATTTATCCCTGCAATCATATGACATGACTCAATTTTATCAAACACATGCATACATACCTCATTTCTTCCTTTTGATCATCTAGACTTCCTTCGGTAGCTTTCTAGATTGAAAGTTCTTCAATCATCTTGACCTTCTTTACTCTCTTGTCATCATACCATCATCCCATGAATCCCTCACAAGGTGGAATTCCTGGTGAGACATTTGCCTTTTCCAATGGGTGAATCTTCCAATGAAGATTCCAATAGAGGATCTTGATTATCCTTATCTTGCAAATGCTTCTTTTGAATGATGTATGACGAGCTATGTACTAGATGAATTTCTTCTATCCATAAGTACTACTTATGCTTTCAATTAGGTTACAAAGAGCTCGTTTCCAGTATAGGTGACTACCATAGACTTCTACTTCAGCTCTTTTCCAAGCTTCTTATGATGTCCCGAGCTCTTTATTTATATTGTATGCTTCTTATGATGCCATATCCTAACATGTTGCATCCTATCATGCCTCTAAGGTTTCCTACCATGATAGCTATACAAGAACTAAAGAACAAAGACTTGACAAGAACTAGGTGAAGAAGATCATCTCAATCATAGTAGAGATCCTTTACTTCTTCCTTCTTGGACATCTTCTTTTCAGCTTCTTCCACTTCTTTAGTGATATGGGCTTCTTCCCTTCCTCTTTTGTTGTTATCCTTCTTGAGCTTTGGACAATCTCTCTTGTAGTTCCCATATTCATGACATCCATAGCATTGAACCGTCGACATGTTCTTCTTCTTTTTCTAAGGACCAAGCTTCCCTTTTCTTCTATCAATGACAGAAAATGCTTAATCTTTCTCACTTTATCCTACATCATTTTTTTCCTTCGACCTCATTTCTTTGATTTTTCATATTGACTATAGCTCATTGAATGGAGTAGCTTCCTTCTTCCCATAGATTCTTGATGTGAAGTTGCTCCATTTCTCTGGTAGTGCATTGAGCACTATGATAGTCATTTCCTTGTGAGACATTATTTCTCCCAACTCATGGAGTTGGTCTCTTATTTCTGACACCCTCATAAAGTAGAGGTTATTCCTTCTTCTTTTGATATCTTCATCTTGTATAGTTCTTTCCTTAACGAGATCACTTCTCCTGCGGTGCTTACAGAGAGGAATTTTACAAGTTTGTCAAATATTTATTTTAATGTTTCTAGTTTTGATTCATAAGGAATGGGGGGATCCTTGATGGATTATATCAGAATCCTTTGACCCCTTACTTCCCCTTTCATGTAATTTTTAAGAGCTTGAGATTCTTCCTTTGGAGGTTTTGTGATTGAGCCCTTAACATGTTCCACAACTTCATTTCATATGAGGATTAAATTTGTCATCTTCTTCCATGCAAGAAAGTTTTATGACCCAGCGAATTCATTGCTCTCCTTTCAAAAATACATCTTGATAGATTTAGATGTGGGCATAAAGATACTTACTTTTGAAGATACTCCTTGATGACAATATCTTAAATCTGCTTCCTTCTTTCTTTTGATGATGATATGATAATAGAATATTTCTTCTTGAAGAAGATGTATTCCTTCAAATAGTGATCCTTGTCTTCGAGGGAGATCACATTGACTTCTTGATGATGTTAACAACTCCTTTCTTGCTTATTTTGGATGAGTATACTTCAAGATGTTTTGATCTTCTATTTGAGTAGAGATAAGGGTCTTTTGAGATCTTCTTCCTTGAGATGATGATTTGAGTGAGGTTCCCAAGAATGCTTCTAGTGTGGGCTTATTCTTTGATCGATGTAGGTTTTTGACACTTCCTTCAAGATGATGATGAAATCCTTGTCTTTGAAATGCCTTGGAGATGAGAGGATCTTCTTGATGCTTTGAAGCCCTTGATATTCTTCTAGAAATTTGGTTCTTGAGTGTCCTTTATTGAACTGCCCTTCCTTAACTTATCACCTTAGCTCTGATACCATGTTGAGAAATCTAGGGGTAGCGAGGGGTGATTTCTCTTCTTGATAATTGCTTGTGATGTGTTTTTAATTTCACTTTTTTAGCTTATTCTTGTACTTATTATTATTGATGTTTTTCTATTATCAAATAGTTACCAAAACATATAGAACAATGAGACAATAAGACACAGTATGTAGGCTATCATCCAGGGCCAAAACCTCTCCAACTTGAGAGGAAAACCTATAATAATTTGTCTTCTTATAGAACCTTCAATTGACGAATTCCAAGGCCTAGACCCTTGACCAATATCCCCTCCAAGACCAAGTCAAAGCCTTCTCCTTGATGTGCTTCCCTTTCACAAAGTCAACTTTAGTCAAACTCACTTTCTAATGGAAGTAGTTGCTCCTTTGACCTCTTTATCCACCCTACAACTTCTTGACTGCAACTCATCCTTACTACAAAAACCCTAGGCCACACATGTGAGTGAGAATATAATGAAATTGTCCTCTTTTCTTCTTCGCTTGGTAAGATACTTCCTCTTCAACAATTCATCCTACAATATGAACTCTTTGTCACCCAAATTCAGTCCTCTTAGAGTGACTATAATTGTTTTGGTCTTCTTACTATAGAGATGCCCTAATCTTCACACGTGTGAAGGAAGTTTTCCCTAAAACTAATGAATAAATTTTGTGCTGTTCCTTCTTCCTCCTTTTCTAGGTATTAGGCTCCTCCTTATCTCTAGATAAAAATTCTGTGATGATTGAGTGAGTCCCTTTGAGAGAGTTCGAGTCCTCCTTTATATAGGTGTTGTTGAGCTCCAAAATAGGCTGACTTCACTGGCAGGCCAACTTGATAATGGATATAGGCTGACTTGACTTGTAGCTTGTATATTTGGTCTTGGAGGGGTTTCCTTGACAATATTTAGACTAAAAAAAATTCTTACAATATGTAACATCCTAAATGGGTCATTTATACATGGAAATAACTCATAAACCCTAGAAGCTCTCAATGGGAGCTTGACCTATAAAATAAATTCCTCTTGAGCATGAAACCCATGCCTCAAGAAAACAATAACAAATTATTTTTCTTTTTACATCGAATACATAAAAACATGATTACATATGTCATTATGAAGACCGAACCTAGTTACATATTTCAACACAAAGATAGTTGAAGAACCATATTTTCCAAAGATAGATACAAATGTACCACTAGCAAAGGCAGGTGTATCTATAGGTTGACTTTTGATTCCTACAGTCGAGGTGAAGGTAAATAAGGTAGGGTGACTGGTATGGAAAAAAATTTTGTGTCCAATAGAAGTGTTTACTAAGGGTGAGTTGGAAATTCTATTGATATTAGTCTCTTTGGATTGGTTAAGGGACATTCTAATGGAGAGGGATATACCTACAATTTATAGTTTGAGAGGTGATGATGATGCTGGTAGATAGGAGGACAAGCCATTAAAAGATACAATTGAGAGCACAAGAGAGGTCACAGAGACACTACCTCTTTTTCCACTGACCTTGGAGAAACTAGGTAGAGAGGTAATTCCATCTTGGTTAGTGGCTAGATATAGAGAGTATATAGAGCTTAGGGAGAAAATTGATTAGGATCACATTATGATGGATGAGACAAAATATAGGCTAGGAGAGGGCCATCCAAGTAAAAACTATCTATGCATCTCATATGTAGTTAGTATAGGTAATGTCATATTGGAATCTTAGTAGACACACATTTTTGTTCCTGCTAGGAAATATGACACCTACACTAGAGGATGTAGACTAGATCATGGGTATTCATGTAGATGGTGCCATCATAGAGGCTAAGGTGTTTGACTAAGAAGAATAGATTTCATGTGAATTAGAGGTAATCTATTGACTCTCTCCACCCATAGAAAATGATAGCTCTTCTCATTTTATAGCTTGCCTTGAAACCCTATGGTGACTAGGTCAAGACTTGAACAATCCTCTGGTGGAACACCATCTCTATGGAATTTGTGAAGTTTGAGCTTATGATAAAGTCCAAGTCTGATTTGTGATGAATTTTGAGCCCATTCTGAGGGTGAATTTCAAGCCTTTTCTGTGATAATATATGAGCCCATTCAGAGTTGAAATCAAATTCTATTATGTGGTGAAGACCAATATTTTTGGGATAGTAAAGAAAGCATAAATTTGGCCCTATTACAATTCTAAGTCAAGACTTTGATCGAGTTCATTGTGGACAGTTGAAAGACAATTTGTGGACAACTTTTGGAGGGTTGACTTGGTATTTGTTGGACACTTGTCTATCTCACATTATGAGAGAGAAGGAAGTTATGTGTGTCTTGCATGTTATAGATTTTCATGCAACATCCTATTAAATGTTTCAACATGTTGTTTTGACACCCATAAAATGTAGATTGCTTATCATTCTCTTAAGAAGGGTATGATGTCTTACATCCTTATAAGTGTAGAGATTTTCATTGGAATATGGCTAGGGAAATGGAACAAACTTCTACTTTGTAGAAGTCCTTTTGTTCAATCTTCTACTTTGTAGAAGTTCTCTTTCCCAAGCTAGTTGGACTCGTTAGCTTTGTAGAAGTTCCAAACTTTAGTGATACCATATTTCACTAGTATTCTCTAAAAATGACCAATGCCAGGATTATCACTTATTGATCCCTGGACCTCTTCACCTAGTATTCTAGAAATGTATTCATTTATCGACCTCACCATTATTGAAAGTGAAATTTGACATCACTCTTTTTCATCTTTTTCATGCAAATTTCACTAGATTCCAAGAGAGGTGTCTGTAAAAGGATGACAAGGACCAAATATGAATTTCTTCATGTTTGAAACACCCAATTATGTTCATAACATTAGTTTTTCAATGAAATTTTATTCCATCTTACTTCACATGGGTTAATATGACAACCCAACAGATTCAAAAGGCTCATTCCAGTTAAGGGAATTGTATGGACTTGATCCATAAATTGTTTTTGAAATGTTATTGTCCCATTTGAGAAGAAGCCTTGACCACTCTAAGGCTCATTCCAGTTAAGGTAATTGTATGGAATTGAGCCATAATTTTTTTTTGAAATGTAATTTTCCCATTTTAAATGAAGCCTTGACCACTCTACCTTAGAACTACTTCTCATATAGGTTTCATTCCTCCTAAGGGAATTCCTAGCTTGTTGAAACCTGCATTGCTTCTTAGCTTGTTGAAACTTGCATTGCTTCCACTAGACATTATCAGTCTTTGTGCAGCGTAACTTAGATGTTTTTTACTTAATCATACTCCATATCAAATTACTTCAACTATCCAAGTTACATGATGGTTAATGAACAATGTAACATGTGCAAATTCCAAATTTTACATGTGTCCCATTTCCAAAGCTTATGAAGTTGATCTGAGCTAATGAGGAAAATCACATGGAATTTTTGAGAAGTTGGAATATGACCAAGGATATATTGTGTATGCATGAAAAACATGACCTTAGTCTAATCATTGAGAAATAATTGGATCCAACATGGATGGAAACTCGCTTGAAATTTGACATAGAAACATTGTTTTGAATGATCACTTCAAATTCAGAAGATTTGTAGAAGTGTTTATGTGGAATCATATTGTATAAAGCTTTGCATCCACATATTTCTATAGATCACAATCATTTCCCTATATTTCTTACTTATTTTGGTTCTCTAATAGAATGGAAAAAGTTTATGGGATTGTCAATTTTGGTCAATTGCAATAACATTCTAATAAAAAAGGTAAAAACTTGAATCTATGATCTTCTCATCTTTGAGATACTTCACAATGGTATATTTTATTATAGATTTAATTTAATGGCCTTGGCCATTGTCTTTAGTCCATTGAAATTATGGATATTGGATTACATAGTAAGGTTTTGTCCTACTTTGTGGACCTCTTATGATACTATGAAATTGTATCATAAGAATATCCCAAAACCTAAAATTAGAGAGTGTAGGATACTGGGCATAGTTGGATAAAACAATGATAGTCCAAATGAAAAATTAGAAGTGCCTTTAAATATTATATTCTAGGATAAATGACTCTTAACCATAGCTCATTGGTCAAATATTATCTTCATTCTTCTTAATTAACTGATGTCTTGTCTAGTTGCAAGAAAGAGGACAATGAAGTAAATGGATTCAAGGTGGCTTAATACTTTAAAGAATATATTTCAAGAGAATTTTCATTACTTTTTGTTGGTTAGCTTTGATGGAATGGGGAATTGCTAAGATACATTTAGATGATTGGAAAAAATGAAAAAGACTTTATAGTGTCACTTGGCTTATTTGTATTTCTTCCTATAGAGAAGAAAGTATAAATCTACATTCAAATGAGGACTCTATCAAGCTACAATTTGGAGAGAGAATGCCATATTAGCTACAGATGAGACCATGGATGAAATCATTTTGAATATTTAATGTAATACCAGATGCATTATAATCAAAACAAATGGAACATCCAACACCATGGTTAAAAGTTCTTTCTCCACATGGAACATACTGTAACATAATTTGCTTCTTTATGTCACTTTCCTTTATACCAAATTCTACTTCCAGGGTCTTCCATGCTTCCTAGGAAGATGTAGTTTTTTCTATCTTGCATAAGGAATTATCATCCAATGCATGTTTTATAAGATCCAATACTAAGGAATCACATACTTCATCATATGGGTTATTAGACCGATACTCAATCAACTCTTTACATCAAAGGAAAGTTTTCATTTTGACAGTTCCCAAAAATTAAAATTTTTACTTGTAAATTTTTGAAGTGTTAGTAGATATATCTTGATCCATTCATCCTCGAATTGTTCTACTTCATCTACTTGTCTTTTAGATGCCCTGATTATTGTGATAACCTCTATGATCTCTTTGAAAAACTTTGGCTCTTCCTTTCGATTTCTTTTCTCAGTTTTCTCTAGTATTGCTTTGTGACCCATGATTGTTGTCTTTCTTTTGTATTTTGTCTTCTTTCCTTATTGTGTCAGCCTTTTAGAAATGAAGGTCACATACACTTGATTATATTTAAAACTAAGCATTTTAACCTTCACTTTAACAGTGGCTCCCAACAACTACTAGCAACTTTGCTAAGCTCTTCTATGCAGATTATTATGGAGGCTCATGGCTACAAATTACAGTGGAGACTCCTTCTTTGGTCAGTGGTGGTGGCTCTTTCCTCTTGATATGGTTGTGGCTCTGTAGGCTATTCACCCTAATCTTTTAGTAGTTTGGTTTACAAACTCTCAATGAGCTCTAGTTTATACTTATGGACCAATGGATGCAAACTTTGATTTGCAGGCTACTAACAATAGCCAAGGCTCTTAGTGGAAGTAGCTCATGACCTTCTTAACTCCTTTGGTTCTTTGAAACCTTGATCTGATACCACTTGTTATTTAGAGGCATAGATAAACATGCAAAAACAAGATAAATAAGTACACAAGCTTATGCTTTAATAAATAAGTTCTATTCATTAATTATTCTCTAATATACATCCACCGAGTTACTGTAATTATCTCTTCTTACTTCACATTACAATGACCCAACCATGAGTATATAAGCACTAAAATTTCTAAATATGGAATCATGCAAACTCTAACTTTCTTTTCCTCATGAAAACTATGACTTGACACTTTAACTAAACCTTTCTAACTTCACTTTAACATAAATTGACATTTTTCTTTTCCTTAACTTAAATTTTCTTGACAAGGCATTAACTTTTTATCCCTCACTCACTTGACTTCTAATATTAGGCTTAACTTGCTTTTCTTCACTTAACTTAACTCTGCATACATTGCATGCATATGAGAGTACTTACTATTTCTATCAAGTGAAACATTTTTTAATCTATGACAAAGTTGTGATCAATGACAGTAAATCAAATAGGAAATTTGGGGATAGGTTTGTATGAATTGTGTGCTCTTATAATTTTTGAATTTCTATATGAGACTAGATTTCACTTGGTTGTAACACATTTGAATATTTGGCAATTGTTAGGCCAACTGGGTTGTTGATTCTCTAAGACTATCATTCATATCATTTGCATATTGCCTATGTTAAGGCATAATTGTATGGAATGATTATCTAGCTACTTCAATAAGTGTTAAACTTATGAATTTTAATATTCGGTAAATATAAAAAAGTGAGGTTTAGTATGGAATCATGTAGTTTCATATTGAGAAAATCAATGAGTGAAATGAGTCATGATGAACCACAAACCTATAGTGATGGGTCATCTAGTTTCGCTAAGTCAACCTCCGATGTGGGGGACTATAGGGGCATGACAATGGCTTTTTAGGTTAAATTAAAGTTTATGCTAGAGGTACTCTTTCAACTGCCTTAATAATTTATTTAAATATATCTCCATTAAATAAGGAAGATAAATCACATAGTTGTTATTTCCTAGTTTGAAATTATAGCAATTACTAACATTACATGGTTTCTCAATAATCCATTCATGGTTTTCTAATTAATGGATGAAAATCTTTACCAAAATCTTAATACCTAAAAATAAATTAATATAAAGAAAATACTCAACTATATATATACATATAGGAAGGATTAAAATGCATATATAGATGAATTTTCATTTTTGTTGCTGATTGGATATATATATATATATATATATATATATATATATATATATATATATATATATATATATATATATGTGGTTTCTTACAAATTTATATCAAAGTTTTAGTTGAAGTAGTTTAAAGATTTTAATATATATATTAAAAATAAAATAAAATAAGCTCATGGAGTGTTTGAGAATCACCTTGTTATGATGTATTATATAAAAACATGAGATTGAAGTTCAAATCCTTGTAACTTAGGCCAACCAAAAGTTATTAACTTTAATCTATTTATTTATTATATTTTTAGAATGTGGTATGTATATTGTAATTGTTTTGAAATTAAATTATCTTCAATTTATTACTTTATGTAATTTTTAATATATATATATATATATATACTTAAAAATGAAAAATTTGTTAAAATTATTCTAAATTTCAAAATGTTATAATTTAATGAAAAAATAATATGATTAGTATATTCTAATTTTATATTTAACTAAAAAAGATTAATGAGAAAAAAAAATATAATATAAAAGAAAGAAATCGATATGATTAAATTTCATGCTCTTTGTATATCTATTTTCAAAAATAAAAAATATAATTATCCCTTATCCACTCATGTAATCTTTGTGCAAACTTTCTTAATATAGCGATAGAGAAGTTTCCTCTGATCGTATGAGTAGAGATCGAAGGGACAAAAGTGGAATTGAGGTCCCATAAATCTTTCCATGAAAAGTTGTCGCGTTCTTGAGAGTTGGCTACCCCCAAAAAAAGAAGAGCCCAACAAATTTCTCTCTTTTGATGATGATGATGATGATGATGGTGGTTAACGTCCACTGAGACCAAATTGGTCTATCGGACCTACAATTTTCTTAATTTTTACTTGTCTGGCTCCTCGTCTTTCTTGGCGAGATTGGTGTTGTAGCTTTCTTTTTTTTCTCTATGGTCTTCCAACTTCCTTTATCTTGCATCTCCTTCATCTCTTCTGGTTCTTGGAACATTGGTGTCTTAGCTTCGCGATCTATTGTGTTCGTTCTTTTGAAGATAGTCGGAGAAGAAGTTTGGTCTGGGAGATCTGCTTTGCTGTTAAATGAAGATTTATTTTCTGAGTTATTCGAATCCTCATAACCGTTGATTTGCTGGGGCGGGATTTCTCCTTGCTTGTCTTGAGAGTTGTTTATTTCTTCCCTGCTTTCTTGTGACTCAGAGTTTTCTCTAGAATATTCTTCTTTGATGACAGTGTAGTGTTCTTTTTGTGCTCCTTCCCACCATGTAGATCTGTGGTGGTTTTTTCTAGCAAAATTTTTCTCAGAGGCTTTTGGGCAATTTTTGGCTAGATGCCCTGTCTCAAAGCAGGATCGACATCTGAAGAGGACACTTTCATAATCAAGTTTCTGGTTCCACACATAGTCTTTACTTGTTAGGTTTATTTTAGCTGGGAATCCGGCGTTGAAGTCCATTTCCACACAAATGCGTGCATAGGTGGTTCTGGCATATTCCTCTGTTTCTGGGAACCTGCAGTAGAATTTCCCAATTGCATTTCCGATGGCTTTTAGTGAGGAGAGATTCTAGAGATGCAAGGGTAGGCTTGGCAATCTCACCCAAACTGGTGCTGAGGTTATCACTGCTGTAGAGGGATCGAATGATGGGTCCCATGGCTTCATGAATAGGCCTGATTTTTCCCAAAACCAAGGGCCGGAATCTAGAATACATTGTCTGCTTTCAGGATTTTCAAAATCTACTATAAAGAAACCCCTAGCACAAGGGTAGATATTAATTTCGTCAGAAATGACAGGCTTCCATACCTCTGAAATCCAATTATGGAGTGCTATCAGCCGCGGCCAAAAACCATTGAACCGGCAAATTAGGGCACTTTCGGAAAACTTCAAAGCTTCATCGAGTGAGGCCTGGACCACTTGGATAGTGGGAGCTGGGGCTTCACTGACGATATGGGCAGGAGATTGCCCTCCAGAGGCGGGTGAGCCACCAGTGATTTTTGCGAAGCTCGGAGCCATATTTTACTTGCCCGTAGAACCCAGCCTTAGAAAAGATAAGATTAGATCTAGATCTGGCCGCAGAAAATTAGATTGAGCAGCCTAGATCTAGATCTAACCGTAAAAAATTAGATCTAAAACCTAGAGCCGCGTAGAAGTGATAATGCCGATATAACTTTCGAAGATACCTGGAGCCGCAGAAGATACCTGGAGCGGCGTAGAAGTGATAATGCTGATATAACTTTCGAAGATACCTGGAGCCGCAGAAGATACCTGGAGCCGCAGAAGATACGCGGAGATGCCGGAGCCGCAGAAGATACCTGGAGCCGCGTAGAAGTGATAATTCCGGAGCCACAGAAGATACCTTGAGCCGCAGAAGATACGCGGAGATGCCGGAGCCGCAGCGAAAAAGAAACCTCGGCAAGCTTGCAGACTTAGGGCACATGATCATCATCAATTTTGCAGGTGTTAGATAATTGTCTTAAATTATATGGTTTTTCTTAATTGTTAACTGTTTTAAATGGGTTTCCTCTTAATTTCCATTGTCTTAAGTGGCCATTGTCTTAAATATAAAGTTCTATCTTAAAATATTTCTATCTCAAACTCGTAAAGTTTTCTTTTAAAATGTTTTTGTCTTAAAAAAATTTGTCTTAAATATAAAGTCGTCTTAAAAGATTTGTCTCAAAACTATTTTTGCCATAGAATATTTTTGTCTCAAACTCTTTTTGCCTTAAATATAAAGTTTTGTGCTAAAATATTTTTGTCTCAAACTCTTTTTGTCTTAAATTTTATATTTAAGACAATTCAATTGATATTAAATTTTACTATAAAATAACTAAATAAAAAATGATTTTTTAAGACAAAATACTTCTTTTGTCTTAAAAAATGTCTCAACGGCTTTATTTATGTAGTAGTGACCCAAGGGATTGATATTATAAACCCAAGGGATTAATACTACGAAGGGAATATAAAATCTAATGTTTTTTTAGTAATAACCCCCTCGGTTAATATTATTCCCTTGGGTTTATAATGCCTTGGGGTTTTAGTATTAACTCTTTGCCTTTATTATTATGTTGGGTTTATAATATCAATCACTAGAGCTTATTAATCCAAGTGTTCATATTGCTAGTGTTCATATTTATATTAGATAATTTCAAATAGAATAATAATAAATAAAATTTAATATTAAATAATAATGATAATTATAATGATAATAATAATATTTTTATTGTAATATTATTTTTTTGGTAGATACAAATGGTGTATTTATCAATGGTAAATACAAATAAAGCCTTCAGCTATATCAACTTCATTAATATTTTTACCATAATTATACTAATAATATATCTCAATGTAAAAAAAATTGAACATATAATTTATAAAGAAAAATAATAATCATAATATAATTGTACTAATATTATTAATAACTTTTTTTAAATACTTAATTCCATCGTAATAAAACTTTATAATATTTACTTAATATAACATTATATCTATATATCTCAATGTCAAAAAAATAAACAGAAAATAATAAGCATAATATAGTTGCCCTAATATTATTAATAATTTATTCTTTAAATATTTCATTCCACCATAATTGAAATTTATATTGCAATTTTTACTTACTAAAATGTTATATCTATATATTTCAATGTAAAAAATTTGAGAAAATAATAATTCATAATATAACTATGCTAATATTATTGATAATTTATTCTTTATTCTTTAAATATTTGATTCCACCATAATTGAAGTTTATATTGCAATCTTTACTTAATACAACATTATATCTATTTGAAGCATAACGAACTAATTTTACTTTACATTGGTGTCTAGACAACTATCATTTATTTGTACGCACTATTATGCGTTGTATGATATATTTTTGAAGCAGGATGAACTAATTTCATTAACTCTAGTTGCTACCCAACTGTCTGTAATTTAGTTGTATGCACTAATACACTATCAGGACTAAGATATATCGGAAAATGAAAAAATAGGACCACACGCTGTTGTCTCACCGTATTGTTATCAACCCCAAAAAATATCTAGGTTTTTGAACGACTATCAAAACCCTCCACATTGCCCCTAGCACTGTTAAAACTGCTTTTCCTCCATTGGCAATGCCATGTGTTGCACGATCGTGGTTTAATTGTTTTTAGTAACCAGTATATATTTATTTTAAAGAAAGATCTAATATGAGTTGAGAGGATATTTTTTTTTAAGATTTTTTCAAAAATTTATTTTAATAGAAATTAGCAAAAGTTAACTTTGATAAGGGATAGGCATCTTTACACATTATACTGCTCTGTAGAATCAGTCTTTATTGAGCTTTTCTGTTCAATAATTATTTTTACCACTTGGACTTCACTGTTTTTAGTTCCCAGCATAGATCTGTTTTTATTTACCAACATAGATTTATTTTAAATACGGATCTAAAATGAGGTCAGAGGGATTGAGCCCACATTATTCAAATGTTTTGTATAGTTATTTATTTATTTTTATTTTTAGATTTTTTTAAAAAAATATTTTGACAGAAATAAGCAAAATTTCAAATTTGACTAGGGACAGACAGCCTTATACATCACACTGGGTTGTAGAATAAGCCTCTAAGTTCAATGAGCCTCTCTGCTCAATAATTATTTTTATTTTAATCTCTTGGGATTTAGTGATGATTACCAAAATGAAACAAAACAAAAACTATTCCATTCTAATGAGTATAGCAAATAGCTTCAATTTTATTCAAAATATATGATATTTAAATTTAATTTATTATTTATTGATTAGAAAATAAAAATTAATTTAAATATTTTTTATATCATCTTTAAAATAGTGTATCGGATGGTGGGTTAGACATTTAAAATATTCCTTTCAAATCAAATCATCTGCACCCATTTATATAAAAATAAAAATACCTCAATCCCAATTCCCAATTCCAATATATACTATGCTTACATATTAATAACACAGAAAACATGACAACATGAAACTTTGGGATACACCGCCCGTCATATGATAGCATAGTTGAATTCAGTATCTATAGATGTAGATTGGAGGGCGTCTAATTCCAATATATACTATGTTTACAGATTAATAACACAGAAAACATGACAACATGAAACTTTGGGATACACCACCCATCATATAGTTAAAGAATTCAGTATCTACACGTGGAAGTGTCCGATTTTGCAGAGGTGTGAGAAGTCGCAATCGCTGTATGAGACATGTGGAAAAGCCTGAACATTTGAACCGACATTAAGGTAGTCCAGTTATTTAGATTGCGATAGCCAACGATGCTTGAAAAGATGTGCAAGTGTTCGATTTTGCAGAGGGATGAGAAGTAGTGTTCATTGAATGAGATATATGACCAACCTCCATATGTATTATTAATTTAAAGCTGTCAGATTGCGCAGACTATGATAACTTCACGAAAATGGAGATTATTCAGAACATCGTAACTGCATGGAAAGTGAATTCAGTGGTTATAAGTTAGTCTGTCAGGTTGAGGTTTAGTGATCCACCGAGTACTGATTTCTTTTCTGTGGGTTTATGGTACATCGACTTTTTCAGATTTGCCAATCGGATTTATGGTACATCGACCTTTTCAGATTTGTCAGATTGATAGAAGTTTGAAACAGGGAGAAAATACAAATGAAAAAAAACAAATTTATTCATCAAAGAAAATGAAAATTTGATCTTCTTTCACTTGTACAAAGAAATCGAAATCTATATTTGTGAGTTGATTGAGATTACAAGGTCAGAAAATTTATATAAATAGATATAATATTATTAAAGATTAATATAGATTTTAATAATAAAGATCTGAAATTTATAGAAATAAAAATAATATTATTAAAAACCAATTTAAATCTTAATTTTAGTTTTGTGATTTATTAAATATTAGAAGAATCAAAGTTCTTAAAGTGTAAATATTTTCTCAAATTTTGAAACTTAACCATTCAAAGAGAGGTTTGTTTGGATTTAATCCCTAGTACATCCAGAATTAAAGGTATCTATGTTAAAATGCATTTAGATGAATTATGTTAATTTAATTATCAATAATTATTAGGTAAATGGTATGGATTTAAACTCTATGGAATATTCACAAAATATTTTTAGTATTAGTCATAGAGGGTAGAGATCTATCTCATAGTTATGTCCTTTTAGATATTGAATTTAATAAAAGAAATCAAAATGTAAAGGAAAATAATATAAACATAAAGCATAGAATAAACATTGGAAACGTAAAGGGCTTTCAATTATTGGAATGTTTATATTGGTTAGTGGCATGATCCAACAAAGGGTAGAATAGAGGGTTATCTAATTGACTTTCTATTTGGTGATTTTTCCCTCATTTGTTATTCCAAATGAGAGTGCCATTAATTGTCTCAATATTTATTAAGTTGAGGAGAAACAAAGCCTCAATATTAGAGTAAGGGTGGTAGATACTTCTTCTAGTTTCAACTAGAGAATAAATTAGATTGAATTATCCACCAATAATCCAATGATACAAATAAAAGTGCCATGAATATTAAAGTTTCTTAATGAAGATATGTTTTTCATCTATCCTATGGTGATAGAATCATCCTTTGAGATTCATATTAACAGAAGCTAAGTTGAGAGACTTCATTTAGTCACAAAAGGATGATGCAATAGAATGGTATATAGATTCCATAGAATATATATGACTCTAGCCATACCCTTGGAATCTAGCACCATCATTTATTTTTTAATGGGAAAATTTTAATTAATCTTTCTAACATTTCACAAGAACACTTGGCTTCTTGTAGCATGAGAATATCATGTGGTTTAGAGTTACATCTTGTTTTATAATTGCCTTTTCTTTCTTTTACCATTGGTGTCTTTGATATTCCATGAGATGATCTTCACTTTAAATTGTGGGTGGTGGATGGATGATAAGGATTTATCATAAGAGCATTATGACTAGTGTTTACTAGAAGGTCATGGATTTCATGTAACAATTGTAGAATTTTTTGTAACCTCCATGGTGCTTGTCTTCTCTTGGATTTTTTTAGGATTTTTACTGTATTTGTTATTATACCCAATCTTAGAGTTGGGATTTTGTTTGAAATATTCTCTATTTAAGCCATTTAGTTTCATTTTATTAGAGGATTTGGAGGACTATTAGGTCATGGATTTCCTGTAACAATTGTAGAATTTTTTGTAACCTCCATGGTGCTTGTCTTCTCTTGGATTTTTTTAGGATTTTTACTGTATTTGTTATTATACCCAATCTTAGAGTTGGGATTTTGTTTGAAATATTCTCTATTTAAGCCATTTAGTTTCATTTTATTAGAGGATTTGAAGGACTATTAGGATGTGCTATTCATAGATGGAGTGTATATGTCATCATTATTAAGCTAATACAATACATTGTAGAAATTTATCCAATTCTATATCCCACTATCCAAATATTCTTGGACATATTCATCCATTTATGTTCCTCCCAGTGCATTATTAAGGGAGTAGGTACTAACTCCATTATTTTTTTTGTTCTTAGTGTTATTATGCTCTTCTAGAGTATTAGAAGAAAGATATAATACTAAATTCAGATATGCTATTATTTGACCAGAGTTTTCCTATATTCCTCCCATTAAGATTTTAAAGACACATAACTATTTTTTTTGGAGCAGAAACTTGTTTTACGAATCCGATTTTTGTGCACTCTTGTTATGTTAGTACTTGCTCACAACTTTGATTTGCTCACAACTTTCATAAACCCTTCAATGTCATTTTCCCGTTAGTACTCTCTCGCAACTTTGAGAGAGTCGTCAATGTCATTTTCCCTTCCAATATGGATGGCTTGGGAAGACTTTTTAACAGACCAATTTTTAAAATTTCCCATATTCATGGTACTTTTGGCATAGAATGTGCTCATAGTTTAGAGCTTGGACCTAGTTTGAGTCTCGTTAACACACTAAAAACGAAGGCGGAATGGGTACTAAGATGTTCGTGTAGACAAATATACAAACAATGACAATATAATGGTGTTAATTGGTAAGTTCAATTTTGACAAAAGGTTCAAGGTTATTCACATTATAAGTATTTTTGAATCCCAATATTTTTCTCGTCCTTGCTGGAAAATTTCCAGAACAGAAAATGAAGGGTGAGGAGTTCCTTCCCCAAGGTGAGTTATATATTTTTTACTATTTGTTTTTGGTTACCACTAAGAAATTTATGTATCACATACTGATGTGACAGCTATTTAAGTCTAGATTTTGGTTGTTTTTAATCTAATTTTTCTAAATAATTGTGCCCCTGCTATTAATGTTTGATTTAGTTCGGCATGTTTTTTCTATAAAGAATTCTAACAGTAATTGGATTTCATGTTCTTAAATAAAATATGTTGTTGACACACCCTTATCTTGGTTTTTATTGAAATTCATCTTATATCAAAAATTTAACATCATAAAATCAACGTTGGATTCATGGATTTACTTTGCTAAACTATTATGTTTTGGCAAGGGGGTTAGGACTTATGACTTACCACGTGCCGCAACTCACTTTAAGCTACTGCTTATGAGTATGAATTTGTTACTGAAACTGTAGTTCGATCTTGATCTTGATCCGTGTCTTGTTCTTCACCACCTTAAACATCTGTTTATGCATATCAATCTGGATATGCTTCTACGTATGCTTATACAACATTTGTTCTGTCTTCGCTCAGCAACATCTTATGTGTATGAATTTGTTACTGAAACATCTTATGCGTATGAATTTGTTACTGAAACCACTCGATTTGGATCTGGTCTGGTTATTCACCACCTGAAACAACTCGTTATGCATATCCATATGGGATTTTAGGTATGGTTATACAACATATGTTCCGTCTCCCCTCAGCGACATCTATTTTGTAGACACCGCAACATGCAGAGCATCTGTTCTATAGACACCACAACAGCATGAAGAGTGACACATTGCAAGAGTGGCAATTTCAGTAATCCTTACCCCACGTGATATCAACGAGTTCAGCTTCATGATAAGTCAAATGCAATAAGAGATAGCATTTAGAAAAATGCAAGATAATATATGGTTGCAGGGCCTATGAGGCCAGATAAGACCATAAACAACTATGATCTAAAAAACTTTGTTTATACTCCATAAAGAGGCGCGTTCAACCAGGTGTAGATCGTTTCCGATTACTGTAGTCCCCGCTCCTATTGATGTTCAATTTAGTTCAGCATGTTTTTTCTATAAAGAATTCTAATAGTAAGTGGATTTCATGTTCTTAAATAAAATATGTTGTTGAGAGACCCTTATCTTGGTTTTTACTGAAATTCATCTTATATCAAAAATTTAACATCATAAAATCAACCTTGGATTCCTGGATTTAGTTTGCTGAACCATTATGTTTTGGTAGGCGGGTTAGGACTTACTACTTACCAAGTGCTATTCATGCTCGCCGCAACCATTCACTTGAAGCTAATGCTTTTGTTACTGAAACTACTATTCTATCTGGATATGTGTTTCCTTCTTTACCACGTGAAACAACTAGTTATGCATATCGATCTCGATATGCTTCTAGGTATGCTTATACAACATCTGTTCATGCATATCAATCTGGATATGCTTCTAGGTATGCTTATACAACATCTGTTATGTCTCCCCTTAGCAACATCTTATGCGTATGAATTTGTTACTGAAACCACTCTTCAATCTAGATATGGGTCTCCTTATTCACCACCTGAAACAACTGAAACCCTGTTAGATCTGGATGGGTCTCGTTATTCACCACCTGAAACAACTGGTTATGCATATCTCTTCTGTCTCCCCTCAGCGACATCTGTTCTGTAGACACCGCAGCATGCAGAGCATCTGTTCTGTAGACACCACAATAGCATGCAGAGTGACACATTGCAACAATGGAAATTTAGTAATCCTTACCCCGGGTGATATCAACCAGTTTGGCTTCATGATAAGTCAAATGCAATAAGAGCTATCATTTTATATTGCGAGATTAATGTTAGCATTAATACAGCTCCGGAAAAAATGAATGAGGAAGACCCAGAAAAATGCAAGATAATATATGGTTGCAGGGCCTCTGCCTGTGGAAGAGGCCAAATAAGACCATAAACCACTATGATCTAAAAAACTTTGTTTATACTAGATAAACAGGCGCGTTCAACCAGGTGAACTAATGTTAAGTACATAGTTTCTATGTTAATTACATAGTTTCAGATTGGATTTCAGAGATCTGTGGTTTGTGCTATTTGAATTTTTGATAGGAGAATCCACAGTAATGGAGTTTTTACACCAATGTTTCGAATCCCAAATGGGATCCATCATCAGGGAAAAGAGAAAGATGATAAGAGAAAGATGATAAAAGAAGAGTCAGATGGAGGAAATAAATACTCATGAGGGATGAATAATAAAGGCAAAGCACAGGTCGGCAAGAAAGATAAATAATGAAACCTAATTTTAATTTTTAATTTTTAATTTTTTAATTTTTTATTATAATTTTAATAAATTAATCTTATTTATTTAATAACTTTAAAACAAAATCTTTAAACTAAAATTTTTAATTTAATATAATTATCTAGAAACTAATGTATATAATGATATTAATATCAAAAAACTATAAATAACCTAAAATCCATATTGGAATTAATATCTAAAAACTAGAATATATATTAATATTTATATCATAAATCCTAATAAATAACATTAATATTTATATAACCTAAAGACCATATAACTTACTATTTATGTAACAGGATTACTATATAACTAAATATTTATCTAACATAAGGTCTATACAACTTCATATATATATTAGTATTAATAACAATAAAGCCTAATGCCTATATCAATATCTAAAAAACTAATATATATATTTTAATATCATAAACCTTTATATAACTTAAATTTTATATAAATTTATTATCTAAAAACTAATATATATATTAATATTAATATATACTATATAACTTAATGACTATATGACTATATAATTAATATATATGACATATAACTTAATATTAATATATATGACATATAACTTAATATTAATATAAATATGACTATATAATCTAATGACTAAATAACTTAATAATTTTATAAAACTTGATCACTATATAACTTAATATTTATATTTATATAACCTAAAGTCTATATAGCTTAATATATGAAATATCAATAAAAACCTAATATCTATATCACTATCTAAATAAATTAATATTAATATAACCTGAATTCTATATTAATTCACTATTAATTCAAAATTAAAATCTAGACTATATTAGAACATGCATTAATGCCTAAATTATATTAAAATCAAACATTGAGGTTATGTTAATAATTAGGCCTTTAATATAATATAAATAACCTAATGACAATATTACTATGAAAATCAAAACAATGCTAAAATCTATAATAATATTATTATTATTTAATATGTAAACTTATATTAATATCTATATTGATAACTATCTTACCTGTTAGACAACTGACGTTTCTTGATTTCGCTGATCAGGGGAAGCCAGCTTCCGCTAATCTCCGCTGTGTCTGTTCAGATTACAAGGATGCTTCAAGATTTCGAGGGTTTCTTTGATTTTCCGTTTATGATGCTGCTCTTCTCTTGCGATAATTGAGGCGTTTTCTAAGCAGATGTGGTGTTTAGTCTTTGAGGAGTGCTCTGCCAAGGCTGAGGTACGAGATCTTCCATTCCTGATATCAGCACCATGTTCTTTCAGTCTTGTCTGGAGGGAGCGACCAGTTTCACCTATGTAGCTTTTTCCACACGAACAGTCTATTTTATAGACTCCTTTGAGCTGCTGTTTATCAATATCATCCTTAACAGATTTTAAAACTTTGTCTGATGGTACCAGGAGCTGAGAATTGCGTTAGAATGTTTTTCTTTCTGAGAATTGCCAGATGGTACCAGGAGCTGAGAATTGCGTTAGAATGTTTTTCTTTCTGAGAATTGCCAGATGGCACGTACTAATAAGGGTATAAGTGAATGTGTAAGTGAAGTCCTATAAATTAAAAGGAATAAGATCCATTTTCAATGATTATTTCCCTATCCCTCTGGAGGTCAAAGATGTTTGTAAAAAGAACTCGGAGCCAAGCTTGATGCCAATACAATATATTGGTTTTGCAATGACTGTCGATGCAGCTTATGTTATCTTATTCCGTGTGCCATATATCGAGAAATTTTAAAATAACTGCATGATCTTTCATGAATTGAGCATAGTTCGCAATATGTTTGTAAAGTGAATCTGGAGCCAAGGTTGATGCCAATACAATTTTTTGGCTTTGCAATGAGTATTGATCCAACTTATGCGACCTCATTCCGTGTTCCATATATTGAGAAATTTTAAAATGACTGCATATCTTTCTTGAATTGAGCATAGTTTGCGGTGTGGTTTGATCATATCACATATTTAGATTTAGCGGTTGCTTGAGTTATGCCTTGCCCTGGTTTTCTGCATGAGAATATTAGGACTAATCTTCGTCTATTACAGCACCTATTCCATGACTTGGCGGATTGGAGACGCCATTAAAACCACTCGATGATGAATTACTACAATTATAATTGAAACCATTATTGACCTAAATATGTCTGTAAAATAGCGATGTCTGACGCCACCCTATCAGGTTAGCCATGAAGTGGTTAAGCTAGGAAGCGAGAAAGGAAAAGCCATATTATATTTAGAAAACAAAACCATAACAATTCAGATGCACGATTGAAAATCTATGGCAAATGCAACGTTGGCATGATGTGCACAATAACATTTCATTTCAGAGTTGAAGCAACAGATCGAACCCAGAGGTTGATATGCTCTTTCATATCCACTTCCGTTATGTTTTAACTCTGAACCTATTCGAGATCGATCAGATGAAATAAACATGAAATTTTTCCAAAAAAATGTAACTTCACTTTTACTGCATCACCAAGGTTGCTATTTAGACAGATACGTGGGCATGATGTGCACAATAACATTTCATTTCAGAGTTGAAGCCACAGATCGAGCCCATAGCTTGAGATGCTCTTTCATATTCTCTTCTGCCACATTTGGGTTTGGCAGTTTCCAGTTTTCCGAGGGCGATTCTTCAAACCCTAAAATCTGGGTGCTATTTTCATGATCGACTAATCGCTTCAATCCAGGAAGAAGAATCAGTAATCGCGGGGTCAACTGGTCCTTTCTGAACTCAAAACCAAGCTCCATAAAACCTTTTAACTCTTGTAATTCTGGATCCATTCTACATTTCGGACCTCTCTTGTTCACCCTCTGCGCCAGCCCCTTACCAGTCGAAACGGTCTCCAAATTCGGCAGAGTGTTTGGCTGTGGCAGGTCGGTGCACATGCCAGGAGCTGACTTGCTTTGGCTGCTTCTAATGGGATGCGCTGAATCGCTCATGATGAGATGATATGAGAGGGGCCTGGCGAGTCGCGATTCTTGCCACAATGAGGAGCAGTAATCGAAGCTCTTATAAACGATGAATATGTTTGTTCGAATGCCTTCCACATGAACCACAAGTCTAGGCCGAAAATATGAAATATTAATGCGGAGTTAATTTAGTGGTTAACGTGTTCTCCGAATGAGCTTCAAAATCTAGGTATTTTTCGCGTTTCTTTTAGTGGGTCACCCCAAATATTTCGAGCTTTTCCCTCTTTCGTTTGGGCTGTCACTCCAAAATGGCGGTGTTGGGCAGGAGAAACATGAGTAAACCTGACCATGAAAGCAAAGCTTTAAATAGTCAAGACTAACAATCATTTAATAATTCTTATTGTCCAAAACATATTAATATTACCACATACCCCTCACAGGCCAACGATCCCCTCGTGGCTGGACGCCTTCTTAATGGGCATAGTTCAAGAAGATTCGGTGGTCCCTGTTTTTCTCCGCTAATTATGGTTGGGATTTAAGGCCCATCTCTACACACAAAACATATTGATTGTATCTATATTCTTAGGGGCTTTATTTATGGTAATTGAGTATGAGCAATCCTCATTTATGGAATGGGGGTACTCATTTTCATCCATACTCATCCATATATAAAATAAAGTTTCATCTATTTTATGACGATGTTCTTTTCGTGGTTGGTTTATGGTTAAAGTCTTTTGCTAATTCTTATTATTAAAAATATAATGTCCACATTTTAATTTAAAGACTTTTTTCCTATTTATTAAATATATAAGCAAATTTTATTTAGGACTTAATTCTATTATTTTTTTCCCCAAGTTATAATAAAAACCTAACATCTAAAAAATTTAAGTACTCATATCCTAATTTGTAGTGAAAAGTCCTTTTAAGATTATTAATGTGGTGGTTTCAAACCTATTTTTGGCCATTGAGTTTGAGAAGATTTATTTTGGACTTTATCTTCTTGGTTTCATCCTCTAGCCATTATCTAGCTACTGAGAACCAATTTCTGTGTGGAAAACACACTAATAATGAGAAAGATTCCCCACAAAGGTCTAAAACATATTAATGGTGTCAAAAGACCCTCCATAAACATATTAATGGTGTGAAAGGACCCTCCATAAACATATTAATGGTGCGAGAGGACCCTCCATAAATGATAGATATCTAGAGAGGATTTATGTGATGGTTTGACGTCATGCTCATCACCACTGAGTTTAAGAAGCTTCCTTTGGGGCCTAGGGGCCTTTTTCTTAATCCACCATCCATTGTATAGAACTTGAGATCCATTTTTCTTATGTAAAAGATAACGATGACCACAAAGCTCCCAAATATAGGCCTAAAACATACTAGTGGTGCCAAGCACCCCTTATAGAGGTAAAAAATACTATCAAATGGGATCTTTGTTGTGGTTCAAGTTGGCCTTGTTCACGGTCATTAAGTTTAGAAAACTTCATTTTGGATCTTAAACCATTATTTTCCTCTATTAATCATGGTATGTTCCATTTCTAAGGACACACGCACCAAGTTTTAGTCTACAATTCCTTTGAACAACAACTATATTTATAATGAGTGGATACTAATTACCATAGAAACTCTAGTTAGTGATATTGTTTAGGAATTTGAGCATATTAAGGATGATAACACTATGAATTAAGTTTGATGATATTAAGGAGAAATTTCTAGTTAGATATAGGGTGTTATCCATTATATTATGAATCCACACACACATATAGAACATGTGCACATTGCACATTCTATAACATGTGTGTCGCCACTAGATAAAAATACAAATGTCATAAGAACATCATTAAACAATTCAAAAAATCTAATGGTGTATGCCATTTAACATATGTCTTTCATGAAAAAATATTGTTACAAACATCTTTTCTAATATTTTTATGTGACTAGAAGGAATATATTGTTTGTTTCTTGTTTCTAGATACATGTGAACATGGGAGAACAAACAATATTGATCAAGAAATTCTTTGTGGAGACTAAATGTTAGTGAAAAGTTCAATGAAGGAAGAAATAATATAGGGTTGGGTGTGAGAAAGAATAAGCTTTTAGTAGAGGCAAAATCCATAGTCTAGCACAACAAATAGTACCATTTTTTTTGCTCCATCACCACAACTAAAACACAAGATTCTATAAAAGTCCAATCCAATTCTATTACCGAGTGGAACTTCAAAAAAAAATCAGGAGATAAGTTTTTGTTGATAAGAAATGAAAATGGATTTACTAGAAGATAATTATATTGAGGATGAAATTCAAGATGCAATTTGAGCACAACCCTCTAGTGAAGGAATTCTTGTCATAAAGTCTCTTGTTGAATAATTAAAATGTTAATACAATAGATATGTAAATGCCCTATATCATCCCAACTTCTACTTGAAAAATATTAAAAAGGTAAGAGATCATATATTTATACCACAATAGAGAGGTGAAGGGTGCTAGACAATGGGTCGATATTTTTTATCTAGATTTTAAAACATGCATCAAAGACCTGCTTAATGTATTAACATGGATGGAAATAGTCTAACATCTATGGAAGGTAAGCAAATTAAGCTATTCATTATCATTAATTCTCAATTATTAATTCTTATTTGTAAATCATGAATAATTCTTTCTAATGTTGAAGGCCATACATAAAAGTATATATATAAATCAAAGATGAGGACAAAAAGAGAAGTTAGGTATGAGGATTCCATTAATTGAGTTTAGCTATTAATAGAGATAGTATTAGAGATAATTATGGATATGGTTTAGTTGAATATCTAATTATGACATAGTTATTATAATTAACTATTTATTTTTTAATAAAATGACCTAATTTTACCATAAAAACAATCATATAAATAGAATGATTAAATATGATTTCCTATCTTCAATATAAACCCGAAGTATACCTTTCTTGATGCATGTAGGCATATATTTGTTATTGGATCTCAATCACAAAATCAAGTACGAGTGAAGTTGTCATGCAAGCTAAAACATCACACCTCTGTATATCCTCTAGATTCAAATTGCTTTCTTCTCACACATTGTACACTATTTGAGATTGTCTTATCTGCCCTCCAAAATAATTATTCCATTGTTTCATATATGAATTAGGAACTCTATAATTTTTAGAGACTACATTGAATGATGTTCAAGACTACTCACACTTCACTAAGATTTTTGCTACCTATGAAAGGAGAGACTAGAATTAATGGTAGAATGGTGTATATCTTTAAAGGAGCTTGAACGTTTACTACTAAATTTTGGAAAAAGAAATAATGGAACCTATTTAGTGATTAGGTTGGAGCTACAATTATTTTCGGAGAGTATTCACTAGTGTGCACTATATCCACATTCTCCAACATGTATACCAATATGTTGCTATGTAATTCATTAGACATCACTATAAAAAACATGATTGAAAGAGTTTCCAAAAACTTATAGCAAGAGATTTCTTATGAGGTTATGAGTGAGTCACCATGATATTGTTAATATATGGGATAGGAGTACCAACAAATATTGTTAAAATGGTTCATGATATTATTTGTAATTAAAGTTCTAATAGGGTAACATGACCCTAAACTTATTGGTATTATTGTGGTGGTGATAACAAAATGTGGTGCCTCGACATAAGGATAAAGGAAAAAGGGTGAAGAGGAAAAATAAGGGAGGTAAGTAGTAAAATAATTCCATGCATTCAATAATTGAAATTAAAAGAAAAAAAAAATGGAATGGATTTGAATTTTGATGACCTTCTATGATAATATTGTTTTGATCATGGAAAGAAATATGGTAATGACTTTATCTTTTTTTATGTGCTAAATTAGTCTCAATAAAATTGTATTTAAGATTATGTGTATCTAGGACAAATGATGATGGATGTATTTCATGAAAAGGAAAATTTAACCCCACAAGTAAAGTATAACTATGTCAAATCATGACATTGGTGCACAAATTACATTTTCCAAACTAGGGTTATAACTTACTTATTGGATCTTAATAAAATCTAATATGAAACATTATTTTATGTATGGATTTTCAAGTACATGAAGAACAACATAAATGTCGATGAAATAATATAACCAAAAACAAAACAAGACACTAGAAGAAAACAAATAACAACACAACATTAAGAACAAAATGAAAGAAAAAGACAAAAGAAGTAGAAGAAAAAATACTACATAATTTTAGAAATATGGTGGAATCTATGTAGGATGAAAGAAGGAGATGATGAGAGAAGAAGTGGAAAAATATGATGAAGGATAGAAGATGATGGTGAAAGAAGTGGAAAAATACCATAGAAGAATGAACATAAATTCTTTGGCATAAATGAAAGAGAATTAATGAGTGGAAATTCATTGAACATGAAGCAATAAAATCAAAGTACGTAAGTAGTAAAAGTAATATCAAGCCTTTTATAATTTAGATACAAAACTAACTAAAATTGAATCCCTGTGAAGTTTGATGACCCTTCTTTATAATGTCATTTTGTGATTGAAAAGAATATTTTCATGCTCCTATGTTTGTATGCAAACTATATTATCCTCAATGAAAATGTATTTGATACAAATGATCAAGGATTTTAGTCATGATAAGGAAACTATAGCTTGAAAATTTTATTGATGAGGGTTCATAGAAAACTAAAATTCACTTGTCATGACAAGTAAGGGTTTGTGGTTAGTGGGATACCGCTGTATCTAATGTATGGTTCATGTTAAGCCAAAACTACTTGAGAATTATAATGGTTGAGGATACACCAAAAAACCTAAAATGTAGTTACAATCAACCTAGAGAAGACCGAGGATAATTATTAGTGATGATGTAGGTGGAACAAAAGAAATTCCTTTTTCAAGATTTGTTAATGAACCAAGTTCAAGAAAGTTCTTCCTAAATAATTAATGCTTTTGAGAGTTGAAAACTCATATATTTCGGTGGATGGTTTTGTTTTCATATGGAATTCAATAAACATGATCCTTATTATAGATATAAGATGAACATTGAAGAAGACTAAAAGCAAAGATGGTAAAAATGGAGATGAGTATTGAAGTAGTTTAAAAAATTGACTGTAGGGATCCCTACAGGGTTCTCATAAATATTACAATCATAAGTATTCATTAAGGGGGTATATGAAGGGATAAATTATACATCTAAATCATGAATATTGTCCATCGAATATGAGAGTAAGGAGTGAAGTTAGGGATGAGGGTACCATGGACTAAGTTGATTGATTCATTGATATTTTGCTAAGGATAGTCATGGAGATGGCACAAACAAATATTTAAGTATGAATTAGTTCATATGGTTGTCTATTATCATATAAAAGGACCTAATCGTACAACAACAATAAATGCATGATTGGAATGACTCCATAAAATTACTCTTTCGGTATTACTTGAGAATAAATTCTTGGTGCCTTTTGCTTGTTGCACGTTTGATTTTATTTGCTGCTAAATCTCAATCCTAATGCATCTGAGATTATTAAAAAAAAATATTTAATAAAATTTTAATGTAGCTAAGTGTTTTCACTTCTATCCTTATTAAAATCTATAAAGCTAATTATTAAAAAAAAAAAATAGGCACTAGAAGAATTGAAATTTCATAAACAAGTCATATTGCTAGAAGCCTTATGGATAATTTTTATATAATTTGATAAGAAAATTGTTTGACATATTATAATTCAACGTAATGTGTATTTTCACAATCCATGTTCTAGAAATATTAGAAAACATTGACAAATTAATGTTTTATCTCATTGAATTTAGTTTGAAAACCATTTGGAAGAATTCTATCAGAAAATATAACCTTCATACAGCAAGGAAAATAGGCTTGTATTGGGGAATTTTAAGTTCTAAATTGAGTTTCCTAAGGAATATAATACTATAATTGTTAAAATAATAAAACAAGGCTTATGAATTTTTAAAGAAAAAAAAAGAAAACTACTTGTTTTAATGTAGTTTCGATTTATCTCCTTGTAGATTCACTTAAATGTCAAGATTAGATACCCATTGGATGCATAACTAAATTCCACATCCAAATTGTACCTAGTTTACATACTTCTTAGTAGATCCACGCCCAAAAAAAAAAAATGTATAAAAAAACATGATTCAACACAATTTTTGTAAGTATTTTCAATTACTTTTCGATGACACATTTTTTGTCCATATTCTCAATTTTCTTTTCAATTTGTATCTACTCAAAAGTATGCAGAATAGGTACTTATTAGATGTGGAATTTGAAATTTGAGTGAACCTCTTGGAATTTGGGTGTATACTCTTGAAATTTGAGTGAACCTACAAGGAGATAAACTAAAAATACAATTAAAAAAATAGTTTTCTTCTTTTCCCTCCAAAATATTTTCCCTTGGGGATGACATCACGATCATGAACCCTATTCGTTCTTTTAAATTTAATGTAGTTAGAATATTTTTTCTTTCAATCCCATTTGTTACCTCAAAATTCCCTTAATGTGGACATTCATTGGTAGGTCATTATTACATTAACTTAATTATTGTAGTTAAGTCCTTTGTTGGTGGGTTATTATTAAATTAACTTAATTAGGGTAGTTAAGAGACTAATGAATATGTTTGGGAAAAAGAAAATTAGGCCTTCATCTAACCAAAAATTTGTACTATAACATACAATGGTTTATATGGAACATGAATCCTACATTAAACTCTTTTTTGACATAACAAAATTGCAATTATTAGAGATACTGAAAAATGAGAATATTACACTTAACTAGGGCCAAAGATTGTTTGAGAAATTCATGCCTTGGTATTGTTGAGCATTAAGAAACAACTTTCCCATACAATTTTTACCTTTTCACATGATAAAGTAAAAAAAGGGATTAGGTCCCTCCCTTTTTCAAATTTTGAATCTCAGAACACTATTTTTCAAATTGATCAAAATAATTAATAAAATTTCTATTTTGAGTTAAGTACTAGTCACTCACCAAAGATTCTATCAAGAATATGGATTGATTTTCAGAAAATACACTTTTCATACCTATAAAAAATTTTGAACTCATGATATATCACTCGTTTACAAAACTTCCTTCTAAACATTTTTTGATGTGACAAAATGCATTATAGGAAAACATTTTTTTTTTACATTTTGTTGTTTACACTATTTTCATATTTTATGGTATATTATAGCTTTTACAACATTTATCTAACACCATATATTCCAACTTTGAAAATGTTACAAATTGCAATGCATTGCAAAATAAACAATTTTCCTCCTAGCATGTTGTGGCTTCCGATCATTTACATCTATTTCACATATGACACCTCAGAGTTAATTCTTATCAAACAAATTTTTGAACTAAAGGATTTGTACTATTTGATCACAAACCTCCCACCTATTAAAAAAAATTGTGGTGTTCACACTTTCTGACATTGAATGGTTCCTAAAGTTTTATACATTTGTAGTTTAATTAGATTATAGCAATTTGATAGTTGTTCTGTGTCACATCAAATTGAAATCCTTAGAGGTGGACAAACTATGAAAATAATATTTTTATAAACACATTAATAAATTTTAATCCAGATTCATATCAATCAATGTGACCTTACATTTAAAAAAATGGTCAAAAGGTTCAAATATCGTATATAAAAGTGCTACAACCCAATTTCTATTTTTCATTCTATTTTGTATGAAAACCTGAAACATGATGTCCATCCAATCTACCAAGTGATTAAGAATTCTTGATTTAATGATCTTAAAAGGAGCCCATATGATCCACTTGTCAACTAAGACCGGTCACTTTTGAGATATGTGTCATAATCCTTAACGATATCTAATTCTTTTCTTGTTTCCGATTAATTCATTCATCAATTCCATTCTCCATGGGCAACTTGAAATTGAAACAATATTCACTTTTATTATTAAGTAACATAATTTATTATGCACTTAATTGATATAAATTAACTACAATAATTATATAATATAATATTCCTTAATTAATATGATCAAATAATATACATGAGGCATTATAATACTATAATACATGAGATATTATAATATTTTATCATTTATTTCTCATAATATTCTTTATAGGTTTATAGATATATATGATTATTATTATATTTATATTATATATTTTATTAATATGAATTAATATTTATTGAGATCACTATGTTAGTATTATTTTTTAATAATTTTTAAAATTAATAGGGTGTTTTTAGAAGATTACTTTAGGTTTTTAATTTTGTTTTTATTTATTTATTTTTTTACTTTTTTTTCTTTTCAACCATTGTCTTGGAGATGGATTCTTTTTGGAATTCAAAATATTGACAACTTTCATGTATTACTATGGAAATTCTTAACTCTCTATCACAAAAGTATAAAATCTACCAACATGTGAGAGGATTTCTGCCAACTAAAAATGATTATCACATAAAACTCAAATTGGCCTATGTGGGTAATAAAAAATTGACGAATCAATACCTTAGCAAACCCCATTTAACAATGTGGTTTTATTAGGTCAATTTCAGTCTCAGTTAGGAAGCCACTTTATTTTGGAATCAAACCTAATCTCTTACCCATTTTTGGGATTTATACCTTAATACCTCTTTCAACGAATATTTATATATCTAGACATAGGTTAAGGAAAAGAGGACAATAGCTTGAATTCACATAAAATATTACTTACAACCTTTACATTGTCTATCATAGAAATTTATTACTATCAATTAGAATACTACAAGGATACCTCACAGGCTCCTCTAGGAACCAATGAGTTAGGAGTTCACAAGCTCCTCTAGGAACTAATGAGTTAGGAGTTCACAGAAATGATTCATGCTCTTTCCATGTGCACAAACTAACTTATTCCATTACCAATATCTAATGAAATTGGTAAATTTTTCTCTTTCAAATGACTAGAACCAAAAGTGGCTCCTTAAGGAAAACCCCATTGGAAGAACCTTTAATCACAAAATGCTAAGAAAATATGAAATACAATCAAGTGAGAAATATTCACCCCCATATCCTTATGCAATTTATTTCTCTCCATTCTACCGTCACTATTGAATAAATATTTCAAGATCTTGATATATCACCTACATGAATAATATGACCAAAAATACTATAATATAATTTTCTTGAAACACCTTGTTGGGCTTCATAATTATATCAAGAATGCCACCCTCTTATAGTGGCCAACTTTAGTCATCACCTTGGGGTACATATGAAATTCATAGGTGTGTGCACTATATGTTCAAACCACACTCTATCTTACTTAATATGAAACTAGCTATGACTGTGATCCTAGCTAATTAAGGAGAAAATAACACTCTAGGTCTTACTTTGATGGTTCAAGTAAAGGTAATTCTCATTAACAAATCGTGATTTCTACTAGAAATTTATCTAACCCATTTGCAAGGAAATCCAATCAATGCTTAAAAAAATTATAATTTACCCACTATATGTAACTCAACTTGAAGATAATGAAATTATTGGAGATGAAAAGCAAGTGTTATTAATATAACCAATTTGTGGAAAGTAGAATTCAAAATGCAAAGAAAGCACATACAATCATAAAAAGAATTAATGGAATATTATAGAAATCCTAATCTATGTTTCTTTAATCGTAATTATCTCATGACATTAGTGATGTTGTATAAAAATATAAAGCGACGGTTGAGAAATATGCTAAAAATAGTTTTTTGCATTGTTATGCAAGAATAGTTGCAAAGCTATGTGAAATTACTACAAGAAACTTTGTGTTGCTAGAATAATTTTTTCTCTTACATTGCACTCAATAGTTCATAAAGAAATTATTATAACACACACTCTCACCATAATTAAGCCCATTTAAATATGTTATTAGATGCACATATGACCATATTTCATTTAGTACTAGACATTCCTATCATTTGGAAAATTTTCTATTTTTAGGGTTTCCTATATTTAGTAGGTGTATTTTTAGCAAAGGGTGCCACATAGGATGTAATGTGGCACTAAGTAGACTTATATTTCATGACAAAATAAATAATTCTGATCCATTAATTCATACTACTTAATGCATAAGACATCTTAGAATGAGTATTTTTGTAGCTCAAAACTCAAATCTACAAGGAGTTGTTGTTCAATGATCCTTGCATAGGGATCACTAGATAGACAAGTGTGTGCTAAGAAGTGATTCAAACAATTCCTTAGTTATGTTGACAAGAATTGAAAAATAAGTGTGATGGGAGTTATTGGACTTATCGCTAAACAGTTTTCTCTATCGTTGCAACCAACCTGAAAGAAGATCTAACATAAATCTTAGCTCACATTCATTACTTGGAAACTGCAAAAAAGAAAGAGAACAACCTCATCCTTTCAACCACAAGATTAATGCATAATAACATTGAACATGAAATATTTCATAGAATTACAGAATGGAAATTTCAAAGGGAATTGATTTAAATTATATCAAAATGAATTACATAAGCAATATGCCTCCAAGAAACAAGAATCACCTCTCCTTCAATTGAGCAACATGATCTTCTTAGAGTACCACTTTAACTATAATAATGACAACAAATCTCATATTCTCAATAAAAAAATTAGCTTAAATTGCTGATGAGACAAGTATATATAGGAATTTAGGCTTCCCTAGGAGAATGAATCTAGATTCTTAGGGGGAAGAGAAATTAGGAAAAATCCATAATAATTCATCCTTAGCCAATTCATAAAGGTAATCCATCGATCTAATCTCCTAAGGAATGTGAAATTATAGATAAATATTAATGAACGTGGGTTATAAAGCGATAATCTAACACTCACAAACAACATTATACATTTAGGACCAGGTGACGTAGTAGATTGCATGTGGAAAACAAGTGTCTGTGCACAAAAAAGGCTTATAAACAAGGGTATAGGCTATGAAAAAAGGACAATATTATAAGGATGATTGTAACTCACTCAAATATTATAAAATAGGCAAATAAAATATGTCCCCTAATGCATGATTCCAAAAGAATAATAGATGGCCAAAATGCATTACAACAAAACCTAGAGCTCACTGATAACATCCTCGAGGACAACATATCGATACTCAGTCATAAAGAGAAACTGAACATGGATGCCAACTATACACTGCAGATCCATGACATGAAATGTTGGAACATGGCCATGAACAATACATATTAGATCCATTTGAAAACCCCCAAAAAAATAGCCACTGGAAAAAAAAAGTTTGGATCTATGTCACAATAAACATCGATAGGATTATCGACACATCAAATAGAAGTGCCTGATAGTAGTGCTCAAAGTACATGAATAATACACAACTCCAATGAAAACTGAAAAGGTTTCCATACAAGTGTGAGATATCACTAACCTAGGGTCTTCTACATAACCCTAATGGTATGAATATACAACATGCAAATAGATGTGCTAATGTTGAGCACGGTAGAAATCATCTAATTACTAGTCAATGAGATGTACCACCAACAAATGCGAGGGGATCGAACAATGATGATAATGGACCCAATGTACCTAGAATAGTCCACCGAGTGTGGATAAATGAGTTGAAGTCAAACACTTGCAGACTCTATTGATTAGGAGGTAATGAGGTAAACCCATTGTCGATTCTAAGGAAGCCTCCCACTAAGGGCTGCAAGCTCTAAGGTACCATTGGTTCCTAGATCAAGATCCTGAATAATGAATTGGAGTCTAGAGGTGAATATCCATTATAATAGGGCTTTAATGTATCTCCCATCAATTGACACATAAAAAATTGATAGATTGTGTGAACGGATGAAGTCATGAAGAGATGAAGTATAATTAACATAGGGATGACCAACACAAAATATTCAGCAAGGATTGTAGATGGCCAACAGAGGTTAAGACTTTCCTTAAACACATAACAACGGGATACAAAAGTGACTTGGAAACATTAACTAATGAGCGCCACATGATGTATTGAAACAAAACAGGGGGCATTGAAGCACAGTCAATATATTCTACAAGAGTGACCTGACAGAGGAGTGTCTAGACAAACTCATATGTATCCTATGGCTCTAGGGCAAGCTAAAACCTAGTTGTGAGATAGTGACTGAAATAGGTGCCATGTTTAAGCGTGACACAACTCATGTTTCCATTTAATTAATAACAAGTAAATAATTCCTCTTCCATTTTCTAATTTTACTCTCCTTCATAGTTTAGTGATCATGAAAGAGATGATAAGTAAGCTCAATAGTTCCTCTTTCATTTAGATTTAGCGAGCCTGAAAAAAGAGGTAAAAATATACTTAGTACCTTTCAATTTTTAATGAGAATAAGGAGAAAAAGGAATCTTGTTCTAAAGGAATGAATGGTATACATGGTAGCAACTAGCTCTAATTTTATTGAACCATCTTAAGCATAAAGAGGAAAAGAGGCTGGAAAATAAGACGACTCATTGCAGTGACCCCTCTAAGAAAGCGTAAGAGAGCTAAGTAAAAGCAAAAAGTGGTTCGAGAAAAGCATGAAAGTAGTACTGAAAACATAAACCAAGGTTTATCAACATGCATGAAATACTTTGAAGAGATGTAGCAATCACAAGGTAGAAAGTAGTGGAAATCTCCCATGGTCATCATAGAAAATGACGAAGAAGAGAAAAATGAGGCTTAAATTCTATGTCATGGAAAGTCAAAAGGATGAATTTTGAAAAGGAGATAAATAAACATTCCATGGAAACCAACATGGAATAAAGGTGCTAAACTACAACATCCATGTATAGGTAAGGTTTATTTCCAAGTTATGACATGCATAAGAGAGATGGGCTAATATCACAACCTGACGAGGTAAAAGCTAATGCACAATCAAGGTGGAAATTGCAGTCAATAATGTAATGGAAACAAAAGTTTGAGACATACCCCTATATTCCAAGTTCAAGAGAAATTCGCCTAATGTACAATAGATTTCGTAGTAGAAGTACCACCCTATATTCTAAAAAAGTCCAAAGAGTACGCCCATGGTTACATCACATAATGACGGAAATAAAACATGGATTAGGTAAAAAAATAGGACCAGATATTTTTATTTTCTGAGTTTATTTATTTTTTTTGGAATTTTTTGGTATTTATGATGTATTATAAAACTACTGGAATCACACATCCAACCCAAAAATATAGAAAACATCACACACACTTGTTGATCCCCTGTTTTGTCCCTATTACTATCAATTCAATCCCCATTTTGACCCCTTTTTGGCACTATGGAACCTACTTCTTTTCTAAGTTTACTGTCCTAATCTAGTCCAAATCCCCATTCGAGGTAAAATCCTATTTTGATTGCAGTTGGCTATTTGTTGGTAGACTTAAGTGAATATAGGTAACATATTCTTAAACTAACTCATTATTATAATCGAGTGTAGACTTGTCAACAAAATGTGCAGTACAATACCAAAAGAAGCAGTTGATGTACCAAAACTCTCTATTTCAGTACTCAAAGGCTACATGCGGATTGGCACTCAAAAAATGCAATGGAAAAAGAATCACGTGCTTCTGGATGAGGAGATCAAGTCAACCATGAGAAGGATGCATCTGATCCTAAGATATTCACTCTCCTTCCTTTAGATACAACATACACTAAGTTGGGGTTTGGTTACGAGGTTGTTGATCAATTCGAGTCAGCTATTCAAACGAACTTGTTTTGGAGTAATGTTCCACTTTTATAAATTGCTATTTTTAGTTTAAAATCTAACTGAAATTAAATGCCTATAAAAGGCGTGGATGTAATATGTCAAGAAACATGCTGAACCTTTGAAGTATTTTGTTGTCTAATCGTGACTTAAGTTTTAATAGAAGACTGTTATGATGCTCTTGCTCTGAATTCTAGTTGAATATGTTGAATGGGATGTTGATGCTCATGTTTTAACTATGATCGCAACCGTTTTGTTACTGTAAGTTTAAAAGCCCCCAGGTGTGGCCGGGCCCACCCATTAATATTTTCTCTGTATTTTCGTTGACAGTGTCACTCTGACACTAGTTATAGTTAGTTTCCCTTTCCATTATAAGACAGTTTATTTGAGTTGTTTTATTCGATTGGTTAATGCATACAGGTGTGTTGAATGATTGCGAGGTTCTTGTTATTGACATAGTGGCAATTAGATTTTGGTGTGAACTTTGTGTGCCTTCCAAACCAGAGCTGTGCCATTACCTTGACTTACTCTCATCTCAGATACATCGTATGGTCGCTTGCTAAGTAGATTGAATCAGTACCTATGGATGATGCCGGAATAAGTCTTTAAACTCTTTAACACGATCTTAATTGATTAAGAACAGGCTTGGTTTATTCACCAAATCTACCTCTATTTCTCTGAGAGGACTGACTCGAATCAATCCCTTGACTAAACTATAGCATTGTGTAGGCAACACAAAATAGGCGAATGTTGCATTGACTGTTCAGATGTTATAACATATTTGGTTGGAATGAATTGGATTAGTGACCAAGGCATGAAGATGCATTATTTACACAGATGATTGATTGGATTTCATTTTGCTTCATTTCATTCAACAGACTATCGGATTAATGTGTTGTGGGTTGGTAACAAAACTCCACAGGAACGATTGGTGTGTGATTAGCTGCCGAAGACGAATTCTTTATTTTTACTCCCCTGTTCATGCAATTTCAAATTTCATTAGTTGCTTGAGACGATTTATCTTCCCTATTTTTGTGCAATAATTAGTCTCATTTGAATGATTGATCTTTCTCTTGGTTCATAAGGTTCTGGTTATCCACTTTGTAGTTAAATCATTGCTTGAATTTACAACAACATATTAGTTGTGAGTAAGGATATTCATAAGTCAAGATCGGTGTGATCCCAGAAAATATTTAAGTACCGTTCCTTGTATTTGTGTGATTACATAGTTGGGTGTTAAGAAGAATGAGCATTAAGATTGCTTTCATTAATCAAATATTGTAAGTGGCTGATTTGAAGATAGAACAATAATTAAGTAAGTGATAGAGTAAGACAGAGTAAATCCTCCAAATTAGTACTTAACTCCTGAGTCTTGATAAGGGAACGGACCATTAAGTATAGAACGATTGTTTGATCAAAGTGCTACTGGGATAGATTACTCATTTGCTTACGAGTTGGATGGTTATAAATTGCTTTAGGAATGAATTGTTATTTACATCAAGATTTTAATAAGTTGAGTAGTTATTAGTACAGGTTGTTTGATTATTTCGAGTAAGAACTGCCATCATCATAGGATGCTTGTTGAGGAATGATTGAGTGGTTTTTCACATAGAAGGTCTAGTACCAGCATTTAGAGATTTGATTGATATTGTTTGGTGTGGATTGAGTACAAATTCGAATACTGGAATCTGTGAAGGTTTTAGATTAAATTTGATTGTTGGGTTTGCTCTTGAAACATAGATGATTTGATTTACAAATAGTTATTATTCCATAAATTGTAAAAAGGAAATGATTAAACTCTGACCTATCCATAAACAAAGAGAGTGCAAGGAAATTCGTGCTTACAAACCCCACGTTGAAAATTAATATTAAGGGATTTAATCTTACCATTTAAATCTCTGAACATTTTGCTGCCATTTCCGGGGAAGTTATCATTTATTATTCAAGTAACCATTACTATCAGAGTTTCAATATCTTTCAGGAATGTCAGAGGGCGGAGAGAGTAGGGTAAGACGTGAGTGAAGAGTCATGCATCCACTTTTGTTGGGGTTGCTCCAAAGTTTGATCGATCACTACTTGTTCTTGGTTTCTATTTTCCTTTATCTTTATGCGTAGAAGTACAGGTAGACCTAGAGATAGTAAAGGTAGATTTATATCAAATTCTAAATTTCCTACAACTTTTGGATCAGCCAATATACCTATTTTAACTGCTGCTAATCGATATGGAGGTTTAAGACAAGAAGGAGGAAGTGTTGATGCCAATGTGGTTTCAAATCAGGAATTCTTTGATCGAGAAGGAAGGATCATTCAACAGGTTGTATTTGACAACCCTGTAGAAGAACTAGTAGAATAGACAGACCCCTTGGACAAGCAGTCCACCAAAATCTACCATGTTCCAATACCCCCTGTCCACAGCGCAATTAGCAAACCCCAATGGGTACCTATCGAAAATATGGGACATGCAGATGGTGAGGACAGAAACAATGATGAACACCACAAAGAAGGGGAAGGCGCTAGACGAAATGTTAACCTTTTTGGAGGAAACCAAGAAGAAGAAGAAGAAGTCACTTTTGAGTTCCCTATCGTAGATGTGACCTGCGACATCAACATGAAGAAAATTACAATTGCATCTCTACCACTATTCTACGGTAAATCATCGGAATATGTTTCCTACCACATTAAAAGACACAGCCCTTAGGTGGTTCATGAGTCTAGGACAACATACGATATACACATGGGATGACTGAGGTCAAATTTTCTTAAAAAATATCAATATTTCTATAAGAGTAGGGACATCAGTGATATCCTTAAGATGCATGGAACTGAAGATGAAAAACTAGAGGAGTATCTTGAGAGGTTCCTGTACAACTCTCATAAATCCCGTGGAAGCACGCTAGACCAAAAAATCATCAGAACTATGTTCCTAAAAGGGCTAAGAGACGATTGCATAGAAAAATTGAACTTGCTTAGTGGTGGGGACATTTACAAGAAAAACTTTGCTGAAATCATGGACCTTTGTCACGCCTATTCTAGAAGCCAAGCTAAATTAGGTAAAAAGCTTCATGAACTTCGAGACAATTCTCAAGAATATGTGCAAAAGAACACTGCAGCTAATGTTGTCATCAGAGTTGAGCTGGGAAACCTATTAGAGAATTTCAAAACTGACATCTTGAATACAATCAACAACTAGCTTGACACCATGAAAATCAACCAAAAGCATGAGGATGAAAAGGCAACCATGGCAATCGTTTGCCCCAAGTGTAGGTGTAAACATGCAGAGAGGGAATGTCATATGAATTCCATAGAAGTCTGTGGGGTCTGCACTCTAGAGCACCCAACTAAAAGTGCCCATCACTTCCTAATCTACAGGCCATTTACAAAGGCAATATTGAAACCCTTTACCAAGCACGGATAGCTAAAAGGCCCACCTGGAAAGGTCAGAGTCAGAGTTCATTCCCAGACTCAAATTTTAAAGGATATAGCCTAACCTAGCCTTGGACCTTTCTTGCATACTACCCCCCTTGGGTTGCTCAACCACAAGGTACTGCTTGGAACCAGAATTGGAGAACGAGTCCTTATGTCACCAGCTATCAACCCCAATCCCAATTCTACATGCCTTATCCAAATATGCCAAGCACTTCATATAATCCAACCATGCAAACTTATCAGCAGGCATATAACCCTAACATGTATCAACAACCTACACAGCTACCACCTCCTCTACATCAATTATTACCAGTACTTGCCAACACAACACCTCCTATACATCAATTATTACCTGCACCTATTAACACACCTCCCCCATAGGCACCAACTAATATAATCCCACCACAACCTACACTGCTGCCTGCACAACCCGTACCTAACCTAAATCACAACAGGACACTTCAACCGATGCAAAGCATAGATATCAATCCCTTTCCTACGTACATGATCATGACCATTCATATCAACAAAATCTAGTTGCAGTCAGGAAAAATAATTAATAAAGGGAAATCAACTGTGGTTATTCAGGAGTGGTGCCCTCCCGATCATCCGACAAACATTCACAAAATGAAAACCAGTGAACAACAGAAAAAGAGTGGACTGAACCACCATACCCGAAGAGACTAATAGTAAATAAAGAAGAGTTCCCTCTTGAATATGGTGTGGGAAATGAGCTTAGGAATGTCTGTATTAAAATTCCACTTTTACGAGAAATCTGAGACATCCCTATATACACTAAACTTCTCAAAGATCTCTACATCAAGAAACCAGGGAGAAAAGGGCATAAAAACTAGAATGTCAAAATTATGAGTCAAATGTCCACAATTATTTCGTATATGCCTGCCAAATATAGTCACCCTGGGAATCCCATCTTCACTATTGAAATAAATGGAGTGATTTTGCCAAATACTCCTGTATATTTACGGGCTACAATAAATGCAATGACTTATGAAACAATGACATCAATACAGCTGTTTGGGTTGAAAACCACCCCTATCCTTTTAGAGATGACAGATAAATTCGTTGTCAAACCAATAGGATCCTTGGAATATATATAGTCACTATTTCCTCCTGGTAATATACTATAGACTTTGTAGTCATTTCTCCAAAAACCTCTAGACTTGGACACCCTGTGGTCCTAGGAAGGCCATGGCTGTCAACTGTGGATGCCATCATGAGATGCAAAAATGGTGAAATGATTATTTCAAATGGTTCTCACAATAAAGCGTTGTCCATCTTTCCACCTACTCAAACAGCTGTTGCAGTACCCGTATGGCTTCAAAATCCTTATGGAGATGAAGACTACATGTTTCCATTATTAACATTAGATCGGTTTAAAGGTCTCCTGGAACATTCTGATGAGCACGTTTTGCAGTGGTTTCTAGCTGATAGTTCTTGCATCAATTATCCCATCTCGTTTAATGGTTATCAATATGTGTTTAGTGATGAATTTTAGGAAACCTACCATCCGATTGTCTTTTCCTCATTTTTCAACCATGGAGGAAAGCCAGGAGTCAACCACTAAACCTGTGGAAATATTTGAAGGAAAAATTCTACATATTGGCATAAGATTGACTGCAAAACAAAAGCAACAAATGATGAGTATGGTTTGAGAACAAATCAGAGCATTTGCATGGGATTTACTTGGATATGAGAGGTATACATCTAGACACTTGCATCCATCATATTTACACAAATGAAGAAATAAGACCTATTCGGCAACCACAAAGGCGGATGAACACAGCATTGAAGGATATCATTGAGGAAGAGCTTCAGAAATTTTTGGCCACAGGTTTCATTTACCCCATTTCCAATAGCAAGTGGGTATCAACTCTAGTAGTAGTCCCAAAGAAGAATGAAAAATGGCGGATCTTCATTGATTATAGAGAATTAAACAAAGCCATGTTGCGCGATTATTTTCCATTACCTTTTATTGACCAATTTCTTGACACACTTGTAGGTAGGAAATATTTTTCTTTTCTAGATAGCTATAGCGGGTATGATCAAATACAAATAGCCAAGGAATACAAGGAAAATACCACCTTCACATGCCCATGGGGTACTTATGCATATAAAGTCCTTCCCTTTGGTCTTTGTAACAGTCTCGCCACCTTCCAAAGAGCTGTGCTTGCTATCTTTTCTGACCTAATCCATGAATGTGTGGAAATCTATATGGATGACTTCACAGTCTATGGGGATGATTTTCCACAAGCCTTGGAAAATCTAGAGAATGTATTGATCCATTGTCAACAAGCCGATCTAGCCATTAGTAGTGATAAATGTAGGATGATGCGAACTAAGGGGATTGTTTTAGGTCATCATGTATCATTTGAAGGAATTCAAGTTGACCTGGAAAAAAATGAGGTAATTTCGCGTATCCCTACTCCGAGCTCACAAAACGAGGTAAGAAGTTTTCTAGGGCACAAAGGATATTATCAACGATTCATTGAAAATTTCACTAGAATAGCAGCACCATTATTTAAATTGTTAGCTTTGTACAGAATGTCGACTATCAACAGGATTTTTAGGTACTAAAGGAAAGATTGTCCATAGCTCTGGTGCTAAGAGGACCAAACTAGTCCTTACCTTTTCACATTTGTACAGACACTTTGGACACCGCACTGGGAGAAGTTTTGGGACAAAGGGAGGATAACTTTCCGTATGCCATTTATTTTGTTAGCAAAAATCTCTCTCCCACTGAATTATTTTATACGGTCACTGAAAAAGAATTGTTGGTAGTTGTACATGCTATAGGAAAGTTTAGACATTATATTACTCGTTACGAGACATTTTTCACACAGATCATTCTTTTGTTAGATTTTTAATGAATAAACCAATTACTAATGGTAGGATAACTAGATGGTTATTGCTACTACAAGAATTCAATATAACCATAATCGATAGGCCCAGAAGGGATAATTTGGCGGCTGACTTCTTATCTCATTTGAATCTTATGCAGGGAAGCATGCCAATGCTAGTACCCGACGAATTCCCAGATGAAGCTTTATTTGCCATTTCTACCATTACCTCTTGGTTCGCTAATGTTGCCAATTATTTGGTATCAGGAAAGCTACCTCAAATCATGTCGACTCGGGAAAGGCATAATATAGTACAACATAGTGCTAATTACTCGTGGATTGAGGGAGATCTATTCTATACAGGTCCAGACTTGATTATGAGGCTATGTGTGCAGGAAGAAAAAATGCATGACATACTAAGCATGAGTCATAATGAGCCTTGTGATGGCCATTTTTCCGATAAGAGGATGTCCCATAAAGTTCTCTGCACTAGATACTATTGGCCTACGCTCTTCAAGGATGCCAAGGAGTTTGTTTCAAGTTTTGATGCTTGCCAAAGAATGGGGAGACCAGTGGCCTCCAATGAAATGCCCCTTCAATCGAAAATTGCTATTCAACCCTTTGAGAAGTGGGCATTGGACTTCGTAGGGCCCATCTCCCTAATGTCAAATAAGAAAAAACATATTTTGGTATGCACTGATTACGTAACCAAGTGGGTGGAGGCTAAAGAATTGTACGCTGCCACAGAAAAGGTGGTAATGGATTTTTTTTTCAAGGACATTTTTACAAGATTTGGGGTCCCTCATGAAATTGTCATTGACCAGGGAACACAATTTACATGAAAACTGGTCAAGGTACTTACAGAGCAATATCAAGTGAAGCACTACAAATCAACTCCTTACCACTACAAAGCTAATGGGCAAGTGGAGTCCACAAACAAGGTGTTGGAATCCATCCTTACAAAGACAATTCAACTGCATCATAGAGATTGGGCGGAAAAGTTACCAGAGGCACTTTGGGCTTACTAAATCACTTGGGGGAATGTGACTGAGCATAGCCCCTGTGAGCTAGTCTATGGTAAACAAGTACTTCTGCCCACTGAGTTTCAGGTAAAAACATTTAGAATAACTGCTCAATTGGGCATGAATTTAAACGAGGCTCAAGAGCAAAGATTGATGCCACTGAACGAACTAGATGAAATCTGACAAGATGTCGACCACTGAACTACATTAGTACAGAACCAAAGAGCCTGATGGCATGATAAATTCGTTAAGAAGAAAGTCTTCTTTCCAGGTAACTGGGCGTTATTATACGATAGTAATTTTAAGAATTTCAAAGGTAAATTTTCTACCAGATGGTTAGGACCATATGAGGTAATTAAAGTTCTTGATAATGTCTATGTTTCCATCTGTACTATTGATAATGACAAGACTTCTTTTGTGATAAATGGTCATCATCTTAAAGTTTATCATAAGCCACTCTCACGTGATCACCTTTTGCAGAAATTCAAAAGGATCGAGGATTGGAGCTGATTCATGGAAAGGATCAACCCCTTGCTAGTTCAGTTAATTAATTTTTATCTATTTTGCATATATATATATATATATATATATATATATATATATATATATATATATATATATATATATATATATATATATATATATATATATATATATATATATATATATATATATATATATATATATATATATATATGTATATATATATATATGTATATATATATATGTATATATATGTATATATATATATATATATATATATATATATATATATATATATATATATATATATATATATATATATATATATATATATCTAAAACAGTAGGTTGTCACTTTTGTTATCTACAGGTGATCCTCCCCACAAAACATGTAGAATAAAGGAGGAATTCACGAGGAGGAAGTTTATCCCTTTACCCAAGCCTGGTGGATTGCATATGGAAAAGGAATTTGTGGAGTCTTCTTTGGAAGCCTTCAGACTCTCTATATATGAAGCTCTCGGGAAATGGTTGATCCAAGCTCATAAGTTAAATGGACCAGTAGTATTTTAGGGATTCCTTGAGTACAAAATTATTCTTTTCTAGGCTCAAGGAAATTATTACGGAAAGGAAACCTGTGGAGTCTACTTTGGGCAATTCAGACTCTCTAAATAAGAATGCCTCGAGCACTAACTACTTTATCCTCATTAAAATAATAAGGTAGTAGTAGCATAGGGATCCTCTAGATTGTGAATTATTCTTTTCCAAGCCCAAAGGAATAACTATGGAAAAGAACCTCCCCTAGAGCTCTCTTTCTGGCCATTTCTAGCTCCAAAAAAAAAATGCCCCAGGAAGTCTCCATTCTAGCCCTGGTTAAAATCCATGGATTGATAAGTTATTTCCTTGACCGAAATAATAAGAAACTGTACCTATGATATGGAATTTGAAGATTTCAGGAGGATAGCAGTTGATCTATACCTTACTCGTTGTCTAGCTTTAGTTGTTTTCCATGAGGACCTCAAAATCTGATTTTAGATGACCCCATTCAAATAACTGTCTTATGTCTAATCACCTCTGTTTCATGTTGTGCTTGAAAGCTCTATGTTCTATACTTTGTCCAGAAATGCAACTCATATTGTACATGAGGGCCTGAGATTTTGCTTAAACTGGGGTCCTATAATCCCTCAGCTACTGCCAAAACATACACATGAGACCATTCTACATTATTTTGTCTATGTTAATAGGTTTTAAAGAAGTAGAGCATGTCTTCATATGCAGTGGGGGAATGATCAAAACTACTGTATCGCTCAGAGTTAAGAACATATTCCTAGAAACAGTACTCTATTTGCCAAAGGCATAGCATGTTAATCTTCCAGAATCTAGGCACCCAGCACACAATTGCAAGAGGCGTTGCTTAAGCACGTGGATCACACACTCGACACAAATCATTCAAGTGGTTGAGGTATGCACTTGTATTTCTCTTGAATTTTACTGATAGATAGTTAAAGTGTTAATCATTGAAGTATGCCTCAGAATCTATCCTATGATTACTATGACCATATATCCTACGCCTCACTTGTCTAGTCCTGATTTCATGACAATTATCCTCCAGCATGTTATATCTCTGCCATCACCTACGATTTATCCTTGTTATGTCATGATGACCTCTTGCCACTCGACCATGATTCTGAGATGCCTTTCGTCTTCATAACGGTAAGCACCGCCTCATAGTAGTGATGCTCACATGTTCCATCCCTAGATCACACCGTGCACTTAAGTGCTTGTGCTCCTAATCAGAGAAGGTGGCATGATTACCATCATGAAATCAATCCACTGTATCTTATCCATCATCACGATGGGCATCCAGTTGTAATTAAAACGGAGGTGGATTGTGGACATGGGTGGATACTTAACTAGAGATCAATACTGCAGGCGATTGTAGCTAATCCATAGGCACTATGGGAGCAAACAAACATTAACCTACCTTTGTTCAGTTTTCATGTGGCCCAGAGTATGAACGATGTAAGGCGAGTTTGGAAGAGAAAGGCTGGAAGCCTTTTCTCCAGAAATTCCAAGGCTATAATGGTCAGGTGGCGCTCGCATTTGCTCGGAGCTTCGATGGTGAAAACACCCAAGTTGGAAACCTCGGCTTTAGGATCATAGATGAGTCAGTCAATAGGGCTATTCGACTACCAGCTGACAGTGAGAAATTTTTCAAAGGTGGCCAGTTAGACGTACAGAATTGCATCATGTCCCTGAAACTAGCCTATAGATCCATTAGTTGGATGAATGGAGTTATTTGTAACTATATTGAGGAGCAATGGTATCCACTCCTGAAAATGTTGTAGCACTTTGTAACTTGCGAAGGGAGGTTCATTGTTGTTTCTCTCTATCATATTCGGCTCATGGTCCATTTTACAGAAGGTAGGCACCTCAATATCCCTTATTTCCTGAGGTTAAGCTTGCATAAAATGGCAAAGGGAATTCAGTCCCATAGCAAAAAGCCTGAAACTGCATTATATCATCATAGTTTGATCAAGATTTTATTGGTTGCTGAGTTGAAGAAATGAAAAGGGTCGTGGGAAGACTTCCTCATAGAGGCATTTCCTGGACAAGAAACACAAACTAAAGGCATACAACATACAGTGGGCCGATCCTTAAGAAACAAAGAAGCAATTCCCCCATATGAATCTGAGCCTACCCAACATCATCCATGTCCCTATTTCATCCTCCCAGGAGACCAGTCTTCTGCAGTCTCAAATGCCCGTAGTAGAGGAGCCCATTGCCATGACTAAGCTCCAAATCCTGGTGGATATTACATGGGATATGGAAGCCTTAGCCCCTACTGAACCAACAACAAGTAGGAACGCTACAAAGAGAACCCAACATTCATCATATTCTAAGGAGCATAGAGGAAAATCGTCGGGAGGAAGTATCTTGTAGCAATCAACGACCCCAAATAAAAGCCCTGCATTGGATGTTGAGGAGAATTTAAAAATTAGGCTTGTGAAATTGCGGAAAAAAATTACCAAGCTTAGAGAATATGCAAACAAATACAAGGTCTTGTTTCATTTTGTAAAGGACGTAAATCGGCAAGTAAGGGATTCTAATGTGAAAATTTATGTTCAAAATGATGCCTTGGTATGAAAGAACAAACACCTTCTACATTGGAAGGTAGCCTGCAACAAGTCTGCGAAGCGGTTGAGTACTAGGGGCCTAGCATTGTGATTCCAAAAGTGATCGCCACCTATTGGGCAAGTGATTGAAGTATTAATCAAGACTTCTATTCTTTGACAATAGTCTCCTTCAACTGTTAGTCTCCTTCTTGTTGAATGCATGAGGGCATGCATCAGGTTAAGCATGGGGGATGTTGATCCCCTGTTTTGTCCCTATTACTATCAGTTCAATCCCCATTTGAAGTAAAATCTTCTTTTGATTGCATTTGGATGTTTGTTGGTAGATTTAAGTGAATATAGGTAGGATATTCTTAAACTAACATATTATTGTAATCGAGTGTAGACTTCTCAACAAAATGTGGAGGACAATACTAGAAGAATTAGTTGATGTACCATGACTCTCTATTTCAGTACTCAAAGGCTACATGTCGATTGGCACTCAAACAATGCAATGGAAAGGAATCGCGTGCTTCTAGATGAGGAGATTGAGTCAACCATGAGAAGAATGCATCTGATCCTAAGATCTTCGCTCTCCTTCCTTTGGATACAACATACACTAAGTTGGGCTTTGGTTATGAGGTTGTTCATAAATTCGAGCCAGCCATTCAAACCAACTTGTTTTGAAGGAGTAATGTTGTTCAACTGTTATAAATTGTGATTTTTAGTTTAAAGTCTATCTGAAATCAAATTCCTATAAAAGGCTAGGATGTAATATCTGAAGTAGCATGATAAAACTTTGAAGTATTTTGCTGTGTAATCATGACTTGAGTTTTAATAGAAGACTGTTATGATGCTCTTGCTCTAAATTCCAGTTGAATATGTTGAATGGGATGTTGATGCTCATGTTTTAACTGTGATCGCAACCATTTCGTTATTGTAAGTTTAAAAGCCCCCAGGTGTGGCTGGGCCCACCCATTTGGGTTTGCTCTGTATTTTCATTGATAGTGTCACTGTGAAACTAGTTACAGTTCGTTCCCTTTTCCATTATAAGACAATTTAATTGGGTTGTTTTATTTGATTGGTTAATTCATACATGTGTGTTGAATGATTGTGAGGTTCTTGTTATTGACATAGTGGAAATTAGATTTTGGTGTGAACTTTGTATGCCTTCCAAACCAGAGTTGTGTCATTACCTTGACTTACTCTCATCTCAGATACATTGTATGGTTTCTTGCTGAGTAGATTGAATCAGTACCAATGGACAATGTTAGAATAAGTCTTTAAACTTTTTAACAGAATCTTAATTGATTAAGAATAGGATTGGTTTACTCGCCAAATCTACCTCTATTTCTCTTATAGGATTGACTCGAATCAATCCCTTGAATAAACTGTAGCATTGTGTAGGCAACACAAAATAGGCGAACGTTGCATTGACTGTTTAGATGTTATAACATATTTGGTTGGAATGAATTGGATTAGTGACCAAGGCATGAAGATGCATTATTTACACCAATGATTGATTGGATTTCATTTTGCTTCATTTCATTCAACAGACTATCAGATTAATGTCTTGTGGGTTGGTAACAAAACACCGCAGGAACGATTGGTGTGTGATTAGCTACCAAAGACCAATTCATTAGTTTGCCTCCCCTACTCATGCAATTTCAAATTTCATTGGTCGAATGAGATGATTGTTCTTCCCTGGTTTTTTGCAATAATAAGTCTGATTTGAATGATTGATCTTTCTCTTGGTTCGTAAGGTTCTAGTTATCCAATTTTTAGTTAAATCATTGCTTGAATTTGCAAAATCATATTGGTTGTGAGTAGGGATATTCATAAGTCAGTATCAGTGTCATCCCAGAAAATATTTGAGTACAGTTCCTTGAATTTGTGTGATTACATAGCTGGGTGTTAAGAAAAATTAGCGTTAATATTGCTTTCATTAATCAAATCATATAAGTGGTTGATTTGAAGATAGAACAATAAGTAAGTAAGTGATAGAGTAAGACAAAGCAAATCCTCCAAATTAGTACTTAAATCATGAGTCTTGATAAGGGAACGAACCATCAAGTATGGAATGATTGTTTGATCAAAGTGCTACTGGGATATATTACTCATTTGCTTACGAGTTGGGTGGTTATAAATAGATTCAAGAATGAATTGTTATTTACATCAAGAGTTTAATAACTTGAGTAGTTATTAGTGCAAGTTGTTTTATTATTCGAGTAAGAACTGCCATCATCATAGGATGCTTGTTGAGGAATGATTGAGTGGTTTTTCACATAGAAGGTCTGGTACCAACATTCAGAGATTTGATTGATACTGTTTGGTGTGGATAAAAGTCTGTTTTCATCACTAGAAATACATAGTTGAGTACAGATTTGAATACTGGAATTTGTGAAGGTTTTAGATTAAATTTGATTGTTGGGTTTTCTCTTGACAATTAGATGATTTGATTTACAAATAGTTATTATTCCATAAATTGTAAAAAGGAAATGATTAAACTCTGACCTAGCCCTGAACAAAGAGAGCGCAAGGCAATTCGTGCTTACGAACCCCAGGTTGACAATTAATATTAAGGGATTTAATCTGACCATTTAAATCTCCCAACAACACTCTTATGTACAATATGTGCAAAGTGTAACACAATTTAATAGGTTACATCAAGGTGTGCCTGTTGTTGGGTATAGCCCAAGGATTTCCATACATTAACTCATGGTTTATTGTCAGTGCCATATGGTGCACCATGATGGGGCCATGCCATATAAAGTTTAACTTCTCAATTCCTACAGTTCGATGATACTAGGGAAAACCTAAAGCCATAGTGTTATCAGGAATGACTCAAAGACATACAAAGTAAGCGGTCTTGTGAGCTAGTACAAATCCTTGACAAGGATTATCAAGATGAAAAATGGATATAAAGCACTCTTAAATAGGTGGATATGAGTTGGACAATTCATTCAAAATTTCAACATCATAAGCCTAATATTTTACTCATTCAAAGGATGACACTTCTAGGGGTTGCTAAGAAAATCCCCACTAGGTTAGATCATGATCTATTTTTCCAATCTTTACCTTTCCCAAGTTAAGGAGACTAGACGCATTAAGAGGCATAATCTCCCTAGGATTATCAATATGATCCATGACCTCAGGCTGACTTGTCAAGAAGGAGAATCACTATCAATAGAGTCATGCCGAATACATACAATGATGACCTATGGGGAAAAGGAACTTTATCATATTCCATATTAAGATGGAGTTTCTGGCATGTGTCAAGAGGTTCTGACATGACTTACAAAGAGGAAGTATCTTCCTTTAAAGGCAACACATTCTCACCATATTGATATACATCCAAGGAATAAGGCACCTTTGAATGGTGATGATATAGATCGGGCCCATAGGTGTTGGAGGAGACCATGTGCTTAGGATTAGTAGAAGAAGAACAAATGTGGGGAAGGGATAAAAGAAATACGTTGATAAGATACAAACTTTTAAATAGTCCCACATCAACACTCTCAAAAGTGCCAGTGTTATCTCCAATGAGGGATACAAAATTTTCCATAATGGTAGTCTTGGTCAACATTATACAATAGTCCAATTAATTGATCATGACAATATTTCCTTCTTGGGGAAATAGAAGCACATGAAACATCGAGGACATGATAACACCCATGGAAAAAAACCAACTATGGTAAAGGGGTGAATTATAATATAAGGGAGCATCTACAACTTCAACATCAAAATAAGCAATATTTCCCCTATATTAATGGAAAATTTTGGAAGAATTTCCTAATGCATGAAATGATGTCCATCAAAGGCCTATGAGGTACTACATGACTTGGCAAGTTCTAGAGAAATGCTATCTTTTTAGCATGACACAAGTAGAAGACCCTTCATCCACTAGAGTGCAGTATATCTCCTTATGAAATATATGCACCATAATCTAAAGATATACCTATTGGGAGAGAATATAAAGAGGGGTGTCAATGTCAAATTTGACCAAAATAGACTCTAAGGTATCCACCCCTCTGATACTAGTCAAGAAGTGTTTGTGTTTCATTGGAAAACTTTGCAGAACCTCTAAGTTAGATGTGATACATGGTGCTTAGCCTAAGTCCTCAACAATAGTATAATGTTTTTCAACCCATGTATTTGGATTGTTCATTGACTTATGGAGAACACCCTTAGGTGTGTTAGACATTGGTTCCACTGGATTATCTAACATTATAGGTCTAGTGGAAATAGTAGGGGTGACAGAATCCTTAGGAGCAGAACTCGACTCAGGAGGGTTAGAGTATTTCGCTCTCATAGACAATTTGACTTGTTCATTCATCATATAAATAGTTGTATTGTTTCCATTGGGATAATGTTTCCCCCCATTACCCCCAGGAAAAGGTTGAGGACATTGTGCAACCATTTTTTGTTGTGGATGGGTGGCGAATGGATGAGTTAAAACTATCGGCTATTGGGTGGTTGCTGGTGGTGTGGGGAGGAGATGGATTTCATCCATATAAGGAAATTCATTACTTAAGTGTTCTCCTTAATAAATATTACAAGGAAAATTGATGTTTTGATGACACTCACTTGTGACCCCACCCTGATTAGGTGGGTTTTGGTTACTCTCTTTAGTAGGTATATTCTTTTATTTTTCCTTTTCACTCTTACTACCAGGTTTCTGATTATTCTTAGGTTATTTGGACTTCAGCATAAGAACCTCAAAAATTTTCTCAGAAGAAGAGGGTGATTTTTGAGAACGAGATGCACATGTATAGGCTTGAGAAGTGACAGTCATTTTCCCTAGCTGAAAAGCTATCTAGATTAGAGTATCAAAGGAAATGGTACCAACAACATCATTAAAGTGTGGTCCCAACTTGGGTCATTGTGGGTTTGTCGAAGGTTGAGGATCATTAGGTATAATATCGTATAATGTGCCTAACTGAGATTAAATTAGAAAAAGGTGTTGAACACATAAGATCATATTCTCTTCAGTTTCCACCCTAATCATAACGACATCCTTAGCTATAGGTGGAAAAAGGAATCGAGTGAACCAGTCTCTAAGAACATCATCAGGAAGCCTATTTCGTACTAACCACTTGTGTTTGTGCCACTCATGAATATGGTGAGAGATATTAGTAACATTATCTTGTTTGAAGTTTGAAAAATGGTTAGACCGAAGATCTTTCCTAGCGGTTAATTGACAATGGTTCAAGAAATTAGGAGCCAAAGAAGAGAATCCATTATAAGATGCTCGATCGAGTTTGATATACCATTTGGTGATATCCTAAGTTTGGGTTCTTTGGATGAGTCTCAACTACACAGAATTGTCAACCAAGGAATTTGAAGAAAACCATAAATTATAGGTGTTGATATGCATGGAAGGGTTATTTCCTAACTTCCCTTCAAGCTTATGAATATCATATGGTAACTTGGCTAGCATAGGTGTTCACCTAGGATCATGGAAGATGGGGTCATTTGTCAACTTATCCAAATATGGTAAGTCAAGAGGTGTCAGAAAAGGAATTTTTTGCTCACTAAATGCATCATAAGATAAATAACCCCCTAACAGATCATATAACCCCCCATACCATATTTAAAGGCAAAAGAGTGTGATCCAAGTTTATAATTCATCCCGATGTATTGATATCCTTTACCCATATATGTGGTCTAATGATTCCCCCCCAGGGTAAGTTCCCACATACAAAAAAGGACCCCCAAAATCATGACTACTTATGAGGTTATACTTGCGAAAAAGAACCACTGTAAGCATGGGATCTCATAGGCATATTGGTACTAATGGGGTAAGTGCTCCTAAGTATACTAGCCCCCCCAAAGTAGAAGGAACCTATAGAGTAAGGCATCCTTCCATACATTGAACTATTGCAAGGTGGATAGGTACTCCCAAAAACATAGTTCCCGCCAACTTGACTAGGAGAAATAGATGATCCCCCCAATAAGTTCCCAATAGTAGAAATTCCCATGCTAAAATTATGAATTGTAGTTGGAGATGATCAAAGAATGAATGTCCCATATCCCACAGATTCACCAGGTTCCCCCGCCCCACTCCACATGTAAGCTAGAGTATGGAATAGACATAGAAAAACATGGAAAACTTGAATGGGTCACAAACATAACTAGTGGAATTATCTAGGAAGAAGTAAGAGGTGTAGTTGGTGAACTTTGGTATTGCACCAAGAATGTTGCAATTCCCACGGGCTCATCAACTAAAATTATCAACTCGGGGTTCATACAAAATTAGAGGTGACATTTTTATATGCACTGTAGGTTAGATCCTACTCATTCCACCCACATTCATGACATTAGATCAAGGTGCTCAGAGACCATTCCTCCTACTAAAATATAGTGAAAGCATGTTGATCTAAGCACAATTGAAAATTGATTCTAGCTATGAAAGTGAAAATGCCATTTTTTCAACTTGTAGATGCTAATTAATCATTTCATGAAAGGACAAGGGATAATATACTTCTAGAAGGAAAGATACTCTATATTGCATATTTCATCAAATCAACAACATAATTTCATGTTTCATCTATCTATTTCACACTTGCTTGAAAATCATAAATCTAACTTGCAACGTGATTGTGATTGGAAAAAGCTAATTCTACCTTTCTGCAGTGAGAAAAAGGAATGTTTGGAGTGGAATAGGAGCTTCTCTTGATCATAAATAAAAAATTTGGGTCATTATTCATCTTTAATGAGCTAAGGTTGAATTGGGGAGCAAAGAAGGTGAAGAAAAGTGGTGCTACAGTCCTGCTATAGGTGTTGCCACATGAGTTTCTGACAACATTTTTAGGGTGGGGATGATGTCTTGCAAGAATGAAGAGGTAGATGAAGGTTGGAGGGTGTGAAGAAAGGTTGGGAAAGCCTCCTAGCCAATCCCAGGACCTCTCAGAGGTCCATCTTGTAGCACGATGAATGCCCACAATGTCCTAAATTTCCTTGGTAAAGTGACCGTGGAAATAGAGTTTTGGGGGCGGAATTGAGGGATAGAAATAGAATATGGAGAATTATAAAATGGAGGTGAAAGAGGTTCCCTCACCTATATATAAACACATCCCTACAATCATCAACATACATACATCCATTGATCATTGACACTGTGATATAAATGTTGATGGAAAAGATGAGTTGAATTTGAATCACATCTGTTTTATGGCATAACACTATTATGCTCACTGAACTCACTCCTAAGTTACAGAAAGTAGATATGAAGAAGGACAAATAAAATTTATGTATTTCCAAGAAATCATAAACACCATGTTTTTGGGATGAGATTGTGAATCCTTCCAACCATTCTCCCACAAGAGAGGTGACGTAGAAGCTTGAAATCATAGGTTTTCATAACTTAACCTCTATTGTAATGAAAGAAAGCTATGAAATACTGAGAACTAATAACAAAACAAAAATATAACAAAGGGACCAAAGCCTATGCATTGGGCCCAAATTCAAGGGTCTTAGCCATCTAAAACTAACTCAGATGTAGTTGAATAACCAACTTCTCCTTATCAGAAGGTAAAAGTCTCATACATCACATGAAAGTAAAAATAACAATGTTAATATTTGAGCTCAATATCTACACCTAGCCGAATCAAAACTTTGAATTCTAATGATCTTTTCATCTCGTTTATTTATACAAAAGGTTACCTGACAACAACTCCCTTGAAAATATGAGTGTTCCCTCCTTGATCATGGAAATGGTGGATCTGGTCCCTCTTGAGCTTCACTTCTACTAGGAGTTACTTGGTTTTCAATTAATTCAAACTAGTGAGAGAGGATGTTGTGATCCCAAGCCAAGTTAGGGAGTTAACGAGGTGAAACCCCCCCTAGATTCTCTCTTGGTTGTCTCCATCAAGCCCCTACATAGTAAATGCCTAAAAAATTATTATTTTTCTTGTTATCAAACCAAATTATGCCACATACTATGACAAACACCTCTTACTCTTCTTACTAAGCATATCATAACAAACAATGTGAATTAATGTAAGGAAAGGGTAGTTTTAAGTTTGGGGGATGGCATAATGATCTTCAAGATATACCTATTGATGGGACTCATCATCACCCCCCAGCTGAAGGTATTGCTCATCTTCTGAGAAACTTAGTCATCCATATGAAGCTCTTTGATGGCTTTGGTGGTCTCTATGACATCCCAAGGTACCTTAGATGGTGTGCCTTCTTGTGGGTAAAAAACTGCATTTGTTTCTATCTCGATCCATTCCATATGCTCTTTTGTTTGGTTCATTCCTTATTGTAAGCCTAGTAGCAAGGTTGGACTGAGTTTGAGCCCTATCCAACTAATCCTCATCCTTTGCGTGACTCTCTTGTACAATGGTGTTCTCTCTAAGGCATTCCTTAGCCTTTTAGAAGAGTCATATTCTTTGAATTGTAGACTGTGGTGTAAGGCATGTCATCTTCTCTGGAAAGCTTACAGACTTATGTTCCCAACATTCTAAAGGTGTATTCAAAGTGCATAATGGCTTGCTCTTGGATTACAATGTATTTGGGTTCTAAAGCAACATCATAGGAGATGAGATTATGATTGTTTATGACAACCTTAGGGCTCACTAGCTCTGTTATGATATACGAGGGATCCTTCTCCTATTTTTTTATTACCTTTTTCACCTCCTCAGCTCTTGTTTCTTCATGAGTCAATCAAGATGATAAAGCCATTATTTACATGTCTCCCAATCTTGAATTGGGATCCCAAAAAATTAGATATGTCAAAATGAAATTATGCATGTAGAATTCAACTAAATTTTCCATGTCTTCCATATCATTTTGTTTCCAAAACTCAATAAACTACATGTAGTCCTAAAAAGGAAATGACCTATATTATGCTAGGGATTTTATTTGGAACTACAACTACTGTTCTTTGAGGAAGGTAGCATAAGATTTTGATGGCTGCCTACATTATAGGGCTTCCATAGAGAGACTTTCCATGGTGGCAAGTTGTGTTTCTTTCTCATGCAGCCTCTCTGAACCTTGTGTTTTCTTCCTATCTATGATCCTTCATAATAGACTCCCTTAGTCTCAAATCACTCAATTCCTTACCCATTTCAATGAATTTCTCCTCCTTGAGGCCCACATCTTCCACATTAGTTGCATCCACTTGTGGGTTCTGCCTTTCTCTATCTCCAACTCATAGAGGAGTGGGATTGAAATTTTTCCTGGGATAATCCTTCCTCCTTCAATAAATTTGTAGTAGGACCCTAATCTAGGTTGTGGATTAGGATCTTAGAGCTCTTGGAGGTCCTTTCCAATTGAATTGAGGTGGTTTCTTCTTTGTGTAGCTCGTTTTTATGCTCCTATAGCTTCCCCTCTTCCTCCTTGAGCAAACCGTGCCACTTTTATAGCTTATCTTCTTCTTATTGCTCAAAGGAATCTTGTGTATTAGGTTTCTTGAAGGTCACTAACCTAGTGGTGTGCCTACCCACATATGCTACAGGTGACTTGGTTTTGCTTTTAGGACAAGTGACCACCTCAAACATTCCCTAATTGGGTCCCACTTCTTCCCTTTTACTTGGCGATTCATCAATAATGATACAGACCCTTGTGGGAGTTTACGGTTTCCATTGTCTAATTCTAGTATTCTTCCTGGTTTTGAAATATAGGGGACCTTGTCTTGGTTTCCTCTTCTTGGGCTTGATAGGTGTACCTAATGTAGCCAATGTTGCACCTCCTTCTTTTTCAGTATCCCTTGGACATAGATATGTTTGATGTGGTTGTTTCTCTGCTTCTTGGGGTTTAGAAGTCTCCTTATGGCTTACTATTCCTTCTACTTCTTTCTTCCCCTCTTATCCTTTAATTTCTACTTCTCCTTCCTATATTTGTGTTTCCTCCTCTTCCTCTATTTTTATTTCCTCTTCTTCTGTCTTTACTACATCTTCCACCTTTGTTTTTCCTTATTTACCTCCAATGCTAGAGGTTGGTGTTTCTACAGGTGTGATGGCTTGGGTTTCTATGAAATTTTCCCTATCCATGTCCACAAACTTAGTCAGTAGGACAAGGCTCCTTAAGTGACTCAAAGCATCCATCACAATTAACTTAATGATGCCATGGTGAGATAAGAGTTGGTTCTTTCCTTCCCTTACCTTATGACTCATCTCAATGATTGACTATAGGAGGAAATGGGGAGAAACAATTCTTTGAGGGAGAGGAAATTTTGCCTTGAATCTCAGCTCATGGAGAAATATGAAGTGGTAGGCATATACCACAATCAATATCCCTTCATAAGCTAATACTTGAGGAGATGGTAAGCTACCTCATCCCAAGGGTAAGGTAGGCCTTCTATTCTTACTCCATTCTTATCTTCTACAGGTTTCTCTTTCAAAAATGAAGAAATTTTTCCTAGTTGTGACACTCACTTCCTTATCTTATTTGCTCCACCGAATTCCTAGGGGTAAGGTAGACACTCTTCTTATGTTTCAAGGACTTCGAGATATGGCCAACCCTCTAACAATAATAGTTCCATTTTCTTCTCCTTGATAAGTTAATTTCATGGTAAATTCATTAGTGATATCATCGTCATACCCCTTTAAAAACTCAAAGAAACCCACCCATTGGTGTCTTCTGAAGATGTTCACTATAGGAGGATGTTGGTGAATCCTCTTGGTGTCTAAGGGTTCAATTCTATTAAATCCTCCCCCATTTCTTCTACCGTCCCTCCTTTGTGCTACTTAGGTGGAGAATTTATATTTTTAAAACAATATCAGTGGTGAAAAAATGCTAAATTCCTTGGTAGAAGGATGATAGAATTAATACCAACCAAAATCTTTTTTCTGCTTTTAACCACAGTAATTTCCAAAAATACCTCCTTCTACTTAATTGACTATCATAGGCTATCAATTTTAGATAGCCTTATCATGTAAATGGATGTAAAAAAAAGGAAGGAGGATGTCACTTACCTCTTCTCAAAACAACTTTGTGTGTGTATGATGATTTTAAGACAATTTAGAGGCAGTGTGGCTCCTTTTTCACCTTTCAATTTCTCTTGTATCTCCTTCTCAGCGCTCTCGTAGCATCTCAGACCTATCTATAGCTTCCTCCTACAACACCCGCAGACATGGTTTGAAACTTCTGAGTGGTACCTTAGGTGGTCTCATACAATAGCTCGTCCTTCCTCTTCTTGTTTTCTTAATGAGCGATGTTGCAAATGAAGTTGAGCTGAGTACATAATATTCCCTTTGGGGTAAAATCTCATATATCTTTGGTGACATGGAATATACAAGTTTCCCTTTTTAGACTATTGTCCCCACTCATTGCAACCATTTCCTCTATCCCCGTGATTATCACCCCACTCTTCGTGAACACAACCTCAATTTGAGTTGAAATCTCCACGTTGTATGGTTGACTAATACAAACTTAATTTCACTGGCCGAGGGTGGCCAAGTTTTTTGGCCACTTCTAGCCTATTAAAACTCTTTCCTCGAGCATTACACATTTTAGTAATTCTATACATAATGAATAGGCGAGGGTTTCCATATCTAAGTATACTTGTGGATCAAATTATTGGAGAAGTTTGCATGCTATAGATGGCAATATAACATAAAGATCTGAGAGGCAGTTTATTCTTTTCCTTTTTTCTGGTGTATGTCTTCATAACTTGATGATACCCTGATTGATAACTTTGCTTTGTCTGTGCATGTGCATCCATGTGTCGAAGTTCTTGCTGGTGGTGGAACTCCTTCTTGAGGATGATGTGTCCCTTCATTGTTACAGACATGGCTCCATCATGTTTTCTGTGGTTGAAAAGGATATCTTATGGATTTTTGTTGTGACTACACAAGTTACTATAGGGGGATTTTTCTCCTAGCTTCAGTCATTTAATCCTCCCTTGAAGTCTTCATCTTGCATGTTGGTGTTGAGGGGAAGTGATGACAGGCCATGAGGACAAGTTTAAAGTCATGAGTAAGTGGTGTCGATGTTGGAGAAATAGAAAACATGTGTTTCTGTGTTTGTTTTTAGATGTAGGATAGAGTGGCGATTTTGAGAAAGTTTTGGCTAAATGGAATGAATGGATGATGAAAGAATCATTGGATAATCCCCCTTTATCATTTCCTAGAGGAAACATGGCCTTGTAGTTTGTTCTTCTCATTAGATCCCCCTCCTACAGCTTAATGGTCTCCTCTTGTAACATTACAGGACCTCCTGTAGGAAAACAGGTCCCTCATATAGCATCAGAGTGAGGAAGTGAAATTTGAGTTTCTTATTGATTGGATGGTGGAGAGAGATGTCTATATGGGTGTAGAATATGGTGATGAGGTATGTGGATAAGAGGATGGATGGAAAATTGTAGGTTTAGACCTTTATCCATAAAATATGCCAACAGTGTGTAGTCATGCAAAAGAAAATGGATGTTAAAAGAAATGGTGTAAGAGCTCCTTCCTTGTGCTCCTCTTTTATCTTTTGTTTTCTTTTTCTTTCTTTCTTTTTTGAGATGAGCAAGCTGCCTTTGTAGAGGTTTTCAAACTACATACATGTCGTAGGTGCCTCGGAGGAGGTTTTCAGCTGGGGATCTTTTAATTTCTTCTCCTTTTTCCTCCTTAGCTACCTCGGAGAGGTTTTAAACCCTGGATTGGGCCTCATATTCTTCGTAGAGGTTTTCATCTAGGTCCTCTTATTACTTTTTTTTTTTTGTTTTTTAGAATTTTGGTTAATAGAGGGTTATGAACCTCCCAATTACATTTAACTCTCTGCTAACTGAATTGGAAAATTACTCCTTGGACAGAGGTTTCTTGTACAATTTCAACCTATGAACATTGACAAGTAAGGGAATCCCTTCCTCATCAATGGTTCTTATTTGAATAGATCCATTCTCATAATACTTCTCTACTGGATAGGAACCCATACATCGTGTCATCAAATTCCCCTTGAAATCCTTGAATCTAGAATCATACAACGAGGACAAATATCCTTCTTGAAAAGTCCTTTCTCTCATGTGCCTGTCATTGTGAAATATTCCTTTGTAGTTGTATTACCTCATTGTGTAGGAGAGCTTGCATTTTGAATTCATCCAAAACATTGAGTTGGAGCAGCCTTTCTTCGTGTGCTGAAGTGAGATTCAAGTCTAACTGAGTTGCCATCCTCAAGGTATGGTACTCAAATTCAATAAGTATTAGGGCATTCTTACAATAAAACAATTCAAAGGGAGTGAATCCAGTGGTGGTCTTCCAAGTTGTGTTGTAGGCCTAAGTAGCTTCCATAAGTTTTTCTTCTCGATCTTTCCTGCCACTACTAACAACCTTTGTTAGAATGGTTTCCAATTCTTTATTTGATCCAAAATGGATCTAACATCGACTTCTAAGTCTATGAATTTTACTCACAGAGGAAAACTTAAAGTCAAAGGATGCTCTTGGACATAGTCTCATTGCATATATCTCTTCATTCTGAATCTAACGCAATTTGAATGGGCGAAAATGGACTTCGTATGAAGAAGTTATTGTAAAAAGAAATTTGCCCATTGTCCTTTGAAAAGGAGGTAATTTATTATAAATGGGACTTAATGGAGAATATGTGTTCCTTAAGGAAATTTCACATTGGAAAGGTTTCAAGGGAGGACTTAGAACAAAGGCCCTAAGGATACCTGATTGTGATCTCTGATATATCGCATCGAAGGAAAGCCTTCATGCAATATCGGAACCCCACGCCATTGCAACTTGTGATTGCGATCAGGCCGATAAAGCGATTGCGATGGAATATCGACTGTTGGATCAAGGAGCAGACCAATGGTCAGGAATTAATCACTAATCACATTTCAGGGTCAAGTGACCGCGTGAGATGAACACAGCGATTGCGATATGCTGATAAAGAGATAGCGATATGCCGATGTGATCAGTGATCGAATCGCACAATAGAAAGGGTCGTTGACATATGCTTGTTGTGATTGCGATATGCGATCGAGGCATGGACCCAATGAGGTTTATAAATGTGACTGCATATAATTTGAAATCTGGATTTGCGGATTTTCTTTGTATTCTAGTGTATTTGGGTTTCTTAGCCTTACGCTTGTGCGACTGTGATATTGCGACCAAAGGTGGACCCGATAGGTTTATAGGTGTGATTGAATATATTTTGGGTTCTGGTTAAAAGGCCCATGATGCGTTTTGCATGTGTTTTCCTGTGTATTTCTGTTATTTGTCTATTTCGGCCAGAGGAAAGAAAAACGATCAAGTGGCCATGCCCATCGGTTCCTTTCCATTTGTAAACAGATTCTTGTAATGAAATAGTTAGTCTTCAATGACGGAGATGACTATAACTGATGTATTACAAAAATCACAGGGAGCTCAATTGACAGGGCAGCTGAAGGTTGCTAAGATTCTCTTGGAGGTCGACTGAACTACTAATAACATAGAGAGGTAGAGTTATGCTTAGGAGAAGCGTAGAGAAGCCTAAGAGGCCCAAAGATGCTTGAATGTTGAGCATAAGCCCAGAGGAGGGTGTTTATAGAGTCAGGGTGACTCAGAAGTAGAGGGTCACTTAGAGGTTGAGTGAAACCAGAAGCTCGTGAAAGTCGAGAAGCCAATAGAGGTTGGGGCGATGGAAAAGGGGTGATTTCCTAGAGATCTGAGTGCAGCAGAGTTGCAGAGCACAGAAGGCCAGAGAGCCGTAGATTCGCAGAGTTCGACCAAAGGTTGGAGTATAGCGAAAGAGCCTAATTGAGTTGACTAGAGCTCACGTAGATGTAGCCCAAGAGGTTTGAGTGAACTCCTAATTATGTTGTTGTTATGTGTTGTGTTGCTTATTATTTGCATTATTTGCTATTATATGTTTTTATATCAGTTAAACAAATCAACTTAAAGCACTTAACAGTTAAAGGAAAACATAAGAATACACCTACTTCAAGTTCTTTTAATTCCATATTTCTAAATATAAGCCTATATCTTGGGAATATATATATATATATATATATAATATTTTTTAGTGGGAGAGGTTCTTGTAAGTTTGACAAGAAGCCTTTAGTGCCCCTTTTTAGATCAGGTGGTATCAGAGCTGCTTATATCCGAGCTAGCTATATCAGAGTGAGTTATACCAGAGCAGGTGGTATCAGATCAGAATGCTTGATTGACAGAGCAATCAATTTGTTTGCTTAACTTGAAAGGTATTTAAACAGTCAAGGATTGATTGTTCGATGTTTGTAAACTGACTATTGTTTGAGTTTGCAAAGGATCAGGCAAAGTTGTTGATAGCTAAGTCCAGGATAGGACAAGAAGGAATAAGGGCTGAAGGCATTCTTCTTATCCCAAAGTACCTCAAAGAAATCCTTGAAGCACAAGAGGTTTGGTTCAAAATGTTTCTTGAATAAGCTCTTTGTTAATCTTGTTTGAAGTTATTTTGTTCATTTTGATAATGACTACTTCTACAAGTGAGTCCTCAAATTCTTCTCTCTTCACAAGATTCTTTCATGAAGATATGAAGCAAGACTTATTCATCATGATGGATATGGTGAGAGAAATGTATGAGGATGGAATGAAGAGCATCATACTTAGAGAGTAGTTGAATTCCATGAAGGAAGAGAAGCAGTTGCTTTCTGAAAAATTGCAGGAAATGGAGAGGCAACTTCATATTGCAAATATGAACCTGAAAAGGATGCATGAGTTGGAGACACAACTCCTTGTTTCCAAAGAAGCCTTGGTCAAGTATCAGCTTGAAGAAGAGGTAAATAATTCCCATTTGTCTTCAAATTCTTCTAATAATGTTTATATTGGTTCTATTGGAAAACATACCACAGGCATAGTTTCCAAGTTAATGTCCAAGATGGGCTATGAAGTAAAAGGCTTGGGAAAACATGCACAAGGTATTGTTGAGCCAATAATAGTTCAGGAAAGGCCTAAGTATTTGGGTCTTGGCTATGGACAATCTTATGGGAAAAGTTCTAAAGGTGCCATGAAGACAATTGAAAGAATTCCAAGAAGGAGTTTCATTTCAGGTCTTCTACCTCAAGAGTGTAAAGGTTGTATTCATGGGGAATGCAATAGCTTGAAACATCATTTGTAGGAAGAAGGTGTTCATAAGCATACACTCGAACCAGAGAGTTGTGGAAACTCTGAAACCATTAAATAGGTTGATGGTTTTCCAAATGGAGCTACTTCTTCATTTTATTCACCTCCTCATGAAGGCAATAAAGGTGAAAGAGAAAGTTATAAATATGGTTTTAACCATATTCCTTTTGATTATGTAAAGCATGATAAATTTCCATATAAGCATGGGAAAATAATTTCATGTTCCTTTTGTGGTTTGAATAACCATAACATTTCTAGATGTTGGAAGAGAATGGCCACATACAAGAACATTTTGAAGGAAAATAAGAAAAGAGCCAAAGGTCCACTGGACAAGGAACCTGGGAATATTTAGCATATTATATGATTAAGAATAATTGAACTATCCTTAGATTGTAAGGTAATTACTTAACTTTTTATTAGCCTTATATTTTTAACATCCTTATGCTATAAATACGTGTATAATTAAAATATGCATTTTTCTTAACTAATCAATATTACTTTTCATTTATTCATTTGATTAATTTTGATTTTTTGTTAGTTCTAAGTTAATTGAACTAACCTTAAGAGATAGTGTAAGATAATTTTTTTTTATAATTATATAGGTTTGGCTGATAATTGATATAGATTGATATAATATTTTAATATCTAAACCTTAAATAAAAATTTATTAGAATGATTAGTTATTAAAGAATTTTAAATTGATATATTTATATATATATATATATATAATTAAAAAAACACACACACACACACACACACACATATATATATATATATATATTTAAACATTAAATATAATATTATTAGAATGTTAGGTATGGTAATATATTAATTTATATATATATATATATATATATATATATATATATATATATATATATATATATATATATATATATATATATATATATATATATTTAATATTTTAAATAAATAAATGGTTTAGTTTTGATAACTAACCATTGATCTAATTCAATTTTTAGTAAAAATTATAGTTTTCTAATAATTTATATAAATAATTTAAAAACTAAATATTAAATATAGTATTATATTAGGTATTGAAAAATATTATTATATATAATTATACATTAAATATCTAAATAGTTTAATATCCTCTAATCTGGTTAATTTTTGCCCAGTTTACTTAGCTCTAGAAGTATAATAATAATTATAAAGAATATTAATATTAATTTAGTTAAAGGGAGTTTGACTGGGTCCTTAAGTTGAAAAATAGCCGTTAGTCTTTTTAGCCGTTGGAGTCTCTGCTTGGACTATTTAACTCGCTATACTGGATCTGTATCTTCAACTTGTCCTGACGATGAACCACACTAGTTGGTTCGAAACGCGTCGAAAAATGATCAATTATGTGATTTCGCCAAAACATTTTCTAAACAAACGTTATGGATCACAGAAGTCTAAATTCCTTGAAGGAAAATCATGCTGTCAAAAATATGCACATGTGTGGCACTTACAGCCATAAGCAAGGACACATTGCTAAAAAGTGTTGGACTTTGAATCCAACAATGCCTCCACGAAACTTGAAGAAGGTGGAAAGAGAGAATGGCAAGTATGGAAAGGAAGTTTCAATAAATGATGTGTTTCAAGATGATTCACATGTTGCTATTGATGTGCAGACAAAGGAAGGACCTTTGAAATGGATTGGTAAGAAATGGTTAGAGTTCTTATCCAATTAAAGTTGCATATATTTTGATGCAAATAGAAATGTAGCACATCTAATTGCATTTCTTTATTAATGAGATGAAAGTTGCAGGATTCTACCAAGAAGGTGAATGGAAAAGTTGAGTAGGACACTCACTTTATTGCTGCAACATTATATTCATCTCAGCTTCGAAAGTACAGTGTGCTTAAGCGAAATTTCAGGGATGAAATGCATGGATAAGCATGATGTGCATGAACACATGGATGTTGATTATTTCCTTGTATTTGAACATGTATGTGTAATTAACTTGAAGGGTTGATTCCTTGGTTTTTAAACATGCATGTAAAGTTAATGTTGACTTGGGAAAAGTTGATTTGGTCTCTAGGATGGAGACGATGATGAAGTGTTCCATCTTTGAAAAAGAACTGTAGAATTATTTTTCTACATGCTTGACTTGAAGGGTCATTTGTCTTAAAGGCATGTTTTGTTGGCTTTTTATATAGTCAATCATTTGTATGTGGATGTAAATACATGGAGGTTTTCACGAGATGTGAAATCTATTTCTTTTGATGAAGCAGTAGTTTAGGCCATCCAGTTGTTGTTTGTAATCCTATTGTTGTTAATAATTGTTGTTGACAATATGTCAAACAGGTACAAATGAAAATTTTGTGAAGCAGATGTAACTTCACATTGGTTTGAGCCACCTTGGATGAATGATCAAGGCAAGGAAGTTCAAACTACCTTCTGTGACCTTCTCAACAGGAGTTCTGCATGAAGTCAAGGAGGAAGATAGTTCTTCCCAGGAGGACCAGCACATCCACGAAGGAAAGTGTTCAAAGGCTATGGTTCGGAGGCACTATGCAAGGCAAGTGTATGGAGGCTGAAAGAAGAGGGTGGCATACTCCCATTTACTGGTGAGATCAGTATATTAGTCTTTTGGAGTCCAAAAGCTTTTTAGTGGGAAGGCGTGATCCAAAATGGATCTAACATAGACTTCTAAGTCTATGAATTTTCCTCATAGAGGAAAAATGAAAGTCAAAGGATTCTCTTGGAAATAGTCTCATTGCATAGATCTCTTCATTCTAAATCTAACGCAATTTGAATGGGTGAAAATAGACTTCGGATGAAGAAGTTATTGTAAAAAGAAATTTGCCCATTGTCCTTTGAAAAGGAGGAAATTTCTTATAAATGGGACTTAATGGATAATATGCGTTCCTTAAGGAAATGTCGCATCGGAAAGGTTCCAAGGGAGGACTTACACCAAAGGCCTTAAGGATCCCTGATTGCGATCTCTGATATATCGCATTGAAGGAAAGCCTTCATGCGATATCGGAACCCTACGCTATTGCGACTTGCGATTGTGATCATACCAATAAAGCGATTACGATGGAATATCGACCGTCGGATCAAGGAGTAGATCAACAATCAGGAATTAATCGCTAATCACATTTCAGAGGGTCAAGTGATGGCATGCAATGAACACAACGATTATGATATGTCTATAAAGTGATAGCGATAAGCTGATACGATCGATGATCAGCGATTGGTGATCGGATCACACAATACAAAGGGCCATTGACATATGCATGTTGCAATTGTGATATTTGATCGAGGCACAGACCCGATGAGGTTTATAAATGTGAGTTCATATAATTTGAAATCCGAATTTATGGATTTTCTTTGTATTTCTTTGTATTCGGGTTTCTTGGCCTTACGCCTATATGATTGTGATATTGTGACCAAAGGTAGACCCGACTAGTTTATAAGTGTGATTGCATATATTTTGAGTTTCGATTAAAAGGCCCATGATGTGTTTCTCATGTGATCTCCTGTGTATTTCCATTATTTGGCTATTTCAGCCAGAGGAAGGCAAAATTATCAAATGGCCATGCCTGCTAGTTCCTTTCCATTTGTAAACGGATTCTTGTAATGAAACAGTTGGTCTTCAATGATGGAGGTGACTATAACTGATGTATTATGAAAATCACAGGGAGCTCAATTGAAAAGGTAGTTGAATGTTTATGAGATTCGCTTAGAGGTCGAGCGAACAACTGATAACACAGAGAGGCAGAGCTATGCTCAGGAGGAGTGCAAAGAAGCCTAAGAGGATTAGAGATGCTTGAATGCTAAGTGTAAGCCGAGAGGAGGTAGTCTGTAGAGTCGAGGTGACTCAGAAGCAGAGGCTCGCTTGGAGGTCGAGCGAAACCAGAAGCTTGTTAAAGCCGAGAAGCCACCAGAGATTGGGGCGATGGCAAAGGGGTGATTTCCCAAAGAGCTGAGCACAGCAGGGTTGCAGAGCGTATAAGGGAAAAGAGCCATAGATTCACAAAGTGCCACTAGAGGTTGGGAGGACAGTGAAAGAGCCTAGTTGAGTTGACTAGAGCTCGCAGAGACGTAGCCCAAGAGGTTTTCGTGAACTCCTAATTATATTGTTGTTCTGTGTGTTGGTTATTATTTGCATTATTTGTTGTTATATGCTTTTATATCAGTTAATAAAATCAGCTTAAAGCACTTAACAGTTAAAGGCAAACACAAGCATACACCTACTTCAAGTTCTTTTAATTCTGCATTTGTAAATATAAGCCTAGATCATGGGAATATATATATAAGCTTGGGAGTGGGAGAGGTTCTTGTAAGTTTGGCAAGAAGCCTTTAGTGCCCCATTTCAAATCATTATTTGTGACCTCTACTTGCCCATTTTCTTGAGGGTGATAGGTATTTGATGTCATGTGTTTGATATGGTGTTGCCTCATCAGCTATTCAATCATATTTGATGTCAATTGTGCCCCTTGATTCGTGACTACCTCCCTTGGATACCAAAACTTGTAGAAGATGTTTTCTCTTAAAAATCCAGCCACCTTGTGCTCATTTGTTGCTTTAACTGCCTTTGTCTCAACCCACGTTGTTAAGTAATCATTGCACTCAATAATGTACTTCTTCTTTCTCTATGGTGGATCAATTGGCCCAATGAAATCCATGCCCAACTTGTCAAATGGCTCTAAGGCCACTTGAGGTTGTAAGTGAATTTCATCTCTAGGTGCGGGCTTGTGCATCCTTTGGCATTGATCACATTTGGTGGTCTATCCCTCTACATCTTGATGTAAAGTGGGCTAATAGTAACCAACCTATAAAACTTTAAACATTGTCCTCTTAGCATAATAATGACCCACACAAGGTCCATCATGGCATGTTGAGAGGATGTCAAAGACCTCTTCCTCCCTTACACATCTCCTCAAGATATGATCTAGTCCCAATCTGAAAAGATTGCACTTAATCAAAGTGAAAGGAGCAATTTACCTTACAATATTTCTTTTCTCCTTAGATGATAGATTAGGAGGGAGCTTCCCAACAACCAAGTAGTTTTCTATGTTAGCAAATCAAGGAGAAACCACCATTATGACAGAGAGGTGTTCATATATAAGTTGATCATCCACAATCTTCTAATTATTTGTAGGAAATGTTAGTCTCAACAGGAAATATGAAACCACATTTTCTTTCCCTCGTAAATTAATAATAGTCAATTCAAAATATTGTAGTGATAAAACCATCTAATTATCCTCTAATTGAAATTAGGCTTATTCATTAAATACCTAATAGTTGCATGATCACTATGAACAAAAAATTTATACCCAGTGATATAGTGCTTGAATTTTCTTAAAGAATGTACTACAGCTAAGGTTTCTTTTTTAGTAATAGTGTCATTCAACTCATCTTTAGACAGATTCTTACTAATGAAATAGATAGCTGTTGACATACCAAAATGTACCACCAACGACTAAGGGGTCTCCCCAGTGTGAAGTCCCGATTAGACCTCACACTATTTGGGGTAGGAGCCCCAACCAGTATGTGGGCCTGACTGCCACCATGAATGTTTTATACTCTTGTTTATCACTTGAGAATGTGTTATATTGGGCCAATAATGAAATGGTCGAGCAGTGAAACAAAATTAGCCCAAGATTGAAAAATTGCAGAAAGAGGTGCAAATAAGTCATAGAAATGATAAGAAGCAATGAGAGGGATTAGTGAGCTAAAACCCAATTAGACATAATAAGCAGGAACATGCCAAAGGTCAATTGTGAAGTCATTCACAATAGGTCACTGACATGGCAAGGAATAAGTAAAAATAGATTTGAAAGAGAAACGTACATGCAACCACTATGTATCAGAACATAACATATTGTGTATATGAAAGAACATATACAAATATGGTGAGGTACCAGACAACTAATGCAATCACCATGAGTGAGCATGGGAATTAGTTCAAAAGATAAAAGAAAAACATATTATTAATATGCAACAAATTCAAATACATATCATGAGATTACGAAATACCAAATAGTGGAACATGGGTTGTTCATACCATTGTCTGATGCCAAAACCCTAGCCCCACTGCAAATCCACTCTCCTAGCTACCAAGAGCTGAGTGGCCCTAGCTCTCAAGCATAAATCAACTATCTCTATTGCCCTCCACTCAAGTGTTGAAGTCCATTTGAATGAGGCCTAAGGGAACATTTATAGAGGTGAGGTGACTGCTCACCTACGGTGACCCTTGGCCTCCCTTATGATTTTTTCGGCTACTGTCATGACTCTTGATATTACCCAATTCTTCCTCAAGCCACACTAATTATTACATGCCCAAATCAGACCTAACATAGTGGTTGATATAATGGTGGGTGATATTTACATCATGATGAAAGAGATAGAGAGAAAGATGTGGAGTGTTATTGGAAACCCTAGAATGCTTGATGCCCAAATCTCACAATGATGTGGATGCTTGGTGTAGAGCTATAAAAAGGGTCTCTTTCACCTCTAATTAGCTTACATTAATACGTCAATCCGGGAGTGTTTTGTTATTTCAAAGAGTGTCTCAGTCTGAGGCTATCATTCGCCACAGTAATGCTAGTAGTACAGTGTTTCAGAAATACAAGAGTAAATTCTTGTCTACAGCTTGACTTCTTCAAAAGATTAAATCGCACATTCAAAAGACTAAGCAACTTATCAGTCAAGGGTTCGGTAGCAATAACCCATCCCTTTGGAAATTGATGGAAAAGGAAATCAGAGAACAGATTGTGGATCTGGGAGCCGGACAGTACATGCCAATGCTCACTATAGCTTGAGATCATTCTTCACACCAACGCCAATAAATGGAACGGCAAATGAGAAATGGAACATCAATTAAGAAATCGAACAACTAGTCTACAATGGAACAACAAATCCGAAATGGAACAACAATTCTGAAATAGAACAAAAACTAAGAAATAGAACAACAACTAAATCTCACAAGAAGTAACAATCTTAATCTATTAGATCAAATGCATTAATCGTAATCAAATGGCAATCTTTCACTCTTAAGGGTGAATCGAATAGCACACACCAATGGAACAGCACTGATTACTAATAAATTATGGAACAGAGCTTGAAAACCATATATGCACGCAACACACTTAAATAGTAATTTGATCCAAGTATCAATCTTAGTTAGAAAGAGTACGACTGCGTTTCAAAATAGAACAGCTTTGTTCATAAATCCAACAATCGTAAAGAACATAACTCCCAAGATGAATTCCGTAACGTTAATGAACAGGTGCACGGCACAAAAGCTCTGTAATGGAACAGTAATAGTATTCTGTCAAGACTAGCAATATTAGATCAACTCTTAAAAGAACAGTAATATGATGCAGAGTCAATACAATAGTTCTGTCTGTAGAAACCTTAATGAATTAAACATAACAGAGCATGTGATGTAAACTTATAAAACACATCAGATTACCAAATAATGTCGATAAGAAAACCACGCATAAACCAAACGTGATAATACAGGAGCAAGTGTCCTCCAGGGCCAGGCCCTTAGCCTCTAGGGGTACACCGCTTGAAGTTAATCCAAACTCAGAGATGAAGTAATAACCAAGTTTGTATTAATGCATAGAGTAGAATTACAATAAACTAGTTCTTAACGAGACTCGATGATCAAAGTTTTGATCTTTAAAAGAAATTACATAAAAGCATAACCGTATCTAACTCTCTCTTGAGCTAGCAATCCTGCCCCTTTTATAAGGGTGATGGCGAAGATGTCTAAGTGCAAAAATATAAAAAACAGCGATCCCTCAGGATCAAGGATCCTGAGGGATTCGCCAAACCTTTAGTCCTCAGTAATTTCTTTTCTCTCCTACGTTGAGCTGATATCTCCACCTCCTTCTCTGGGTTGATTCACTTTGATTTGCTTTTCCTTGTTTGCATTTGATCTCCTGTCAAAGGGACAATGGTTAACCTGTCCTTGTCCTTTCCTTTGGAACGACAACTTCTCATTTTCCCTCCTTCCTGCATAAGGAAATGACAATTGTCAGCGTTTTAGCCTTGCATATTAATCTCACATGTTTTATTATAATTCTTTATCATTTTTTGAGTTCATGATGCAAAAGGTTTGCAAGTTCTAATGAAAAGATACTGAAATAATCATCGAAAACATACCTTCTTTAGTACTCCACACACCCCCCTGCTTACCCTGTTTCATGCCCTCATAAAACATTGTAGTTGACATGCAAGGCAATGAGAGAATAGGCTGGAGATGGAATCTCATGTGGAGGTCTACAACCATGATGAGTAACTAGGCAGTCAAAGAAATGACCTGTCTGACCCTCGGGCATCTCATACAGGGCTTGGTATCGGGGTGCAGGGTGCCAAATAATTGGACTTCGGAACCTATATCCTAACCCAGATGGCCCTGCCCTCAAAGCGATTTTGCCATAGAGGTGCAAGTGGTTGGTAGCTAATTTAAAATTCTCATACTTAAACGGTTCCCTGAGCTAGATATTTTGATTAGAGATTTGATACCGAAATTCAGTTGCATTAATGGCAAGGTCTTTGATAGAAAGAAAGTATTCTAATCCCTGTCGAATGAGTTCCTCATGCATGGGTCCTAATGTTTCAATTACACTCGGATTCTTCATGAGGTTTCTATGTGCTCTCCACAACTGTACTGGGTCCCTAGGCTCAGCCCTTACCCACAAATCTAAGTTGTTTTCTTGCCTCTGGAAAGTATTGTAGGCTTTAAGTCATTTAATTTGATTAACCCCAAATGAGATGAACGCCTGCAATTGGATATCCCCAACAAAAGGACCATGGTTCAGCTCAATCTCCTAGTCTAATATAAGGTTATGTAAATAGAACTCACACAGTAGTCTCTGGACCTTTACCTCGTAGTGCTTACAGCAGTCTATAAAATCATTGACAGTGTTAATTTGTATGGGAGCACCTACTTTAACAGCCTTTATTTTTAGTTACAAACACTGTTCCAGTAGAAACAAGGCATAATTCTTGGCAGGGGCTCTACATGTAAGACGTCATTGTATAAAGAACACAAGGTATCCATCTGCTTGATAACGATATCTAGCCTACGAGTTACCTTTGTGACTTTCTCTTGTTCCCTTCGCCAACCTTCAAAATCCTAGCTTTCGGATTGATTGACATTCCTAAGCTGCTGCTATAGCTCTTCATACTTTTCGCGAGGGACCGTTTGCTCTCTAAGATTTTCTACTTCTTTCTGAGCTTGCTTCAACTGCTTTCATACGGTTACTGTTTTTGGATCTCTTCTCCATGCAGCAGTGGAGGCCAAGAGTTTTACCTGAACTTTCCTATTGCGTTTCTTTGAGTTCATAACCCTTATCACCCCTGAAAGTGGTGCCTCCGTCTGAATTTCCTTATCACGAGTCAACATCTCGTCCATTTCTATCTTAACGTGAATATCAATCCATTGTTGTTCCTTTTCAATTGGAACAGCAGTCTGTTTCTCAGCATCATTTGGAACAACAGGCTGGTTCTCAACAGGGTTTTGAACAGCAGGATGAATTCTGGTCCTCCGCCCCTTTGCCTTTAGGGGTTTTGCTAGAGTGCTTACATTTTTCCTTCCTGAAGTCCTTTTTACCCTTTGCCTTGCTTCCAGGATCCTAATCTGCTGATGGAGTCGGACTATTATATTCAATAATCTCTGTTGTTCCTTTCGCAATTCTTTAATTTCCAAAATTGCCTTAGAAGAAACAACAGGCTGTTCACTGCGGCCTAGACTGTGACTAGTTTCCAAATTTTCCTTCTGGGGTGTTTCTTCACTGTTCTGATCTGGTTGTTCTGGTGCAGGAACCCTAAATGGTTCTGTCATTTCTTGGGCGACTTCTCTTTCTACCGCTGCTTCCTCCAGAATTTCTTCTAGTGTCTTCTGGTTAGGAACGGATTGTTCCTTTTCAGTATCTCCTATCATCTTTTCATCATGAACAGGCAGATCCTCTTCTTCTGCCTCCTTTACATGTGATTCTTCATGTGCATTTTCCTCCTGGAGTTTCTTTTCGGCATGGAGGTCTAATGGACTGGAAGGTTGGCCATATTTGCCCATATTAGCCAAGACTTCGGCCAATTCATCTTCTCCCACTCGGTCCTGCAATGGGCTCCCTTCCTGCTATTCCATTTCCTCCTCCTACTCGGATTGCTCGACTTCTTCTTCAAATTGCTCAGCTCCTTCTTCATTTTCTTCTTCTTCTTCGGATTTCTCAGCCTCTTCTTCTTCTTCTTCTTCTTCTTCTTCTTTAGACTGCTGGGCCTCTTCTTCTTCTTCTTCTTCTTCTTCAGACTGCTCGGCCTCTTCTTCTTCTTCTTCAGACTACTCGACCTCTTATTCTTTTTCTTCTTACACTCCTTTTTCATCGTCCTCCCCTCCTAGCCGTGAGGGTTGCTCATCTTCCATTTCTACCGGCCGGTTGGTGTTTTCCTGGGGCTTCTCCATCCTCCCTCATAGCCGTGCTAGCCAGATCAATTTCCTGCGTTTTTCTGGCCGTTTGGGTGTACCGGTGGTATGTTTACGCTTTGCCAATTCCTTGCGTTTTTCTGGATGCTCGGGTGTACTAGTGGCATGTTTCCGTTTTGCTAATTCCCTGTGTTTTTCTGGATGCTCGGGTGTACTGGTGGAATGTTTACGTTTTGCTAATTGCTTGCGTTTTTCTGGACGCTCGGCTGTACTGGTGGCATTTTTACGTTTTGGGGATGGTGCGGTCAATCCCCCATTTATCATGGCAATTAGCTCTTCCCAGCTGCTCTGCTGCTGGGTGAGGCTATGGCTGACAATTAACCAAATAAACCCATGATGACTAACAACTGACTCTACATGTTGTGCCTTTTTTATGCTCCGTGCAACGTCATGAAGTAACAAGTTCAAAAATGCATGTAAATTTACAGAGCATTTTTTCTTTAGTACAACTAAGAGTTTAAGATGTTGTGGTCTTACCACGTCTTTTCTACCTTCACAGGTGATGTAGCTTTGAATGGTCCTTGCCAATTCTTCCCAAGGCTCTCCTAGTGTTGCTGGCAGAACTCCCTTTCCTCTAATTGCCAGGCTCTGGCCTTCGTACCGGAAGATTTCTATAATCTTCTGCAATCTCTCCTTTTTTAACGTCCATACAAGTCCGGTGGCTGATAGCCCCGAGACTTCTGCGATTATGTCATTGGTGACTGCTATGTGTCTCCCCCTCACTGTGGAGTAATCCTCTTACAAATTCTGCAGGAATTCAATTGCCACTGTCTCGTTAGACTCCTGCAAGCGGTTGAGATAAGTCAGCCACCCTGCTCTTGCTAGGATCTCCCGGGTAGCAACAGAGACTGTCAACACTTGTGGTTCCCTCTGAATCGATCTTCCTCCCATGGTTTCACTGTAAACTCTCAATGGAACGGCAACTATTCGTGTTGTTGAAACACAGAAAGGCTAATAGACACAAGACTTGTTCAAAAACAAAGTATACAATAGAAATGGCTTATGAACAACAATTCATGCATAAAAAAATAAAAATAGTATGTTGTTGAGCCGTGCCATACCCTAGTACACAACTTCCCGAATAGTGAGCTGACACGTAATCCAGGGAATGATGAGGTTAACCTCCCCCCGCAATGTGATAGGCTGTCCCGACCGTCAAATAAAGGAGCAGCGCCCTCTTTGAAACAGAGTCATAAAGGAACAACGTATGGCAATATGCCATGTTTAGAAAAATAGCGAATTACCGAAATCGAGGGATAGAGTTGGATATCTTATTACGTAAGAGGCTGTTGTGATATGAGGCGAGGCTGGGAGGATAGGACATCTGCCATACATTCCAAGTCTCATGCGGTCATTGTCAACTACTCTGCCATGATTGGTGATAATAAATTTACATGCGTTATATAATTCGGGAAATGATATATGATTAATTACTAAGGTATAAGAAACAAAAGGGTGCTAGTAACTTTACCTATTGGTGTAAATAATGTGACTTCAATACCATTAACAGTGCTCTGCTGCCGACAGGTGTCCATAACCTTGGGAGAGTTGTTTATTTCATCCATGGAACCATGATCATTTGTGTATACTTAGGAAATGTTGTGTGATTTCAAAATGTAGGCCATTATGCTGGCTTGGTGACTAGTTGACCATAATGCCATTCACGAGGAAGGAGTGAAAAGTGGGCAGGCCGGCTCGTGATGAGACCTCCTGTTCCAAGGGTTGTTTGTTTGATATACCTTTTGGACCATATCCCTGGTGTGGTGGCCATAGTGGGAATGCCACTTCACTTTCATCCTCATGATCATGGTAGGCTGGCTCTCGATGAGACCCCCTATCCTGCATTTGACAACTTATAAGTCATGTTTACTCTTTTTTCTTTCTTATTCGTAAAGTACTTTCCCTTATTTATACAGAAAGGGTGGTTCAACACTCCTTAAGAGTAGGAATGGAGGAAGAAGTCTTAACATCTCAATAGGAAGATATAAACCCTTTGCTCTTATTCCTAAATAATAATCAAAGAGGATTAAAAGGTATCATCATGATAAAGATAACCAATCATAGCAGAATTAGTAGAACAGTGACAACAAAAGATGATAAGTAAGTGTGTCCTTCCTTTTGTCCTCTTACCAATGCAGAGCCTTATAAAGATAGCGATTTATGATTGGCTGATTTCAGTATGTTGTGATTTTGTATCCATTGCATAGGTGCATAGCTATATTTTAAAAGACTTGAAAGAACAGGAGCAATAAGCATCCTCAATTTAGAACAACAAAAGGAACAAGTTGTTTCACAGGGAGAGCAAAAGCATGCAAGTGGTGTTCCTTTTGGAAAAAGGAACAACAAAAGACCACAAATAGCAGAAAATACAAATGTCGTTCCTTTGAAAAAGGAACAACAAAGATGGAAAATGTTGTTCCTTTGAAAAAAAGAATAGAAGAACACACAAATGCCGCTCCTTTGGAAAAGGAACAGCAGAACATACCAATGTCGTTTCTTTGAAAAAGGAACAACAGAAATGAAAAATGATGTTCCTTTGGGAAAGGAACAACAAACACACAGAAATTTCGTTCCTTAGGAAAAGGAATAGCAGAAATCAAAAATGTTGTTCCTTTGGAAAAGGAACAACAGAAATCGAAATCTTGTTCCTTTGGAAAAGAACAGCAAAATAGGCAAATGTCGTTCCTTTAGAAAAGGAATAGTAAAAATCAAGAATGTTGTTCCTTTGGAAAAGGAACAGCAAAAACACACAAATGCCATTCCTTTGGAAAAGGAACGGTAAAAATAAAAAATGTTGTTCCTTTGTAAAAGGAATAGCAAAACACGCAAAAATAAAGAAAAAGAACCAAATTGCAACAAGATGACGGCTGATCCAAAGGGGGTTGCTCTTTTGAAAAAGGAACAGCCAGAAGAAAATGTTGTTCTTTTGAAAAAAAGAAAGGAACAACAAAAATAATAACAGCAAAAATATGTACAAAAATGATCCAAGAAAAGAACTTATGTACAAACTGTAGAAATAAATGAATTCCTTAATGAATTACAGGTGAGGAAGACTTCTCTTCCTCCCCCAAAATCTCCATATTAGCGTCTCGGCGTAATTGCTGGCAGAAGGACTCCCGAGTGAGTGGTTTGCGATAGAGATGAACGCGGTGGCCATTTTCCTTGAAGGCATATCCAGAACCGTCAATAGTGATTAGAGTAAGGGTCCCATTGTCATGTACCTTCTGGATTTCGTATGGTCCCAACCAATGAGTCTGGAGTTTCCCGGGGAAGTCCTGAAACCTGGAGTCATACAAAAGGGCCCAGTCTCCCTCGTGGAAGACTTTATTTTTAATGAGAGCATCATGCCATTTAGCTCGCTGTTGTTGGATCAGCGCAGTGTTTCGAAGTGCAGAGAGCCTAATTTTTTCCAGCTCGTTGATCTGCTGCAATCCATTAATCTGTCCCTCGGTTAAATCTAATCCAACTTCCTATGTTGTTCGTAATGTTTGGAATTCGAATTCTATGGGGAAAATGGGTTGTTTTCCAAACACTAATTGATAAGGTGAGTAACCAGTGGTGCTTCTCCATGTTCTTCTGTAAGCCCACAGTGCTTCAGGTAGTCTAGCAACCCAATCACGTCTATGTGATGCAATGGTTTTCGTTAGGATTGCTTCTATTATTTTATTACTGCTTTCTACCTGTCCATTCACCTGTGGGTGGTATGGAGTAGTGATTTTATGATGTACATGATAGTTGTTGAGTGTTGCAGCTATTCTGTTCCCAGAAAACTATGGTCCACCATGTGTAATTATTTCTCTTGGAAGGCCATAACGTACAAATAGATGGAACAAGAACTGTATGACAGAGTCCCCTGTAGCTCTAGACAATGCCTCTGCTTCGACCCACTTGGTGACATATTTTGTTGCCACCAAAATATATGTTTTTTGGTTTGATGATGGGTTAATTCGTCCAACGAAATCAAGAGCCCATCGCTCGAATGGTTCGATGACTAGATGTGGTTTCAGAGGCATCTCATCAGACTGACCAGGGTGTCCTGCTCGCTGGCAACTATCACAGGCTTGGACAAATTTCTTTGCGTCTTTCAAAATCGTGGGCCAATAATACCCTGTCTGTAGCACTTTATGTCTAGTTCTGTGATCGGCGAAATGTCCACCACATGGTCCATCATGGTAGGTTTTTAAAATGTCAAAGATTTCATCTTCTCGAACGCATCTCCCGATGTGCATGTCTTCCCTTGTGTGAAACAAATAGCCCCCAATCCAAGAAAATCGAGCACTCCACTGAACAATCTGTTTCCACTCATTAGGGGTTAGATGCTTTGGTAATTTACCTACTGCTAGGTAATTGGAAACATTAGCATACCAGGTTGTTTGAACAGCCACAGAAAACAGATGCTCATCCGGAAATTGGTCTTCAACTGCTGCTGTGTTGATTGGATTTGGCATTCTTGACAGAAAATTGGCTACAGGATTTTCTTTGCCAGGTCGATCCTTGATTTTAATATCAAATTCCTGCAATAAAATCAGCCATCTAGTAATTCTGCCATTTGTGATAGGCTTGTTTGCTAAATATTTTATGGTAGAATGATCTGTGTACAAGATAACAGGATATCCAGTTATGTAATGTCTAAACTTATTGATAGCATGTATTACAGCTAGAAAATCTTTTTCAATAACAATGTAGTTTAATTCAGCAGGGGATAAATTTTTGCTAATGTAATAAATTGTGTATGGTTTTTTATCCTCTTCCTACCCCAGGACCGCTCCAATGGCTGTATCTGAGGCATCAGATGATATCTGGAATGGAAAATCCCAATTTGGTCCTCGAAGGACTAGGGCTATGGATACGAGCTTCTTCAAATCCTTGAAAGCACGTTCACATTTTCCTGTCCAAAGAAAATCAACATTACCAGTTAGTGCATATAGAGGTGCAGCAATGTGCGAATAATGTTCTATAAATCTCCTATAATAACCAGAAAATCCAAGAAAATTGCGTACCTCTATTTGAGTGGTAGGAGTGGGAATACGCAAAAGTATTTGGATTTTTGCTGGGTCTACCTGAATGCCAGCTGTTGAAATATAGTGTCCTAGGATAAGTCCTTCAACCATCATCATATAACATTTTTCGTGGCTTAAACAAAGCCTAGTAGCAATGCAGTAGGACTTTTTCTAGGGTATCCAATGCTGGATCGAAATCATCTCCATATGGTGTAAAGTCATCCATGTATACTTCAATTCCGTCATTTATTAAATCTGCAAAAATTCTAAGGATAGCCCTTTGGAATGTGGCAGGAGCATTGCATAATCCAAAAGGTAGAACTCGATAGGCAAATGTTCCCCAAGAACAAGTAAATGTAGTTTTGTCTTGGTCTTTAGGGGCAATCTGAATTTGATTGTATCCACTGAAGCCATCTAGGAAAGAAAAGAATTTCTTTCTTGCTAAAGTGTCTAATGCCTAGTCGATGAATGGGAGAGGGAAGTGGTCTTTGTGTTGCTTTATTTAGATCCCTGTAGTCCACACATATTCTCCATTTCCCATTCCTTTTTGGTACCACAACAAGTGGAGAGACCCATTTACTATCAGAGATAGGATAGATAAAATTGACATCTAAAAGTTTTTGAATTTCAGCTTTTACCACATCTTTTAGATGAGGGTTGAGTCTCCTTTGAGGTTGATGAACAGGTCTTGTATCCTTTTCTATATAAATGTGGTGTGTACATAATTGGGGGTCAATTCCTTTCATATCACGCTAGTCCTATGCAAATGCTTCTTTATATTTCCTTAACAAATGGATGAGCTTCATTTCTTGTTCAGGTGTGAGGTTGGCATTAATATTTAAGGTTTTTCCCGGTTCAATTTCCACAATTTTACTATTTGCAACAGAAGTAATAGGTATTGTTTGATCATGTGTATCTTTCAGAGGATCTTCTTCTAATTCATTATCAAATGCTGCTTCTATCATATGACACTGTATGCAGGATCTGGATTCAGTTTGACTAATGAAATTATTAATGGCATCATCTTCTATTTGGTCTTTGAAATCAAGTGCCTCGTGTATAGTTAATGGAGATCTAATGTTATCAGTAAGGTATGATACAGGGTGCCTATTAGTTTTGATTATTGTGACACTTGGCTATACTGGAGGATATAGAACTAAGTTCTTGATATTTGGTCCTTCGGTTATGGTCATATTTCCTTGCCGGCAGCCAATATAACCATCGACAGTGGAAAGCCAAGGTCTACCTAAAATCAATGGATGTCCATCAAGTCGGGTTTTGGGATTTATTATCAAAAAATCGGTTGGATATTCCCAGGAATCAACAAAGACCATGACATCATGTAGTGTACCCTCTGGCCTAACCATGGATCGGTCAGCCAATTCTAGCAAGGTAGAGGTGGGTTCTACAGATGTAATGCCTAGCTTTTGGCAAGTAGTGGTTTCTAGGATATTAGTTTCATCTCCTAGATCAACTAAGGCATTGGACAGGGTCTGTCCATAAATTTGGATAGTTACAATTGGATTTCTTGGGTCTTCATATTTAATGGGTGTTTCTTTTCCTGATAATAAGTCAGATAAAGTGCCAACTACTTGGACTCTTGGATTATTTGTTATATTCCTCCTTGGTTTCTTTATTCACAATTCTTTGATAGTTTTTGCATATATCGGGATGTCTTGAATGGCTTGGAGGAATGGAATTTTTATGTACAGATTTTGTAATTCTCCCAAAATGTCAAAATCAAGATATTGTATAGGTTGAGGTATGACTAATCGTTTTGGGAACGAAGGAGAGGATGTGGTTGCTTGATTATGAGTTTGTTGTTTATTCACATCCTCTTGTTGTGACAGATGTTCTCTGGGTAACTCATCTTCAACCTGAACTATCTTATCTCCCTCGGTTTCAATAATACGCCCAGATCTTAACTGAAGATCATTACACTCCCTCATATCGACTCCTATCTCTGGTGTTTCTATGATTTGGACAGATTGAACCGATCCGTTATTTGGATTGGGATTGGGTTGGGCTGGGGGTTGTGGTCTCAAATTAGAGTGGGGATTTTGTTGTAAGGCTGGCAGTGTAGGTTGAGGGAGCGGAATGGTTCCTACTGGCTAATGCATAGGTCTCTACCAGTTTTTTTTCCAGGCTGAACTTTGTGAGGTAGGGGGAGTTCATTGTGGTGGATATGAGTTACCTTGCCAATATGGTGGGGTACAAGGAAGATTCGGCCAACCAGATTGGCTTACCTAATTCAGCCACGGTTTTGAATAAGGAAACGACTGTGGTGACCAATTTGGAAACAGAGATTGGGATTGACTTTGCCACATATTATATTGTTGAGCATTATACTGCGGAGGCTGAAAAGAAGAAGTTGGGTCTGGAAACATACCAAATTGTCTCGGCTGCCACTGACGGCGTTGGTTGAGCAAATACACCGATTCTGGCTCTTCTTCCGCTTCCTTATATACCACTTTCAATCCAAGAAGTGAGGGACAACTCTCCGTAAGTTGATCTTTTGTACAGATGGCGCATGTTTGGACTGCATCCAGTGGACACTCCTTGTGGCTATGATTTTTCCTACATCAGGGACAGAAGATTGTCAAATTCTGTTCTATCTCCATTTGCTTCTGTTTGGCCTGCATAATACCAAGTTGTGTAGTCAGTGTCCCTAGTATATCAGTTTTAAAATTTTCCAATAAATTTCCAATTTCTACACGTGTTACTCCTTCCATCGAAATTTTATTATCTCTTACAAACCGATCATGTTCTACCAGTTTTACTCTTGTGCTACCTCTCAAGCTCCTGATACATAAATCAATAATGTCAACAAAATTTTCTTCATAAATATCCCCTTTCCCATAATGTTTAAAGTTTCAATCCATTGTTCCTTCATGCCCCTTATTAATGATGTTTTTAACACATTATCAGGTAAAGGTAGTGATGCATAAGGAGATCTTTGTAGATTATACTAGAAGCGTTCCACATACTCCTCTAATGTTTCATTTGGTCTAGCTGTCATCTGGAATATTTCGTCCTTCAATTCTCTAGACCTGCAATAATCCTGATATTTTTTTAGAAAAGATTCTTTCATTTCATCCCAGTTATTTATAACCCCACCACCTAATCCCATAAACCATCTTAAAGCAGCACCTTTTAATGTAGAGGGAAATAGTTTCAGTTTCTGGGGGTTGGTGGTGTAATCATATCCCCTGCACAGTACATCAAATTCAAATAAAAATGCATCCGGATCTTCTGATGTAAGACCGTGGAATGTAGGGATACATTGAAGAGGGATTGCTTTCATAGGCGCATTTGCTGCAGAATCCACTATAGGGTATTGTAATGTAGAGATCTGGGTGTTTGGCTAGTTTTGAGCCATTGGGTCGAATATATGCCAATAACCTTCTGGGATATCTAGGAGGGTATTCCTAGGTTGAGAGGGAATGGCTTTAACAGGGATAGTTTTAATAGCACTTCCTCTATCTGGGATAATGAGAATGCCTGATGTCTGAGGAGATTGAGTTTCTTCAACAATGATTTTTGCAGCACTTCCCTTCTCTCGGCTGTTTAATGGCTGAGTTGTTCCAATAGGAGACCTTGGTTCCTCAGTTTTCGCTGTCTCTCCTTCTCCTTCACAAATATTGCTGAAATTCCCTTCCTGCAATAGTTCTGGAGTAGAATTTTCGATTTCTTGAAAGTCCTGCTCTTGAGTTTGACTATGCACCTCAGCAAAGGCTACAGATGGTGATCCTATGGCCTGAAGGGGACTAGTAGGCTATTTAGAAATGACTTTCCTAGGTCCTACTAAGGGCTGAGATTCTGCATTTTTGTAGATTTCGTCTATGAAGGTCGGTCAGCCAAGGGTCACCAGCCCCTTAGCTTTTTCTGGCTTGGGTATAGGTTTGGGATTTTTTTCTGGTTTTTTCTGCTTAGTCATGCACTCAAATTAACTACTAAATTCTATTCAAACAAAACAATAGCAAATCTGTAGGAAAGCGGACAGAGGAGCAGGGCTTTTACATGCTCCACACATAGGTTCTTACCTTCCGTTTTTAAAATCCAATTCTTCCCTAACAGGTTCGTACACTACTCTGAAAAAAAGGAACAAATGGCTACACTCTTTCCCCGGCAACGACGCCAAAATGTAGAGCTATAAAAAGGGTCTCTTTCACCTCTAATTACCTCACATTAATATGTCAATCCGGGAGCGTTTTGTTATTTCAAAGAGTGTCTCAGTCTGAGGCTATCATTTGCCAGAGTAATGCTAGTAGTACAGTGTTTCAGAAATACAAGAGTAAATGCTTGTCTACAGCTTAACTTCTTCGAAAGATTAAATCACACATTCAAAATACTAAGCAACTTATTAGTCAAGGGTTCGGTTACAGTAACCCATCCCTTTGAAAACTGATGGAAAAGGAAATTAGAGAACAGATCATGGATTTGGGAGCCGGACAGTACATGCCAATGCTCACTACAGCTTGAGATCGTTCTTCACACCAACACCAATAAATGGAACGACAGATGAGAAATGGAACAACAACTAAGTCTCACAAGCAGTAACAATATTAATCTATCAGATCAAATGCATTAATCGTAATCAAACGACAATCTTTCACTCTTATGGGCGAATCGAACAGCACACACCAATGGAACAACACTGATTATTGATAAATTATGGAACAGCGCTTGAAAACCATATATGCACACATCACACTTAAATAGTAATCTGATCCAAGTATCAATCTCAGTTAGAAAGAATATGACTGCATTTCAAAATAGAACAGCATTGTTCATAAATCCAACAATTGTAAAGAACATAACTTCCAAGATGAATTGCATAACGTTAATGAACAGGTGCACAACACAAAAGCTCTATAATGGAACAGCAACAGTATTCAGTCAAGACTAGAAATATTAGATCAACTCTTAAAAGAACAGTAATATGATGCAGAGTCAATACAATAGTTCTGTCTGTAGAAACCTTAACGAATTAAACATAACAGAGCATGTGATGTAAACTTATAAAACACATCAGATTACCAAATAACGTCGATAAGAAAGCCACGCATAAACCAAATGTGATAATACAGGAGCAAGTGTCCTCCAGGGCCGGGCCCTTATCCTCCAGGGGTACACCGCTTGAAGTTAATCCAGACTTAGAGATCAAGTAATAACCAAGTTTGTATTAATGCATAGAGCAGAATTACAATAAACCAGTTCTTAACAAGATTCGATGATCAAAGTTTTGATCTTTAAAAGAAATTACATAAAAGCATAACCATATCTAACTCTCTCCTGAGCTAACAGTGCTACCCCTTTTATAAGGGCGATGGCAGAGATGTCTAAGTGCAAAAATAGATAAAACAACGATCCCTCAGGATCAAGGATCCTGAGGGATTCGCCGAACCGTTAGTCCTCAGTCATTTCTTTTCTCTCCTGTGCCAAGCTGATATCTCCACCTCCTTCTCTGGGCTGATTCACTTTGATTTGCTTTTCCTTGTTTTCATTCGGTCTCCCTTCAAAGGGATAGTGGTTAACCCATCCTTATCCTTTCCTTTGGAACGACAACTTCTCGTTTTCCCTCCTTCTTGCATAAGGAAATGACAATTGTCAGCATTTTAGTCTTGCATATTAATCTCACATGTTTTATTATAATCCTTTATCATTTTCTGAGTTCATGATGCAGAATGTTTGCAAGTTCTAATGAAAATATACTGAAATAATCATCAAAAACATACCTTCTTTAGTACTCCACACTTGGTCCTAAAATCGATTCGTTTTCTTGCCACTATGCCTTACTTGCCTTCATCTATCTTTCAGTGATGTGCCTTTGAGTTTAGTGAAAGATTATTAGAACTTGGAAGGGACCACTTGGCTTATAGAATGAAAACCTAGTTATGTAAGCTCCATGAGAAACCCTAATCCTTTTGTGTAAACCAATATTTTTTCCATTTCTTCTACCTACATGCAAATAACATTAGTGAGACATAATTTCAAACAAAGAATGATAATGGAATTACAACCAAATAATTTGAAAGGATGACATTAATAAATAATTAATCTAGACCCCTGTGTGGTCAATTCTTATGCCACAGTATTATCAATGCATGTGGCCTTGGGGGGTCCTCTTGGACTTCCTCATATGTAGTCTCATTATGATTTTTCTTCCTCCATGAGACAAGTGTTAAATTTGATCTCATTGTTCCACCTCACACAACCATATTCAATTCAAGGGCACGCACTAATATAGATTTCTTCAGGAGATCCATAGAGAGTAGGGCACTTTTCTATGCCAGAATTCCTTCTTTTAAAACATTCCTTCAGGAGTTTGATGATGCCCCTTTTACGTTATTGTGCTTCCTTTTCACCACTTTGATTGAGAAACCATATACATAACCATCACCCTTTTCCATATTTTAATCCTTTGAAATGCCCCTTTTGAATATCATTTCCAAACATTGTGACATGTGTTGGGGCATGTATGGTCCTACCTTCTTTCTGTGTCATCCATTGTGATTCATATTGCATGGAATTTCACACAAAATTTCATGCAAGCCTCCCCTTTCTCATATCGTGAGCCATGCCAAGTATTCCCTTAATTTCGTATCATTTGTCAAACCATCTAAACAATATGATAGAGCTGGTGATGTAGTGTGATTGGACAGACAAAATACCTTTCAAAAAGATAATTTTATCGATGTAGTGACCCATGAAATGATTTTGTGACTTACGAAAGGTCGCATAGTCACGCTAAATGTAAATTCACATCTCTGGCTTCTTTCAATAGGGCATAAAACATGACCTCGAGACCTATGAGGGAGCACAACCTACTGAAGGTCACATGGTAACAATGGATGGTTAGTCTCCATTTTGAGGAGCTCACTTGAGGAGTTATAACGTTTCCCAGTGACTTGGTCAAAATAGCGACTCCAGTGGAGGTCGCCTAGTCCTGACTTGCTTGAGTTGCCATGGGTCGTGTCGTCCCATAGATAAATAGGTTCCATATTTTGTTGTTTTATCACTGGGAATTGTCCTAAATATGTCCTATGTGGAGCCCCTTATATTCATCGCTTCCATCAAATAAGAGCAAGGCAAGTAGGACAATTTTTCACACCCGAGGTCAAGGTGAGACCCGCAACAACACTCTTCTTATGTGACCCCCTTCATTGCCTTCATCACCTTCCCCATTGATCATAGTAGGGCAATGATATTCATAGGGCACATTGCTTCAAATTTTCTAATGCCTATGCAAATCCACAAGAGCACTGAAGGGCATTTGCCGGCTTCCATGTTTGGTCAAGGCTTATGGGTATGCCAAGGATTTACAAAGGAAGGATTCGCAGCCCAACCACTCCCATTCAAAAAACATTCAATCTTGCCTACTTCATTTGAGATTTGACTTGCAATCCATCCCATCGCTGCAATGAGTCATTCATGACCAATGTGTTTCTCTCATTTTTAAGCACAGAGGTGCCAAAGCGTTAACCACACAATGCTTCTTTGTTGAATAGATTGTTGTGAAGACCTTCCATCCCCATAGTAGGGCCACTTCATGTATGAATCCTTACTCATATGTTTTTGGCCATGGAAGTGTAGTTGTAGATATAAAATAGATTATAATGCTTCTCGCAATCGTCGGCATGGCATAATACATTTTATTTGGTGGCTCCTTCAATATTCAATTAATCATGTAGGGGGGACAAATTTTGTATAAATCCCATTGTTGACTTATGGCCTTTAATTCGTTTCAACACGCATAGCCATAAAAATCTGGCTAAACTCCATTTGCATGAAATTTTTGAAAGGGTCACCTTTGTTTTGAGCTTCGAATTTTAAGCATATTACTCATACCCTTTTATCATTGATGTCCCATGCTTCACTTAGATGAGTGTGCTAGTTTTTTTTTTTTTATGCTAGATAACCATATGGGTTTTGATTACCCTTGGAAATAACTCTTTGAGAATTTGGAAGTGTGAGCTATCCTCATGTCTAATACATCCCCGTCATTCCATGTATCATCAATATGCTATGCCTTGTAGAATTTCCCTCTTTATTAATATTAGATGGTCTTTCTTCCCACACAATGTCACTCAGCCTTATTCATTCAATTTCAACCTTCTTCAATTGATATGTGCTGCAAGAAGCTCCAATTAAAGTCTTGCAAATAGAAGGAAACACTAATTAAAAAACCAAAAGCAATTGATTTAAGATGATTGGGGTGATAATATAATTATAAATCAATTATACGTGTAGAGTGAGAGATGATTGCACTTTAAACCAACTCAACATTTGGGCATTTTAATGAGCGTGCTTATTGCAAGGAATTTTGATATCACGTGCTTCCCAGGGTGGAGAGGCAATCATAATGTGTGTGCCTTGATGTGAAGATACATTATGGAGAGCGAGGGCTAATTCCAAGCAGGGTTGGATCCTTAATCACGTGCACCTAAGGCTACAAAGTCAATAAGGGAAAGTCATGATGGTTAGAAACCCTAATGTTCCTGTTGAGATGGGCAACTAGCCATGAACCTAGGAGGATATGATACACATTGATTCTTACAATAATATGAGAATGTTACTCAAGAGGTAGATGAATTAGGTTAAATCATGCAGGGAGACATTCAAGGGTCGATTTAGGGTTTCTCTCCAAACCCTAGTATCTCAATCATAATGAAAGCCTGATTGGGGTCTTGCCTGCCCATGCACAGTGTCACCATTGATTTGAAATGTATAGGGAAAATTTCTAATGTCTTGAGCAAGACATCACAATTTCAAAACCTTAATGCAAGGGTTGGGTTGATGTGCAAGGTGGGGCATGACAAAATAATGCAATATATATTGCATGATTACACAAGGGAATGCATCAACAGGGTCTAACAAGAACAATCCATGTGATGAATGAACCAATGAACAACTGGAGCATCCTTGGATGGCTTGAGGCAAGCAATGGGGGACTCGAAATTTTAGATATGCCCAAAATGTTTGGTGGAATTGTAGTGACTACAACAATTGGTGAACCACATGTAGAATCTCGTATCTCTCTCAATGTCCCTGCAGTAGTCCGAGTCAATTTATTATGCAAGGAATATTGAAAGATTACTATAGGCACCACTTGCGTTGCCTCAACCTTTGCGGATATGCCTTCCCATTGTGTCTCAACTAGGTCTTTCCAGTCAATAAAAAATAAATTAAATTTTACATTCGAAGGATGTGGTAGAGGGCTTATTGTATTCATAATTTTAAAAGTAAGCTTCTGGTGTTGCTTCACTGCCAGCAACTCTGGATAGTACCACGGTGGAGTCACTCCAAGAAATCACAAACGTTGATCTGTTTTGAGCCAGCCTGGTTAGTACCTCGGTGGAGTCATTGTATTACCTCTTTGCGTAGGAAGACTTTCTCGATCCTTTACCCTTTATATGGTTTCATTTTCTTTTATGTGTGCATTTGCACTTATTTTTGGGCGTTCATTGCACCAGGGTAGATGAGGGATCCCGACTTATTTTATAAGCAAGATAGGTTGTTTCTTGTTTGATAGAAACTAAAAGATATCTCGATTTAGGTTTTCCCTTATGTGAAGCTTCCACATCTCATTTCCAGTCAGCATGTGAACAAAGAACACAAGTCATTGAAATAATCAAGACCATGTTGAGCACTGGGTTCAAGTTATGGGTATGGGTCATTCAAATAGATTAGGGTTCCCCATGAGAAATTTGTTCTTATCTTCCATGTTAATAAATTAGACTTGTAGGAGAGATATCCAGGATACAACTTTGATGATCGGCTCCAAGAGAGACTACTCATTGGTGTAACCATCAAAACTTCACACAATCATAGGGCTAGGGTTTTAGTTCTAGGGCTAGGTGAGCAGGAAACTCTCCTAGGGTCTTCAAACATGTTTGAAGAGGTCAAAGCATTTCACTTTGAGTCTGGAGCAAGAGAAAATGGAATGAGAAAGATTTTCATGGTACCACAGATTTGAAAAATACAAGTTGATGAAGGATCATGTAGCGGCATACAACAAGGGGGGAAATTTATAGGCTAGATCAAATGTGAGTGTGTGCCATGCGAGAAGGAAGGCATATGATGAAATGCGGCAGATAGGGCTAATGATGCAATGTAATGCTATGTGCTGAAGAGATCAACTAATTGCAATTAAAGGACCAAAGTGATGCATATGCAGAGATTCCATGAATGTCCTGCAACAACAAACAAATGCAAGGACATGAGTGTAGAAATAAACCAGGAGGGAACTAACTACCTATAGTAATGAAAATGAAGTGTGACAAATTTGAATCATAAAGAAAACTCTAATTAGCTAACTAATAAGGAAAACTAAAACATAACTACTCTAAACCCTAAATCCTAATTTAACCAAAGCATAGGTCTAGTTATGTGAAAGAAAACTTCCAATGTAGCCATCGTAGTAGTTCCCGACATACAAAAGCCAAGATGACAACAATTAGAATTCGTGAAAAGAGTTGTGCAAAAAATAAAATGCTTACCTGTAAAGTATGCACAATAGGAAGTAGACCTTGTCTACTTACAAGGAAACGATCCAGAAAGGACCTTTTAAGGAAAATCGCAACCTGATCCTGGTAAACCAAATTACAGGTGTGAAATTTATAGTCATCCGGACATGACATACCTTCGTTCATTCTTAACCATAAATCCAAAGGAATCAAGGCAAGATGCTATTGGCTAGCAAAGGAATCTACCAGATTAATCTGATCAACAACCCTATCATGATGTAGCGGATGATCAACTTGATAACCCTCAAAAGAGGGGCTTTTGCAGGGTCTAACTGAGTTCCTTGAGAATTAAAATGAAGAAACCCTAGTTTGAAATTTTTCATAGGTTTCGTCCAGGGTGTGAGGGCCTAACATAGCCGTTAGTGGAAGTTGAAGTGCCTCATCGTCTTGAGAAATTTGTGAACCTTCAAACGACACGACATCAAACATTGATAGTTTCAACAGATTTTTAGGTGGATGCATGTGGTTATCATTGGTTGTGACCATACAAATCTCAGTGAAAATATTTTAAATGGGATCGTATGTCTGAATATTGATAGATTGGCAGCTTGATAAATGATATTCTTTAGATTCCCGAGAATGAACTTAATCAACTAAAAGAGTGTTAGGCAGAGGGGATATCAGGTGATTGGCACCTTCCCCTATAGACGATTGTAATATATTATTGATAGTGCATGTTGACATGCTTTACTAGCTTTGAAACAATTGAAACTATTGGAGACAATGGCCAGAGCACTCCCTTCAAAATACAAATTAGGGTATAGAGGTTGATGCACATCAGTTGAAAGGTGATGGAAATATTTTCTTAGAGAGACATTACTCGAAGAGGATTTCCAAGATGAGCTCACATGTGATGAGATGATGTTGAGAGGAGCGTGATATGCAGAAACCATAATTTCAGAAACCCTAATTCAACTTGTTTCAGGGGTCTCATCAGGATCATGAGAACCTGACATAACCATCAGTAGATGCTGAAGTGCCTTAACTTCCTGATGAGTCGCTAAATGTTTGAAAGGTGCGTCATCAAATTTTGGGGGCTTCATAGGATCAACAGATAGATACACAGGATATTCACTAGAGGCAGGAGTGAATATATTTTTGATAAAATGAGAATTACTGAAACCACCATTTCGATCAAGTTGGGTATCTGACACATAAGGCTCTTCTTGGATTGTGAGTAAAGAGGGATTGATGAGAGAACCAACTTGAGTTGGGCGGGATACATGGCCCTCTTTTCTACCTGTTAAATACTTCGAGTGGAAATGATCAGGCATAAGGGATTCAGACTCTGGGTCCCTTGACTGTGAAACATCACCCCCATGTACATGATTGCAATCAATGTGAGCAAGATAAAGCTATGAATGATATGAAGGAACTACTAGTGTAGTAGACCCATGGACTAAATCAGCATAGAATGGATGCATAGGGTCAGATGAAGGGGCACTAATCGGACCCAGACTCACATCAAGCCCATTTATGTTCACCAAAGTGAAAGGTAGATTTGCAGGCCTCATGTGGTTTGTGGACTTAATTGGAAAGTCAACTTTACTTGAGACAAGACCAAAGCCATCATGCATAAGTGAATGAGATCTTAGAATATAGTGAGACGTATGTTGAGTAGACTCGATCGGGGTTCCATCAACAGGAAGAGATGTCATGTAATTTTCAAATTAAAGATCAAAATGATGTATGAGGGATCTAGAGGCGAGACCATCATATATGTTTCCCAAAAAGCATTGCTCATGATTTGAATCATTTATGACCAAAATATTATTATGTAACAAGTCAAGAGGAGGATGAGAAATCCCACAAATAGTAATATTTTCCTCGAGGGCTTGAGGTTGTTCCAGATTCAAAGAGCTAGGAAAAACAAAATTATGAGTAGAATATAGACACTTTGTAATCTGCAAATTATGATGACACTCACGCAAAAAAAGACTTGTTTCTAATTGAAAATGCTGCAAGGAAACGAGAACCAATCTTTGAAAATTTATATTCAAATACACCGAGTCGACATCACTTTCAGGAAATTCAAAACAAAGATGCACAAATCTGAAAGTGAAATCCTCTAAAGATTCTTCAGGTTTCATCCTAAGCTCATTTATTCTCTTTAACACATCTTGAAAATTGTACCTGTCAAATTCTTGTTGGATCTTACCGATGAGTTGCTCAAATGAATGAATGGATGTTGCTAGTAATGTGTGGCACCATTGCTTGGCGCGACCTTCAAGGGTGAGGGAGAAGACCACACAAGCAAAATCTTCATCTTCGATCTCAAAATATTCACAAAACTCAAGGAATTTAGAAATGTGCTCGGTTATTGGTGTTCCATCCTCACCATCAAACTTTAACCGAGACAAGTGATGGAGCTACTCTTGGGGAATGGAAAATTGAAAAATAGACAAACTAGATAAACACCCTAGGAGAAAGATTCTGGTCAAAGCCATTAACGGATATGAAACTAAACTACAGGCTCCAAGGGCTTAGCTTGTCATTCAGCCCTCCTTTTAGCATTAATTTTTTGATAGGCCAAAATGTACCATCGATGACTAAGGGGTCACCCTAGTGTGAAGTCTTGATTAGACCTCACACTGTTTAGGATAGGAGCCCCATCTAGTATGTGGGCCTGACTCCCACTATGAATGTTCTTTGCTCTTGGTTATTAGATGAGAGGTGCTAGAGTGGGGTAAGAATGGAATGATTAAGTAGTGAAACAAAATCAACCCAACATTGACAAATTGGAGAAAGAGGTGCCAACAAGTCACAACAATGATAAGAAGAGATAAACAATGAGAGGGACTAGTGAGATAAAACCCCATCATACATAACAAAAAGGAAGATGCTAAAGGTCAATTGTGAAGTAGTTCACAAGGTCATCGACATGGCAAGGAACAAGTAAACAAAGATTCCGAAGTGAAACATACATGCAACCACTATGTATCAGAACATAACATCTTGCGTACACGAAAGCACACATACAAATATGGTGAGGTACCAGACAACTAATACAATCACCATGAGTGAGCATGGGAATTAGTGCCAAAGATAAAAGAAAAAAATCTTATTAATATGCGACAACTTCAAATACATATCATGAAATTGGTCAATACCCAATAGTGGAACATGGGTTGTTCATACCATTTCTTGACGCCAAATCCCTAGCCCCACTGCAAATCCACTCTCCTAGCTAGTAAGAGCTGAGTGGCCCTAGCTCTCAAGCATAAATCAACTATCTCTATTGGCCTCCACTCAAGTGCTAAAGTCCATTTGAATGAGACCTAAGGGAACATTTATAGAGGTGAGATGACTGCTCACCTATCGTGATTGCTGGCCTCCCTTATGACCTTTTAGGTACCCTCATGACTCTTCAGATTACCCACTTCTTCCTCAGGCCACAATGATTATTACTTGCTCAGATTAGACCTAACATAGTGGCTGATATAATGGTGGGTGATATTTACATCATGATGAAAGAGATAGAGAGAAAGATGTGTTGGGTGTGGAGCCTAATTATCTTCTTTATTTATAGGTATCACCACAATGGACCCTAGTTTGTAATGTGGCAGCAACACTGCCCGTAAAACATATGCTGCAAGGGGGGTACAAGGGGGGTAGTTGCAATCTTTGGGAGCCTCGCCCTGGTGGGGGATTGGGGGCAGAGCTACCAAAGCTAGAAATAGATGTAAAATTGACTTGTAAAATGTTGTAATTTAGTAGTCAATCTGGGACGTTCATTAGGTGAAGATCTGATGGTAAAATTTATGTTTAATTTAGGGTTTATTTCCCTAGAAGGAAACCCCCTCACTATATATTAGGGAATTGTACTTCATCTATGTAGATCTGTATTCTGAGTGAGAAAGAGAGAGGAGATTGTGTGAGAGAAAAGAGGGAATTATAACAGATTTGTTATAGGTTGTATCTCTTTAGTTTTCTGTATAATATAAAAGGAAGGACTGGTTGTTTCTCCATGGACGTAACCCAAATTCGGTGAACCACATATATTTGTGTCTCTCTTGTTTTATGTGTTTTCAGTGTTTATATTTCTACAATATATTTTATGTGTTCCATTTTTCAGTAATATATAATTTCCTAACAAGATGTAGAGGGTTATTGGAAACCCTAGAATGCTTGATGCCTAAATCTCACAACCATGCAGATGCTTGGTCCTGAAATCGATTCGTTTTCTTGCTACTAAGCCTAGCTTGCCTTCATCTATCTTTCGGTGACGTGCCTTTGAATTTATTGAAAGGTTTTTGGAAGTTGGAAGGGACCATCTTGCTTACTGAAGGAAGACCTTGTTATGCAAGCTCCATGAGAAACCCTAATCCTTTTGCCTAGACCAATATCTTTTCCATTCCTTCTACCTGTAGGAAAAGAACATTACTCAGACATAATTTAAAAAAATAATGATAATCGAACTACAACCAACTAATCTGAAAGAATGACATTAATAAATAATTAATCTAGACCCCTATGTGGTTAATTGTTGTGCCACAATATTATCAATGCATGTGGTCTTGGGGGGTCCTCTTGGAATTCCTTAAATGTATTCTCATTTATGAGTTATTGTCCTCCATGAGACAAGTATTGAATTCAATCTCATTGTTCCACCTTGCACAACCATCTTCAATTGAAGGGGATGCACTAATATAACTTTCTTCAAGAGATCCATAAAGGAGTAGCCCACTTTTTTGTGCTGAAATTCCTTCTTTTAAAACATTCCTTCATGAGTTTTATGATACCCCTTTTACATTATTATACTTCCTTTTCACCACTTTGATTGACCAACAATATACATAACCATCACCCTTTTACATATTTTAATCCTTTGACATGCCCCTTTTGAATATCACTTATGAACGTTGTGACATGTGTTGGGGCATGTATGGTCCTACCTTCTTTCTATGTTATCCATTGTGATTCCTATTGCATGGAATTGCACACAAAATTTGATGCAAGCCTCCCCTTTGTCGTATCGTGAGCCACCCCAAGTATTCCCTCAAGTTTGTATCATTTGTCCCGTCATCTAAACAATGTGATATAGCTGGCGATGTAGTGTGATTGCATAGACAAAAGACCTTTCAAAAAGACAATTGTATCAAGGTAGTCACCCATGAAATGATTTTACGACTTACAAAAGGTTGCATAGTCAGACTAAATGTAAATTCACATCTCTGGTTGCTTTCACTAGGGCATAAGACCTGACTTCGCGACCTATGAGGGAGGCTAACTTATCAAGGTCGCATGGTCGCAGTTAATGGTTAGTTGCCCTTTCGAGGAGCTCCCCTGGGGATTTGTAACATGACCCAACAACTTGGTCAAAAGTGTGAATCCCCTAGAGGTCACCTAGTCACAACGCAACACATGTCACTTCTCATTCCAAGTCGCATGTCCTAGGTTCTTGCCTGAGGTCTCCGAGTGTGACTTAGCGACCATTAGTTGCATAATCACATCTTGAGTAAGGTCACTCAAACTGGCTACTTCCGGAATGCGATTTTGCGACTTGCGTGAGTTACCACGGGTCGGGTGGTCGCATAGAGAAATAGGTTTCATACTTTTCTACTATCACATTGGGCATTTGATGACCCTCGGTATTGCAATAAGAATGTTGTAACTCCCAAGGCTACTGACTTTAATTATCAACCCGAGATTCATACAAACCTAAGAGGTATCGACACTATATGTGCAGAATACAATGTGTCCTTCCTTTGTTGTCATGATGTAATGGAGTGCATGTATTGAATCGAAATCGTAAACTAATTGTAGAGGATGAAATGTTTGAAATTGAACCTTAGCCTATTGCAAGAAAGAAAGTACAAGGAAAGTGACTGAAATCAAATGCCAAAAGACATCACTTTCTAACTAACTGCTAAGACGATTTGCATAAAAATAATTCTAAGTTAACATGTATGCAATCCTACTATTCTAAGCATGCATATTAAAACCATCAAACCTTCTACTATTGTGCATGTAAATGAATAAAATAAAACTATTTTTCTTTTTGTCTTTTTTCATGTGAGAGTGTGAAAGATAATCTCTTTTGGTGATGTGGAAGGTGTCTTAGAGATGACGGTGGTTGGTTGGAAGGCTTGGGAGACCCTTAGGTGGCCTTGTGTGGCTTCCTAGAGGTTTTCCCTCAATTTGACCTCAAAACGGACCACTACAGGAAAACCTACAGGATGTACTAGAAACCTACAGGATCCCCTGAAAACCTACAAGATACAACCGAGAGAAAAAGGATGGATGTTGAAGGTGATGGAAAGCCTAGGGAAGGTGGTTGGTGGATGGAATGAGGAAAGGGAGTTCCTAGGACCACTTTAGGACTCAAAACCAAAGTTGGGAGATGGATGGATTTGCTCACAAAGCTTGGAGAAGTTCCCTTGTGAAATGATGAAATTAGTGAGGGTTTAATTACCAAGAAAAACAAATCCAAATTGGATAGGAATTTTTTTTTTATTAACTAGGGTGTCTTAGGTCCCTATTCTAAGTGGAATCACTCAAAAATACCTTTGTTAACCCATGCAAAAAAAAAAAACATTACTAGTCGAAAATCTAGAAATTCGAGAACTAGTGAGCTACTAAATATAAAAAATGCCTAACCAAATCAAGTGAAAATTCAATGGGGTAATTGTTTTTATGAACTAGAATTTCTTTGTGATCTAATGCAATTTGAACCAACTCAGTTAAATCTTGTTATAATACTCTAAAAAATATCAGAAATTTACTGTTCTTTGCTAAAAAGGAGGTCCAATAATCTAGATTTGGGAATAAAAAGACTAATCCATGCAACTCAATGATTACTATGAACATCCAAAGCTTTTCCAAGGATGAAATAGTGCTTTTGATATTGCAAAAGAACTTACATAAACCATTTAACTCAATCCTACAACAAGAAATCATTAATACTAAATGCAGAAATAGAAAGAAGTAAAAACTAGAGATGCATGTGAATAAGAAGTGAAAGGAAGGAAATAAAATGATAGAGAAGGGATCTCAGGCTCCTGGGATGGCCAAGACCAAGGAAAATCAGATACCTATGGAGGAGAACAATATTTAGAAGTTGAACATGACACCAATCTTCCTTATTTTCATCAATAGAATTACATCCTTGTAAGAAAATACGATGGAGGTGCAAAGATGCAATCTCTCACCACAAGAACACTAATGAAAATCTCTCCCTAGAGGAAAATTCATCTTTGTACTTATAAAAAATGATTAGGAATCATTCCCCATCAATGGAGGAAGCTTTCCCCACCAAAATCCTTTGATTAGTGGATATGGTCCCTTGATTAGTGGATTTGGTCCCTTCATTAATGGAACACATTCCTATATTTTCTCAATCATTGGAGTTCCACAATTTGTGCCATAATTCCATAATATCTTGTTGATTTATTATTTATTATTGATCCTCCTTTAGTAGGGAACAAGTCCCTAAATTATCTCTGTTATAGGGAAAAGTGTCTATGCAGAACTGCTAATCCCACTAAGGCGTGGTAGCTACCTTAGAAACAAACAAAGTAAAACTACTTTCGTTTTCCTTTATGAAAGATAGATGGGAGAAGAATAAAGGAAACCAACCTCTGTCTTGCGCTTGGTTCCTTGCTCGATTCCTCTCTCTTCTGATAGTACTTTGCTACTTGCTTCTTTGTATACCCAGATTTACAAAGTACCTGTAGAATCAAAGTAGCATAACACTATACGAGAACATGGATCTATTATCATAAACAATCTAGGATCAGATGTTAATTGACCATACAAATGCACAAAACATAGATTACACAAGAGTATGGAGGAAAACTTGAATAGATTTATTGATAATCAAGAAAGAGCCAAGAGAGTTACAACCAGTTGTTCTAACCCAGCATCATCCTCTTAGCAAGTAAGCCCTTCTTCACCTCATGCAAAGCTTAGATCACCCAACACTATGATGTTGCCTCAAGAAACCAACAGAAATTCCTTACAAGATGCAAAATTCCAGCCTCTTGGATCTCTGGGATGAGGGATCCATATATAGATATCTGTAAGGGAGATGAGTCAGCTTGTGATTTGATTAGTGTCTTCCCTCTGATAGTTCTTGCTTCCACTTGGAGATTGATGATCTCTTACTCATCCTTGCCGAATTCAGAGAGGCAAGTGTCACAGGAGACGTTTCTGGAAGATTCCATGCTTCTCCACCTCGCGGATTGACACTGCCATTTGTCTCTTCTCGCCCATCGCACCCCATAGAAGGGATTTTTGAAATGCAACGCACCCACTGAGTGTACATAGGTGAGATGCAACGCACTTTGCCTATGGAGCAAGTGAAATGATCCTGTTTTGACCAGTTATGAGTAGTTTTTTCATGGAGAACTTCTGGGAGAAGCTGTAATCAGTTGACCTTGTTCCTTTAGGGGTTGGAACAACACTTTTAGGGACTTAGGAGCCCTTGGTTTATGGACATTTTATGCTTGGGGTTACAGTGCCCAAAAATGTCTATAACAGTTGCCCCCTAAAGCATGAGGTCGTTAATCTTTTTTGATGTCGGGTGAAATGCTTTATCATGAGGATCTGAAGTTCTTTCAAGCTGGGAGGAGACCTGTCATAAGATACAGTACAATACATTATCTTCATAATATTTTCATGATCTAGCTGAGGCAGGCATTCCCATGCTCAGCTTTATAAATTCATTTTCATGTACATAGGACAGACAATCGTCTGAGTGTAGACTGATGATTCTGGAGGAGCCATCATCCCATAGATTGGATGATTATCTGTGCAGAAATGATGTACATTTGATGTCTTTATTTTCCTGAATATATATCGCAGCCCGGATGGATGAAACTAGATCCGGGGTCTTCAATCTCATTCGATCTTCACTCAAAGTACAAGTCAATCCATGTGAGAGATGTTTTGGAGTTGAACATGGAAGGACATTGCCTGATTACTAGCGAATGATGTAAACTGTTAACAGGTGCGAGAGGAATCAACGGTAATGATAATGATCCCCAAGGTACTGCAGTACAATTCACGTGGTGTGAATAAAGGACTTGGCATCGAACACCACGCAAAATCTTTCGGTTGAAGGCCATTGATGTAAACCTGCCGCCGGAAGTGAGAAACTTGCCATTGAGGCATGCAAGCTTCAAAGTACTGAAATGGGTGTTCCTAGATCGTATTTTTGGATAATGAGCTGATATCAACAAGAAGCGTTCCATCATAGGAGGGCCTTAATGAATCCCACATCAATGACACGGAATGGAGCAAACGATTTTAATGGAGGTGAAAACGATCTGGTGATATAAGGTTCAGGGTGGCTGTCATGAAAGAATGGAGCGTAAATGTATTGCAGTGGGTGAGACACAGGTGAATTCTCTAAGTGACTTCTCTTGAACATATCAGCGACACTGACATGATGGATTGGTAACATTAACCCCAAATGTGGATTGCGTGATGTGACCGTGGTGATGTGACCGGTGAATGAAACAACCCAACCTGACTTAGATGCAGAGTGAAAGTGTCATGTTCAAGAGCGACTTGCTACCAACAAAGTTTCTTCAAGTTTTCTTCCCAATTTTTCCCCAGTCATTGCTGACCAGTACCTCTTTATTTTTTTCAAGCTTGAGGAGGATAACATATGCTTGTTCTATAATTTTCCCTTCGGGCAAACCCATCGCTATGTTTTAACGAGCCTAGCAATAGTGAAACGCGTTCTTGTCTGCTATGAACAAGTTTGTTGCTATTAGGTTTTAACGAGTTTAACAACAAATATAACTCGATCCTTTTCAATTTTAGAGAGTCTGAAAAAGGACGTAAATGAAAATCCAAAAATCCTTTTTCGTCATCTAATCCCTTAAGTCCAAAAAAGTATAAAAAAATACAGAAGGGATGAATTTTCGATACTTTTAACGAGCTGAACAAAACAAGCGCTCGATCTTTTTGTGTAATAATCCCTCAGGTCCAAAAAGATTAAAATCTAAAGGAGGGATAGCACTTCTGGTCCCTTTAACGAGCTGGAGAGGCCAATGGCTCGGCAATATTTTTACATTTTACGAGTCAGTTGAAAAGAGCTTAAAGGAGACTCGTCTTTGAGGAACGAGTGATAAAATTGTGTAGCAGCTAATTCCAGGTAAGGTTTGGAATTTTCCAATCATGGCAATGTTACAAGGATGGCTAATAAGATCACTCTTCACAGTTGTTCCTCAAAAGGGGTTAATAATCAAATGGAGGTGAATGATCAACCAATACAGAGTGGAGGTGATGATGGGAACACGACCAAGGCTTTAAAGGCTGAAGTACTACATTCACGATGGTTATTTACCAAGAATTGGTTCATTTTTTATTGAGCTTAAACGCTGGGGGAAACATTTGCTCATTGCTTATGTTTATTTTTTAATGAGCATGAAGTCCACGTTAAAACTGCTCGATTAATCCAGTTGTATAATAAGAATGTCTCATATATGAAAATTGCAATTTTTAAAGTTTTGTCCCACATCCTTTCTTTATCCAAGTTAGGAAACGACCAATCCTACGAGCTTAAAGGGTTAGAGGACCTACAAATTTAAAAAATAAGTGGTCGCTCTTCGCTTGCACGCCAAAAGGTTTGCATGCCCTCAGGTATAAAATAGAGTTTCAAGGTCACCTCTCAATCTACCGACAAAACATTTGTTTTATCAGGAAAGGTTTACCTCTTTCAAGTTACCAAATATTGTTTTATCTGTAGCACAAACAAAAAACTTCTTCGGTGATGCCTATCGAAATATACAAAGGCAAGTGGCGCAGACACCTCCACCCACATAACTTTGACAAGGGAATCTTATTCCAGTCCAACCCCCTTTTCCAATCATGAACATGAGTGTCAGACTAGTCATATATCTCTCGCAGAAACCTATCCTATACCTCAAGTTTTCCTGCCAAAGCAGACCAAGGTGCATGCCCCCTGGGTTTCAGTCATGTCCCCCAAATTACTCGCGCTCATGAGGTGGACGAAATGGAGATTGATGAGACATTCCTTGTGTGAAAAGACCATTCAGGGATGGTATATGACTATTTTCCATGTGTGAACCGGGAAATGAAAGCTGGTCTACAAGCTTGACCACTCTTCCTTCGTGCGGAAAACACATTACTCTAACGCGTGATGAGACAATGGCTGCCATGCAATAAATATAGTCTCGTCCAAGGAGTAGATGATAATCCAGGGGTCCTTGGACTACCATTACGTTCATGTGAACGATTTTCCCTCTCAATGTTACGGGCACATTGGGAAGGATCCCTAACGGTCGACTGGTTCCTTTGTCAAAGCCTGTTAGATTTCTCATCTCATGCAAAAGTGATGGCGAACCAAGCGCTTTCCAAGCAGTCGAGGAAAGGATACTCATAGAAGCCCCTTCATCTATGATGGTACCGGCCATAACCATTCTATATACTTGAGCAATTATTCAGAATGGTACACTAGCCGGTAAACGGGGTCTGCCTAGCTGATTCCAGTCGAAGGAAACAACTAGGTTGCTTGGAGGTGGGACCGAATAGACGGCCGGGTATGACTCTGACGAACTTCCTTCCTGTGGTAAAGGAATGGGCAAATTTCCCCCATGTTCATCAGAGTCTGTGTTTACGAAAGGAATTTGGACGGTGTCATCCTTGTTCTCTTCGGTGACTATATCATCTGAAGATGGAACCTCTGAAGGCAAGACCAGGTCAATTGCCACCTCAACCTTTTGACTTTCATCTGGTATGGGTATAGATGGTTTATCTTCAATGATAGACGCTTCGGCCGACCACCTAGGCGGTTCAGCCGAATTTTCAACTAGTGACGGACTCGACAAGAGTTTCTTATATCCAGGAGGAAGTCGTAACGGTGAAACCGGACGATCGTCCAAAACTCTTTTAGCCTCGTCTAAGAAGGGACAACGGTGGACGGTGTGATCGCCTTCACACAGTTTACAAGGAAATTTTCACTTTCCTTTTTTTCCAGGGACTTCACTTTCACTAGTCGACGATGTGCTTTCAACATGATCGTCAGAGGTTGACGACACTGGGTTATGCAAACGAGGAGACCAATCCCTTAAGATCCGAGGGATGCAGGGACAATCTCTATGATAGTGGTCTCCTTTGCAAATGACACATGGCGATTTAGGCTTGGTGGGTGCAGTGTGTGGATTTTTGCTAGACGATGCTTGGTTGCCCCTTTTCGCCTTTGGCTCCTTCTTCTTCTTCTCTTTCTTCTTGTTTTCCTTCTTCTTCTCAGGTACTTGATTTTTGGCTTTACCAGCCTCATCGAGCAAAGAGGAAGGAGGAGAGGAAGAATTGGACGAAGTAGAGGGTTGGGAGGTAATTCTAGAATTGTCTAGTTGCTGACTTGATTGTTCAGGAATTGTGGTGTTCTGAACAACGGAGGTTGAGAAAAGCCATACGGGAAAGCTGATTGTCAATCCTGGAAGCATCAATGTGGCCATATGGGGTCCACCAACATCTCCCCAAGAGGAGAAGGGACTAGGATTTCCTCCAAGGGGAACTCCTTAGTTGGTGGACTCCATTCTCTCAACCTAAAAAGGTGATGATTATTCCGTTTAAAATAAATTTTAGACGCTTTGACACAACTTGTTTTTTCCATTTTAAAGAGTCGAGAAAAAACAAAAGATGACTCTAGTCGCCTTCGATTTTTAATGAGCCTCAGGTGACAAGTGCTCATATGGACCTTTTCCATTAAGGAGTTTGAAAAGGAACGAAAGGGACTGCTCTGGAAATCTAGGCAGAGGGATTACCAAACCAATCGCAAAACTACAGAATAATTTTTACGGTACGACAGTCAATCTTCCCGAATGTTGTGTTCAGTGCATTGCGATAGATACGGCAGCAGACACGGCTTCCTATGGATAAAGGATTAAGTCTGTTGTGGTCTCCCAAAATATACTCGATGGTACATGGGAGCACAAGTCCGTACTGACACTTATCGCCTCAAAGTGGAGGAATCACCCAACCAAAAGTGAGAACAACAGTTACCAGGCTTTACGACGCCGGAATACATCTCTAGCCTAGACTTTTAGATGTTGTGTGTTAGGTTCCAAAGCGTTGTTATATTCATTAAATTTATTTTATAGTTGATCTTGCTTAAGAAATTTTCCTTTCAGGTTCACCGCGTAATGTAGATGTACAATTCCTAAAATGCAATTTAAGATGATAAACAGTCTTTTTATATTGTTTGTGCAATGAAAATCCTAGCTACTAATGAGAGAGAGACAGTATTCTTTCAACAAAGAGCAAAGAGCACACACTATATGCATTGTCCTAAATCAAACCAATCAAATAGTCTAAATGCAAATGCACATGCATGTATTTTTTTTCAGCCTTCCTAATATGTGAATGATAAAAAAGAAAGCTAATGCACAAATCTGAATTACTTTTCAAAGCGACAATTACTAACAAGTTTCTTTTCAAAATCAAAATGAAGACAATGAGGACACTTCGCGATATGGAAATGAAAACTTTCTTTCGACACTAGAAAAACTACTAATTCAGATCAAATACAATAGTAACAGGGTAATCGACTATCAAGAGCAATTAGACTCTCTTCTATGACTGAAAACAACACTTGCGACACTTTCAAATCAAGAAACAACATTACAATTATGTTACTTTTTTGCAAAGGAGAACTGAAAATGACTCAACAAATACACAAAAACATTTATAGTTCTTTGTACAGTGGAGGCGGAATAACTGCAAGGAAAAGGGTTTCAAATAGAGGTGTACTGACTACAGGCAGCAAAATTCTTGAATAGATATGAAAAGAGTGAACACAGAAACCAAAATTTAGGAACAATGCCTAGTCTGATCAGCGCACCTGTAACATAGTGAATTTGAAATGAAGTGCACCTACTACACTCGGGAAGTGCGCTGAATTTGAGATTCACAGAATAGAGAGTGCGATGGGCTAGGGACGAGACTTTGCTTGGGTTTCGGGTCATAGTTTGCAGTTCAGTTCAGGGATTTTGGCCGAGCAAGTGGTAATCAGTAAATCAACAACAGGGTTAGATCTAAGGAGGTTACTAGAGCCACCACAAGGGCAATTAGAGAGTTCGTAAATCAGTTGTTTAATTCATAAACAAAACTCGGAGATTGACTAAAGCAACATTTATCTACTTTGCATTTGCAGAGCAAATGCAATTCGAAAGCTACTTGGCTCAACTTCAGGCTCCGTCTGTGATTTTATAAAATAAACAAATGTAGATAAGCGAACAACCTAGTCACTCCCCAGCGGAGTCGCCATTTTGTTACAGGGAAAGGTGTCTATGCAAAACTGCTAATCCCACTAAGGCGTGGTAGCTACCTTAGAAACAAACAAAGTAAAACTACTTTCGTTTTCCTTTATGAAAGATAGATGAGAGAAGAATAAAGGAAACCAACCTCTGTCTTGCGCTTGGTTCCTTGCTCGATTCCTCTCTCTTCTGATAGTCCTTTGCTACTTCCTTCCTTGTATACCCAGCTTTACAAAGTACCTGTAGAATCAAAGCAGCATAAAACTATACGAGAACATGGATCTATTACCATAAACAATCTAGGATCAGATGTAAATTGACCATACAAATGCACAAAACATAGATTACACAAGAGTATGGAGGAAAACTTGAATAGCTTTATTGATAATCAAGAAAGATCCAAGAGAGTTACAACCAGTTGTTCTGACCCAACATCATCCTCTCAGCAAGTAAGCCCTTCTTCACCTCATGCAAAGCTTAGATCACCCAACACTATGATGTTGCCTCAAGAAACCAACAGCAATTCCTTACAAGATGCAAAATTCTAGTGTCTTGGATCTCTGGGATGACGGATCCATATATAGATATCTGTAAGGGAGATGAGTCAGCTTGTGATTTGATTAGTGTCTTCCCTCTGATAGTTCTTGCTTCCACTTGGAGATTGATGATCTCTTACTCATCCTTGCTCGAATTCAGAGAGGCAAGTGTCACAGGAGAAGTTTCTGGAAGATTCCATGCTTCTCCACCTCGCGGATTGACACTGCCATTTGTCTCTTCTCGCCCATCGCACCCCATAGAAGGGATTTTTGAAATGCAACACACCCAGTGAGTGTACTTAGGTGAGATGCAACGCACTTTGATTATGGAGCATGTGAAATGATCCAGTTTTGACCAGTTCTGAGTAGTTTTTTCATGCGGAACTTCTAGGAGAAGTTGTAATAAGTTGACCTTGTTCGTTTAGGGGTTGGAACAACACTTTTAGGGACTTAGGAGCCCTTTGTTTATGGACATTTTATGCTTGGGGTTGTAGTGCCCAAAAATTTCTATAACAATCTCCTCCTCCAAATCTTCATAATATACCTAATATTCTCATAATATTCCACAAAAATAAATAATAGTAGGCACAAATATCCAATTATTCATAAACCTTCCTAACGAATATATTCAATTTAAAAATAAATTATCTAATGCAGAAAGAGAGGTTTAATGTGCTGAAGGATGGTCATAGACCTTAATTTATGTTTAGTTTAGAGGCATGGGCCTTAATTTATGTCTAATTTAGAGGCCCATTAGCATTGTCCTATAATATGTCCTATGTGGAGCCCCTTACGGTCATTTATTCTCTGGAATAAGATCAAGGAAGGAAGGAAATTTTTTCACACCCCAGGTCAAGGTGCGACCCACACAATGCTCTTCTTATGTGACCCCCTTCATTTCCTTCATTGCCTCCCCCATTGATCACAGTGGGGCAGCGCTATTCATAGGGTGCATCTCTTTGGAGTTTGTAATGCCTACACTAACCCACGGGAACACTGAAGGGCATTGGCCAGTTTCCACATCCATTCAACGCTTATGGGTATGCCAAATCTTTATAAAGGTAGGATTCACAACCAAACCATTGCCATCCACAAAACATTCAATATTGCCTCCTTCATTTGAGCTTCAATGTGCAATCCATCCCATCGTTGCAATGAGTCATTCATGACCAACATGTTGCTCACATTTTTAAGAACAAAGGTGACAAAGCCTTAACCACACAACGCTTCTCTGTTGAATAGACTATTGTGAAGATCTTCCCTCCCCAAATTTGGGCCACTCAGAGCGTGAATCCATAGTCGTATGTTGCTGGCCATGGAGGCGCAGTTGTAAATATAACATAGATTATAATAATTTTCGCAATCGTTGGAATGACGTAATACATTTTATTTGATGTCTCTTTGAATATTCAGTTAAGCATGCTGGGGAAACAGATTTCATTTAAATCCATTGTTGACTTATGGTCTTCAAGTTGTTTCAATACACATAGCCATAAAAATCCATTTAAACTCCATTTATATGAAATTTTTGGAAGGGTCACCTTTATTTTGAGCTTCTAATTTTAAGCATATTACTCATACCCTTTTATCATTGATGGCACATGCCAAACTTAGATGAGCATGCTAGTTTTTTTTTTATGTTAGATAACCGTATGGGTTTTGATTACCCTTGGCAAGAACTCTTCGAGAATTTGAAAGTGTTAATTGTGATCATGTGTAATACATCCCTATGATTCCATGTATCATCAATATGCTATGCCTTGTAGAATTTCCCTCTTTATTATTATTAGATGGTATTTCTTCCCCACGCGATGTCACTCATCCTTATTCGTTCAATTTAAAGCTTCTTCATTTTATATGTGCCACAAGCAGCTCCAATTAAAGTCCTACAAAGAGAAGGAATCAATAATTAAAACACCAAAAGCAATCAATTTAAGATGATTGGGGTGATAATATAATTATAAATCAATTCTATGTGTAGAGTGAGAGATGATTGCATTTTAAACCAACTCAACATGTGGGCATTTTAATGAGCATGCTTAAAGCAAGGAATTTTAATATCACGTGCTTCTCGGGGTGGCGAGGTAGTCATAATGTGTCTGCCTCGAATTGAAGATACATTATGGAGAGCGAGAGATAATTCCGAGAAGGGTTGAATCCTTAATCACATGCACCTAAGTCTACGAAGGAAATAAGGCAAATTCATGATGGTTACAAACCCTAATGCGTTTGATGAGATTAGTAACCAACCATGAACATGGGAGAATATGACATACAATGATTCTTAACATAATGTCAAGCATTTTCTATGAGAATGTAACTCTAGAGGCAGATGAATTAGGTTAAATCATGCAAGGGGACATCCGAGGGTCGATTTACGGTTTGTCTCCAAACCCTAGTATGTCCAATCATAATGAAAGCCATATTGGGGTCCTGCCAACCCATGCATGGTGTCACCATTGATTTGAACTGTATAGGGAAAATCTCTAAAGTCTTGAGCAAGACTTCACACTTCCAAAACCCTAATGGAAGGTTTGGGTAGATGCGCAAGGTGGGGCATGACAAAATAATGCAATATATATCTCATGATTACACAACGGAATGTATCGACAAGGTTTGAAAAGAACAATCCATGCGGTGAATGAGCCAATGAACAGCTGGATCATCCCTCGATGGCTTGAGGCAAGAAATGGGGGACCTGAAATTTTAGATATGCCCAAAATGTTCATTGGAGTTGTAGCGACTGCAATAATTGGTGAACCACTGGTAGAATCCAGTATCTTTTTCAATGTCCCTATAATAGTCCAAGTCCATGTATGATGCAACTAATATTGAATGGTTACGATGGGCACCTCTTGCATTGCCTCGACCTTTGCCGATATAGCTTCCCTTCTTGTCTCATATAGGTCTTTCCAGTCAGTAAACACCCAAATAAAGTTCACACGTGCCAGTATTTGATAATGATGTGAAGGATGTGGTAGAGGTCTTATTGTATTCATAATTTTAAAAGTAATTTTTTGGTGTTGCTCCACTATCAGCAAGCCTGGACAGTACCCTGGTGGATTCACTCCAAGAAACCACAAATGTTGCTCCACTGCCAGTGAGCCTAGTCATTACCCCGACAAAGTCGTTTGCATTATGTCTCTGTGGAAGAAGCCTTTCTCAGTCCCTTACCATTTATTTGGTTTCATTTTCTTTTACGTGTTCATTTTCACTTATTTCTGGGCATTCATTGCACTAGGGTGGATGAGGGATACTGACTTATTTTATGAGAAATAGAGGTTGTTTCTTGTTTCATAGAAAATAAAGATATCCTGATTTAGATTTTCCCTTATGCCAACCTTCCACATGTCATTTCTAGTTACCAAGTGAACAAAGAACAGAAGTCATTGAAACAATCAAGACCATGCTGAGCACTGGGATCAGGTTATGGGTATGGGTCATTCAAACAGAATAGGGTTCCCAATGAGAAATTTGTTCTTATCTTTCCCGTTAATAAATTAGACTTGTAGGAGAGATGTCCAGGATGCAACTTTGATGACTAGCTCTAAGAGAGGCTACCGATTGGCATAACCATCATAACTTCACACATTCATAGGGCTAGGGCTTTAGTTCTAGGGATAGGTGACTAGGATATTCTCCTAGGGTCTTTAAACAGGTGTGAATAGGTTAAAGAAATGCACTTTGAGGCTGGAGAAAGAAAAAAATGTGTGAGAAATCTTTTCACAGCACCGTAAGTTTGAAAACTTCAGGTTCATGAAGGCTCATGTAGCGGCATGCAACAAAGGAGGAAATTTAGAGGCTAGTTCAATGATGAGTGTGTGCGAAGCGAGAAGGACAGTGTATGATGCAATGCAACAGACAGGTCTAATGACACAATGTAATTCTATGTGCAATAGAGATCAACTAATTGCAATTAAATGACCTAGGCAATGCATACACAGATATTTCATGAATTTCCTGCAAAAACTAACAAATCCAATGACATGAGTGTAGAAATAAACCAGCATGGAACTAACTACCTAATCATAAAGAAAATTCTAATAAAAAAAACTAATAAGGAAAACTAAAACCTAACTAGTCTAAACCCTAGAAACTAATTTAACCAAAGCATAGGTCTGGTTATGTGAAATCAAACTCCCAATGTAGCCACCACAGCAGTTGCTGACCTACAAAATCCAAGATCACAACAATTAGAATTTGTGAAAAGTGTTATGGAAAAAATAAAATGCTTACCTATAAAGTGCGCATAATAGAAAGAATACCAAACCTACTTACATGGAAATGAGCCAGAAAGGACCTTTCAAGGAAAATCACAACCCGATCCTAGTAAACCCAATTATAGGTGGCAAATTTATAGTCATCTAGACATTACATAACTTTTTTCATGCTTAACAATAAATCCAAAGCAAGTAAGGCAAGATGCTGCCGGCTAGCAATGGAATTTCCAGATTAATCTAATCAACAACCCTATCATGATGTAGCAGATGATCAACCTGATAACCTTGAAAAGAGGGGCTTCTGGTGGGTGTAACTAAGATCCTTGAGAATTCAAATGAAGAAACCCTAATTTTAGAAACCCTAGTTTGAAATTGTTCATAGGCTTCATCCAGAGCATGAGGGCCTGACATAGTCGTCAGCGGATGTTGAAGTGCCTCATCATCATGACAAATATGTGAATGTCCAAACGAAACACCATACAACACTAATAGTTTCACAAGATTTGTAGGTGGATACATGTGGTTATCATTGGTTGTGACCAGACAACTCTCAATGAAAATATTGTAAATGGGATCAGATGTCTGAATATTGATATATTGGAAACTTAACAAATGAGATTTTTTAGAATCCCGAGAATCAACTAAATCATCCAAAATAGTTTCAGGTAGAGGGGATATTAGGCAATTAGCACCTTCCCATATAGGAGATTGTAATACATCATTTGATAGTGCATGTTGACAGCCTGCACTGGCTTAGCAACAATAAAAGAATATTTGAGACAATGGCTAAAGTACTCCCTTCAGCAAACAAATTAGGGTGTAGAGGTCGATGCACATTGGTTGAAAGGTGGTGGCAAGATTTTCTCATAGAGAAATTGCTCGAATTAGATTATTTCCAAGATGAGATTGCAGGTGACGAGATGATGCTGAGAGGTGTGTGATGTGCAGAAACCCTAATTTCATAAACCCTAATTCAACTTGGTTCAGGGGTCTCATCAGGAATGTGAGAACGTGACATAACTATCAGTGGAAGTTGAAGTGCCTCATCTTCCCGATGGGTCCCTAAATGTTTGAAAGGTGGGTCATCAAATTATGGGGGATTCGTATGATCAACAGATGAATACGTAGGATAATCACCAGAGGTGAAAGTGAATATATTTCCAGTAAAGTGAGAATTGTTGAAACCACCAGTTTCATCAAGTTGGGTATCTGACACATAAGGTTCTTCCTGGATTGGGAGTAAAGAGGTATTAATGAGAGAACCAACTTGAGTTGGGCAAGATGCATGGCCCTCTATTTTACCTGTTAAAGACTGTGTGTGGCAAAGATCAGGCATAATAGATTCAGACTCTAGGTCCCTTGAGTGTGAAACATCACCCCCATGTACAAATTGCAATCAATGCGAGAAAGATAAGGTTGTGAATGATTTGAAGGAACTGCTAGTGCAGTGGAACCATGGACTAAATCAGGGTAGAATGGATGCATAGGGTTAGATGAAGGGGCACCTGTCTGACTCAGATTCACATCCTTCCCATTTATGTTCACCAAAGTGAAAGATGGACTTGCAGGCCTAATGTGGTCCGTGGACATTATAGGAATGTCAAATTTACTTGAGAGAAGACCAAGGCGATCATGCACAGGTGAATGAGATCCTGGAATATAGTGAGACATATGTTGAATAGACTTGACCAAGGTTGTTAGCACCTAAATATGCCTTAGGCTGAAGGAAGGCAAAAATTAAGGTAACCACAAACCATGCTCAGTCTGGTAGCTAGCCTTACCAGAACAGGTGAGAGCTCTCTCCGAGTCATGCTCAGTGAATAGGTAAGCAAAAAATGGTCTGAGATGACTTACAATGAAATATTGATCTTGGGCTAGTAAGTGAATATGGATACAAGAAATTTTTTTTATGAATGACCGAGCTTCTGGGATGGTATGGGACCAACGCTCAACAAAGAACATAGAATTTAATACAAAGTCACAGATTATTCCGTGAGGTAAGGCAGGTGGAAAATGTAGCAATTTAGTTTGAGGTAACACAGAATGAATAGGTTGTTGAAGAAAGTGAAAAGGGCATAGTTACATGAATCCTTTTCAACAGAAGAAAAACAATGAACATGAAATTTTCCCATAGGCAGAGCAATAAAATTAAATTCTAGCTAATCTTACTCAGAAAATTTCACTCAAAATGAACATGAATTGAATTAGGAAACATAATGAAATACATATGAAAACATAAGAGACACATTTGCTACACTCACAACCACAAGAATCTCATGAAACAGAGCCGCTGCCTTTCACTAATTCTCTGTCAAAATTACACAGTGAAGAAACAGAGTTTCTTTCCCACAAGTCTCCCAAAAGTTACAGGCCAACCAACCCTTTGCAAATAATTTGCATACAATATATAGAATGTGTAAGGAAGAGATAGAATGCCCAATGGTTGGGGAGTTACTCGAATCATTGCAAAATGGAGATGGAGAGCCAACCATCAGCTACAGGTGCAGCGCTACAAACATGACATTTGGCTTGGGTGACTGTTTGCCTTCCTTCGCCACTTGGATAAAAGCCAATATAGAGAAAAAAAACTTCAAATGCCGCCTTTGGTGCCAAAATACCGAAGTGTAGATGAGCGGGCCCACTTGGAGAAGTCGTGAACCGAAATTTCGCGAAACGGAAGCAAATTGCGTAATTTTTCCTCTATGCGCCTCTCTACTTTGGGGCCTGCTTTGGGGCACTTTCAGGTGTCCAAAATATGCCCAACTGGGCTTTTTGGAAAGCCTGTCCTATCTACTTTCTAAACCCACTAGAATTTTTTAATTTGGTGCTCATTTGCCCCTCCAAGTCTTCATTCTCCCAAGACTGCTTCCTGTGTGTCAAAAACGTGGCAGAGAGGCCATTTTTGGGTGTTTTTTGACCTTTTGGAGACTCATCTCTTGCCAAAATTTCTTGTTCGGGAACTAGTAGTCGTGATTTTCCATGCTAAATCCAAAAATTCAAACCATTCCTCATTTGGAGCTCTAGAATTTTAGCGTTGCGCCACTGAGGGAGAAAAACCTTGTTTTTTGCCCAAAAATTTGTCCTGTGACCAAAAATTCCCCAAATTTCTTGAAATTTGGGCTGGAGGTTCCCTATGGTGTCTTATGATGGGACAAGGAAGTGTCAGCCAAGATTCAAAGTCGATCTTGCTCTTTTTCCTCTTTTGCCTTTCTTGTTGCTTTCCTCCATTTCGCCTTCAAGATCCTTATCCAAGCCCTTGCACTCACGTTTCGTGTCCCGTAACGATAAGCCATGTGTCTCTGTAAGGCAAGGTCCTGATCGGCCTTGTCCAGTAGCCTCTCCAAGTGCATGTTCACACTCTCGAGATGTGCCTCTCGATCCTCATTGATCTCTTGCTCCAACGATGTGAGCTCAACTCTTCTCCTTTGAGCAGCTTGGCGATGCTCATGAATGTTTTGCAGCTCCATAATCACCTGGTGATCCTCAAGCTGCTTGTTTCTCTACTCCAGGTACTTCATGTTCCACTTGGCCCTCTCCAAGTCAAGGGATAAGGACTCAATCACTGATTGCTGCTCCTGGATGATCTCTGTAAGCTCTGCATTTGTTGGTTCTGCATCTGTCTCATCATCATGGAGGAGAATGAATTTTGTCTCTCGTTCACCTGATGGCCCTTCCTCCCACACTAGCTCCTTACCTCTGCCCTACTCATGTGATTCCGATGTCAGAAGTGAGGCCCCTTCCACCCCGGGTGGAGATACCACTCGCTTTGCTGCTACAAATAAGGGTCTACTGCCTCTCTGATAGGTGATGTATACTGGCATAGTAGCAGTCTCATGTCACTCATACTGATGAGATGGGCCACCTATCTCATGCTTTGCCTCTGATACTACCTGTGGAGCGCTGAAGAAGTCACGGGAGATGAAGTCCTCCCAAGGAACACCCTGCAATCCCAACTGATGGTCCACCAAAATCCGGATAAGAGCAAAGTGATAAACACTGTTGAGTTGCTGTCGAGGGGTCTTGTGCTGCATGAAATTTTTCATCCTCTCTATGTTCCCGCAGATGAAAAATGGGAGGTTCAACATTCGCACCCTAGTAAAGTGCATGAGCAACCTGATGTGATAGGCATAAAGGTGAGAAAACCTCCCCTCACAACTGAAGTATTTCATGATCTGTTTCATGAGTGGAGCATACTCATCTCTCAAAAATCTGAACGGGAAAACTCTCATGAGCTGACTCTAAGAACTGGCCTTAATGTAAGGCTCATAATGTTGCCTCTCCACCTTCTTCTTCTTATGCCACTATTCTCCAACATTTGGTATGCCTGTTGCCACTAATATGGCTTTGGTTGTCAATTTGAAAGTGACCCCAGCCAAGATAGACTGACCTCCATGTAGGTGAAGTGCAAAAACACGAGCCAACTCATGATGAACTCTGACATTTGCCACCCTTTGACAAAATTGAAAACATGCTAAGTGTTGGAAACATGACATAGCAAGAGGGCATTCCTGCAACTCGGTGACAGTGTTTGGCTCATCTCTAACATGTTTGCCACTCCGGTGATGTCTCCTTGGGGCTTGTTCTCCTAAAGTTGTATCACTGTGGGTCTCCTCCTCATATTCTGATGAAACCTCGGATGCCATGACTGTTGTTTGTAAACTAAATTTAGGCTACCCTTTGATTATAGTGAAGCTGGAGTTTGCTATGAGAATTTGCCACCAAGGGCACAATTAAAAAGGGAGTATTAGGAGGGGGATAATATAATGGGAATACGGGTTTATAGGAGAATTTTGTTTAGGGATATACAGGGGGTTTTGGGGTATTTTGATAGGGTAGGTTTTGTGTTTTTGGCAAGGTAAGGTTTTAGGGTTTGGGATTTATTTAGCAATAGGAAGAGGGGAAAGGGAGTATGATTTTGGTAGCGTTAGTGTAGTGATTATGGGGACAATGGCATAGGGGAATAAGGAACAAGGGTAGGGTAGGAAGAATAACTTTGGCAGCAATATCATTGTAGCAAAAACCCTAGCATAATGGTTTTCTTTGGTGTCTTCTTTGTGTTTTCTTTATGAAATTTTTTTGCATTTTATTATAGGCATAAAATCATCATATTACCCACAAAAATTGGTGCAAAATTGAATTTAGGTAGCCTACCTTGCAAATAGAAGAGCTCCACAAAAAATTTGAGGCGATTTGGCAAAGTTCTGGGCGTTTTGCCCTGTGCGCCGTGTGCAAAGCCTAGTGTGCCACACGCTCTGAGTGCACTGCACCAGTGGTAGTTTTGAACTGTGGACAGGATTTGTGTGCGCTGCACCCAGTGAGTGCGCCACACCCCTGAGTATATGCGCCGCGCTATTTGAAACTGCCTCCAACTCACTCAAACACGCAAGATGCACACTCACACCCTTTGCAACGTTTCTCCAAGGCTTGGATTAGCATAATGACTTTTGATTTTGATGAACACTTGTATATATAGCCTTGATAGTGATGTTTTAAATTTACTTTTTAAAAAACCGACTTTTCTAATGTCCTGTTCAACACTTTTTCACTAATTTTAATATAACCCTGATTTTCATTTTTCCTCTGAAATTTTGGCTTGAATGATGAAATTTTCGACACTTTTTGCAGGGATTGCATGACAGAGCATTTGGTCACAGGAATCATGACTGCACCTGAAGGAATCAACTGTGGACTCTTTTTGAAAATTTTGTCACAAATGACACTATTTGACTTTTCTTCAAAACATAGTTTTGAAGAATATTCAAAGTCTATCATCATGATGATGAAAATCTGTAGATCATTACTTTTCAAGAACATCCCTCTTGCCTACATGGCTTTACTGGACATATTAAAGACAAAATTGACCAATCCCTAGACCTAATGACCAAAAATGACCTTTGTCCATTGAAGGACCAAACCTTGACTGTTATGGACTTTTTGATTATTTGGCAGAAAGATATAAGTCAGCAGGAGCCAGACATGAGGGGAAATGACTAGCATGAATTTCTCCGTTAGATCATGGCATGCCCCCTAGCAGAATGCAGCTGAGTGAATGGAGCGGGACACCTAAAAATGAAATGCATAAAGATTTTTGATCTTTGACGAAGGACTGATCAGACCGACTCTAACAGGGGTTCCATCAATAGGAAGAGATGTTAAGTAATTTTCAGATTCTAGATTAGAAAGGTGTACAAGGGATTTAGAGGTGAGACCATCAGATCCATTTCATTGAAATCACTATTCATCGTTTGAATCATTTACAACCACAATATTATTATGTAAGAAGTCAAGAGGAGGATGAGAAATCCCACAAATAGTAATCTCTTCCTCACGGGCTTGAGGTTGTTCCAGATTGACAGAGATAGGCAAAACAAAATTACGGGTAAAATCTAGACACTTTGTAATTTGAAAATCATGATGACACTCATGCAAAATAAGGCTTTCTTCTAATTGGAAATGTTGTAAATAAATGAGAACCAATCGTTAAAAATTTATATTCAAATACACCCATTCGACATCACTTTCAGGAATTCAAAACAAATATGCACAAATGTGAAAGAAAAATCCCTTAAAGATTCTTCAGGTTTCATCCTAAGCTCATTTATCCTCTTTAACACATCTTGAAAATCGTACCTGTCAAATACTTGTTGGAGCTTACCAAGGACTTGCTCGAACGAATGAATGGACATCACTGGAAACGTGTGGTACCATTACTTTGCGTGACCTTCAAGGGTGAGGGAGGAGACCACACAAGCAAAGTCTTCGTCGTTGATCTCAAAAGATTCACAAAAATTGAGGAAATCAGAAATTTTTTTGGTTATGGGTGTTCCATCCTCATCATCAAACTTTAACTAAGACAAGTGATGGAGCTACTCTTGGGGAATGGAAAATAAAAAAATTTACAAACCATATAAACACCCTGGGAGAAAGATTTTTCTCTGAACCATTAATAGATATGAGACTAAACTACAGGCTCCAAGGGCTCATCATTTCATTTAGGCCCTCCTTCTAGCACCAATTTGTTGATAGGCTAAAATATAGCACCAACGACTAAGGGGTCTCCCCGGTTTGAAGTCGCAATTAGACCTCACACTGTTTGGGATAGGAACGCCATCAGGTATGTGGGCCTGACTGCCACCATGAATGTTTTTTGCTCTTATTTATCACATGAGAAGGTGCGACAGTGGGGCAAGAATGGAATGATCCAGTAGCAAAGAAAAATCAACCCAAGATTGACAAATTGTAGAAAGAGGTCCAAACAAGTCACAACAACGATAAGAAGAGATAAAGGATGAGAGGGATTAGTCAGATAAAACCCCATCAGACATAATAAACAGGAACATGCCGAAGGTCAATTATGAAGTAGTTCATAATAGGTCGCTTACATGGCAAGGAACAAGTAAACAAAAATCTAAAAGCGAAACATACATGCAACCACTATGTATTAGAGCATAACATCTTACGTATATGAAAGAACACATACAAATATGGTGAGCTACCAGACAAGTAATACAATCACCATGAGTTAACATGGGAATCAGTGCCAAAGATAAAAGAAAAAAATCTTATTTATATGCTACAACTTCAAATACATATCATGCAATTGGTCAATACCCAATAGTGGAACATGGGTTGTTCATACCATTGCCTGATGCTAAAACTCTAGCCCCACTACAAATCCACTCTCCTAGCTACTAGGAGTTGAGTGGCCCTAGCTCTCAAGCATAAATCAACTATGTCTATTGGCCTCCACTCAAGTGCTAAAGTCGATTTGAATGAGGCCTAAGGGAACATTTATAGAGTTGAGGTGACTGCTCACCTACCGTGACCCTTGGCCTCCCTTATGACCTTTCGGCTACCCTCATGACTCTTGATATCACCCACTTCTTCGTCAAGCCACAATGATTATTACATGCCCAGATCAGACCTAACATAGTGGTTGATATAATGGTCGGTGATATTTACATGATGAAGAAAGAGATAGAGAGAAATATGTGGAGGGTTATTGGAAACCTTAGAATTCTTGATTCCCAAATCTCACAACGACGTAGATGCTTGGTCCTGAAATGGATTCGTTTTCTTGCCACTATGCCTTGCTTTCCTTCATGTATCTTTCGGTTATGTGCATTTGAATTTATTGAAAGGTTATTAGAAATTAGAAGGGACCACCTAGCTTATTGAAGGAAAACCTAGTCATGCAAGCTCCATCAAAAACCCTAATCCTTTTGCATAGAAAAATATTTGTTCTGCTCCTTCTACCTTCAAGAAAAAAGCATTACTTGGATGTAATTTCAAACAAAGAATGATAATGGAATTACAACCAAATAATTTTAAAGAATGACATTAATAAATAATTAATCAAGATCTCTCTCTAGTCAATTATTGTGCCACAGTATTATCAATGCATGTGGCCTTAGGGGGTCCTCTTAGAGTTCCTCATATGTATTCTCATTTATGAGTTGTTGTCCTCCATGAGACAACTGCTCAATTCGATCTCATTGTTCCACCTCGCACAACCATCTTCAATTCAAGGGGATGCACTAATATATCTTTCTTCAGGAGATTCATAAAGGAGTAGCTCATTTTTCTATATTGGAATTCCATCTTTTAAAACATTCCTTCATGAGTTTGACGATGCCCCTTTTATGTTATTGTACGTCCTTTTCACCGCTTTGATTGAGCAACCATATACATAACCATCACCCTTTTCTATATTTTTATCCTTTGACATGCCCCTTTTGAATATCATTTCTGAACATTGTGACATGCGTTGGGGCATGTATGGTCCTACCTTCTTTTTGTGTCATCCATTTTGATTCCTATTGCATGGAATTTCACATAAAATTCAATGCAAGCCTACCCTTTGTCCTATTGTGAGCCACCCCAAGTCTTCCCTCAATTTTGTATCATTTGTCCCATCATCTAAACAATATGATAGAGTTGGTGATGTAGTGTGATTGCATGGACAAAAGATCTTTCAAAAAGATAATTATATCAATGTAGTGACCCATGAAATGATTTTACAACTTACGAAAGGTCGCATAGTCGCACCAAATGTAAAGTGGCATCTCTGGCTACTTTCACTAGGGCATAAAACGCAACCTCATAACCTATGAGGGAGCGCGACTTACTGAAGGTCGCATGGTCATAGTGGATGGTTAGTCACCCTTCCGAGGAGCTCTCTTTACGAGTTGTAACGTGACCTAGTGACTTGGTCAAAAGTGTGACACCCCTGGAGGCCACTTGGTTGCAACACAACACAGGGCGCATCTCAATCCAGGTCACATCTCCTGGGTGTCTGCCTGAGTTGTTCCAGTGTGACTTAGCGACCATCAGTTGCACAGTCACATCTTGAGCAAGGTCGCCAAACTGGTCGCTTCCAGAATGCGATTTTGTGACTTGCGTGAGTTATCATGGGTCACGTGGTTGTATAGGGAAATAGGTTTCATCTTATGTTGTTGTAGAATTGGGCATTGTCTTGTAATTTTTCCTCTGTGGGGAACTTACAATCATCGCTTCTCTAGAATAAGAGCCAGGAAAGTAGGACAATTTTTCGTACCCCAGGTCGATGTGCGACTAAAAAAAATTCTCTTCTTATGTGACCCTCTTCATTGCCTTCATCGCCTTCCCCATTGATCACAGTAGGGCAGTGCTATTCATAGGGTGCATCATTTCAGAGTTTCCAATGCCTGCGCTAACCCACGAGAGCACATAAGGTCATTGGTTGGCTTCCACATCCAGTCAAGGCTTATGGGTATGCCAAAGCTTTACTAAGGGAGGATTTGCAGCCAAACCACTCCCATTTACAAAAAAATTTAGTCGTTCCTACTTCATTTGAGATTCGGCATTCAATCCATCCCATCGTTGCAATGAGTCACTAATGACCAACGTGTTGCTCGCATGTTTAAGCATAGAGGTTCCAAAGCCTTAACCACACAATGATTCTCTGTTGAACAGACTATTGTGAAGACCTTCCTTCCCTGGAGTAGGGTAGTTAGTGCATGAATCCATAGTCATATGTTGTTGGCCATGGAAGCGCGGTTGTAGATATAACATATATTATAATACTTTTCATAATCACTATCATGGCGTAATACATTTTATTTGATGGATCCTTCAATATTCAATTAAGGATGCAGGGGGAATGTATTTCATTTAAATCCCATCGTTGACTTATGGCCTTAAATACATTTCAACACGCATAGCCATTAAAATCCGGTTAAAATCCATTTGTATGAAATTTTTGAAAGGGTGGCCTTTGTTTTGAGCTTCTACTTTTAAGCATATTACTCATATTATGTTATCATTGATGTCCCACGCCTCACTTAGATGAGCATGCTAGTTTTTTTTATGGTAGATAACCATATGGGCTTTGATTACCCTCGGCAAGAACTCTTTGAGAATTTTAAAGTGTGAATGGTACTCATGTGTAATACATCCCCGTCATTCCATGTATCTTCAATATGCTATGCCATGTAGAATTTCCCTCTTTATTATTATTAGATGGTCTTTCTTCCCCATGCAATGTCACTCATCCTTATTCATTCAATTTCAACCTTCTTCATTTGATATGCGCTGCAAGTAGCTCCAATTAAAGTCCTGCAAAGAGAAGGAATCAATAATTAAAACACTGAAAGCAATCAATTTAAGATGATTGGGGTGATAATATAATTATAAATGAACTCTATGTGTGGAGTGAGTGATGACTTTACTTTAAACCAAATCAACATTTGGGCATTTTAATGAGCGTGCTTAGTGCAAGGAATTTTGATATCACATGCTTCCCCAGGTGGTGAGGCAATCATAATGTGTGTGCCTCGAAGTGAAGATACATTATGGAGAGTGAGGGCTAATTCCAAGCAGGGTTGGATCCTTAATCACATGCACCTAAGGTTACGAAGGCGATAAGGGAAAGTCATGATGCTTACAAACCCTAATGCACCTGCTGAGATGGGGAACCAGCCATGAACCTAGGAGGATATGACACACAATGATTCTTACCATAATGTCAATCATTTTCTATGAGAATGTAACTCTAGAGGCAGGGATATATCCAAGGGTCGATTTAGGGTTTCTCTCCAAACCCTAGTATGGCCAATCATAATGAATGCCAAATTGGGGTCTTTCCCACCCATGCATGGTGTCACCATTGATTTGAATTGTATAGGGAAAATCTCTGAAGTCTTGAGAAAGACATCACACTTCCAAAACCCTAATGGAAAGGTTGGGTTGATGTGTAAGGTAGGGCATGACAAAATAATGCAATATATATTGCATTATTACACAAGGGAATGCATCGATAGGGTTTAACGAGAACAATCCATGCAGCGAATGAGCCAACGAAAAATTGGAACGTCCTTTGATGGCTTGAGGTGAGCAGCGGGGACCTAAAATTTTACATATGCCCAAAATTTTGGGTGGGGTTGTAGCCGTTATAATAATTGGTGAGCCACTAGAAGAATCTCGTATCTCTATCAATGTCCCTGTAGTAGAGCGAGTCCATGTATGATGCAAGGAATATTTAACAGTTACTATGGGCACCTCTTGCATTCCCTCAACCTTTGTGGATATGTCTTCCCCTCGTGTCTCAGCTAGGTCTTTCCAGTCAGTAAACACCTAATTAAAGTTCACACTTGCCAGTATTCAATGATGATGTGAAGGATGTGGTAGAGGGCTTATTGTATTTAGAATTTTAAAAGTAAGTTTCTAGTGTTGCTCCTTTGCTAGCGAGCATAGATAGTACCTCGGTGGAGTCACTCCAAGAAATCACAAATGTTGCTCCCCTGCCAGCAAGCCTGGTTAGTACCTAGGTGAATTTTTGCGTTACCTCTCTGTGTAGGAAGCCTTTCTTGATCCTTTACCCTTTATTTGTTTTAATTTTATTTTATGTGTGCATTTTCACTTATTTCTGGGCATTCCTTGCACCAGGGCAGATTAGGGATCCGACTTATTTTACAAGCAAGAGAGGTTGTTTCTTGTTTGACAAAAACTAAAAGATATCTCGATTTATATTTTCCCTTATGCCAAGCTTCCACATCTGATTTCCAATCAGCAAGTGAAAAAAGAACACAAGTCATTGAAATAATCAAGACCATGCTGAGAACTGGGTTCATGTTATGGGTACGGGTCATTCAAACAGATTAGGGTTCCCCATGAGAAATTTGTTTTTTTCTTCCCTATTAATAAAATAGACTTCTAAGAGAGATATCCAGGATGCAACTTTCATGACTAGCTCTAAGAGAGGCTACCCATTGGCGTAACCATCACAACTTCACACAATCATAGGGCTAGGGTTTTAGTTCTAGGTCTACGTGACCAAGAAACTCTCCTAGGGTCTTCAAAAAGGTGTGAAGAGGTCAAAGCAATGCACTTTAAGGCTGGAGTAAGAGAAAAACGTGTGAGAAAGCTTTTCACGACACCACAAGTTTGAAAACTTCAGGTTCATGAAGGCTCATGTAGCGACATGCAACAAGGGGGGAAATATATAGGCTAGGTCAAAGGTGAGTGTTGCTAAGAGAGAAGCAAGGCGTATGATGCAATACAATAGATAGGGCTAATGACACAAGGTAGTTCTATGTGCAGAAGAGATTAGCTAATTGCAATTAAAGGACCGAAGCGATGCATATGTAGAGATTTCATGAATGTCCTCCAACAAAAAAAAAATGCAAGGACATGAGTGCAGAGATAAACCAGCAAGGAACTAACTACCTACAATAAATAAAATGAAGTGTGAAAAATTTAAATGATAAATAAAATTCTAATCAAAAAACTAATAAGAAAAACTAAAACCTAACTAGTCTAAACTCTAAATCCTAATTTAACCGAAACATAGGTCTGGTTATGTGAAATCAAACTTCCAATGTAGCCACGACATTAGTTCTCAACCTGCAAAACCAAGATGACAACAATTAGAATTTGTGAAAAGAGGTGCAAAAATTAAAATGCTAACACATAAAGTATGCACAACAGAAGGAAGACATCGTCTACTTACAGGGAAACAATCCAAAAGGGACCTTTCAAGGAAAATATTAACCCGATCGTAGTAAACCTAATTATAGGTGTGAAATTTATAGTCATTCGGACATGAAATTCCTTTGTTCATAATTAACCATAAATCCAAAGAAAGCAAGGCAAGATGTTTTCTGCTAGCAAACAAATCTGCCAAATTAATCCGACCAACATCCCTATCATGATGCAGTGAACAATCAACCTGATAACCCTGAAAAGAGGATCTTCTTCCAAGTGTAACTGAGGTCCCTGAGAATTCAAATGAGGAAATCCTAATTTCAGAAACCATAGTTTGAAATTGTTCGTAGGCTTCGTCTAGGGCGTGAGGGCCTGACATAGCTGTCAGCAGAAGTTGAAGTGTCTCATCATCCTGACAAATTTGTCACCTTCAAACGACACACCATAAAACATTGATAGCTTCACAAGATTTGTAGGTGGATGCATGTGGTTATTGTTTGTTATGAAAAGACAAATCTAAGTGAAAATATTGTAAATGGGATCAGATGTCTGAATATTGATATATTGGCAGCTCGATAAATGAGATTCTTTAGATTCCTAAGAATGAACCGAATCAACTGAAAGAATGTCAGGCAGAGGGGAGTTCATGTGATTGGCACCTTCCCATATAGGATATTGTAATACATCATTTGATAGTGCATCTTAATAGCCTATACTAACTCGACAACAATTAAAAAGATTTGAGACAATGGCCAGAGCAATCCCTTCAGCAAGAAAATTAGCGTATAACGGTTGATGTACATCGGTTGAAAGTTGATGGAAAAATTTTCTCAGAGAGACATAACTCGAATTAGAGGATTTCCAATATGAGATCACATGTGACGAGATGGTGTTGAGAGGAGCGTGATGTGCAGAAAACCTAATTCGACTTGGTTCAGGGGTCTCATAGGGAACGTTAGAACTTGACATAACTATCAGAGGAAGTTGAAGTGCCTCAACTTCCTGATGAGTCCCTAAACATTCAAAAGGTGGGTCATAAAATTTTAGGGGCTTTGTAGGATCAACAGATGGATACGTAGGATAATCACCAGAGGCATGAGTGAATATATTTCCAGTAAACTGAGAATTGCTGAAACCACCAGTTTCATCAAGTTGGGTATATGACACATAAGGCTCTTCTTGGATTGGGAGTAAAGAGGGATTAATGAGAGAAGCAGCTTGAGCTAGGCAACATGCATGGCCCTCTTTTTTACCTCTTAAATACTGCGAGTGGCAAAGATCAAGAATAAGGGATTTAGACTTTGGGTCCCTTGACTATGAAACATCACCCCCATGTACATGATTGCAATCAATGTGAGCAAGATAAAGCTGCGAATGATCTGAAGGAATCGATAGTGTAGTATACCCATGTATTAAATCAGGGTAGTATGGATGCATAGGGTTAGATGAAGGGGCACCGATCACACCCAGACTCACATCCTATCCATTTATGTTTTCCAAAGCGAAATATGGATTTACAGGCACGATGTGGTCCATGGACTTGATAGGAAAGTCAACTTTACTTGAGCCAAGACAAAAGCCATCATGTGTAGGTGAATGAGATCCCAAAATATAGTGAGACTTATGTTGAATATACTCGATCGGGGTTCCATCAGCAGCAAGAGAAGTTATGTAATTTTCAGATTCAAGATAAAAAGATGTATGAGGGATTTAGAGGTGAGACCATTAGATCCATTTCCCAGAAAGCATTTTTCATTCTTTAAACCATTTATGGCCACAATATTATTATGTAACAAGTCAAGAGGAGGATGAGAAATCCCACAAATAGTAATATCTTCCTTGGGGGCTTGAGGTTGTTCCATATTTAGAGAGATAGGAAAAAAAATTATGGGTAGAATCTGGACACTTTGTGATTTGCAAATTATGATGACACTCATGTGAAACAATACTTGTTTCTAATTGAAAATGTTGTAAGGAAATGAGAACTGATCGTTGAAAATTTATATTAAAATACACCCAGTTGACATCACTTTCAGGAAATTCAAAACAAATATTCACAAATCTGAAAGCAAAATCCTCTAAAGATTCTTCAGGTTTCATCCTAATCTCATTTATCGTCTTTAACACATCTTGAAAATTGTGCCTGTCAAATGCTTGTTGGAGCTTGCCAATGACTTGCTCGAACAAATTAATGGACATCGTTGGCAAAGTGTGGCACCATTTCTTTGTGTGACTTTCAAGGGTGAGGGACAAGACCACACAACCAAACTCTTGATCATCAATCTCAAAAGATTCTCAAAACTCAAATGTGCTTGGTTATGGGTGTTCCATCCTCACCATCAAACTTTAATTGAGACAAGTGATGGAGCTACTCTTGGGGAATGGAAAATCGAAAAGTAGAAAAACCATATAGATACCCCAGGATCAAGATTTTGGTTGGAGCCATTAATAGATATGAGGCTAAACTGCAGGCTCCAAGGGCTCAACTTGTCATTCAGGCCCTCCTTCTAATGCCAATTTGTTGACGGGCCAAAATGTACCAACGACGACTAAGGGGTATCCCTAGTGTGAACTCCTGATTAGACCTTACACCATTTGGGATAGGAGCCCCATCCGGTATGTGGGCTCGACTACCACCATGAATGTTTTCTGCTCTTGGTTATCACATGAGAAGGTGCCAATGTGGGACAAGAATGGAATGATCAAGCAGCGAAACAAAATCAACCCAATATTGATAAATTGCAGAAAGAGGTGCAAACAAGTCACATCAAAGATAAGAATAGATAAACGATGAGAGGGATTACTGAGTTAAAACCCCATCAGACATAATAAACAAGAACATGTCAAAGTTCAATTGTGAAGTAGTTCACAATAGGTCATCGACATGGAATGGAACTATTAAACACATATTTGAAAGCGAAACATACATGCAACCACTATGTATCAGAACATAACATCTTGTGTATATGATACCACACATACAAATATTGTGAGGTACCAGACAACTAATACAATCACCATGAGTAAGCATGGGAATCAGTGCCAAAGATAAAGGAAAGCATCTTATTAATATGTTTCAACTTCAAATACATATCATGAAATTGGTCAATACCCAATAGTGGAACATGGGATGTTCATACCTTTTCCTGATGCCAAAACCCTAGCCCCATTGCAAATCCACTCTCCTAGCTACCAAGAGTTGAGTGGCCTTAGCTCTCAAGCATCAATAAACTATCTCTATTGGCCTCCATTCAAGTTCTAAAGTCCATTTGAATGAGGCCTAAGGGAACATTTATAGAGGTGAGGTGGCTACTCACCTACCATGACCCTTGGCCTCCCTTATGACCTTTCAGCTACCCTCATGACTCTTGAGATTACCCACTTCTTCGTTAGGCCACAATGATTATTACATGCCGAGATCAGACCTAACATAGTGGTTGATATAATGGTGGGCGACATTTACATCATGACAAGAGGGATAGAGAGAAATATGTGGAGGGTTATTGGAAACCGTAGAATTCTTGATGCCTAAATCTCACAACGATGCAAATGCTTGGTCCTAAAATCGATTCGTTTTCTTGCACTATCCCTCACTTGCCTTCATCTATCTTTCGGTGATGTTCTTTTGAGTTTATTGAAAGGTTATTAGAGCTTGGAAGGGACCACCTACCTTACTGAAGGAAAACCTAGTTATGCAAGCTCCATGAGAAACCATAATCCTTTTGCATAGAATAAAATTTGTTCCATTCCTTCTACTTGGAGGAAAATAAAATTACTCATAAATAATTTCAAACGAAGAATGATAATGGAATTACAACCAACTAATTTGAAAGAATGACATTAATAAATAATTAATCCAGACCCTTGTGTGGTCAATTTTTTTGCCACGGTATTATCAATGCATGTGGCCTTGGGGGGTCTTCTTGGACTTCCTCAAATGTATTCTCATTTATGAGTTGTTTTCCTCCATGAGACAAGTGTTGAATTCGATCTCATTGTTCCACCTCGCACAACCATCTTCAATTCAATGGGACGAACTAATATATCTTTCTTCAAGAGATCCTTAGAGGAGTAGCCAACTTTTCTGTGCTAGAATTCCTTCTTTTAAAACATTCCTTCATGAGTTTGATGATGCCCCTTTTACATTATTGTACTTCATTTTCACCACTTTGATTGAGAAACCATATACATAGCCATCACCCTTTTCCATATTTTAATCCTTTGACATGCTCGTTTTGAAAATCATTTTCGAACGGTGTGACATGCGTTCGGGCATGTAATGTCCTACCTTCTTTTTGTGCCATCCATTGTGATTCCTATTACATGGGATTGCACACAAAATTCGATGCAAGCCTCCCCTTTTTCGTATCATGAGCCACCCCAAGTCTTCCCTCAAGTTTGTATAATTTGTCCCATCATCTAAACAATATGATAGAGTTGGCGATGTAGTGTGATTGCACGGACAAAAGACCTTTCAAAAAAACAATTCTTTTGACATAGTGACCCATGAAATGATTTTGCGACTTACGTAAGATCGCATAGTCACACTAAATGTAAAGTTGCATATTTGGTTGCTTTTACTGGGGCATAAAATGCGACCTCACGACCTATGACAGAGCGCGACTTACGGAAGGTTGCATGGTCGCAGCTGATGGTTTGTCACCCTTCTGAGGAGTTCACCTGAGGAGTTGTAATGTAATCGAATGACTTGGTCGAAAGTGCGACTCCCCTCGAGGTAACCTAGTTGCAACGCAGCACAGGTCGTATCTCAATCCAAGTCACATCTCCTGTGTGCTCACTCTAGGTCTTCGAGTGTGACATAGAGACCATTAGTCGCAATGTTGAATCTTGAGAAAGGTCGCTCAAACTGGCTACTCTTGGAATGTGATTTTGTGACTTGAATGAGTTACCATGGGTTGCATGGTTGCATAAACAAATAGGTTGCATCTTTTGCAGCTATAGCGTTGGGAATCATCCTATAATATGTCCTATATGGAGCGCCTTACAATCATCACTTCTCTGGAATAAGAGAAAGGAAAGAAGGACAATTTTTTGCACCCCAAGTCGAGGTGAAACCAACAAAAGCTCTCTTCTTATGTGACCCCTTTCATTGCCTCCATCGCCTTCCCCATTGATCACAGTAGGGCAACGCTATTCATAGGGTGCATCGCTTCAGAGTTTCCAATGACTGCGCTAACCCACAGGAACACTAAAGGGAGTTGGCCAACTTCCACATTCGGTCATGGCTTATGGGTATGTAAAATCTTTATAAAGGGAGGATTCATAGCCAAACCACTCCCATTTGCAAAACATTCAACTTGCCTCCTTCATTGGAGCTTCAGCGTGCAATCCATCCCATCATTGCAATGATTCATTCATGACCAACCTGTTGCTCGCATTTTTAAGAACAGAGGTGCGAAAGCCTTAACCACACAACACTTCTCTATTGAACAAACTATTTCAAATACCTTCCTTACCTAGAGTGGGGCCACTCCGTGCATGAATCCACAGTCGTATGTTGTTGGGCATGGACATGTAGTTGTAGATATAACATATATTATAATACTTCTTGCAATTGTTGGCATGGCTTAACATATTTTATTTGATTTTTCATTCAATATTCAATTAAGCATGCAAGGGGAATGTATTTTGTTTAAATCCGACCGTCAACTTATGGCCTTCAACTCGTTTCAACACGCATAGCCATAAAAATCCAGTTAAAAGCCATTTTGTATGAAAATTTTGAAAGGGTCACCTTTGTTTTGAGCTTTGAATTTTAAGCATATTACTCATACCCTTTTATCATTGATTTCCCATGCCTCACTTAGATGAGTGTGCTATTTTTTTTTATTGAAGATAACCATATGGGTTTTGATTACCCTCGGCAAGAACTCTTCGAGAATTTTAAAGCGTGAATTGTGCCCATGTGTAATACATCCCCGTCATTCCATGTATCATCAATACGCTATGCCTTGTATAATTTACCTCTTTATTATTATTAGATGGATTTTCTCCCACACACAATGTCACTAGACCTTATTCGTTCAATTTCAACCTTCTTCATTTGATATGTGTCGCAGGCAGCTCCAATTAAAGTCCTGCAAAGAGAAGGAATCAATAATTAAAACATTGAAAGCAATTGATTTAGGATGATTGGTGTGATAATATAATTATGAATCAATTCTATGTGTAGAGTGAGAGATGATTGCACTTAAAACCAACTCAGGATGTGGGTATTTTAATGAGCATGCTTAGTGCAAGGAATTTCGATATCATGTGCTTCTCGGGGTGGCGAGGCAATCATAATGTGTGCACCTCAAGTTGAAGATACATTATGGAGAACGAAGGAAATAAGGGAAATTCATGATGGTTACAAACCCTAATGTGCCTACTGAGATGGGGAACAAGCCATGAACCTAGGAGGATATGACACACAATCATTCTTACCATAATGCCGAGCATTTTCTGTGAGAATGTAACTCTAGAGGCATACGAATTAGGTTAAATCATGCAGGGAGACATTCAAGGGTCAATTCAGGGTTTCTCTCCAAACCCTAGTATGTCCAATCATAAAGAAACTTAGATAGTGGTCTTTCCCGCCCACCTGAGAAAGACATTACACTTCCAAAACCCTAATAGAAGGGTTGTGTCGATGCACAAGGTGGGGTATGAAAAAAGAATGCAATATATATCGCATGATTATAGAAGGGAATGCATCAATAGGGTCTGACAAGAACTAGCCATGCGGTCAATGAGCCAACTAACAACTAGAGAATCCCTAGATGGCTTGAGGTGAGCAGGGGAGACCTGAAATTCTAGATATGCTCAAAATTTTGGGTGGAGTTATAGCGGCTACAACAATAACATAAAGAATTTATCTTCTACTTTTCCTAAGGATTCCTAAGGATTCCCCCACATCTTTATCTGAATCATTAGTGTGGATATGGAAAGGCAATGCCCAATTGGGACCCCTAAAGATGGGTGCAGCGATCAACTTTTTTTCAACACTTCAAGGGCCTCTTGACAGTTTCTTTTCCAACAAAAATCTGAATCCTTGGCTAGTGATCCAAACAAAGGTGAGGCCATTTTACTAAAATCTTTGATGAACCTTCTATAACACCTACTAATCCCAATAAAATCCTGACATCTCTTTACTCTTTAGGGGTAGGGACCCTTTTGATGATGGAAATCTTGTTTTGGTCAACATGTATCCCTTCCTTGGAGATGGAATGGCCAAGGATAGCCCTTGTATTTATCAAGAATTCATATTTCTTAGGGCTCAATGAGAGATTCGTTTCAATACATCTCTTCAAGACTTAGTACAAATTAGAGAGAGCTTACTGGAATTCACACCCATAAGGAGTGAAATCACCAATGTATATCTCAACTAATTCATGAAGAAGTTCAGTAAATATACTTAAAATTGCCCTCTAAAATGTAGCAGGGGCGTTACACAAACTGAGTGGGAGAACTATTTAGGAAAAATTTCCCCAGGGGCATGTAAATGTAGTCTTCTCATGGTCTTTAGGGCTGATCTAGATATTATTGTATCCACAAAATCCATCTAAGAAGGAAAATAATTTCTTTCCTAGAAGACCATCTATGACTTGGTCAATAAAGAGAAAGGGAAAATGATCCTTCTATGTGGCTTTGTTAAGTTCTCTATATTTAACACAGATACCCCACTTTCCATTCTTATTTAGGACTAAAAATAGAGGGGACACCCACTCACTATCCAAAATGGGGTATATGAAACATGCCTCCAGTAGCTTTTCTTATTCTTCCTTCATAATGTCCTTAAGAGCTAGGTTCATCCTCCTCTAGTGTTGGCACATAGGTTTGCATCCCTCTTTGATGTAAATATGATGAGTAAAAACTCAGGGACGTACCCCTTTCATTTCCTTATAATCCCAACCAAAAGAATCTATGTGTTCCCGCAATATTCTACCCAATTGTTCTTCCTATTTAGCTCAGAGAGAGGGGATGATCTTTAAATTTCTTGATATGCCAAATTCTACAATATTGACATGCTATGGACTTGAGTCAAACAAGCATAATCAAATCGAAGGATTACTATAAATTCTTTCACCATTTATTCAATTGGTATGGCATTGGGAGGTTGGTTCTGTAAGATATGGTCAATGATGTCATCCTCATTAGGTTTCCCACCTCCTATAACAGTGTTTAGAGTGTAGATTAGGTAGGGGTATGTGTGATACAATCCATCCTCTTCCTCATCCTCTAACAAAAAGGGTAAATCATGTTCAATAGAAGGTTGAGCATGAGGATATAACACAACTTGTTTTTATAAATGTTCATTCATGATAGTTATGTTCCAGCCCTACAACTAATGTAGGCATCAGTAGTTTCCAACCAAGATCTTCCTAAGAAGAGAGGATAACCATTAAAATTGGTTTTGGGTTGGAGAACTAGGAAATCAGTAAGATACTCCCAGGAGTCAATGGAGACCATAACATCTTCAAAAAGTCCCTTAGGAGCTACCGTGGATTTGTTTACAAGCCACAACATTGTTGTGGTCTTTCTCAAAGCCCCTTAGAGATTAAGCTTCAACATGCTTTCTCTAGTCATCACATTGATTGCAGCCCCAATATCAATCTAGGTATTAGGGACCATAATGTCATGAATGTGCACATCCACTACTAGGATTCCATGGTCCAAGTATTACGGGAAGATCACCCTCCCAAGCATCAGATATAATAGTTGGCCAACAACATTGATGGTGGGGGTGTCTCTTTTTCTTCTCCCAAGATTTTTGAAACATGTTTCCTTGATAAGATTATTATATATTGGAACATCCTTAATGGCCTGGAGAAGGGGTATCTTAACACACAAATTCTTCAATTATCCCAGAAGTTCAAACTCTTATAGGTTGTGTTGTCTAATGTGGACCAACCTTTTAGGAAAGCGAGGTTGATTTACTTGAGGAGCACTCTCTTCCTTCTCTTCTTTAATCTATTCAAGTGGATAAGGCATATGATTATCTCATATCACTCTCCAAGACTGAAGGATGATCTCTTAGATTTCCATAACATAAGAAGGATAGGATGTCTCCCCATTATATACCTGTTGTGCCTGCTTGTTTCTCAGGTCCGTATTGGGTTGACAAGTAATTTGAGGTTTCTTAGGTGGAGTAGGATGAGCGAGATGTGGTTGAGGTTGGGGTGGAAGAATTAAAGTAGGAGGCTGGTTGGCTTCAGGTATCCATCTATGTGATGGGTTGCCCCATTGAGAAGATTGGGGAAGATATGGTTGAAAAGGTGAGGAGGATATGGAGGAGCATAAGTCCAAGAAGGAGGTGTGGACCATTATGGATGAATAGAAGGGTACCATGGCTAGAAAGGTGTATTATGATATGGATTTTAATAAGAGTAATGTGCACATTGCATGCCCTTTTGATATGGATGAGGTCCTTGAGTCCTTCTTTGATTAATGAAGAAAAGTTGCTTTGAACCACATTCTGATCCTTGGTATACATATCTTAGGCCTTACAAATATGGGTATTTGTCTTTTACATTATTTTCTTCATAGACTAGGCATACTTCTATGACATCCAATGGGCATTCATTCCTTGATGTCTTTTAGTGCATATAGGGTAGAAAATAACTAGTGCCCTCTCTTCTTCCTCTTTCTTTATATTTATTTACATTGTATCCATTTTAAATGGAAAGGTATGTAACATTACACTCCTGAAATCATCCAACATGTTACCTATCTCATTCTTGATGGATGTTTTGGAGGGAGAATAATTGACCAAACCTTGACTAGCCCTACCCTTTTTCATAGCATCCCTAGAGTGATTCTAGAATACAGTTTTGATGTCATCATAATGTAATTGATAGATATATCCTCTGGACAACATGGTGAGGGTTTCCAACACATCCTCCATGATCCCTCGGAGAATAACTAGCTTCAATGACTCAAGATCAAGGGTACAATTAGCCCTCGTATAATTGAGTTGAAATCTCTCCTCATAGTCCTCTAGGGATTCATTAGGTCCAAGAGTCATCCTAAAGATGTCTTTCTTGGTTTCATTGGACCTACAATATTCCTTGTACTTTCTATTGAGGTCAGGTTGCAATTGAGCCCAGGTAGTGATGTTGCCCCCACGCAGACCCATAAACTAGTGCAAGATTGCATCTTTAAGTGTAGAGTAGAAAAACTTCCTCTTCTTCTCATCAGAGGCATAGTCATAGGTCATACAAGAAAACAAAAAATTCAAACATGGAGGTGTCAAGATCCTTAGAGGTTAAGCTATGGAAGTGTGGAAGGGAAGCAGGGCTTATATTCTTCATTCTAGACTCTCCATTGGTTTCTTTGATGGGGAAAACCTATTTGTTCATGTTTTCAGCCATAGTTTAGGTAGGTGAAGTGGGTTCTTCTTCTTCCCCAATAGGTTATTAAAACTTTTTGGGTTTCTCACCTAGAGGGTCTTTTAACTCCCCTACAATTAGAGAGGAAAGTTCACAATCACTGAAGAAGAGTGAAGGTTGACTGCTTGAGTGTGTGGAGGTTTTTGGTAATAATTTTTTATGATTATCCCTACTCCTAGGAGGAATGATATATATATATATATATATATATATATATATATATATATATATATATATATATATATATATATATTCACTTTTTCAAAATTGAATGCAAAATAAAAAGTAATTCTTAAGAATAAACAACATCTACTTAGACTCCTCCCCAACCACGACACTAAAAAGTGGTGAGCCCTGGTGTTGCACCAAGAATGTTGCAACTCCTAAGGGCTCCTAAACTCAAATTATTAACTTGAGGATTGTACAAACTTAAAAGTGACAATGCTATATTCATAGTAGGTTAGATTATAATCATGCCATCCTTAGTCATGACATTAGATAAAGGCGTTAAGAGACCATTCCTCCTACAGAACTATATTGAAATCTTGCTGATGAAAGAACAATTGAAACATGGTTCTATCTATGAAAGTGAAAATTCCATTAATTCAACTTGTATATGCTAATTAATCATTTCATGAAAGGAAAAGGGATAATCCACTTGCAGAAGGAAAACTACTCTACCTTTCATAATTAACCAAATCAGCAACATAATTGCATGTATTATCTATCTACCTCACATTTTATTTAAAATAATAAATCTAACTTGCATCGTTCTTGTGATTGAAAAACACTAATTCTACATTGTTTTGCAGTGAGGAAAAGGAATGTTTCGAGTGGTCTAGAAGATTCTCTTGATCATGAAATCTCAACTTGAGGTTATTATTAATATTAAATGAGCTAAGGTTGAAGTGGGTATTAAAGTAGGTGAAGAAAAGTGGTGCTATCGACCTTCTAGAGGTTCTACTACGGGAGGTCCTATATTGCTACAGGAGGACTTGTAATGCTACAGGAGGATTTTTGAGAGAATTTTTAGGGTGGAGATGATATCTTGAGGGCACAAAGAGGTATATGAAGTTTGTAGAGTTCAGAGGGTTGGGGAATCCTCCTATTCATGCCCAAGACCTCTCAAAGGTTTGTCTTGCACCACGATGAATGCCCATGGTGTCCTAAATTTCCTAGGAAAAGCGACTATGGAAACAGAGTTTTGGGGGAAGAATTGAGGGATGGAAATAAAAGATGGAGTAGTAAAAAATAAAGGTGAAAGAGTTGCCCTCCCCTGCAGATCAACACTTCCCTGCAACCAACCACGTACATACATCCATTGATCATTAACACAGTGATATAAATTATGATGGAAAAGATGAGTTGAATTTGATCAGATCTATTTTATGCCATAAGACTACTATGATCACTGAACTGACTCCCAAGTTATAGAAAGTAAATATGAATGAGGACAACTAACATCTACCTATTTCTAATAAATCATAAAGAGAGGTGATGTAGAAGCTTGCAACATAGGTTTTTATATCTTAACCTCTACTATAAGGAAAGAAAGCTATGAACTACTTGGAACTAAGAACAAAATCAAAGTACAAAACAAGGAACAAAGCCTCTGGTTTGACCCCAAACGTAAGGGTGTAAACCCTCTAAAAATAACTCATATGCAGCTAAATAACCAACTTCTCATTATCAAAAACTAAAAGTCTCATACATCATATGAAAGTAAAAATAACAATGTCAAGTTTTGAGCTTAATAGCTACATCTAGATGAATAAAAAATTCAAATCTAATGAACTTTTCATATTTTATTTTATACAAAGTGGTAACTGATAACATCTCCCTTGAAAATAGGAGTGATTCCCTCCTTGATCTTGGAAATGGTGGATCTGGTCCCTCTTGAGCTTCACTTGTACTAGGATTTACTTGGTTGTCAATAAATTCAAACTTGTCAGAGAGGATGTTGTGATCCCAAGCCAATTTACAGATTTAGGGGGGTGGACAAACCCCCTATATTCTCTCATGGTTGTCTCCATGAAGGCCTTGCATAGTAAATGCCTAAAAAATGCTTCGTTTTCCTGCAATTAAACCACATTAGGCCACATACTATGAAAAACACCTTCTACTCTTCTTACTAAGCAAATTATAAAAAATAATGTGAATTAATGTGAGAAAACTATAGTTTTAAAGTTGGAGGATGGAATGATGATCTTTAAGATATACCTATTGATGGGATTCATCGGTAGTAGCCAAAGGTATTAATCCCACAACGTTAAAGATGACATCATAGTAGATACTACTGATGTTGAGGGTAGAGAGGGACCCATCTCCCCCATAGAACAAGAATTGATTTCACCACACATGTTATAAGAAAACAAGGAAAAAGGATCACTAGGAAAATATATTTGTTGCACTAACACTAAGCTGAGAGGGTCGATCAATGATGGGTTTACATGTGGTAAGTTAGGACTAGTCTCAACTTCTTCATCAGTAATAAGATCTTCCCCATAGCTCCAAGGTTATGCTCTCCAAACTTCATACAGTCTAAGTCCTTCATTGTCAGAGTCAACCTACATCTACAAGATGGTGGACCTTCCTCTTCTATAGAAAGGCCTAAATGTTTACAAGAACATCGGTTATTTTTTTCAGCCATAGTGAATATATATGTTTAAAAAATTAAGTGAATTTAGACACCCCTAAGGCGAAACTATGACTCAGACCAAACAATTCCCTACAAAAGAAACCTAAGAGATAAAAACATATAAACCAGAGAGATAGAGATGAGATCTTCTCATTGTTAGAGCCTAGTTGATTAATGCCTAGGTTAACAATGAAGATGTCATTAGGAATTTTATAACAACAACATTCTTAATGGCTCACACTCGGGAGCAAGTTCTCACACTCAAATATCAACAGTGGAACAACCATTAATATTATTGAGTGAGTGCTCAGGTTACAGCATGGATGACCCCATCATCATCACTAGTGTAAGATTCCTAGGAAAGGAAACTAAGGCTACCACCTACAAAAAACACCATGGAGGAACAATCTTAAGTTTGATTCACATGGAATAGTAAGGAAATTAAGCCTGAAATCCCCTGATATATTCCTCAAATTGAGGCATACTCCTTGTAGGTGGTCCCCTAGTGTTATAGTTAAAGATATTAATAACACCATTGGTAAAAAGTGTAAACTATGCCACCAAGACCAAGGAAGCAAGTCATGTCACTTTAGTAGCCTTAATGTGACCTCATGCATGACCTCTCATTAGAAAGGCTTCCTAGGCAATGCAAAACAATAGGTGTGTTTTCGCTCCCTAACGAAAGATACTAGGTCTATTTTTTTGGTCTTGTAGTAGGTAACCTAACTCCCCTATTCCAAGACCCTAGCCTACACTAATATTGGTGTGCTACTAGTGAAAATTAAAAGGTCTCTAATATATTTTATTAAACGTTAGTTTTAAGGAAAGTTGTTATGAAACCAGCTCAAGAAAAGATAGAAAAGATAGATCAACGCCTTAGAATTCAGCCTCTTCGAGGGGGCAACCTCCTTTACATTACATAAATGAACAATTCTTGGATGATACAAATGACAAAACCTCCTTTCTATATATAGGAGTCTAAGGAGTCACAATATAATCCAGCCGACCTAACAATAATAATATAAAGCCACAAAAATAACAATAGAGGGATTCTATGGGGCACATAAATAACAATATGGGGGTAATAGGGGCACAACAATATAAATAAGGGGTATAACTACAATAGTAATGGGGTAATCACTAGTATTATAGGGACCCAACATGGCCCTCTCCTTCAAAAAAAGTGTTGTCCTCAACGCTTGAGTAGTTCTGGATACTTCTGCATAAAATTCTCATCCTCCAATGTGGAATCTTCAGCGGATAAGTTCTTCCACTTGATAAGATACTCTGAAATTGATCGATTCCGTAGCTGTCGAGTTCTTGTTTCTGTGACTGCCTCCTGTTCCAATATAATTTTTCCATCCTCGTCAAGTTCTGGCAATATTGTTTGAATTGGGAGCTTGTCACCTATAACCTTCTTTAAACATGAAACATGGAAAACTGGGTGCAATCGAGAAGCTGCAGGAAGCTCCAATTTGTATGCCATAGTACCAATCTTTTGCAACACCTTGTACGGACCATAATACTTTGGTGATAATTTATTATCCTTCTTAGCTTGCTTTAGGGACATTTGCTTATATGGTTGTAGCCGTAGGAATACCCAATCACCTACATCAAAACTTCTTTCACTGCGATGTTGATCTGCTTGTTGTTTCATTCTATTTTGTGCCAACACGAGGTTATCCTTTAAGAGTTGGAGGACTTGTTGTTGATGTTCGATGTGATGTTCCACTGCCTGAACCTTAGAATTTTCTCTTAAATATGATGTGATGGATGGTGGTTGATACCCATAAAGTGCCATAAATGGGGTCATTTTTGTTGCTGTATGGAAAGAAGTGTTATACCACCATTCAGCCAGAGGCAACCATTTGACCCATTGTGTCTGTTTATCAGATACAAAGCAACGAAGATATCCTTCCAAACATTTGTTTACTATCTCAGTTTGCCCATCAGATTGAGGATGATAAGATGAGCTATGAGCTAACTGAGTACCAAGACAAGAAAATAATTCTGTCCAAAAATTTCCAGTGAAAATGGGATCTCTGTCACTTACAATAATCTTTGGGTTTCCATGTAGCTTTTGAACTGTTTCCATAAATGCAGTAGAAACTGTACTGGCTTTAAATGGATGTGATAATGCACAAAAGTGTGCATACTTGGTAAGTCTGTCAACTACCACCATGATGACACTCTTTCCCTCAGACTTGGGTAAACCTGTGATAAAATCCATTGAAACCTCCTCCCAACGTTGGCTTGGAATGGATAAAGGTTGTAATAGACCCGGTGTCTTAATTGTTTCAACTTTATTTTTCTGGCAAACCAAACATTCCGCCACAAACTTTTGAATATTTGATTTAAGGCCATCCCAAAAAAATTCCTTCTTAACCCTGTGGTAAGTTTTTAAAAATCCTGAGTGCCCTCCTAAGGGAGAAGTGTGCAATTCCATAAGAATCTTTTGTTTTAGCTGGGAATTCTTACAGAGGTATAAGCGATCTTTGTACCATAACGAATCATTTTTCCAGCTAAATGTATCAGAAGTACTGGAATCTTGTTGTAGCTTTCGAATAAGTGCCCACACTTCTTCGTCATTCTTCCATTCCTCCCTTGCTTTGTTTATCCAATCTGGTTGGATAATAGAAATGGCACACAACAATGCTTCCACATCCTCATCCTTTCTTGAGAGTGCATCTGCCACCACATTTTGCTTCCCTTTTTTGTAGATGATTTCAAAGTCATAACCCAACATCTTTGTGACCCACTTTTGTTGCTCTTCAGAGGATAATCTTTGTTCTAAAAAGTATTTAAGGCTATCATGATCCGTTTTTACCTTGAAGTGTCTTCCCATTAGGTAGGGTCGCCATTTCTTAAGTGCATGGAGTATTGCCAACATTTCCTTCTCATAAATAGCTTTGCTTAAAAACTTTCCCTTGATTGGACGACTTTCAAAAGCAATGGGTCTTTCATCTTGCATTAGAACAGCACCAATTCCATTTCCTGAAGCATCACATTCCACAATAAAGGTTTTTGTGAAGTCCGGTGTAGCTAAGACCGGTGCTTGGCACATTGCCTCTTTAAGATGTTCAAAGGCCTTTGTTGCTTCCGGAGTCCATGAAAATGAATCTTTCTTCAATAATGTTGTTAGAGGTGCTGCTATTCTCCCATAATTCTTAACAAACTTGCGATAATACCCTGTCAACCCAAGAAATCCTCGCAGATGCTTTATGGATGTGGGGATTTTCCATTCCTTAATGGCTTTAATTTTGCTAGGGTCTACCTTAACTCCTTCATGAGATACAATATGACCCAAATATTCCACCTCCTGGACTCCAAAGAAACATTTGGATCTTTTTGCATATAATTGTTTCTCCTCCAATAGTTGTAGCACCCTGTCAACATGTTCAACATGATCCTTCCAAGACTTGCTGTAGATTAGTATATCATCAAAAAATACTAACACAAATTTTCTAAGGAATGGTTTGAAAATTGAATTCATCAAACCTTGAAATGTTGAAGGTGCATTGGTAAGGCCAAAAGGCATGACCAAAAATTCATAATGACCCTCATGAGTTCTAAATGCCGTTTTCAGAATGTCTTCAATCTTCATTCTGATTTGATGATATCCCGAACGAAGATCCAACTTGGTGAAGTAAATTGATCCATGCAATTCATCCAGTAATTCATCAATAACAGGAATGGGGAACTTATCTTTAATAGTGAGCTTGTTGAGCTCCCTATAATCCGGACACATGCGCCATGATCCATCCTTCTTGTGCACCAATACTACTGGAGCTGAGAAAGAACTTTGACTCGGTTGAATTATACCAGCCTCTAGCATTTCTGCAACCATACGTTCAATTTCACTTTTTTGGACATAGGGATATCTGTACGGCCTGATGTTTGGAGGAACACTTCCTGGAATCAGATGAATAGCATGATCATGATCACGCATAGGTGGGAGACCCTTGGGAGTCTCAAATACCTTGGAATGATTGTCCAGGACTTTTTGGAGATCTGGAGAAATAGATGATTCCAATGTGGAAACATCTAGCGAGCATAATTGTGCAATTACACCTCTTTGCTCCTTTTTTAGAAGCTTTGTCATACCATGAGAGCTGATTATCTTCCCTGGTTTCCCTGCAATACCCCTTAATTCAACTTCCTTTCCTTCCATAGAAAATTTGATGAAAATTTCTTGAAAATTAAAAGCTATTGTACCCAAGGATTGTAGCCATTGGACTCCTAGTACAACATCAGCACCTCCCATTGGAATGGAAAGCATTGGGCTAGTCAATACATATTCTCCCATGGATAGCTTGATATTATGGCACTTTCCAGAGCAATTTATTGTTCCTCCATTTGCAATCATCACTTGACACTCTGGTGCTGGATATAAGAAGCAATTCAATTCTTTTGCTACCCTACAATGAATAAAATTGTGGGTGCTTCCTGAATCAATCAACACTATTACCTTTTTCTTCTTGATTTGTCCTTCTATCTTGATGGTTTGAGGAGTGGTAATTCCCACCAATGCATTACAAGATATGGTCGGATTTATTTGTTCTTCATCTAGGCTTTGTTCCTGGAGTATATCTTCTTCTTTTGACCTTTCTTGCTCCTTTTCTTCTTCCTCTTCACAATCTATGTAGAATAATTTCTTCTCAGCACACTTATGACCTTTAGTGTATTTGCTATCACAACTGTAACAAAGCCCTTTTGCTCTTTTTTCTTCCAATTTTTGTGGTGTCAACCTTATAGGTTGTGGAAGACTAGGGGCAACAACACTTCCGTCTTTATAGTTGTAAGTGGTATGCTTCCTGGTTGCCATAATTTTGCTTTCCATTTTTCTTGCTAACCTGAATGCCTTCTCTAATGAATCAGGTTCCCAAAGGCGAACATCATGTTGGATATTATCCTTTAAAGACCCTATGAACACATCAATCCTATGCTCCTCTGGAATATATTTTACCCTTATGTTCAATTTTTGGAACTCCTCAATGTGCTCCATTACTGAACCCTTTTGTTTGAGACTTATCAATTGGCTAAAAAAAGTGTTGCTTTTTGTATCTTCATAATGTGCTATCAATTCTTCCGTAAAAATTTCCCAAGTGATAAATTGTTTACGAGAGCAAAGCCATTGATACCATACAAACTGATTTGGTTCCAAATATACAGTTGCCATACGTACCTTTTGTGCGTTTTGCACATTATTGAGATCGAAGAATTGCTCCATCTGTAATATCCATGTGGCAAGATCCTTGCCATCAAACTTCCTCATATCGATTTTTGGAATATGGTGATTCTTTGATCCAACATTAGCGTCTATGGAATCATGATTAACATTTCTTTTGTTCTCATCATGAGTTTCCTTTACTACCTTTTCACCATTAGTGACCCTTTCTTGTAGCAACTTCTTCAATTCTTCCATGTCTGTCTTCAAATCTGCCATGTCTCTCTTCAAATCTGTCTTCAAATCATCCATCTTAGCTTCCATGCCCTTTATCTTAGATTCCACACCACTTATCTTAGCTTCTGTTAGCTTTTGTGAGCGTGACATTTGTTGCACTTGTTCTTGTAATTTTGATATATCATGTAGCATTTCTTCCTCTTCTTCATGAGTCATGCTAGAGCTTTCAGGTTCCTTACTAGGTGTTTGCATTTTCTTTCCTCGGGGCATCAGTTACCGATAATAATGCTTTACTATGCCCTTTGAATTCCGTTAAACCAAGCTTACACAAAAATTAAAAAAAAAAACTACACAACCTTTTCACTTTATAGAAGCCTGATATTGAATCTGATGTATCTCTGTAATTTCGGATCATCCAGTTCTAAAATTTCTACCCGTAGTAGCCTTCTGTGTCCTCTTTCCAATGCCACAAGTCTGAGCCAAATTGGGTTCTCCAAGGAAGAGTTATGTGAAATCTCCCACAGTGACTTGCTTTTAGACTGGTTCAGTAGCGTGAACTTGTACAACGTGCCACGAGTCACTGTTTCAACCTTTGAATCTGAAACAAACATACAAGAAAATACAGTCTGTCCTCTTTCTGTACCTTCTTACGAAATCTCATTCCGATCTCCAAAGAAAAAGTTATGACGATTTTCCCCAGGTCACCTGTTTTGAATGTAATTCAGGAGTCTGCAAAAAGACCAACTTCCTCAGATCATATCTCCGCAAATATCGCGCAAAAAGTTCTAAAATTTGGACCCAAGGTTCAGCGCGATTTCTTCTCAAATGGGTTTTTTTTGCGACTTCTAAAAGGTCACAGAAAAAAGTTATAGCGAAAATGCCACGATGACCTGTTTGGAGCAGCGAAACCCTAGAATCCAAAGCTCTGATACCAAATGTTATGAAACGAGCTCAAGAAAAGATAGAAAAGATAGATCAACGCCTTAGAATTCAGCCTCTTCGAGGGGGAAACCTCCTTTACATTACATAAATGAACAATTCTTGGATGATACAAATGACAAAACCTCCTTTCTATATATAGGAGTCTAAGGAGTCACAATATAATCTAGTCGACCTAACAATAATAATATAAAGCCACAAAAATAACAATAGAGGGATTCTATGGGGCACAGAAATAGCAATATGGGGGTAATAGGGGCATAACAATATAAATAAGGGGTATAACTACAATAGTAACGGGGTAATCACTAGTATTATAGGCACCCAACAAAAGTGGTTTACTCAATAGGGAGATTGTGTTAAAATGAGATGACATGATAGAATATAGACCAAAACACTAATGCAATCTAAATGCACATGAAAAATTTTCTTTTAAAAATGAAAGAAATTAGTGTTACACACTATCAATAATCACTCTTTCGAAATTCACTAAGCTTTTAAGAATACATACCCAAAAATATCCAAAAGACACACAAAATGACCATAGAGGAAAAATTACCAAGAAAGAGCACCAAGCACTCAAAATCTTGAAACCTAGCTTTACAATCAATAGATCACAAAAATTAAATAAATAAAAATCTTACAAAAGGAAAAAGGAAGTGAAAAGTAGGTATCATGGTTGTAGCTTAATCAATAGCAAAAGAAAGCATAAAAAATGATCTACAATGGTTCAAAAAACCTAACTCTAGTTCAAGGCAAAAGACTATATAGGAAAGGAGATATAAGAGAACCATTCAAAATTAATAGAGAGCAGACCGAAAATGTTCAACGAACCTCTTAGGCCGAAATTTTCACACCCACAAATATAAAAACCAAAAACACCACTAAAAGCAAGTGAATTCAAGCACAAGCCTTCAAAGGAAGGCCCATAAAAGAATGATCAGATCCAACAATGGGGAAAGTCCCAAATGTAGTTATAAAATAGATTTGAACTATAATAGATAGTAAGACTACAAATCCAAAAAACCAAAGTAGTTTCTTGAGGATAAGAACCCCAAAATCAAGAAAAAACAATCTCAAAAGAATCCCCAAAATTGGAAACCAAGCAGATCTAGTCCAAAACAAAATAACTAAACTAGATGTGAAATAGATCTGTACTACAACTAACAAAAGGAATAAAAATATAAAAAATCAGAGAAATATCTTAAGGGAAGACCCCCAATAACCAAGAAAAATAGATTCAAGAAAAAACCTAAAGAGAAAGAGGAAGAAAATCCAATCCAAAACACAAACTTTGAACTAGATCTGTAATATATTTAAACTTCAAGAGATAACCAAAACATAGATCTAAAATCTCAAAATAAGTTATGAGGGAAAAGGCCCTCAAGAAATCAATTTTTAGGCATGGACATAGATTAGACAAGGAAAAATTGTGTCATGGACTCGGATTGATAGTGAGCAATCCATGTTTGTGCTAAATTGATAGTTCTATGTTATGCAACTAGCTGAGAAAATAAAATAAGAGATAGATCAACTAATTCAAAATTAACCTTTTTGAGGGGGAAACCTCCTTTACATTACACAAATGAACAATTCTTGGACGATTCAAATGAAAAAACCTCCTTTCTGTATATAGGATTCTAAGGGGTCACAATATAATCAGAGTAGACATAACAATAATAATCTCAGGGAACAACAATAACAATAGTGTGATTCTATGGGCCACAATAATAACAATATGGGGACTACATGGGTACAACAATAATAATAATGGGGATACAATGACAATAACAATGAGGGAATACACTAGTATTATAGGGACCTAAAATTCCCCCCTCCTTCAAAATTTTTTTGTCCTCAACACTTGAGTAGTTATGGATCTTTATGTATAAAATTCTCATCCTCCCATGTGGAATCTTCAATGGGTGAGTTCTTCTACTTGGTGAGATACTCCGAAATTGAACAATTTTATAGTTTTCGAGTTCTTGTTTCCTTGACTGCTTTAGGTTCTAATATGAAGTTTCCTTCCCCACCAAGTTCTGACAATATTTTTTGAACTGGGAGATTGTCACCTATAACCTTCTTTAAGCATGAAACATGGAAAAATGGGTGCACTCGGGAAGATGTAAGAAGCTTCAATTTGTATGCCATAGTACTAATCTTTTGCAACACCTTGTAAGGACCATAATACTTTTGTGATAATTTATTATCCTTCTTAGCTTGCTCGAGGGACATTTGTTTGTATGGTTGTAGCCATAAAAATACCCAGTCATCTACATCAAAACTTCTTCGCTGTGATGTTGATCTTCCCATTGTTTCATCCTATTTTGTGCCAAAGTGAGGTTATCCTTTAAGAGTTAGAGAACTTGTTGTTGATGCTTGATGTGATCTTTCACTGCATGAACCTTAAAATGATTGTCCAAGACTTTTGGAGATCTTGAGAAATAGATGATTCCGATGTTTGAACCTCTAATGAACATAAATGTGTAATTACTCCCCATTGTTCTTTCTTTAGAATTCTTTTCATGCCATTAGAGCTAATTATATTTCATTTTTTCAATGGGATACCCCTTAATTAAACTTCCTTTCCTTCCTGAAAAACTCAAGAAAAGTTGAAAATTAAAATTTATCATTCCCAAAGATTGTAGCCATTGGACTCCTAGTACAAAACCACCACCAGCCATTGGAATAGAAAGAATTGGACTATTCAATAGATATTCTCCTGTGGATAGCTTGATATTATGGCACTTTCCAGATAAATTCATGGTTCCTTCATTCACAACCATTACTTGACACTCTGGTGATAGATATAGGAAGAAATTCAATTCCTTGGCTATCTTACAATGAATAAAATTATGGGTACTAGCCGAATCAATCAACAATGTTACCTTTTTCTTCTTCATATGTCCTTCTATCCTAAGAGTTTGAGGAGTGTTAATTCCTACCAATTCATTACAAGATATGGTCTGGTTTATTTCTTCTTTCTCTTGGGTTGGTTCCTAGTGTATATCCTCTTCTTTTGAAATTTCTTGTTCCTTTTCTTCCTCCTCTTCACAATCTATGTAAATTAATTTCTTTTGAACACACTTATGACCTTTATTGTACTTCCTATCACAACTGTAACAAAGTGCTTTTGTTATTTTATCTTCCAATTGTTGCGGTGTCAACCTTCCAGGTTGTGGAAGGCTAAGAGAAAAAACACTTCCATCTTTATAGTTGTGAGTGGTAAGCTTCCTTGTTGCCATAATCTTGATTCAATTTTTCATGCCAACCTAAATGCTTTCTCCAATGAATAAGGTTCCCAAAATCGAACCTCATGTTGGATGTTATCCTTTAAAGTCCATATGAAGACATCAATCCTATGCTCCTCTAGAATATCATTACCCTTATATTCAATTTTTTGAAGTCCTTAATGTGCTCTCCCATTGAACTCGTTTGTTTGAGATTTATCAATTGGCTAACGAATGTGTTTCTCTTTGTATCCTCATAATCTGTTATCATTTCCTCTATAAAATCTAACCAATTAAAAAATTGTTTACAAAAGAAAATCTATCAATACCATACAAAATGATTGGGTTATGTTGTAGTGGCTACAACGACCCTCCAGAAATTTTCCTATCCTTTGTTTTGGAGCCTTCCTATTGAAATCCTCGAAGCTCATCTTACGCTGACCCTAGTACTTATGCTTTCATTGAGTTTTATCTTTTTCTTTATAGCTTGTGTTTTCTTACTTGAATTTCTATCTAAACATAAGCTAAACTCTTGAATTGGTTGCAATCCAGTTCTAGGCTTGCCTTAGTGAGATGTACAATCCTAGAGGGAAACCAACCTTGCTATCGGGAAATGGTAGTTAAAGCCAACAATGATCTTCTTCTCCATCATTGTGCAATCGCAGTTGGTAGCCTGCCTTCAGCTAGGAATCTATGTAGAGCACGAGAGGCATCTAGAGCCACTCAGCCTAGAAATTGTGTAGAAGAATTCCCTCAGCAGCTGCCTGATGCATTTGCCAGTGAGTTGCATAGTTATCCCTGAAATTGCGCAATATCTCCAAACATGCATTGAATTCTTTCCCAAAAAAGAAAAAACGACAAAAAGAATCCCTAAAAGATAGGGATCTATTTCTAATAGTTGGATCTACACTTGAGTTATTTTTTGAAACTATCGCCACATGTTGCTTTTCCCTAGATTTTTGGCCTTCGCGTCATAAACACTAAATCGACTAAATCTATTTAATGGACACTGCCAGACCTCATTTTAAAATTAAATATTGGAGCTCTGGCATTCCTGAGGAGATCTAGGAACCTTTGGGACAAGCGTCCCAACTTTTCTTGGTAAGTTTTGATTTTCTAGCCTTTTGCTGCTTTTTCTTTGCCTTATTTCCTTGGCTTGTGAGAGTGTTGTTTTACCCATTTTATTGAATGATTGCTCGTGTTTTGATTTTTTTTGGCTTGTAGAAGTGTTGTTCTTAAATTTTTCATTGCATTTCCCAAGTGCTGCATGCATAACGCAATTGTTTCACTGATGGTCATCGTTGTGGTGACTCTCTCCATAAGCTTCATTGTTCTTGAGTTTGATCAATTCCTCCACTTGTTTTGATTGCATGCATCATCATTCACCCAGATCTACCCCAACCATCACTTACACTTTCAGATCTGCTTGTTTTCGTGTTGCCCTTGTGCAGATCTCGGCTTCCTTGGCCCTGATCAAGCTCTTCCTGGCATGGATTGCACATTTTTGGATCTCAAGGCTTTTCCTTGGTTCTAGGAATTATATAAATGCTACCAAGGCATAGCTCCAACTGCACACTACACAGTTCCAGGAGCCAGTCCTAGAGCCTTGGCCACTGGGATTGCATAATATGTAGTCCCAGTGAGCACAAGCTAGACTAAACTGCGCATTACGTAATTCTATTCACCATCACCTCCCCAATGGTAGTTGGGACCGTGCAATGCACAGAACAAGCTAACAGTTAGTCACCTCTAAGATCCAGAATTGCACAAATCCTTCCCAACAATTTCCTAATTTGTCACTTGGTCTTTTGTTGAAGTGCTTTTGATTTCAAGCTAAAATTTTCATGCCACAAGTGTCCTCTCTGCCTCCACATGCAATATTTGTTGAGCAACTCTTTAGCAATACAGGTAATATGGCTTACAAGCAAGCTACATCAAAGGATACTATGGAGAGTAGCAATGGAGATTTAATTGAATAGGTGTTAGTGTGCTATGAAACTAGCTCACAAAAAGATAGAAGAGATAGATCAACACCTTAGAAATCAGCCTCTTCAAGGGGGCAACCTCCTTTACATTACACAAATGAACAATTCTTAGATGATACAAACGAAAAGACTTCCTTTCTATATATAGGAGTCTAAGGGGTCATAATACAATTAGAGCTGACATAACATTAATAATGTAACTGCACAATAATAAAAATATGGGGACTACATGGGCACAACAATATAATAAGGGGGTTGTACTAATAGCAATAAGGGGTTACACTAGTAGTATAGGGACCTAACATGCCCCTCTCCTTAAAAAAGTTTTGTCCTCAACGCTTGAGTATTTCTTGATGCCTTTGTATAAATTTCTTCTCCTCCCATGTGGAATCTTCAGTGGGTAAGTTCTTCCACTCAATGAGATACTCTGAAAGTGATCGATTTCGTACTCTGCCTCCACGTGCAACAGTTGTTGAGCAACTCTTTAGCAATACAGGTAATATGGCTTACAGGCAAGCTACATCAAAGGATACTATAGAGAGTAGCAATAGAGATTTAATTGAATAGGTGTTAGTGTGCTATGAAACTAGCTCACAAAAAGATAGAAGAGATAGATCAACACCTTAGAAATAAGCTTCTTCAAGGGGGCAACCTCCTTTACATTACACAAATGAACAATTCTTAGATGATACAAACAAAAAGACTTCCTTTCTATATATAGGAGTCTAAGGGGTCATAATACAATTAGAGCCGACATAACATTAATAATGTAATTGCACAATAATAACAATAGTGGGCTTCTATGGGGCACAATAATAAAAATATGGGGACTACATGGGCACAACAATATAACAAGGGGGTTGTACTAATAACAATAAGGGGTTACACTAGTAGTATATAGTGACCTAACATGCCCCTCTCCTTAAAAAAGTTTTGTCCTCAACGCTTGATTATTTCTTGATGCTTTTGTATAAATTCCTTCTCCTCCCATGTGGAATCTTCAGCGGGTAAGTTCTTCCACTCAATGAGATACTCTGAAAGTGATCGATTTCGTAGCTGTCAGGTTCTTGTTTCTATGACTGCTCCAGGTTCCAATATGATTTTTCCTTCCTCATCAAGTTATGGCAATATTGTTTGAACTGGGATCTTTTGCAACTTTTGAATGAGTGTCCACACTTCTTCGTCCTTCTTCCATTCATCCTTTGCTTCATTTATCCAATCTGGTTGGATAACAGAAATAGCACAAAACAATGCTTCCACATCCTCATCCTTTCTTGGGAGTGCATCTGCAACAATATTTTTCTTCCCTTTTTTGTAGATGATTTCAAAGTCATAACCCAACATATTTGTGACCCATTTTTTCTATTCTTCTAAAGATAATCTTTGTTCTAAAAAGTATTTAACACTATCATGATCTATTTTTACCTTGAAGTGTCTTCCCATTAGGTAAGGTTGCCATTTCTTATGTCCATGTAGTATTGCCAACGTTTCCTTCTCATAAATAGCTTGCTTGAGATGTAGCCATAAAAATACCCAATTGCCTACATCAAAACATCTTTCACTGCGATGTTGATCTGCCTATTGTTTCATTCAATTTTGAACCAAAGTGGCATTATCCTTTAAAAGTTGGATAACTTGATGTTGATTCTCAATGTGATCTTTCATTGATTGAATCTTTTTCTTCTTGCTATGTCCTTCTATCTTGAGAGTTTGAGGAGTGGTAATTTCTTCCAATGCATTACAAGATATGGTCGGATTCATTTCTTAATGCTCGATGTGATCTTTTATTTCTTGAACATTTTTCTTCTTGATGTGTCCTTCTATATTAATATTTTGAGGAATGGTAATTTCAGCCAATCTATTACAAGATATGGTCAGATTCATTTCTTCTTTCTCGATGTGATCTCTCACTTCTTGAACCTTTTTCCTCTTGATATGTCCTTCTATCTTGAGAGTTTGAGTAGTGGTAATTCTTGCCAATGCTTTACAAGATATGTTTGGATTTATTTCTTCTTTTTCTGGGGTTGGTTCCTGGTGTATATCCTCTTCTTTTGATGTTTCTTGATCATTTTCTTCCTCCTCTTCACAATCAATGTAAAATAATTTCTTCTTAGCACACTTATGACCTTTATTGTATTTGTTATCACAATTGTAACAAAGTCCTTTTTCTCTTTTTTCTTCCAATTGTTGTGGTATCAACCTTGTAGGTTGTGGAAGGCTAGGAGAAAAAACACTTCCTTCTTTATAGTTCTGAGGGGTAGACTTCCTTGTTGCCATAGTTTTTCTTTCCACTTTTCTTGCCAACCTAAATTCCTTCTACAATGAATCAGGTTCCCAAAGGTGAACCTCATGTTGAATGTTATCCTTTAAAGTCCCTATGGAGACATCAATCCCCTGCTTCTCTCGAATATTATTTTCCCTTATTTTTGTTAGGACCTCATATTGTCTCTTTTTGACCATACATTTTGCTATGATGTCATCCTTTTTCAACTTATATTTAAAGTCCTTGTTATTGTTTTAACCCAAGCATCCCAAAGGTAAACAATATTTCTTCTCATCACTATACGTTTAATTATTTTACATATAATTACGCTATCTTCATTATTAACCATTGAATTGATAAGTTAAAGAACAATGTGCAGTCCACGTTGTTGAAACTGCCTGGAGATTGCAATATTACTTCCACAGTTGCTAAAACAGTAGGAACAATGCAAAAATCTCGTGGCTGAATAGTTGTGATTTGCGGTCTAGATTTGGCAGCAACAAAAGAAGATCACTGAAGGAGTTTCTACACTGGATGTAATGATCATGATCTAAAGACAGTATTTTTGTAACATCATTTTGTTAGAGGGAAAACGGACTTCCCTATTTTTGTATAAAGGGTTAAAATAGGACTTACAATGTAATCTATTGTAATAGATGTCTCCTCTTTAAAAAGAGGAGACATCTATATTAGAGGGGAGGAACAGACTGCGGGCAAGGGCTTAGTTGAAGGAACAAAACTTGAATCCTTTTTTCTATAACATGACATATTGATAGATGAATAAAATCTTATTCTGAACATTTCTTTCTAGTTCTTGTCTCCTGGGGAATCTTCTGAGAAGGGCAAGGCCATCACAAGATTCACCCATTATATTTTTGTAGTGTGTTAAGTGTGTCTTTCATTCATGCTTTGTTAACAGTATTGTTTACTGAATATCATTTTTCATTATTGCTGAAACTCTATTTTCCTTCCAATTGATTGCTGCAGTGTTTATTTTATCTGCAGTTAATTCATGTGTGTTGCATTGGCAATTGAGTTTACAGAGTGAGTTGGCAGCTTGATAATCAGAAACAGGTGCTGAAGGTTTCTGCTCTGGGAATAGGGTCCTATTCTCTGTTACAGCATAGCCAACGCTTTCCTTTGTAGATTGATTCTTTAGATTACTCCTTTAATGAAATTAAGTATTCTTTGGTAGTTGTCTGCAATAGATTGTTTTTGTTGTAACTCATAGTGGAGCTTCAGTTTGTTTAAGCAACGTGTGACTAGTCTTTACTACAACTTTTATTGCTTTTAAGATTGAGTACATATAGTACGCAGTTGCCTTTGAAATAACAGACTTCCCTAGGTTGACAATCTATGTAGCACTTGGTTGTTTGAATTAATAAGAAATTAAAGTGACCAACAATATTCAATTTTTAAAAGTCCCCAATGTTCTTTGCCATTGAACACTTTTCTTTGAGATTTATCAATTGGCTAAAGAAGGTTCTTCTCTTCGTATCCTCATAATGTGCTATCATTTCCTCCATGAAAATTGACAATGTAACAAGTGGTTTATGAGAACAAATCCCTTTATACCATAAAAATTGATTTGGTTCTAAATAATTAGGTGTAATACATACCTTTTGTAATAGTGGTACACCATGTACATCAAAATATTTCTCCATCTGTAGTATCCAATTTACCGGATCATTGCCATCAAACTTCCTCATATTGCCTTTTCTTGATTTTAGGAGCTCAATCTTGAAATGACTGTAACTCTATAATTTTGGATCTTCCAATTCTGAAAGCACAAACTACAGTATCCCTTTGTGTCCTCTTTCTAATGCCACCAGTCTTATTGAAATTGGATTCTCCATGAAAGAGTTATGCACAATCTCCCAAGATGACTTGATTATATACATTTTGAAAAGAGTGAACTTGTATGAAGTACCACGTGTCACTGTTTCAACCTTCGGATCTGAAAATATACACTGAAGGCAACTATCCATCCTCTTTTTTCAACTTCTTACCAAATTTCAATTTCATGCTCAGAGAGACAATTATGACGATTTTCCCCAGGTCACCTATTTATGATGTAATTTGGGAGTTTGCAAAAACCCTAACTTCCTCAGATCATATAGCGAGACAAGATCTAAAATTCGGAGCCGAGATTCAGAATGATTTCTTCTCAAATGGGTTATTTTTTTAGCTTCTGAAACTTCATAGCAAAATAGTTATAGTGAAATTTCCACGATGACCTGCTTTAGATGAAATTTTGGAGCTTGCAAAAACCCTAGCTTCCTCAGTTCATATCTCTGAAAATATAGCGAGAAAAAATCTTAAATTTGAACAAGAGGTTCAACACGATTTCATCTCAAATGGGTTTTGTTTTAGCTTCTGAAACGTCACAGAAAAAAAGTATAGCTAAAATTCCATGATGACTTGTTTGGAGCAGCGAAACCCTAGAATCCAAATCTTTGATACCAAATGTTATGAAATCGGCTCACAAAAAGATAAAAGAGATAGATCAACACCTTAGAAATAAGCCTATTCGAGGGGGCAATGTCCTTTACATTACACAAATGAATAACTCTTACATGATACAAACGAAAAGACCTCCTTTCTATATGTAGGAGTCTAAGGGGTCTTAGTACAATCAGAGACGACATAACAATAATAATGTAACTACACAATAATAACAATAGTGGGCTTCTATGGGGCACAATAATAACAATATCGGGACTACATGGGCACAAAAATATAATAAGAGGGTTGTACTAATAACAATAAGGGGTTACACTAGTAGTACAGGGACCTAACATAGTGAACTTGTGAGTATATGCAGCCACACAGCTATTCATAGAGAAGAACATGAAGATAAAATGGTAGGAATTCAAGGATATTTTACAGGGAGCTTCAAGAAAGATCTATAATATCAGCACATCTATGTCAGCATCTACTAGTCAGGGTTATATAAGTTTGCATGCAGGTACCCCGCCTTCCCATCTGTGGACATCATTAACTAGATTGTCTCAGATACCGATCATGAGACGATGAAATTGATCAATGCTAGTGGAACACAACTTCTTGCCTTCAGGACGGAAAACTATCATCAAATGTATCACTTATGAGAGTAAGTGAACCGCATGGATGCACATTTCTATGCCACCCACAACAATGTGAACACTACAGACATCATAAAGCATTGGGTGAAAGAGTTGTCGAAGTTCAGATTATCACCCAATCATGTTTACAAGGCTATGTCACTTACAAAGGCCTACCAAATCATGATCATCTTTACGTGCTGATTATATAGTCAAGAGAGCAATGAGAGCTTTCCGCAAAATTGGGTGGTTGTGTTGGACCAGTTGGCACATGATGGAAGGCCATTCAAATGGTTGGATCTGTTAGATCTTCAGATGAATGTGCATGTGGCTAATGGCCAAAATCCACTTAGGATGAGAAAGCAAGATTCTATATGTCTGCATACCTATTTGATGCAATTTGTTCCCAATATTAGTTTCCTAGCATGGGTTGCACATGGGCACCATCAGAAACTTCCATGAATATTTATTTCAAGATTCTTTTTCTGTGAAGCTACCGAGTCATGGCAAGGTTATCTGAAAATTTCCTCATCTTGGTTTACAAGTTGATATTTGAGTGGGATCCACCTTGCATGTCCCAAGAAGCAATGGAGACAATACTTAACATTGTTTATTAGTATGCCTCACCTGGTGGCACCTTCATCAGGATGTTTGGCCGAGAGAAGCCTCCACATGTGCTACCAAAGTTTGCCACAGATAGGTTGGTCATGCAAGAGGTTTCATATCACATCTCCATAGGGTTATGAACATTGTTTCATAAGAGGAAGAAGGCGCCATGGTCTACTCCTCCTTTGTGAATTATATTCTATGATATTAGGAGCTTGAAGGATGCATATGCCGAGGCCAAGGACTTTGAAAAGTTTGAGTTTGGCACCAAAGTCTAAAATCCGTATGGTCCCCACTGTATATGAAAGAACCATTGTATGAATGTGTATTATCCATGGATGGACAGGACATTTCATTAGGCAGAGGAAGATTCTTAGAGGTACTGTTACAACTCCTCCAAGTTCAATGAACTTGTCAGCATGGTTTTATAATGGAAAGATGCTTTTCAAGTAGAAGCACCACGGGAAGCAATAACAACAATATATGTAAGCAACAAACTGGCATAGGACAAAGGAAAGAGGAATATTGACGAGAACCTAGAGGCTGAGCAAACCTACAAGTTAAAAGAAAATCCTCTTATTGAGAAAGAAGCTTTGGTAGTGGAGCCAAAGAGGAAACAACACATAAAGAGAGAAAAGTGAAGGAATAGAGAAAAGAAAAGGTTGGAGGAAGCAAAAGAAGTTGCAGGAAACATAGAAGAAGCTGAAAGAAGAGTAGGACCTAAGAAGGAGAGAGCGGGAAGAGAAGAAGGAACAAGAGAAATAAGAAGGGAAAGGCACAATCATAGAGAAAACTGCACTGATATAGGTTGAAGATTCAGAATAGCCAGTAGATGAAGAAGAGGGTGAGAAGTTGTAGGATCAGGAACTTTCTCAACAAGTTGAGCAAATGGTCGAAAAGATGGACATGAAGTTGACACAGGAGCCACAGGACCAAGATACCAACCTCATGTCGAGAGCATCCAAGGATGCCCCATAGTCTCCACCACCTCTAGTATTAGAACCACTCATAAGTGAGCAAGGAGAGGTTTTTCTCCTTGATGATGATATGGTGATGGATGTCTATAATATATCCTTTGATGAATTGCATCAAAATATTCTACAAACGCAGAGAAATAATTTCCCGAATGATCACGCATCACCTACATTTATGAAGGAAAGGGTGATAGTGTCAGATGTCAGAAAGAATCCAGCCACCATGGCCATTGCCACTAAAGATTATGTAGAAGCAACGAGCTCAAATGTCAAGTTCTTATTAACAGAGAATGATCATATGGCAAAAGACTTGGAAGCGACCAGGTAGATGGAAAAACAATTTGTAGATTCCGCTAGGGCAAAGATGAGGAAATCGATATTGGCTGAAGTATTGACTCTTGAGACCACCATGCGGAAACATTATGATGGATTTGTCACCGTGCACAAGGCAGTTGTCCATCTATATGGTTTTCAGCAATAGTGCATAAAGATTATCTAAAATCTCAAGGACATACATGCTACTATTGTACACGTACAAGAATGGATAATGAGATGCAGCGGAACCCCACTTTACTTGAATAAGATAATGAAGCCACAGGAAGAGCTAGACAAAGCATGGATCTAGATGTTGATCCAGAACTACAAGTAGCTCCCTGCACTCATCAATATCATTGAGGCTTCCTATGCACAACTTTTCAAGATTTTGGATGTCATGGTGAGGACACACAATATCCCTTCATGATCTAGGTCGATATTGGTGGCCACCTACCAAGTCCACTTGGACCCCCACCATTGTTTGTTTCAACATTTCAGTTTCCTCAATTGTAGCATAGTTTACTATTTTTAGTAGTTTTTTGGGTCCTGAACTTCCGGAGCTGTTTTGAGGCCCTAAATGACGTTTCTTTGGGAAAACTAGGAGCAACATGGGTCCATGGATTGATGTTTCTTCCCAAAGTTGTAGTTTTCGGATAGATATTTCTAACAAGATACTGTGTGCATTAAACAGAGATTGTATGCCAAAGTTACAACCTCGAGAAGTTGATGTACCAATTTAGCCAAACGGGGCCCACAGCTTGGCGTTTCATCTTCTAGGGTTAGGTCTTTAGATGTTCATGGGTTTCCATTATTTATCAACAATAAATACGGCTTCGAGCCTCATTTTAAGATAGTTCAGAGGCATGTAGCCACCACATCTCTTCTCAGAGATAAGCTACCATTGTTGTTTATTCCCATTATTGTTTGTAATCATATTCAAGTATTTTACATTATTGAAATGAAGTATTATTCCGCTACATCTATATGTTTCTGGCTATCTCTGTAATTTGTTGTGTTCTTTTTTAAATCTAGATTAGTGGTATCAGAGTGGTCTAATTTTTCTCTATTTTTCTTTGCATGTCCCCAACGAGGTCGGGATATATGGAGTTAGGGCTTGAACTGGTCGAACATTTGCAAGACCAGCCTTGGAAATCCCTACAGCCTCCCATGGTGGATGAAAATAAAGATGAGGGGGCAGGAGATCCTATCAAAATCTTGCTAGAAGAAGCCCTCAAGTGAAAAAGGAGCTTGATGATGGACAACTTTGCCCAAATCCTTCAGCGACTGCCTAGGGGCAACGCATTAACTTCCAAAAACTACTCTAGAATCGCCACACCATTTAAGGTACAAGTTAATTTTGAAATCCCAATATTCGAGGGTCAGATAGACATAGATTCCATCGATAAATGGTTAAATATGCTAGAGGGTTATTTTTCTGTTCATGACTTTTCCAGTCGGGAAAAGATTATTTTCACTCTTCTCAAAGAGACCCCCCACGTCAAGAACTAGTGGGAAACCTACTGCGAGCAAAAGGATGAAAGTATAGGCTCACTATTTTCAGCTGCACCCACTTGGTATTCATTTGTGGATGCCATCAAGGAGCAGTACTACCCTGTCAGAAGCTATGAGGATCAATACATAAAGTGGACCATGCTGCGACAGGGAAGGGACCAAGACGTGCCAAAGTTTACCAATATTTTTCATACCCTTCGCAAAAAGTTGGGTATCAAGGATTCAGAGTAGAATTTGGTACTCAAATACCACAGTGGCCTATACCAATACATCAAGGAAGAAATAGAGTTCCTGAATATCCCCTCGCTCAGCACGACATACTAATATGGCATCAAGATTGAGCAAAAGTTTAAATAGAAGAAGTGAGACTTTCGGTCTACGAATCAGAAGCAAGGGAAAGGTGCCCCCAAACCGCAAAACAAAGGAAAAAGCCAATGCATGGTGGCCCAAGAAAACCCGCCAAAGCTACAAGAAAAGAATGGTGTCGTGAAGCCGAAAAAGGACACAGGAAAGTGGTGTGAGTTCCATAAGAGCTCCACTCACAACACAAGTGAGTGTCGGGCTAAATAGTCACTGGTGGCCAAGCTAAAGGTTTTAGAATCAGATGCATGCTCCGACTCTAAGTCACAACCTGACAAGGGGAAAGATAAAGGGAAGCAGATTATTGATGCGGAGCCCAACGCCACCATTGCCACCACGAAGATCGAGAAGGAGGAACCCAAAGATTGGGAGGAGGAGAAGCGTCTCTTCGACTCCAAGATGTGGGTAAACGGCTCCCTGGTATAGTTCATTATCGACAGCGGGAGCCAAAAGAACCTCATTTCGGCAGAGGTCGTGAAGCAACTGGGATTATTGACCACAACACATCCACAACTGTACACCATTAGGTGGCTTCACCAAGGACGAGATCTTCACCTGAGCCAGCAGTGTCGCCTTCCATACAACATATAGCCCTTCACAGATGGGGTATTGTGTGACATTGCTCCCCTTGAAGTTTGTGATGGATTATTAGGACAACCATACCTATGGAAGCGACATGCTATGTATGAATCAAGGCCCCGTGCTATTATTGTTACTTTTGGAAATAACTTGTACAGGATACCAGAGGTAGCACCTCCTACCACCATCTCTTTGATTGCTACAAAACAATGCAGTAATCTTGTTTCCATAACCAAGAATTTTTTTTTCCTAATGATACGCCCTCAAGGAAAAAAGAAGACGGTGGCCACGACCTTCAGATAGGACCCCTCTGCATGACAACTACAGATGGAAAAGGTTTTGGAGGAGTACGAGGACATATTCACCTCCCCTGTAGGGGTTCCTTTGCATTGTCAGGTCAAGCACTCCATCAATCTGACCCCAGGTGTGCTGCTACCCAATGGACCAATCTATCGGTGCTCCATTCTAGAAAATGATGAAATCAAGAGGCAGATTTAGGAGCTACTACAAAAGGTCACATCTATCTGAGTTCATCACCCCGTGGGAGCCCAATCATGTTGGTACAGAAGAAGGATCGGACTTGGAGACTCTGTATTGACTATCGGGTGCTGAACAAGATTATTGTCCATAATAGTTACCTGATCCCACAGATTGTTGAACTCTTGGACAAACAGAAGGGGGCAAAATATTTCACCAAGATTGATTTGAAGTCAGGATATCAACAGGTACCAATCGAACCCTCCGATGTGTGGAAGACTACCATCAAAGACAAGGAGGGCCTTTTCGAATGGTTGGTTATGCCTTTCGGATTGACGAATGCTCCTGCAACCTTCATGAGGCTAACAGATGGCATATTGTGGCCATTCATCAACTCATTTGTACTGGTATACTTGGATGACATCCTAATCTTCAGCCTGAGTTGGTAGGAGCACCTCCACCACATTCGACAGGTTCTCCAAACACTGCAGCAACACAAGTTGAGTGCTAATTTGGAGAAATGCACTTTTGGCATAACCCAGGTTCAGTATGTGGGATACATTATTGACGAATAGGAGGTGCATGTGGATCTAGCCAAGGTCCAAGTCATTCGAGATTGGCCATCTCCAACCACTCTGACAGATCTTCGTAGCTTTCTAGGTCTTACCAACATTTACCGCAGGTTCGTGTTGGGATTTTCTCATATCACTTTACCCTTGAGTCAAGTAACCAAGCGATGAGTGAAAGAAAAACTCTTTTGTTCTGAATCTCAGTAGAAGGAATTCACAGAGTTGAAATATCACCTCTGCACGGCACCAGTGCTCATATGACCAGACTTGCAACAATCATTTGAGGTCAAGACAAATGCCTCTAACTATGCTGTTGGGGTAGTTTTTACTCAACACAGGCATCCAATGGCATATTAGAGTGAGACACTTTCAGGCATAGTTTGGAAGTATCCCACTTATGACAGAGTGATGTATTCCATTATGTAGGCCTAGTGACAATGGAAGAATTACATTTTGGGGAAGGAAATGGTCATCCAAACAGACCACTGACCCCTGTAGTTCATACAAACCCAAGGGAAATTGCGAAATTATCACCATCAGAAGTGGTGCACATACGTGCAACAGTTCCATTTCAATATCATGTATAAGAAGGGTAGCACAATAATGTTGCAGATTGCCTCAGTCGACCACCGATCATGGCGTTAACCACTGTGCTCACCTCTTGTGGGCATGAGACTTTTGGTTGACCACTTCTCTATAAAAGCAATCCAGAATTCAGCCACACACAACAGAAACTCTCGGAGGGTCAGAATGTTCTAGGTTTTCACCTCCACGATGCCCTGTTATGCCACGTAGGTCACCTTTGTGTTCCTTCAAGTGAGCGAGCCAAGATGATTTGGGAAGCACACTACAGTCGGGCTGCTAGACATTTCGGGGTCGAGAAAATGGTGGCAATACTGCAGAAGTATTTCTATTGGCCGAATATTCGATAGAATGTCGGCAAGTGCATTAGATCATGCAATGCTTGCACCATTTCCAAACCGACTGTCAAGAAGCAAGGCCTATATACCCCGCTACCTACCCCAAGTCGACCTTGGGAATCCATCTCCATGGATTACATGTCAGGCCTTCCTTCCAATAAGCATGGAAATGAATGTGTTTTTGTGGTCGTCAACTGGTTCTTGAAGATGGCCATTATGGCTACCTGCAAGAAGAATATCACAGCAGAAGCCATTGCTAAACTCTTCTTTGAACGAGTGTGGGTACACTTTGGTATCCCATAGTCTATCATTTTAGATTGGGACAATGGGTTCCTCGGTACATTTTGGTCCAGTCTTTGGTCGATGCTTGACACCAAACTCACTAAGTCCACAACCTTCCATCCTCAAACTGACGTCCATACAGAGGTTTTCAAAAAAATGATCGTACACATTTTGCACATGTACAACTCAAATCATTCACGCACATGGGATTAGGGCCTCCCCTATGTTTAGCACAACTACAACCAGGCTCTCCACAGCTCGACTGGCCACAACCTTTTTCAGGGGGGCTTGGGATTCCAGCCACTATGTCCCATTGATGTGGCCATGCCATTTGCAGCTACTCATGCAGATTCAGCTCATGTATAGTCCCAAATAGATAAGGCAAATAGCTTCATTGAACACATCCAACATATTCGCCAGTAGGTCCATGACATTCTGTAGAAATCAAATGCCAAGTACAAGTAGTGACATGATCAACATCAGGTGCCACACGAGTTTTAGGTGGGCGACAAAGTCTAGTTGCATTTGCAAAAGGAACGCCTTACCGAAGACTATCGAAAACTCAATCCACTCTGATATGGTCCTTACACCATTACCAAGGCTATGGGAGACAATTCATTTGAGCTCAGCATTCCACCATTCCTTGGTTTGCACCTAGTGTTCAATGTGCACTGCCTTTGGACATACTTTCCACCATTACTAGACACATCCGACATTGCAGAATAGCTCACACCCACAAAATTAAATCCAGATTGCATGGAACAAGCTACAAATGATTGGATCATGGACACACAGATCAAGCACACTTGCCAGTAGAATATCTAACTGTATTGAGTTGTCAAAGCAAGCCAACTCCTTCACCAAGGAAAGTGGCTCACCAAGGACCAAGTTCAACAGAAGTTTCCTCATCTCATGGAGGAACTCAATGCAATGGGGACCATTGCTTCCTAAGGGGGGAGGAATGATCCAGGTGGATATTGGTGGCCACCTGGAAAGTTTACTTGGACCCCCACCATTGTTTGTTTCAGCTTTTCAGTTTCCTTAATTGTAGCAGAGTTTACTACTTTTAGCAGTTTTTTGGATCCTGAACTTCCGAAGTCGTTTTGAGGCCATAAACGATGTTTTTTTGGAAAACTAGGAGCAACATGGGTCCATGGACCGATGTTGGTCATCCCAAAGTTGTAGTTCTCGGATAGATATTTCTAACGAGATATTATGTGCATCAAATTCAAATCGTATGCCAAAGTTACAACCTTCGGAAGTTGATGTACCAATTTACCCAAACGAGGCCCATAGTTTGGTGTTTCATCCTCTACGATTAAGCTTTTGGATGTTTAGGGTTTTCCATTGTTTCTCAACAATAAATAGGCCTTTGAGCCTCATTGTAAGATAGTTCAGAGGCATATAGCCGCCACATCTCTTCTCAGATATAAACTACCATCGCCCTAGCTAGTTTATTTCAATTGTTGTTTGTAAGCATATTTCAGTAGTTTACATTAATGAAATGAAGTATTATTCCACTGAATCTTTGTGTTTATGTCTATCTCTGTAATTTTTGTGTTCCTGTTTAAATCTAGATCACTCTAATCAATTCCCTCACCCAAGCGATTAGGAAGAGCCAATTCCGGCTCGAGGTCAACAGGTACATGGAGAAGTTAATGCGAGAGGCCACCAGTGACAACTTGCAGCTAAGCGTAGAAAACATGAAGAATTGCATTGGTGGTCCCATCGTAACTAGGATAAATTTCTGCATGCTTCAAGATGAGTTGGACAAAGGTTCAAGGAGGCAGGAGTCTTTTTCCAGAAAGACATCACCAAATAGTATGGGGACACCATAGCGCAATACCAAGCTTGGTATCATTTTTTCACTGAAGATCACAAGAGGATGTTACTGAGTTGGTCTCTCCCCAAGATTCTGAGTCATAGTGTTTGTCTTGTTAGGCTGACTCGAGCTTATTTTGTCCCACATGGTTATATGTGGAAAATATATATTATTTGTAAATATATTGTAAGTGAACTTCCAAGTTTCATTAGTGGAATGCGAACAGTCACTATGTAATGTAAAGAGTTATTTGTAAAGAAGATGAAGAGTGATGAGAGTAGTCAAAAGTCAAAGGGGAATGTCAAGGGTCACCCCACCCTTTGTTATAAATAGAACCTCATAACTCATAGAACAGGTTTTTTGGGAGCCAAGATTTTGGTTAGGGTCAAGCTTAGAGAAGGTTTTGGAGTATCGTGATGATCCTTGACCCCTCCACAATTTAGAGTGAGTAAACTTCTTTAGAGGAGAAGCTGGTGTTGACTGTAACGTTCCACTATTGGGGCTAGTGGTTGTCAATGATGTATGTATGGATATAGCTTTCACTTAATAATAATATAACTGAGCCAACATGCTTTCATGCATATGTTGTTATTGTAGTTGGAGTATTTTGGTTACTTTAGCAATGTATGTTGTTTAACTTATGCATTTCCTTCTGAACTATTTCATTTGAAATTGTATGAATCTGGTTGAAGGTGTGTTGTTGGATTAACCCATCACTTTGGTTTGTGGACTATTTCGCTTCCATCTTGTGATGTCATTTCACTTGTGTATTCCTTTCAGGCTGTGTACTATTACTGGCTTCTAAGGGACACACTTCATTTTCCCCTCTCTGTGTAAGAACCCCCATGCATCTCACTTGAATTGTTGCAAGTTCACACACTTTCTTTCGACCAAAGTCATCAGAATTACCTTTGCGTGCTACCATTTTCAAGGAACTACATTGGGACTTCTTACCAGTGAGATCCCCTTGAATGTTAGTGGGTCCAACACCTTCAAAATTTTTGGCACTAGAAGGAGGGCTAGATGACAAGATGAACCCTCAAAGTATGTTTTGAATCTGTGCACATCATTCATCACTTACATCACAATCTCAACTCCGACATGTTTTTCTCATGCTCATGACTTCGAAGTGTCAGAGGATGTCATTGATGACTTGTCACCAATTAAATATGATGGTGAAGGTAGAATAACCTTGTTAATACAAAGTGTTTCCTTTTTAGGCTTCTGTGATAGGAATTAATTCCCCTCGTAAGACATTTCTTGTGGGCTGTTCGCTTACATGTTAGAAAGGTGCATTAAGCAATGGTGTCTCACATTGCCCGTGAACTCTATTCAATATTTCAATCAAATGACCATAGAGTTGGGTCATGCTTTATTTAATTACAACTATAAATAACATAATCACAAAATTATGGAATTATGTAAAGCACCTGATTAATCTGTTGTGCCATTTTAGCAACGCTTCCGTAATATTTATTTTCAATTCCTGGAAGATGAAGTTGACTGGAAGATTCTAAGAGAAATATTTCAATATCTTTTTCACACCTCTAACAATCCACATGAATTAGAATATTTTGAACCCCTCCCATCATAGCTCAGCGTTAGATCTTCCAAATCTAAGAGGGAAAAAGTCGCTATCATTAGTGACTCTCCGTCTTCTTCTCATCAAACAACTCTAGCTCCACAGGACGAGGTTGGAGAAGTTGTGAAACAAACAGTTGAACTGTCACCTCCTCCCACCGCACCTAATCTGGATCTCGTTTTCTCAACCTCCATCCTATGGTTTCTTTGATCGTCCGGATTTTGATGTGTTGTGTTCATCCATTCCACATTCCACCCGTGATTCTCACAAGGATCAAGTTGTCAATGGACTTGGTGTTGAGAAGCCAACCTGTGCTATCATTTCTTATGAGTATGTGTGGGAATCTAAAGAAGAATTTGCGGTGAAGGATGACCTCTCTTTGTCTACACCTTATCCACTATATCCTAACATCTTATTTGATTTTCCCACTTCTGATTTTTATTGTGAAATTCTTCGTCGAATGTTTTCACTTACGATGATTCACAGGACATGCAGGATGTCTGTCTCTCATTTGATTGCAGAGAGGAAACATATTTATTTATGAATTCACTTGATCTCTCATATTTCATTTCTAGAAATTTAGAGGGTGAAAATTTATATTTCTCATCAACCCTCTATATGATTCGTTGATCATGAGGATGCCAATGTACATCTTGAATTTTCTGATCGTGGTTGTTGTGATATTTTTACTCGTTAATTTGATCACAATTCTGATTCACTTGATGTTTATATTTCTAAGCCATCGGTATTCAATAATCCATCTTCTAATGAACTAGAAACCCCTCAAGTTGTCGAGGAACTTTAGCCCAAGCTAATGGTTATGTCAGGATCTCGTAGTCTTGAGGTTAGTTCCACTTTTGAACAGAAATCCATTGAGTCGCCCCAGGCTCCTCGTCACTCTCTCATGCACATTGAAAATCAATCTAGTTTACATAATTCACATCCTTCACTAGAATCACATGATCCTATCTCTCATGCATGGGATGAGTCATACGTACTAAGCCATGTTTCAAAACATAACTTTTCTTCTTTCTTTATGTTTTCTCATTTGTGAAGGTCGAATGTGTGTACATGCTTGTCGTCTACACGTAGTGTGATACAACACCATGATACATCTATATAATTCCTTTCACATGCCTTTAATATTTTCTTCATTGTGGATGCATTCAAGCTTCAAACATCTTGGTTTTAATTTCTTTATCTTTCTTGTTTGTTGGTTTGCTTAAATATCCTTTTTGTAAACCACGCCATCACTTACATGGGCCAACCAATGTGTCATTGGTTGCATTGGAAATATCACTTCACATGAGTAGGCCCATGCATTATTTAGCTTAGAAGTAGGAGTAGTGTTTGATTTCCTATTTGCTTTTTCTTTCTTGTTTTGGTTTTGCTTCGTGTTACTTCTTTCCTTTGCTTATCTATTTTTTAATGCACCCATAGGCTTAGCTTCCCATGAAACCATGTTTTGCTTCTTGAGACAAGCAGGGTGAAATACATGAGGACTTGTACAAATATCAATGTTTGGTAGTTTTATTATTTGCTCTCCTTATGAATATCTTGTGTTTCTTTTAGTCATTGATACCCTGATGGAAAATATGTTCCTTTCAGAATGAGTCTTGGTGAAATAAAAACGCTTGCAATTTTAACTAGTACCACCTACTCTAATCAGTTTTCTATTTTCAGTTAACTGTTGTTAACTTAGTCAAATAGCGTAAGGTGAGGAGGGAAACCTTAACAAGTATCTCAAAGGTATATATAAACATCCTTCTCTAAAGGGACAACCTCTTCTGCTCTCAGAATTCTATTGTTACATGCTCAAAACTCTCGTATCTCTCTTTAACAGTGGGTAGCTTTTATAGCCTCGTAACATTACTCATACCTTTCAATATTTTTTTTTTTTCTGGGTAAAAGTAACTTCTATATTAAGCAAGAAAAATATTTACATAATTTACAGCAACCAAGGGGGACGAGGCCACCCTCTAACAGAGACAACTGGGATAGACTAGCAGACCTCTGAGACAACATTACAATGATTGTCCAAATGAGCCCCTTGGACAACATTACAGTTCTGGATGGCCAAAAAAACAGACTCTATTACCTTGCTGACTCGAACTTTCAACAAGCTGCCACTATAGGGCTGAGAACAGGAACTGAGCAAGATTGAGGATTTGACCAACAAAGACATGAGCAAAAATACAAAAATGCAAAAACCTGGAGAAACGCCTTCGAACATATTCAGGTAGGGTGACTTGGCGAAGTTGGCGGTTGCCTTTGCATCGGGCTGGGCGGATCAAGCCATATGACAGACTCCTCACCCACCTGAAGATGCCCCTCCGAACCCGGATGAGCTGAATCCTATTCCGCATTCCTATTATGGACACAGTTTATTAATGGCTGAATTTCTTGCACTGATTCGTCACAAATTGAGTTCGCCTGGTTTTGAGCCTGCTGAGGCTGGTCAACTTGTTCTATGGGTGCCCGCGGACGGGGCATCCTATGCACTCTTCCTTGCATATCCCCCAGAAGAATTTCGCTGCTCTGGAGACTGTCGGAAGCAGGGGAGGACCATGAGGGGTTAATTGGAGGCGCTTCTGAAAGATACACAGAGAAATTGACCATAACATCCGACTGAAGGATCCCTCTGGGAATGCGGAGGCGGAAAGACTGTTAGGAATCTGGCAATAGCAAAAATTCCTCCTCAGAGCTGGATGGTGAGGGGGAAATGGCTGCCATAGGTGCTATTGGGTGCGGTTCCTCCCCTTCAATCCCATAACGAACCCCTGAACGACCACCGCGGCGAGGCACGCCCCTTCGACGCATAACTGTTTCCAACCTGAGCGCCTTGAGACTCTGCTCAGTTTCCTTGAGACAATATTGCAGAGCAATATTTTGCCCGCCTCCCACTTCAAACAACATTCCCTGATCATTGCAGGTCTGAGTGGTGTTGGTATATAACCAGGACTTCGACCTCACCAAATGCTGCGTACCAGACTCCATTACACCAGATCTCCTCGAGACCGGAGCAGGCTTGCTCGACTTAAATGCAACCTCGACCGTGCTCTGCCATTCCTTAATGTCGTTTTCCTGAAGCATTGAATAGTTTTTTATCGCCATCGCTGTCTCGTACCTGCTCGCTGCCTCGGCCTTGAGACAGGTATAGAGGCGCGGGAAAGCCTTAATGGCCACCTGCCATTCATGCATGATGGACACCCGCATCCAGGGGAAGGATGTCTTTGTGCACCAAAGAGATGCAGTCCTGCTTGAGTTTATCATCTTCAACCATATCTAGAGAGCCTGAGAAGTAATGTGTCGACTGTGACACTCCTTGATTTGCTAGCCGATCTGCTACCTGGTTAGCTGTTCTTCTTACATGATGGAAGGATAAATTGTGGGGAGCGTGGAGCTTTTCTTCCAGGGATTCCAAACGGCTTAACAATCTCCAGCTCTTCGCTATTTTGACTGCCTTAGCTCCAGCCTGCATTCTTTTAGCTGCCTCTATAAGAATGAGAGAGTCGCCTTCTACCTCCAGAGGGGAGAGGTGATGTTGTTCAGCTAAACAGATTCCTTTCCAAAGACCCTCTAGCTCCGCTGCATTGTTAGTATCTTTCCCTATTGAGCCATAGAATACTAGCATTTCTTCGCCATTATGTCTACGGATAACTCCTCCGAAGCCTGCTGGGCCAGGATTGCCTTTGGCAGCACCATCGAAGTTCAGCTTGTATGAATTGAGTGCAGGCGGGGACCAAGAGGATGGTGAAGCGGATCTGGTGGAAGGTGTAGTGGTCGTTTTGACTAGGGATTTAAGTTCAAGATTCCATTCCTTCATGATGCGGCGTTCCTGATGATTTTCCGGCATATCATTATCATTCCAAACTCTGATGGCCAGAGTTTCCTGTATGTTCTTTTTGAGCGTGAGCCAAAGATCATCTATGGATCTAAATGTGCTATTGAAGGTTCTGTGGTTGCGTTCTTTCCACAGGGTCCAGTACAGAAATCCTGGTATAATGCGCCACAAGTAGTTGAGGATCTTGCACTTGTATGGGTATTTTTCCCAGGTCCTTATGGTTTCTGTTATGTCCTCCAGCCTGGGGTGAGCTCTCATATTGCATTTTTCGACTTTCTCCCCGATTTGTTTTGCTGATGGGAATTCTTCCATTAAATGATTAATGGTTTCACAATTTATGTTGCAATTTGGGCATCTGGATGGCCCTACAATTCCCCTTTTGATCAGATTGTCCCAGGTAAGAATGCGTTTTCTGCTAAGAAGCCATAAAAAGGTTGAGATTTTGGGCCAATGCCCAGCTTGCCATACTTGCTCCCATAGTTGATCTTTAACCGCCCTGAGGTTGGAATAGCGCAGGTGATGAGCTTCCTTGGTGGTGAAAGTACCTTTGGTTGTGTAGCCCCATCTGAGTTTGTCTTGCTGATTCGAGAGGCGAATCTTCCTATTGTTGAGTTCCTGATCAATGTCTGTATACACTTCTCCCTGCCAATCTATTTGCCAGAGACGCGCCGGTTTCCATGTTTGGAAGTCGTGATTTGGAGATGGCTGCCAGAACTGGTGTACCAAAGGGATGCTTTCTTGGTTCATTTGAGCCTGCCAGAGAGGTTTGTGGAACAGATTGGCTAATTTGGGAAGTTGTTGCCATGAATCTTCCCAGAATCTAGCTGCCTTGCCCGAGTTAATTTCCCAGAAGCTATGATCCTGGATGAAGCTACTTTGGGTTTTTGCGTTGTTCCAAATGAGTGATCCCTGCGCAGTTGGATTGATTCTGATGAGGTCATTCCATTGACTGCCGCTGGCATATTTAGCTTGCCATAGTTGGGCCCAGGGGGTGTTTGGCTTGGAGACCCAATTCCACCAGATTTTAGCTCCCATAGTGTTGTTGCTTTGGAGCGGATCCCGAAGACCTAGCCCTCCTTCTGATTTGGTTTTGCATACCTCTGTCCATTTGACAAGTGCCCATTTCCTGTTCAAGCTTGTGGATCGCCAGAGAAAGTTCCTCTGAAGATTGCAAATTTCTTTTAGAATCCCTTTTGGAGCTGCTAAGATAGAGAATAAATAAAGCGGCATAGCTTGTAAAACTGATTTGATAAGAACGAGTCTGCCTGCCAGATTTAAAGCCCTGAAAGTCCAGGATGAAAGCTTTGATTCTAATTTGTCCAGCAACGATCTCCAAGATACCTGCTTGATTGCTGAGTCGGTAAGGGGGGCGCCCAGGTATTTTGAAGGCAGGTGGGAGATTGTAAATCCCAGAATCCGGGCTATAATCCTTTGCAAGAAGGGGGGAGTGTTAAAGAAAAAAAGTTGTGATTTTGCAGCGTTAATGGATGTGCCCGAGGCTTCAAAGAAGAGGGATAGAAGGGTTTTGTAAGCAGAGGCTTCTTTTGCAGAAGGATGCCCAAAGAGCATTGTATCATCAACAAATTGCTGATGCGTTTGAGGAGTGCGACCATGAAGGGAAATTCCTTTAAGGGCATGAGAGGATACAACCGATTTGAGGAGCCTGCTTAGGCCTTCAGCCATTAAAACAAAGGGAAAAGGTGATAGAGGGTCCCCCTGCCGGATGCCACGAGAGGGGAGAAAAGGAGGTGAGGGGGATCCGTTCAGAATGACAGAGAAACTGGGAGAAGTGATGAGGTTCATGATCCATCTGGTCTAGGTTGCACTAAAGCCAAAAGCTAAGAGCATTTTGTGTATGTATTTCCAGCTAAGCTTGTCGAAGGCTTTAGAAAGATCTAATTTGAGAAGCATACCTGGTTTCTTGAGAAGCTTTAAAGAGTGTATGACTTTGTTTGATAGAATAATTCCATCCATGATCTGCCGACCTTCAACGTACCCTGTCTATTCTGGGGAGATAAGCAAGGGTAGGAGCGGTTTGAGTCGGTTTGCAATAGCCTTTGAAATGAGTTTGTAAATTACATTACAAAGTGCTATTGGCCGATACTTCTTAGGTTTTTTTGAGGCCGCCTCTTTGGGTACCAAGGCAATGAAGGTTGAGTTGAGGGTCGGGAGTACCCAATGCATGCTGCGGGATTCTTCCACCAGATCCCAGACTTCAATTTTTATGAGATCCCAAAATTCATGGAAGAAGTTGGCCGTGAATCCGTCAGGCCCTGGCGCCTTTCCGTCTTTAAGCTGAGCTATGGCATCTTCTACTTCCTTTAGTGTGACTTGCTGGAGCAGTTGAGTATTGTGATCCTCATTGATGATTTTAGGAATGTGTTGTGTGATAGCTCGGATTGCCTCGTCTCTGTTACTGTTAGGCTCCTTTAGAATGTCCTTGAAATATCCAGTGAATTATTTCTCCATGTCTTCATGAGCCTCCACTCTTTCACCCTGCTGATTGTTAACAAAGGTGATTTTGTTGTGCATGCGCCGTTGGATGGTAGTTTTGTGGAAAAATTTAGTATTTCGCTCACCCTCTTTGAGCCAGCTTATTCGCGACTTTTGCCGCCATAAAATTTCTTCTTGTTTTTGACGCTCCTCTATTTGACTCCAGAGGATTTTCTCCTGTTGAATTTGTTCTTCTGTGCGTCCTTCCAGAATGAATCTTTGTTGTAATTCTTTCATCTGCTGTTCTAGTTTGTGTCTGCTCTTCTGTATGTTGCCAAAATGATCTCGGTTCCATATTTTAAGAATTTGCTTCAGATGTTTCAGCTTTTGTTGGAACTGATACATTTTAGCTCCTGCCGGCGGGATGAAGGATGTCCAGGCTTGATTGACCACTGCCTTAAAATTAATATCTGTGAGCCAGAAGGCTTCAAATCTAAATGGTCGATTGCTGCAATTGCCAGGTCTGGACCATTGGAGAAGAATGGGCCAATGATCTGAGCCTCCTTGTGGAATGATCTCGGCACTGAAATCTCCTCCTAGGTGGATTGCGTTGTCTGAAACTAAAAATCTGTCTAGTCGTGAGGCAATTTGGTGAACCCCTTTTCTCTTGTTCGACCAGGTGAAGATGCCATTTGAGGTGGAGATGTCCATGAGTCGATTGTCTTGAATGAATTGTTTGAAGCCGCTGCTATCGCTATCTACCCTGGTTCCACCCCCTTGTTTCTCTTCCATGGATTTTATGATGTTGAAATCGCCTCCTCCGATCCATAAAGGAAAGTGTCTGTTTGCATTGAGGAGGGAAATCGTGTCCAAGAGATCTAATTTTTGCTGTATTGTCTGCGGGAAGTAAACATTGGTAAGATTCCCATGGATGTTGGTACCGATGAGGTGGAATGTAGCTTGAATGAGATGCAGAGTGGCATGAAAATTATCAAGTGACACAATCTGTGGATTCCATAGAATGGCTAGACCGCCGGAGGCCCCTGAGGCGTCTACTGCGATTGAACTGCTACCTGCCCAGACTTTGTTACTGAGACTGTCTATTGTTGAGCTGCTACATTTTGTTTCTTGAAGAAAGACTATTGCTGGTTTTTCTTGCATTATCAGGTTTTTAATCACTCTGTGTTTAGAGGGACTGTTGAGTCCTCTTACATTCCAAGAGATGAGCTTCATGTAGACGGAGATTTGGGCTTGTAGAACTTGGTCAACTTGGGGAATTGCCCCGAATCCATGAGTATTTCACCTACTGCTATTGTACGCTATAGATCTGTTTTTTTGCCCCTTTTCTTTTGTTCTTTGAGGATTTTCCTTCCATCCCAATGACTGCCTCCTTGGATGCCCAAACTTTTATGGTGCTGTACCCTTGTGAGGACTCCTTCAATTTTGTCTAATTGCCAGGGAGGGATTGAGTTGTACTCTTTTTTCTTACATGCTGCCTCCAATTTTGATATGTCAAGCTTGGATATGTCGAATTCCTCTAGATCTACATCTTCTCGATCTTCCTCCATGTCATTTGAGGCAATGAGGGCTTCCTCCACGGATTTTCATGAAGACTCAGGGCCAGGGCTGCATCTAGATCCATATCCGAAGCTTGTGGAATCTCGTTCAGCATGGTTTTCCCCTTGGAAATGATTAGAGACCCGGGCTCTGGAATAGAGATGGGGTTTTCAGTATAGGGAGGATCTGCAGATTTAGATGAGGCCGGTTCAGAGCGGTTGAGGGACGACTGGGTGGGGTGCAGCAGTTCTGGGATATCAGCTTTGGGGCTGATTTGAATGTCTTGTGAAGCTAGAACGGAGAAGCGATTCTGGGGGGGCGCTTTGAAAGCTTGAGCTGGATTAGCTTGGTTTTTTTTTGCATGTCGGCGACGGATGGGGATTTTTGTGAAACCATCAGGGTCCAAGTTGATATCACTGGAGGGGATTTTGGGCTGCACATTTAAGGGACAATCACGGAAGAGGTGACCATGCTCATGGCATTTTCGACAACGAAAAGGGATGTGCTCATAATCTAGAGTCTGTTTCCATTCGTAATCATCGTGAAAAAGACTTACCGTGTCTGCTAAGGTCTTGGTGAGGTGCATCTTGACGCAGATCCTGGCGTAAGAGGTGTATTTGCGCGTCTTGGTTTCGGTAGCCACTTTGATGAAGGTTCCCAACTTGTTGCCTATGTCTGCCAGCATTTCTTCTCGCCAGTACTCCACAGGAAGGGAATACATTCTGATCCATACAGGGGCCCAACTAAAGTCTTCTTTGTCTGGATTGAATCGGGGCTTCCATTCCGTTAGATATAGACCTGAAGAGTTGAAGAAGTACGGGCCTCCTTCGAATATCCTTGTTTTGTCTTCTAAACAGTTAAAAATTGCTGTAAAGAAGCCCTTTGGGCCAAGCTGTAACGTGACTTGTCCTTTGGGCTTCCATTTAGAGGCTATCCAACCTTGTAAGGCTTTTTCTGTGGGCCAAAATCCCAAGAACTTTCCAATGAGTGCGTAATCTTGCATAAATTGGATTTCCCCATTGATGCGGTGGCTTGGCAGTTCGACCTTGATCGGATCTGCTGCCTTTGGGATACAGGTTGCTGAGGTCACTTTAGTCTGAAAGGAGCCAGTCATGTTGTGCCGACAATTGCTTGCTTCATCCTCCACATTTCGATCTGAGGACGGCTGTCCTTCTGGCTTCTTTTGCTTGTCTTGTTCCTTTTCTAGGCCTTCGATTGCAGAGTGCCGAATCTCTGCCTTTTGTTGCTTGTCAGTAGAGGGTGTCCCCATTGGAGGGGAGGCAGAGCTCTCCCCTCCTACAGCAGATGCCATAGGACTGTCAGTAGCAGAGCCTGCTGCAGCTAGCACAGGTTCTATCGGCGGCGGCGGCGGCTAGGTTTTTGTTTTTGCTCAATCGCTTCAGCATCAGAGCTCGGTCGTCCCTGACAATATCATTCTCTTAGGATAGGTTGTGACCACCTTTCAATATTAAAAATATAGAATCAATGATTTCTAGAGATTATGGCAGCTATTTGGCTACAAATATACAATAATCATTGATACATAAATAGAATACAAAGATAGTAAATATATTGGTCCAACGAGCTCTCCTGGGTGGAATCATCATTATAGCCAACATCCTAAGGTATTGTTTTCATCTCATCAATAACCATAAGCTGAAGTGTAGTATGTTGATCATCATCCTTTCAAATCTTCAAACAAACGTGGGTTAGAAAATCGCATAAGAAACACTCCCCTAGGACTATGCTTCATTGATTAATAATTGACAAAGACATGAAAAATAGATATACCTTCACTGCTCGAGACACAAATAAACCTTGCAAGGACATGGAATAGGTGAAGGAAAGGGGTAAAAACACAGGTAAAAAGTAGGAAAATGTACCAACCAACATCTCCCCCCAACTAGCTTTTCTACATGTCCTCATGCAGCTTTGTTTTTGTGCAGGTTTGGGTTGGAACAATTGTGGTTGGCATGAAGTTGTGAAAAGTCATATTTTGAGGCCGTTTTTATCCCAGGAAGTCGAAACCATCGGTACAAATGATGTCCTTCCATCAGTCTTCTGCTATCACATAGGCTGGTGTGTACTACTCAGAAGGTATCCAAATATTGGAAAACTGAAATATCAAACCTATCCACTGGGTCCCACAGTGTCAGATGCATGCTCTATATCCAGAATTTGCTCCAAACCCCGACTGCTATTAGGGGCCCCAAAAGGTTCACATAGCCTCACTGTTGATGATGACAACATCCATCATCTCTGACAGGCATCCGAAGCTTCGTCCTGACATGTAAAATTTTTCTCTATGCACATGTCAACACACCATTTCCGTGTTGTCAACATCTGATCCTTTCATCCTTCTAGCTGCAGAAATGTGTGATGTCTGTTATAAATATCCACTGACTGACAATGTTCCGTTCTGATCACCAATGGCCGATTTGCTTGATTCTCTTTGAACATGTCGAAGGCTTTCTTCCATTTGACCTAATTAATCAGTAAGGAAGTAAATTCTCTCATCTCAATGTCTCCCACATATGGCACTGGATTGAATAGCTAATCACTCTCTAGGAGGTAATTGTGCATATAAAGTTCACATATCAAGTGTCGATTCAGTAGATTGTGAGCCTTCAAGATCCGCAGGAACTGCATAGGTTCTTCAATATTGTGGCTAATTTCCTAATGGGTACATTCTAAACATAGAAACAAATATTTCTCATGAAGAAACAAAGTATATCTATTAGCAGGAGATCGACACACCATTACCTACTATGCTAGGCTGAACATATCATCCTTGCCAACCTTCAATAACTGCACTTGCCCTTGTAATTCTTCAATCTTTTCTACTATTTTTCTTGTTTCTGCTTAGCTTTATCTATCTGGGTGACATGATAAACCACCCCTCTTACTTGTTTTTCCTGAATTCCTTTCACTTCTTCCCAGTGATCCTCCAAAGAGATAGATCCCCATTGAAGACGAGACATAATGGTTTTCCATTTCTAAACCTCTTCGGTCAGCACAAACTTCCAAGACACAATCAAATGTAGAAATAACTTAGTCTGTGCAGCGAATGAGGTCATTGGACTTTCTTCATTTTGTACTGCTGCAAAGTTGTTTCAGCTCCAGGAGTCATGGAAGCTTTACCAATGTTCCTCTTTTTCTTTCTTGCCCATCTCCGCAAGCATAATACTTGCCTCTTCAACTTAAAAATTTCCATTTGTAATTGCATGTGTTTCTCTAAAGAGAAAATCCTACCTAGCCTCCATGGGGGTTGTTCCTTTTTCACATTATTCAACGAATTCTTTTTTAATAATGACCTCCTTCATTGGTCCCATGGCCAATGTTGGGTTTAGTGGATTAACGTCAATGAACTCATCGGCCGGTTCATGTTTTACCCTTATCTCTTACATTTATTCAACAACTCGATGGGTGACTCCAGTGCCTTCTTCTGTAGGTCCTAATACCTCCACATTTCCTCCAAATGGATTTGAAGTCACTACCAGTCCCTGAGGGGTAGTATCCTCAATGTTTTCTTCATGTGTTCATTCTGTTGCCCTATTTTCTCCTCCCATTTGTTCAGGAATTGATTCTGGCTCTTCGGGTTTGGTACTACAATGATGTCTCTTTCCAACTTATCAGGAGATGACAGCGAAATAGTGTCAACAATAACTTCTTCAATTTTCTAACTGGTTGACATTGGTTTCTTGTGTAATAGTCTCAACAACGAGTTCTTCAATTTTATCCCCAGTCGACACTAGTTCTTGTGTAATAGTTTCGACAATACTTTCCTTTAAATTTTCACCAGTCGATATTGGTTCTTGTGTAGCAGTGTCATGGGTAGCTTCTTCTTCCGTTGGCTTAGTGGTTGACACTGGTTCTTGTGTATTAGTGTCAAGGATAGCTCCTTCTCCCATTAGCTTAGTAGTTGCCACTAGTTCTTGTGTTATAGTGTTAATAGTGGTGCTTTCTCTTGTAACTACCCATACAAACCTTAATACTGAAGGAGTGATTCTTTCTCTTACTGTGCGGGTAGGGGAGCGGAGAAGGAATTTCCTTGCCCCTTTCGGAAGGGAAGTGGGGAGCGGAGAACAAGGGGTATCCTCCTCAATTTTCATTCTTCCAATGCTTGCTGCCTCAATTTCTCTAACTCCATCTCCATTTCGTATATCAGTTAACTATTCCGTCCTTTCTTTCTCCCTTGATTCCTCTACTTCTTTAGTCGTTTGTTCTCCTAACTCTCTCAATTGTTCGGCAGTTGAAGCTAGTTCTTGTGTGATACCATCAACTATGGCTCCTTCCTCTGTAAGTGATTATTCCTCTGCTTCTTCCATTTCCTGTTCCCCTGATTCCTCCAGTTGTCTGGGAGTTGATGCTAGTTATTGAGTAACAACATTGATTGCGGCTCCTTCTCTGCCAACAATTTCTCCTCAACCCTTGCTGGCATCATAGCTGCAAGCTCTTCCTTTGCTATTTCAATGAATTGTGGATAAGTCATGGGGGTCTGTGATAGGGCATGCACCACCAGGAGCTTGATAATCCCATGGTTTTTGAGGACTTCCAATGCTTGGCGTGACCGACACACAAACTGTGCCATTAATTGAAGATTGTTCCAAATGAAAAATGGAATATCTAAAGAATGCAATTGATGAAATCGAAGACATGCAAGAAGCTTAAAATGATATTTAAACAAAGTGTAAGGTCAAACTTCATAAGCGATGTATTGCATGACGAAGTATGCAACCTCAGCCCATGGATGTGGCAAATATTTTTATCATATCCTCTCCTCGTCTGAACCATGGGTTCTCCTTCTTGCGAGAACAATTCTGGATCTTCTGGCAAGGGCGTTCTCTGGGAAAACCATTTCTTCTCTCCTCGTGGTAATCTGCTAATAGTCGAGATAATATCTTTTTTTACAAGAATGTCCAACCCATAGACTCTGGAATAATTCCCTTCCAAATTCAATGAAAACTCGATTGTAATGCCTTCATCAAACCCTTGGAACCTCTAAAAGTAGGTGTGCTATCTGACATCCTAAAAACCTGCCATACATTTGGTTGATGTCATACCTACACTATATCTTCCAGCTCATGCCTAATAGCTTGACAACCCATTCTGCCAGTTGCTCTGTAGCAGCACTCAGAGTAGCAAAAATACCGTTGAGGGGGTGTCAGTCGGTAAAGTTGTGGTGACAAGGATTGTGGTAACAAGGAATACAGTGACAGGGAAATCTGGACAAAGTTTATGGGAAACCCAATTGTAAGTTCGTGATGATTATAGTAATTAATCCAACACATTGGAAAAGGTCAAAAATTGATGTTGTCATACATGATTTAAGTTCCACTGTACGTGGATAAGTGTGTAGGGTATGGTGGGGATCATAAGTAGTACCACCTACTCTAATCAGTTTTCTATTTTCAGTTAACCCTTGTTAACTTAGTCAAATAGAGTAAGGTGAGGAGGGAAACCTTAACAAGTATCTCAAAGGTATATATAACCATCCTTCTCTGAAGGGACAACCTCTTCCGCTCTCAATAAGTAGGGATCGCTCTTCTGCCTCATGAAATAAATAAGTGCATATGCATAGTTCTTTGATAAAGGAAAAGTCAAAAAATAAAATAAAGGTGAAAGAAGATAAAGAATTCCTGTGCAGGGAGGTGATGCAGGTAACTCCACTGTGGTACTGTCCAAGTTCATTGGTAGTGGAGAAATACTTTTTTTCCTAAAGTGACTCCACTACGGTACTATGCAGGCTTGCTAGTAGTGGAACAACACCAAAAATGAAACTAAAACTCTAACAGCCTTTATTATTTGTGCATCGATATACCCCTCATCCCCATATGAAAAAACGTGGTTGACTTGGCTTGGTATGTATTTTATCGATAAAAGAGAATGGTATGGACTACATATTTAACTCAAGCTAGTGAAGAAACAATGACGATCAAAGAATCAAACAATACTTCTAGAGGGGTTAGACTCACTTTACATGAGACAAGGTCCATACAAAGAGGTGGAGTTCTACCAGTGTGTCACCAATGTTGTAGCAGTTGTTGGTGTTCAGATATGAATTATGGAATTCATCTTTTTCCCATATTAATTGTCAACCCAGGGTTCGTTTGGTTATTTCAAGGCTACCATGCAAGGTCTATGCAGGCCATAGTTTTCCTACCCAACATTGAGCATTCAATCAAAAACATAACAATGTGTAACAACAAGTGATAACAATAACAACAATAAAAGTAATAAAAAGTTAGGATTCACAACAACACAACTTAATTAATCATTACAGTGATAAAGAAGTAAACATAACATAAGATAAATCTAAACACACCACTAATGCAACAACACCTGGTTAAGAGAGTGGGCCCAACTCCCTGATCAGAAGTCTATTGTTACATGCTCAGAACTCTTGTATCTCTCTTTAGCAGTGGGTAGCTTTTCCAGCCCCGTAACATTACTCATACATTTCAATGTTACAAATATAGAATCAATGATTTCCAGAGATTATTGCAGCTATTTGGCTACAAATATACAATAAATATTAATACATAAACAAAATACAAAGATAGTAAATATATTGGTCCAACGAACTCTCCTGGGTGGAATCATCGTTATAGCCAGCATCCTGAGATATTTTTTTCATCTCATCAATAACCATAAGATGAATTGGAGTATGTTGATCATCATCCTTTCAAATATTCAAACAAACATGGGTTAGAAAATCGGATAAGAAACACTCCCCTAGGACTATGCTTCATTGCTTAATAATTCACAAAGACATGAAAAATGGATATACCTTCACTGCTCGAGATATAAATAAAACTTGCAAGGACATGAAATAGGTGAAGGAAAGGGGTAAAAACACAGGTAAAAAGTAGGAAAATGTAGCAACCAACATCTCCCCTTAACTAGCTTTTCTACATGTCCTCATGCAGCTCGGTTTTTGTGCAGGTTTGGGTTGGAACCATTGTGGTTGGCATGAAGTTGTGCAAAGTCATATTTTGAGGCCATTTCTATCCCAGGAAGTTGAAACCATCGTCAAAAATGATGTCCTTCCATCAATCTTCTACTTGGTGTGTACTGCTCAGAAGGTATCCAAATATTGGAAAACTGAAATATCAAACCTATCCACTGGGTCCCACAGTGTCAGATGCATGCTCTATATCCAGAATTCGCTCCAAATCCTATGTTCGAAATAATACTGAGAGGGGGGGTGAATCAATATTATCAAGTCAAATATTCCCTTTTTGCAAATCCAGATAATATACACTACTTCAGTTAATTAAACCCGCGTATATACGCAACTATGTAGAAGGAAACCCGCATATACAATGCAAACTTATAATTTACTTTATCTCACAGATGTTGATTGTTAATCTGTGTATCAGAATCAAATAACTAGTACACAGTAAAACAGAGCAAAATACAGTCACACATAAGAACACAAGATATAAGGTGGAAACCCAATGTGGGTGAAAACCACCTGCTGCAATTCGTCTCTATCTTATTTTAATTAGAAACTACTTTTTACAATGTACTGGTGCAGTCCTTTACTAGTACGCAGGCTGCAACCTGCAGAGAGCTACAACCCTCTCTCGTTTTCCAGATTTTCTTGGAAGGGAGCTACAACCCCTTAGCACTTGCACTAGCCAAGATACTAGTATATAGGTGCTGGCCTACAGAAGCTACAACCTTCTCTTTCTTCCAGGGACCACGTTTCATAAATTTTCAGACTAGATCCATGAACATCAATCAATCATCAAGAATTTCTGCATCAAACAATCTCCTTTTCACCAATTAGATCTGAATCAAAATAGACACTTCCCTGACCATTGTACCCAGAACATAGTAACTGAACCCAGAACACTGCAACAATAAACAGAAGCAGCTAGATCACAACTCCAAAGATATACGCTACTTCAATAATCTGAAACCTATGTGCACACGCTTCTGTGTTTAGAGAAACCTGCGTATACATTGTTATATTCACTGAACCAGCGTGTATACGGGCCTTCGCTTCAATGAACCTGCGTATAGATCTATAAAGGATAATTCATTCTTTCAAATATTCAGACACTAATTAACCCATATTATCTGATTTATAGATGAAGCATGCGCCACATATAACAGATCAAAATCATACAAAGATACTATCATTCAAGCCAAAAGATTATGACCCATCAATAGAACTTATCCTTCTTTGCGCTAAGGTTCCTCCTTCATTCAGATCCATATCTGCACCATAACCACAATCACCAATATTTCATATCTAGCACTTATTAGATATTCAATTAATTCAGATAGATGCTTTGTCAACTAATCTCCTTCCTCTTTTATAGACTTATGCCTTTCAAAATACCATGGTACAAAACCATAATAAAACAATACCAAGGACCCAATACTTGGGATCAACACTTCTGACGAGAGACCATGGTCCAAAACCATAGGTTCAAATACCAAGGACTAACTACCATGGACCAAAAGTAAGTTCTCCAACATATACACGCTTTTCCTTGCATGAAAGTGCGTGTATACCCATATGCGCCTTTGTAACATCTAACCCGGATGTATACACGCCTTAGTCTAGGTGAACCTGCGTATATATCTTTTTCCTTCATTCTGAGTCTGTATTGATCCTTCATTCTGAGCCTGTACTGAGATCTGTCACCAAAGAGGGTTGCCATCAAGGACAACACCTGTGCCATAGCTCCAAACCTGTGCCATAATGCCAACAATCTCCCCCTTTGGACTTGATGGAAATGCCAAGATCCTCAAGATCATTCTCCCACTTTCTCATCAATGGCAAAAGGTTGTGCTCCCCTTGATTACATGTTGAAATCACTGCCCTGCTGTGCTGACCATGCTCCTCGTGACTGTAGGCAAGATCTGCAAAAAGATGTTCTTCAAGAAGGACCGTGACTTATACATCGTAAAAGACCTTCCTATCACCAAAAGACTCAATACATACATCCATCACCCAACCAAGTGGGGATACATCAGAAATTTACATATGACAATCTTGTACATTAAACCTTCATCCCAGGCATAGTGGGGAAACCAAAATAGGCCGTTACATGACCTTGACACCATAAAAGAGATACATGACATAGAGACAAAACATATAGAGCAAGACTTATGAAAGTCACCAATAACTGATAGCAGCAACATCTGTCAATCACCATTCAGATCAGCAACCAAGATTTCCTTATGTTCTCCCTCTACCTTTGTTCCACATGAAACCAACAACAGCTGTGTACTAGAACCAAAAGCTTCTAAGATAATGCCAACAATGCATCATTAGAAGCGTATCTACTCCCCCTGAACCTGTGTCAGATGGTCTCTGTCAGACCCATATCAGACTATTTTCAACCAGAGCCTGTCCCTACTGATATCCATCAAGCCTTCATATACGCGACTTTCTCCGCACAAATCGACGTATGTACGCAGATCCTCCTCAGGCAACTCGCGTACACCCATTTTTTTCTTAAACAGACAAGATTTAACAGCAAGATGTTGCATCAACTACTCCCAGCTTCTATCTGAGGTATTCAAAAGTTTCCCTGGGCAATGGTTTGGTGAGAATATCAGCAACTTGTTCCTTAGAAGGAACATACTCCAATTTTACCTTTTGTTCTGACACTTGTTCCTGGGGAAAGTGATACTTGATCGGTATGTGCTTGGTCTTTGAATGCATCACTGGGTTCTTTGAAATGTTGATTGCACTTGTATTATCACATAAGATGGAGATAGGTGGCATAAAAGTGATCTGAAAATCCTCCAAGGTTTGCATCATCCAAAGGAGTTGAGTACAGCAAGATGCAGCAGCCACATATTCCGCTTCAGCTGTAGATAAAGCAATCGAACTCTGTTTCTTGCTGAACCAAGATGCTAATCTGGAACCCATAAAGAATGCACCACAACTTGTGCTCTTTCTGCCGTCCACGCTTCTAGCCCAATCTGCATCTGTATAAGCATGAAGAGTGAGATCTGTATCTCTAGGATACCATAAGCCATAGTTTTGAGTTCCTTGAAGATACTTGAAAATTCTCTTCACTACCTGAAGATGAGTTTCCTTAGGATTTGCCTGAAATCTTCCAACTATTCCCACTGCATGCATGATGTCTGGTCGAGTGCCTGTCAAATAAATAAGACTTCCAATCATGGATCTATAGGTTGGTTGATGAACTGCTACTGATTCATCATTTGCACTGAGGCTGCATCCTATAACCATAGGGGTACATACTAGTTTTGCATCTTCCATGCCATATTTCTTCAAGATCTGCTTGAGATACTTGGTTTGAGACAAAAAGATACCGCCTTTATTTTGTTGGATTTGTAATCCAAGAAAATATGTCAGTTCTCCAAGTAAAGACATTCTGAATTCTTTCTGCATCACCAAGGCAAAGCTTTGACTCATAGCTTCTTCATTGTTGCCAAAGATAATATCATCTACATACATAACAAGTATTATCAATTTTTCATTTTCAATTTTTATATAAAGATTGCTATCTGTTGATCCTTTCGAAAATCCTTGTTGATGAAGATATTTTTCCAAACGGTAGTACCAAGCCCTTGGAGCCTGTTTAAGACCATAGAGAGCCTTTTTTAGTCTGCATACAAGATTTATATCATTCCCAAGAATGAAACCATCTGGTTGCTCAATGTACACTTCTTCTTCTAAGTCTCCATCCAGAAAGGTTGATTTCACGTCCATTTGAAATACTTTGAACTTCTGAAAGCTAGAGAGAGCAAGGAACATTCTGATGGCCTCAAGTCTAGCAACGGGAGAAAAAGTTTCTTCAAAGTCTATTCCTTCTTGTTGAGCATACCCTTTACAGACAAGTCTGGCCTTGTTTCTAATCACTTCCCCATTTTCATTCAACTTATTTTTGAAGATCCATTTTGTCCCTATGACATTCTTATCTTTTGGTCTAGGAACCAACTCCCAAGTGTTATTCTTTTTGATCTGCTCAAGTTATTCATCCATTGCCTTGACCCAATGTTCATCCTTGCATGCTTCTTTTACATTTTGTGGTTTAGTGGAGGAGAGCAAGGCCAAATAGCTTGAGGCTTCTGCAATTGTTCTTCTTGTTTGTATACCTGCCTCTTTCTGCTCCAAAATTTGAGATTTTCGATGATTCTTCTGAACGTACCTGGATGGAGTCTTCTCTTCTACCCTTATATGTTCCTTTGGTGCCTCTTGAGGTTCTTCTTCATCATCATTCTGATTTGAAGGATGGCCTTCATCATCTTCGATATTTTCATAATTTATTTGCCTAGGAAAGTTTCCTTCTTCATCAACCACTACATCAATGCTGTCAACAATTCTTCCAAGTCTTTTATTGTAACACTTATATGCTTTGTTGTGGGGAGAATAATCAAGGAGAATGCCTTCCTCTGCTCTAGGTTCAAACTTGCCAAGATGCTCATCATTATTCTTAATATAGCATTTGCTTCCAAAAATTTGGAAATGTTTTACCGAAGGAGTCTCACCATACCAGAGCTCATGAGGAGTTTGAGTGTTGTTCACCCAGACATTTATTTTGTTGAGAATAACAACCACAGCAAATTCAGCTTCCCCCCAGAAGGTTGCGGGAGTTCGAGACTCATCAAGCATAGCACGAGCCTTTTGTTGAACCGTTCTGTTCATCCTTTCCACTACTCCATTTCACTGAGGAGTCCTAGCTGTAGATAATTCCCTTCTTATTCCATGTTCTTCGCAAAAATCGAAAAATCCACTGAGGTAAACTCCCCACCTCTATCAGACTTGAGGCACTTAATTTTGTGATCTGATTCATTTTCAACCAAGGCTTTGAAAGATTTGAATTTTTTGAAGGCTTCGTCTTTGTGCTTCGTAAGTCCTATCCAAACCATCCTGGAGAAGTCGTCAATGAATAATATAAAGTATTCTTCTCCTCGAGGTGACCTTTTCCTAGATGGACCACATACATCTGTATGGACTAGTTCAAGAGACCTGCTAGCTGATCCTTCCTTCTCATGGAATTTGGTTCTGGTTTGCTTACCAAACTGACATGATTTTCATATTGTATTATCTGGAATTCTGATGTCTGGAAGACCACGAACTGCCTGGTATTTGCAAGCTTTCCCTATCTGTGGAAAGCTTAGATGCCCCAACCTCTGGTGCCATAACCAGTGTTCATCATTCTTGCTCAAATAGCATTGTTGTTGTCCTTCTTCAAATATGTATAAATTATTTAGAGTTCTTATGCCTTGGATCATTGTTTTCCCTGTATCAAGATCACGAACACTACATCCATTTGATCGAAATATTACCTCAGTTCCTTGATCGCACATCTGACTGACACTAAGTAGATCATGCTTCAAGCCATCAACATACAAAACATTTCCAGCTTTGACTTTTTCTTTCAACTGAACAATGCCTTTTCCTTTTATGACTGTAGGGGTATCATTTCCAAAAGAAACTTTCTTTCCTTTTTCTAAAGCACTATATGATTGAAGTTTTTCTTTATCACCTGTCATATGCTTCGAACATCCACTGTCGATGTACCATTGATTTTCCTATCCTTCTGCATATAAAGCTATCCCACATCTTTCTGGTTGCAGTTCCTTCATTCTCCATGTTATGGCACTTGAGATTTGTTCCTTCTGAGTTGTCTTCCGAAACCTGCTCCTGCATTCAGAATCTTCATGACCGAAGTTATTACAAATAGAACATTCACTTTCATTTTCAAGGGCGCAAAAGTTGTTATAGGTTCTTTTCGTGATTCCAGTCATACTTCTTTGTTTTTGAGCTTCTCTAGTCATGATTGTCTTATAGGCAACACATTGAGCTGCTTTGTGGCCAATGTTATAGTGAGAGAAACATTTTCCATTGAAGAAACTCCTGCGATTATCAAATCTATCAACCAACCGATTGTAGTTTCTACTAACATCCATTCTTGAGGCAAATTGGTAAGATTTTTCCTTTGGCTGGTTGTAGCTTTTGTTCATCCTTAAGATGGATTGCCCCTGATTTACCTGGTAGTCTTTGTTTATTCTTGATGTAAATTGTCCCTATTTTACTTGGTGATCTCCATTGGCCTTTTGCTCATTCCTCCTTGCTGCATCAAGATAACTTTTTGATGTGGATGGTTTATGTGCTTGAGATGCTTCTTCATTGTATCCCAGACCTGTCTTGATTAGTGGGGAATGTTGCACATTGATAATCTCATCTAGAGTTTCAGAACCTTCAACAAATCTAAGATTAAGAGCTTTAGTTTTCTCAATCTCTCTTCTAAGCCCCACAATTTCACATTCCAATTTTTCATGATGTTTTTCCCTTTCATCCAGTTGACATTGCAGAGAATCAATAATCACATTTTTCTCTTCTAAACAAATTTTGAGTTTAGAAATCTCTTCATAAAGACCTTCTTCATCTATAGCATCCATGTAATCATCATCTTCAAAAGCCATTAAAAGTTTATAATTATTACCTCGTTCATCTTCATCACTATTTGAAAGTCCATCGTTATCTTCATGAGTGTAATAGCTTTTCTTATTTGCATTCTGTTTCTTGTTCCATCTAACAGGTTCCTTCCCCTTTTCAATCTTATCCTTATGAGGAAATTTGGCAGCATAGTGACCGACTCTTCCACAAGCAAAGCATTTGAAAGGTAACTTACCTCTGAATCTTCCAACACCCCGTTGAAGGTTCTTGACAAAATTTGATTCCTCCTCTTCTTATGACATGTCTCCTGACTCATAGTAATCTCCTTTGCCTGAAGCCTTGAAGGCAGCTTCTCTCCTGTTTGATGGTCCTCCTTTCCTCATTTCATAAGCAGTCAGAATTCCGTGCAGCTGAGACATGGCAAGGTTTCGTAGATTCTCTTTTTCTTCTATTGGAGAAACTTTAGATTCAAACCTAGGGGACAAAGATATTATGACCTTTTCAACCACAATAGCCTCTTTTATTTCTTCACCCAAATTTTTCATACAATTAACAATATCATCTACACGTAGGAAATAGTTAGCCACACTTTCATCATTGTGCATTCTAAAATTTTCATAATTAATTCTGAGAGTTTGAAGTTTTGCTCGTTTTACCTATTCATCTCCTTCATAGCTCAGAACAATCTTGTCCCATATTTCTTTTGAAGATTTATACTACATAACCTTGACGAATTCTGATTGAGATAGACATCCTAATAGGGTATTGACAGCCTTTGCATTTGTTTCATATTTCTTCTTCTCAGCAGGATCTGTAGGAGTTGCTGATGGAAAGGTGCACCTTGTATCTATGATATCCCAGACTTCTGTACCAAGAGATTGAAGATAGGTAGTAACTCTTACCTTCCAATATACGAAGTTTGTCCCATCAAAAATCGGTGGCCTGATAGATGCTTCTCTCTCGTAGTTTCTCATGATGATGGATCTTCCTTCAAGCGATTAAGCTTCTTCAGAAGGACCTGCTCTGATACCAATTGTTGGAAATAATACTAAGAGGGGGGTGAATCAATATTATCAAGTCAAATATTCCCTTTTTTCAAATCCAGATAATATACGCTACTTCAATTATAGAGTTGAGGCTTCTGTGATCCATAACAAGTTTATGATAGATTTTTCGGTGAAAATCACATGAGAAACCATTTGTCATGACAAATGGTTTCTCATGTGATTTTCACCGAAAAATCTATCATATACGCTACTTCAATTAATTAAACATGTGTATATATGCAACTATGTAGAAGGAAACCCACATATACAACGCAAACTTATAATTTACTTTATCTATTAGATGTTGATTGTTAATCTGTGTATCAGAACCAAATAACCAATAAACAGTAAAACAGAGCAAAAGACAGTCACACACAAGAACACAAGATATAAGGTGGAAACCCAATGTGGGTGAAAACCACCTGCTGCAATTTGTCTCTATCTTCTTTTAATTATAAACTTCTTTTTACAATGTACTAGTGCAGTCCTTTACCAGTACGTAGGCTGCAACCTGTAGAGAGCTACAACCCTCTCTCATTTTCCAGCTTCTCCTGGAAGGGAGCTACAACCCCCTTAGCTCTTGCACTAGCCAAGATACTAGTATGTAGGTGCTAGCCTACAAAAGTCTACAACCTTCTCTTTCTTCCAGGGACCACGCTTCATAAATTTCCAGACTGGATCCATGAACATCAATCAATCATCAAGAATTTCTACATCAAACAATCTCCTTTTCACCAATTAGAACTGAATCAAAATAGACACTTCTCTGACCGCTATACCCAGAACACAGTAACTGAACGCAGAACACTGTAGCAATAAACAGAAGCAGCTAGATCACAACTCAAAAGATATACGCTACTTCAATAATCTAAAACCTCGTGCATATGCTTCTGTGTTCGAAGAAACCTGCGTATACGCTATTTTTATTCACTGAACCAGCGTGTATACGTGCCTTCGCTTCACTGAACCTGCATATATATCTATAAATGATAATTGATTCTTTCAAATATTCAGACACTAATTAACCTAGATTATGTGATTTATAGATCAAGCATGCGCCACATATAACAGATCAAAATCATACAAAGATACTATCATTCAAGCCAAAAGATTATGACCCATCAATAGAACTTATCCTTCTTTGCGCTAAGGTTCCTCCTTCATTCAGATCTAGATCTGCACCATAACCCCAATCACCAATATTTCATATCTAGCACTTATTAGATATTCAATTAATTCAGATAGATGCTTTGTCAACTGATCTCCTTCCTCTTTTATAGACTTAGGCCTTTCACAATACCACGATCTAAAACCATAATAAAACAATACCAAGGACCCAATACTTGGGATCAATACTTCTGATGAGATACCATGGTCCAAAACCATAGGTTCAAATACCAAGGACTAACTACCACGGACCAAATGTAAGTTCCCCAACATATACACACTTTTCCTTGTGTGAAAGTGCGTGTATATGCATACGTGCCTTTGTAACGTCTAACCGTATGTATACACGTCTTAGTCTAGGTGAACCTGTGTATATATCGTTTTCCTTCATTCTGAGCTTGTACTGAGATCTGTCACCAAAGAGGGTTGCCATCAAGGACAACACTTGTGCCATAGCTCCAAACCTGTGCCATAATGCCAACATCCCGACAGCTATTAGGGGCCCCAAAAGGTTCACATAGCCTCATTGTTGATGATGACACCATCCATCATCTCTGACAGGCATCCCAAGCTTGGTCCTGACAAGTAAAAAGTTTCTCTATGCACATGTCAACACACCATTTCCGTGTTGTCAACATCTAATCCTTTCATCCTTCCAGCTGCAGAAATGTCTGATGTCTGTTATAAATATCCACTAACTTACAATGTTCCATTCTGATCACCAGTGGCTGATTTACTTGATTCTCTTTGAACATGTCAAAGGCTTTCTTCCATTTGACCTAATTAATCAATAAGGAAGTAAATTCTCTCATCTCAATGTCTCCCACATATGGCACTGGATTGAATGACTAATCAATCTCTAGGAGATAATTGTGCATATAAAGATCGCATATCAAGTGTCGATTCAGTAGATTGTGAGCCTTCAAGATCCGCAGGAACTGCATAGGTTCTTCAATATTGTGGCTAATTTCCTAATGTGTACATTCCAAACATAGAAACAAATATTTCTCATGAAGAAACAAAGTATATCTATTAGCAGGAGATCGACACACCATTACCTACTGTGCTAGGGTGAACACATCATCCTTGCCAACCTTCAGTAACTACACTTGCCCTTGTAATTCTTCAATATTTTTTGCTATTTTTCTTTTTTCCACTTAGCTTTATCTATCTGGGTGACATGATCAACCACCCCTCTTACTTCTTTTTCCCAAATTCCTTTCACTTCTTCCCAGTGATCCTCTAAAGAGATAGATCCCCCTGAAGACGAGACATAATGGTTTTCCATTTTTGAACGTCTTCGGTCAACAGAAACTTCCAAGACGCAATCAAATGCAGAAATAACTTATTCTGTGTAGCTAATGAGGTCATTGGAATTTCTTCATTTTGTATTGCTGCCAAAGTTATTTCATCTCTAGGAGTCATGGAAGCTTTACCAACATTCCTCTTTTTCTTTCTTGCCCATCTCTGCAAGCATAATACTTGCCTCCTCAACTTAACAGTTTCCATTTGTAATTGCATGTGTTTCTCTGAAAAGAAACTGGTACCTAGCCTCCATGGGGGCTCTCCTTTTTTCACATTATTCAACGAATTATTTTTTAATAATGACCTCCTTCATTGGTCCCATGGCCAATGTTGGGTTTAGTGGATTGACGTCAATGAACTCATCAGATGGTTCATGTTTTACCCTTATCTCTTACATTTGTTCAACAACTCGATGGGTGACTCCAGTGCCTTCTTCTATAGGTCCTAATACCTCCACATTTCCTCCAAATGGATCTAAAGCCACTGCCAGTCCCTAAGGAGTAGTATCCTCAAAGTTTTCTTCCCGTGTTCATTCTGTTTCCCTGTTTTCTCCTCCCATTTGTTCAGGAATTGATTTTGTCTCTTTGGGTTTGGTACTACAACGATGTCTCTTTCCAACTTATCAGGAGGTGACTGCGAAACAGTGTCAACAATAATTTCTTCAATTTTCTCACTGGTTGACATTGGTTTCTTGTGTAATAGTTTCAACAACGAGGTCTTCAATTTTCTCCCCAGTCGACACTAGTTCTTGTGTGACAGTGTTGACAATACTTTCCTCAAAATTTTCACCAGTCGATATTGTTTCTTGTGTAGCAGTGTCACGGGTAGCTTATTCTTCCATTGGCTTAGCAGTTGACACTGGTTCTTGTGTATTGGTGCAAGGATAACTTTTTCTCCCACTAGCTTAGTAGTTGTCAATGGTTCTTGTGTTATAGTGTTAATAGTGGTGCTTTCTCTTGTAACTACCCATAGAAACCTTAATACTGAAGGAGTGATTCTTTCTCTTACTGTGCGGGTAGGGGAGCGGAGAACGAATTTACTTGCCCCTTTCAAAAGGGTGTGGGGATTAGAGAATAGGGGGTATCCTTCTCAATTTTCATTCTTCCAATGCCTGCTACCTCAATTTCTCTAATTCCATCTTCATTTCATATATCAGTTAACTATTCTGTCCTTTCTTCCTCCCTTCATTCCTCTACTTCTTTAGTCGTTTGTTCTCCTAACTATCCCAATTGTTCGACAGTTGACGCTGGTTCTTGTGTGACAACATCAACTATGGCTCCTTCCTCTGTAAGTGATTATTCCCCTTCTTCTTCCATTTCCTATTCCCCCGATTCCTCTATTTTTCTAGGAGTTGATGCTAGTTCTTGAGTAAAAACATTGATTGCGACTCCTTCCTCTACCAACAATTCCTCCTCAACCCTTGCTGGCATCATAGCCACAAGCTCTTCCTCTGCTGATTCAATGAATTGTGGATAAGTCATGGGGGTCTGTGATAGGGCATGAACCACCAAGAGCTTGATAATCCCATGGTTTGTGAGGACTTCCAATGCTTGGTGCGACCGACACATAAACCGTGCCATTAACTGAAGATTGTTCCAAATGAAAAATGGAATATCTAAAGAATGCACTTGATGAAACTGAAGACATGCAAGAAGCTTAAAATGATATTTAAATAAAGTGGAAAGTCGACCTTCATAAGTGATGTATTGCATGACGAAGTATGCAACCTTAGCCCATGGATGTGGCAAATATTTTTATCATATCCTCTTCCCCTCTGAACCATGGGTTCTCCTTCTTCCGAGAATAATTATGGATCTTTTGGCAAGGGCGTTCTCTAGGAAAACCATTTCTTCTCTCCTTGTGGTAATCTACTAATAGTCGAGATAATCTCTTTTGTTACAAGAATTTCCAACCCACAGACTCTGTAATAATTCGCTTCCAAATTCAATGAAAACTCGAATGTAATGCCTTCATCGAATGCCTGGAACCTCTAAAAGTAGGTGTGCTATCTGACATCCTAAAAACCTACCATACATTTGGTTGATGTCATACCTACACCATATCTTCTGGCTCATGCCTAATAGCTTGACTGCCCATTCTGTCAGTTGCTCTATAACAGCACTCAAGTAGCAGAAATACTATTGAGGGGGTGTTAGCTCGTAAAGTTGCAGTGACAAGGATTGTGGTAACAAGGAATACAGTGATAGGAAAATCTAGACAAAGGCTATGGGAAACTCAATTGTAAATTCGTGATGATTATAGTATTTAATCCAATGCATTGGAAAAGGCCGCAAATTAATGTTGTCATGCATGATTTAAGTTCCACTGTACATGGATAAGTGTGCAGGGTATGGTGGGGATCGTAGATTGATACAGATCATGATGATGATGATCGTGAGATGTATTAGTTAGCGCCAGGTTTCCTAGCAATGATGGTATGGAATTATTGCTATTAGACATGATATATTTAACATTAAATGCGATACCTACCCCTAGCTAAGGGATGGCCGTCCTCAATCATGTTTAGTCATGTCATAAGTGAGTACCAATCAAATTCACGAAGTTGGTTGGGGATGTACCTGGTGACTTACCTTGACAAAGTATCAACATGGCTAGAGTAACAACATCGAAGGACTAACAACACTGAACGAGTAATAATGCCAGAGGAGTAAGAGCATTGGTGGAGTAACAAAATTGATGGAGTAACAACACCGATGGAGTAACATCATCGGTGGAGTAACAAGATTCGTGGAGTAACAACACTGGCGAAGTAACAACATCGATAGAGTAACAACACCGATGGGGTAACAACATTGGCGGATTAATATCACTAGTGGAGTAACAACACCAGTGAGGTAACATCATTGACGAAGTGTTAACATCAACAGAGTAACAACACCGACAAAGTAACAACATGAGTGGATTAACAACACCAATGAAGTAACAACATTGACGAAGGGTCAACACCAATCAAGTCACAAAACCTGCAAGAAAAGAAGTATTGGATAGAGTAGTAACAAAAATTTATTTATATATATATATATATATATATATATCTATATATATATATATCGGTGTGTTATTGTTATTAATTTTTTCTTAATAGGAGGTACAAAGGAAGAGTTCTTTGCACAAACAATTTCAAAACCAAAGTTGTCAGATAAATGCTTAATAAAGGAGTCCCTAGAAGCTGGATGGTGATACAACCTAAGGCGATGTCCATTTACAATCAAAGGAGTATGTGAATCATCGATTGTTACAAGTTTAACAATCCCATTACAAAATATTGTGTCAACTTCATACGGTCCCATCCATCTAGACCAGAGCTTTCCCTTAAAGTCCTTAAACCAAGAGCCATAGACCAACACTCAATCTCCTCTTTGAAACACCTTTTTCTTATTATTTTTTCGTGTCATTCGGTTTGCTGCTATTGAATTGTAGCAGTATTTTGTATAGATATCAAATGAATTTCATCTAACTCATTTAGTCATCCCAGTCGGTGTTTCCAGGCTACTAAAATATCCAAACCTACTTCAAGAGTTGTCCTAAGCATGTTAATTTCAAATCCCACTGGAAATAAAGGGGATTTCCCATAGACAAGCTCGTATAGTGAAAAACATGTTGTATTCCGCCATGTCGTTCTATATGCCCAAAGTGCTTCAACCCAGTTTCAGCAATGGTTCACTACAGTATTTGTGAGGATATTCTTTAGTACCTCATTTGTGCTTTAGACTTGACCATTTGCATCAGGATGATATGGAGATATCACCCTATGTTTAATTCCATACTTCTTCATGAATGCTACTATTAGATGCTATGTGAACTGTGCCCCTCCATTTGAAACTGTCTCTCTAGGAGCTCTGTACTAAGAAAAAATTGATGCAAATAAAATGTTTGGGACAACCTATTATGTGGCTTTTGTAACAACTTTGTCTTGTACCCACTTTTTCATGTAGTTCATGCAGTATAGAATGTGAAATTTTCGATGTGAAGGAGGACTGAGCAACCCAATGAAATCCATATCCCATTTCTTAAAGGGCTCAAGAACTAACTGAGGTTGTAACCACATCTCATCTGACCAACCAGGCTGATCCATCCACTAAAAACTATCGTACCCTCGAACATATTTCCTTGCAACACAAAAAATAGAGGGCCAATAGTGTCCCATTTGCAATACCTTATGACCTATCAGCTTTTCCACAAAATTCCCTTCGTAAGGGCCATCATGGGAAACTCTCAAAATGTCATAGACGTCATCCTCACCCACACAATGCCAAACTTGTTGATCAGGTCCCGTATAGAAGAGGTATCCCTCTATCCATGAGTATGCACTATCATGGATGATTTTTTGCTGCTCCCTATATGGAAAATGATGAGGTACTTTTCCTGTAGCAAGATAGTTAGCATTATTTACATACCACAAAGTGTGAGTAGAAATTGTAAAAATATGTTTATGCTCATCCAGGAAACTATCCTCTTTAGGTGTATCTTCATCACTAATATTCAGCCTAGATAGGAAATCTACTATTGCATTATCTTTTCCTAGTTTATCTACAATGGTAATATCAAATTCTTGTATTAACAATAACCATCTTGTAATTCGACCAGGGGTTATTGGTTTATTCATCATATACCTGATGGCTAAATGATCAATGTGCATGAAAGTGATATATCCTGTAATATAATGCCAAAATGTATTAATAGCATAGATAACACCCAAAAATTATTTTTCAGTTAACGTATAGTTCAGTCCAATAGGAGTTAGGTTCTTGTTGATATAGTAAATCGCATATGGTTTCTTTACCTCCTCTTGTCCCAAGAGTGTCCCTACTACTGTATGAGAAGAATATGTGGAGATATGAAATGGGAGTTTCTAGTCAAGGCCACATAATATCAGAGCTTTACAAACTATTCTTTGATTTCCAAGAAGTTGCTTCACATGCATCTATCCACACAAATTATGCATCTTTAGGTAATAATCCGAAATGTGGAAATTCTATCTTAGAAATTTTTTCTATAAAATGTCTATAATAGCCAGCATAACCAATAATGCTACGTACCATCCTTGGCTTCTTTGGTGTAGGAAAATTTAAGATTACCTCTACCTTGGTAGGATCAACCTGTATTCCTATAGCTGAAAGAAGGTGTCCCAAAACTATTCCTTCTTCCATCATCATATGGAATTTTATTGTGCTAAGAGAAACATGTGTCGGTTTGCATTGTTTAAGTACTTTCTCTAAGTTTTCAAGACCTTCTTTGAAAGAATCCCCATATGGGATGAAGTCATCCATATAGATTTCAACATTGTCATTAACTAGTTCAGAAAGAATTCCCATTATTGCCCATTGAAACGTAGCGGGCACATTACAGAGGCCAAATGGAAGGACTCAGTATGCAAAGGTTCCCCAAGGGCAAGTAAAACTAGTTTTATCCTAATCCCCAAGAGTTATCTAGATCTAGTTATATCCACTAAATCCATCTAGAAAGGAGAAGAAATTCTTCTCGGCTAATGTATTGAGGACCTTGTTAATGCAGAGTCAGGGTAAGTGGTGTTTTTGAGTTGCTTTGCTAAATTCCCTATAATCAACATAGATCCACCGCTTTCCATTTTTCTTTGAAAAAATGACAAGTTTGGATACCCATTGGCTATCCGAGATTGGATAAATAAACCACACATCTAGTATCTTTTTTAGTTCTTCTTTGACAATGTTATTTCAGGCAAGATTCATCATTCTCTATGGTTTTCTAATAGGTCGGCATTCTTCTTTTAGATATATGTGATGGGTACATAGATCAAGAGAGATTCCTTTCATATATGTATATTCCCAGGCAAAAGCTTCCTTTTGATCCCGAAGGAATTTTAGAAACTCTTCAAATCGGGAAGTTGAAAGGTTAGGATCAACGTTTAGCATTTTCCTTAGATCTATTTCTACAAGAATGTTGTTATGGAGTGCAATAACATGAACATTTTCAACTTCAATTTCTGGTTCAATGGTTTCTTGAAAGGTGCCACTCAAAACAATTCTAATAGCTGGTGGGTTGATTTAGAAATGGAATTGGGGCTACTGATAAATGTGCTAATAACATCATCTTCTATTTCATATTTAAAATATAGGGCTTCACCTATGGTAACAATTGATCTAAAATCTTCATTTTTAAGTTCATGCCACTCCGTAGGTGGAGATTTTTGCATTAAGGGAAATCATGGTTTACCTGGTGGACTTGGTTCTGCAGGGGGGTAAATGATAAGGTACTTTGTGATTTCCCCATTGGATATTACCATATTTCCCGATCAATGCCTAATATAAACATCTACAGTCATAAGCCAAGGTCTTCCTAATATAAAAGGATGTTCCCCAGTTAGATATTGGGTATGCAGCACATGAAGATTGATAGGGTATTGCCACGAATATACAGAGATGGTCACATATTCTAACTTCCCTACCAGTCGTACAGTGGATTGGCCTACAAGTTATAAAAATGTAGGAGTTGGTTTAAGATCAAGCAGGCCCAAGGTAAGTATAGTTGTAGAAGTTATAATGTTAATTACAACTCCTAGGTATACCAACACATTTGAGATATCAACTCCATTAATCTGTATTGTAAGAATTGGGTTCCATGGATCCCCATATTTAGTAGGTGTAGGTTTTCCCAACGTTATATATGATAATTTCCCCCTGACATGGATAGTGAGTGGATATTTTGGATTTCTTCCAGGTTTCTTAGAACAAAATTCTTTGATATTTTTGGCATTAATCAGGACATCCTTCATAGCTCAAAGTAACGGGATCTTAAAAAATAGGTTCTGCAATTCCCCTAAAAATTCAAATTCTGAGTGAGGGATTTGTTTTCCCAAGGATAATCTATGAGGACAAGGTGGAACAGTCTAATATCCTCGAGTAACAGTTGTTTGAGAAGGGGTTTCGTGTCCCATGGGAACTTGTGGTGAATCAGCCCCAGTTGTTCTAGCAGAATTCTTAAGTTTTGGTTGTGAGGCTTCATCATCAGTATATTCAATAATGATAAGTGAAGTATGAGTATTTATGGTGAGACCAGACTAAAGATTCAATTCCTTACATTCCGTGGTGGCAATACTGTATAAGGAAGGTTAAGTGTATCAACATGTTGAGCCCCCCTATCATTTCGGTTTAGGTTGGATTGAATAGGAAGTTGTGGGCGAAGAGGAGGATTACTAGTGGATGCATTAGAGGGAAGTTGTAACTACTGTTACGACATAATTTGGGAGAACTCTCCTGAAGGAAGAGGACACCCACACTAGCTTTGGGACCATAAAGGGGTTGGACCAGGTTGGGGGAACCATGATTTCCATGGCATTGGATACTAAGAGTATTGCATCGAAGAAGGTGAAAAGGGTGTAGATTGAGGCTCAAAATTCAAATTATTAAAATATTGAGAAGGGTCTTGAGGCATACCTTGATTCGTGTTTTTCTAGTAGTGGTTTCATGGTTTCTTTGATCCCACAAAGTACAATTGATATACCTCTTTGTTTTCTCCTTGGAAAACTGTGTTCAACCCAAGAAGAGATGGACATGTGCTAGTAGAATGACTCTGCTCACATCTCCACATGTTTCAATAGTATTCAGTGGAAATTCCTTTAGTGGGTGCTTATTCCTTCATTGAGGTTAGAAACTAGCGATTGCCTTCTTGGGTTCCATTTGTTTCTACTTTTCCTAAAGAACATCGAGTTATGAGGACAATGTTCTTAGAATATCAATCCTTAAATGATCCAACAAGTTTCCAATTTCTACTTTTTGACCCAACCGCTAGATTTCTTGAACGCTTGTACTCCTTGCTTATCCCATGCAGCTCCATGTGAACATTTGATGCACAACTCACAGATGGTGTCGAATTCTTCCTTTGAAATATCTTGCTTTCCTACAATATTCAAGAGTTCCAAGGATTCCTCCCTTAGTGCCTAGAGAAAGATTATCTTTAAGATAGTCATATCCAAATCACTATGGCGCAATATTTGCAGACTATATTTGAAGCTTTCTACAAAGTCAACCATCTTCTCGTCCTCTTTCTAAACAATCTTAAATATTTCTTCTTTAATGTCTCAGGATTTTCAGTAGTCCTGATATTTTTCAAAGAAAATTGTCTTCATGTCATCCCATGTTGTAATATATTTCCCCCCTTGTTATAGACATTTTTGTGCCTTACAACTCTAAGCATGAAATTTCCATAAACCAAGGGATCCTAAGTCCCTAAAAGTGTTGTTCCTACCCCTAGAGGAACAAGGTCAACCAATTACAGCTTCTCCCAGAAGTTCTCCACCAGAAACTGCTCAGAATCAGTCAAATCAGGATCATTTCAGCTGCTCCACTAGCTAGTTGCATTGCATAGCACCCCTGTACACTAGCTAGGTGCATTGCAATGCACATAAATGCACTACCAGGGTGCGCTGAGCGGGAAATGACAAATGGCAGTGTCATTCCGCGAGGTGGACAGACAATGGAAGCTTCCAGAATCTTCCCCAATGACACTTGCCTCATTGAGTTCGACCAAGGATGAGTAAGAGGCTCTCAGTCTCCAAGTGGAAGCAAGAACTGATAGAGAGAGGCCACTAGTCAAATCATAAGCTGACTCATCCTCTTTGCATACATCTATATATGGATCCCTCATCCCAGAGATCCAGAGGCTGGAATTTTGTACATTGCAGAGAATTGCTGTTGGTTTTGAGATAGAGATCAGTGTATTGGGTGATTTATGCTTTGTTGGAGGTGAAGAGAGGATTCCTTTGTTGGGAGGTTGATGCTAGATCAGGAATCATCGGTTGTAACTCCTCCTGGACTTTCTTGTTATATCAATAAAACTATTTGAGTTTCTCCTACATGCTTGTGTATCAATGATGTTTTGTTATATTTGCATGTTTAGCTTAAATCTGATCCTAAGCTATTCATGAATGTAAATCCATGTCTTTGTATAGTTCTCCTCTTCTGTGTTCTTGCAGGAACTTGGTGAAGCCGGGCAAGTAAGGGAGCAGGTAGCTGGAAGCTGTCCAAGAGGAGAGATATTGGATCAAAGGACTAGCGCAAGGCACAGGTTGGTTCATCCTATTCCTCTTCGTTTATAGTTCATAAAGAAGAATACGAAAGTAGTTTTCCTTGCTTGTTTCTAAGGTATTGTCACACCTTAGTGGGATAGGGGTGTTCTGAGTAGACAATTTTCCCGCAAACAAAATGGCGACTCCACTGGGGAACGTTTCTAGTTAGTTTGTTTGTGTTTCTCTTGTTGTTTGTTTCATAAACACAGAAGTAGCAATCAAACTGCATTTGCCATCATCAAATGCAAAGTAGACACCTACTACTTCAATCCATTCACTGGACTTGTTTATGATCTGAAAAGCTAATTCACGAATGATCTGATTACCCTTTGTGATAGCTCTTAGACCTCCTTTAAATCCACCCTCTGATTGTGCATTACTGATTGCTTTTACTCGGTCGAAATCCATAGATTAAACTGCAAACCGTGACCGAGAACCCAGATAGAAGTCTCGTTTCTGCCCCAGCGCAGGTACAGTGAAGAGATTCTGCATTTCAACGCAGTTCCCGAGAGGGCTACCTACACTGCAATTCAGTTTCTCTATGTAACAGGTGCGCTGATCAGCCTAGCCCTGTGCAGCTGAGGTTCTTTGCTTCATTTTTTCAGTTTTGTCTCTGATTTTGCAGCCTGTGATCAGTGTGTGTCTGTTTAAAAACCCCTGTTCTTTGCCTTAATTCCACCTCCTTTGTACAAAAAGACTGTAGATGTTCTTTGTGTGTTTGTTACATCATTTATAGTTTTCCATTGAAAGAGTAAAATAGTCATACTGTCGTCCTTGGATTTAGATCTGTCGTAAGATTCGATTTTGATCTTAGGAGAAAGTTTATTTGCTGTTGACAGTCGATTATGCTTTTACTTTTGTCTTTGGTTTGAATTTTTCACTTTCTAGTGTCGAAACGAGTGTTTATTTCAAAATCATAAAGTGTCGTAATCTTCTCTACCTTTTGATTTCGAAAAGAAGCTTGTTTGTGTTTTTCGCTTGAAAGCAAATTCAGATTTGTACATCAACTTTCTTTTTAGGCATCAATATTAAGAAAGTGAAAACAAATACATGCATATGTGCATTTGCATATTGATAGCCTGTTTGGCTTGATTTAGGAAAAGTGCATTTACAGTGTGCTCTTTGCTCTTTGAGAAAAGATTGTGTCTTGCTTTTCCCCTTGTAGCTAGGATTTTCATTGCTGAAAAGAGATAAAAGCTTGCTTATCATCTTTAGATTGCATTTTAGGAATTACATCTACACCTCGTGGTGATCCCAAAAGGCAAACTTCTAAGAAAGATCAACTTAAAATAAATTGAATGAATCTAACAACGCTTTGGAACTTAACGCACAACATTTAGAGGTCTAGGCTAGAGACGTATTCCGGCGTCGTAAAGCCTGGTAACTATTGTCCTCATTGATGGTTGGGTGATTCCTCCACTTTGAGACGATAAGTGCCAGTACGGACTTGTGCTCCCACGTACTGTCGAGTATATATTGGGAGACCCCTATAGGCTTAAAACCTTTTATCCATAGGAAGCCGTGTCGGCCGCCCTACTGATCGCAATGCACCGAACACAGCATTCGGGAAGATTGACTGCCGTACCGTAAAAAGTATTCTGTAGTTTTGCGATTGGTTTGGTACTCCCTCTACCTAGATCTCCAGAGCAGTCCCTTTCGTTCCTTTTCAAACTCCTTAACGGAAAAGGTCCATCTGAACACTTGTCACTTCAGGCTCATTAAAAATCGAAGGAGACTAGAGTCATCTTTTGTTTTTTCTCGACTCTTTAAAACTGAAAAAACAAGTTGTGTCAAAGCGTCTTAAAATTTATTTTAAATGGAATATTCATACCATTTTCCTACGTTGATCTTAGGTTGAGAAAATGGAGTCTACCAACCAGGGAATTCCCCTTCGTGGAAATCCTAGTCCCTTCTCCTCTTGGGGAGATGTTGGTGCACCCCATATGGCCACATTGTTGCTTCCAGGACTGAAAATTGGCTTGCAAGTCTGGCTCTTCTCAACCAATCCACTATTCCTGAACAATCAAATCAGCAATTAGACGAGTCCAGAGTTGCCCACCAACCGTCTACTTCCTCTAATTCTTCCTCTCCTCCTCCCTCTTCGCTTGATAGGGCTGGCAAAGCCAAAAGTCAAGTTCCTAAGGAGAAGAAGGAGAAGAAGAAGAAAGAGAAGAAGAAGAAGGAGCCAAAGGCGAATGGGCGAAAACGAGTGTCGTCTAACGAAAATCCACACACTGCACCAACCAGGCCTAAATCGCCATGTGTCATTTGCAAAGGAGACCACTTTCATAGAGATTGTCCTTGCATCCCTCAGATACTAAGGGACTGGTCTCCTCGTTTTCACAATCCGGTGTCATCAACCTCTGATGATCATGTTGAAAGCACACCGTCAACTAGCGAAAGTGAAGCCCCAGGACAAAAAGGGAGAGCTAGATTTCCCTGTAAACTGTGCGAAGGCCATCATGCCTTCCACCGTTGTCCCTTCTTAGACGAAGTGAAAAGAGTTTTGGATGATCGTCCGGTTTCACCGTTACGACTCCCTCCTGGATATAAAAAAACTCTTGCCAAGTCCGTCGCTAGTTGAGAATCCAGCTGGCCCGCTCAAGAGGTCGGCTCAAGCGCCTATCATCGAAGATAAACCATCTGAATCCATACCAGACGAAAGTCAAAAGGTCGAGGCGGCAGTTGACCCGGTCTTGCCTTCAGAGGTTTTATCTTCGGATGATACAGTCACTGAAGAGAACAAGGATGACACCGTCCAAATTCTCTTCATCAACACAGACTTCGACGAACATGGGGCCAATCTACCCATTCCCTTACCGCAGGAGGGGAGTTCGTCAGATCCATACCCGCCCATCTACTCGGTCCCACCTCCAAGAAACCTAGTTGTCTTCGTCGATTGGAATCAACTAGGCAGACCCCGCTTACCAGCAAGCATACCATTCCGAATTATCGTTCAAATATATAGAATGGTCATCGTTGGTACCATCATAGATGAGGGGGCTTCTGTGAGTATCCTTTCGTCTATTGCTTGGAAAGCGCTTGGTTTGCCATCGCTGTTGCCTGAGATGAGAAATCTAACAGGCTTTGATAAAGGAACCAGTCGACCTTTAGGGATCCTTCCCAATGTGCCCATAACATTGAGAGGGATGACAGTTCAAATGAACGTAATGGTAGTTCAAGGACCCTTGGATTATAACCTACTCCTTGGACGAGACTATATTTATTGCATGGGAGCCATCGTCTCCTCACTCTTTAGAGTAATGTGTTTTCCGCACGAAGGAAGAGTGGTCAAGCTCGTGGACCAGCTTTCATTTCCCGAATCACGCATAGCAAATAGTCATATACCATCCCTAAATGGTCTCTTCACGCAAGAAATGTCTCAATTTCCAGTCCGTCCTCCCGACGAGCACGAGTAATTCGGAGGGATATGACTGAAACCCAGGGGGCATGCATCCTGGTCTGCTTCGGCAGGAAAACTTCGGGTATAGGGTAGATTTCCGCGGGAGAATATGACTAGTCTGTACCCCGTCCGTGATTGGAAGAGGGGTTATTCTAGAACAAGATTCTCTTGTCAAAGTTATGTGAGTTGACAGAACAGAGTCACTCGCCTTTGGTTATCTCGGTAGACATCGCCAAAGAAGTGTTTTGTTTGCACCGCGAATCGAGCAATCTTTGGGTAACCTGTAAGAGGTAGGCCTCTCTCGGTAAAACAAATGTTTTATTGGACTGAAGAAGGGGTAACCTTGAAACCATACTTTATACCTGGAGGCATGCAAACCTTTTGGAGTGCAAGCGAGGGGTGACTATTTATTTTTTAAATTTTTAGGACGTCTAACCCTTTAAACTCGTAGGATTAGTCGTCACCTAACTTGCATAAAGAAAGGATGTGGGGCAAAAATCTAAAAGTTGCCATTTTATATGAGACATTCTTATCATATGACTAGATTAATCAAGCAGTTTTAGCACATAGTTCAAGCTCGTTAAAAAATAAACATAAGACATGAGCAAGTGTTTCCACCCGCGTTTAAGCTCGTTAAAAAATGAACTATTCCCCGGTAAATAACCACTGTGAATGAAGGTTTCAGCCATTAAAGCCTTGGTCCTGTTTGCATCGTCACCTCCACTTTTCCATTGGCCGATCATTCACCTCCATTTGATTGTTTACCCATTTTGAGGAACAGCTGCGAAGAGTGATTTCACTAGCCATCCTTGTGACACTGCCGTGATTGGAAAATTCCAACCATTACCTGGAATCAGTTGCTACCCATTTTATCACTCGTTCCTCAAAAGACGAGTCTTCTTTGAGCTCTTTTCAACTGACTCGTAAAATATGAAAAGATTGCCGAGTTTTGGCCTTCCAGCTCGTTAAAGAGACCGAAAGTGCTATCCCTCCTCTAGATTTTAATCTTTTTGGACCTCAGGGATTATTACACAAAAAGATTGAGCGCTTGTTTTGTTCGGCTCGTTAAAACTATCGAAAATTCATCCCTTCTATATTATTTTATACTTTTTCGGACTTAAGGGATTAGATGACGAAAAAGGAATTTTGGAGTTACCTTTATGTACCTTTTCAGACTCTCTAAAAATGAAAAGGACCGAGTTATCTTTGTCGCTAAACTCGTTAAAAAAGATTAATAGCGACAAACTTGTCTTTAGATGAGAACAAGTTTCACTATCGCTAGGCTCGTTAAAACATAGCGATGGGTTTGCCCGAAGGGAAAATTATAGAACAAGCATATGTTATCCTCCTCAAGCTTGACAAAAATAAAGAGGTACTGGTCAGCAATGACTGGGGAAAAATTGGGAAGAAACTCAAAGAATCTTTATTGGTAGCAAGTCGCTCTTGAACATGACACTTCCACTCTGTGCCTGAGTCGGGTTGGGTTGTTTCATTCGCCGGTCACATCACCATGGTCACGCCATACCATCCACATTTGGGGTAAATGCTACCAATCCATCACATAAGTGTCGCCGACATGTTCAAGAGAAGTCATCCAGAGAAGTCACCCGTGTCCCATCCACTACCATACATTATACTTCATTCCTTCATGACCGCCATCCTGAACCATATATCATCAGATCGTTTTCACCTCCATCAAAATCATTTGCTCCGTTCCATGTCATTGATGTGGGATTCATCAAGGCCCTCCTTTGACGGATCGCTTCTTGTCGACATCAGCTCATTATCCAAGAAGTTGATCTAGGAACACCCCATTCAGTACTTTGAAGCTTGCATGCCTCAATGGCAAGTTTCTCACTTCCGGCGACAGATATACATCAATGACCTTCGACCGAAAGATTTTGTGTGGTGTTCGATGCCAAGTCCTTTATTCGCACCACGTGAATTGTACTGCAGTACCTTGAGGGTCATCGTCATTATTGGTGATTCCTCTTGCACTTGTTAACAATTTACATCATCGACTGGTAATCAAGCGATGTCTTTCCATGTTTGACTTCAAAACATTTCTCACATGGATCGACTTGTACTTCGAGTGAAGATCGGACGAGATTGAAGACCCCAGATCTAGTTTCATCCATCCGGGCTGCGATATATATTCAGGAAAAATAAAAACATTGACATGTACAGCATTGCAGCACAGATAATCATCCTACCAAAAGGATGATGACTTCATCAGAATCATCAGTCTACCATCAGACGATTGTTTGTCCTGTGTACATAAAAATGAATTTATAAAGCTGAGCATGGGAATGCCCGCCTCAGCTAGATCGTGAAAACAGTATGAAGATAATGTATTGTATTGTATCTTATTATAGGTCTCCTCCCAGCATTGAGAGAACTTCGGATCCTCCTAATAAATCATTTCACCCGATAAACAGACTCATACTTTAGGGGGCAACTGTTATAGACATTTTTGTGCCTTATAGCTCTAAGCATGAAATGTCCATAAACCAAGGGATCCTAAGTCCCTAAAAGTGTTGTTCCTACCCCTAGAGGAACAAGGTCAACCAATTACAGCTTCTCCCAGAAGTTATCCACCAGAAACTGCTGAGAATCAGTCAAATCAGGATCATTTCAGCTGCTCCACTAGCTAGCTGTGTTGCATAGCACCCCAATACACTAGCTAGGTGCATTGCAATGCACCTAAATGCACTACCAGGGTGCGCTGAGTGGGAAATGACAAATGGCAGTGTCATTCTGCGAGGTGGACAGACAATGGAAGCTTCCAGAATCTTCCCCAATGACACTTGCCTCAATGAGTTCGACCAAGGATGAGTAAGAGGCTCTCAGTCTCCAAGTGGAGGCAAGAACTGGCAGAGAGAGGCCACTAGTCAAATCATAAGCTGACTCATCCTCTTTGCATACATCTATATATGGATCCCTCATCCCAGAGATCCAGAGGCTGGAATTTTGTACATTGCAGAGAATTACTATTGGTTTTGAGATAGAGATCAGTGTATTGGGTGATTTATGCTTTGTTGGAGGTGAAGAGGGGATTCCTTTGCTGGGAGGTTGATGTTGGATCAGGAATCATCGGTCGTAACTCCTCCTGGACTTTCTTGTTATATCAATAAAACTATTTGAGTTTCTCCTACATGCTTGTGTATCAATGATGTTTTGTTATATTTGCATGTTTAGCTTAAATCTGATCCTAAGCTTTTTATGAATGTAAATCCATGTCTTTGTATAGTTCTCCTCTTCTGTGATCTTGCAGGAACTTGGTGAAGCTGAGCAAGTAAGGGAGCAGGTAGCTGGAAGCTGTCAAAGAGGAGAGAGATTGGATCAAAGGACTAGCGCAAGACACATGTTGGTTCATCCTATTCCTCTTTGTTTATAGTTCATAAAGAAGAATACGAAAGTAGTTTTCCTTGCTTGTTTCTAAGGTATTGTCACACCTTAGTGGGATAGGGGCGTTCTGAGTAGACACTTTTCCCGCAAACACCCCTAAACCCATAAACCACCTCAGATTTTTTCCCTTCAAAGTAGCATGAAATATCATCAATTTCTGAGCATCATAAATATAATCATATCCCCGACAAACAACGTTGAATTAAAAAATGAATGTGTTTAGATCTTTAGAAGAAAGACCATGGAAATTAGGTAATGTTGTTATAGGAATAGGCTTCATAGGCACGCCATCTTGTTGTTCTATTCAAAGACCCCCCATCTATTAACAGTATTATTTAATATTACATTAATAAATGGGGACCCTCTAAAAAATCCTTCCAAAAATAAACTTAGCATTTAGGCATTTTCCCTATTTTATTTTTGGAATAAAGCAAGATATCAATCAAACCTGTTTTTCAAAAGAAATACTAAATCCTTTCCTTCCTGTGTATCACATGATTGAGCATCATAAAAAACCTTGCTAACCCACCAATTCTAGTGAAAAACAATTAAAAGAGGACTCTACACTTTATACCTCGAAACTATCATATTTTTGACATAAACTAGCTCCTAAAGCTTTTCTCTTCAAAACCAAGTATCACATCACATATCGCTATTCTTGAAGAGCCCGCCTTAAAAGGTTATCTCAAAACAAGTGAAATGTGAAATTGCAATGGCATTGTAACCTTTATCACATCGCATTTCGAACATTCAAAAGAACACCACAAACTTACCATCAGTCAATATTGCGAAATGCGATCAAGACGGGGACCCACTCCTTCATTACATCATGAACAAATGTTTAAATCCGCCACTTATTAAAAAGGTCTTTACATGGGAAAAACATGACAAGTAGCTATGTTTCGGGGCAGTAAACAAGCGGCTCACGCTCGCATCTCGCAAAAACGTAGGGTAAGGTAAGAAAAGAAAAAGGCACAATGCGATATTGCTTCGTAAGTCGCAAAATTGGCGTTATCGCAATTCAAAGGCTCACCTGATCCAGGTGGATATTGGTGGCCACCTGCCAAGTCCACCTGGACCCCCACCATTGTCTTTCTCAGCATTTTCAGTTTCCTTAATTGTAGCACAACTTACTATTTTTAGCAGTTTTTCGGGTCCTGAACTTCCGGAGCCGTTTTGAGGCCCTAAACGACGTTTTTTGGGGAATCTAGGGGCAACACGAGTCCATGGAATGGACTGGTGTTGCCCGTTCCAACAATGATAGTGCTCGGATAGATATTTCTAATGAGCTATTGTACGCGTCAAACGGAGATCATATGCCAAAGTTACGACCCCGGGAAGTTGATGTACCAACTTACCCCCAAACGTGGCCCACAGTTTGGCGTTTCATCTCCTAGGGTTAGGTTTTGGAATGTTAAGGGTTTTTCCATTGTTTCTCAACAATAAATAGGCCTTCGAGCCTCATTGTAACACAGTTCAGAGGCATGTAGCCATCACATCTCTTCTCAGAGATAAGCTACCATCGCCCTAGCTAGTTTATTTCCATTTCTGTCTGTAAGCATATTTCAGTATTTTCCATTAATGAAATGAAGTATTATTTCCGCTGCATCTTTGTGTATATGGTTATCTCTGTAATTTGTTGCGTTCCTGTTTAAATCTGGATCAGTGGTATCAGAGCGGTCTGCTTTTTCTCTGTTTTTCTTTGCATGTCCCCAACAAGGTCGGGATATAAGGAGTTAGGGCTTGAACTGGTTGAACCTTTGCAAGACCAGCCTCGCAAATCCCGACGGCCTCCCATGCGGACGAGAAGAAAGACGAGGGGGCAGGAGATCCCATCAAAATCTTGCTCGAAGAAGCGCTCGAGCGACAACGGAACGCGATGATGGACAGCTTTGCGCAGATCCTTCAGCGGCTACCCAGAAGCGGCGCATCGGCTTCCAGCAGCTCCTCTGGAAACGCCACACCCTTTAAGGTACAAGTTAATTTTGAAATCCCCATATTCGAGGGTCAGATAGACGCCGATGCCGTAGATAAATGGTTAAATCTGCTAGAGGGTTATTTTTCTGTTCATGAATTTTCGAGTCGGGAAAAGATTGTTTTTGCTCTTCTCAAAGCAGCCCCCCACGTCAAGGACTGGTGGGAAACCTACTGCGAGCAGAAGGATGAAAGTACTGGCTCACTATTTTCAGCCGCACCCACCTGGGATTCGTTCCGGGATGCCATCAAGGAGCAGTACTACCCTGTCGGAAGCTATGAGGATGAATACATAAAGTGGACCACGCTGCGGCAGGGAAGGGACCAAGACGTGCCGGAGTTCACCAATCTTTTCCATACCCTTCGCACAAAGTTGGGTATCAAGGATTCGGAGCAACATTTGATACTCAAATACCGTGGCTGCCTGCACAAGTACATCCAGGAAGAAATACAGTTCCTAAACATCCCCTCGCTCGGCGCAGCATACCGGTATGCCGTCAAGGTCGAGCAGAAGTTTAAACAAAAGAAGCGAGACTTTGGATCTGCGAATCCAAAGCAGGGGAAAGGTGCCCCTAAACCACAGAACAAAGGACAAAGCCAAGGCGGGACAGCCCAAGACAACCAGCCGAAGCTGCAAGCAAAGAGCAACGCCGCGAAGCCGAGAAAGGACACTGGAAAATGGTGCGAGTTCCATAAGAGCTCCACTCACAACACAAGTGAGTGTCGGGCCAAGCAGTCACTGGTGGCTGAGCTAAAGGTTTCAGAATCAGATGCATGTTCCGACTCTGAGTCAGAACCCGATAAGGGGTATGAAAAAGGGAAGCAGATCATTGATGCGGATCCCAGCGCCACTGTTGCTACCGCAAAGATCCAGAAAAATGAACCCGAAGATCCAGAGGAGGAGGAGCGTCTCTTCCACTCCCAGATGTGGGTAAAGGGCTCCCCGATACAGTTCATTGTTGATAGCGGGAGTCAAAAGAACCTCATTTCGGCAGAGGTCGTGAAGCGGTTGGGCTTACCGACCACAGCACATCCACAACCATACACCATTGGGTGGCTTCACCAAGGGCGAGATCTTCGCGTGAGCCAGCAGTGTCGCCTTCCATACAACATCAAGCCCTTCACGGATGAGGTATTGTGTGACATTGCTCCCCTTGAAGTTTGTGATGTATTACTAGGACAACCATACTTGTGGAAGCGACATGCTGTGTATGAATCAAGGCCCCGTGCTGTTATTATTACATTGGGAAATAAGTTGTTCAGGATACCAGAGGTAGCACCACCTGCCGCCATCTCTTTGATTACTGCAAAACAATGCAGTAAGATCATTTCCAAAACCAGGAAATTTGTTTTCCTGATGATACGCCCTCAAGGGAAGAAGAAGACAGTGGCCGCGGCCTCCAAACGGGGTCCCTCTGCACGGCAGCTACAGATGGACAAGATTGTGGAGGAGTACGAAGACATCTTCACCTCCCCGGCAGGGGTTCCTCTGCACTGTCAAGTCAAGCACTCCATCGATCTGACCCCAGGTGCGCCGCTACCCAATGGACCAATTTATCGGCGCTCCGTTCTGGAGAACAATGAAATCAAGAGGCAGATTCAGGAGCTCCTGCAGAAAGGTCACATCCGTCCGAGTTCTTCGCCCTGTGGGAGCCCGATAGTGTTGGTACAGAAGAAGGATGGGACGTGGAGACTCTGTATTGACTATCGGGCGCTGAACAAGATCACTGTCCGTAATAGGTACCCGATCCCGCGGATTGATGACCTCCTAGACCAACTAAAGGGGGCGAAATATTTCAGCAAGATCGATCTGAAGTCAGGATATCACCAGGTACCAATTGAACCCTCAGATGTGTGGAAGACTGCCTTCAAATCCAAGGAGGGCCTCTTCGAATGGTTGGTCATGCCTTTCGGATTGACGAATGCTCCTGCAACCTTTATGAGGCTAATGGATGACATCTTGCGGCCATTCACCAACTCCTTTGTAGTAGTATACTTGGATGACATTCTGATCTTCAGCCAGAGTTGGGAAGAGCACCTCCACCACATCCGACAGGTTCTCCAAACACTGCGGCAACACAAGCTATGTGCCAATTTGGAGAAATGCACTTTTGGCATGACCGAGGTTCAGTATCTGGGATACATCATTGATGAACAGGGGGTGCATGTCGATCCAGCCAAGGTCCAAGTCATTCGGGATTGGCCCTCTCCAACCACTCTAACAGAGCTCCGCAGCTTTCTAGGTCTTGCCAACTTCTACCGCAGGTTTGTGTTGGGATTTTCTCATATTTCTTGGCCCTTGAGTCAAGTCACCAAGGGCGGGGCGAAAGCAAAATTCTTTTGGTCTGAATCTCAACAGAAGGCATTCAGGGAGTTGAAGGATCGCCTCTGCACGGCACCAGTGCTCGCGTTACCAGATTTACAACAACCATTTGAGGTCGAGACAGATGCCTCTGACTATGCTATTGGGGCAGTCCTTACTCAACATGGACATCCAGTGGCATATCACAGTGAAACACTTTCAGACACAGTCCGGAAGTACCCCACTTATGATAAAGAGATGTATTCCATTGTACAGGCCTGCCGACAATGGAAGCATTACATTTTGGGGAAGGAAACGGTCATCCACACAGACCACCGACCTCTGCAGTTCATACAGACCCAAGGGAAATTGCAGAATGATCGCCATCAGAAGTGGTCTACATACCTGCAACAGTTTCACTTGAATATCAAGTATAAAAAGGGCAGCACCAATAATGTTGCAGATTGCCTCAGTCGACCACCGATCATGGCGCTAACCACCGTGCTCAACTCTTGTGGGCACGAGACTTCTGATTGGCCACTTCTCTACAAAAGCGACCCAGAATTCGGCCACACATACCAGACACTCTTGGAGGGTCGGCAGGTTGCAGATTTTCACCTCCAGGATGCCCTATTATGCCACCTCGGTCACCTTTGTGTTCCTTCAAGCGAGCGTGCCAAGATGATTTGGGAAGCACACTACAGTCGGGCTGCTGGGCATTTCGGGGTCGAGAAAACAGTGGCAGTACTGCAAAACTATTTCTATTGGCCGAATCTTCGACAGGATGTTGGGAAGTACATCCGATCATGTACTGCCTGTGCCATTGCCAAACCGACCATTAAGAAGCAAGGCCTCTATACCCCGTTGCCTACCCCTAGTCGACCTTGGGAATCCATCTCCATGGATTACATGTCAGGCCTTCCTTCCACTAAGCATGGAAATGACTGTGTTTTTGTGGTCGTCGACAGGTTCTCAAAGATGGCCATTATGATGGCCTGCAAGAAGAATATCACAGCAGAAGCCACTGCTAAACTCTTCTTTGAACGAGTGTGGGTGCACTTTGGGATCCCACAGTCTATCATCTCAGATCGGGACAGTCGGTTTCTCAGCACCTTTTGGTCCAGTCTCTGGTCAATGCTGGACACCAAACTCACGAAGTCCACAGCCTTCCATCCTCAAACTGATGGCCAGACAGAGGTTGTCAATAGGATGATTGTGCACATTCTGCGCATGTATAACTCAAAGCATCCACGCACATGGGACGAGAGCCTCCCCTACGTTCAGCACAGCTACAACCGAGCTCTTCACAGCTCCACTGGCCATAGCCCTTTTCAGGTGGGTTTGGGATTCCAGCCACTATGCCCCATTGATGTGGCCATGCCACTTGCAGCTACTCACATGAATTCAGCTCATGTCCAGTCCGAAACAGATAAGGCCACCAGCTTCATTGAGCGCATCCAACATATTCGCCAGCAGGTCCATGACATTCTTGAGAAATCAAATGCCAAGTACAAGCAGCGACATGATCAACATCGGGTGCCACACAAGTTTCAGGTGGGCGACAAAGTCTGGTTGCATTTGCAAAAGGAACGCCTTACTGGAGCCTATCGGAAATTGAGACCACTCCGATATGGTCCTTACACCATTACTAAGGCTATGGGAGACAATGCATTTGAGCTCAGCATTCCCCCATTCCTTGGCCTGCACCCAGTATTCAATGTGGACCGCCTTCGGCCATACTTTCCACCATTGCTAGACACATCCGACATTGCAGAACAGCTCAAACCCACAGAATTAAATCCAGATTGCATGGAACAAGCTGCAACTGATCGGATCATGGACACACAGATCAAGAACACTCGCCAACAGAATATCCAACTGTATCGAGTTGTCAAAGCGGGCCAACTCCTTCAGCAGGGCAAGTGGCTCACCAGGGAACAAGTTCAGCAGAAGTTTCCTCATCTCATGGAGGAGCTCAACGCAATGGGGACCATTGCTTCCTAAGGGGGGAGGAATGATCCAGGTGGATATTGGTGGCCACCTGCCAAGTCCACCTGGACCCCCACCATTGTCTTTCTCAGCATTTTCAGTTTCCTTAATTGTAGCACAACTTACTATTTTTAGCAGTTTTTCGGGTCCTGAACTTCCGGAGCCGTTTTGAGGCCCTAAACGACGTTTTTTGGGGAATCCAGGGGCAACACCAGTCCATGGAATGGACTGGTGTTGCCCGTTCCAACAATGATAGTGCTCGGATAGATCTTTCTAATGAGCTATTGTACGCGTCAAACGGAGATCATATGCCAAAGTTACGACCCCGGGAAGTTGATGTACCAACTTACCCCAAACGGGGCCCACAGTTTGGCGTTTCATCTCCTAGGGTTAGGTTTTGGAATGTTAAGGGTTTTTCCATTGTTTCTCAACAATAAATAGGCCTTCGAGCCTCATTGTAACACAGTTCAGAGGCATGTAGCCATCACATCTCTTCTCAGAGATAAGCTACCATCGCCCTAGCTAGTTTATTTCCATTTCTGTTTGTAAGCATATTTCAGTATTTTCCATTAATGAAATGAAGTATTATTTCCGCTGCATCTTTGTGTATATGGTTATCTCTGTAATTTGTTGCGTTCCTGTTTAAATCTGGATCAGTGGTATCAGAGCGGTCTGCTTTTTCTCTGTTTTTCTTTGCATGTCCCCAACAAGGTCGGGATATAAGGAGTTAGGGCTTGAACTGGTTGAACCTTTGCAAGACCAGCCTCGCAAATCCCGACGGCCTCCCATGGCGGACGAGAAGAAAGACGAGGGGACAGGAGATCCCATCAAAATCTTGCTCGAAGAAGCGCTCGAGCGACAACGGAACGCGATGATGGACAGCTTTGCGCAGATCCTTCAGCGGCTACCCAGAAGCGGCGCATCGGCTTCCAGCAGCTCCTCTGGAAACGCCACACCCTTTAAGGTACAAGTTAATTTTGAAATCCCCATATTCGAGGGTCAGATAGACGCCGATGCCGTAGATAAATGGTTAAATCTGCTAGAGGGTTATTTTTCTGTTCATGAATTTTCGAGTCGGGAAAAGATTGTTTTTGCTCTTCTCAAAGCAGCCCCCCACGTCAAGGACTGGTGGGAAACCTACTGCGAGCAGAAGGATGAAAGTACTGGCTCACTATTTTCAGCCGCACCCACCTGGGATTCGTTCCGGGATGCCATCAAGGAGCAGTACTACCCTGTCGGAAGCTATGAGGATGAATACATAAAGTGGACCACGCTGCGGCAGGGAAGGGACCAAGACGTGCCGGAGTTCACCAATCTTTTCCATACCCTTCGCGTAACATTTGATACTCAAATACCGTGGCTGCCTGCACAAGTACATCCAGGAAGAAATACAGTTCCTAAACATCCCCTCGCTCGGCGCAGCATACCGGTATGCCGTCAAGGTCGAGCAGAAGTTTAAACAAAAGAAGCGAGACTTTGGATCTGCGAATCCAAAGCAGGGGAAAGGTGCCCCTAAACCACAGAACAAAGGACAAAGCCAAGGCGGGACAGCCCAAGACAACCAGCCGAAGCTGCAAGCAAAGAGCAACGCCGCGAAGCCAAGAAAGGACACTGGAAAATGGTGCGAGTTCCATAAGAGCTCCACTCACAACACAAGTGAGTGTCGGGCCAAGCAGTCACTGGTGGCTGAGCTAAAGGTTTCAGAATCAGATGCATGTTCCGACTCTGAGTCAGAACCCGATAAGGGGTATGAAAAAGGGAAGCAGATCATTGATGCGGATCCCAGCGCCACTGTTGCTACCGCAAAGATCCAGAAAAATGAACCCGAAGATCCAGAGGAGGAGGAGCGTCTCTTCCACTCCCAGATGTGGGTAAAGGGCTCCCCGATACAGTTCATTGTTGATAGCGGGAGTCAAAAGAACCTCATTTCGGCAGAGGTCGTGAAGCGGTTGGGCTTACCGACCACAGCACATCCACAACCATACACCATTGGGTGGCTTCACCAAGGGCGAGATCTTCGCGTGAGCCAGCAGTGTCGCCTTCCATACAACATCAAGCCCTTCACGGATGAGGTATTGTGTGACATTGCTCCCCTTGAAGTTTGTGATGTATTACTAGGACAACCATACTTGTGGAAGCGACATGCTGTGTATGAATCAAGGCCCCGTGCTGTTATTATTACATTGGGAAATAAGTTGTTCAGGATACCAGAGGTAGCACCACCTGCCGCCATCTCTTTGATTACTGCAAAACAATGCAGTAAGATCATTTCCAAAACCAGGAAATTTGTTTTCCTGATGATACGCCCTCAAGGGAAGAAGAAGACAGTGGCCGCGGCCTCCAAACGGGGTCCCTCTGCACGGCAGCTACAGATGGACAAGATTGTGGAGGAGTACGAAGACATCTTCACCTCCCCGGCAGGGGTTCCTCTGCACTGTCAAGTCAAGCACTCCATCGATCTGACCCCAGGTGCGCCGCTACCCAATGGACCAATTTATCGGCGCTCCGTTCTGGAGAACAATGAAATCAAGAGGCAGATTCAGGAGCTCCTGCAGAAAGGTCACATCCGTCCGAGTTCTTCGCCCTGTGGGAGCCCGATAGTGTTGGTACAGAAGAAGGATGGGACGTGGAGACTCTGTATTGACTATCGGGCGCTGAACAAGATCACTGTCCGTAATAGGTACCCGATCCCGCGGATTGATGACCTCCTAGACCAACTAAAGGGGGCGAAATATTTCAGCAAGATCGATCTGAAGTCAGGATATCACCAGGTACCAATTGAACCCTCAGATGTGTGGAAGACTGCCTTCAAATCCAAGGAGGGCCTCTTCGAATGGTTGGTCATGCCTTTCGGATTGACGAATGCTCCTGCAACCTTTATGAGGCTAATGGATGACATCTTGCGGCCATTCACCAACTCCTTTGTAGTAGTATACTTGGATGACATTCTGATCTTCAGCCAGAGTTGGGAAGAGCACCTCCACCACATCCGACAGGTTCTCCAAACACTGCGGCAACACAAGCTATGTGCCAATTTGGAGAAATGCACTTTTGGCATGACCGAGGTTCAGTATCTGGGATACATCATTGATGAACAGGGGGTGCATGTCGATCCAGCCAAGGTCCAAGTCATTCGGGATTGGCCCTCTCCAACCACTCTAACAGAGCTCCGCAGCTTTCTAGGTCTTGCCAACTTCTACCGCAGGTTTGTGTTGGGATTTTCTCATATTTCTTGGCCCTTGAGTCAAGTCACCAAGGGCGGGGCGAAAGCAAAATTCTTTTGGTCTGAATCTCAACAGAAGGCATTCAGGGAGTTGAAGGATCGCCTCTGCACGGCACCAGTGCTCGCGTTACCAGATTTACAACAACCATTTGAGGTCGAGACAGATGCCTCTGACTATGCTATTGGGGCAGTCCTTACTCAACATGGACATCCAGTGGCATATCACAGTGAAACACTTTCAGACACAGTCCGGAAGTACCCCACTTATGATAAAGAGATGTATTCCATTGTACAGGCCTGCCGACAATGGAAGCATTACATTTTGGGGAAGGAAACGGTCATCCACACAGACCACCGACCTCTGCAGTTCATACAGACCCAAGGGAAATTGCAGAATGATCGCCATCAGAAGTGGTCTACATACCTGCAACAGTTTCACTTGAATATCAAGTATAAAAAGGGCAGCACCAATAATGTTGCAGATTGCCTCAGTCGACCACCGATCATGGCGCTAACCACCGTGCTCAACTCTTGTGGGCACGAGACTTCTGATTGGCCACTTCTCTACAAAAGCGACCCAGAATTCGGCCACACATACCAGACACTCTTGGAGGGTCGGCAGGTTGCAGATTTTCACCTCCAAGATGCCCTATTATGCCACCTCGGTCACCTTTGTGTTCCTTCAAGCGAGCGTGCCAAGATGATTTGGGAAGCACACTACAGTCGGGCTGCTGGGCATTTCGGGGTCGAGAAAACAGTGGCAGTACTGCAAAACTATTTCTATTGGCCGAATCTTCGACAGGATGTTGGGAAGTACATCCGATCATGTACTGCCTGTGCCATTGCCAAACCGACCATTAAGAAGCAAGGCCTCTATACCCCGTTGCCTACCCCTAGTCGACCTTGGGAATCCATCTCCATGGATTACATGTCAGGCCTTCCTTCCACTAAGCATGGAAATGACTGTGTTTTTGTGGTCGTCGACAGGTTCTCAAAGATGGCCATTATGATGGCCTGCAAGAAGAATATCACAGCAGAAGCCACTGCTAAACTCTTCTTTGAACGAGTGTGGGTGCACTTTGGGATCCCACAGTCTATCATCTCAGATCGGGACAGTCGGTTTCTCAACACCTTTTGGTCCAGTCTCTGGTCAATGCTGGACACCAAACTCACGAAGTCCACAGCCTTCCATCCTCAAACTGATGGCCAGACAGAGGTTGTCAATAGGATGATTGTGCACATTCTGCGCATGTATAACTCAAAGCATCCACGCACATGGGACGAGAGCCTCCCCTACGTTCAGCACAGCTACAACCGAGCTCTTCACAGCTCCACTGGCCATAGCCCTTTTCAGGTGGGTTTGGGATTCCAGCCACTATGCCCCATTGATGTGGCCATGCCACTTGCAGCTACTCACATGAATTCAGCTCATGTCCAGTCCGAAACAGATAAGGCCACCACTTCATTGAGCGCATCCAACATATTCGCCAGCAGGTCCATGACATTCTTGAGAAATCAAATGCCAAGTACAAGCAGCGACATGATCAACATCGGGTGCCACACAAGTTTCAGGTGGGCGACAAAGTCTGGTTGCATTTGCAAAAGGAACGCCTTACTGGAGCCTATCGGAAATTGAGACCACTCCGATATGGTCCTTACACCATTACTAAGGCTATGGGAGACAATGCATTTGAGCTCAGCATTCCCCCATTCCTTGGCCTGCACCCAGTATTCAATGTGGACCGCCTTCGGCCATACTTTCCACCATTGCTAGACACATCCGACATTGCAGAACAGCTCAAACCCACAGAATTAAATCCAGATTGCATGGAACAAGCTGCAACTGATCGGATCATGGACACACAGGTCAAGAACACTCGCCAACAGAATATCCAACTGTATCGAGTTGTCAAAGCGGGCCAACTCCTTCAGCAGGGCAAGTGGCTCACCAGGGAACAAGTTCAGCAGAAGTTTCCTCATCTCATGGAGGAGCTGAACGCAATGGGGACCATTGCTTCCTAAGGGGGGAGGAATGATCCAGGTGGATATTGGTGGCAACCTGCCAAGTCCACCTGGACCCCCACCATTGTCTTTCTCAGCATTTTCAGTTTCCTTAATTGTAGCACAACTTACTATTTTTAGCAGTTTTTCGGGTCCTGAACTTCCGGAGCCGTTTTGAGGCCCTAAACGACGTTTTTTGGGGAATCCAGGGGCAACACCAGTCCATGGAATGGACTGGTGTTGCCCGTTCCAACAATGATAGTGCTCGGATAGATCTTTCTAATGAGCTATTGTACGCGTCAAACGGAGATCATATGCCAAAGTTACGACCCCGGGAAGTTGATGTACCAACTTACCCCCAAACAGGGCCCACAGTTTGGCATTTCATCTCCTAGGGTTAGGTTTTGGAATGTTAAGGGTTTTTCCATTGTTTCTCAACAATAAATAGGCCTTCGAGCCTCACTGTAACACAGTTCAGAGGCATGTAGCCATCACATCTCTTCTCAGAGATAAGCTACCATCGCCCTAGCTAGTTTATTTCCATTTCTGTCTGTAAGCATATTTCAGTATTTTCCATTAATGAAATGAAGTATTATTTCCGCTGCATCTTTGTGTATATGGTTATCTCTGTAATTTGTTGCGTTCCTGTTTAAATCTGGATCATCACCACATTAGAATCTTTCTTCCTGACTTACGATGCAGATATTTATGAGCATTAAAGCTAAGAGATAATGAAGCATTAGTGGGCATTTAGTAAGAGTTAACTGCATTTATGTGTGAAAAGCCATTTAACGTGATATGACATCTTCTTACATGTGTTTGAATAAAACTCCTTTTATCACATTTACAAGTTATATACATTATTCCATTTTCATGTTCATTGTCATATTTGTGTATCTGATAACTATTTTTCTTCACTTTCAGGGAAAATCCATAGAGCAAATAGTTGGGAGAAATGGTGAAGAAAGGAAAGGCAGTCGTCTCTGAGAAATTAGAAATGACTCCTCTATTTATGGATACTACATGCAGCATAGAGGGAGGAACCTCTATGTGGGAAGCCATGTATAATATACTGGAAGAAGAGAAACCAAGGATTCTAGAAATGAAGGTTATAGTTGACGGACATGATTCCTCAGATGCCTCCATGTTTGAGACAGCATGCTCATTTTTTCATCACATAGCTGCACATCCAAAGATAATCCCTTATATAGCCATGGTTAAATGGGTTATTGATGAAGCCGACATCTCAAATAGAGGATTCAAGAAAAGAATCCAAGAGGTTATGGGATCTTTTAGAGCAGACAACCATCTTTTACGCCAGACAACCTATAGCTCATGTATCACCTACCAGATCCACAAGTCATCTACAACAAGTAATTCATCGAGAAGTTTGCCAAAGAGAATGAGGACCCAGCATAATGCACCTAGAAATGGTCAAATAATGAGGGAAAAATCAAAAAATATGAACGGTATGTACTCTACTGCATCTATTTGTCCCCCTCATAGTTTTGCATCAGCCATGCTATGTAGACTATTTGGCAAACCTGATAGCACTAAATTTTGTCAAGATTGGCTGCCATTAATAGATGCAGCCATAAACGCAACTATAATGAATTGGGTACAAAATTTGTCTGACAATTTAGCAAGAACAATAATAGAGTATAGAAGGAAACGAAGTGTTGCTTTGAGGGTTTACCCTCCATTTTTTATGAGCACCTATGTAATGGATGCAATTTGTTTTGGTTCGAAATTTATTGTCATGGAATGGAAGTGGACTATCCAAAATCCACTTCCCATTCACATATACCATAAAGACATGTGGGAATCTCACTTTCAACCGCATTTTTACAAAATGTGTCATGGAGCTATGCTCTCTATCCACAAACAGATTTATAACTGATATGCCCCCAGGTTTTCCAAAGAAGTCAAGGTATATATCCTCCTAGTGGCCTGATGGTTTGGGGAGGAAACGTTTACGTATATTAGGGTATTTGGTAGCATTACCTCCCCCCATGTCCTCCCATACTATGTTCCAGACAAACTGATCGCTAGAGAGATAGCCTGTCAAACAGTTAGTGAGGGAGGGATGAGCAAAACATTAAAGGAAGAAAAATAAGCCATTTGGCCTACATTCCCTTTACGGTGTGGAGAATTTGCATTACATGACCTGGGGTATGCATTCAAGGAAGAAAATATTATGTTATCTCTGAAGTTACCTAAATTCATAGGAAGACAATATGACCCATTCGGCACTGTCAAAGACTTTACCACCATGGTAAAAATAAAAGTATTTAGGAAGATACATTTTATGAAATATTTTTGGAGAAGAACACCTTCACAAAGGTGAAGCATATGGCACAATTACTTTTTTACCGTGAATACCTTGAAACCTTTTAGGAGTATAGAGAAAGGAGGCTAACAAATGTCCCATTGGACCAATTATTTATTGAACCAATAAGGGAGCCTACTCTCAGTGCAAGTATAGAAAGAGATTCCAAAGAAAATTCTAAAAGTGATTCTAGAGGGGAATCGCAGGAGAAATCTACCAGGGAGTCAGAGAAATCATCACAAAATGGGAAAAGAAGAAGCAGGGAGTCAAAAAAAGGTACATCCCAATCTATAGAAGAGACAACTGAGAAAACTTCAGCTAGTAAACAGGTTGAAATCCATTCCACCTCTACCCAGCCAATAAAAATCCTAGTGATTTATTTAGAGGAAGAATGGGACAACTTTAATAAAATACTCCATACAGAGGAACAAATGGCAGAGTTGCAAACTCCACAACAGAAAACAAATCAAGAAATTATGACAAAGGAGAATGTAAATACTCAATAGGTAGAGCATATCCCTGTTACTCCCACCTCTGAGATTGTTTTGAGAATTGAGGATATCCCCCCTCTAGATGTGTTTTATAGCCCACAGCACAAAGAAGTTGTTAAAAGACAATGGAAGGAGAGGACGTTGGATTCTACAACTGTTACTACCCCTTACAATGAACCAATGGATGTTGTCTGGAAAGACTCACCCATCGACCCATCTGCCAATCTTAGTAGACTATCATAGTTTGTAGGTTCCTATTCTACATCAACCATTGACAAAGCAATAGAGGTGAAAATGTTTCTTAAGGAAAAAGAAGATAAAATTTTGTCACTTGAACAACAATTACAACAAGCTAAATCTGACCAGCAAGTAGAGACACAATTAACCAAGCTTCAACAAGAGTTCGAGCAGATGAAAAATAAAAGATCAAGCCAACTTAGTAGAGAAGGAAGTACAAAAACAAGGAATAGTTGATCTACATAAATATGATCAAAAAATTGATCAGTTTATTACTGAAGTGCTCGGCCTTATCTCCCAGCTGATGTACCAAAAGGAATTATTATGCCAGAATATTTCACAATAGAATGCTTATTACGAAACAAGTGACAAATTGACAAGTCAAGTCATGGAAATGAGACTTGAATATGATGAAATCTTGAAAAAAGTCTCCGACTTCATCACTTGGAAAAATTCAAAAGATTGGAGAAAGGCCAACCTACCTAAATTGGAAGAGTCACATAAAGAAATCTTATTTGCAAACTAGGATTCTTGGCTTAGAGAGGCAGAAAAGGCAATAGTGAACGTGGAAACAGAAGAAAATAGTGTTATAAAAAATATTAGTGAAAATTTACATAATGCCAACCTTGTGGCATAGTCAATTCCAGGTTTTCTTCCTAATGTAAAACAGCTTGAACGACATTGGAGGCACTCAACAGAAGAAAAAGAAAAAGCAATTAGGAAAACGACCAGGTTAAATTGGGAAACATATTGGCTACATTTAGTGAAGCCTCATAGTCAATGGATGACCCTACGATGCCTAACCACTTCTACGGAGAAAATGGAGCCACCACTGACCGACTTTGTGTTCACTGGGTAGTTGAAAGCTGAAATTGGGCAACCGACATAGCTCAAGCCCATGACAGAAATTTGTGATCTAAAGGATCCAACGTAGAATAGTTAGTCACCATGCTCATTTCTATTTTTGTTTTATTTTGCATGATTTGAGGAAGGTTGTTTAAACCTCCTCAATTATTTTTGTAATAATCTATTTTTGGTTTTATAGTTTAGTATTTAAACCCCTCTCATGCATTTGGAGAGGGGTCGAGAAATTTTATCAGAAACAATCTTCAAAGCATGTACCTCTGTCCCTTTGAGGAAGTTCTGGTGAAATGAATGGAACAGGATTTATTTTTATGTTATCTGGCATCTTCCACTGAAATTGCACTTTTGTACTCTTAGATGGTGTTGGATGGATTGAAGGTAGATCAATATTGCTAAAGCACATGAGTAGGATGTATTATAAATGGTACTTTTATCTCATAATTCTTTTTACTTATGTATGAAGCAATATTTTCTCTTCAAATTGTTTATGTATGAAAGTTTGAATCTTGGTTAGCATTATTGCACTTCTGTATGATGATGCCCTATATTTTATGTTGAATACATAAATAATTTCTTATGCAATATATCTTTCATAATCGTTTCGACTAACTTTTAATATGAAATGATTATTGTTAAACAATTTCATTTCTCATTGCAATTGAATGATCTTCATTACCAATTTATTTTGGACATTATTTTAGATCACGTACTCCAAATTATTCCCAGGTATAGTCATAATTAGATAGTTTTAAAATTAGGATAAATGCATGTGATTATTAGTTTAGAATAGATTACTTTTAGCTTAAACATTACTCCAAAAATATCACATATCACCCCAGCAGCACAATCATACAATAGATTGGGAAATTGGTCCCATTATCCCCAGTCAGAGCCACTAATCCAAATGGAAAAGAAGCTGCCAACCAAGGTCCGGACCGGGTGGTTTTCCCCCATGTTGAAGAAACGATTTTCGAGGCTTCAACATTTTGGTGCTAGAAGGAGGGCCTGACTGTGAATGGAAAGTAAATCCAAATCAGCAGTCCATTATAAGAGTAAAACTCCTTCACCATCACCTTGAAATTTTCGAAAGCATTCCAAATCCCCTAATCATAAGTGAGAAGTTGCAGAGAAAATTACAAAACCCACTACTAAAATCCCAAAAAATCTAGATCATTCTTCTTCTACTGAGGCCCCTGAAGTCCAATCTTTGATTCATAAATTACGGGGGATTTCGTTATCTCAAGAAGAATTTGAGTTATCCCAAGATAGTTTTACCTCTCTGTTTACCACATATCAATGGTTAACTAGAGCACAGAGTGAAAAGCTTGGAATCCGCCTATTCGAATTCTCTCTGTCAAGCCATAAGAAAACTAAGAAAACACCATCTGAATCTCATAGCGAGGTTCTTTCATTGACACAATCTTCATCTTCATTTGTTCCGTTTATACCATCAAAAGATCAATCATCCGCCTCGACACTCTAGATCATGATTCCCATAGGTACAAGAACTACATCTTCCTCTGCATAATCACCTTCAACCACTACTACACTTTCTCCTACTCACATACTAGCAATGGCATAGAATCCTCCAAGGCCATGTAAAAACCCAAGAGCTGTTAGGATGGTTGGGCCTTTACATCAATTGCTAGCTCATCCAGAGAAATGGTTACCCAAATTCAATCCTGATAATGGCCTACTAGCTGAGGAACATATAAACAATTTTATGTTGTCCATTAACTTAAATGAAGTAGTGGAAGAAGACACAGTTGTAATATTATTTCCATATACTTTACAAGGAACAGTAGGATCATGGTACTTCTCATTACCATCAGGTTCTATTAATAGTTGGGATGCTTTCCAAGAGTAGTTTTTAACTAAGTTTGGAGATGATACATCCACAACTACCCTAATCAATGATTTCTCCAATTTGAAATCCAAACCAAAAGAACCCATTAAGGACTTCAATTCTCACTTCAATAAATTATCGAATAAGATACCAATGATGTCTAAGCCCAATGATGAGGTCCAAAATGAGTGGTATATTTCTGCTCTACCTTCAAACACAACTATTTTCCTTGATAGAGCTACCAAAACAACTTTGACAGAAAATATGAAAGAGGCAATAACTGTGGAAAAACACATTCTAGTTGTAGAAAAGAAAAACACATTAGAAGAATGAAAATCTAAGAAAGTGACTTTTAGGGATGACTCCAAGAAGAAACCACCTAAAGATCCTTTTGATCTTGAAGGGTTACATAAATTCCTCAAGACCATGTCTAATGAAATGGTTGATATAAACAAACAGGTAGCAAAGACTTCCTCTAACAAATATTTTAGACCATTTAAAAGGAATTCCCCTACTGATTCTAAACCTCAAAATCCAATATCAAATGATGAATCAGATGGAGAGGAGGATGAGGTTTCAATAAATGAAGAACAAACAGATGATGAAGAAGTGGCAGAGTTACAAGGAATGTGGGATTTTATCCTTCCCAATGAGGAAAATCAAGAAGCATTACTTATCGCTACCCGAAGTTAAAACAATGTTGATTTGTCACAAACAAATTCAAAGTAGAAGGCTTCGATGCCACCTCTCAAGGACAAAACAATAGGTAAGAAATATTCACCAAAATCCACTCAAACTACTCCTACCCAATTGGATTCTTCACCTTCACCTAAAACTCTCATAGTTTCTGATGAAATGGAATATAATAGTGTTGATGATATGAAGAAAACTAGGGAAAACATCTCCTTTCATGATCTTATAAAATTGAAGCATCAACATAAGCTACTCCTTAAATAACTCAAAGCAGTACCTACTGCACCGCTTCCTACTGCCGTGATCTCAAAAGCCGCACAAGAAATGGGAAGGCCCCCTAGCAACTCTTTAAACAAGATTGATCCAACTGACATCGCTCTAATTGGAGGAGGATCTAAATCTCATACTTCTCCATTCCTCCTTACTTTTGAAGTCTTTAATAAGAATTTACATGACTCTTTAGTTGATTCAGGAGCTTCATCTAATATCTTACCTAGAAGAGTTTATGCAAAGTTGAATGTTCAGCCTCAATGTTGTACATATAGTACAGTTAGCTTGATCTCAAGTCGAAGTTATTGGGGAACTTAATCAAGTAACGATTAGACTTTCATCAAATGCTAAAGTTTGTCAAGTCATTGACATTCTTTTAGCTGATATTCCTGAGTTATATGGCTTAATCCTTAGTAGAGACTAGTCAGAAAAACATCATGGTTATTTTGCAACTCACTGGCCTCACATGTGGCTTCCCTATAATGGAAAGCCAAATCAAATAAGGTTTGATCATGAGAAACATCAAAAGTACATAGCCACAAATCTAGAAGGAGAAAATGAACTAGTCTCATATAGTAACAACATCATCGAAAACTACTTAGTAGAAGAATTTCTAGGAAATTTCAAGGATTAGACTTCACCTTTCTTAGAAAAATATGTTGTATCTCAAGTCAAATTTTTTTTCCCAAACAGACACTTCTAAATATGTAAACTTTGTAGATAAACCTGTAGTTAGCTCTTTATTTTGGAAATTATTTTTTGATGGATCTAAATCCAATGATGGAGTAGGACAAGGATGCATATTAGTTAGCCTAGAGGGGGAAGGACTTGGTTAGCATGTAGACTCGAATTTGATTGCACAAACAACACTACTGAATATGAAGCACTAGTTCAAGGTTTGTATAAGGCAATTGGCCTAAATATAAAACACCTCCAAGCATTTGGAGATTCAGAAATTGTAATAAAACAAGTGAGAAATACTATACACTGTTTGTCAGGACATTTGGAACATTATCAGTAATTAGTCCAAAACCTGACCTCTCACTTTACAGCGTTTAATATTTCCCCTATTCCAAGATTCCAAAATGCTAGTGCCAATCTTCTAGCTAATGTCGCTTCCAAGCGTATTCCACCAAAGGATGATAGCCCTGATCGATTTTCCATTCAATTTAATTTTAGGCCTTCTATTCCTGATAATAACACCAACTGGAGAGTCTTTAATAGCAATCCGGATATCATAAGCTCCCTGACTTCAGAAGGATCTTATTATGACCATATAGTTGATGAAGACCAACATGATAACCAACTTAAACAAGAAATAGTCAATAACGCTATACAAAAATATGTAGTTAAGTTGGAAGATTTATATGACCTCAAAGACAGGTTTAAACAACCCACCAATTCAAAACTTCAGAGTTCAACTCTGAGGTTTGAATTGATTAATCTTGGGACTGACCTAAAGCCTCAAAATATTAATCTAGGTCTCAAACTTACATCAAACAAAAAATCAACCTTTATAGGTTTGTTGAAGAGGTAAAAGAATGTCTTCGCATGGAACTATGAAGATATTAAGACATATGACACCTCTATTATTCAACATACTATTCCCATGACATCTGATGAAAGACCTATTCAGCAGAAATTAAGGAAGATACATCCTAATATAGAAGGTCAAATTAAATCTAAATTGAATAATCTACTGAAAGCAAATATTATTTTTCCTATCATACATTCTCGGTGGGTCTCCAATCTTGTCCCAGTCAAAAAAAAGAACAACGATATTCAGATATGTATAGACTTCCTCAATCTCAATAAAGCTTTCAAAAAATACAATTTCCCATTGCCCCCAATGGAATAGATATTGTAATCAGTTGCAGGCTCAGAAATAATGTCTTTCCTAGATGGATTCTCAGGTTATAATCAGATCTTAGTACATCAAAATGACTAGTTGAAAACTACATTCTGGACAAAATGCGGCACTTATGCTTATCAAAAGCTGCCATTTGGACTGATTTATTCCAGTGCCACTTTCCAGAGAAACATGGACATAACCTTCAAAGGTTTGGTAAATAAATCAGTAGTAATCTACATAGATGATATAACTGTATGTTCTAGAAAGCGCAGTAATCATCTAAGGGATTTAAAGCAAATCTTTGAATGTTGCCAAAGGTATGGGATTTCTATTAATCCCAAAAAGTCTTTTTTCACGTTAAGTGAAGGAAATCTCCTTGGATTCATTGTGTCCAAAGAAGTGATTCATATTGACCCTGATAGAATTAGAGAAATCTATGAAATACCTTTACCACATAACAAAAAATCAGTGTAATCTTTCATAGGTTAGATAAATTTTGTTAAAATATTTTTCCTTGACTTCTCATGAATTGTTTTACCTCTTCAATCCATGATAAAGAAAAATTCTTTGTTTAAATGGGGACACTCAGAACATGAACCCTTTAAATTGATAAAACAAGCAATCATAAACACCCCATCATTAGCAATGCCAAATTTTTCAAATCATTTCATTTTATATACTTTCGCTTCCAAGAAATCATATGCAGCCATATTGACACAAGTAAATGAAGGAAAAGTTGAAGCCCCAGTATCTTTCTTTAGCTCCAATTTGCAAGGAGCTGAATTGAATTACTCAGACGTTGGAAAACAAGATTTTGCTGTTTTCAAATCAATAAAACACTTCAAACCTTTTCTCCTCAAAACCCACACCAAAGTAATAGTACCATTGTCAGTAGTGATAAATCTATTAATACAAAGGGATGTAGGTGAGAAAAGAGAAAATTGGGTTACAACACTGCAAGAATATGACATCGAAAGCAGACCAACAAAAATTGTAAAAGGTCAAGGTTTTTGCAGGATGTTGGCAGGAGCATCAAATCTATCAGCATTACAGTATTCAGGTGACGATGTACAAGCCTATGAGGTACACCTTAATGACACTGAGTCAATATATGTTGATATCATATTTTACTTGAGAAATGAATATGCCCCAATGCAATTAAATTACATAAATAAAAGGGCTTTGAGATTAAAAGCTAGACAATATCAAATTGTCAATGATGTGTTGTTTAGAATAAATTATGATTCCATTTTACTTAGATGTCTTGAAAAATTTGAGGCAGAGAAGGTGTTGTAGGAACTTCATGATGGACCAACTAGTGGTCACTTTGGAGGAGATACCACTGCACATAAGGTCCTGCATGTCGGCTATTACTGGCCAACATTATTCAAAGATACACACACTTATGTAAGGAGATGTAAAATTTGTCAGACCATTGCTGGAAGAAAGAGGAAACCCGCATTATCGTTACAGCCCGTCAACATTGACCAAACATTAGAGCAATGGGAATTGGACATAATAGGTGAGATCTTTCCTCATTCTTCTTAAGCAACATATATATATCCTTACAGCCACTAATTATTTAACCAAATTGGTGGAAGCAATTCCACTCAAGGTAGCCAATTCTAAAAAAATTATTGAATTCATAGATAAATTTATCATTACTAGATTTAGCCTACCATCTACCTTGATGTTTGATAATGCATCTTATTTTTCAAGCAGTTCTATGACAGTGTTTTCTTTTAAAAGAGATTTTAAGCTTAAGCACTCTGCTAATTATTGTCTGCTAGGAAATGGGTTAGCTGAATCCACAAACAAGAATCTCATTACGATTATTAAACGAACTGTTGACCAAAGCCAGAAGAACTAGCATAAGTCTTTGATGTTTTCTCTATGGGAAGATCGAATAACTCAAAAAGCCTCCATTGGCACTTCTCCTTTTAATTCGGTCTATGGGAAAGAAGCTGTCTTACCTACAAATGTAGCTATTCCCTCTTTATCCTTAGTTCAATTCATTGAAGAAACTCCTTCCTCATCTATGCAAGTTAGACAATTACAAATCCTTAAGCTTGAAGAGGAAAGAGAAAAGGTCATGATCGACATGCACATCATCAACAGTTAGTCAAAGCTTCCTTTGATTCAAACTCTGTGAGTTCAAAATATTTTCAACTTGGAAACCTAGTATTGAAATGGGATAAAGCCCGTGAAGAGAAAGGTAAGCATACAAAGTTCCAACAAATATTGCTTGGCCCATTTCAGATTGTGGAAGAAATAGGCCCATCAACTTTTCTATTACAAGATTTATCAGGTAAGAGAGAATCTCTACCTGTTAATGGGCATATTTTAAAGAAATACTTTCCATAGAAGATGATCTCTTCTGTTCATTTATATTATTGCCTTTTTTTTTAAGAATAATACAAATTGAAAAACATTTACTTTTGGCTTTACAAATGCTAGTCTCTTGTTATTTTTGACTTTTTACTTGTATAAGTAAAGATTGTTATGAAAGGAATCTTCCCATATGAAATATATAGTTAAGTTCTATTGCTTCAAAACTGCCTGTTCTTTGCGACAATTATCTAATCTTTGATGAAACTTAGCTCTAGAAAGAAATCGTCCCTTTACATTAGTTGACAAAAGTATCAATAACAAAGCAAAGTCTCTCTACAGAAAAGCATCTTTAAGCTCTACAATTGTGATCCAGAAGCTCTTAAGGAGCCAATGATTTTACCCACCTAATCAAGTTTCATTTTTAGAGTGTAATTCTAAAATATACTTAAACTTAAAGGATAATAGGTCTCATCAAGAGCCGGATTACCATGATCATAAGATTATAACTAACTGACATTACCAATGCTGCATATCAAAACAGGGTAATGGCTTTAGATTATATTAATCAAAAGACAAGGGGTGTGATCAAGAGTTAGCTTGTTTAGTGAAGTTATAAATCAAGTGAATGGAATTGCCAATTTTGGGCACCAAAGCAAGACATTGTCATTTAAGAGATAAAAGATGAAAATTTGAAGGAAGAACTTTAGAAAATAAAGAAAACAATAAGTATACAAATGAGATTATCTTTAAAATTACATTCCGACCTAGGTGGGATACTGAATCACTACTAGTTAAAATGTAACCCTGTCGAGGCTATGAACGCTTGCTGGCACCAAAGGCTCTACCTATGACAACTGAGTATACCAAAAGTTGATCTGAGAAGATCCTCCCCGTTTTTATCCTTAAAAACCAAGTAATGGTTGATGTAGACAAAGTGACTTTCTTATGAGAAAGGAATAATGAAAAAAATGAAAATTAAGTAGATGTTGTTTTATTATTAATGAGCAGTATTACTTACCTTATATTCCATGAAATTATTATTTTCAAAACTATATTTATTTTGGAAATTTCTAGAAATTTCAAAAAACTTTAAGAGATAAGTGGTTCTTCCAAGTGAATCGCCAATTTTTGTGCTATTCAAAAACCCCCCATTTCTTAATAGTATTAGTTAATATTACATTAATAAATGGAGACCCTTTAAAAAATCCCTCCAAAAATAAACTTAGCATTTAGGCATTTTCCTTATTTTAATTTTGGAATAAATCAAGATATCAATCAAACCCCTTTTTCAAAATAACTACTAAATGCTTGCCTTCCTACGTATCACATGATTGAGAATCATAAAAAACCTTGCTAACCCACCAAATTTAGTGAAAAATGATTAAAAGAGGACTCTACGCTTCATACCTCGAAACTATCATATTTTTGACATAAACTAGGTCCTAAAGAGTTTCTCTCCAAAACAAGTCTCGCAACGCATATCGCTATTTATGAAGAGCACACCTTAAAAGGTTATCTCAAAACAAGCAAAGTTCTGAATTGCGATGGCATCACAACCTTTATCACATCGTATTTCGAGCATTCAAAAGAACACTGCAAACTACCATCAGTCGATACCACGAAATGTGATCAATACCCAGACCCACTCCTTCAAGAGATCATGAACAAATGTTTAAATCCACCGCTTATTAAAAAGGCCTTTACGTAGGAAAAAAATGACAAGTAGCTATGTTTTGGGGCAATAAACAAGCAGGTCACAGCTTGCATCTCGCATCTCGTAGAAACATAAGGGAAGGTAAGAAGAGAAAAAAGGCACAATTCTATATTGTGATCTACGATATTTCTTCGTAAATCACAAAATCGATGTTATCGCAATTCAAAGGCTCGCCACCCTGGAACCTTTCTTCCCGACTTATGATGCAGACATTTATGATCATCAAAGCTTAGAGATAAGGAAGGATTAGTGGGAATTTAGTAAGAGTTAACTTCATTTATGTGTCAAAATCCATTTAACATGATATGATATCTTCTTATGTGCGTTCGAATAAAAATCCTTTTATCATCTTTACAAGTTATCCACATTATTCCATTTTCACATTCATTGTCATCTTTTTTTATCTGATAGCTTTTGTTCTTCACTTTCAGGGAAAATCCATAGAGCAAATCGTTGGGAGCAATGGTGAATAAAGGCAAGGCAGTCGTATCTGAGAAGTCATAAATGACATGTCTATTTACGGATACTACATGTAGCAGAGAGGGAGGAACCTCTACATGGGAAACCATGTATAATATGCTGGAAGAAGAACAACCAAGGATTCTAGAAATGAAGGCTACAGTTGACAAACGTGATTCCTCAGACATCTCCATGTTTAAGACAACATGCTCATTTTTGCGTCGCATAGCTGCGCATCTAATGATAATCCCTTATAAAGACATGGTTAAATGGGTTATTGATGAAGTTGACATCTCAGACAGAGAATTCAAGATAAGAAGCCAAGAGGTTATGGGATCTTTTATGCCAGAAAACCTACGACTCATGTATGACCTACCAAAGCCACAAGTCATCTACAACAAGCAGTTCGTCGACACATTTACCAAAGAGAATGAGGACCCAACATATTACACCTAGACTTGGTCAAATAATGAGGGAAAAATCAAAAAATACAAGAATGATATGTACTCTACTGCGTCTAGTTTTCCCCCTCATAGTTTGGCAGTAGCCATGCTATGTAGACTATTTAGCAAACCCGATAACACTAAATATTCCCCATAATGGCTTCCATTAATAGATGCAACCGTAAACACAACTATAATGAATTGGACACATTTTTTGTCTAATAATTTAGCAAGAACAATAATGGAGTATAGAAGGAAAAGAAGTGTTGCTTCGAGGGTTTACCCTCCATTTTTTATGAGCACCTATGTAATGGATGCAATTTGTTTTGGTTCGAAATTTCCTGTCATGGGATGGAAGTGGACTATCCAAAATCCACTTCCCCTTCACATATACCATAAAAACATGTTGGAATATCACATTCAACCACATTTTTACAAATTTGTCATGGATTTATGCTCCCTATCCACAAACGGCTTTATAACCGAGATGCCCCAAGATTTCCAAAGAAGCCAAGGTAGATATCCTTCCAATGGCCAAATGGTTTAGGGAGGAAACATTTACGTATATCAGGGTATTTGGCAGAATTACCATCCCCCATGTCCTCCCATACTATGTTTCGGACAAACTAATGGCTAGAGATATAACCTATCGAACAACGAGTTAGGGAGGGACGAGAAAAACATTAAAGGAAGCAAGAAAGGACATTTTGCCTACATTCCCTTCATAGTGTGGAGCATTTACATTACACAACTTGGGGCGTGAATTCAAGGAAGCAAAGATTATGTTATCTCTGCAGTTACCTAAATTCTTAGGAAGGCAATATGACCCATTCGGCACTATCAAAGACTTTACCACCATGGTTAAAATAAAAGTATTCAACAATGAGGAACATGCATTTGATGACATATTTTTGCAGAAGAACACCTTCACAGAGGTGAAGCATATGGCACAATTAATTTTTGATGGTGAAGATCTTGAAACCTTTTATGAGTACAGAGAAAGGAGGCTAACGAAGGTCCCATTGGACCAATTATTGACTTAACCAATAAGGGAGCCTACTCCTAGTGTATGTCTTGAAGGAGATTCCAAAGAAAATTCTAAAACTGATTCTGGATCAAAATCCCAAGAGAAATATACCAGGGAGTCAGAGTAGTCATCACCAAATGGGAAAAGCAAAGCAGGGAGTCAGAAAAATATACAGCCCAGTCTACAGAAAATACAGTTGAGCAAACTTCAGCCAACAAACAAGCTGAAATCCATTCCACCTCCACTGAGCCAATAAAACACCTAGTGATTGGTTTAGAGGAAGAATGGGACAACTTTAATAAAAGGCTCCATACAAAGGAACAAACGCCAGAGTTGCAAACTCCACAATAGAAAACAACTCAAGAAATTACGACAAAGGAGACTGTAAATACTCAAGAGGTAGAGCATATCCCTGTTACTCCCACCTCTGATTTTTTTTTAGAATTGAGGAGATTCCCCCTCTAGATATGTTTTATAGCCCACAACACAAAGCAGTTGTAAAAGGAAAAATAAAGAAATGGAAGTTTGATTCTACAGTTGTTACTACCCCTGACAATGAACCAATGGATGTTGTTCAAAAAGACTCACCCATCGACCTGTCCACCAATCTTACTAGACTGTCATAGTTTGCAGGTTCATATGTTACAATGACCATCAACAAAGCAAAAAAGGTGAAAATGTTGCTTAAGGAAAAAGAAGATAAAATTCTGTCACTTGAAGAACAATTAGAGCAAGCTAAATCTGACCAACAAGTAGAGACACACTCAGCTAAGCTTCAACAAGAGTTTGAGTAGATGCAAATAAAACATCAAGCCAGCTTAGCAGAGAAGGAATCAAAAATACAAGGAATAACTGATCTACATAAATATGATCCAAAAATTGATTAGTTTATTACTAAAGCACTTGACCTTAACTCCCAACTGATGCACCAAAAGTAACGATTATGCCAGAAGATTTCACAATGGAACTCTTATTGCGAAACAAGTGACAAATTGACAAGTCAATTCATGGAAATGAGACTTGAATATAATGAAATCTTGAAAAAAGTCTTTGACTTCATCACCTAACAAAATTTAGAAGATGGGAGAAAGGGCAACCTACCTAAACTGGAAGAGTCACACAAAGAAATCTTATTTGCAAATTGGGATTCTCATCTTAAAGAGGCAGAAAACGCAACAACGGACGCAACATTAGCAATAAACAATGTTATAAAAAATATTAATGAAAATTTACATAGTGCCAACCTTGTGGCAGAGTCCATTCCAGGTTTTCTTCCTAACGTAAAATAGCTTGAACTACAGTGGAGGCAGGCAACAAAAGAAAAAGGAGAAGCAATTAGGCAAATGACCAGGTTAAATTGGCAAGCATATTGGTGACATTTTGTTAAAGCTCACAGCCGGTGGATGACCTTGCGATGCCTAACCACTTCTATAGAAAAAATGGTACCAGCACTGATCGGCGTTGTGTTCACTGGGTAATTGAAATCTAAAATTGGCTAACCGACACAGCTCAAGCCCATGACAGACATTTGTGATCTAAAGGATCAAATGCAGAACAGTTAGTCACCATGCTCATTTATATTTTTGTTTTATTTTGCATAATTTGAGGAAGGTAATTTAAACCTCCTCAATTGTTTTTGTAATAATCTATTTTTAGTTTTATAGTTTAGTATTTAAACCCATCTCATGCATTTAGAGAGGCATTTAGAAATTTTATCAGAAACAATCTTCAAAACATGCACTTCTATCCCTTTGAGGAAGTTCTGATGAAATGAATGGAACATGATTTATTTTTATCTTATCTATCATCTTCTACTGAAATTGCACTTTTGTACTCTTAGATTGTGTTGGATGGATTGAAGGTAGATCAATATTGTTGAAGCACATGAGTAGGACGTATTATAAATGGTACTTTTATCTCATAATTCTTCTTACTTATGTATCAAGCAATAATTTCTCTTCAAATTGTTTATGTATGAATGTTTGAATCTTGGTTAGAATTATTTCACTTCTGTATGACGATGGACTATATTTTATGCTGAATACATAAATGATTTCTTATGTGATAAATCTTTCACAATCGTTTCGGCTAACTTTTTATATGAAATAATTATTGTTAAACGACTTCATTTCTCATTGCAATTGAATGCTCTTTAGTACCAATTTCTTTTGGACATTATTGTAGATCGCATAATTCAAATTATTCCCAAGTATAGTCATACTTAGATAGTGTTTAAATTAGGATAAATGCATGTGATTATTAGTTTATATTAGATTACTTTTAGCTTAAACATTACTCCAAAAATATCACATATCACCCTATCAGCACAATCATAAAATAGATTAGGAAACTAGTCCCATTATCTGTAGTCAGAGCCACTACTCCAAACGGAAAAGGAGCTGCTAACCAAGGTCTGGATGGGGTGGTTTTCCCCCATGTTTAAGCAATGATTTTTGAGGCTTCAACACGCCTCTATTATATCCAATTGGAAATTCATCTTGGAATTGGATGAGCCATGAATATTTTCAAATATTCACTTGAATGATCAACTAGTGCTCATTGTTCTTCAGTGTGGGGTTGAGTCTATCTAACAACACTTCCTTGATCAAATGGTGGAGTAAATTCCCTTAGGCCTTCTTCTTCTCCTTCTAAACTGGAAATCCTCAATTCTTCTAAACTTCTACCTCCTATTACTTCTTCCCTGAATTATGCTTCTATTATTGGGGGAGCTTCTAGTTGTGAAACTAACTACCCTCCAGATCTCATATGACATGTAAACATCACAATAGATTGTGATGATGCTCCTGACCCAACTCCTAAAATGATTTCTTGGATGTAGGTAACTCTACCTAGATCTTTACTTCTTTTTGGGAGTCTTCCACTACCCCTTTTATTTGTGTCTATGTTCATGCAATCAAAAAGTGAAAGAAAAACATTCAAACAAATCTAAAGCTTGTGACCTAGAATAGGGTGGAAACTTCCCTTCCCAGGATGAGAGAGTGGCCTCTAAAAAGAAAAATAAATAAATAAATACAAAACAACCACAAATCTAAGCTCAAGACCTGAAACACGAAAAAAAAACTTCCCTTCCTAGGAAGAGAGAGTAGTTCCTAAAAGAAACAAGAAATCAAAATAACCAAGGAAATTTAATGTTGAGGACCTAGGGCAAGGTGAGAACTTCCCTCCCTAGGATGAGAGAGTGGTCCTAAAAAAATAATAAATCAAAACAACCAAAGAAATTTAACACTCAAGACCTAGAGTAGGGTCAAAACTTTCTTACCGAGGACGAGAGGGTGGTCCTAAAAAAACAAGAAATCGAAATCTTTTCTCAGTTTTTGGCAAGAACATTCTTCCTCCTACTACTGACATGCCAATGGCCAGGTGGAAGCTGTTAATGACGTCGTCAAAACCATGATCCGCTAGTTAGTGGGCAAACGTAAAACTCGTTGGAATCAAATGTTATATACTGCTCTTTGGGCATACTGAACGTCAATAAAAACTGCTACAATCTTCACTCAATTTCAATTTTCCTATGGCCTAGAAGAAGTCATTCTTATAAAATGCTACATTCCATCCCTTAAACTAGTTGTTGAACTCATGCCGAACATTACTGCCGAAGAAGAGCACCTAGTTTCACTAAATCAGTTGGATGAGACTCGTCGAGATGTCCCACTAGTTCTTGAAGCACATAAATAATGAGTCAAAGATGAATATGACAAACATGTCAACCCTCGATCATACCAAGAGATCAACCTCATTTTACTTTACGATCAGAAACATGATCTCTTGGGTGTAGGAACACTTCAACCATTGTGGGTCGGTCCATATTTTGTTACTAAGTTTCTTTATAAAGCCACCTATGAACATGAGGACTGCGATGGAATCCCACTCGTTGAGCCCCATAATGGGCTCTATCTAAAAAAGTATTTCACCTAGCATTTTGCTGGGTGTATACTTCGTAATTATATGTATATAATTTTTAATTATTTTGTTGTGTATGGATTTTTTGGCTTTTATTTGTCTCATACATGTCTCTCGTTGCACAAATTTCTTCATCACCCTTACCATATGTAGACATGTGGATGGTGCTAGTCATCACATACGACACATTGCATGAGCTACTTGGGCTATTTATACACCTGAGTAAGACCTACTTAGTTCCAAGGTGGGTTTTCTTGGTTTTTCCACTAATAATATTGTTGAGTACATGTTTGTTTTTGAACTCCTTACTCAAGCCACATCTCATGATATCTCCAATCTAGTGGTTAGGTTGGATGCTCAACTTGGTGTTATGCAATTGAATAATCATTATCACACTCGCAATCCAATATTGTTACATTAATTTTGAAGGATATGACTTTTAGAATGTCAATTTGAGTTTATTACTTATGAACACATTTCTAGAGAATCTAATGCATTAGATGTTTCGTTGGAAAATTATGTATTCGATTGAAATCTACCATATTCTTTATAGTTACATGCATGAATGTAAATTTTTATAGTAAAAATTTACAAAACATTACAAAACACATACATTATTAAATCACCAATATATATATATATATATATATATATATATATATATATATATATATATATATATATTGTTTCCAGTGATTTTACATCAAAAATTCCCAAAACATGGGTGTTTTATTTCAAAAATGGCTCTGCTAAGCCTCGCTCTAACACCCGTTAGACATAATCTACTCCTGCTGAGCCTACTACTCATGGTAACAAATCACTTCTCTAGCTAACCTCCTTAGAGCCACCAAAAACCGCTCTGGCATACCCACTCTGTGTCGCTGCATGTGGATCGATATCTCTCTCTTCGGAAGAGGAGGCACACCCATGCTCAAACATTCGAGGTTCCTAGAAACCTTGCATAGAATTTGTGTGTCATATCCCTCCTCGGCAGGTTCCACACCCTGTGCTACTACTGTAGTCCTAGGTAACTGATCACCTAGCCTAGCATGGTGAGGAATACCCATACGACAAATTGATGCCACATATGTGTAAAGAAAATGCTTCATGTCAATTTTTTTCACCCATAAATAAATAAAAAATTTCATAAAATTCAAAAGACAAAAAATATTTTTCATTTTGATCTATTCTCTTACATAGTGGCCCCCACTGACTGCCTATTATAACATCATTTACCACCTTTGTATTTGATGCTCTCAATCATGGCCTTGGGCAACCCTTTCCTTTCAAACTTGGTCCAAATATTAAAAAATATTATTTTAAATTCCATACAGGACTCTACCCTACAAAAAGCGCATGCACACACAGGTTCAGCTATACCCAACCCGTTTATATGATTTAAAATATGAAAAAGATATAAAATTCCTATTTTTTGGGAGGGATTTATGGGTTACACCGGAAGCCTACCTACAGGAGCCCATGGCCTAACTGTTTCCCGAATGAAAGAAATGTTTTGAGGTCATATAAATACATCCATGGGGAAGGCCTGAGGGGAGAGAAAGATAGGATATTGATATTATATCCAACTTGTCCCTGATCAAGTTTGATTTATCCCTGTGCCTCCTGCACTCCCATCTATAGGAAACCCATGTTTCCTCATTGTGATTTCCATCTCCTTTATATGGGATCCATGTGAATGCATTTGAAAGAGGATTATTGAGGCTTGGGCTAGATGAATCTAGAGGAAGGCTTTGTTTGCAGTCGTCAACAAAGGAGCCTTGTCTTGTTCCCACTGTTAAGATCTTACTGCTTTAATTCATGTTTTAATCTAAATGATGGATGATTTCATGTTTTATACTTATATGCTTATATGATCTAACATGCATATCATGAACATGCTTTCAGTTACTACTCATATATGTTCTTTTCTTGAATGAGTTGCAGGTTTTGAAGCAATGGAGTAAGCAGAGCATTTGGACCCTACAAGAAAGACCTCAAATGTAGGACCTTAGGGTAATACTTCTTCTTCCTACTTCAGTACTTTAAGTGTTAATGCTACTTTTTTGTTTACTTCTTTTTTGTGTATGCCCTCTGCTTTTTTGGGGTGCTCAACCCATACCCTAGGGTGTATTATTCCCGTAACAAAATTGGTGACTCTGCTAGGGAATAGTTCTAGTATTTCCTAGTTTGGGTTGTTTCTTGCTTGATCTAGGCCTTCCTTGGTTTCTTGTATTTCCATTATCTATGACTTGTATGCAGCCTAGGAAGAAAGTATGATCTTCTAGATCAGACCTGTTTTTTTTATTTTTCCTTACTGGATTTTATGTACGTGAGTTTTAGTTTACACAATAGTGTATACACTTGCTTTTGTACAAAGAAACACACATATACGTGTGTTTCCTTGAGAACAGTCACTTATACACACAGGTCTGTCATTGTATAGTCGCGTATGCCTGGTTTTATTTGATTTTTTGAAATGATGAGTGTAGTAAAGGGTTGTTCCTAATGTTTCTTGCTTCTATTTAGTCATTTATTGTCTTAGAAAGTCCTTTTTCTAGCATATTTTCAGTTTCCAATCTCCCTTTGCAAAAATACCTAATCAACCTAGGGTTTGCTAAGGTGTTGGTTCCTGTGTTTGGATTCAAGGCTTCTCAGTGAATTTATTGGCTATTATGAGCCCTTGGAACAAAGAATTAGTTTCAATTTGTTTATAACTCATCCTTTGCATTACTTTGGCTTGCTTTCTTGAAAATTGGTGTTCTTACTTTTTTCTTGGTTTTTGAGAAAGTTTTTCTTGCAATCATGAAAAGTTTTCTTGGTCTTCTTGAATTCTTTCTTGTTTTCTAGAGTCTTTGTGTTGCTCTTCATATCATTTCATTTGATTTTGTAGCCTCTTGTCACATTAAGACTTATCATTCTTGTCATATATGTGGCTTGTGAAGTTTGAGGTTCTTTATGCTAGAATTTGTTTTTCAAGCCTTTAATAGTTTTTGTTTTATCTAAAACTCTTTGTGCCCTTAAAAAGAAGGTGATAAAAACATTGTTTTGTTGCCTTTATTTTTCCTTTTTGGTTTTGTTTATGGTCTCTTTATCATTTTGAGCAAGTGTGAAGTCTTTCATTAGGTTGATTTCCCTTGATTTTGGGAAGAGTTTGTGTTTTGTCAAGTTTGGCCTGCTGATTGTTTTGAGAAACAAATTCACTTGTTTTTAGAGTAGCCTTTTGAATCTTTCATTAAGAATTTAGTTTTCATTAGGATAGTTTCTTTGTAAGCATTTTTAGTCTTTTCGTAAATTTTGAATGTGTGAGTGTGTGTTTTGAAAAAAGAAAAATAAGTTTTTTCTTTCATAGTTTGTTCGTAGAACCTTTTATAAATCTCTTTTCATCGAAGAAAAAACATTGCATGTGGATGTAGCTAGGTTTTCTATTGATTTCTTTTGCATCCATAACATCATAAAGTTGCACTTCCATTTTACCCTTGACATGAAAAAAATCATTAAAATCAAGCACTTAATTTAAAATGAAATATATTTTTTTATTTGTCATAGTAACATCAACTAGTCTAGGTCATATTAGGGCCTTTGAATAGGCGAGTGGAGAGTTAACTCATCAAGGCCACTCTAAATTTAAAACGTAGAATTCAGTTAAAAGAGTGAGATCTAGTGTTGTGAATTTGACCGGGAAAGCTCTTCTCTTCTAGGAGTTAAGCTCGAGGGCGAGTGAAGGAGGGAAAGAGAGATACCCCCTCTCTAACTTGTTGGATCCCAACCAAAAACTATTATGCACGGTTGTTGAAATGAACTGGTGACCTTAGTTTTGTTTCCTAGGGACCACATAGGTGAATACGGGTGGGGGAGGAGGAATACCCATGCTACCTGAGGCATATGTTGTATCACTCTCATTAGTACTTCTTGAGGGTGCCATTGCGAATGTCGGGTACTTGCGCCAAAAAAGGCTTTTGATTAAAGGTCATCGTAACTGTTTCTGTTACCTTCGTTGGTAGGCTTATGCCATCATCATCCCAAACTACCTTTGGAAGGTCCTTTATATCACTTTCTTGTATTTTTGTGTCTAGTCCTAATCACTCGAAGTAGAAATACCTGAAAGTAGCTTGATTTATTGTATATTTAGGGACGTTTCAGTGAGTTCTCTTTGCTCCTAGATTTCCATAGCATTATAATTTTTTGAGTATTTAAAATTTCTCATAATAATTAAAAGTGGTTTATTGACCAGTTTGTTAGTCCAGGAGGCTTGGTGGGCTCTCACCTACGAGTGTCGAGCCTTCTTCTAGAAGGTGTAGGAGAAATTCTGTTGGTGATTTTCAATCAGTAGTAGTGAACACCTTAGATATTTATCCTCTGCATCAGGTTATAGTTTCATATGGTAGGCCTAGTGCAAGTCGTGATTTAGATAGGGATACTCCTATCCTTTCTAGGGTCCTCTTCCGAATGGAAGACGAAGTTGAGGTTGAAGAGATTCCTGAGTTATCTGTGACTCCTTCTTCACTTCTTCATCCTAATTATCCAAACATTATATTGTATGTTGGGACCCCGAATCACAAGCTGGCAAGCCCTGTTTTTTATGGTCCTTTTCCTTTAATGACCACTGCTGGGAGCACGAATCTGGCTATGAATGCTGCTAGTGAGCATAATCCTCTTTCTGTTCAAGGAGGAGGTAGTATTGCTATATCTACTATCACTCCTAGTACTACAATATTTGGCTCTACTTCCATTCCATCTTCCAGTGGGGCCAGCCAAGCTTTTTCTTCCCACACTGGTTCCCTCCCCTTTGGGATGCCTTCTAGTGCAATTCCCTTGGTTCCACTATCCATCCTGTTATAGACATTTTTGGGCACTGCAACTCCAATCATAAATGTCCATAAACCAAGGGCTCTTAAGTCCCTAAAAGTGTTGTTCCAACCTCTAAAAGAACAAGGTCAACTGATTACATCTTCTCCCAGAAGTTCTCCATGAGAAACTACTGAGAACTGGTCAAAACTGGACCATCTCAATTGCTCCATGGTCAAAGTGCGCTGCATCCCACCTAAATACACACGGGAGGTGCAATGCATACTGAAAAGCCCTTCTATGGGGTGCGATGGGCGAGAGTGGACAAATGGAAAGGTCAATCTACAAGGTGGAGGATCATGGAATCTTCCAGAAACTTCTCCTGTGACACTTGCCTCTCTGCATTCGCCTAGGGATGAGTAAGAGATCATCAATCTCCAAGTGGAATCAAGAAATATCAGAGAGAGGAGACTAATCAAATCTCAAAAGTTGACTCACTCCCATTGCAAACATCTATATATGGATCCCTCATCCCAAAGATCTGGGGGTTGGAATTTTGTATCTTGTAAGGAAGTGCTGCTGGTTTCTTGGTGTAACATAATAGTGTTGGGTGATCTAAGCTTTTCATGAGGTGAAGAAGGGCTTTCTTGCTGAGAGGATGATGCTGGGTCAGAACAATTGGTTGTAATCCTCTTTGCTATTCTTGATTATTAATAAAGATATTCAAGTTTTCCTCCACATTCTTGTATGATTGATGATATATGCATTTGTGTGGTGAATATATATCTAGTCCTATATTGTTTATGATAGTAGATCTATGTTCTTGGATAGTGTTATGCTGCTTTGATTCTACAGGTGCTCTTTGAAGCTGGGTAGACGAGGAAGTGAGTGGCAAAGATCTATCAGAAGGGAGAGGAAACAAGCAAGGAACCAAGTGCAAGACAGAGGTTGGTCTCCTTCTTTCCCTTCTTATCTACTTCTCATAAAGGAAAATGAAAGTGGTTTTAGTTTGTTTATTTCTAAGGTAGCTACCAGCCTTAGTGGGACTAGCAGCTCTACATAAACACTAGATTTCCCATTAAAAAAATGGCGACTCCGCTGGGGAGCGAATAGATTGTTTGTTTTTCTATATTTGTTTGCTTTATAAACTTGCAGACGGAGCCTGAAGTCAAGCCAGCTAGCCTTCTAACTGCATTTGCTATGCAAGTGCAAAGTAGATCAATGCTGCTTCAATCTATCTCCGAGTTTTTTTTATGAATTGAACAATCGATTTACAAGCTCTCTAATTGCCCTTGTGGTGGCTCTAGTAACCTCCTTAGATCTACCCCTGTGATTTATTTACTGATTACCACTTGCTTGGCCTAAATCCCTGAACTGAGCTGCAAACTGTGACCTGGAACCCAGTTGAAGTCTCGTCCCTGGACCATCACACTGTCTCTTCTTTGGAATCTGGATGCATCGCACTTCCCGAGTGTAGTAGGTGCACTGCATCTTATTTCCCTGTGTTACAGGTGTGCTGATCAGACAAGATCTCTTCTGCTCTTAGATTTTGGTTTCTGTGTTCACTCTTTTCAGCTCTATTAAGGAGTTTTGCTGTCTGTAGTCAGTATACCTCTGTTGAAAACCCCTTCCTTATCATTATTCTGCCTCCATTATGCAATGAACTGTAAATGTTTTTATGTATTGGGATCCATTTTCAGTTCTCTTTACAAAGAAGTAGCGTAATTGAACTATCATTTCTTGATTTGAAAGTGTCGCAAGTGTCGTTTCCAGTCATAGAAGATAATCTGATTGTTCTTGATAGTCGATTACACTGTTACTCTTGTATTTGATTTAAATTAATAGTTTTTCAAGTGTCGAAAGCAAGTTTTCAATTCCAAATCGCAAAATATCACCATTGTCTTCATTTTGTCTTGAAAATAAACTTGTTAGTAATGTCGCTTTGAAAAATAATTCAGATTTGCACTTAGCTTTCTTTTTATCATTCACACATTAAGAAGGCTGAAAACAAATACATGCATGTGCATTTGCATTTAGACTGTTTGTTGGTTTGATTTAGGACAATGCATATAGTGTGTGCTCTGTGCTCTATGTTGAAAGAATATCATCTCTCTTTCCTTAGTAGCTAGTATTTTCATTGCAAAAAGAAGATTAAATGATTGTTTATCATCTTAGATTGGATTTTAGGAATTGTACATCTACATCACGTGGTGAACCTGAAAGGAAAATTTCTTAAGCAAGATCAACTGTAAAATAAATTTAATGAATCTAAAAACGCTTTGGAAACTAACGCACAACATTCAGAAGTCTAGGCTAGAGATGTATTCTGGCGTCGTAAAGCCTGGTAACTGTTGTTTTCATTACTTGTTGGGTGATTCCTCCACTTTGAGACGATAAGTGCCAGTATGGACTTGTGCTCCCACGTACCGTCGAGTGTTATATACCTAGGGGGGATAATATGGGGTACCAAGGGAGGTACCCAAGGTAATAATGTAATAATGGGATGGGCCATAGTAATAAATAAGGTGGTTAACCCATATCATGTAAGGGACCACAAGTAGTTAATAATAATGTAATGGGCCCATGGTATTAGTTGATGGTATGAGGGAACCATGGTAATGACCCATGGTATTGTATTTATGAGGCCTATATAGAGGCTAGAGACTCCATGTCAAGGAATAGTCAAGGATTATTGTATGAACATGCATATGGCTTGTGGAGTATTCTCCTTCCTTAAGAAGTGAATGTATGGTGTTTCCCTACCTTAAGGGTTTGATATCAATAAAGAATCATTTCTATCTATTTCTATCTTATTTTTTCTGGGTTCATTTCCATTATCATATATTTTTGGGTTAGATCTATAACAAGTGGTATCAGAGCACTTTCTTGGGCACAAAAGTAGAGAATTTTTTTTTTTTTTGCAGGATTTCGGGGGCGGCGAGTTTGCAGATCAAATCTATAGGTTTTGGTGAAAAATCTGCAAAATCTAATTGCATATCTGTATTCTTTCTGAAAAAATAGCTGATTTCAAAAAAAAAATCGGTTGAATTGGAGTCCGAATGAAGGAGATATCGTTGATCTAAAAATCAGTGGGGTTGCAGACAATTTTTCAGGGTAGCGAGTTTGCGGCGCAGATTTGGACGTCCTGGTGCAATATCTGCAAAATCTAATTGTAGATCTGGATTCTTTGTGAAAAAATACCAAAATTCAAAAAACAAATCAGTCGAATCGGAGTCCGGATGAGGGAGATATCGGTGATTTAAAATCAGCTCTTTTTTGCAGAAATTTTGGTGACGGTGAGAGAGTTGTAGCACAGATATGAAATTCTAGTGTCTGGATCAAGATTTCTATCACATGGAAAGATGCAGAATGATTGTTCCATTTCTGGAAATAGGTTATAACAGGGATTCTGAGCAATATTGACGAAATTGTGACCATTTCAAATTTTCGCCAATTTTTTGTGATGGCGCGCCTAGATCTGAATTTGAGGGACTTGTATCCATTTGATGGCTCTCATCCAGCCAAATGGATAGAAAAAATGGAGAAATGTTTTAGATTGAATTACATCATGGATGATGAGACTTAGCTGAGTGTGGGAACAATGTACTTGGACATTGAAAGATTGCAATGGTGGCAAGGGCATCAATGTTGCTGTCGAAGGCCCTTGACTTGGGACAAATTCACAAAAGCTCTTATGGACCACTTTGACCGTAAAGCTAATCTTGTGGATAAGCTCACATAGACAGACACACAACCTAGCAAAGATTTTATTTTTACAGGAAAGAAGGAAACCAAGGAACCTAAAGGGTTATTTTCTGCTGGTATCTCCTTATTGCAGGTTCATGGATTCATTCAAAACGAGAAGATCGTTGTGTCTGTAAATCCTAGTTGTAAGCATAATTTTATCAATGTTAATTTGGCAAAAAAATTGCAAGTTCCAACGAAACACATTGAAAATATACAAGTTGATAATGAGGATGTTCAAGTTTATAAATATTTGAAGCTTTCTATGGATAAGTATGTGTTGCATTGTGACTTTTATACTTCAGATATGGATAACATGGATGTTGTTTTGGGATATCCTTGGATGGAATCTGTGGGTATAGTCAATATTAATGTGCAAAAGAAATTCTTGAAGCTCTGGTATAAAAAGAAGAAAATTACATTACAGGATATTTCCATCAATAAACAGGTAGAGTCCACGGAGGTTGACGCAGAAGATGTTCTAGGGACTAACATATCAGATGATGAGAATATGATGGTCGACAATCAAACACAAATAGAGGCTGAAGCTGAAAATGTAATAGGTGCTGACACATATGATGAGGGTTCAGTGGTTGAAGTCATATTGGAAAAGAAGACACCACAACAGGCACCACAGCAGGGTGAATTAAAGAAAAAGACATCGTGGGTTAAAACTTCAACATATCATCACCCACATCACCCCGCAAGACAACCATCAAGATGGAAACCAAGTAGTCACAAGGACAGCAACCCTCGTATGACGGATAGCGAGGAGAGAAGATCCACCTACTACACATCAACACAGAAGAGCTGCCACGGTCAACTTCCATCTCAAGCGAGCGAGGCATCAGCGAGATCGAGGGTTCACCTTTCTCTTGGATGGCTAGATGCACGTGCATGGTATCAGTGGACTACTCTTTTGAGTAGATCTTATTATTTGTGTTCTTCCCATGTTTCGGGGACAAAACATGCTTAGGGGGGTGGAATGTGATATACCTAGGGGGGATAATATGGGGTACCAAGGGAGGTACCCAAGGTAATAATGTAATAATGGGATGGGCCATAGTAATAAATAAGGTGGTTAACCCATATCATGTAAGGGACCACAAGTAGTTAATAATAATGTAATGGGCCCATCGTATTAGTTGATGGTATGAGGGAACCATGGTAATGACCCATGGTATTGTATGTATGAGACCTATATAGAGGCTAGAGACTCCATGTCAAGGAATAGTCAAGGATTATTGTATGAACAGGCATATGGCTTGTGGAGTATTCTCCTTCCTTAAGGAGTGAATGTATGGTGTTGCCCTACCTTAAATGTTTGATATCAATAAAGAATCATTTCTATCTATTTCTATCTTATTGTTTCTGGGTTTATTTCCATTATCATATATTTCTGGGTTAGATCTATAACATCGAGTATATATTGGGAGACCACAATAGGCTTTATCCTTTTCCATAGGAAGCCGTGTCTGCCGCCCTATCGATCGCAATGCATTGAACACAGCATTCGGGAAGATTGACTGTCGTACTGTAAAAAGTATTCTGCAGTTTTGCGATTGGTTTGGTAATCCCTCTGTCTAGATTTCTAGAGTAGTCTCATTCGTTCCTTTTCACACTCCTTAAAGGAAAAGGTCCATCCGAGCACTTATCACTTCAAGCTCATTAAAATTTGAAGGCGACTAGAGTCATCTTTTGTTTTTTCTCGACTCTTAAAAATTGAAAAAACAAGTTGTGTCAAAGCATCTAAAATTTATTTTAATTGGAATAAATATCACCTTTCCTACAATGGTCTTAGGTTGAGAAAAATGGAGTCCACCAACCAAGGAGTTCCCCTTGGGGGAAATCCTAGTCCTTTCTCCTCTTGGAGAGATGTTGGTGCACCCCATATGGCCACATTGTCACTTCTAGGATTGACAATCAGCTTGCCCATATGACTCTTCTCAACCTCTGTCGTTCAGAACACCGTGATTCCTGAACAATCAAGTCAGCAACTCAATGATACCAAAGTTATCCCCCAACCTTCTACTTCATCCAGTTCTCCCTCTCCTCCTTCCTGTTCGCTTGATCAAGCTGGTAAAGCCAAAAATCAAGTAGTTGAGAAGAAGAAAGAGAAGAATAAGAAGGAGCCAAAGGTGAAAAGGGGCGACCAGGCATCGTTTAGTGAAAATCCACACACTGCACCATCTAGGCCTAAATTGCCATGTGTCATTTGCAAAGGAGACCACTATCATTGAGATTGTCCTTGCATCCCTCAGATCTTAAGGGACCGGTCTCCTAGTTTGCACAATCCGGTGTTATCAACCTCTGATGATCATGTTGAAAATACCCCGTCAACTAGTGAAAGTGAAGCCCCTGGATGAAAAGGAAAATGTAAATTTCCTTGTAAATTGTGTGAAGGTGATCACACCGTCCACCATTGTCCCTTCTTAGATGAGGCTAAAATAGTTTTAGACGACTGCCCAGTTTCACCGTTACGGCTTCCTCCTGGATATAAGAAGCTCTTGCTAAGTCTGTCACTAGTTGAAAATCTGGCTAACATTCCATTGTGGTCAGCCGAAGCATCTATCGTTGAAGATAAACCATATGAATCCACACCAGACGAAATTCAAAAGGTCGAGACGGCAGTTGACTCGGTCTTGCCTTCAGAGGATCCATCTTCAGATGATACAGTCACTAGAGAGAACAAGAACGACACCATCCAAATTGTCTTCGTAAGCACAGACTCCGATGAACATGGGGGTAGTCTACCTGTTCCTTTACTGCAGGAAGGAAGTTTGTCAGAGTCATATCTGGTCGTCTATTCGATCCCACCTCCAAGCAACCTAGTTGTTTCCTTCGATTGGAATCTACTAGGCAGACCCCGCTTACTGGCTAGTGTACCATTTCGAATCATTGCTCAAAGATACAGAATGGTCATGGTCGGTACCATCATAGATGAAAGGGCTTCTATGAGTATCCTTTCCTCAACTACTTGGAAAGTGCTTGGTTCGTCATCGCTTTTGCCTGAAATGAGAAATCTAACTGGCTTTGACAAAGGAAGCAGTCGACCGTTAGGGATCCTTCCCAATGTGCCGATAACATTGAGAAAGAAAATCGTTCACATGAACGTAATGGTAGTCCAAGGAGCCCTAGATTACAATCTACTCCTTGGACGTGACTATATTTATTGCATGGGAGCCATTGTCTCCTCACTCTTTAAAGTAATGTGCTTTCCGCATGAAGGAAGAGTGGCCAAGCTCGTAGACCAGCTTTCATTCCCCGGTTCACACATAGCAAATAGTATACCATCCCTGAATGGTCTTTTCACACAAGGAATGTCTCATCAATCCCCAGTCCATCCTCCTCATGAGTGCGAGTGATTCGGAGGATATGATTGAAACGCAGGGGGCATGCACCCTGGCCTATTTCAACAGGAAAACCTTGGGCATAGGGTAGGTTTCTGCGAAGGATATATGACTGGTTGACACACCCGTCCATTTAGGAAAATGGGGTTAGACCGGAATAAGATACCTCTGTTAAAAGGTAGGTCTTTCCTGATAAAACAAATGTTTTGTTTGCAAATTGAGGGGTAACTTGGAAACTCTACTTCACTATACCTGAGGGCATGCCAACCTTTTGGCATGCAAGCGAAGAGAGACCATTTATTTTTTTAAATTTGTAGGTCCTCTAACCCTTTAAACTCGTAGGATTGGTCGTTTCCTAACTTGCATAATGAAAAGATGTGGGGCAAAGCTTTGAAAAAATGCCATTTTTAAATGACACATCCTTATTATATGACTAGATCGAGTAGTTTTAACGCGGAATTCAAGCTCGTTAAAAAATAAACATAAGCAATGAACAAATGTTCCCCCAGAGTTTAAGCTCATTAAAAAATGAACCAATTTCTGGTAAATAACCATCGTGAATGTATTATCATCAGCCTTTGAAGCCTTGGTCGTGTTCTCATCATCACCTCCACTATGTATTGGCTGATCATTCACCTCAATTTTATTGTTTACCCCTTTTGAGGAACAGCTGCGAAGAGTGATCCTGTTAGCCATCCTTGTGACATTGCCGTGATTGGAAAATTCCAAACCTCACCTGGAATTAGCTGCTACCTGAATTTATCACTCGTTCCTCAAAAAATGAGTCTCCTTTAAGCTCTTTTCAACTGACTCATAAAATATGAATATATTGTGAAGCAATTGGCCTCTCCAGCTCGTTAAAGTGACCGGAAGTGCTATCCCTCCTTTAGATTTTAATCTTTTTGGACTTGAGGGATTATTACACAAAAATATAGAGTGCTTGTTTTGTTCGGCTCGTTAAAAGTACCGAAAATTCATCCCTTTTCTATTGTTTTATACTTTTTCGGACTCAAGGGATTATATGACGAAAAAGGATTATTGGAGTTTTCTTTACGTCCCTTTTTCAGACTCTCTAAAATTGAAAAGGACCCAGTTATCCTTGTTGTTAAACTCGTTAAAACCGAATAGCGACAAACTTGTCCATGCAGACAAGAACGAGTTTCACTATCGCTAAGCTCGTTAAAACATAGCGATGGGTTTACCCGAAGGGAAAATTATAGAACAAGCATATGTTATCCTCCTCAAGCTTGACAAAAATAAAGAGGTACTGGTCAGCAATGACTGGGGAAAAATTGGGAAGAAAGCTTGAAGAAACTTTATTGGTAGCAAGTCACTCTTGAACATTACACTTTCACTCTGTATCCAAGTTGGGTTGGGTTGTTCCGTTCACTGGTCATATCGCCATGGGTCCATCACACCATCCATATTTTGGGTTAACGCTACCAATCCATCATGTCAGTGTCGCCAATATGTTCAAGAGAAGTCGCTCAGAGAATTCACCTGTGTCTCATCCACTGCAATACATTTACGCTCCATCCTTTCATGACCGCCACCCTGAACCTTATATCATCAAATCGTTTTCATCTCCATTAAAATCATTTGCTCCGTTCTGTGTCATTGATGTGGGATTCACTAAGGCCCTCCTATGACGAATCACTTCTTGTCGACATTAGCTCATTATCCAGGAAGTCGATCTAGGAACAACCCTTTCAGTACTTTGAAGCTTGCATGCCTCAATGGCAAGTTTCTCACTTCCGGCGACAAGTTTACATCAATGGCCTTCGACTGAAAGATTTTGCATGGTGTTTGACGCCAAGTCCCTTGTTCACACCACGTGAATTGTACTATAGTACCTTGAGGGTCATCATCATTATCAGTGATTCCTCTCGTGCTTGTTAATAGCTTACATCATTGGCTGGTAATCAGGCGATGTCTTTCCATGTTCGACTCCGGAACATCTCTCACATGGATCGACTTGTACTTTGAGTGAAGATCGAACGAGATTGAAGACCCCAGATCTAGTTTCATCCATCCGGGCTGCGATATATATTCAGGAAAATAAAGACATCAAGTGTACATCATTACTGCACAGATAATCATCTAATCCAAGGGATGATGGCTCTACAAGAATCATTAGTCTACACTCAGACGATTGTCTGTCTTATGTGCATGAAGATGAATTTATAAAGCTGAGCATGGGAATGCCCGCCTCAGCTAGATCATGAAAATATTATGAAGATAATGTATTGTATTGTATCTTATTACAGGTCGCCTTCCAGCTCGAAAAAACTTTATATCCCCATGATAAAGCATTTCACCTGACATCAACAGATTAGCGAACTCATGCTTTAGGGGGAAACTGTTATAGACATTTTTGGGCACTGCAACCCCAATCATAAATGTCCATAAACCAAGGGCTCTTAAGTCCCTAAAAGTGTTGTTCCAACCTCTAAAAGAACAAGGTCAACTGATTACATCTTCTCCCAGAAGTTATCCATGAAAAACTACTAAGAACTGGTCAAAACTGGACCATCTCACCTGCTCCATGGTCAAAGTGCGCTGCATCCCACCTAAATACACACGGGAGGTGCGATGCATACTAAAAAGCCCTTCTATGGGGTGCGATGGGTGAGAGTGGACAAATGACAAGGTCATTCTGCAAGGTGGAGGATCATGGAATCTTCCAGAAACTTCTCCTATGACACTTGCCTCTCTGCATTCGCCCAGGGATGAGTAAGAGATCATCAATCTCCAAGTCGAAACAAGAACTATAAGAGAGAGGACACTAATAAAATCTCAAAAGCTAACTCACCCCCCTTGCAAACATCTATATATGGATCCCTCATCCCAGAGCTCCGGGGGCTGGAATTTTGTATCTTGTAAGGAAGTGTTGCTAGTTTCTTGGTGTAACATCATAGTGTTGGGTGATCTAAGCTTTTCATGAGGTGAAGAAGGGCTTTCTTGCTGAGAGGATGATGCTAGGTCAGAACAATTAGTTGTAATCCTCTTTGCTATTCTTGATTATTAATAAAGCTATTCAAGTTTTCCTCCACATTCTTGTATGATTGATGATATAGGCATTTGTGTGGTCAATATATAGCTGGTCCTATATTGTTTATGATAGTAGATATATGTTCTTGGATAGTGTTATGCTTCTTTGGTTCTCCATGTGCTCTTTGAAGCTGGGTAGGCGAGGAAGCGAGTGGCAAAGATCTATCAGAAGGGAGAGGAATCAAGCAAGGAACCAAGCACAAGACAGAGGTTGGTCTCCTTCTTTCCCTTCTTATCTACTTCTCATAAAGGAAAACGAAAGTGGTTTTAGTTTGTTTGTCTCTAAGGTAGCTACCAACCTTAGTGGGACTAGTAGCTCTGCATAGACACTAGATTTCCCAATAACACATCCCATCTATTGTTTCCATAACTATGACTTTTATGGCTAGTGGTTCAACCTCTTTTAAAGGTTTTTCTTTTGGAAGTGGTCACATACCTCATTCTAATCCTTCATTAGGATCTCTTACTTTTTCCGCTCAAGGTTAAATTTATAATCATTTTCAAGGGTGGAATAACCGTACGTTTAGTGGCTTAGGAACTGAGAATCAATTTTATTTTGGTCAATAGGGGAACATGCCTTACTCCTCTGTAAGTTCCTTTTAGGATTTTTGTCCCTTTGCTAATGCATGGAACCCTTACCAAGGGCTCTCCTCTCCTTTTAACACTTTTCTTGGGGGGGGATATTCCTGGTTATGGTAAATTTCAGCAGGAGTTGGTCAAACTCCTAGTTTCTCTGGACCACAAGGTTTTACTTATGTTTCAGTTTCTTCTACAAGCAATCCTTGGCAACCTAGCACCTCTACAAATCCAAGATATTATTTTCAAAATATTGGGAATCCATCTCATAGTGGGTGGAATTCTCAATCTCCTCCGCGCTTACCATTCCTGGCAACCCTAAATTTTATGGATCTCTCAAAATTGGCAAATGTTCTGATCCGATATAATCTAGTGTGGCCTCCAGTTCCTACCAAACTTCCATTGGATATTCCAAAATTCGAAGGAAAGTCGAGAAGGATCTGGCTAACCATATAACAACATTTCATTTATGGTGCTCATCTAACTCTGTAATTGATGATTCAACCAGGTTGATATTGCTTCAGCACACCTTAACTAGAAATGGTGCTAAATGGTGCTAAATGGTATATAGAGCTTAATGGGGGTACCTTTGCTTCATTTGGTGAATTGGCTACTATTCTTTTGAACCATTTTTAGTTGCTAATTCAGTATGATGTTGGAACCGAGCTATTGGCTAGTTTCCAACAAGATACGACAACTCACATTTTTTACCATATTCAGGAATGGTGGAGAAGGAAGAGGCTCATCAAAGCCTATATTCCTAATGAATTCCTTCTTGAATGGTTTTTAAAATCTTTATAGACACAAATTTCTAAGGATGTATCGCTCTCCGAAGTGTTCACCGAAGAATATGTTATCTTTAGAGCCCAACAATTAGTAGTTATATATTCTCAGTCTGGGATTCTTGAGAAGAATTTGCCTGATGCTCCTCGATCCAAGATCAATTTAAATAAACTGAAGCGAGGTCTCCATGCCAACAAGATTTCTGGATCAATCGATAGTAGCATGGCTAACCTACTAAGTCAATTCCAACATTTGTCTTTGCAAACTTTTTCTTCAATTCAGGCATCACCATCAATGTCTATGCCTTCTCAACCTTCATCTATTAACACTTTCTAATCTTCGAAACCCAAAGGAAACCAATAATCCTATGGGTAGAAAAATGGACAAGGTAAGAAGATAGATAAGGATGGGAAGGGTAATGTGAACAAACCCAATAATAATACTGGGGAAGGTAAAAAGGAGTCTAAAAAGAAAGTTAGGTTTCCTTGCAAATTGTGCAATGGAGACCATTTAACTCATCTTTTCCCTAAGATTTAGGATGCTCAGTGCTTGTTAGTGTAATAGGATTCTTCTAGCTCCCAGGCAGTTCCAATTAACCATTTTCCCGAAGGGCAACAAATGTTTCCTGGTGCAAATTCTAGTACTGGAAACCCCACAAGACACAAATACAAGGGCGAAAATCCATCAAATGTATATATGAGAGTAATCACGTCAATGTTGCTACAAGATCACATGATTATGGTGAATCAGAATCCTCTAAGGTTGAGGTCGCTCCCAATGTTCCAAATCCACTATTGAGAGGCCTACATTTGAGTCTATACCTCCGATGCTAAAAGGATTTGCAAAATGTTCAACGATTAACCCTAATGGTAGGGCTACCCATAACTACTCCATTGTTGAAGATCTGGCCCAAAGCCCTTGTGCGATGTTTGCGTTATAGGTGCTCCCATCGTGTCTAGCATAAAGGAGTGCACTTATCACTATGATTCAGGCTATAGATCCGAAAAATTCTCTCATTGTTACATTTGACATGTCAAATATTAAGAAGAGACTACCTCATCATATGGCTTTCCAAATTAAATCTATAGATCAAAAGATCAATATCTTTTGAATTGTAGTTGTTGAGGGAGCTACCACATGTGTCATGTCTATTGCTTGTTAGAAAGCTATTGGATCTCCTCAACTTGTTCCTTCACTTACTCTCTTAACTTCATTTCATGGTCATTCTCATAGGTTGCATGTAATTATTCCAGCCTTTCCCATTTATGTTGGGGGCAAGGTGGTCAATATAGAGGTGGAAATAATCGACGCAAATTTGGATTATAATATTCTATTGGGATGAAATTGGATTTATGAAATGGATTCCATTGTATCATCATTATTTCACATCCTATGATTTCCCCATGAAGGGAGAATTCTCACTATTGATTAGATGGGGTATTCTCTGAAAGGATCCAATGCATCCTCTGATTCCTCCATTCCCTTGGTGAATAATCTCGTGAAACCTGTTGATAATTTTTTTAGAAAATTATATATTAGAGAGAAATGGAACACATTAAATATTGCATAAATATAAACAAACAGAATTCATAAAACAAGAGAGACACAGATATACGTGGTTCACCAAGTTTGGGCTACATCCTCGAAGAAACAGCTAGTCCTTCCTTTTATATTATCCAATAAACTGAAAAGATACAACCTACAGTAGATCCACTATAATTCCTTTTTCGCTATCAATCTCCTCTCTCTTCCTCACTCAGAATACAGATATACATAGACGCAATACAATTCCCTCATATATAGCGAGGGGTTGCCTTCTACAGAAAAAACCCTAAATTAAACATAGCTTCTACCATCAGATCTCTGCCTAATGAACAACTGAGATTAACTATGAAATTACAACATTTTACAAGGAAATTTTACATCTATTTTTAGCTTCAGGGGCAGTGCCCCCAATCCCGCCACCAGGGGGGCTCCCAAAGGTCGCAGCCACCCCCCCTGGACCCCCCTGCAGCGAATATTTTATGGGCGGTGTTGCTGCCCCATTACAAACTGATGTCCAATGCGACGATACCTTTGAATATAGAAGATAATTAGGCTCCACATCCAACAATATCACACTTGGAGACTGATTATAGCAACTCTACCACTACTTCATTTGCTAGACAATGACTCCACTTTGGGCCTGGTTGTTTCTCATCTTCTTCATCATACTTGAAGACCAATTGAAACTAAGCATATTCTTAGTTTCTCCTTGGTTACAACTTTTGTTAACATGTCTGCAACATTCCGGCTAGTGCGTATCTTTTCCAGCATCAAATGTGCATCTTCCAATGTTGACCGTATGAAATGGTACTTGAGCTGTATATGTTTAGTTTTGGAATGAAATGCAGAGTTCTTTTCAAGATCTATGGCACTCTGGCTGTCACTGTATAACCTGCCCAACTCATGCTTCTTACCCAATTCATCCAGAAACCATTGTAACCAAATCATTTCTTTACTAGCTTTTGTAGCAGCAACATACTATGCTTCTGTTATTGAGAGTGCAACAACACTTTGCAGTTTTGAGACCCAATTGATAGTTGTTCCACCTATAGTAAACACATACCTTGTTGTTCTCCTCTTGTTATCTCTATCACCCACCACATCTGCATCAACATATTTCTGTAGAGAAATGTTTGAACCATCAAAGCATACTGCTTGATTTGTGGTACCTCTCAAATAGCTGAGAATCCACTTCATCGCCATCCAATGTTCGTTTCCTGGATTTTTCATGTACCTGCTTACAACTCCCACTGCATGTGCAATATCAGGCCTTGTGTAGACCATCACATACATTAAGCTTCCAACTATTGATGCATATGGAACTTTAGACATATGAGCCATTTCTTCCTGAGTCTTGGGACACTCCTCCTTACTTAATTTGAAATGGCTAGTCAAAGGCATACTAACTAGTTTTCCATTCTGCATATTAAACCTTTTCAACAAATTTTCTATATACTCACTTTGAGACAATGTTAATTTGTGACTCTTCCTGTCTTTAGTTATTCTCACACTAAGGATTTGGTTGCAGCACCCAAATCCTTCATTGTAAATGAGTTCGCCAATTTTATTTTGAGCACATTTATTTCTTGCATGTTAGAACCTGCAACAAGCATGTCATCTACATACAATAGCAATATAATATAACTTCCATCATTTTTCCTTTCGAGATAAACACAATGATCAGAGTGACATCTAGTATAACCTTGTTTAGACATAAACCTGTCAAATTTTAGATACCACTGCTTTGGAGCCTGTTTTAAGAAATACAAGCTCTTCTTCAACCTGCACACTAGTTTCTCCTTTCCTTTTACCTCATATCCTTGTGGCTACTGCATATATATCTCTTCCTCCAAGTCCCCATGGAGAAAGGATGTCTTGACATCTAACTGCTCAAGATGCAAATCTTCCGCTACTACTAGACTTAAAATAGTTATGATTGAAGTCATTTTAACAATAGGAGAAAATATCGCATTAAAGTCTATACCCTTTTTATGTGCAAACCCTTTCACCACAAGTCTAGCTTTATACCTTTTTCTACCTCCATCTTCTTCCTTCAACTTGTAAACCCATTTATTTTGCAATTTTGTTTTACCTGCAGGCAACCTGACTAAGTCCCAAGTCTGGTTATGTGCTGAGGAGTCCATCTCTTCTTTCATGGCTTGCTCCCACTTCTTCCTGGTTTCTACCTGTAATGCTTCTTCATAACATTCTGGTTCACCAGAATCAGTCAACAATACAAAATATAATGAAGGAGAGTATCGTTTAGGGGGTTTACTTATTCGGGTAGATCTTCTAACACCACTTTCAGGTATTTGAGGTGCTTCTTGCTGTTGTGGTTATTGTTTTGGCCGTTGATCATTATGGTTTTCAGGCACCATGACATTTTTTGTGATCTCAACAAGCACTGTGTATTCTCTATTTTCTTTTTCTTGTTTCTTTTCCTGCAACTAATACTTATACAAAACCTTTTAATTGAAAATGACATCTCTGCTCCTAATGATTTTGTGTTTTTCATAATCATAAAAGCGATAACCAAAATCATTAACACCATATCCAATAAAAGTACATTTTTTTGATTTTTCCTCAAGCTTTGTTCTATTTTGTTTATTAATGTGGACAAAGGCTTCACAACCATTTTTTTTTAAAATGAGTAGTTTACCTTTTTACCTATCCATGCACCCTCTAGAATACCACCATCCATGGAACTTGAAGACCCTATGTTTATTAAATAAAAAATAGTATCTACAACATCTACCCAAAATTGTAAAGGCAATCCTGCATGCAACATCATGTACCTTTCACGCTCCATGATTGTCCTGTTCATCCTTTCTGACACACCATTTGCTTGTGGTGTTCCTGGAACTATATTCTCTCTGTGAATTCCATTCTCTGAACAATACCTATCAAACTCTTTGCTGCAATATTCACCTCCATTGTCTAATTTGAGACACTTCAACCTTTTGCCTATCTCGTTTTCAACCAAAGCTTTCCATTTCTTAAAAGTATTAAATACATCAGATTTATTTTGAATACAATAAATCCAGGTTTTTCTGGTTGCATCGTCAATAAAAGTAAATTAATAACGAGAGCCACCAAGAGATGATACCTGAGCAGGTCCCCATACATCTGTATGCACAAGCTCTAATTTTTCGCTCTTATTTCCTTTCCCAACTCTGAGGAATCTGACTCTCTTTTGTTTTCCATAAAAACAATTCTCACAGAATTTTAAATCAACATGCCTTAAACCTCGCAAAAAATTTCTTGAGTGAAAAATCTACATCCCCTTCTCACTCATGTCCCTGAGCCTATGATGCTACAATGTTGTATCTTCTCTTGTGGAGGCTAAAACATTAACAGAATTAGAAATACAATTGCATAAATACAATTTACCAACCTTTTCTCCTTTTTCTATTACCAAGGATCCTTTAGTGACCTTCCAGGTTTTATCTGTAAAAGTAGTCACACAACCTTCACCTCCCAACTTCCCTGTTGAAATAAGATTTTTCTTCAGATCTAGAACATTCTTCAATAGCCATTGATTTCTATTCTATTGTTTTATGAAAATTGTACCCATTCTAATGATTTTATAGGGTTTATCATCACCCAATCGAACTCGTCCAAAATCTCCTTGAAAATAATCATGAAAATGTTTCCTATCAGGTGTGGCAAGGAATGAGGCCCCTAAATCTACCACCAAGGCATCAATAATATTTTCTAAAGAATGAATCAAAGCATCTTGCAACACATCACTTGTCACATTCACTTCATGATTGTTTTCTTGCTATGCGTCTCCTTCTTTTCCCTTCCGAGACTTGCAGTCTTTCTTCGACTGTCCTTTCTTCCTGCATTTCCAGCACACTATCCTCAATATGGACATGGATCTACCTTTCCTTGACTTACTATTGAGGGACAAATTCCCCTAAGGTTTTGGTTCAACACCCTAGCAAAGCGGGGGTTATCTACAATAAAAAAAAAATCATTCCACACAACCATGATACTTGAATAAGCAAACTACGCGAAGAGAGGTGCACCTGGGGGTCCTTCGTTTGGGTAGATCCAGCCAGGGTCCAAACTCTCTTGGAGTTCCTTTCGATACTTAGACTTGCAAAACAACCAATTCAAAGAAGTATAGCAATATATGGACCAAGTATCATATATAAATCAACTTCATAACATATTGAAAGGTAATTGGTTATACAATTGAAAAAGTTATTCATACGTAAACCATAACATTAACATCATATGCATGAAGAAGATTGATTTCGGGAACAAGACAAATGTTTCTTTATTGCAGATAACTAAAACAAAGCAAGGAATGATATCACCTGAATCTTCCTCTCGCTGGCTCCAAGTGGAACCATCCTCTGGATCCGTCCAATCCCAAGTCTTCAAAAGGCTCCTTCCATGACTCATACAAAGATATCTCAACTAGTGAAATAACATTGAAGCTCAAGGAAGCAAGGGTTTCTTGTAATGAGGGGAGTGCTAGAAGCACAAGGATCTTTAGACCTGATCAGGGATAATCTCAAAAGAGTAATTTTCTCTCTATTCTCTCCTCCCTTAGGCCTTCCCATTGAAGCCTTTTTATACTTCTCCAAAAGTAGTTTTTTAGTTGGGAATTTGTTGGGAACAGTTGGGCCACGGGCACTAATAGGTAATCAACAGGTAAAACCCATGACCTCCGCTCAAAATTAAGGAGATTTAATTTTTTTAAGTGTTTTAAGACATATACGTGGGTTGGGTATCCCAGACCCACGTACACACATTTAGCTCAAGGCAATGTCGTGTATAGGGAGTAAAACACTGTTTTTTAAGTATTTAGACAAGGTCTCGAAGGAGGAGTTGCCCTAGGCCATAGATGGAGCATCACAAATATCAAGGGTGAGATTTGGAGCTATAAAAGATGCCCTGTAATAGATGAGGTCAAAAGGGGTACATGATGGTTGAAATGTATTAAGTACATGGAATGGAAACCTGTCAAAAACTGAGAAGGACTTCACCAGATTTTAGCCTGCCAAGCCACAAAAGGAGATCAGAAGGAAACAATGTCTAAGGTGGGAATACCCATGCTCAGAGAAAGTAAAGCATGTCCACATATCAAGTACAAGTGGATACACTAAGTAGACAAGTATAGAAGACTGGAAACACATAATGGATCATCTGATCATGATCGAACAAGTACATGTCTAACTATCACATATAAGAATGTCAATGATGCTAAAGGATGAAGCTGATCACTGATATCAAAGATTGATCATAATAGTACCAAATGAACATGATGGAATAAGATGGCACTACACTGCAAACTCGAGTGCCAACATATAGAATGTTGCCATGAATGACTGCAACATATAAGGTGGAATGGTATCAACTAGCAGCAACAATAGCAACTGTCAAGTGAACCAATGAATGTTGATGCAACCCAAGGTCTTCACCGACCGCTGTGGTACATTTCTACACAATGGGAATAAATGATCTGAAGTTTACCATGTGAGAAATCATTTGATTACCGATCATTGATGTATACCGTTAACAAATGAGAGACTACTCACCAATAATGATAATGAGGGTCAAGGTACCCAGTACAATCTAACAAGTGCTAATAGGTGAGCTGGAATCAAACACTTGTAAGAATCTATAAATTAGGAGACAATGATGGTTTTCCACTCTTGATAGCGAAGGATCTGCCACTATTGACTGCAAACCCCAAGGTACAACAAAATGGACTCTAGACCTTTGCCCCATAGCAATGAGTCATAGTCGATGGGGAAAGATCCGCTAGAAGGAAGGCATTAAGGCATCCTTCATCAATCTAGCGCGAGTGTAATCCGTAGGCCAATAATGTGGAAGGAATCAGATGAAAATGATGTAGTAACCTGACTGAAGCATCTTTCCGGCGTACACAAGATGTGGCTAGCACATGACAGAAACCCTTTGAACAAACCAATAATGAAAGCTGACACAGAGGCGAGGTATCCACCTATAGGGTCAAATGGAAACCAAGGTACTGCATGAATCCCAATGTGTGATAGTGTAAGCTGATGTCGAAAACAAGGGAAACCACTCAGTCAAAGACCCATGATACTGATTGATGCTGAGCATAAGGTGACCTATCAGTAATGAAAATAGGGCTAGGGTGTGGCTCTAGGTCTGGCCTCAAAGCAAGATGTTGTCGTCAATAAGGACAAAACCCGTCAACAAGAAATAAATGGAGACCTTCTCAAACCGGGACGAGTAAAGGACCAATATAGCTGATGTGATGATAGATAAGACACTGAAAAGCAGGGATGGCCGTCTGAAGAATGAGTCAACAGACACCACAGAGAGGCCGACTCAGGCTAACTTTGCTTGAACAAAAGCACGACTCAATGATGACTATGTGGTAGCATATGATGACTCTGTATAAGTTCGTCATGCAGGAGGCATGAACGAACTCTCCATATGCTTGGAAGAGATAACCAATCGGAGGAGAACTAACTCAATAATAAGGTTAAGGCGTACCTATGTCAAACTAAATCCCGCCCAAATGGAGGAGACTTTGTTTTGACTGCTTTGTTCAAGGGCAACACGACTGACTCTAGCTGCCAACAATAAGTGGAAATATTGTCCCGTTCTCGCTCTTTTTGGAATATATAACATTTTTTTTCTTTTTCTTTAAGCTGGAAAAAGAATAAAAGAATGCTATAGTACAGTAGAAAGAATGAGTGTCGATGAAGTAGATTCTCTAGTTCCTGGGATTAGAACAATCCTATGTTCAATGCAGGGAGGTGAAAACTGGTCGAAGACACTCATAGGTATGTTCCTTCCATGGGTGATAAGGTGTCGAGTTGCAGAAGCTAAGGGATTACAATTTTTATTTTGTAGATGACATGGTCAAAACTTGGCTTAAACACGAGTCCAAGTGAAGCTGGCTCAAATCCAAAAGGTGCAAACGGTCAAAATGTAATGCATTAGTACAACTCATCATGAAGGAGCCTCTAGGGTATAAGGCTAGAATGAAGCGAAGAAGAAAAGAGGAATGAGTCTTCAACACATAAGTCATGGCGGGACTACAGAGGACTCCCGAGCCTACTCAAATCAAAGCAACATGGGAAACAAATGTCAGTGAGGTGCTAACTACGATGCCCATGAAAATGATCGCTCTACCATCGTGCAATGATTTAAAAAATCAGCGAGTGAAGATGGTTTACTAACCATAACATGATGGAATTAACCTTATGGCAAGTGTATCAAAAAATGGAGGATAGTATAAATAATGGAACGGAAAAATGGTTTCCCTAACCTATATGCCAGTGAGAAAACAACACCTGGCATGATGGGTCAACAGTCATGGAACCGTCTTGAAACTATCGAAAAAGCGTCCAAAATGTCCTGAAAAAAAACCATTCTCAACATTCCAAGCTCCCAAGTTAAAGTTACATGAGACAAAGCAAAATCAAGTTTTGAAAAAATCTGACATTTTCAAAGCTTATAAAATAGTTTTTTGACTCACCATTGTTATTGTTTGAGTTGAGTGCACAAGGAGTGGAGAAAAGAAACAAGCTTTGCCATTTACTGAATTTGGCCATTCAAATCTTCCCAAAATCACCAGTAACCCTTAAACCTATCTTGTATTAATATGTGATTGGTTTTAAGAATTTTAATTCAATTTTCACCATTGAATTTATGTCAAAAATTTTGTCGCGGCATATACGCGGGTTGACTATATGATACCTACGTATATGTAGGCCCTAGACACGACTGTCTATGAAATAGACCCACGTATATGCCGTTTAAACTTCAAAAAAAAAACTAATGATCCAAACTTGTTTTTTGGTCAGGATGCCAGTCACTTGGAGGGAAAGGGAGGATGCCACTGTAGATGATGAGGTTATGAATGATCCACAAGCCTTGGATGCCTTAAGATGATGCGGTTTGCTAATGTTCTTCAAAATGCCAAATATGAAGGGAAATACTTGCTTGCTAGAAATGCTCATTCACTACTAGAGCATCGAGGATGACTCATTCATGATTGATAAAATGCCATTGAAGATAGAGATTGAGGATAGCTATTTCATCACAAGCCTTTCTCAAAGGGGAGAGGTTGTACATTCCATGGCTGGATCATGAGGCAGCCTCTTTATCGAGGACTATGTGCATATATATTGCCCGGGTCCTCCAAAAATGATTGGAAGCCAAATTCCAATCAAGCATGTAGATAGTTTATCATTAAGGATCATCTTGTTCACTATAGCCAGAGTGAATGGATCATCTTCCTTATACCAGGCTTCACGGCTTGCCATGAGCTTGGCAGTAGACTGTCTCACCAAAGTATTTGACTGGTGTACTCCTCTTCTCACCAACTTGAAGAGCCAACTATCATCTATCAAAAAGGGCCAAACCAAAAAACTCTGGTTATGGGACCATTCTGTGCTCCTTCTTTTTTGAGAGGGTCCCAGTGCTACACCCTAGAGTGCCAGTTACGATTAGTAGCCCATGAGATCCACAGATGGGCAGGTGGGCTGATCTGATGAAACGACTAGGCGATGGGGACATACCGCGGACAGCTTTTGACGATGATTTCTTCTCCTGGTGGGAGTAGTAGATCATCGCAGTGAATGATTAACCTTATGCCGGCTTGGACATCCAGGGAGATCTAGATCTAGGATTATCACTAGCCATGGAATGGGGTAATATAGGTAACAAATGTTTTTGATTTTATGATTTATGATTTTTCAAATATAAAAATGAATTTGAAAAATATTTTTTGATGGGATTCAAATATAATGATCACATTTATAATATTAGGCTAGTACGACCAGTTGGATTCCCATGACATGGATGTCACGAACGAGGCGCCGAAGAGGCTACTACCGATACAAAGCGACTCCTACACACAGTTCATCAGCACTTGGTGAGATTAACTCACCGAGTACCGATGAGGCTATAGAGGATCCCCTTATAGAAATGCATTGTCACGTGGTTGGCATGCCACGGGACTCGGTTCAGACTCTTAGGCATGTGGCCAAAGTAGCAGTCGCATACTTAGCCACTCATCCTGAGCCGGGGCATTAGATGTGTTGGACATGACTACGGGCATTTGAGTCCCAATTTTTGTATATTATTTTGGACATACTTATGTACACTCGGGATGTTTTATGATATATATATACAGTTTCAACTTTTTGATGCTTCATTTTATTGTGATGAATGAATGATGTGTTAGTCTAAAGCTTGATTAGCGATAGAATCTACTAACCAATTATGAGATCTTGGAGTGTGAAAATAATTAGTGTAAGTAAATGATATTTGCAACAACCTCACCCTTAAATACTGGCGATATAAACATGGATCCTGTTATCACTCAGGTTGTTCTGAAAAGTTGTAAGAAAGGGAATACGGCCGAGGTAACCACAGACAAATCTTTTAGACACAGATTCTAGCCAATCTGCATCCAGAGAGGGCTCTCTGTTTATAATTGAGCTCTCTTTTGAGGTATATTAGGCTAGTTATGAAGTGCAAAGGTTTTTTGTTTAAGGTTTTGGTTGGAAGGATGGGGAGTCAACAAAACAGTGAGGTTAAGCTGGAGCATTCCAATCCATTGGGCAAGATGGAGTCAAAGAAAGATGGCTTCCTGGGTTAGGTTTCTTATCAGAGAATTTATCACAGAGAAAGGTACTCAAATATGGAACAATTTATAGGCTGAAATCTGATGGAATGGAGTCAATGGGTGAAGGGCAATTAAGAATCCTTCATCATGTTGATAGAGGGAAGATGGATGATTATTACCAAGGAGAAATTAAGAATTCCTTAGCTAATATTCAAGATAAAAGAACCAAGGGAAACAGGGGCAATTAAGAATTCACTGTTTATGCTAATTCTCGAAGAAAAAATTAATAATAACAAAGATTGAACATAGAGTGCAAACAAGCAAATTCTAGGTTATTTTTTTTCTCTATTACTTAGATCATGAAACATAGATGATATAGTAAACAAAGAAACTATAAAACACAAGTTAGAAGAGACTTATTGATCCATGAAATTAATCAAGAATTCTGCAACATGGTCCTTAGCATCAAATCTTTATCCAGTGAGCAAAACGAATGGTTCCAATAGCCTTTTTTTCCAAAAATGGTTCAGTATTACAGTCATAGTTATGAACTTTCTCCACCAGCCAACCCCAAATACCTTGTATGGGGGGGTATTTATACAAAAATACTAAGACATTGTGCCAAATATCTGATAGAAACAAATATCTGTTGAAAATTAATGTTTCATTTACATCGATAGAGACAGGCAGTCTCGAAAAAAGGGAGCCAATAAATGATGCAATAAATTCATGTTGCGCTGGTTGATCCGAATTAAAGAGAAGTATTGGAGGTAGATGTTGTAAGTCGGTCTTCTAGCTATTTTCCACTGATCCTATGTGCTGATTTTCTACTATGGCTGGGCCTTCCTTAATGCTAATGTGATACGCTTTAATTTGCAAGACCATGGTTCTTTTATGTTTTGCGAATTTACAACAGATGGTGTGCAATTTTGGTTTGACCCATGATAAGTCTACAGGATTTCTAGCATGCTTTGCCACCACTTTGGTCCTGGTATTTGATGTCTCTGCAGCTTCCTTAAAGTCTCATCACTCTCTATGTACCTGAAAAAATTAGGTGGGGTGGTGAACAGATGCTTCACCTCATGCTCTACGTAAAAAGGATTTTCCAGGCTGTCATACAGGGACTGGCCAGATGGAAGTGCCTTTTCTGTTGAAGTACTTGAGGATGCACTAGTTTGATTGACAAAAAATGCATTTAATTTGTGTATATAGTCCTTGTGCTTCATCAAACGATCATTATCTCCCATAGGACTTGGCAAACCCTTTTGATTCAAGACTGTCAATTTGTCTGAAAAAGAGTCAATTTCTATCTGCATGTCCTGGCATCTTCTATCCAAGTTTTGCATTAGAGTTCTCATGGTTAGAACTCTCTTGACATCCAAAATGGTACCTATTCTATCTCTGATATCTAGTGTTGCCAGTTCTTCACTAGTTTTGTTATTCAAAAAATTGATTAGCCTGTTAGCTTGCTCAGGCATTTGCCCCAATATAGCTCTTGCTTTTTGAACTTCCACTAGCGCTACCTTTATCAAATCAATTTGTTCATAAATGGTTTGAATAGACCTCCATATACCACTAATTGATTGAATGATGCTTTTCCACAAAATTCCTCTGATTTCTGCCAGAGGCTTATGTAGAGAGATCTTTTTCCAAGGTTCTTACCTTATTTTCTAATGCTTTGACTTCTCTTGTCTTTTCTGCCACAGTCATTTTGGATTTATCGTATCTTTGTTCAATCTTTGTCAGTTTTTCTTTGACTTGCTTCAATTTAGATACTTGGAGTTTTAACTCCTCCATGGCTTTGATTAACTACTATGTGGTCATGGCTGCGCTGCTTCCTAGTGCTGTTGTTGTTGATGTTGCTGCTGATGTTGCTCCTGTGATGATTTCTGCAGTTGATGCTAGGACAGTGGAGGGCACTGCAGTTGTAACTGTGGGAGGGGCAGTTGTGGCCATTGGAGTTACTTGAGGTGGCTGGGAGGTCGACACTCCCTGCTTTTCTTGTAATGCTTTCTCCAATTCCTGCTCTGTCTCACTTAATCTTTCATTTAACCTCATGAGCAGGTCCATCATGTCCTCCTCGGATTTCTGCTGCACAACATCTGCTGTCTGTGGATGCATAGAAGGAGGCATCTTGAGCTATTTCCTGAGGGCAACAATGTCCTCTTCCTTCTTCCTTATTAATGCTTTTATGCCTTTGGCATCTTTGGGATCATGTCCCAACTCAATGATAATATCTTCCAAGGACTTAATCCTGTTGTCCTTTGCCAGAGAGGAAGCTTTCTCTAACTCTAGCTGAGCAGAGGTGTTCTCCAATGAATTTTGCAATTTATGAGCCAACATTGCCTTGTCAGCTAGTGTAGAATACACCATTTCTCTTGTTTGTTTGTGCAGCTAAATCTGATCTATTGGGTGAATGTACTTGGCCAAGACCTCCAGATTTGTCCTGATATAATCAGCTACCGATTCTGGTTGTTGTACCTTGCGCTTGAAGTAGCTCATGATCATTTTTCCCTCCTTTATATCATATGCAAACATCAATCTTTACTGTTTTGTGGGGGCCAACTTAAGATATTGGTCATAAATTTGCAGCCTCAATGGATCATGTCTAGCGTTTATTTCTGTGAATGTTCTTTTGACATTAGAGGTCTGCTTGCTTGGTGGCTTTGTGGATGAAAATTCCACACTATGCTGCCTTTCCATCTCCTGTTTGTATGAGCTGGTTGATGTGTCTATTACCGAGGATGTCTGTGGGCTGGTTGCCCTCTCACCTCTTAGGCTCTCTAATGTTTCTTCAATGATTTCCTCTTCAGATAGAGGATTTAGTCTTTGCCTCCTGGCACCTGGCTGTTCTGCAGGTGCACTGGTGGGTGTGGCCTCTTCATTGTCCCTTTTCTTGCCTTTCTCCTCATTAAGAGGAGTCTGTAGTGCTGGTATCTCTGGTGCTTTGGTCTGTACTAGAGGAATTTCCTCCTGTTGATCTGTCATTTCTCGCTGCTCTGTGCCTACCACCTCCTTGCCCTTTAAAGAACTTAAAATTGGTATGCTAGCCCCTTGTATGGGTTGCTGTGAAGTCCGAGCACAAGATCTACCCACTCCAGCTTGCTGAGGCAGCTTGAAAGATACCTGTCCAAAAGAGTCTAGGTCAAGGGTCTTTTCTAAATCTTTCATAGCTTGTTCCATTTTTTGTTGCTGAGTAAGTTCTTCTACTAATGTACCCTCTATCCATTCACCCTGATTGGCATATTGTTCTACCTCAGGGATCCTATGATGATTGTAAGCGGACAGCCTATTTTTTACTTTTCTTTCACTTATAAAGCCGTTTGGGTCATATGGTACCCACCAGAAGCTTTTCTTCAATTTAAGCTCTTCCTCTAATATTTTATCAGCATCTTCACATGCTTCTCTTTTGTTAATGATAAAGGGTCCTAATTGGTTTCTTATCCTCAGCTGAGCCTTATTTTTGGCATTGCAAAAATGAGTCAAATCTGCATTAATAACTTGTCTAAAATATTCCAGAGAAAATAGTCTCATAGGCACATATTTTGGCAATTTATAGGGGCACAACTCACAGCCATATATCCTGATCTCAGTGTGATCATGGTAGAAGTACCAGTCACCTATCCTGTAGCTCTTGGAGAGCTGTAGAATCTTCCTTATGTCACCAGAGAGCCTAGGAGGAGGAGCTCCTATTAATAAAGTGGAGGCTGGATGTATGAACAGGTCAATGAATTCACAATGAGTATAAGGGGATTCAGCAATTCTGTGGAAGGTAGAGGTCCAAAAGATTACAAACATCCTCTCTCCTTTGGCATCCAATTTTCTGATAGGAAAAATGTTTGGGTGGTAATACAACAATAGATGATATATCAAACTTGTGTATTTAAACACTCCTTCTCTTTCCAAATTAATAAATTGACCATGGATTTTGTCAGCAATGAAAGAGGCATAGTCATACTTAATAGCAGGGGGCTGCCCAGGAGTGAAGGTGGACAACAGTACCAGGACCATTTCATCCACAAATTCACTGGACCTGAAACCCAAGATTATTGATATCATGTCAAGAAGAATTCTTCCAGTCTCATTGAAGGAGACATATGAATAAGGAGGTGGGCATTGGGGTTGGCATTCCGGCTTCATGAATAACTTGGAAATCCGGGCTATTTCTGCACTGGATAATTGAAAGCCTTGCTCCAGCAAATATCCCATGGAGAGAGGAGCAAGAGGCTGAATTGGATGGAATTGTAACATTTCATTGATAGACTCAGCAGTTATGTAGAGAAGAACATCTTGTGATGGAGAAATGACTGCCTTACTGATAGGGTCATAATTGGTACATCAGTGGCGAACAATATCTGGGAATATATTGACTAAGGGAAGGTAGTACCTGGGGATATTGGATTCCCATATTCCATAGATGTCAGAATTGTCCAGATGACTGTTTCTGACTAGGCCGAAAGTTTGCAGATGATTTTGGAAACCAATTGGGTCTCTTATCTGAAAATCTCTGTCAGCCAAGGGTAAATGATGTTGGTCTGTATGAGGTTCATTGAGGGGAGCAACATTGAGGGCGACCGGGGCTGCCATAGTTCAATTGTATGTGTTTTTTTTTAATTTGGAGTTTGAATTTTTGTAGAAAAAAGGCAACAAAGCCGCTATGGGTGCCTTGGTATAGAAATTGTGGACTTCTTGAGTTTAAAATTGGCTCCTATAGGTACAATTTTGCAGAGGAAAACCCAAAAACACAGGTTCGGGAGGTGGAAAGGGTAAATACTTGTGTTTTGAAGCGTACGAATGTAATTTGCAGGTTGACCGACAAGTTGAGCAACGGGATGCTGGAGTTTGCTGGTCAGGGTGGTGGACTGGAGCTCTGGAAGCTGCTGGACATTAATTTGCATGCACTAGTATTGTGAAAACAATGAATAGAAATGAGCAAAAATGACATTTTAACGGGTTTTTTAACAAAAAATCGGCTTCATAGGCTTTTTGGAGCTTTTGGTCAAATGACGTTAACATGACGGGATAGTTTTGTCATGACGCGGTGTACGGAAGGGTGATGTGGCAATGACGTGGAGGTGATGTAAGCGGGGGGGTCAGTCGGGGCGGTGAGTGGTTTGGGCCCGCACCGCTTATGGGCCAAAGCGGTTTTGGTGGGGAGGGCTGTGAGCATACTGGGGGGACATCGCGTGTCCTCTGTACAGTGGGAATATCGCCTGCTCCCCAGGCGGTAGAGATTGGGAGCGGAAGGCTTTGCGATATCATCGTGGGCCATTAGATGCACGGGCCCAGATCCAATGGCTGGCGTGCAACGAAGATGGCGGAGGGGTACAGTGTGGGACCCAATCACTAAACAATGATTTTAAACATATCGGAGCGTGTGCTATTGGCTATCGGAGGAATTTATAGTTAATTAACCAAATGTTCATTAACCTCGAATATTTGCACGCGAGGAGGTTTTTAATGCATTTCGGGTGAACCATTAAACCCTCAGTTGTAAATTCTTATGGTTATATATTAACCAGGAGCGGGATATTTAAATTTTTTGGGGTTTTTCATATGTTTTAGATAATACGGGGGGGGGAGAATATAGGGAATTTACATAGTAATGTTAGGAGTTAATGTGGGTTTGTGAAAGAGGTGCCAAGCTATAAAATTTAATAACTTAGGCTGAGGGGACAAGAGGATTTTTACATAGGAAATGTGGTTTCTTTTCATTAAGCAAGAACGCTATTTTCCTCAGGTTTTTTCATGAAATGGAGTAATTTAGGAGTATTGAGCAGATCTCAATATCCTTGGGGGGATGATTAGTAAATGTTTTGGGAGAAATGTAAGGGGAAGTTACATGCATCACTTGATTTGTACCCAAATCATAGTGATTGTACTTATGATATCAAATGAGATGAACCTTTTGAGAAACAAAGATAAATCATAAGCATGCTTCTGCAACACCAAAACTGTCTACCCAGCCTACAGTACCTAACATTTTTTCTTCCTTTTACATTGGTGCACTTGGACTAGCAAACCCTCACAAATTTTAGTTTTCTTTTCATGGGAATTCTATCTAACTGTGTCCTTATTTCTTCCAAGGGCTCAAATTTAACAGTTGAGCTCCTTTGCTTCTATACCTAACTAATTATCTGTCAAGATTGAACTGTTTGGAGAGGTTTTACTCTCTATCTCTAAAATAGGAAATTTAAACATGAACTGGCCAAGATTAAGTTGTTTGGCCATCCATCAACTATGGCAAGAGTCAACTAATTGCACACCACGAGATTCTTTGCAAAAATAGAATAGTAGTGGAGTTTTGGGCTAGCACACTTTCCTGGTCTTTTCTTTGGGGTTCATTTATTTTCTTTTTGACCATTTCATTCTTTTTGCTCTTTGATCTTTCTTTTAGGGCATACCCTCTTTACATTTTTTAATTTTTTGATCTATTCAGAATATGGAACCTTTGCAGCATGGAAAGGATGAACATATTTTGGATTTTACCAGTCAATCATGAAATATGACACCTATTGGTATAGGAGCATCACACTGGCTCCACTTGGGGATGGCTTTTCCTAGTGAAAAGTCAAGAACAGCAGGTCAGATGGTCTTATGTTCAATTCTTGCTCCATTATGAAATCTTCCCTTGCTGTAAACAAACTGTACAGATGACCATGTAAAATGTAGACATCTCTTTATGAGCTAATGCAAACATTTGCACCTCTATTTTGGATACTTTGTCTTACTGTTTGTTCTCATATTTCACCTCCCAAGTCTTCTTCTTCAGCTTTTTTCTAAACCCAAAAGAAGGTAACACAAAAAGTGGTAAAGTTCCTTTACTGTTTCTCAAAATTTCCTACATATTCCTTCCCATTTTTATTTCTGTAATAAATTGCAGAAACTAAACATTCTTATGTACAAGTTAGAGTCCTGACATATCAACAAGTTGGATCAAAATAATTCTTCAGCATCCGACCATTAACTGGTCCATATTCTACTTCTGTACCATCCGAGCTTTTCAAAAAGTATGTATTGTTTCCTTGTGAGGCCTGAATAACATAAGGTCCCTTCCACAGGAAATCAAACTTCCCATGTTTTCCTTTATCTTCCCTTCTGGAATCCCATTTCAGTACTTTGTCTCCTATGAAAAAATCTTCTGCCTTAGTCCTCTTCTCAAATATCTTCTTAAGTTTTTCTCGTAATACCCAAGATCTGTGAAATACCTCTTCTCTAGTTTGCTGCAAATGTATAGTCTGATTTATCCTTCTTTGGATGTCATTGGGTTGTATTTGGACTTCTTGCAATAATTTCATTATAGGTATTCCCAAGGAGGAAGGAAATATAGCCTCCATACCATATACAAGCTCATATGGACTAATCCCAATGGATCTCTTGGTAGTTAACTTGTCTGCCCATAATGCATTTATGAGCTTCTTATGCCAATTTTTCTTGTTTTCTTCCAACACTTTCTTAATGATATTCATGAGGCTTTTGTTGGAAGACTCATCTAGACCATTACCTTGGGGGTAATAGGTTGTGGAGTGGCCTAAGGTTATGTGGTATTTGTGGCAAAAATTGATCATTCTCTTGGATTTAAAAGCGACAACATTGCCTGTTATAATTCTGTTGGGTCCCTATAATACTAGTGATTACCCCATTACTATTGTAGTTATACCCCTTATTTATATTGTTGTGCCCCTATTACCCCCATATTGTTATTTATGTGCCCCATAGAATCCCTCTATTGTTATTTTTGTGGCTTTATATTATTATTGTTAGGTCGGCTGGATTATATTGTGACTCCTTAGACGCCTATATATAGAAAGAAGGTTTTGTCATTTGTATCATCCAATAATTGTTCATTTATGTAATTTAAAGGAGGTTTCCACCTCGAAGAGGCTGAATTCTAAGGCGTTGATCTATCTTTTCTATCTTTTCTTGAGCTGGTTTCATAACATTTGGTATGAGAGCTTTGGATTCTAGGGTTTCGCTGCTCCAAACAGGTCATCGTGGCATTTTTGCTATAACCTTTTTTGTGTGACGTTTCATAAGTCACAAAAAAACCCATTTGAGAAGAAATCGCGTTGAACCTTGGGTCCGAATTTCAGAGCTTTTCGCACGATATTTGCGGAGATATGATCTGAGGAAGTTGGTCTTTTTGCGGACTCCTAAATTACATTCAAAACAGGTGACCTGGGGAAAATCGTCATAACTTTTTCTCTTGGAATCAGATTGAAATTTCGTAAGAAGGTACAGAAAGAGGACGGACTTTAGTTTCTTGTATATATTTTTCAGAACCAAAGATTGAAAATTGTACACGTGGCACTTCATACAAGTTCGCTCTTCTGGAAAGGTCTATAATCAGGTCATGTTGGGAGATTGTGCATAACTCTTTCTTGGAGAATCCAGTTTGGATCAGACTGGTGGCACTGGAAAGAGGACATAGAGAGCTACTACAGGTCACAAATTCAAAACTAGATGATTGGAAAGTACAGAGATACATCAGAGGCAATATCAAGCTCCTACAAAGTGAAAAAAGGTGTGTAGATTTTTTTAGATTTTTGCTTAAGCTTGGTTTGAAAATTTATTTTGAAGGAATTCAAAGGGCATAGTAGAGCATTATTATCGGTAATTGATGCCCCGAGGAAATAAAATGCAAACACCTAGTAAGGAACCTGAAATATCTAGCATGACTCATGAAGAAGAGGAAGAAATGCTACATGATATATCAAAATTACAAGAACAAGTGCAACAAATGTCACGCTCACAAAAGTTAACAGAAGCTAAGATAAATGGTGTGGAAGCTAAGATGAATGGCATGGAAGCTAATATGGACAATTTGAAGATAGATTTGAACACAAATTTGAAGAAAGGCATGGCAGATTTGAAGACAAATTTGACAAATTTTCTACAAGAAATACTTACTAATGGTGAAAAGGTAGTAAAGGAAACTCATGATGAGAACAAAAGAAATGTTAATCATGATTCCATAGATGCTAATGTTGGATCGAAGAATCACCATATTCCAAAAATCGATATGAGGAAGTTTGATGGCAAGGATCCCGCCACATGGATATTACAGATGGAGCAATTCTTCGATCTCAATAATGTGCAAAACGCACAAAAGGTACGTATGGCAACTGCATATTTGGAACCAAATCAGTTTGTATGGTATCAATGGCTTTGTTCTCGTAAACAATTTATCACTTGGGCAATTTTTGCAGAAGAATTGATAACACATTATGAGGATAGAAAAAGAAATACTTTTTTTAGCCAATTGATAAGTCTCAAACAAAAGGGTTCAATAATGGAGCACATTGAGGAGTTCCAAAAATTGAACATAAGGGTAAAAGATATTCCAAAGGAGGATAGGGTTGATGTGTTCATAGGGTCTTTAAAGGATAATATCCAACATGATGTTCGCCTTTGGGAACCTGATTCATTAGAGAAGGCATTCAGTTAGCAAGAAAAATGGAAAACAAAATTATGGCAACTAGGAAGCATATCATTCACAACTATAAAGACGGAAGTGTTGTTGCCCCTAGTCTTCCACAACCTACAAGGTTGACACCACAACAATTGGAAGAAAAAAGAGGAAAAGGGATTTGTTACAATTGTGATAGCAAATACACAAAAGGTCATAAGTGTGCTGAGAAGAAATTATTCTACATAGATTGTGAAGAGGAAGAAGAAAAGGAGCAAGAAAGGTCAAAAGAAGAGGATATACTCCAGGAACAAAGCCTAGATGAAGAACAAATAAATCCGACCATTTCTTGTAATGCATTGGCAGGAATTACCACTCCTCAAACCATCAAGATAGAAGGACAAATCAAGAAGAAAAAGGTAATAGTGTTGATTGATTCAGGAAGCGCCCACAATTTTATTCATTGTAGGGTAGCAAAAGAATTGAATTGCTTCCTATATCCAGCACCAGAGTGTCAAGTGATGATTACAAATGGAGGAACAATAAATTGCTCTAGAAAGTGCCATAATATCAAGCTATCCATGGGAGAATATGTATTGACTAGCCCAATGCTTTCCATTCCAATGGGAGGTGCTGATGTTGTACTAGGAGTCCAATGGCTACAATCCTTGGGTATAATAGCTTTTAATTTTTAAGAACTTTTCATCAAATTTTCTATGGAAGGAAAGGAAGTTGAATTAAAGGGTATTGTAGGGAAACCAGGAAATATAATCAGCTCTAATGGCATGACAAAGCTTCTAAAAAAGGAGCAAAGAGGTGTAATTGCACAATTATGTTCACTAGATGTTTCCACATTGGAATCATCTATTTCTCCAGATCTCCAAAAAGTCCTGGACAATCATTCCAAGGTATTTGAGACTCCCAAAGGTCTCCCACCTATGCGTGATCATGATCATGTTATTCATTTGATTCCAGGAAGTGTTCCTCCAAACATCAGGCCGTACAGATATCCCTATGTCCAAAAAAGTGAAATTGAACGTATGGTTGCAGAAATGCTAGAGGCTGGTATAATTCAACCGAGTCAAAGTTCTTTCTCAGCTCCAGTAGTATTGGTGCACAAGAATGATGGATCATGGCACATGTGTCTGGATTATAGGGAGCTCAACAAGCTCACTATTAAATATAAGTTCCCCATTCCTGTCATTGATGAATTACTTGATGAATTGCATGGATCAATTTACTTCACCAAGTTGGATCTTCGTTCGGGATATCATCAAATCAAAATGAAGATTGAAGACATTCCAAAAATGGCATTTATAACTCATGAGGGTCATTATGAATTTTTGGTCATGCCTTTTGGCCTTACCAATGCACCTTCAACATTTCAAGGTTTGATGAATTCAATGTTCAAACCATTCCTTAGAAAATTTGTGTTAGTATTTTTTGATGATATACTAATCTACAACAAGTCTTGGAAGGATCATGTTCAACATGTTGACAGGGTGCTACAACTGTTGGAGGAGAAACAATTATATGCAAAAAGATCCAAATGCTTCTTTGGAGTCCAGGAGGTGGAATATTTGGGTCATATTGTATCTCATGAAGGAGTTAAGGTAGACCCTAGCAAAATTAAAGCCATTAAGGAATGGAAAATCCCCACATCCATAAAGCATCTGTGAGGATTTCTTGGGTTGACAGGGTATTATCACAAGTTTGTTAAGAATTATGGGAGAATAGCAGCACCTCTAACAACATTATTGAAGAAAGATTCATTTTCATGGACTCCGGAAGCAACAAAGGCCTTTGAACATCTTAAAGAGGCAATGTGTCAAGCACCGGTCTTAGCTACACCGGACTTCACAAAAACCTTTATTGTGGAATGTGATGCTTCAGGAAATGCAATTGGTGTTGTTCTAATGCAAGATGAATGACCCATTGCTTTTGAAAGTCGTCCAATCAAGGGAAAGTTTTGAAGCAAAGCTATTTATGAGAAGGAAATGTTGGCAATACTCCATGCACATAAGAAATGGCGACCCTACCTAATGGGAAGACACTTCAAGGTAAAAACGGATCATGATAGCCTTAAATACTTCTTAGAACAAAGACTATCCTCTGAAGAGCAACAAAAGTGGGTCACAAAGATGTTGGGTTATGACTTTGAAATCATCTACAAAAAAGGGAAGCAAAGTGTGGTGGTAGATGCACTATCAAGAAAGGATGAGGATGTGGAAGCATTGTTGTGTGCCATTTCTATTATCCAACCAGATTGGATAAACGAAGCAAGGGAGGAATGGAAGAATGACGAAGAAGTGTGGGTACTTATTCGAAAGATACAACAAGATTCCAGTACTTCTGATACATTTAGCTGGCAAAATGATCCGTTATGGTACAAAGATCGCTTATACCTCTGTAAGAAATCCCAGCTAAAACAAAAGATTCTTATGGAATTGCACACTTCTCCCTTAGGAGGGCACTCAGGATTTTTAAAAACCTACCACAGGGTTAAGAAGGAATTTTTTTGGGATGGCCTTAAATCATATATTCAAAAATTTGTGGTGGAATTTTTGGTTTGCCAACAAAATAAAGTTGAAACAATTAAGACACCTGGTCTATTACAACCTTTATCCATTCCAAGCCAACGTTGGGAGGAGGTTTCAATGGATTTTATCACAGGTTTACCCAAGTCTGAGGGAAAGAGTGTCATCATGGTGGTAGTTGAAAGACTTACCAAGTATGCACACTTTTGTGAATTATCACATCCATTTAAAGCCAATATAGTTTCTACTGCATTTATGGAAACAATTCAAAAGCTACATGGAAACCCAAAGATTATTGTAAGTGACAGAGATCCCATTTTCACTGGAAATTTTTGGACAGAATAATTTTCTTGTCTTGGTACTCAGTTAGCTCATAGCTCATCTTATCATCCTCAATCTGATGGGAAAAATAAGATAGTAAACAAATGTTGGAAGGATATCTTCGTTGCTTTGTATCTGATAAACAGACACAATGGGTCAAATGGTTGCCTCTGGCTGAATGGTGGTATAACACTTCCTTCCATACAGTAACAAAAATGACCCCATTTATGGAACTTTATGGGTATCAACCACCATCCATCACATCATATTTAAGAGAAAATTCTAAGGTTCAGGTAGTGGAACATCACATCGAACATCAACAACAAGTCCTCCAACTCTTAAAGGATAACCTCGTGTTGGCGCAAAATAGAATGAAACAACAGGCATATCAACATCGCAGTGAAAAAAGTTTTGATGTAGGTGATTGGGTATTCCTACGGCTACAACCATATAAGCAAATGTCCATAAAGCAAGCTAAGAAGGATAATAAATTATCACCAAAGTATTATGGTCTGTATAAGGTGTTGCAAAAGATTGGTACTATGGCATACAAATTGGAGCTTCCTACAGCTTCTCAGTTGCACCCAGTTTTCCATGTTTCATGTTTAAAGAAGGTTATAGGCGGCAAGCTCCCAATTCAAACAATATTGCCAGAACTTGACGAGGAAGGAAAAATTATATTGGAACCGGAAGCAGTCACAGAAACAAGAACTCGACAGCTATGAAATCGATCAATTTCAGAGTATCTTATCAAGTGGAATAACTTATCTGCTGAAGATTCCACATGGGAGGATGAGAATTTTATGCAGAAGTATCCAGAACTACTCAAGCGTTGAGGACAACACTTTTTTGAAGGAGAGGGGCATGTTGGGTCCCTATAATACTAGTGATTACCCCATTACTATTGTAGTTATACCCCTTATTTATATTGTTGTGCCCCTATTACCCCCATATTGTTATTTCTGTGCCCCATAGAATCCCTCTATTGTTATTTTTGTGGCTTTATATTATTATTTTTAGGTCGGCTGGATTATATTGTGACTCCTTAGACGCCTATATATAGAAAGGAGGTTTTGTCATTTGTATCATCCAATAATTGTTCATTTATGTAATGTAAAGGAGGTTGCCCCCTCGAAGAGGCTGAATTCTAAGGCGTTGATGTATCTTTTCTATCTTTTCTTGAGCTGGTTTCATAAAAAATTCTTTAAGAACAACCAAATCTAGATAGGATGTTGGTCTCTAAGAATTGCATAATCATTGAATCATTGGCTTGTCTACAAGGGATGGCTTCTATCCACTTGGTAAAATAATCTATAGCAGTCAAAATCCATTTATGCTGGCCAGAAAAGGGATGGTGAATTTCCCCAATGAAATCTAAACCCCATTGCTGAAATGGTCTTTCAGTGGAAACTGGTCTAAGGGGTAAATGCAGAAGTTTCCTCTTGCCTTCAAATATTTGACATTTATGGCAAGCAGTAATAAAGTTTTTGACATCAACAAACAAAGTAGGCTAGTAAAATCTAGCCCTTAGGATTTTATTAGCAGTTGATTTCCAATACAAATGTCCACCACAGTCCCTTGCATGAAATTCTTTGAGCACTTTGTTACTTTCATCTTTAATTAGACAATTTAGTAGGATACCTTCATGATTTTTCCAAAAGAGAGCATCATCTAGGATACAAAACTTTAAAGCCTTCGTTTTTATAAACCTTTTCTTTGTCCTGGATAACCCTGGAGGAGCCTGTAGGTTTAATAATACATAACAAATATCAGCATACCAAGGTGATTATAGGAAGTCCTGGCTAATTTGTGGACTCGCCATCTCTTGTTTGTTGTCCAGTTCATTAATATCTAGGGTTTGGCAATTGGTTTCAGTCAAGAGTTTAGTCAATCCATGTCCTTTTATGAGCTTTGTAGGTTTTATCTCAATATCATACTCTAATATAGTAGCAATTCATTTACCTCTTTTTCCTTCAATCCCTTCTTAGGTCAGGATATTTTTGACAACAATGTTTGGCACATAAGCTATTATATGAGAGTACAGTACATAGACTCTCAAATCTTTGATGGCTTTCACAAGTGCATAAGCTTGTTTTTCCATGATTGGGTATTTTAGAGGTGCATCCCTCAGTGTTTTTCTAAAGAAGGCTATGGGTTTTTCACATCCTTGATCATCTTTCTATAGCAAAACAGCAGCAATAGTGTGTTCATATGCAAATTAAAATATAATGAACTCTCTGTCAAATTTTGGGCTTGTAAGGACTGGTGTTTTGGTTAAGGCTATCTTGATTTCTTCAAATGCCTATTTGGCTTCTAATGTCCATTTGACCTTGGAATCCTTTTCTAGCATATTATTCAACAATCTTATTAATTCAGCCAAGTTGGGTATGAATCTTCTTAGGAAATTAATTTTCCCTAGGATAGCTTGGAGTTCCATGACATTTCTGGGATGTGGTATTTGTAAGATGGCTTGTATTCTATCAGGGTCAATCTTGATGCCATCTTTTGAAATTATGTGACCTAATAGTTTGCCTTCTTCTAGGCCAAACAATGACTTCTTTGGATTCAGTCCTATACCATAATTTTTGCAGGTTAAAAACACTTGCCTTAGATGCTCTAAGTATATGACTAGAAAATCACGAATTTCTTTAGCAAAAGCTATGTCCATTGCACCTTGGAAGGTTGCCCCTGCATTCTTGAGTTCAAATGGCATTTTCACATATTTGAAAGTTCCCCACGGTGTTGTAAAAGCAGTTTTTTCTTGATCATCAAGGTGAAATAAAATCTGGTTGAAGCCTAAAAACCCATCTGGCAGTGAAATTCTAGAGGCTCTTACTACCCTTTGTAAAATGTGGTCCATCTTGGGTAAGGGGTAGTGATCTTTTAAAGAGACTTTGTTTAGATTCCTCAAATCAACACACAGTCTGATTTCTCGTGTTTTCTTTCTAGTGGGCACTAAATTGGAGACCCATTCTGAAAATCTGATGGGTGCAATTATCCCAGCTTCATACATTCTCTTGACTTCTTTTTCAATGAGAGGAAGGAGTACAGGGTTGACCCTTCTAAGTTTTTTCTTGAAAGGTTTTTGATTTTCTTTCAGGGGTATTGTATGCTGAATTATAGAAGTATCATAGGACTTGAGATCTTCATAACTCCATGCAAAAACATCCTGAAATTCTTTGAACAGTTCAATATATTTCAGCTTTTGGTCAAGAGGCAAAGTTTTGGACAATTTTATCATTTTAGGATTCTGTTCAGTCCCTATATTACAGGCATCAATTTTTGTGTTTAATGGCTGCATTTTGGGTTTCCTTGGGATATCATTAGAATAAAAAATGTCTTCCAGAGGAGTCAAGCCTGTGGGTAAAAAATTTTCCTTTAAATCAATAACTTCGGACTCTCCTCCAATAGTTTCATCAAAGTCTATTTCTTTTAGCTCCTGCAACTCTTTGTTGGTAAATTTTGTTGGATGTAGTATTTGAGTTGATGTTTCAGCTGAAATGTGTATTTCAACTTTGTCTATTTGGTCAACTTCAGAAACGGTTCCTGTGTCTATATTGGTGCTGGAAAATTCTTCTTTTAAGGTCAGGAAATTATTAATTTGAGTGTCATTGTCAAACACTTGCCAGTTTTTTACATTTTCTAGTACAGTTTGCCTTTGTTTAATTTCAATTGTAAAATGATGATTAGGCTCAAATGTAAGTTTACAAGTGTTGGCAAATGTTGCCAAGCTGTAAGCATGCAAATTGTGTTTCCTTGGAATTTTGGCAAGCTGAGTTTCAAGGAAGCTATTGAGTATTTCAATCGCTGCTCCTCTATAAAGCCTTAATCTAAGATCATTTGTGAGGAAGTTTCCTTTCATTTGTTGAATAACTAAGTCAGAGTCTCCTAAAATTGATACCCTAACTGCCCCTAAGCTTTTGATCACTTTGAGTCCTAGCAGGAGGGCTTCATATTCATCCATGTTGTTAGTACGTCTAAAATTCAACCTGTATGCATATCCTTCAGCATGATCATTTTCCATATTATGTATCCAAATTCTGGCTCCTGCTCCTAGTTTATTGATTGATCCATCAAACACTAAATACCATAGGATTTCTTGATTATAGGCAGGATCAAGAGTCTTAGAAATTTTCTTACTAGGCAGATTTGGATTTTCAGCTTTATGAAGTTTCCCTTGTGTGTTTGTTATATCATTGATCACATAAATTTTTGGAATCTGAACACTAGATTTCTCATTTATGATTTCTTCCTGTGCCAATGCTAAAACCTTGTCATCAGCTGGAGGGTAAATTTCAGCATTGTATAAGGTAAAGGAGTCCATATCAGAATCCTTGGAATAGATGGGACAATTTTGGGGTTTCTCCTGGCTGCTGACCACGTATTTCATCAAATTTTCTCGGTACAATCTCTTTGGCTAGCCAAATACTGGAATTGTGGCATAGGACATGTCCAGCTGTAAAGATCCCTGGAGCTTTGCACCCTAAGATCTGAACAACAACATGCCATATTTTGGTGGAATATCAGCTACCACTACATCCATTAAAATTGTCTTAGCAGGGTATTGAACTAGTGATACACATAAATTTTTGATCAATCCTAGACACCCGACCTGGCTTGAATCAAAAGAGAACAAGTCTTTGTACGGCCTGGTGATATCTAGGTCCAACTTTTCCATTACAGATTTGGGCATTAGATTATGGGAAGCTCCAGAATCAAACATTGCATTGTGTAGTATTTTGTCATGAATGTTCAGACTTACATAGAAAGGAGTAACCCCTCCATCTACTGATTTACCATTTACTTCAGGACCAAAAATTAATTATGGTTGATCATCAAGGACATTTACTGCATCTCTGTTTTTAGAAATTTGAAGTGATCTGCTGATTTGTTCTCTATAGACATCATGCCTAGCCAATTCTGACAATGGGATTGTTATTTTTAACTTTCCTATTTTGGTCTCAAGGTTAAAATGTTTTTCTGTTTGAGTTTTCTCATTTTGGGCAGCGAAATTTTCTTTTTCAGCTATTTTTTCAGCGTTTTTCCCTTATCAGCAGCAGTGTTATGGGCTGAAGTTGCTTGTATGTCAATTTCAGGAGGTTCTTTCACAATTTCTTTGGAAGAAACAAAAGCTGAAGACTATTTATTAGGTTGTTGATTGTCTGATATATCTTCAACTGTAGGATTGTTTGGGTTAAGAACTGTTCTAGGAGGGGTTTGCATAGGAGGGTTCTTGATTTTAGCTCTGCTAGTTTGTTTAGTTTCTTTCTGTTTACTGTCATTAGGGACATATATTATCCTACTTCTGAGATTGTATTGCTTGTGAACTTCATAGATGGCAGTATCATATCCTTCTCTAAAATCAAATGATTCACCTAATTGGATTTGAAACTGATTAAGAGTGTGAGCCTCTTGGTCTTCTTGTGTTAGGAAAATTTGTTCTACACTACTAAGCCCCATTAAGTTAATATGGGTGTCTTCTATTGGTTCACTAGAAGTTGAAGCTTCAACATAGTTTTCTTGGAATGGAGGTCTAATGTTTTAGTCAGGACCAGACTTTCTAGTATTGGGATTCTGATTCTTTCCGAAATTTGGGTTTCTTCCTGCGTTGTTCTATTGACCATCTGAAGGGTATTTACTTTCAATTGTTTCTACCCCATCACCAAGTCTGTCCATTCCTTTGATGATAGCATCTAATTTTTGCTCAAATGCATAAGATTCTTCTCTAATGGGTATCCTCCTTTTAGCCCTAGCTCGAGCTCGTTTGGAAATCAGGTTGGCTTCAACACTGACAGATATGCTTTGCATGTCTTCTAGGATTCAAGGAGCTCTTTCCATATGCTGGTATGCCATGTCCGAGTCAAATCCATCCGAGAATCTAATCAAGGCCAAATCTAGTGGAGGCCTAAGATTTTGAGGAATGGTATGGTACAAATTGTTAAATCTAGCGCAGTAATCTTGGACAGTTTCTTGTGGACCTCTCTTTAAGTTTTCATATTCTGCTAAAATATGGAGGGGGTCTTTCTTCTTTTCCCATCTGTTTAGGAAAGTCTGAAAAAGAGTTTCAAGATCAACAATAATGTTTGTAAGGAGTGCCCTAAACCAGGCTCTAACATCTCCTGTTAAGCTTTGGACAAAAATTTTCATTCTGACATCATCATCATCAATCTCATACTTTTCAAAATAATCCATCATTTTCTTGGCGTGTTGTTGAGCTATGTAAGTGCCAGTACCTTCAAAATAAGTGATTTTTCTTTGATAATCTTGAGGCATAGCACTTGGATTAGTAGGTAATTGCAGGGGGGCATATCAGTTTGCCATATTTACAGAGACAAGTGTAACAGCTGGGAGAGCAAGGATACTAGTTGAAATATGTGCAATGGATGGGGGAGTGGAAAAGATGGTTTGAAGTGCTGATGGTGAACTAGGAGAAGCAACAATAATGGTAGAAAGGACTGATGCTTTCGTAGGAGTAAACTAAGATTGGGTAAGGTTCTGCTGGCTTTTAAGGTGCTTAGGAATCAGATTAGGATTTTGGAACATAGGTGGGGGATTTGGATCTGGATTTTATCTAGTCTAATGGATCTTCTTCTTTGGAGCTATCTTTTGAATATATTTTTGGTTTTTCTTGAAATAGTTGAGAGATACAACTTTAATAGTATCTTACTAAGAAGTTCTTAAATACGGGAGTTTAGCATTTTCATAAAGATCTATAAAAACAGGGAACTGATCAAGTATTTGAGATAGCTATTCAATGCTTAAAACTAGACTAGAGATAGACTGAAGCAACTTTTATTTACTCCTGCAATTGCATGGAAAAAGCAGTTTCAAAGGCTACCTAGCTAACTTTAGGCTCCATCTATAGCTTTAACAAACAAAAAACAACAATAACAAACAATTATTCAGATTCCCCAGATGAGTCGCCAATGATGTTATCACTCAGGTTGTTCCCAAAAGTTGTAAGAAAGGGAATACGGCCGAGGTAACCACAGACCAATCTTTTAGATACAGATTCTAGCCAATCTGCATCCAGAGAGGGCTCTCTCTTTATAATTTAGCTCTGTTTTGAGGTATATTAGGTTATTTATGAAGTGCAAAGGTTTGTTGTTTAAGGTTTTGGTTGGAAGGATGGGGAGTCAATAGAACAATGACGTTAAGCTGGAGCATTCCAGTCCATTGGGCAAGATGGAGTCAAAGAAAGATGGCTTCCTAGGTTAGGTTTCTTATCAGAGAATTTATCACAAAGCAAGGTAATCAAACATGGAACAATTTATAGGCTGAAATCTGATGGAATGGAGTCAATGGGTGAAGGGAAATTAAGAATCCTTCATCATGTTGACAGAGGGAAGATGGATGATTTTTACCAAGGAGAAATTAAGAATTCCTTAGCTAATATTCAAGATAAAAGAACCAGGGGAAATAGGAGCAATTAAGAATTCACTGTTTTTGCTAATTCTCGAAGAAAAAATTAATAATAACAAAGATTGAACATAGAGTGAAAACAAGCAAATTCTAGGTTATTCTTTTTCTCTATTACTTAGATCATGAAACATAGATGATATAGTAAACAAAGAAACTATAAAACACAAGTTAGAAGAGACTTATTGATCCATGAAATGATTCAAGAATTCTGTAACATGGTCCTTAACATCAAATCTTCATCCAGTGAGCAAAACGAATGGTTCCAACAACCTTTTATTCCAAAAATGGTTCAGTATTACAGTCACAGTTATGAACTTTCTCCACCAACCAACACCAAATACCTTGTGCAGGGGGGTATTTATACAAAAATGCTAAGACATTGTGTAAAATATCTGATAGAAACAAATATCTGTTGACAATTAATGTTTCATTTACATCGATAGAGACAGGCAGTCTCGAAAATAGGGAGCCAATAAATGATGCAATAAATTCATGCTGCGCTGGTTGATCCGAATTAAAGAGAAGTACTAGAGGTAGATGTTGTAAGTCGGTCTTCCAGTTATTTTCCACTGATCCTATGCACTGATTTTCTGCTATGGCTAGGCCTTATTTAATGCTCATGTGATACGCTTTAATTTGCAAGCCCGTGGTCCTTTTCTGTTCTACGCATTTAAAATAGATGGTGCGCAATTTTAGTTTGACCCATGATAAGTCTACAGGATTTCTAGCATGCTTTTCCACCACTCTAGTCCTAGTATTTGATGTCTCTGCAGCTTCCTTAAAGTCTCATCACACTCTGTGTACCTGAAAAAATTAGGTGGGGTGGTGAACAGATGCTTCACCTCATGCTCTATGTAAAAAAGGTTTTCCAGGCTGTCATACAGGGACTGGCTAGATGGAAGTGCCTTTTCTGTTGAAGTAATTGAATATGCACTAGCTTGATTGACAGAAAATGTATTTAATTTGTATATATATTCCTTGTGCTTCATCAAACAATCATTATCTCCCACAGGACTTGGCAAACCCTTTTGATTCAAGACTGTAAATTTGTCTGAAAAAGAGTCAATATATACCTGCATGTCCTGGCATCTTCTGTCCAAGTTTTGCATTAGAGTTCTCATGGTTAGAACTCTCTTGACATCCAAAACAGTACCTATTGTCTCCGATATCTAGTTTTGCCAGTTCTTCACTGGTTTTGTTATTCAAAAAATTGAGTAGCATGTTAGCTTGCTCAGGCATTTGCCCCAATACAGCTCTTGTTTTCTGAACTTCCACTTGGGCTACCTTTATCAAATCAATTTTTTCATAAATGGTCTGTATAGACCTCCATATACCAATAATTGATTGAATGATGTTGTTCCACAAAATTCCTCTAATTTCTGCCAGAGGATTGAAGAATGTTGATTTGGAATTCTGTGAGAATTTCATTTATGGAAAATAGAAGAGAGTCAGATTTCTCAAAGTTGGGAAATAAAAGAAGAGCGAAAAATTAGAGCTTGTGCATACAGATATATCGGGACCTACTCAGGTATCATCTCTCGGTGGCTCTCATTATTATGTTACTTTTATTGATGATGCAACTAGAAAAACTTGGATTTATTGTATTAAGAATAAATCTGATGTATTTGATACTTTCAAGAAATGGAAAGCTTTGTTTGAGTTTGAGACAAGAAAGAAATTGAAGTGTATTAGATCAGACAATGGAGGTGAATATTGCAGCAAAGAGTTTGATAGGTACTGTTCAGAGCATGGAATTTGTAGAGAGAAGATAGTTCTAAGAACACCACAAGAAAATGGTGTGTCAGAAAGGATGAATAGAACAATCATGGAGCATGCAAGGTGCATGAGATTGCAAGAAAGATTGCCTTTACAGCTTTGGGAAGATGCTATAGATATTGTTGTTTATCAAATAAATAGAGGGCCTTCAAGTTCCTTGGATGGTTGTGTTCTAGAGGAAGCATGGACAGGAAAAAAGGTGAACTACTCCTTTTTAAAGCCTTTTGGTTATGAGGCCTTTGTCCATATTGATAAAGAAAATAGAACAAAGCTTGAGGCAAAGTCAAAAAAATGTACCTTTATTGGATATGGTGTTAATGATTTTGGTTATCGCTTATATGATTACAAAAATCACAAAATCATTAGGAGTAGAGATGTAATATTCAATGAAAAGGTCTTGTATAAAAATCAGTTGTAGGAAAAGAAACAGGAAAAGGAAAACAAGGAATACGCAGTTCTTGATGAAATCACTGAAAAAGTAAAGGTGCCTGAAAATAATAATAATCAACAACAACAACCACCACAACAGCAATAGGCATCCCAAACACCTGAAAGTGGTTTTAGAAGATCTACCAAGATAAGTAGACCCCCTGAACGATACTCTCCTTCATTATATTATTTATTGTTGACTGATTCTGGTGAACCTGATTGTTATGAAAAAAAATGCAGGTTGAAATCAGGAAGAAGTGGGAGGTAGCCATGGAAGAAGAGATGGACTCCTTAATGCATAACCAAACTTGGGACTTGGTGAGGTTGCCTGCAGAAAAACTACATTTAAGAATAAATAGGTTTATAGGCTGAAGGAAGAAGATGGGGGAAAACAAAGGTACAAAGCTAGACTTGTGGTGAAGGCGTTTGCATAGAAGAAAGGTATTGATTTTGATGAAATATTTTCTCTTGTTGTTAAAATGACTTCAATCAGAACTATTTTAAGTCTAGTAGCAGCTAAAGATTTGCATCTTGAGTAGTTAGATGTAAAGGCGGCCTTTCTCCATGGGGATTTGTAGGTGTTATGCTCTTAACCTGCAAAATAATACCCAGATATAGAATATGCGAAGAAGAGATACCCAGAACACAGAATATGCGAAGAAAAGATACCCAGAACACAGAATAGCAATGATTTTATTATTCAAAGAGCAATGTTCACATGCCTCTTCGAGGGGGCAACCTCCAATATAGCAGAGCTCGATTACAAAATAAGACACGATGCTCCTCGCAGGGAGTCTCTATCCTTTATATATGACTCATACATGCAATACCACAGGCCAATACCGTGGGTTTTATTAATACCATCTATCTAATACCACGGCCCATTTGCAACTAACTGTGGTCTCGTCATTAATTGCGGGTTAACCACTTACAAATATTAATATGGGCTTTATTGACTCTTGACTATGACGTGATCCCATGACATAAATAAGGGGGTTAGGGTGGGACCCTAACATGCCCTCCCCCTGAAGACTAGCCTTGTCCTCAAGGCTGAAGCTGCGGAAACTGCTGAAGAATAGTGGCTGGTTCCCAAGTTGCATCTTCCGGAGAGGTGTCTTTCCATTTGACGAGGACTTACTTAATCATGCGGCCGCGCAGGTGCTTGTCTCGGGTGTCTAGAACCTGTTCGGTTTGAAGCCAAATTGACCCTTCTTCGTCCAATTCAGGTAGACTGGTTTGAACTCGGCAATTGTTCCCAATCACTTTCTTGAGGCACGATACATGGAAAACTGGATGGATTTTTGTCGTAGGTGGCAAAGCCAACTTGTAAGCCACTTCTCCAATGCGCTGAAGTACTTCGTATGGTCCGTAGAATTTTGGAGAGAGCTTTTGACAACCCTTTTCTTTGAGTGATGTTTGCTTATATGGTTGCAGCCTCAAAAAGACCTGATCCCCTTCTTGAAATTGGTGCTCTGAGCGATGTTGGTCGGCCTGTTGCTTCATGCGGTTATGAGCTTGATGAAGATTCTCGCGAAGATGGACGAGCATGGTTGCGCGGTGTTGTAGGAGTTGGTCCACTACTTGTACTTTGGAGCACCCCTTAAGATAAGAAGTAGGGGAAGGCGGAAGTTGACCATAGACTACTTCATAGGGAGTCATATTGGTGGAGGCATGATAGTTGGTGTTATACCACCATTCAGCCAGAGGTAACCACTGTGCCCAAAGGTGTTGCTTTTCTGAAGTGAAACACCTAAGGTAAGTTTCTAGACATTTGTTGACGGCTTCAGTTTGACCATCTGTTTGCGGATGATATGAAGTACTGAGTTTGAGTTGAGTGCCTTGTATTTTGAAGAGTTCCTGCCAAAAGTTGATGGTGAATATCGAGTCGCGGTCGGACACTATAGAAGTGGGCATGCCATGTAATTTGAATATCTGATCCATGAAAGATTGAGCAACCAAAGTTGGTGTAAACGGGTGGGGTAGGGCACAGAAATGGGCATACTTCGACAGTCGTTCCACAACCACCATGATGACTGACTTGTTCCCTGACTTTGGAAGACCTGTTATGAAATCCATAGAAACCTCCGTCCAAATTGATGCCGGAATGGGCAATGGTTGTAATGTGCCTGGTGTGTTGACAGTTTCCTCTTTGTGGCATTGACAGACATCACATTCTGCTACAAAAGTAAGGATGTCCTTTTTCATGCCTGTCCAAAAGAATGATCTTCTGGTGCGAGCATACGTCTTCTGAAAGCCCGAATGTCCTGCAATGGGAGATGAGTGCAATTCTGCCAAAATGCAACTTTTAAGGGTGGATGTTAGTGATATTACGACTTTGTCCTTGTAGCGAAGAATATCATTTTGCCACGAGTAGCCCTTGCTAGAATTAGGATCTACTTGCAATTGAGAAATGAGTTGGGAGAGCCCTGGGTGTGAAAACCATTCCCTGCGAGCCTCTTCAATCCAGTCTGGAATGGGAAGGGAAATTGCGAGCAGAGTACTTTCCTCCTCAAATTGGTGCAATAATGCATCTGCTACACTGTTGTATTTCCCTTTCTTGTAAATGATCTCATAATCATATCCCAGCATTTTGGCTAACCATTTATTTTGTTGTGGGGAGGATAGGCGTTGCTCCAAAAAATATTTAAGACTGTGATGATCTGTGCGGATTTGGAAACGTTTCCCCAATAAGTAAGGTCGCCAGGTCTCGACTGCATGTAAGATGGCCATCATTTCCTTCTCGTAGGTAGATTGGCCCAGATTCCTCCCACTGAGTTGCTGGCTTGTGAAGGCCAATGGTTGCCCTTCCTGCATTAAGACCGCCCCAATACCTATACCCGAAGCATCACATTCAATGACAAAGGATTTGGTGAAGTCAGGTAGTGCTAAGACTGGAGTGGAACACATGGCGTTTTTGAGAGCGGTAAATGCCTGTTGTGCTTGCTCGTTCCAGAAGAAGGAATTTTTCTTTAGGAGTTGAGTGAGGGGATTCGCTATGCGGCCATAGTTGCGGACAAATTTACGATAATAGCCTGTGAGACCCAAAAATCCTCTCAAGCTCTTCAAGGTCTTAGGTTGAGGCCATTCTTGCATTGCCTAGATCTTTTTGGGGTCCACCTTGACACCTTCACGCCCCACAATGTGGCCCAAATACTCAACTTATTCCATGCCAAACGAACACTTAGACATCTTGACAAATAATTTATGCTTGCGGAGCAGTTGCAAGAGTAGATCTACATGTTGAAGATGTGCCGCCCAAGTGCCACTATAGATGAGAATGTCATCGAAGAAGACAAGGACAAATTTTCTGAGATATGGTTTGAGGATGTGATTCTGACAAGGAAAATTTTAAGGATGGAAAATTTTCTTGAAGTTTAAAAACATTGGCGAATCTCACTAATCCCTAATATGCAAAATATAAAATGTTTATTGATATGTTTGTAAAATTATTCAAAATTATAATGATTTTATATATAGTCTCTATATCATGTTGGCGATTTTTAAGGTAAAATAATTTTATATTCTAAAATTTGGTCGAATTGTCTTTCATAAAAATTGGAAATTGGCGAATCTTTTTTGTGGAAAATCATGGAAAATTAGCCCCTAAAATTTTTTCATAAGACTCTGAAAAGTAGAAGGGGCATTACAGAGACCAAATGGCATGACCAGGAACTCATAATGGCCTTCATGAGTTCTGAAAGCCGTCTTGGGAATGTCGACTTCCTTCATGCGAATTTGGTGGTAGCCTGAGCGAAGATCCAACTTAGTGAAGAATTGAGCCCCATTGAGTTCGTCCAGCAAATCGTCAACCACCGGGATGGGAAATTTATCTTTGACTGTCAACTTGTTGAGGGCCCTGAAGTCGGGACACATCCACCACTCCCCATCTTTCTTGAGGACCATGACCACTAGGGATGAATAAGGACTGATGTTGGGACGAATGACACCTGCTTCCAACAATTCCTTGATTATTTTTTCTATTTCATTCTTTTGGGTGAATGGATATCTGTATGGCCGCACATTTGGGGGTTGGGCCCCTGGAACCAAGGTGATGCTATGATCATGTTCCCCTCGCGAGGGTGGAAGCTCATGAGGCTTGTCAAAGACCGTCCGATGGTTATTTAAGATCTGCTGCATCTCAGGATGAATTGGCAGAGACATGGTTTCGACGACCTGGATGGCATTAAATTGAGCTACCACTCCATGATGGCCCTTTTTTAACAATTTTTCCATCCTATGTGAGCTGATGATAGAAGGGGCTCCCGCCTGGAGTCCACGGAGGGTATGTGTGGAGTTGTTCTACTTAAAACTCATATATAACTCCTGGAAATCCATTGTGATTTTCCCAAGAGTGCGGAGCCATTCCGCGCCTAGGACAATGTCGCAACCCCCCATGTGTATGGCAAACATGTGGGCTTTCAACTGATAATCCCCCATTTGAAGTTTGACATTTTCAGAGCAGCCTTCACATTTCATTGTGCCCCCATCTGCAATTTGGACTTGGAAGTTAGAAACTGCCCGTACAAAACAATGCGTTGCTTCGGCGATTTTTTGATGGATGAAATTATGGGTACTTCCACTATCAATCAAGACTACTACTGGGCGATGTTTAAGAAAACCCCTGATTTTGAGAGTTTGAGGGGAAGAAATTCCTGCCAACGCATTTAGCGAAATCACTGGTTCGTCAAATACAATCTCCTTTTGGTTGTCTTCTTCGATCGCCTCCGGTTCCTCAAGTGGTGGATCTTCCTCGGTGGAGCTGTAGTCAGTGGCATCTATTTGAAAAAACTTGGGCTCCTTGCATTTATGACCCGGGGAATATTTTTCATCGCAGTAGTAACATAGTCCTTGCTTCCTTCTTTCGGCCATTTCCGCAGGTGACACTTTTTGGATCTTAAGTGTCTGAGTCGTGTTGTGAGTTTGTGGGGAACGACCTTTAGCGGGGAAATTAGGGCGGCTGTATTGGGCTGCTATTGCACGTTCCACCTTACGAGCTACCTGGCAAGCCTTCGTCCACGTGGGAGGGTGGTGGAGTAGAACTTGAGCTTTGATGGCTTCTTTAAGATCATTGATAAAACATTCCGTGTAGAACTCATTTGTGAGACCCTTAGTGCGGAAGGCTAAGGCTTCAAAAGCGGTAATATATTCATCCACTGTACCCGTCTGTCAGAGCTTAGTGAGACGCCCCAAAAAAGAGTCTTCTTGTTCAAAGCGATCTCGAAGAGCTTTGGTAAATTGGGCCCAATTCTGAAAAGGTCCATTGCAACGTTGATGCCATTCCCCCCATTGCCATCGTTCATTTTCCAAATACATGGTTCCCACCATAAGCTTAGTCCCCTCATCTAGGATACGATTCAATTTGAAATACTGCTCCATTTGTGCTAGCCATGCAGACGTGTGAGAACCGTCAAATTTATGCATATCCAACTTGGGAGGTCACTTATTGGGTGGTGGGTGGGTGTGCCAGACATGAGGAGAATGGCTAGACTCACCCTCATGGTATTCATGGCCATTAGACTCCTCCACTTGGGCTGGCTCCTTGCCCTTCTCGAGTACTTTCTCTACCTGGATACTTAGTCCGCCAATCAGACGGTTGAGGTTGTGCAGATCTTCTTCAATTTTGTCTAGCCTTCCATTGGCCATTGCTTCAGCTCTAGTTTCTACCATACACCAACTTGATGAACAATTGGGACCGCCAAATTTTTTTTTTCTAATAAATTGAATGGTACCACCTTGCTCAGCTCGTCATCCTGATGCTAATGGGCTAGATCACCAATAAGTGCCTCAGAAGATCTCAGACTTTTTTTTTTTTTTTGGAAAACTCCTAACGGAGTTTTACTCCTTCTTGATCAATACTGTAGTTGCCAAATCCTCAAAATGTCAATGCTGCCAAACGTCCTGCGAAAAGCATACCCCGGTATAGGAACCCTTCACAATAACTCCAATCTGGTGGATCTAAGAGATCTGAATGGTGGAACAACTGCTGCTACGGATCTGATGTTTGCTGCTGTGGGTCTGATGTTTGCTGCTGCAGCACATCTTTGCACATGCGGATCTGATGTGTGAGCCTTGATAGAAAAAGGAACTATGGTCTAGAGGAGTGTCAGGTGCTACAGATCACAATATACATAAGGGTCTGACAGTAGTACTCGGCCCAATGTTTCAGGGCTCTAACTAAGTAGGATCGACCGTACCCTTAGCCGTACAACCCGACTACCCTATCGTATGGGCGAGTAATCTCTCCGAGTGTTGTTCTCGGTGTATTGTAGCCACAAGACGGCCGAAGGTTTATCTATGGCGAGGTTTCAAGGGAGCCTAGGGGGCTTCCTATATACCCAGAGGGTACATGGAAGACAGTCCGTGCGCGGTTTTGTCTAATGCGCTACTACTCGAAGGGGTACCCACAGGGGTTACAAGGGAGTCCAACAGACGTGACCACCTCTTGTATTTCTTGCATGCATGCCTCCCCAAATCCGCAAGTTTATGCTCTTAACGACAGATCCCGTGGTTTAAAGACGCCGGAACACGTCTCTAGCCAAAAAAAATTTGCTAAAAATTGGAGATCCCACCGAGCCCTCGAAAGTGCTCTGATACCACTTGTTATGCTCTTAACCTGCAAAATAATACCCAGATACAAAATATGCGAAGAAGAGATACCCAGAACACAGAATATGCGAAGAAAAGATACCCAGAACACAGAATAGCAATGATTTTATTATTCAAAGAGCAATGTTCACATGCCTCTTCGAGGGGGCAACCTCCAATAGAGCAGAGCTCGATTACAAAATAAGACACGATGCTCCTCGCAGGGAGTCTCTATCATTTATATATGACTCATACATGCAATACCACGGGCCAATACCATGGGTTTTATTAATACCATCTATCTAATACTACGACCCATTGTCAACTAACTGTGGTCCCGTCATTAATTGCGGGTTAACCAATTACAAATATTAATATGGGCTTTATTGACTCTTGACTATGACGTGATCCCATGACATAAATAAGGGGGTTAGGGTGGGACCCTAATAGTAGGAAGATATATATATGCAGCAGCCACAAGGATATGAGGTGAAAGGGAAGGAGAAACTAGTGTGCAGGTTGAAGAAGAGCTTGTATGGCTTAAAACAGGCTCCAAGACAGTGGTATCTAGAATTTGACAAGTTTATGTCTAAACAAGGTTATATTAGATGCCACTCTGATCATTGTGTTTATCTGAAAAAGCAAAATGATGGCAGCTACATTATATTGTTATTGTATGTAGATGACATGCTTGTTGTAGGTTCTAACATGTAGGAAATAAATGTGCTCAAAAGAAAAATGGCAAATCCATTTGCAATGAAGGATTGGAGCCGCAAAACAAATCCTTGGTATGAGAATCACTAGAGACAGGAAAAATCACAAATTAACATTGTCTCAGAATGAGTACATACAAAAGGTGTTGAAAAGATTTAATATGCACAATGCAAAACTAGTTAGTACACCTTTTGCTAGCCATTTCAAAATTAGTAAGGAAATGTGCCCAAAGACCCAAGAAGACATGGATTATATGTCTAAAGTTCCATATGTATCAGCAGTTGGAAGCTTAATGTGTGCAATGGTATGCACAAGGCCTGATATTGCACATGCAGTGGGAGTTGTAAGCAGGTACGTGAACAATCCAGGAAATGAACATTGGATGGCAGTGAAATGGATTCTTAGATATTTGAAAGGTACCACAAATCAAGCATTATGCTTTAGTGGTGCAAAGTCTCTACAAGGATATGTTGATGCTGATATGGCAGGTGACAGAGATAACATGAGGAGCACTACAGGATATGTATTTACTTTTGGTGGAATAGCTATTAGTTGGGTTTCAAAAATCCAAAGTGTTGTTGCACTTTCAACAATAGAAGGAGAGTATGTTGCTTCTACATAGGCTAGTAAAGAAATGATTTGGTTACAAAGGTTTATGGGTGAATTGGGTAAGGAGCATGATATGGGCACCTTATACAGTGATAGCCAAAGTTCCATTTATCGTTCAAAGAACTCAAAATTTCATTCTAGGACTAAACACATACAACTCAAGTACCATTTCATATGATCAGTGTTGGAAGATGGAGAGTTGAAGCTGGAAAAGATACACACTAGCCAGAATCCTGTAGATATCCTAACAAATGTTGTAACCAGGGAGAAACTGAGAATATGCTCAATTTCAATTGGTCTTCAAGGATGAAATGAAGATGAGGTAGCCAGGTCCAAAGAGGAGTCATTGTCCAGCAAATGAAGCACTAGTGGAGTTGCTACAATCATTCTCCAAGTGGGAGATTGTTGTGTGTGGAGCATGATTGTTCAGAGGTCTTTTTCTAAGCCGGATGTATACCCGAGGAAGTTAGTACACCGCTCCATGCGGGTCGGTGGGGGGGGGGGGACTTGTACCCCCCGCATGGGTTCAGGGGACCCGATCCCCCCCCCGGCTGGGGGGTCCGGGGGCCAGCGGTCCCCCGGCAGGGGCTCGGGGCAGTGCCCCCAAAGTTAAAAACATATGTAAAATTGCCTTGTAAAAGTATAGTAATTTCTAGTCAATTTGGTCCGTTCATTATGTGGATGATTTGACAATAGAACTTATGTTTAGTTTAGGGTTTTTTTCCCTAGATGGAAACCCCTCTCTTTGTATGAGGGCATTGTATTTGAGGCTGAGATATAGACGTGTATCCTCTTAGCAAATATGTTGATGTTGATATGGCAGGTGACAGAGATAACATGAGGAGCACTACAAGATATGTATTTACTTTTGGTGGAATAGCTATCAGTTGGGTTTCAAAAATCCAAAGTGTTTTTGCACTTTCAACAATAGAAGGAGAGTATGTTGCTTCTACAGAGGCTAGTAAAGAAATGATTTGGTTACAAAGGTTTATGGGTGAATTGGGTAAGGAGCATGATATGGGCACCTTATACAGTGATAGCCAAAGTTCCATTTATCTTGCAAAGAACTCAAAATTTCATTCTAGGACTAAACACATACAGCTCAAGTACCATTTCATATGATCAGTGTTGGAAGATGGAGAGTTGAAGTTGGAAAAGATACACACTAGCCAGAATCCTGTAGATATGCTAACAAATGTTGTAACCAGGGAGAAACTGAGAATATGCTCAATTTCAATTGGTCTTCAAGGATGACGATGAAGATGAGAAATAGCCAGGTCCAAAGAGGAGTCATTGTCCAGCAAATGAAGCACTGGTGGAGTTGCTACAATCATTCTCCAAGTGGGAGATTGTTGTGTGTGGAGCATGATTGTTCAGAGGTCTTTGTCTAAGCCAGATGTATACCTGAGGAAGTTAGTACACCGCTCCATGCGGGTCGGTGGGGGGGGGGGGGGGGGGGGACTTGTACCCCCCGCATGGGTTCGGGGGACCTGATCCCCCCCCTGGCTGGGGGGTCCGGGGGCCAGCGGTCCCCCGGCAGGGGCTCGGGGCAGTGCCCCCAAAGTTAAAAACAGATGTAAAATTGCCTTGTAAAAGTATAGTAATTTCTAGTCAATTTGGTCCGTTCATTATGTGGATGATTTGACGGTAGAACTTATGTTTAGTTTAGGGTTTTTTGCCCTAGATGGAAACCCCTCTCTTTGTATGAGGGCATTGTATTTGAGGCTGAGATATAGACGTGTATCCTCTTAGCAAGAAACAGAGAGGTACGACTCTGAGAGAAAACAGAGGATATTACAGCGGATCTACTGTAGGTTGTGCCTCTTCATTTTTCTGCATAATGGAAAGGAAGGACTGGCTATTTCGGGTGGACGTATCCAAAATTGGGTGAACCACATATATCTGTGTCTTTGTTGTTTTATGCATTTTCTATGTTTATATTTATGCAATATTTTATGTGTTCCATTGCTCTGTAATATATAATTTAATAACAACTGGTATCAGAGCCGATGGTCTATTTGGCTGATAAACTCGCAGGAAAGAAGGATTCCTTGTTCAAGTGGGAGCAATGGCAGAAGATGGTAAGTTTAGGGTCGAGAAATTTAACGGCCAAAACTTCTCACTATAGAAGATGCAGATGGAAGATTATCTGTATCAGAAAGATCTATACCTACCATTGAGCAGAAAAACAAAGATGCCGATGGCTATGACAGATGAAGAATGGAACCTTCTCGATAGAAAGGCTCTCGGAACAATACGGTTGTGCCTCGCTGCGCCAGTTGCCTTCAACATTTCGAAGGAAACAACGACGGAGGGTTTGATTTAGGCATTTTCGAAACTATATGAAAAATCCTCGGCCTCAAACAAGGTATTTCTTATGAAACAATTATTTAATATGAAGATGTCAGAAGGTCGATCTGTTGCAGATCATTTAAATGATTTTAATATAGGTACAAGTCAGTTAAGTTTTGTAGGGGTAAACTTTGAAGATGAAGTTAGAGCTCTGTTATTCTTGTGCTCATTACCAGAAAGTTGCAATGGTTTAGTAATGGCCATTAGTAACTCTATCTCTGGATCTAGTACTTTAAATTTTGATGATGTTGTTGGTGCTATCCTTAGCGAGGAAATGTAATGGAAACGCTTTGGTGAGACATTGGGTAATGCTTTGAGTGCAGAGTCTAGGGGAAGAAAAATGGAAAGAGGAAAGAGCTCAGGATATCGCAATAAATCAAGGAAAGGAAGATCCAAGTCTAGATCAGGGATAGTATGCTGGAAATCTGGAAGGAAAGGACACCTAAAGAAATATTGTAGATCTCGGAAGGGAAAAGAGGGAGATGCACAACAAGAAAATAATCATGAAGCAAATGTGACAGGTGAGGTGTTACAAGATGCTTTGATTATTTCTTCTGAAAATATCACTGATTCCTAGGTGGTAGATTTAGGGGCCTCATTTCATGCCACACCTGATAATAAATACTTTCATGACTATGTTCAAGGAGATTTTGGACAAGTTCGTATGGGTGATGATAAACCCTGTAAAATTGTTGGAATGGGCAAGGTTCTTGTAAAACAGTAGAATGGAAACCAATGGCTACTAAAGGAGGTAAGGCATGTTTTAGATCTAAGGAAAAATCTGATTTCATCAAGGTAGTTAGGTAGTTCAGTTAAGGTTGTGTGACAACTTTCACAGATAAAGCTTGGAAGGTCACAAAAGGAGCCATGGTAATAGAAAAAGGTGAAAATGTTGGTACATTGTATTTATGCAATGGTATTTCTTTCTATGTTAATGCTTTAACTTCCAAAGGAGCAGATGCAGCATTATGGCATCATATGCTCGGACACATGAGTGAAAAGGGGATGGAGATTCTTCACTCAAGGAATTTGTTGCCAGGTTTGAAGAATGTTGATTTGGACTTCTGTGAGAATTGCATTTATGGAAAACAAAAGAGAGTCGGAGTTCTCAGAGTTGGGAAATAAAAGAAGAGCGAGAAATTATAGCTTGTGCATATAGATGTATGGGGACCTGCTCAGTTATCATCTCTCGGTGGCTCTCGTTATTATGTTACTTTTATTGATGATGCAACTAGAAAAACTTGGATTTATTGTATTAAGAATAAATCTGATGTATTTGATACTTTCAAGAAATGGAAAGCTTTGGTTGAGATTGAGACAGGAGAGAAATTGAAGTGTCTTAGATCAGACAATGGAGGTGAATATTGTAGCAAAGAGTTTGATAGGTATTGTTCAGAGCATGGAGTTCACAGAGAGAAGACAGTTCCAAGAACACCACAAGGAAATGGTGTGTCAAAACGGATGAACAGAACCATCATGGAGCGTGCAAGGTGCATGAGATTGCATGCAGGATTGGCTTTACAGTTTTGGGCAGATGTTGTAGATATTGTTGTTTATCTAACAAATAGAGGGCCTTCAAGTTCCTTGGATAGTGGTGTTCCAGAGGAAGCATGGAAAGGAAAAAAGGTAAACTACTCCCTTTTAAAGCCTTTTGGTTGTGAGGCCTCTCTCCATATTGATAAAGAAAATAGAACAAAGTGTGAGGAAAAGTCAAACTAATGTACCTTTATTGGATATGATGTTAATGATTTTGGTTATTGCTTATATGATTACGAAAATCACTTCAATTAGAACTATTTTCTCCTGATGTTAAAATGACTTCAATCAGAACTATTTTAAGTCTAGTAGTAGCTGAAGATTTGCATCTTGAGCAGTTAGATGTAAAGACATGCTTTCTCCATGGGGATTTGGAGGAAGAGATATATATGCAGCAGCCACAAGGATATGAGGTGAAAGGGAAGGAGAAACTAGTGTGCAGGTTGAAGAAGAGCTCGTATGTCTTAAAATAGACTCCAAGATAGTGGTATCAAAAATTTGACAAGTTTATGTCTGAGCAAGGTTATACTAGATGCCACTCTGATCATTGTGTTTATCTGAAAAATCAAAATGATGGCAGCTATATTATATTATTATTGTATGTATATGACATGCTTGTTGTAGGGTCTAACATGTAGGAAATAAATGTGATCAAAAGAAAATTGGCAAATTCATTTGCAATGAAGGATTTGGGAGGTGCAAAACAAATCCTTTGTATGAGAATCACTAGAGACGGGAAAAATCGCAAATTAACATTGTCTCAGAATGAGTACATACAAAAGGTGTTGAAAAGATTTGATATGCACAATGAAAAACCCATTAGTACACCTTTTTCTAGCCATTTCAAACTTAGTAAGGAAATGTGCCCAAAGACCCAAGAAGACATGGATTATATCTCTAAAGTTCCATATGCATCAATAGTTGCAAGCATAATGTATGCAATGGTCTACACAAGGCCTGATATTGCACATGCAGTGGGAGTTGTAAGCAGGTTCATGAAAAATCCAGGAAAGGAACATTGGATGGCAGTGAAATGGATTCTCAGAGATTTGAAAGGTACCACAAATCAACAATTATGCTTTGGTGGTGCAAACATGTCTCTACAGGGATATGTTGATGCAGATATGGCAGGTGACAGAGATAACAGGAGGAGCACTACAGGATATGTATTTACTGTTGGTGTAACAGCTGTCAGTTGGGTTTCAAAAATCCAAAGTGTTGTTGCACTTTCAACAACAGAAGCAGAGTATGTTGCTGCTACAGAGGCTAGTGAAGAAATGATTTGGTTACAAAGGTTTATGGGCGAATTGGGTAAGGAGCATGATATAGGCATGTTACATAGTGCTAGCCAAAGTGCCAGTCATCTTGCAAAGAACTCATCATTTCATTCTAGGACTAAACACATATAGCTCAAGTACCATTTCATATGATCAGTGCTGGAAGATGGAGAGTTGAAGATGGAAAAGATACACACTAGCCAAAATCTTGCAGATATGCTAATAGAAGTTGTAACCAGGGAGAAACTGGGAATATTCTTATTTTCAATTGGTCTTCAAGGATGATGATGGAGATGAGAGATAACCAGGTCCAAAGAGGAGTCATTGTGTAGCAAATGAAGCAGCGAGTGGATTTGCTACAATCATTCTCCAAGTGGGAGATTGTTGTGTGTGGAGCATGATTGTTCAGAGGTCATTGTTTTAGCCGGATGTATACCCCAGGAAGTTTGTACACCCCTCCACGTGGGGCGGTGCGGGGGACTTGTCCCCTCGCGGGGGTCTGGGGGGGTCGATCCCCCCCCGGCTGTGGGGTCCGAGGGCCAGCGGTCCCCCGGAGCTAAAAATAGATGTAAAATTGCCTTATAAAAGTATAATAATTTCTAGTCAATCTTGGCCATTCATTAGGCGGATGATCTGATGGTAGAACTTATGTTTAGTTTAGGTTTTTTTGCCCTAGATGGCAACCCCTATCTTTGTATGAGGTCATTGTATTTTAGGCTGAGATATTGATGTGTATTCAATGAGTGAGAAACAGAGAGGTGAGACTTTGAGAGAAAACACAGGATATTACAGCAAATCTATTGTAGGTTGTGTCTCTTAATTTTGTTGGATAATAGAAAGGAAGGACTGGCTATTCGGGGTGGACGTAGCCCAAATTGGGTGAACCACGTATATCTGTGTCTCTCTTGTTTTATGCGTTTTCTATGTTTATATTTCTGCAATATTTTATGTGTTCCATTGCTCTGTAATATATAATTTTATAACAACTGGTATCAGAGCCGAAGGTCTATTTGGCGGAAGATGGTAAGTTTAGGGTCAAGAAATTTAACAGCAAAAACTTCTCGCTATGGAAGATGCAGATGGAAGATTATCTGTATCAGAAAGATCTGTACCTAACATTGAGTGGAAAAACAAAGAAGATGACGACTATGAAAGATGAAGAATGGAACCTTCTCGATGGAAATGCACTCGGAACAATACGGTTGTGCCTCGCTACATCAGTCACCTTCAATAGTTCGAAGGAAACAACGATAGAGGGTTTGATTCAGGCATTGTCAAAACTATATGAAAAACCCTCGGCCTCAAACAAGGTATTTCTTATGAAACAATTATTTAATAAGAAGATGTCGGAAGGTGGATCTGTTGTAGATCATTTAAATGATTTTAATATAGTTACATGTCAGTTAAGTTCTGTAGGAGTATACTTTGACTATGAAGTTAGAGCTCTGTTATTCTTTTGCTCATTACGAGAAAGTTGGAATGGTTTAGTAATGGCCATTAGTAACTTTGTCTCTCGATCTAGTACTTTAAAGTTTGATGATGCTTTCGGTGCTATCCTTAGCGAGGAAATGTGACGGAAACTCTCCAGTGAGACATCGGGTAATGATTTGAGTGCATAGTCTAGGGGAAGAAAAATGGAAAGAGGAAAGAGCTCAGGATATCGCAGCAAATCAAGGAAAGGCAAATCCAAGTCTAGATCGAGGATAGTGTGCTAGAAATGCGGAAAGAAAGGACACCTAAAGAAATACTATAGATCTTAGAAGGGAAAAGAAGGAGATGCACAACAAGAAAACAATCGTGAAGCAAATGTGACAGGTGAGGTGTTACAAGATGATTTTATTCTTTCTTTCGAAACATAATTGATTCATGGGTGGTAGATTCAAGGGCCGCATAACATGCCACACCTGATAAGAAATACTTTCTTACTATGTTCAAGGAGATTTTGGACAAGTTCGTTTGGGTGATGATAAACCTAGTAAAATTGTTGGAATGGGTAAGGTTCTTGTAAAACAACAGAATGGAAACCAATGGCTACTAAAGGAGGTAAGGCATGTTCCAGATCTAAGGAAAAATCTGATTTCAACAGGGCAGTTAGGCGGTGAAGGTTGTGTGACAACTTTCACAGATAAACTTGGAAGGTCACCAAAGGAGCCCTGGTAATAGCAAAAGGAAAAAAGGTTGGTACATTGTATTTAGGCAATGGTATTTCTAACTATGTTAATGCTTTAACTTCCAAAGCAGCAGATGTAGCATTATGGAATCATAGGCTCGGACACATGAGTGAAAAGGGGATGAAGGTTCTTCACTCAAGGAATTTGTTGTCGAGTTTGAAGAATGTTGATTTGGACTTCTTTGAGAATTGCATTTATGGAAAACAGAAGAGAGTCAGATTTATCAGAGTTGGGAAAGAAAAGAAGAGCGAAAAATTAGAGCTTGTGCATACAGATGTATGGGGACTTTCTCAGGTATCATCTCTCAGTGGCTCTCGTTATTATGTTACTTTTATTGATGATACAACTAGAAAAACTTGAATTTATTGTATTAAGAATAAATCTGATGTATTTGATACTTTCAAGAAATGGAATGCTTTGGTTGAGATTGAGACAGGAATGAAATTGAAATGTCTTAGATCAGCCAATGGAGGTGAATATTGCAGCAAAGAGTTTGATAAGTACTATTCAGAGAAAAGAATTTGCAGAGAGGAGACAGTTCCAAGAACACCACAAGAAAATGGTGTGTCAGAAAGGATGAACAGAACAATCATGGAGCATGCAAGGTGCATGAGATTGCATGCAAGATTGCCTTTATAGTTTTGGACAGATGTTGTAGATACTGTTGTTTATCTAATAAATAGAGGGCCTTCAAGTTCCTTGGATGGTGGTGTTCCAGAGGAAGCATGGACAGGAAAAAAGGTGAAATACACCTTTTTAAAGCCTTTTGGTTGTAAGGCCTTTGTCCATATTGATAAAGAAAATAGAACAAAGCTTGAGGCAAAGTCAAAGAAATGTACATTTATTGGATATGGTGTTAATGATTTTTGTTATGGCTTATATGATTACGAAAATCACAAAAACATTAGGAGCAAAGATGTAATATTCAACGAAAATTTCTTCTATAAAAATCAATTGCATGAAAATAAACAGGAAAAAGAAAACAAGGAATATGCAGTTCTTGATGAAATCACTGAAAAAGTAAAGGTGCCTGAAAATAATAATAATCAACAATAGAAACCACCACAACAGCAACAGGCACCCCAAACACCTGAAAGTGGTGTTAGAAGATCTACTATGATAATTAGACCCCTTGAACGATACTCTCCTTCATTATATTATTTATTGTTGACTGATTCTGGTGAGCCCGAACGTTATTAATAAGCAATGTAGGTTGAAAGCAGGAAGAAGTGGGAGGCAGCCATGGAAGAAGAGATGGACTCCTTAATTCATAACCAGACTTGGGACTTAGTCAAGTTGCCTGCAGTAAAAGCTACATTGAAGAATAAATGGGTTTGCAGGTTGAAGAAAGAAGACAGAGGAAAACAGAGGTACAAAGCTAGACTTGTGGTGAAGGGGTTTACACAGAAGAAAGGTATTGATTTTGATGAAATATTTTCTCCTGTTGTTAAAATGACTTCAGTCAGAACTATTTTAAGTCTAGTAGCAGCTCAAGATTTGCATCTTCAGCAGTTAGATGTAAAGACAACCTTTCTCCATGGGGATTTGGAGGAAGAGATATATATGCAGCAACCACAAGGATATGAGGTGAAAGGGAAGGAGAAACTAGTGTGCAGGTTGAAGAAGAGCTTGTATGGCTTAAAACAGGCTCCAAGACAGTGGTATCTAAAATTTGACAGGTTTATTTCTGAACAAGGTTATACTAGATGCCACTCTGATCATTGTGTTTATTTAAAAAAGCAAAATGATGGCGGCTATATTATATTGTTATTGTATGTAGATGACATGCTTTTTGTAGGGTCTAACATGCAGGAAATAAATGTGCTCAAAAGAAAATTGGCAAATTCATTTGCAATGAAGGAGTTGGGAGTTGCAAAACAAATCCTTGGTATGAGAATCACTAGAGACAGGAAAAATTGCAAATTAACATTGTCTCAGAATGAGTACATACAAAAGGTGTTGAAAAGATTTAATATGCACAATGCAAAACCAGTTAGTACACCTTTTGCTAGCCATTTCAAACTTAGTAAGGAAATGTGCCCAAAGACCAAAGAAGACATGGATTATATTACTAAACTTCCATATGCATCAGCAGTTGGAAGCTTAATGTATGAAATGGTCTGCACAAGGCCTGATATTGCACATGCCGTGGGAGTTGTAAGCAGGTGCATGAACAATCTAGGAAAGGAACATTGGATGGTAGTGAAATGGATTCTCAGATATTTGAAAGGTACCACAAATCAAGCATTATGCTTTGGTGGTGCAAACATGTCTCTACAGGGATATGTTGATGCAGATATGGCAGGTGACAGAGATAACAGGAGGAGCACTACAGTATATGTATTTGCTGTTGGTGGAACAACTGTCAGTTGGGTTTCAAAAATCCAATGTGTTGTTGCACTCTCAACAACTGAAGCAGAGTATGTTGCTGCTACAGAGGCTAGTATTATAGAAATGATTTGGTTACAAAGGTTTATGGGTGAATTGGGTAAGGAGCATGATATGGGCACGTTATATAGTGATAGCCAAAGTGCCATTCATCTTGCAAAGAACTCATCATTTCATTCTAGGACTAAACACATACAGCTCAAGTACCATTTCATACGATCAGTGTTGGAAGATGGAGAGTTGAAGCTGGAAAAAATACACACTAGCCAGAATCCTGCAGATATGCTAACAAAAGTTGTAACCAGGGAGAAACTGAGAATATGCACAGTTTCAATTGGTCTTCAACGATGACAATGAAGATCAGAAACAACCAAGTCCAAAGAGGAGTCATTGTCCAGTAAATGAAGCAGCGGTGAAGTTGCTACAATCATTCTCCAAGTGGGAGATTGTTATGTGTGGAGCATGATTGTTCAGAGGTCTTTATTTCAGTCGGATGTATACCTAAGGAAGTTTGTACAGCCCTCCATACGGGGGGGTGTGGGGGGTACTTGTGCCCCCCACAGGGGTCTGGGGGGGCCGATCCCCCCCTGGCTGGGGGGTCTGGGGGCTAGCGGTCCCCCAGCAGGGGCTCGGCTGTAGCGCCCTCAAAGCTAAAAGTAGATGTAAAATTTCCTTCTAAAAGTATAGTAATTTCTAGTGAATCTGAGGCGTTCATTAGGCAGATGATCTGACGATAGAACTTATGTTTAGTTTAGGGTTTTTTGACCTAGATGGCGACCCCTCTCTTTCTATGAGGGCATTGTATTTGAGGCTGAGATATAGATGTGTATTCTCTGAGCGAGAAACAGAGAGGTGAGAATGTGAGAGAAAACAGATGATATTATAGCGGATCTGCTGTAGGTTGTGTCTCTTCATTTTGCTGGATAATAGAATGGAAGGACTAGCTATTCGGGTTGGACGTAGCCCAAATTGGATGAACCACGTATATATATGTCTCTCTTGTTTTATACGTTTTCTATGTTTATATTTCTGCAACATTTTATGTGTTCCATTGCTCTGTAATATATAATTTTATAACAACTGGTGTCAGAGCTGAAGGTATATTTGGCTGATAAACTCGTAGGAAAGAAGGATTCCTCGTTCGAGTCAGAGCAATGGCGGAAGATGATAAGTTTAGGGTCGAGAAATTTAATGGACAAAACTTCTCGCTATGGAAGATGTAGATGAAAGATTATCTGTATCAGAAATATCTGTACCTACCGTTGTGCGCAAAAACAAAGAAGCTGATGGCTATGACAGATAAAGAATGGAAAATTATCGATAGAAATGCACTCGGAACAATGCGCTTGTGCCTCGCTGGGCCAGTCGCCTTCAACATTTTGAAGGAAACAATGACGAAGTGTTTGATTCAGGCATTATCGAAACTATATGAAAAACCCTCGGCCTCAAACAAGGTATTTCTTATGAAACAGTTATTTAATAAGAAGATGTCGGAAGGTGGATCTGTTGCAGATCATTTAAATTATTTTAATAGAGTTACAAGTTAGTTAATTTCTATAGGGGTAAACTTTGAAGATGAAGTTAGAGCTCTGTTATTCTTGTGCTCATTACCAGAAAGTTGGAATGGTTTAGTAATGGCCATTAGTAATTATGTCTCTCGATCTAGTACTTTAAAGTTTGATGATGTTGTCGGTGATATCCTTAGCGAGGAAATGCGACGGAAAAGCTCTGATGAGACATCGAGTAATGCTTTGAGTGCAGAGTCTAGGGGAAGAAAAATGGAAAGAGGAAGGAGCTCTGGATATCACAGTAAATCAAGGAAAGGTAGATCCAAGTCTAGATTGGGGATAGTATGCTGGAAATGTGGAAAGAAAGGACACCTAAAGAAAGACTGTAGATCTCGGAAGGGAAAAGAAGGAGATGCACAGCAAGAAAAAAATCATGAACCAAATGTGAGAGGTGAGGTGTTACAAGATGCTTTGATTCTTTCTTTCGAATAATCACTGATTCTTCGGTGGTAGATTCAGGGGCCTCATTCCATGTGACACTTGATAAGAAATACTTTCATGACTATGTTCAAGGAGATTTTGAGCAAGTTCGTTTGGGTCATGTTAAACCCTGTAAAATTGTTGAAATGGGTAAAGTTCTTGTAAAACAGTAGAATGGAAGCCAATGGCTACTAAAGGAGGTAAGGCATGTTCCAGATCTAAGGAAAAATCTGATTTCAACAGGGCAGTTAGGCAGTGAAGGTTGTATGACAACTTTCACAGATAAAGCTTGCAAGGTCACCAAAGGAGCTCTGGTAATAGCAAAAGGTGAAAAGGTTGGTACATTGTATTTATGTAATGGTATTTCTAACTCTGTTAATGCTTTAACTTCCAAAGGAGCAGATGCAGCATTATGGCATCATAGGCTCGGACACATGAGTGAAAAGGGGATGAATATTCTTCACTCAAGGAATTTGTTGCCGGGTTTGAAGAATGTTGATTTGGACTTCTGTGAGAATTTCATTTATGGAAACAGAAGAGAGTCAGATTTCTCAGAGTTGGGAAAGAAAAGAAGAGCGAAAAATTAGAGCTTGTGCATACAGATGTATGGGGACCAGCTCAGGTATCATCTCTTGGTGGCTCTCGTTATTATGTTACTTTTATTGATGATGCAACTAGAAAAACTCGGATATATTGTATTAAGAATAAATTTGATGTATTTGATACTTTCAAGAAATGGAAAGCTTTGGTTGAGATTGAGACAGGAAAGAAATTGAAGTGTCATAGATCAGACAATGGAGGTGAATATTGCAACAAAGAGTCTGATAGGTATTGTTTAGAGCGTGGAATTCGTAGAGAGAAGACAGTTCCAAGAACACCACAAGAAAATGGTGTGTCAGAAAGGATGAACAGAACAATCATGGAGCGTGCAAGGTGCATGAGATTGCATGCAGGATTGCCTTTACAGTTTTGGGTAGATGTTGTAGATATTGTTGTTTATCTAATAAAGAGAGGGCCTTCAAGTTACTTGTATGGTGGTGTTCTAGAGGAAGCATGGACAGGAAAAATTGTAAACTACTCCTTCTTAAAGCCTTTTGGCTCTGAGGCCTTTGTCCATATTGATAAAAAAAATAGAACAAAGCTTGAGGAAGAGTCAAAGAAATGTACCTTTATTGGATATGGTGTTAATGATTTTGGTTATCGCTTATATGATTACGAAAATCACAAAATCATTTGGAGCAGAGATGTAATATTCAATGAAAAGGTCTTGTATAAAAATCAGTTACAGCAAAAGAAACAAGAAAAAGAAAACAAGGAATATGCAGTTCTTGATGAAATCACTGAAAAGGTAAAGGTGCATGAAAATAATAATAATCAACAACAACAACCACCACAACAGCAACAGGCACCCCAAACACCTGAAAGTGGTGTTAGAAGATCTACCAGGATAAGTAGACCCCCTAAATGATATTATCCTTCATTATATTATTTATTGTTGATTGATTCTGGTGAACCCGAATGTTATGAAGAAGCAATGCAGGTTGAAAGTAGGAAGAAGTGGTGGGTAGCCATGGAAGAAGAGATGGACTCCTTAATTCATAACCAGACTTGGGACTTAGTTAGGTTGCCTGCAGGAAAAACTACATTGAAGAATAAATGGGTTTACAAGCTGAAGGAAGAAGATGGAGGAAAACAAAGGTACAAAGCTAGACTTGTGGTGAATTGGTTTGCACAGAAGAAACGTATTGATTTTGATGAAATATTTTCCCCTGTTGTTAAAATGACTTCAATCAGAACTATTTTAAGTCTAGTAGCAGCTGAAGATTTGCATCTTGAGCAGTTAGATTTAAAGACAAACTTTCTCCATGGGGATTTGGAGGAAGAGATATATATGCAGCAACCACAAGGATATGAGGTGAAAGGGAAGGAGAAACTAGTGCGCAGCTTGAAGAAGAGCTTGTATGGCATACAACAGGCTCTAAGATAGTGGTATCTAAAATTTGACAAGTTTATGTTTGAACAAGGTTATACTAGATGCCACTCTAATCATGGTGTTTATCTGAAAAAGCAAAATGATGGCAGCTATATTGTATTGTTATTGTATGTAGATGACATGCTTGTTACAGGGTCTAACATGCAGGAAATAAATGTGCTCAAAAAAAATTTGGTAAATTCATTTTCAATTAAGGATTTGGGAGTTGCAAAACAAATTCTTGGTATGAGAATCACTAGAGACAGGAAAGATCGCAGATTAACATTGTCTCAGAATGAGTACATACAAAAGGTGTTGAAAAGATTTAATATGCACAATGCAAAACTAGTTAGTACACCTTTTGCTAGCCATTTCAAACTTAGTAAGGAAATGTGCCCAAAGACCCAAGAAGACATGGATTATATGTCTAAAGTTCCATATGCATCAGTAGTTGGAAGCTTAATGTATGAAATGGTCTGCACAAGGCCTGATATTGCACATGCAGTGGGAGTTGTAAGAAGGTACATGAACAATCTAGCAAAGGAACATTGGATGGCAGTGAAATGGATTCTCAGATATTTGAAAGGTACCACAAATCAAGCATTATGCTTTGGCTGTGGAAACATGTCTCTACAGGGATATGTTGATGCAGATATGGCAGGTGACAGAGATAACAGGAGAAGCGCTATAAGATATGTATTTACTGTTGTTGGAACGACTGTCAGTTGGGTTTCAAAAATCCAAAGTGTTGTTACACTTTCAACAACAGAAGCAGAGTATGTTGCTGCTACAGAGGCTAGTAAAGAAATGATTTGGTTACAAAGGTTTATGGGTGAATTGGGTAAGGAGCATGATATGGGCACGTTATACAGTGATAGCCAAAGTGCCATTCATCTTGCAAATAACTCAACATTTCATTCTAGGACTAAACACATACATCTCAAGTACCATTTCATATGATTAGTGTTGGAAGATGGGGAGTTGAAGCTAGAATAGATACACACTAGCCAGAATCCTGCAGATATGCTAACAAAAGTTGTAACCACAGAGAAACTGAGAATATGCTCAGTTTCAATTGGTCTTCAAGGATGATGATGAAGATGAGAAATAGTCAAGTCCAAAGAGGAGTCATTGTCCAGCAAATGAAGTAGCGATGGAGTTGCTACAATCATTCTCCAAGTGGGAGATTGTTGTGTGTGGAGCATGATTGTTCAGAGGTCTTTGTTTCAGCCAAATGTATACCCTAGGAAGTTTGTACACCCCTCCACGTGGGGGGGGTGCGGGGGGGACTCGGCCCCCCCACGGGGGTATGGAGGGCCTGATTCCCTGTCGGCTAGGTGGTCTGGGGGCCAGCAGTCCCCCAATGGGGGCTCGGGGGTAGCGCCCCCGAAGCTAAAAGTAGATGTAAAATTGCCTTGTAAAAGTATAGTAATTTCTAGTCAATCTGGGCCATTCATTAGGCGGATGATCTGACGGTGGAACTTATGTTTAGTTTAGGGTTTTTTGCCCTAGATGGCAACCCCTCTCTTTGTATGAGGGCATTGTATTTGAGGTTGAGATAAAAATGTGTATTTCGTGAGCGAGAAACAAATAGGTGAGACTGTGAGAGAAAACATAGGATATTACAGTGGATCTACTATAGGTTGTGTCTCTTCATTTTGCTAGATAATAGAAAGGAAGGACTCGCTGTTCGGGGCGGACGTATCCCAAATTGGGTGAACCACATATGTCTGTGTCTCTCTTGTTTTATGCATTTCATGTGTTTGTATTTCTACAATATTTTATGAGTTCCATTGTTCCGTAATATATAATTTTATAACAAGTTGTCCACCATCAACAATCAGATCTAGATCTGAACTTTGATGATATTTCTTAGGGAATACGAAACCTTTCAGTCGTTCCCTAGTACGGTTGCCACTATGTTATCACCTGTATTGAACCTCACACTGAAGGAAGGCAATGCCAGGGTAACCAAAAACCATGCTTAGCCAAGTAGCTAACCCTACTAGGCCAGGAGAGGCCTCCCTCTATAAGGATCTCAGCCGAGATGAATGGATCAAGAAAATGATATTAGGCTAGGTATGGTATCACAAGGTTTGATTTGATTTTGAAGGGTTTTGCTGGATCAGGAGGAGCCAAACAGTTAGGGCAAGGAAATTAGGTCAAAATTGCAGGGTTTTCGATGGGGCAAGGTACGCACAAGGCTTAGCACTCTAGTGTTTGATGGGTGAGGTGATTCAAGACAGGTGATGAGCTAGAAAGAGCATGTAAGCAACATGGATTCTTCTTAAACTGAAGAAAACATAGACAGTGAATATTTTCCCAAAACAAAGCATAAAACTTGAAAACATCGACTTAAAGTGTATGAAATGATGAAATGGAGTCAAAAACCATCACGTCCAAAACCATGGACTGAAACCCATTGCGTCCAAAACCATGTACCAAAAACCATCACGTCCAAAACCATGCACAAAACCATAGGTAGGTCCGCCCAACCTAATATACGGTCCAAAAATAAATTTCCTGAGGCGCTTCCCTGAACCCCACAGAGGGGGGCTACCCGCCCCCCTCAAACCCCCCTTTGACGTCATAGCCTAGTCGTGGAAAGAATATAACACAATCCAACATTCTCCCACTTGTTGTTTTCTTTCCACAGGGGCCACAAGAGAGCTTACTCATTTATCTAGCCCTGCAATGCCCATTGTTTCTCTACGCAAAGAGAACTTTTGAGAGCTCACATATTTTGCCAATGCATCTGCAATATTATTCAAAGTCTCCACCTTTACCAGAAACACCTTTTTGTCTTATATAACATCCCTCACAAAGTGATACTTAAAATCAATGTGTTTTTTCTTTGAATGATAAGCAGGGTTCTTTGCCAAGAAATTTTAACTTTGGTTGTCACAGTCTATCCTTACAGCTCCCTGTACTAACCCCATACTTGAACACAATCTCTAGAACCAAACTACTTCCTTGCTTGCATGAGTGGCTGTCATGTATTTAGCCTATGCAATTGATAGTGCTACTACAGATTGTTTCTTAATCATCCAACTGAATGCACTTCCAAATAGGTTAAACACATACCCACTTGTAGATCTTCTCTGATCCAGATCTCAAGCCTAGTCTACATCAACAAAGCCACGAATATCCAAAACTCTGTCCAATCCTGGTCTTCCTTGGAAGCACAAACCATAATCACTAGTGCCATGCAAATACCTGAAAACCCACTTCACTAATGTCCAATGCTCCTTCCCTGTGTTTGACGCAAACCTTCTCAATACTCCCACTGCATGTGCAATGTCTAGTCTAGTACATACCATTGCATACATCAAGACTAAATGCACTTGCATATGGAACACGGGACATGTCCTCTTCCTCTTCCTGTGTCTTGGGACATTTTTTAAGAGATAACTTTACACCTACAAGAATAGGAACCTTCGCCGGTTTACTATCCTGTATATTAAACCTCTGCAGTATTGTCTCAACATACTTCCTATGGTTTAACTAGAGCTTCCTCATTGCCCGATCTCTTTTAATTTCCATGCCCAAAATATAGTTTGCAGCACCAAGATCTTTCATGTCAAATTTGGAAGACAATTGGATGTTCAAATCACGGATAATTTCTTTGTCATTCTCAACCAGCAATATATCATCCACGTACAAGACCAGATAAATAACAGGGTCACCAATTAATTTTAAATAACACATAGTGGTTTGCTTTGCTTCTGGTGAAGCCAAGTCCCCGTATAAATGTATCAAATTTCTGATACCACATCCTTGATGGCTGTTTTGACCCATACAGAGACTTATTTAACTTTCATACCAGTTCTTTCTTGCCCTTCACTACAAAACCTTCAAGTTGCTTCAAGTAGATCTCCTCTTCCATATCCATGTGAATAAATATTGTCCTCACATCCATTTGTTCTACCCCAAAATCAAAAGCAACAGCAACAGATAAAAGTAATCTAATAGAAGCTACCTTGGCAACAAGAGAAAAAATATCACCAAAATCAATTCGCAGCACCTGGGAATAACTTTTTGCTACCAACCGAGCTTTGTATTTCTCCACCTTTCCTTCTACATTTGTCTTCTTCTTGAACATCCATTTGTTGCCAATGGGCTTCCTTCCAGCCGGCAACTCCACCATATCCCATGCCTCATTTTTGTGCAAAGATTCCATTTCATCAACCATGACCTCTTTCTAGAGTTTGTCATCCTCTGAATATACTGCTTTCTTCACAGTTCTGGGATCATCATCAATAATAGATAAAGAAAAATTTGAACAGAAAGCAAATGGACTATACCTTTCTGGCTGCCTTCTTTCTCGAATTGATCTTTTCACACCTTGAGTTTGTGTCTCTTCATCTTCTGATTCCTCTTCTGTTTTAGAGTCTAATTCTTCCTCCTTTATCTCAAACTCTATCTTCTCAAGTTCCTTTGGTTGGACTTCATGTTTAATAACATATTTCACCTCTTTGAACACCACATCTCGGTTGTACACAACCTTCCTTATTACTGGGTTCCAAAGCTTATAACCCTTTAAACCATCCTTAGACCCAATAAATATGCACTTTTCAAATTTACTATCCAACTTGGTTCTTTTCTCCTTTGGAACATGTACATATGCATCACATCCAAATACCCTCAGATGTGAAAAAGAGGGTTTCTTACCAGTCCATACCTCTTGTGGAGGCTTATCCTCCAATGCTAATGAAGGTGATCTATTGACCAAGTAACATGTTGTCTCCACCACCTCTTCCCAGAATTCCTCTCCTAACTCGACACCACTGAGCATGTTTCTTTCCCTTTCCATCAACGTCTTGTTCATTCTTTCTATAACTCCATTTTTCTCAGGTGTGTATGGAGTAGTCTTCTATCGTGCCATACCACACTTCTTACAGAATTCTTTAAATTCCTTTCTGCAAAACTCTTCACTGTAATCTAACCTCAACACCTTTATCTTCTTATATGTCTGGTTTTCCACTAGAGCCTTAAATTATTTAAACCTATCAAAGACTTCGGATTTTTTCTTAAGGAAATATATCCTTGTATTCCTTGAGAAGTCATCTATAAATGATACATAGTGCATAGACTTACCCAGTGATGGAACCTTGACAGATCCAAACACATCACTGTGCACAATCTCTAATATTTGTTTCGCCCTCTTACCACTAGAGGGGAAACTCACCCGATTCTGCTTCCCATATACACAATTTTCTCAGAAATCAAAATCCAGAGAGCTATTACTCATATCTTCTACCATACCATTGCCATGAAGTATTTGAAGGCCCCTCTCTCCAATGTGTCCAAGCCTTTGATGGCACAACATGGTCTTCTATCTAGAGACCACTAGATTATCTGCTCCACTTTCAAGAACCACAGAACTATTGCACCCATCAACAACAATGCTACCTTGCAGCTTGTATAGAGTTCCAATCCGAACTCCCCACATCAGTACCAGTGCTCCCTGAACCATCTTGCAGGTATCCTTCTTGAACACTGCTTTTACACCTCCATCATGCATGTTTCTTACAGAAATTAGATTTCTGGCTAATGCAGGAACATGCAGAACACCCAGAAGTGTTTCAACCCTTCCACCTTGCAACTTCAACTTTACTTTTCCGCAACCAACGATTCTAACCTTCCTGTCATCTCCCAAGAAGAAATCACCACCATCATATTTATCATACTCCGAGAACCACTCTCTATGGGGAGTGAAGTGAAAGGATGCACCTGAGTCAATCAACCATGCCTCATGATCTACATGTGTACTTGAATAAGCCAAGTACACATCCCCACCTTCGTCTGAGGTGGTTTTCACCTCTATAGGAGGAGCATCATCAGATCCCTTTCCTTTGTCAAGAGATTTAGATTTACAGTCCCTTTTGTAGTGTCCTTCCTTTCTGCATTTCCAGCAAACCATCTTTACAAGTTTTCCTGGAGATTTAGATCTCCCTCTAGATTTAGATCTCCCACTGAATGACTTATTTTTGTTTCTATTTTGGGACCGTCCTCATACAGGAAAGGCATCACCATTCAAGCACTTCATATTTTTCCATTTCATCTACTTTGTTAGCAAGGATGAGACTATTTCATCAAATTACAAGGAAAATGCATTGCTACCTATTGTAATAACCAGACTATCCCACGAATCTGGTAGAAAACACAACAAACTGATGCACTTATCTTCATCTGAAATTTTAATATCAGTAGACAATAACTGACTTACCACAATATTAAATGCATTTAGATGCTCTGTCACCGAGTCTCCATCTTTCATCCTTGGGTTATACAGCTTTTTCTACAGGAATAGTTTATTCACCAGAGACTTAGATTGGTACAAAGTTCCTAACTTGTCCGACAAAGACTTCGTTGTAGCCTCCCCTGATACATTCAACAATACTAAATTTGAGACACACAATCATATTGTGCTCTTTGTCTTCCAACCCAACTTCTTCCATTCTTCATTAGACACTCCCAATGGTTTAGTACCCAGATCTGCCGCAATCCACTGATCTTTATCCACCAACAAATCCTCCATATTGAGTTTCCACAACTCAAAACTCTGACCATTAAATTTCTTGATCTCCATCTTTCCACTACTCATCATCTTCTTTCACCACTAGAATCAATCTCATAGATCTCCCACTGAACAGGATCTACCATAGGCCCCAACGAAACCCCTCAGCAACAAAGGCATCCCCTTGAAGCCAAAACAACTCTGATACCAAATGTAGGTTTTAACCTTGTACAAAAACTACCTGCATAAAAATTCTAGAACATAGAAAATAAACAATGTGAGAGCACAACACATAAAACACATATACACAGAGATTTTCCCTTGGATCCAAAAACTAGGACTACCAACTTGATTTTTCATTATGTTCCATTCAATGTTACAATACATATTTATACATGCGGAAGCATCCAATACGATGGACTGAAAAACCATCGCATCCAAAACCATGGATCGAAAACCATCGTGTCCAAAACCATGGACTGAAAGCCATCACGTTCGAAACCATAGGTAGGTCCGCCCAACCTAATATAGTGTCCAAAAAAAAATTCTCGTGGCGGTGCCCCGGACCCCGTAGACGGGGGCTACCTACCCCCCTCAAACCCCCTAGACAGGGTGGGGGTTTTGGCCCCCCATAACACCTCGTTTAACTATGTGGGCTAGTCGTGGAAAGAATATAACACAACCCAACACTTAGCATCCCTTTATAACATAATATTCCTTAGAACACCATGCAACCTCACTACATCTCTGATGAATACCTATGCGACATCACTATATGAATACGTAGACTGCATTGGAATGAAGTATGCTACCATTGTCAACCTATCCACCACAACCATGATTGAATAATGCTATCTAGACATCCTAGGAAAACCTTTGATGAAGTACATGGAAGTGACCTCCCACTTCCATTCTAGAATTAGAATTTCCTATAGTAATGCACTTGGACACTTACATTAGTCTTTCACATGCTAAGAGTACAAACATCTAGGCACAAAATTTTCCAATTCCTTCTTCAAATTCAGTCAAATTTTTCTGGGAAAACTAGTATTCCTAAAGAATGCTAGTCCTCTAGATTTGGCAGCTACCCTAGAAACAATAGTTTAAAGCAATTCAGTGATTTCTTCTATGTGTAACAGGTAAGAGAAAGTTAATGGAACCAACCTGGAACTTCCGCTTGATCCCTTGCTTGATCTCTCTCCCCTTTGACAGAACCTGTAACTCCTTCCCATACTTAACACACTTGGAGAGTACCTGCACAAGTACAGCAACAAACAACCATCAAAGCATCATGATCTATTACAACATAAACATTACAGAATCAGATATATAATGAAAAAATGATAACATTTACAATTGCACAATCATATGGAAGAAAACTTGAAGAACTCTATTAATAGAAGGGAGAATTACAACCCAGTTGTCTAATCCAGCATCATCCTCCCAACTTCAATCCTTCTTCACCTCATGAAATAGCAAGATCACTCCAACAATACAATGCTCTTTCCTCAATTACAAACTATCAGCACTTACTTACAATTCACAACATTCCAGCCTTTGGATCTTTTGGATGAGGGATCCATTTATAAATGAGTGCAAGGGTGTGAGTCATCATGGGGTTTGATTAGTTTCATTCCACTTGTTACAGTTGGTTCCACAAGAGAAGGGATAACTAAATGTTTAAGATCCCTTATTCATTCTTGGGCGAATTCAAAGAGTCAAGTGGCATAGGAGAAGTTTCTAGAAGATTCCATGAGCATCCATTTAGCAAACTGTCCTGGACATTTTTCCATCCTCGCCCATCACACCCTATAGAAGGCCTAAATAGTTTGCATCACACTGTGGTAGTGGAGAAGTCAGTATGCATCGCACTCTGCCAGTGGAGCAGTCAGTATGGTTCAATTTAGGCAATTTTTGGATGGTTTCTCTGATGGAACTTTTGGGGAATGATGTATTAAGTTGATTATGTTCCTTTAGGGTATGAAATAACTATTTTAGGGGTTTAATGAACCCTAATACATCGACATATAAGTTGGGGTTGATGTGCCCAAATATGTCTATAACAGTTGCCTCCTAAAGCATGAGGTCGTAAATATTCATGTCGGGTGAAATGCTTTATCATGAGGATCTGAAGTTTTGAACTGAAAGCTGACATGCATCAGTTACAATACAATAAATTATCATAATATGATTTTCATGATCTAGCTAAGGGAGGCATTCCCATGTTCAGCTTTATAAATTTCATTTCATTTACATAAATCAGATAGTCGTCTGCAGATACAGACTGGTGATTCTTCATATATAGAGTCATCATCCATGGTTAGGATGACCATTTGTGCAGAGCTTTTGTCCATTTGATGTTTTTATATCCCTGAATATATCACAGATCGGATGGATGAAACTAGATCTAGGGTCTTCAAAATCGTTCAATCTTCACTCGATGTACAAGCCAATCCATGTGAGGAGATGTTCTGAAGTCGAACATGGAAAGACATCGCCTGATTACCAGCCAATGATGTAAGCTGTTAACAGATGCGAGAGGAATCACTGCTAATGATAATGACCCTCAAGGTACTACAATACAATTCACGTGGTGTGAATATATGATCTGATGTCGAACACCACACAAAATCTTTCAGTCGAAGGCCATTGATTCCAACCTATTGCCGGAAGTGAGAAACTTGCCATTGATGTATGCAAGCTTCAAAGCACTGAAAGGGTTGTTTCTAAGTCAAATTCTTAGATAATGAGATGATGTTGACAAGAAGTGACTCATTGTAGGAGGGCCTTGATGTATCCCACATCTACGACACGAAATGAAGAAAATGATTTCTAGAGGTGAAAATGAACTGACGACACAAGGTTCAGGAATGGGGGTCATGAAAAAATGAAGGTTGGAGGTATTGTAGTGGACGAGACATTAACTAGATTGTGATTTCTCAGCTGAATGACTTCTCTTGAACATGTCGGCGATACTGAGATGAATTGGTATCACTAACCCAAAAATATGGATGGTATGAAAGACCAATGGTGAGATAACCGGTGAATTGAATAACCCAACCCAACTCAATAATGGAGATGAAGTGAAAGTGTCATGTTTAAGAGTGACCTGCTACCATAAATTCTTCAAGTTTTTTCCCTTTTTTCCCCAGTCATTGCTAACCAGTACCCCTTTATTTTCATCAAGCTTGAGGAGGATAACATATTCTTGTTCTATAATTCTCCCTTTGGGCAAACCTATCGCTATTTGATGTTTTAACGAGTCTAGTGACAGTGAAACTCGGTATCGTCAAGAATGGACAAATTTTTCACTATTGTTTTGACAAGTTTAATGACAAGGATAACTTGGTTCTTTTCATGTTTAGAGAGTTCAAAAAGGGACGAAAAGAAAGCTCCATAAGTTCTTTTTAGTAAAGTAATCCCTCGGGTCTGGAAAAGGATAAAATAATACAAGAGGGATGGCATTTCCAATCACTTTAACGAGCTGAAAATGACAAGCGCTTGACAATATTTTCATATTTAACGAGTCTGAAAAGGGTTTAAAGAGGACTCTATAAGTTCTTTTTCATAAAATAATCCCTCAAGTCCGAAAAAGGATAAAATAATACAAAAGGGATGACATTTCCAATCACTTTAACGAGCTAAAAATGACAAGCGCTCGACAATTTTTTCATATTTAACAAGTCTGAAAAGGGTTTGAAGAAGACTCGATATTGAGGAACGAGTGGTGTCTCGGGTAGCAACTGGTTCTGATGATGTTGGAACTTCTCAAAACATGTTGAATTCTATGAAGAGGTTGGATAATAAGACCACTCATTGCAAATGTTCCTCAAAAGCGTAAAACAACTAAGTGAGAGCGTATGATAAACCAAAGGGATGGTGGTGATGGGATGTACACAACCAATGCTCAAAAGGCTGATAGAAGGGCAATCACAAAGGTTAATTCTTGATAATGGGTTCATTTTTAGACAAGCTTGAACCATGGGGGAATTATGCTTAGATTCGGTTTCATGTTTTCACAAGCTTGAAATGAACAAACTATGCTTGGAGTCAGTTTCATTTTTATACAAGCTTGAAACAACAAAACTATGCTTGAAGTCAGTTTCAGTTTTACACAAGCTCAAAACAAAAAAACTATGCTTGAAGTCAGTTTCATTTTTACACAAGCTCGAAATGACAAAACTATGCTTGAATTTAGTTTCATTTTTACAGAAGCTTGAAATGTCAAAACTATGCTTGATGGTTGAAGATGTTCAATCCACTATTTAGCACATCATATTCTTTCATCAGTCATTAAACCTGCTCAAAAATCCATCAAATTGATTAGAAATACATATATATGGACAAAAATGAACTAAAACTAACATTTCACTTTAAAGTACATGAATAGTAAACATGAAAGTAGTTTTATGTTTCACTTTCAGCATTTCATTTCAAATTTGGGATTTTGGAGCTTTGAAGTGGCTTCCCCTCAAATTTCACCAGCTAATTTTGGGAGACTCGACAGACCATTGTCTGCGCCATCAGGACCAGGTAGGGGCTATCCTTAAGCTCTTCATTTTCAGTCCATCTTTTCTTGATTCCGAGTAAGTGTTTTCACTTTCTTGGGCCCCTAGGGTTTAAAGATTCCATTCCCCAATCATCGCACCTAGATTATATCAAAAGGTGCGATGCATACTGAGCTACCAACAGGCCAGTCAATATGCATCTCACCTTGCTCAAAGGCAGGGTGCGATGGACGCAAAAAGGCAACTTTATACAATGTTTTTTCATCAAAATTTTACCTGTTTTTGCTCAAAATTGGATCCTAACTCATTTATTCTTTGCATTTTAGATATTTGTTAGATCAAGATGGTTGTCACATGGCATGAACGAGAACATGAATAGGAGGATATGATTGCTTTACATGACCAGGGCACAGTGGATGCATTAAGAAACTGTGGTTTACTGAAGTTTTCCCGCATATCGAACAGGAGGCAACAAATCAATTTGTTGCAGTATCTTCTTGATACTTGGGATACTATTGGCCAGGTATTCCAAATCAGAGGTAAATCTATTCCTTTCACGGTCTAGAATATTTATTTTTTGACGAGTTTTTGAGGCATGGTGCCCCTCTTTCACTATCAGGATTTGCTCGTGGGGGCGAATTTGTGAAAGATTACATTCATCAATTCTGCAGGGATGGATCTCAACCTAGTAGAGATGGTAAGATAAATATCCGGGATGTTACAGATCAACTTTGAGGACCATTCTATTTACCTTTGATAGATTGGCTAGCAGTGCGGCCTTACATTTAGCGACAGATTTTACATGCAGTATGCCCCGGAATGCCTGGAACCGAAGGTGCTCAATTGGTGTGAGGCGATACTTCTTGTTGTAAAATAACAAATGTCCAAAGTAAAGAATGGAAGAACCAAGAAATTTGGTTATGGATCCATATTGATTGCTTTTGTTTTGGAAAGAATTCCACTGATGCAACGTCAAAACATTTCACTGGGATTGCCTGCACCGAGGGAACCATGGATGCAGAGATGGGTGGATCTTATGGCTAGACATGTTGGCCAGTCACAGATCTCCTTCTCAGATGCCTTTCTCGAGTGGTTCAACTACCAAGAGATGGTATTTGCAAAGTATCCATATGTCGGGATGGATTTTCGAGGCAATCCGGATTTGGCATTACTAGTTGGTGAGCAGTGGAGTGCTATAGGTAAAATGATTTGACCACATATTTGTTTTTTGAGTTTTATAATGTTTGTGATGTTACCAAGACTAAACAAAATCATATGTGTTTGTAGATATTGGACCAGTGCAACCAATGGCACACCCACAAGTGGCAAATGAAACTCAAGCAGGAGAGGCTATAAGGAGGGCCATCCTTCAGGATTTGGACATATCAGAGACCCTGGCAGTGTTACAGGATCAGATTGAGGGCCTCACTATCGAAATTAAGGATGTCAGGACTGATGAGATACCTTTGAGATTACAGCGCCATACTACTGGTGTACCGAGTCGTTGGACTAGGCTCTTATGCATGATAACACAGGCAGTGGCATGTTATCACCAGCATCACTAGTCTAGGATGTTTTTCTGCATTCATTTTGAGTTTCTTGGTCAAATGACTAATTTTGTCCTGGAAACAAATTTTTTTTGAAAACTATAAATAACTACCTATTTTTTATTTTTGGAGTTTTATTTTGGCTAGGTGATGAAATCCTAATGCAAATGTTGATGTGAAATGATTTCTTTACAAATGCTACAAATGTCTATTTAATACATAGTTTGCTAATGAATCAATCAATGTGTTCAAGTTTCTGGAAATGTGTTGATATTAATGGAATCAAAATGTCTTTCCAAAATCCTAACTCTTAGGAACATGCGATAAATAGCTGGGCTTTGAATAGAATAAACGCCAGTAAGCTGTAGAATGACAAGTTGGGAGTCTAGCATGACAATGAGTCGGCGTATGCCATGTGAAATGGCATCAGAGAGAAGTTCAATCAACACGCTATACTCAGCGGTGTTTTTCGTCGATCGACCAATACATATCCATCTGAAACTCACTAACTCATCGCTTGGAGGAAAAATGGCCCAGGCCACAAAAGATAAGTTTTACGTACTACGACTAGCTCTATTAGCATACCCAACAAATGGTTCCAAAAAGTCTGACATCTGGAACAAATTCAAAGTGGATTACCTAACCAAAATGGAAACTCTAAAAGAAAACACTCAAAATGCAACAAAAACATATGTACAATGAGTTTACTACACTTAATCAACCATAGTAACGTTTAATATACAACTTGTTTTGGGGCTGTGATAGTGGAATTCCATCATAATCAACTAGCTCGTAGGCTCTTTTTGTCAATACACATTTAACAATGTAAGGGACCATCCATAATGGTTCAAATTCACCTACTCCTAATTTGTCAGTATCTTGATCGTAAAGCAAGACCATGTCACCTTATGAGAAGACACAAGGCTTAACATTTTGGTCATATTGTGCCTTGATGCATTTCTTATGTGCTTCATTAGCTAACGTGGCATCATGACGGGTTTCATCTAGATGGATTAATTCCAAGAAACAAGCCTCTTCATCAGAAGTTTCGGAAAGCAGATCGATTGCGAGCTTGAGGGACGAGATTTCACACTGAATTTGTAAGACTACTTCTAGACCATAGACCAACTGAAAGGGTGTAAATCCGGTCACATTTCTCACCAAAGTTCTATATGCCCACAGAACTGAGTAGAGGATTAAATGCCAATTCTGTTTATGGACTCCAATCATTCTCTGTAGCATGCGCTTAAGGACTTTCTTGATTGCCTCAACTTGTCTGTTAGCCTACGGATAATATGGAGTAGAACTATCATGGGACAGCCCTAATTTGGTAGTTAATTCGATCAACATGTGATTGCGAAAATGCGATCCATGATATATGACTATAGCTTGTGGAACACCGAATCTAGAAACTACATGATTGAGAAAAAAGAGTGCAGCCATTTCGCCATTGTTGTTCAACGTAGGCATCACCTCGGCCCATTTTGTAAAATAGTTGATAGCGACTATAATATACCCATTCCCCCCGGCTGAGGTGGGGTTACATGCCATGAAGTTAATGCCCCATTTAGTGAATGGGCCAACAACAACGACTGGATGCAGTGGTGCAGGTGGTAATCTAGTTTTGTGATCAAAAATCTGACAAGCATGGCAACTTCTGACTGCAATTATGCAATCTTTGAATATGGTAGGCCAGAAGTAACCATCTCATAAGATCTTTTTAGCAGTAGCATAACTAGATAGATGCCCGCCACAAGCACCTGAATGACAATCATTCAAAACCTTTTCGACTTCCTCATGCGTGAGGCACCTTCGTAAAACTGTATCGACACCACAATGGTAAGGAGTATCACCAACGATCAGATACTATTTGGCTTGGTATCAAGTACATCATTGTTCAGAGTGAGAGGTGCTAGGCATAAAATTTTGGGTCTCGAGATAGACCAGTATATCCCTGTGCCATGGATCACTTGACGATATCAGAAACAGAGTCTCATCTAAGATTGATGCTTTTGATGTTAAATCGTTGGAGGACGAGGGAAAGTTGCAAAGTAACTCTGCAAAGACGAGAGACTTCATTGATTTGGATTTGATGAATTCTAGATCAAACTCCTGCAAAATGGCTATCCATTTGGAATATTTTCCCCCCAGCAATTGATGTGACAAAATGTATGTCATAGGGTTGCAATCTGACACAATGGTAGTTTTGCGAAAGAGTACATAGTGTCAAAATCTATGTACTGCTTGAATGACTGCTAAAGCCAAGTTTTCAACATAAGAGTACTTTCTTTCTGTATCATTAATATTATGACTTAAATAATATATAGGATGTTCAATTCCATCATGTTGTTGCACTAAAACGATACTGTTGGTTGTATCTAAAGTGGCGAGATATAGGTTGAAGTATTTTTGATAGTCAGAAGCGTACATTAATGATGCTTTTATCAGGGAATCTTTTAAAGCATCAAAGGAAGCTTACGCAACCTAATCCCAGTGGAAGGGTACCCCTTTTTTCAAAAGATGTTTATAACCTTTAGCAAGCTCAGCATAATGCGGAATGCACCTCCTCAGAAAGTTAGCTTTCCCTTGGAGTCTCTGAATCTGAAGAAAATTTGAAGGTGGAGGCATGTCAATAATTGCCTGAACCTTAAATGGGTCAACTCGAATTCCTTACTTAGAAACTAAAAAACCAAGCAGTCGACTAGAACCAACACAAAACACACATTTGTATGGATTGAGTCGTATCTTGTAGTGTCGACAATGTAAAAATATGGCTCTCAAATGTTGCAGATGGTCAGTCTGTTTTCACGAATGAGCAGGAAGATCGTCGAGATACGGTTGAATGATGTGTTTGATGTCATGGAAGGTGTAAGTCATTGCCCTTTGAAATGTTGCCCCTGCGTTCTTCAAACCGAAAGGTAATTTATGATATGCAAATGTGCCCCACAGACATATAAATGGAGTCTTTGACTGGTCCTCTGGGTAGATATTGATTTGATTATAGCCTGAAAATCCATCCATGAATGAAAATATTTCGCATCCAGCACATTCATCAATAATCTGGTCGATAAAGGGTCTAGTATAGTTGTGCTTCGAACATTCTTTATTTACATCCCTATAATCGGCACAAACTCTTATCATTCCTTGTTTTTTCATCACAGGAACAATATTCGATACCCAATCAGTGAGAGGTATAGGGTAAATAAAGCCATCACACAAAAGTTCTTCAAGCTCTGCTTTAATGGCAGTGACTTTCTTCGGATGAACAGGTTGAAGGTGTTGTCGTACTGGTTTGACATATGGATACATTTTAATTTCATGTTCAACAATTCTCGAGTCAATGCCTGACATTTCTTCATATGACCATGTAAAGAAATCTTTGAATTCATGAAAAAGAGCACAATAGTTATCTAGTTCTGATGGAGAACAAGATTTACCGACGTGAATATTCTCTACAATATTAGGTTTGGTCAAAATATTAATGGCTATAGTTTCTTCAATGTTGGACAAATTTCACTCACAATCTACTGTATTTACAGAATTTAATAAAAAATCAACAATTAAAGGGTGAATGAGGTCATTTGAATAATCTTCTTTGTCATCTCAAAGATGGGAACGATGATGATAATTTTCCCATGGCTTCTCTCCTATCATCATTGATTGGATGATTCCTTCGTCTGTAGAATGTATATGAGACCAAAGATCAGAAGAGGTACCATATTCTAAATACCTATCTAGGCAAATACTTGTTGAGTGCAAACTTGGATTTGCCACACAAGCCCAAAAAATTGATTGCTACCAAGATTCAATGGGGCTTGGTGGCAACTCTTCACGACAATCCTCATTATCACTCCAACTATACAATTCTCTTTCCTCAATTACAAACTATCAGCACTTGCAATTCACAACATTCCAGCCTTTCGATCTCTTGGATGAGGGTTCCATTTATAGATGAGTGCAAGGGTGTGAGTCATCCATGGGGTTTGATTAGTGTCATTCCACTTGTTACAATTGGTTCCACAAGAGAAGGGGTAACTGCAGGTTTAAGATCCCTTATTCATCCTTGGGTGAATTCAAAGAGGCAAGTGGCACATGAGAAGTTTCTAGAAGATTCCATGAGCGTCCACTTAACAAACTATCCCAGACATTTATCCATCCTCACCCATCGTGCCCTATAGAAGGCCTAAATAGTATGCATCACACTCTGGTAGTGGAGCAATCAATATGCATTGCACTTTGCTAGTGGAGCAATCAGTATGGTTCAGTTTAGGAAATTTCTAGATGGTTTCTCAGATGGAACTTTTGGGGAATGATGTATTTAGATGATTATGTTCCTTTAGGGTATGAAACAACTCTTTTAGGGGTTGAATGAGCCCTAATACATTGACATATAAGTTGGGGTTGATGTTGTTGGCATTTTGGCACAGGTGTGGCACTACGGTACAGGTGTTGTCCTTGATGGCAACTCTCTTTGATGACAGATCTCAGTCCAGACTACAAGAATGAAGAGAAATTTCATATACGCAGGTTCATTAAGCCCAAGTTGCGTATACACGCTGGTACGCTATATACTAAGTCGCGGATACGCAGTCTCGCTATATACGAAGTCGCGTATACACGCAGTTTCATGAACAGAAAAGAGCGTACATGTTGAGAAGCTTCCCTTTGGTCCGTGGTAGTTAGTCCTCGGTACTTGAGCCTATGTTTTTGGACCAAGGTATCTCGACAGTCGTGTTGATCCCGAGTTTTGAAGTTGATGGTATTGTATTACTATGGTTTTGGACCGTGGTATTGAGAAGGGCCTAAGACTATATAAGGAGAAGAAGATCATTAGGAAATAGTATTGAAAAAGTCTTGAATATCTAATGAAGAAAGAGATCTAGTATGCAGGTTCTGGGTTGATGATACATTGCTTGATCTGAGCTAAGGAGAGATCACACCGGTTGATGGAAGACTAGATCTAAGGATATATCGGGATCAAATTAGTTGAAATGAACTATCTTTATATGGTTGATTATGCGTATTTTTAGATCTGCATACTGACGCAATGTTATGTTCTGGGTATGACTGATGTCTGGTACAGCTGCAAGTTATGAGAAATTATTTTTAGATCTGTACGCAGGTTGTCTTTGGTAAAAGTGCGTGTATACGCGGGTTGGTTTCATTGAAGTAGCGTATATCTTTTGAAGCTTAATTTTTGGGGTTGCAGTTGGGTCTGACTGGTATTGCAGAGTTCTGTAGTCTGCTCTGTGTTCTGGTGACTGGGTGTTGACAGGTTTTCAGTGGTTCAGTGATTCAAAGATTGATGATGCTAGTATTGGTTGTTTTGTGCTTCAATGATTTGTTATGAAAAGTGAATGAATCGTGGTCTTCAGATTGTCATGTTGTGCTTCAGGAGTATCCAGTCTGAAAATTGATGAAAAGTGGTACCTAGAAGATTGTAGGCCAGCACCTACGTACTAGTATCTTAGCTAGTACAAGAGAAAACATGGGTTGGAGCTCCCTTCCATGAGATTTTGGAAAACGAGAGAAGGTTGTAGGCTTCTGCAGGTTGTAGCCTGCGTACTGGTATAAGGCTGCACCAGTACAAAAGATTGTAAACTGAAGTTTCTTATTAAAGAAAGATAGAGACGACTTGCAGCAGGTGGTTTTCACCCACATTGGGTTTCCACCTTATATCATGGTGTTCATGTGTGTGGCTTTTGTGTGATGATCTATTCTGTTATACTGCACCTGTTTACTTTTAATATGGTTAATAATGTCTTGATGCATTTACTGAAGATAAACTAAATGAATCATAAGATTTCTGGTTATACGCTGGTTGCTTTAGACACAGTAGCGTGTACACGCTGGTTCACTTAACTGAAGTAGCGTATATGTTTCTGAGTATTGAAAAAGTTTTATTGATCTGATAATACTAATTCACCCCCCCTCTCAGTATTATTTCCAACAATTGGTATCAGAGCAGGTCCTTCAGAGAAGCTTGATCGCTTGAAGGTAGATCGTTCATCATGAGCAACTACGAGAGAGAAGCATAAATCAGGCCACCGGTTTTTGATGGGACAAACTTCAATTATTGGAAGGTAAGAGTTACTGCCTATCTTCAATCTCTTGGTACAGAAGTTTGGGACATCGTAGAGACAGGCTACACTTTTCCTTCAGCTACTCCTACAGATCCAGTTGAGAAAAAGAAGTATGAAACAAATGCAAAAGCAGTCAGTACTCTATTAGGATGTATATCCCAATCAGAATTCATGAAGGTAATGCAATATAAATCCACAAAAAAATATGGGACAAAATTGTCACGAGCTATGAAGGAGACGAATAGGTAAAGTGTGCTAAACTTCAAACTCTCAGGATTAAGTATGAGACTCTCAGAATGTATAATGATGAAAGTGTGGCTAACTATTTCCTTAGGGTAGATGAGATTGTTAATTGCATGAAAAACTTGGGTGAAGAAATAAAAGAGGCTATTGTGGTTGAAAAGGTTCTAAGATCATTGTCCCCCAAATTTGAATCTAAAGTGTCTGCAATAGAAGAAAAAGAAAATCTACAAATTCTTACTATGTCTCAGCTTCACGGAATTCTAACTGCTTATGAAATGAGAAAAGGAGGTCCATCAGACAGAAGAGAAGCTGCTTTCAAGGCTTCAGGCAAAGAAGATTATTATGAAGCAAGTCACGTGCCAGAAGATGAAGAAGAAGAATCAAAATTTGTCAGAAATCTTCAAAGGGGTTCTGGAAGGTTCAGAGGTAAGTTACCTTTTAAATGCTTTACTTGTGGAAGAGTAGGTCATTATGCTGCCAAATGTCCTCACAAAGATAAGAATGACAAGGGAAAAGAACCTGTTAAATGGAACAAGAAACAGAATGAAAAGAAGAAAAGCTATTACACTCATGAAGATAGTGATGGTCTTTCAAATAGTGACGAAGATGAACAGGGTTATAGATATAAACTTTTAATGGCTTTTGAAGATGATGACTACATGGATGCTATAGATGTAGAAGGCTTTTATGAAGAAATGAATAATCTCAAAGTTTGCTTAGAAGAGAAAAGTGTTATTATTGATTCTCTACAATGTCAACTAGCAGAAAAGGAAAAACATCTTGAAAAATTGGAATGTGAGATTGTTTGTCTTAGAAAGGAGATTGAGAAAACAAAAGCGATTAATCTTAAATTTGTTAAACGATCTGAAACCTTAGATGAGATTATCAATGTGCAGCGTTCTCCTCTGATCAAGACAGGTCTGGGATATAATGGAGAAACATCTCAAGCTTCTACCTCTAAAAGTTATCTTGATGCAGCAAGGAGGAGCGAGCAAAGACCAAATAAAAGTCATCAGGTGAATCAGGGACAGTTTACCTCAAGAACAAATAAAGACTATCAAGAAATTTAGGGACAAGCGGCCTTAAGGACAAACAGAAGCTACAATCAGCCACAGGTAAAATCTTCCCAATTTGCCCCAAGAATGGATGTCAATAGAAGCTACAATCGGTTGGATGATAGATCTGATTATCGGAGAAATTTCTTTAATGGCCAATGTTTTTCTTGCCATAACTTTGGTCACAAAGAAGCTCAATGTGTTGCCTACAAGACAATCATGACTAGAGAAGCTCAAAAGAAAAGAAGTATGACTGGAACCATGAAAAGGACTTATAACAACTTTTCGGTTCTTGAAAATGAAGTTGAATGCTCTATTTGTAATAACTTTGGTCATGAAGACTCTGAATGCAGGAGCAGGTTCTGGAAGACAACTCAGAAGGAACAAACCTCAAATGTCAGAACATGGAGAATAAAGGAACCACAACCAAAAAGATGTGGGATAGCCTTTTATGCAGAAGGTCAAGAAAGTCTATGGTACATTGACAGCGGATGTTCGAAGCATATGACAGGGGACAAAGAAAAACTTGAATCATATACCGCATTAGAAAAGGGAAAGAAAGTTTCTTTTGGAAACGATATCTCTGCAGCCATAAAAGGAAAAGGCGTTGCTCCGTTGAAAGAGAAGGTCAAAGCTGGAAATGTTTTGTATGTTGATGGATTGAAGCATAATCTTCTGAGTGTCAGTCAGATGTGCGATCAAGGAACAGAGGTAATATTTAGATCAAATGGATGTTGTGTTCGTGATCTTGATACAGGTGAAACAGTGATCAAAGGAAGAAGGACTCCAAATAATCTATACATATTTGAAGAAAGACAACAACAATGCTATTTGAGCAAGAATGATGAACACTGGCTATGGCATCGGAGGTTGGGGCATCTAAGCTTTCCACAAATAAGGAAAGCATGCAAATATCAGGCAGTTCGTGATCTTTCAGATATCAAAATTCCAGACAACACCATATGCAAATCATGTCAGTTTGGAAAGCAAACCAGAACTAATTTTCCTGAGAAGGAAGGATCAGCTAGCATGCCTCTTGAGCTAGTACATACAGATACATGTGGTCCATTCAGAAAGAGAACACCTCGAGGAGAAGAATATTTGATATTATTCATTGACGATTTCTCCAGGTTTGTCTGGTTAGGACTTATGAAACACAAAGATGAAGCATTCGAAAAATTCAAATCCTTCAAAGCCTTGGCTGAAAATGAATCAGGACATAAAATTAAGTGCCTTAGATCTGACAGAGGTAGGGAGTTTACCTCGAATGAATTTTTCGATTTCTGTGAAGAACATGGGATAAGAAGAGAATTCTCTACAACTAGAACTCCTCAGCAAAATGGAGTTGTGGAAAGAATGAACAGAACAATCCAACAAATGGCTCGTGCTATGCTTGATGAATCAGGTACTCCCGCAACTTTCTGGGGTGAAGCTGCACATGCTGCGGTTATTATTCTCAACAAAACAAATGTCTGAGTAAACAACACTCAAACTCCTCATGAGCTCTGGTGTGGTAAGACTCCTTCGGTGAAGCACTTCAAAATCTTTGGGAGCAAATGTTATATTAAGAATACTGATGAGCAACTTGGCAAACTTGAACCAAGAGCAGATGAAGGCATTCTTCTTGGTTATTCTCCACATAGCAAAGCATACAAGTGCTACAATAAAAGACTTGGCAGAATTGTTGACAGCATTGATGTTGTGGTTGATGAGAAGGGATACATTCCTAGGCAAGTTCATCATGAAGACATCGAAGAAGATGAAGGCTACCCTCAAAGACAGAATGATGAAGAAGAACCTCAAGAAGAACCAGAAGAGTAGACAAGAATAGAAGAAAAGACTCCATCCAGATATGTTCAGAAGAATCATCCAGAATCTCAGATTGTGGGGCAGAAAGAAGCAGGAGTACAAACAAGAAGAACAATTGCAGAAGCTTCAAGCTATTTGGCATTATTCTCTTCCACTGAACCACAAAATGTGAAAGAGGCATGCAAAGATGAATGTTGGGTCAAAGCAATGGATGAAGAACTTGAGCAGATCGAAAAGAACAACACTTGGGAATTGGTTCCTAGACCAAAAGATAAGAATGTCATAGGGACAAAATGGGTCTTCAAAAATAAATTGAATGAAAATGGAGAAGTAATTAGAAACAAGGCCAGACTTGTTTGTAAAGGGTATGCGCAGCAAGAAGGAATAGATTTTGAAGAGACCTTTGCTCCTGTTACAAGACTTGAGGCCATCCGAATGTTCCTTGCTCTCTCAAGCTTTCAAAACTTCAAGGTATTTCAAATGGACGTGAAATCAGCCTTTCTGAATGGAGACTTAGAAGAAGAAGTATATATTGAGCAGCCAGATGGTTTCATTCTTGGGAACGATCCAAACCTTGTATGCAGATTGAAAAAGGCTCTCTATGGTCTTAAACAAGCTCCAAGGGCTTGGTACTATCGGTTGGACAAATATCTTCACCAACAAGGTTTTTAAAAAGGATCAGCAGATAGCAATCTCTATATGAAAGTTGAAAATAACAAATTGCTAATACTTGTTGTGTATGTAGATGATATTATCTTTGGCAGCAATGAAGAGGCTATGAGTCAAAACTTTGCCTTGGTTATGCAGAAAGAATTTGAAATGTCATTACTTGGAGAATTGACATACTTTCTTGGATTGCAAATCCAACAAAATGAAGGAGGTATTTTCTTGTCTCAAACCAAGTACCTCAAGCAGATCTTGAAGAAGTATGGCATGGAAGATTCAAAGCCAGTATGTACCCCCATGGTTACAGGATGCAGCCTCAGTGCAAATGATGAATCAGCAGCAGTTCACCAACCAACTTATAGATCCATGATTGGGAGTTTGCTTTATTTGACAGGTACCCGACCAGATATTATGCATGTAGTAGGAATTGTTGGAAGATTTCAAGCCAACCCAAAGGAAACTCATCTTCAGGAAGTCAAAAGAATCTTCAAGTATCTTCAAGGGACTCAAAACTATGGCTTATGGTATCCTAGAGATACAGATCTCACTCTTCATGTGTACACAGATGCAGATTGGGCAGGAAGTGTGGATGACAGGAAAAGCACAAGTGGTGGTGCTTTCTTCATGGGTTCCAGATTAGTATCTTGGTTCAGCAAGAAACAAAGTTCGATTGCTTTATCTACAGCTGAAGCAGAATATGTGGCTGCGGCATCTTGTTGCACACAACTTCTTTGGATGATGCAGACCTTACAAGATTTTCAAATCACTTGCACTCCACCTGTCTCTATCTTATGTGATAATACAAGTGCAATCAGCATTTCAAAGAATCCAGTCATGCATTCAAAGACCAAGCACATACCAATCAAGTATCACTTCCTCCGGGAACAAGTGCTTGAAAAAAAGGTCAAGTTGGAGTATGTTTCTTCTAAAGAACAAGTTGCTGATATTCTCACAAAACCACTGCCCAGGGAGACTTTTGAATATCTCAGACAAAAGTAGGGAGTAGTTGATGCTTCATCCTGCTGTTGAAGCTTGTCTGTTCTAAAGAAAAGTTGGTATACGCGAGCTGTGTAAGGGATATCCGCGTACATACGCTGATTTATGCAGGTGAAGTCGCGTATATGGAGTTCTGAACAGCAAGGGCAGATTCTGGTTGGAGAAGGTCTGAGATGGATATGCCAGAGTCCTTCAGGCACAGTTTCAGGGGGAGCAGCAGGCACAGTTTCAGGGGGAGCAGCTTAAAGCATTGTTGGCATTTAGATGCTTTTGGTTCTAGTTCACAACTGTTGGTCGTTTCAGGAGAAGGAAATCTTGGTTGCTGATCTAAAAGATGATTATCAGATGCTGCTGGTGACTTTCATAAGTCTTGGTATAGATTTTTTCGTCTCTATGTCATCTCTTCTATGGTGTCAAGGTCATGTAATGGCCTATGCTGGTTTCCCCACTATGCCTGGGATGAATGATGTAATGTAATTGGTTGTTATATGTAAATTTCTGATGTATCCCCTCTTGGTTGGGAGTATGGATGTATGTATTGAGTCTTTTGGTGATAGGAAGGTCCTTTATGATGTATAAGTCTTGGTTCTTTTTGAAGAAAATCTTTTGCAGATCTTGCCTACAGTCAGGGGGAGCATGTTCAGCACAGCAGAGCAGAGATATCAGCATGTTCACAGGGGAGCACAGCCCTTTGCCCTTGATGACAAAGGGGGAGAATGATTCTAAGGATCTTGGGGTTGCCATCAAGTCCAAAGGGGGAGATTGTTGGCATTTTGGCACAGGTGTGGCGCTACGGTACAGGTGTTGTCCTTGATGGCAACTCTCTTTGATGATAGATCTCAGTCCAGACTACAAGAATGAAGAGAAATTTCATATACGCAGGTTCATTAAGCCCAAGTTACGTATACACGCTGGTACGCTATATACTAAGTCGCGGATACGCAGTCTCGCTATATACGAAGTCGCGTATACACGCAGTTTCATGAACAGAAAAGAGCGTACATGTCGAGAAGCTTCCCTTTGGTCCGTGGTAGTTAGTCCTCGGTACTTGAGCCTATGTTTTTAGACCAAGGTATCTCGACAGTCATGTTGATCCCGAGTTTTGAAGTTGATGGTATTGTATTACTATGGTTTTGGACCGTGGTATTGAGAAGGGCCTAAGACTATATAAGGAGAAGAAGATCATTAGGCAATAGTATTGAAAAAGTCTTGAATATCTAATGAAGAAAGAGATCTAGTATGCAGGTTCTGGGTTGATGATACATTGCTTGATCTGAGCTAAGGAGAGATCACACCGGTTGATGGAAGACTAGATCTAAGGATAGATCGGGATAAAATTGGTTGAAATGAACTATCTTTATATGGTTGATTATGCATATTTTTAGATCTGAATACTGACGCAATGTTATGTTCTGGGTATGACTGATGTCTGGTACAGCTGCAAGTTATGAGAAATTATTTTTAGATCTGTACGCAGGTTGTCTTTGGTAAAAGCGCGTGTATACGCGGGTTGGTTTCACTGAAGTAGCGTATATCTTTTGAAGCTTAATTTTTGGGGTTGCAGTTGGGTCTGACTGGTATTGCAGAGTTCTGTAGTCTGCTCTGTGTTCTGGTGACTGGGTGTTGACAGGTTTTCAGTGGTTCAGTGATTCAAAGGTTGATGATGCTAGTATTGGTTGTTTTGTGCTTCAATGATTTGTTATGAAAAGTGAATGAATCGTGGTCTTCAGATTGTAATGTTGTGCTTCAGGAGTATCCAGTCTGAAAATTGATGAAAAGTGGTACCTAGAAGATTGTAGGCCAGCAACTACGTACTAGTATCTTAGCTAGTACAAGAGCAAAGGGGGTTGGAGCTCCCTTCTAGGAGAGTTTGGAAAATGAGAGAAGGTTGTAGCCTTCTGCAGGTTGTAGCCTGCGTACTGGTATAAGGCTGCACCAGTACAAAAGATTGTAAACTGAAGTTTCTTATTAAAGAAAGATAGAGACGACTTGCAGCAGGTGGTTTTCACCCACATTGGGTTTCCACCTTATATCATGGTGTTCATGTGTGTGGCTTTTGTGTGATGATATGTTCTGTTATACTACACCTTTTTACTTTTAATATGGTTAATAATGTCCTGATGCATTTACTGAAGATAAACTAACTGAATCATAAGATTTCTGGTTATACGCTGGTTGCTTTAGACACAGTAGCGTGTACACGCTGGTTCACTTAACTGAAGTAGCGTATATGTTTCTGAGTATTGAAAAAGTTTTATTGATCTGATAATACTGATTCACCCCCCCTCTCAGTATTATTTCCAACAGATGTGCCCAAATATGTCTATAACACCAATGATAAAAAATCTTCACTGCTATCAATAGCTTATGGTATATTGGGTGACCTGAATACGATTTTGCATAAAACACCCTGAAGATAGTCTTCTTTCTCTCACCATCATTTGACATAGATCCTGTCCCTAAATCTGACCAAACCATATGTTGTAATATGATAGTCTTCAACCTTACAACCTGTACCCTGTGCATAAGCTCCATGTACATGTCATCATGTTGTCATGCCTATATGATTCAACCATGTAAGTCTATCCCATAGGATCTCATAGCTTCTATATGATTTACATGTTTCCTCCTACTAAGAGCATCTGCAACCCTCTTCTCTTTCCCTGTGATGTACCTGATCTCAAAGTCAAACTCATTGATCATGGCCAACCATCTAGCTTTCCTAGTATTTAGATTCAGTTAGTCAAGCAAGTATCTAAATCCACTTTGGTCACGCATCAATACGAAATTCCTTCCAAGAAGATAGTGCCTCCACATCTTTAATGCATGGATAACAATTGCCAAATAAATATCATGTGTCATATAATTATGCTCATGCTCATTCATTTTTTGTGACTCATAGCATACTCCCTATCCTTCCTGCATAAGGACTCCACTAAGTCCTCTCTTGCAATCATATATACATACCACAAAATCTTTGTTTGAATCTACAATATTTAACACTGGCGCATTTGTTAAAAACTACTTCAACTATTCAAAACTTGCCACACATTCCTCTGTCCATTCAAATTTCTTACCTTACCTCTTTAATGACGTAATTAGATATGCAATGTGAGAGAATTTCCTGATGAATATCCTATAATACCTTACTATACCCATGAATGATTTTACCTCATCCACATTTTTAGGAGCCTCCCACTCCATGATAGCCCTTATCTTCTTTAGATCTATTGTTATGCATTCCTTGGAAACAACATGTCCTAGGTAATGTACCTCTATCTAAAAGAAATTGCATATACTGAGCTTAACATACAATTGATGCTATCTCAGCAATCTCAATACTGCTGCTAAGTGCTCGACATGCTCTTCCTCATTTCTAGAATATATCACGATGTCATCAATTAATACAATAAAAAGATTTCCAGATAAGGACATAATACACTATTCATCAAGCACATAAAAGTAGTTGGAACATTAGTCAAACCAAATGGAACTACAACAAACTCATAATACCCATACCTGGTCTGGAAAGTTTTCTTGTATATTCCCTATTCCTTGATGCATACATGATGATATCTTGATCTCAAATCAACCTTTGAGAACACTGTTGCTCCCTTCAACTGATCAAACAAAGCATCAATCCTCTACAATAGATACATGTTCTTGATGGCCACTTTTTTCAACTGCCTGTAATCAATGCAGAGCTTGAGAGTACCATCCTTCATCTTCACAAACAACACCAGTGAACCCTATGGTGACACACTCAGCATAATGTATCCCTTGTCAAGCATTTTGTTCAACTTTAACTTCAGGTCTACTAAATCTGGAGTGCTCATCTTGTACGGTGCCTTTGATGCTAACATTGCTGCTAGTACCAACTCAATGTAAAATTCCACTTCTCTTTGAGGCAAAAACTCTAAAATATCTGCGGGAAATGCATCCTAAAACTTTTGTAAGATCGGGTACCTACTCAATACCTCTTCACCCTCAACATGCTTAGCTTTATCACTATAAATGTGAATTAAAAATAACACACACCATTTTCTATGAATGCGCTTTTCTTACATAGTTGTCACCATTCAAACTGTTGTTTCCTTCTTCTTACCCTAGAAAATTCTTTGTTCTCCATTTTCGTCCAAACATTCAATCATCTTATCATAAAAATCGGCCTTAGTCTTGTGAAGATACAACCAGTCCATACTCAATATCATACTATATGATCCCAATGACAATACATTCAAATGTTCTGAGCTAGGCATAACATTCAACTAGAATGAACAAGCTCTTACCCAATGATACACTGTCTTATCTATACATGTAGCCAACTTCACTAACTATGATTCTGCATGTACTTGTTTATTCAAACTGCACTTATCCACCATGTCAGGAATAACATAACTATAATTAGATCCATGGTAACTCAAAATGGAATCAATTTGATCACAAATCTTACTGTCCATACTTACCATGCATCTTGATAACGATTTCCTTGTTCTCTACCTGTGTATTATCCATCACTGCATAAACCCATTGAATTCTCTTCCCAACATCCCCAACTGTTTATGCTTCCTATGGACTATAAATTGAGGCCTACCACCCTAATTCTATGGGTAATCCCTGTTGATATGCTCCTTACCACATGTCCAACACTACAACTATCATGTACCATCACCTTTATTGTGCTACCGCCCATGTTGTGACCCATTAAACTTCTTGTAAGGTGCAAAATTTTCTTTCTCACCTGCATCCTGAGGCCTTGTACTTTTAGGCTTCCATTTACCTTTATATTTGTCTTTCCCTTTCCAACCTTGCTAATATTTTTTCTTACGCTTTGATTGCTCATAACAATGCTTCAATTTACCAATAATTTCCTCAAGTGACCAAGGCTCATCATACTCAATCCGATCTATAAATACTAATGGTAATCCATTGACAAATCTCTGAACTTTGGACTTCTCAACTTTAAGATACAGTACATACCTCACCAACTCGAAGAAATTGGTCGCATATTCCTCATTTATCATTGATCCCGTCTTTAGCTCATAGAATTCCTTAGCCTTGTTGTTGTAGTACTGATTTGACAAGTAATTCTTCTTGAAAAGTCCCTTGAATTCATGCCAACTCAAGTATTTTATCCTAATGTCTCTAATATGCTTCACATCTTCCCACCAGATATTTACTTTCCCTCTAAGGCTGAAGATAGCTATTTTTGCCTCCATATTCTCTGTGTACTCATGCAACTCAAATAATTTCTTCATCCCATGTAGCCATGCTTTTTCATTCTCCAAATTCTTCAAATATGCATCAAAGATAGGTGGCTTTTCTTTCTTGAACTAATTTGGAAAATATCCCCTGTTGCTCCTATTGTAAGGATGATAACAATGACTACCATAGTGTTAATTAGAACCATAACTAGAATAAAACATGTTTCCATCACCTCTCCTATCCAAAGTATCCAAGTGCTTGCCATATTCAATCGTGTTATCTCTATCTAACTTGTGTCCACCATGAGACCTACTTCAATATGCCACATTAGTTTTATCCTCCTACCCATTGCTAATCTGACATGGTCCCTATATCTAGAATTCTGACAAACTATGAAGGATTACTACAATAACTTCTACTTGTTTCTCCTCTGCCTAAATGATATTGTCCCTTATTTCTTCCTTCAAGCTTCTTAATGTGTCTGCTAATTCAAAAGAATTCCCACCACCACACTGCTCATTTGTCCCATAGGGAGAATCTCATGAACTGTATTCTACCATCTTGTTATTCATCTTTGATCTCTTTCCTGCAAGTAAAGAATGTTAGCTAAATCTAAAACATAACATAATCAACATACCTCAGTATAGTTCAGGGGAGGATATCTCATCTGCAATATCAACTAGATTAGCATGATACATGTATAGTCATAATCACATAAGCATATAACATATGTTTAACAACTATGTAGTTATCAGTGCATGACCATATTGACCACATACCATGACCTTATGCATGAAAACTACAACCATATCAATGTATGCATAAGTATATATAAGCACTGACATGAATATCCAATGCATAACTGACATACACCTGTGATGATCACATCTGACAACAAACCATCAAATTTCACATCCTGACACCGCTACACCCATGATCACCACTATGCATACACAAAAGGTACATAGACCACAACCATAAACAACACACATATGCAATTGCCATGAATTCATGGCCAACACACGCCCACCCACTCTAAGAGTTCAACCATGCTCTAATACCACTATGTAAAACCCTCTTCCCAAATTTACCCAATCTAACCAGTCTGATGGGGTAAACATGTCACTAGAGGCTAATTTATGTGATTCAACTCCCCATGTACAATTAAATAAGTGGAATTGACCAAACCAAACCATTATGACCTTCCACACATGCTATAGAAGCTCCAGGAGCCAGCCAACCTTTCCAGGTGATCAACCGTTGAGATAACTTGACATCTCACTAACCTGGACCCCCAACTACTCCCATTAAAAGCCATGCATGTGATGGAGGCCTTCTAGTCACTCTCACAATAAGGGCATGCCAATGACTGCAATTCTTCGGCTAGTTCTGAGCCAACAACCTAGGATTCTTTACCACTTTTCAAGGCTAGGACTCAGGCCACTACCCAGAACCTCATGGAACTTCCAAAAATGATAAATGGCATTGTATTAAAGGTATTAATTTAAACACTTGATCAATGAATTGACTAGACCCATACTATCCATGATAGGAATTTCGTCAACCATATCTCAAATATGAAATCTACATGTCATAACAACATATCTTAGAATAACAGTCTCATACTTATCTGAGTTTCGTAAAGAACCATTATTTCTATATTACAGTAGCTACATTACCATCTATTATTTCATATATTCATTGTACATTCACTTTTAAATCAAAACATGATGGAAACCATACATCTATTTTGTCATAAAACATACTCATAACCAGCTTATAACCAACAAAAATAACAAGGATATAACAACCATAATATTATCATATGAACTGGTATGTTTACACATGAAATACCAAGGAGAAAGAGATCTTATTATTGAATACAAAAGCCAACTAGGCATGGGACTTCCATGAACCACCCAACCATAAATTGGTTGAACCAAATCTTTCTTTCAGCTAATCACCCTCATGCCATATTCGAAGCATGAATGTGGGACTTAAAACCAAACCAAACCAATTGTCCTCAAGTTGTACCACAATCCCCACCAGATCACTAGGCCCTAAACAATCATGGATGCCACCAAACTTCTCCACCTACACTGTGTGGAATTTTCCTTTCTCCTAGTATTTATGCTTTGCCATATATCCTGCCATATAATGATCAAAGATTCCTCGACATAATCAAGACTCCTCCACCCTCCAGGATTTATTGTATATCCCTCCATTCATGAGTCAAGGATTCCTAGGCCTGATCGAGGGAACACACCTCTAGGATTTACTGTATATCTCACCATACAATGGTTGAGGATTCCTAGGCCCACTGGGGCACACAAAATCCATTTTCACAACAATCCTAGTCTATTTCATGGATTCCTAGGCCATGTGTTCTTTCTTTTAGAGACCATCTCACTCAGTTTCGAAACCATCTAGCAATCCATCTCAGCAAGATACAAGAGAACCCATAACACCATGGATATCAGGAAATGTAAATGAAAGGCTAAAGAACATTGTCACACCTAGTAAAACCCATGCCAATGACAAAAGGAGAACCAAATACACACATGCATTTAGCATGCATGCCAAATCTAGCAAGGAAATCACACATATAATTGAATAACTGTAAATAATCATGTTTTAGCTACTTTATCCTGCTCTTCCTTTCTTGATGTTTTCTTCCTCTTTTCCTTCTCTGGTTTCCTTGATCCAAAGCTAAAGTTCTCCAAGAAAAATCTCTGTGTCCAAGAGTGTGAGAGAAAGCTCCAAAACTGAACTAACCAAAATGGTACCAACTAATCCTCATAAGCCTTTTTATTAATGAGGCCTCTATTCTCTTCAATTTTCCATTATTTTCCTTAATTTTCCTCCTCACATGCAACTTGTGACCTTTCACCTTCCTTTTCTTGTAATTTATTTTATTTTTTTGGTCAAAGCTGTCATTGATGTCAATATGGAATTGTTAAAGAAGGATAAACCCTAATAATTCCCTAACCCTAATTCCTCTGAAGCCCTCATCATAATAATTTTCTACCATAATCCCTTAAAGGATCATATATCCTAAGTGAACAAATGAATCCCTTAGTCCTTAATTAATGAAGCCCTAAACCTAATTCTAATACCCCTATACCTTGGCCAATCCAATTCCTAAAGGCTGCGACAAATTTTAAAGGTTATCATAAAAAATTACTTTACATATCGCATTAAAAATAAAATTATGATGTGGTGCTTAAACCACCTAATGAAGGACCTTTAAGCCTTTTTAATGAGTACTTATAGTGTCCCAAAATGCTTGTCGTTGAGAGGAATCAATTTTTAATTTGAAGGAAAATGTTTTAAAAAAATGATGAGCCTACATAATTTGTCTCACATAACTCCTCAAAATACATGCCTCTTCATATATGGACAAATCATTATTTATTTCCAACTAAATTCATCCATTCAACCATTGAATTCAGTCAAGGAGGAACATAGATAAAGGACTCGTATCTGAGGAATATAGAGCTAAAAACAACGAGATTTGGTACATAATTTTTGGATATATATATATATATATATATATATATATATATATATATATATATATATATATATATATATATATATATATATATATATATATATATATATATATATATATATATATATATATATATATATTTTACATCATTGTTCTATAAAGGATTGCTCATCCTCATCAAAAGTTCAAATTTTTTGATCTCATACCAGCTCAAAAACTCTACTAAAGTCTTAGACCTAAGGAAGTATCTCTAACTTGTGACAAAATTTTGATCTTGTGATCATCCTTGGACCTTAAGAAGACATCAATTCGGACCTGTAACTTAGACGAGTTGCAGAACTGTGATATTTCAGAACTGAGCACCTCTAGCACCATATTTTCATACTTGTTGCAGTTAAAAGTAATTTTGGACCCATGGCTCATTCACTGTAACACTCGAACCTATGGAAGAGGATAAAAATTTAGACCTACAGATTTTGAAGCTTGAACCAATTGCAACTTGAGACTTGTGTCATGTTTTGGCATCATTCAAGAGCAATGTTTTTTTAGTATTGTTTAGAGAAATCTGGTGAAAGAATTGAAGAAACCATTGACAGTTCTTGGAATCTTTTGAAAGCAGTTTATTGGACATTGTTTGGAGTATATACTTTAGTAGACCTTCAGTGATAATTTTGTATGCATATAAACTATGATTACCCTCTCTGTTTGGGAACAGTACTTGACCTCACTTTGAAGAAATAGACCTTGGTTTTTTTTAAGTAACAAATTTCAGTTCTTTAAGAAACAACTTCACTTTGTTTGAACAGTAAAACTCTGATTTGTACAAGAATATGACCTTGATATATTTTAGTAGAAACCTATAATAAATCTTTGACATCTCAGACATATTGAGCTAAAATGGAGAAGGCATTTCTGAAAAAGACAAATTTGGGAAAATGTTATCTTGTTGGAGATTGTTTTGAAGACAATTTTGAGGCCATTTTAAAGACTAGTTAGGATTGTATTGAGGATCACTTGAATGATATTTGAAAGATTCTAGGAATGAATTTAGAGAAGATTGATTCCTAACTTGAGGACCTTATTGGCAACAACTTGGTGAAACACTTTTTGGACACCTTTTTGAGCTATCTTTTATCTGCATTTGGAGAGAATTTCAAAAACTTGGAGAATATCTTGGAGCGGCTCATTGAATGCATCTAGAAGCATTGTTGAAGATTTGTAGAAGTTGATTTTGGAGGAAATTTTGGAAAAATGCTGCATTATTGAAGCTATCATGATGTGACCTTGAAGAAAATTTTTTGGGTGATATGAAGAGTTGTGGAGACACATTCTACAGTTGATAAAGTTTTCGTTAATGAGCTAAGCATATTGAGGATCAATTGGGGCCATTTCTGAAGGCGAACTTAAAGACACTTCCAAGGTTTTTGGAATAAGAGTTTGGGAATCCTTGAAGAATCAATCAATCTACATTGAAGAGCTAAAAAAAATTGTTAGGGTTGGTTCCCTAGAGGATAGGTGTCCTTAAGAATATTAGGTTGGAGCCTATGCCAATGGACAGGGTTGGAGCCTCATAAAGGTGAGGTTGGAGCATTGTGGAAGATAGGGTTGGAGCTCTAAAGATTGGAGACTCATAAAGGCAAAGTTGGAGATTGGCACCATATAGGTCAGAGCCTAGATGATTGAAGATTAGTGTCTTCATATATGGTTGGAGCCCTAAACATTATTATACTTGATTTATTGTAAAGAAGAGGATTGGAGTCCTTGTTATTTCTAAATAATAAATTTATTTATTCTATATTGTTCATTTTGTGATTTTTTTATAAGTGATCTAAAGCCGGTAAAGAAATAATTATAAAATAAATATTGATTCACCCCCCCTCTCAATATTTGCAACACTATTTTCATAAAAAAAATGCCAATTAATGCCTCATGCCTTGCCAAAGCCTTTGCCATTTCCTTTTCCAATTTCCTTAGCCATAATAAACCAAATGAACACCCACACATGGATGTTTTTCCCAACATTCAACTTGGAATACGCTTCCCATGACCTTGGTTATTATTTTACCTTTATTAACTTTATTACATGAAATTTTGACCAGGGTTATTACATCCCTTCTTGCCCAAATTGCATCCTACAACACCCTATTGTGCTTGTCTTCGTTAATGGCTGCATCTTTGAATACATCAGTGTTCACCATGAAATGCAATAGCTGCTAGCCATTATTAAAAATGTGCAAATTAGTGATATTATCATGGACAGTTGGCTTATAAATACTTTCAATAGAAAAATCTTCCCTAAGCCATGACAACCTACCAGTAGAATTTGCTAATGCATCCATAGTTCTATTGTGCATTCTAGGAACATATATAGTATTAAAAGCTTGGAATTGAGAAATTAAATGCCATGCATCTTGTTGATAAATTTTCAAATTAGGTGACACAGTGTATAGTATTTCGCACCTATCGTATGACAATCTCATGGTCACCCACTACTTTAAGAACTCCAAATTTGAGGTCAATGGCCTTTTGTAAGCCCAAGATGAGTGCCTCATATTCAAAAGTGTTGTTAGTGCAGTCAAATTCCAGGTGGCTAGAGATTATGTGTTTTCTCTATCATAGGTCTATTAAAACACAACTAGCTCCAGAGCCCTCCCATGTCCTAGAACCTTCAAAAAATAAAGTCCAAACATAATATGCACAAGAACTATGCCCTACAATAGTACTACTACTATCTACTGTATGAAGGTCATTTCTGCCAAATGGACTAGGAAGGAGTTCCAATTGTGTGTCTGGTGGGAGTAGGGAAGGCTAAGCAAGGTAGCACCCTAGGTTAGTCTTGAACAATAAATTTCCAAGGATCAAATCTATGAAAGAAGCTCGTTCATTTTTCCCCTCAAAGGGTGTGGCAGTTTTCTTCATGTAAAGTTTTGAGTCTACCCCTATTTGGTTATTCCTTCCCTTATACGGAAGCCACAAATGTGACAGTCGGTAGCAAAATACCTCTGTAATTTACTGGACCAGTACATACTTAGTAATACACCATGGGCTTCTAAGATATCCATAATTCCTATTTTTATGCACTGGTGAACTCGTTGGTCAGATGATAGGTCAATAAGTACTTATTTTAGTTCACCAATAGCTTAGACAAGAGTCCTGTCCAGCTGAATAATATGTGCATCTACCTTATTCCATTTAGCATTCATTTTATTAGCTAAAGACAATGGAATTACATTTACACATGCACCAGAATAAACCAAGCAATTGTATGCATTGTAGTTCCAAATTTCAAATGTCCATAAAAATGGAGGTCAAAGTGTATTTTATTCTAATGTTAATACATTCAGAAAAGATTCCAAGGGACCAAAATTCTTACTAGATCCCTTCTGCAAAGAAGAATTATCGTCTGAAAAAGTCTTATCAAGAGATTAGACAAGCAATTCCCGCTAGTTTGCAATCCTTGTAAGCTTGAAGATTGAAATATTAGTTCACACTTTCTTCATGCCTGCAAATATATTATAATCAAGTGCAGTGAGCATCGCTGAAGTGTCTGCGGAAGTGTTTCTATCTAATACTTTGAGAATGGTGGGCTTGATTTTACCATTGGGGGACTTATTTTTCATTGTAGCAGTATTTCCAGACTTATTCTAAGTGTTTTGAGTTGAGTTGATAGGTGATGTGATCTTCCTTAAAAAGTGTTATTTCAATTTTTTACTCATCAACTCTTGTTCGTAAACTGATGCTTGTCTTCTAAACTTATATTGACTATTCTTCTTTTGGGTTGGGTCCTCACTCAGTGGTGGTTCTTTGGAAGTTTTCTTTTTAGCTCCAAATATACAACTAAAATATTTCATTGTGTGCCCAACACTCGTAATTTCTTTATCCACAACAGTTTCTTCCTTTTAATATGTTGTCTTAGTCTACTCATTTGAAAGTACTGTGTTAATGATATGCACAACCAGAGTGCTCCTATTGTGATTCCACTACGGTTATGTCTTTTCTAAATGGCATTTTCAATTGAAAGAACAATATTGTTCCATGCCCATTCTTTCGAAATTCACCACGATGTTCAAGCTTCTACAAACTTAGATGGCTGATTTTTGTTGTTGGCGGAGTTGGTAACCCTTCTTAGGAAGTTGAAATTTAGGGCCTTGCTACTGAAAATGATATTTCTTGACCTTTGTTTTAACTCGTCTATCTCATTGGATAGAGACTTGATGGTCTGGGTGAAGCTTTCAAGACCAATGGCTTCTTTATGCTTGCCCTTACCTAAGGAGGCCTGAGATGTTTTAATCATGTCGTTTGAGTCTTTTGATAGTTCGTCATCAACAATGACTCCAATTGCATGCAATTCCTTTTAATCCGTAACGCCTTCTTAATAATTTTGAGCCAGAGTTTCTTTCGTAGTTCTCTTAACGAATTTCATGATGCTTGTTGGTAAGGAAGAATTGTAATAGCCAATGTTGATGGTGTCATGAGGTTTCATATCCATAGGAAATTTTTTCAATATGCAATTAAACCTCTGATTAAAATATTTAACTTTTTCTTTCTTCTCCATCTTCAGATTTGCCAACTCTTTTAATAACATTGTTGGGGTTTTGTCATCGAAAAGAATTTAAAGGAACAAATTTTTAAACCCCTTCCAATTCTAGATTGGTTTTGGAGGAAGACTATGGTACCATATAACTACTCCACCATCTAAGGTACATGGAGAAAGTCTACATGCAATATCATTGTAATGTACCTCAAACATATGTATGTGTAGGTAGAAGTTTTCCAAATGTTGTTCCACTTTAACTTATTTTTCACGGTCGTACTTTGTTAACAACTTTTCTAGTTGCCTTGACATTTTGTATAAAACACTCAATAGAGAAAATGGGCCCTGAGACATGCAATCCAGATCTTGGTCCACCATTTCTTCATATTTTTGCTCCTCCTCTTCTTCAAAATTTGCGTGATCTTCCTCCTCCTCTTCATAACTGCCTATCCCATGGAAATTAGCATTTGAGAGTACAACATCATCTCCACCACCTCCATTAAAATATGGAGGTTGCTTTGGCTTCTCTGCATTTTCTATAGTGTCTACTAACTCTTCAAGGGTGGCGAAAACAAAATCTTCGACTGCAAAAACCACTATCCCAGTAGGAGTGGTTGCATTATTATTTGGAAAATAAGGAATATTATGTAATCTAGGGATCAATCCAATAGCCTTTGCGAACTTACAGGTTATAGGTTGGCTATCCTAGATGTGTTCATAGGATATTTCATAAGTTCGTTCAGGACCGAGATGAGAAGATCTAGCAACTTTGGGGATATGAGTAACAGAGGTACTAGGAATATTACTTTCTAACCAGAATAGGTATGATGAGGGTGGGTGGAGTTATCAACTATGAAAATATGGCTGCCCTCCTTCTAGCACCATAAATGCTGATAGTGTTTGACCTACCAACATTCAAAGCTGTATCCCAGATATGTGGTCCCAATTAGACCTCACACCATTTGGGAGCCCCATCCAGAGTATGACCCAGTTACCATTTTCTTAAAAGTTTTCCTTGGCTCTAAATATTAGCAAGAAATAAGAACACATATGTGGCTTTGAAAAGAAGGTAAGTGTGTCTAGTGAGTGTTCGGTTGTAGGTGTGTTCAGGTTCTTCTACGATGGAAGGGAAAAGAAAGTGAGCCTCTAAGATAGAGGTAGTAGTACCGCTCTAGTAGAGACACACACAAACAAGAGAGATATGTCTAACATCTAGTGGAATAGTCCAAAAATATGCAACACTCATTGCAATCATTACAACGAATTCTCAAAATGATAAGCACTAAAATAACCAAAATAGTTCAACTACCTTAGTAGAGGTGAAAAAAAACATGAATCATAAACATTCAAAGAACAATATAACAAATATTGATAATCCATGAATGAAGAACGTGTTGGCCATAAAAATTCATATATTAAGTAAAATTCCTAGGATACATGTGTACAATGAACACCACTAGCTCCAATAGTGGAGCACTGGAGCCACTACTTACTCCTAAAAGGACTAGCTTGTCTCTCTGACGCCATGTGGGAGGAGGCAAGGTGAAAATTTATTTTCTTGTATAACGAGGGTGTATATATAACCAATGGGGTGAACCTTCACCTTCTTTGTGACTCTTTGAATACCCTTATGATTGTTTGATTTCCATATGACTTTTTGATTTTTACGCGACTCTTCATATCCTATACATGTCCTTTGGACTACCACTTTACGATACGTTTTTGAATAAGAATTTATGTAACCCACAAAATGATGTGGCATATGGTGACTTATGACATGACATGACAAGGCATTGATGACATGGACTTCACGATGACATGACAATGTCAAGACATTCGTGTTGCCTCTTGCGGTATGTCTTCTTGAGAATGCTTTATTTTCCACCTCCATATGGCTTAGAGATGAGGAGCCTTCAGTGTTATCAAGTCTTGAGTTGCGGTCGCAAATTGATGTCCCTTTTCTTTATCCTAATCAATCAACTTGCATCTTTAGCTACAAAGGTTTCTTCTAACATGTTTTACTTCTCCATATCATTCTTCATCATCATGTCATAGTATGATAGAGTACCCGCATCTACAATTCACTCATGAGATGACAACATCAGTCCGATAAACCCCTAGTCAAAGATGTTGCATGATGATCCAGTAACTGAGTTGGAATCAAGTGGAAAGCCAAGGGAGAGGCTCAGTGACTGGAGTTGAATATTGTGCAGTTGGGAAGCTTAAGGAGCCAACTTGATGGTTTGATGACTGAAGTTTCCCACTGCGTAGTGCTAGAACGATAGGGAGGATAGGTGATTACGTAATTGCATAGTTTTGGAGCTCAAGGACTGGACTTGAGCACTGAGAATTCACAATGCACGTTTCTATGAGGTAGGAATTGTACATTGCATAGTGCCAAGAGGCAGGGTTGCTGCTTGAGGACTAAAATTAGGCACTGTGTAGTTAAGGAAGGATGGGTGAGGTTAGGATGCCCGGTCAACAATTTTTCCAGATTTGGTTAAGTGTGGGATCTATGAAGCTGATGAGAATAGTAACAAGACTCTACTATAATCACACACTTAAAACACTTTACATCACAACATAGATCACCCATAACACATGAATAACATATTTCCCCATGTGTGACAAATTTGCGACGACCGTGACGACACTTGTGTGATAGTGCTTGAAACTTTGGAAATGAGTGCGACACATGTTTACATGGTAAGATAGACTCATTTATGCAAATATAACCCCTTGAAACCAATAGAAATAGCTTTTGGACAACCTGCGACACTTGATATGTGAAACTACGACACTTTTATTTTCTCGCTAGTGGGACCAAAACACTTAGAGAAAACGCATGCAATAAGTATTAATTCTTGCGATGACAGTATACAAGGTCATAGTAAGCTCTGAAATTTGGGTGCAGGCCAAAATTTTGGAGGTTTTTGTAGCAACGATAACACATTTCCAAGAATTAACTTCTTCTTCTAGATCCCCATTTAAAAATGTATATTTAACATCCATTTTATATAGCTTAAAGTTATGAAATCTTGAAAATTCAATAAAAATTCTTATGGCTTCAAGTCTAGCTACAGGTGAAAATGTTTCTTCAAAGTCTATCCCTTCCTATTGAGCATAGCGTTTTCATAAAAGTCTTTATTTGTTTCGAATTACTTGTTGATTTTCATTCAATGTTTTCTTGAACACCCATTTTGTCCCAACTACATTTTTATCATGAGGACTTGGAACTAATTCCCATGTATGGTTCTTTTCTATTTGATCAGTTTCTTCATGCATTGCCTTAACCCAACATTAGTATTTTCTTGCTTGATTCACATTTTGAGGTTTAATTGTGGATAGTAAGGCTAAGTAAATAGAAGTTCCAACCATAGTTCTTCTAGTTTGTATTTAGATTTCCTTTTCACCTAGAATTTGAGATTTAGGATGAATTTTCTAAACATACCTTGAAGGAGTCTTTTCATATGTATCTGTATTTTCATTTCCCTCTTCTGATGTTTCTCTACTTCCTTCTCCTACAACCTTTTGGCTTGTAGTAGGGAGAGGTTCATCATCTCCCGGTGCTTCTCTTTTGGTACCTATGATAGCTTCATTAATCACAACATCTATGCATTCAACAATCCTTTGAAGCCTTTTATTATAACATTAATATCCATTTATTCTAGAATAATATCCAAGAAGGATTCCTTCATCAACTCTAGATTCAAACTTTCCAATTTTATCATCATTTTAAATTATGTAGCATTTTCTACCAACAATTCGAAAGGGTTTGACATTTGCAAGCTTACCAAACCATAGTTCATGTGGAGTTTTATCATTGTTTACTTGAACATGAAATTTTCAAAGTATATCCATGATTGTATGTGTTTCTTCTCCCTGGAAGCTGTGAAGTGTTCCTCAGTCATCAAGCTTGGCATGTGCCATTTGTTGGACTATTATTTTCATTCTTTCTATCACTCCATTTTGTTGAGGAGTCTTAGCTATGGAAAATTGTCATTTGATGCCATGTTGTCCACAAAATTTAAAAAACTCAGCTAATATATAGTCTCCTCCTCTATCAGATCTAAGACATTTGATTTTTATATCTAACTCATTTTATACTAGGGCTTTGAATACTTTATATTTATCAAATGCATCATATTTATGTTTTAGTAAATCAATTGAACAAATTCTTGTAAAATCATCAATGAATAATATGAAGTATTGTTCACCACGATGAGACTTCTTTTTGGTAGGACCACATAAATCAATATGAATAAGTTCAAGTGTCTTAATTAAAATACCTTCTTTATCTTTAGACTGAACTCTGGTTTTCTTACCAAATTGACATGATTTGCAAATGCTATTTTCATGTGTGGATATATTGGGAAAGTCACAAAATTATCCCATTATACTTGATTTGTACAATTTAGAAAAGCTAAGGTGTCCCAACATTTTGTGCCAAATCCATATTTTTCATATTTTCTTAAATAACAATGCTCTTGGTCACCTTCTAAGACATAAACATTGCATGGAGTTATTGTTCCCTTTATTATGACTGTACCAATATCCATATTTATTTACACACAATTCTTTGATCTGAAAAAAACTTCATGTCCTTGCTCACATATTTGACTAACAATTAACAAGTTATGTCTCAATCCATCAGCAAATAAAACATTTCCAGCCTTGACCCTTTTATTTAACAACACAGTTCCTTCCCTTTGATAGTAGCAGGTGAGTAATTACCAAAAGTTGCATTATTTTCTTTCTTTATTTCTTTAAAAGAAGTAAACTTATCTTTGTCACTTATCATATGCTTCGAATATCCATTGTCAATGAACCACAAAATTTCTTGATCTCTTATATACAATGCTGGACCATAATCTTTACAGTTTGCAATTTTTTTTTACCATAACTTGGGTGGTATTATCTTCTATTCATGTTGGTAAGATGGCCCTACTCTGTTTCTGCATTCAGTTTCTTTATGAACAAATTTATGGCAAAGACACCATTCAATCTCATCTTGAAGTGGTGAGAAAATATTATAAGAATATTTCTTTGCCCCAATCACATTCTTTTGTTTTCTTTCTTCCCTAGTCATAATAGTTTTATAAGAAACACGCTGAACAAGTTTATGACCAAAATTGTGACAAGTGAAGCATTGAACATTGAAGTAGGAATACCTTGGAGTATAATACCTTCTTCATTAGATTTCCCTTTGATTATGGTAAGGTTTTTCTGCATGAGAAGTATTTGATCCTTCCTTTTTTGTTAAGAAGTATACTTTTGATGACTGCTTCCTTTTACTACATTGATATAGCATCTGGTACATGTTTCAGAATATTTCATATTTTTTATGTTTTACCATTTGGACTATATCTAAGACCTGTCTTGATTAGAGGATAATGTTACAATTTGATTATTTCTTCTAAAGTCTTAGATGCTTTAGAAAATCTAAAATTTAGAGCCCTCATTTTCTCAAGTTCCTTTCTTAGACCAATTATTTCAAGTTCTAAATTTTGACAGTGCTTTTCCTTTTCTAGAAATTGTTTCTTTGAAACTTCTTCAACTAATTTAGGCTCTTTTAGACATATTTTTAGTTGATTTATTTCTTCAACCAGAGTATTTTCCTTATACATACATATTTCCTTTTCTTCTAGAGAATCCATAAAGAGATTATCATATTCATCTACACATTTTTCTTCAAATGTCATAAGCATATGATAATCTTGATCAGATTCAACATCCTCATTATTGAAAGAATATTCACTATCTTCATGAGTATAAAAATTTTCTTGCTATCAAAACATATTTTAACATTCCCTTTTATAACATTCTTCCCTTTCTCATGATTTTATTTATAAGGACATTTAGCAGCATAGTGACCTGCTCTTCCACAGAAAAAAAATATAAAAAAATTGAAAGGAATCTTACCTCAAAACCTACCAGTTCATACCTGAAGTTTCTTCAAAAAAAATTCTTCTTCTTCGTCTGAAATGTAACATGTTTCCTTAAGCTCTTCCTTTTCCTTCCCTTTGTATCTAGCCTTGAATTTTTCTTCTATGATATTTTATGGACCTCCTTTTCTCATTTCATAAGCTATTAAAATCCCATAGAGTTGTTCAATAGTGAGATTCTTCAAATGCCGCATTTCTTCAATGGTAGAGAGTTTGGAATCAAACTTTGAGGTTAGAGATCTTAGGATTTTAACAACAATAATAGAATACTTTATTTCATCACCAAGATTTTTCATTGAGTTAACGATCTCATCTACTCTAAGAAAAATTTTGCAATAGTTTAATCATCATGCATTTTGAGGGTCTCATATTGAATTCTAAATGTTTGAATTTTAGCACCTTTTACCTTAGTGTCACCTTCATATCTTTGGATAATATTTTCTCATATAGCCTTTGCAGTATTCAACTACATGACCTTCACAAATTATGACTCAGCCAAGATTCCTAAGAGAGCATTGATTTCCTTTGCATTGGTCTCACATTATTTCTTCCCTGCATCATCTGTGGGAATGGAGGATGGGTATCGATATCCACCTTCAACAATTTCCCATACATTGGGTCCAAGTGACTATAAAAATGCTCTCATTCTGACTTTCCAAATACAAATTTAGTTCCATTAAACCAAGGTGGCTTAATATAAAATCTTCCTTATTGGATACTCATCTTGATGAAGATCCCTTTAAGCAATCAAACTTCTTCCTAGGGACATGCTTTGATTCCAATTACTGTAAGAATACTTGGGGGGGGGGGGGGGGGGGGGGGGGGGGGGGTGGGGTGGGGGTGAATTAGTATTTTAAACACTAACAATCAAATCTTATATTCTAAAATATGTACACTACTGTTCTTAAAGAAACCTGCATATGTACACTACTTCAGAGAAAGAAACTAGCATTGATCCAGTTTACTGATTTTTCATGTGTTTTATTAGATGACTATATTTAATAATTGCATTAGTAGATTAGTCAATATGCATTAAAGAACATAAAATAATCACTTCAACTAAGAAACACACATAGGACATCAGGATATTTAGGTGGAATCCCAATGTGGGAGAAAGCCATCATTGTTGTTGTCTCTGTCTTCTTTCTTATGATATAAAGAAAATATTTTATTACAATTCTACTGATGTAGACTCTTATAAATATGTAGGAACCCACCTACAACATGCTACAACCTCCACTCATTCTTCATCTCCTACTAGAAGGGAGCTACAACCCCCTAATCTTATTTGCGAGCTTCTAGTAGAAGGAAGGTCCTACACCCTTTTTTGAAGGTAAGCCTTAGCTTATCGTGGACCACTTTTCAAAATGTTTTATATTGGATCCACCTGTTAAACAATCATTAGACAACTTGTAGGCCACTTTTCATCAAATTTTCAAACTGGACCCATATCAACAATAATCCCAAACAGACATGTCAAACTGAAGCATTGAATCTGAGATAGTGTAATACTGCAAATCAATTGAATTTATGAAGCATAAAATCACTGAATGTAGAACCCTACTAGAATTAAGAAAAATCAGATTTTGTATGTGACTGTACTGAATAAGGCTCACGTATGTATGCACTGTCTTTGTATAACGCTTGCGTACCAATCTTAAACTACTGCAAACATAATCATGAATAACTATAATTTTGAATCAATCATTGGACCATATATAGAACAATAACATATTAATGAACCAATCACAGATCCCCACATTGTAGCATCATTTCTAATTAATCAACCTAATCATCATATTCAGACACAGATCATCAAGATAGAGACATCATTGACAGATAACAAAAAATAGATCATAACTCATCAAGTGTCATCATCAAAGAGCAATACAAACCATAACATATATATATGAATAGTATATTATAAGTCAACGTATGTACATGGCTATCATACATAACATTAGTGTACATATCTCAAAAAACTACATAATGTATATGCGACCCTATATGACCAGATTTGTGTATGTATGTGGCCATTCAAAAGAAAACCAACATACAGATATAAAATCACTGAACGATACCTTCAAAATATTTGTCAAAACCAAATTTTGGCCCCCACACATAGTTTTCGTCATACATAATTATATGAAGATTCATACCATCATCACAGACATAACATTCTTAGTTACAAACACAAATATATCAAGAAATATGTATTCCTTTCATAACTTTTAGTTTTTATTCATCTCCATTCTCCCTGGTTCACACTTTTTTCAGATCAAATCATTCATAAACAATTAATCACTTGCACACTTGACACCTTTATCTCCATCTCCTTATATAGCTTTAGCCTTAGCCAATACCTTAGGAGAATCCCTTGGTAATGTCGTTGGTATTCTTCAAGAGGATCAAATAAGCTTTTTTGCTTCACTATGGGCCAATACAATGGTAAAGATCCTTGGTATTCAAATTACCATGGTTCAGATTTTGTACATGAATTTCCCTTATAGGACCTGTGTATGTACGCAAACCTTCTTCATAGGATCCACGTATACTTTCTCGAACTTCACCTTTAACATTCATCAGTCTTTGAGTTGTCATTTCTTTTTCCATACCATCTATAGCATTTGCATAACCATCATGTTGAACCTTTATCAAGTAAGTTTCCATCAAGGACAACACATTAGCCATAATGTCAACAAGTAAAGGGTTTTTATATTGGCAGGTATTAAAAATGGAGCTCAATTTTTTTGAAAAAATATAAAGAGGTATAAAAAATGTTAATGAAAAATGTATACCTACAATATCTGGTCAAAGTAGGGATTTTTTAAATTGGGATGGTGTATTGGGTTCATATTTGTAGATGGTTAAATAATGTGATTGATATAGATATTTTCCAATATGTAGTCAAATTTGGGGTATTGTTTAGTATGCCACGAACTCACATGATATGTCAGAGGTTCATTGAGTGAAGTCCCCGTGAACTTACACATCGCGTTGAGCTCATCCACTCAACCACTAACCACATAAGTCGGGCCCTCAAGCCTCATTTTTTAGAAAAAATATATTTTAAAGTCAAGGGAGGCTTGCCACTACCATTGAAGGGTGATATACTTGAAATGTCTCTTACGTAGACTGTTATAGGAGAGCAACAAGACCTGTACACTACTGCTATAGGAAAGTTACAGGGTGCTCTAGGAAAGTTCTGGGGAGCTATATGAAGCCCAATTTTGAACATTATTTCCATCCAAACCCTAGAAATTGAAGAGAAGAATCAAAGAAGGGATAATTACAAATTCTCTTCACCACTTTCTCATGAAAGGAATTGCAAAACCCTTCAAATTCTCATAAGCATATCGTGTAGTTGTCTCTTCTTTAATTTTATTCAAGAAGAGAAGTGAAGTGTTGAGTATTTTTATGATGAACATGATAAGATAAGGGAATGAAATTGTCTTGAGTTGCACCATGAAATTTTCCCTTTCCTCAGCATTCGAAAAAGACTAAATATTTTATTTATGCCTCAATAAGCCCAATTGCACATAAATTCTAAGGACCTTGTAGCAAAGAAGAGAAATTGCTTATCCCACACTAGTAAAATGATATGTATTGAGACTATGGGGGGATGATTCAACCATAGGGAACCCAAAGATCCTTCCATAATTCATCAATGCCCTGATGTTAGGGTTGTTTTTCCAATCACTGGTGGTTAGGTTTTTTTTAAAGATTCAAGGGCTTCGATGATGAGATCACCCAAGAATTTTCTTTGAACCTCTAGCCACAAGGAGGACATGATGCCATCACCATAATAAGGGGCCTCATTATTCACTTAAATGAGGAAGTCACCAACAGAGTCACCACACTTCCCCTGGGGGTGAGATGGAGCAAAGAAGAAAGGAGTGAGGCCATCAAAACAAAGTAAAACTTCTTCCTCTAAGATGAACAACCTATTGAGGACAATAATGGGGTACAAAGGGAGAGCTTACCCTATCCTTGTGTTGTGGCTGCAACACTCCCGTAAAATTTTCAAAATTTTAAGGGCACCCTACTTTTATTTTCTATATAATCTTTCACATCACCCCATATTGTGGCTTAAACTCTTGCATGGTTGATTATTGCTTAGTCCTCTACTATTTCATTTGACACTTGCATTAATAAAAAAACAGATCATTAGTTAACCATATTGTAAATATATTTTAACATAAATTATCAATATATTTAACATACATATATATAATGTAAAATAATTATATTTTATATTTAAATAATATAGTAGGTATATACTAAAGTAAATTTGACATGTTGTAATATATTACATCGTAAATATTAAAATAAAAATATATAATTTAATATTACAGTTAAATAGAGATAATATTGAAAATAAAATAATAAAAACATTTTGAAACAAAATATTTACATATATTGAAAAATAGGTGTTTGCAATATATGTACAAACATACATATATATATATACATATATATATATACATATATATATATATATACATATATATATATATATATATATATATATATATATATATATATATATATATATATATATATATATATATATATATATATATATATTGGTAGGTAATACCCATGAAGGATTTGAACCAGTGACCTATCACTTCGAGTGCCTTAACAATGCACTCATTCACCATCAATCCAAAGCCCCATGGGCATATGTACAAATATATTTATTTGTATTAGAAATAATAACAAATATATAAAAAATAAGTAATACGTGTAATTATATATTGTAATTATTGTAACTTACATATAATACACAATTCTATATATTAGTAGGTTCACACTAAGTTCACCAAAGGTTGATCAATGAAGACAAACAAAGAGACACAGCAAGGCCAAAACAACAGAGAGTGACAGTAGCATAGCATGCGGAGCACGTGGCACTGTAGCAGCACTGTAGCAAGCTTTGTGAAAGCCCCTGCTAAAAATTGGTATCAGAGCCAGTAACATCTGGTTCGCTGGGTTAGTACTCATCTTTTCCATCACTCTATATAAAATGGATCCAATTAGAAAGTCTGTTTCATACCATGATATCCAAGAGCAAGAATCCTCTGCTCAAGAAAATCCCCTTCGGGATATGTTCGCTATTGCATCTAGTAAGGTTTTAAATTTTTCCGACCTTGAATATGAAGAAAGCCAACCCTCTACTAGATGGCAGCTACCTTCAATTAATGCTTCAGAAGTCTATGCAGATCTATCTACCTTCCATTTAGTTAGTGCTACTAGGATAAGTATAAAGGAATCTATTAGTCAGAATGAGGAAAATTCTGACTCTGTACAATTTATTCCTTTACTTAACCCAAAACAATTATAGGCTGAGTCTAAGCATATAAAAACCCAGTACCTTGATTTGGGTTGTATCATAATTGGAATACATGCATTAACACATCAGGGTTTGAATACTTTTGTGTTAGCTATTCTCTGAGATCTTACACATAACAAATATACAGATTCATTAATAGGAGGGATAGTTGCACCTCTTTCAAATGGTCCAGTTTATTTTGACTGCTATCCAATTTTTTGAGTTTATGTCTTTGATGAAACTATTGAGAGCATTCTCTGGCTCCAAATCTAGAAAATGGGATTTGATATGAATAAGAAAAGACATAATATAGTAATCCAAACCAGAGGTTGCTTCAGGCACACAAATACCCTATGTTCTGCTGTTATGCATGCCCCAGTAAATATTCTAAAGCTAGTGTTGTGGTGTTAACAGACTCTAGAAATCAAAAAATAGAACACCAAACAATTAGGTGGGAAGATTTGACATTCCCTGAACACTGGGTGGTTTCAAACCCCAGGCCTTTGTCAGTCAAGAAAATTACCTCTGCAGATATCAAAGAAGAGTCCTCCTCTGTCGTCTTATCTTTTCCCCGTAGATCTACTATAAACAAAAAGAGGATGATCAAATGTGTAGGAGTTCACCATTATACAGAAATCCTGAACTTGTTGACACTGCTTGCACAAGTTCTCTTTTAAATACTTGAAAACATATTTCATTATTTGAATTAGCCCAAATGGTAAATTTTTCTTTCCTAGAATTTAAATGCCCAGAGTGTTAGTATCCTGTTATTTCAAGCCAACTTGTGGATTTGGTAATTCATGAGAATCATCATCCTAGGACTGGTGAAGCCCCACCTACAACTTTTGTCAATCCATGTCCTAATCCTAAGTTCTCAGAAATTCCATTTCCTCATGAGTCAGAGAATGTTTTGATGATGAACGAGATTCCTATTTTGGAAAATGAAGATCCAAGGTTAACCCAAATGTTTTTAGTGATGAGACCAGCTAAACCAAGATATGGTCTTGGTTATCTTAAGAAAGCTAATGGCCTTATACCAGATTTTTGATTTGGTTTTATTCCAGATGACTGCAAAAAGCCAGCAGTCATGGAGATGTACAAATTCTTCACTTTAATGGATGGATGTCTGAAAAATAGAGTCCCCGCCAAATGGATGAAAAACATGTTGAATTGGGATCATTTTACAAATCCTAAAGCAGAAGAATTTGGTTTCAGTCATTCTATGTCTGAGAAAATAAAATTGTCTCAAGAATGGAAAAAACACATAGAATGTACTAACACATGGATCTCATTCTATATCTAGTTAGAAAGAAGAAAGCAACAAATGATTTTAATCACTAAGGCATCCACTTCATCTCAACATTCTTGGATAGCACTAGATGGCCATAAAGTTGAAACACCTACAACTTTTCCTCCATACAAAGGCATAATGCTTGGAGAAGGACAAAATTCTGCCAAAGCAATACCATTAGTATTAAAGGATGACAGTGCATCTGGTACTGATGGTAGAATACATAAAACTTCTGAACAACTGAATTGGACAAACATAGCTGTGAAGGGTCTTGAAATGAACATGGCCAAATCCAAAAAGGTCAAAGAACAATTTGATACTGTCCAAGTTTCTTTAAATTCTGTAAATAATTCCCTGAATAATGTTCAAAATTCTACTTCAGTAATTAGAGGATATGTTAGAGAATCTATAATAAAGCTAGAAAATGTTGAAGACAAAATGGTGGAACATATAGGTTCTACATCTGGACAAATAAATGAATTGGTATAGAAGATGAATCAATTATCTATATCCAAAACAGAAAAACCAGTTCCTTCTTCTTTTTCACATAAAGCAAGTGTCCATATTCAGGATCCTGTCAAGCCAGTCGACAGGTTTCCTTTTCTATTCCCCAAAGAAATTGCATCCCAAGAACGAAAAAATGTCGAGACTTCAAGTGAACATATGTCTATAGCAAGCCTATTTAAGGAAGAGGAAAAAGAGTCAGAATTTATAACTATATATGAGCCTTTGGAAAGTTAGTATAGTAGGTATTCAACACCTGATATCAGAGGAAAAGGCAAACTGCCTGAAACCCACACTTTCTTCCCTGATTCTCATAGGGAATGGACTATAGATAACCTCAGTGTCGGCTAGATAAGACAAATGGTAGACATGATGTTTACATAATGTAAACTTATGTGTCTAAGAGGAAAAACTGAGGTAGAAGCCTGCAAAACAATCATCTAGTGTTTCACAGGCACACTATCAAAATGGTGGGAAACAGAATCCTCTCCTGCTTTAATTAAACAAATGGAAGAACAGCTGCTCAAAGACGAGCAAGGAAATATAATTCATAATTCAGATGGACAATATAGAACAACATGATTGGAGCCTTGACTTCCATGATTGTTGAGCACTGGTGTGGTTCTAAGGAAGAAATAACCGATAAACATGAGATTATTTTAATGAATCTTAAGTGCAATAAATATCCCAATATGAAGATTTCCATCGATATTGGATGCAGAGAATCTATGAAGTCAAAGAATCAAAGAATTTGTTGTGGAAGCAAGTCTATCTTGCAACACTTCCTTCTAGGTTTGTTGATTATCTCAGACTACAAGAATTCTTTCAAATGCCTTTTGAGTCTTACACATGGGGACAAATATATTCAATTATTACTAAAGCTCTGGTTGGTCTCTGCACAAGCTCAAAAGTTAATAAGTCTCTACAAAACTTGTCCAGGTTCCTCGACATCAAATCATTTTGCAGCAAGTATGGGTTACCTCTTGATGATCCATTAGTAAAAAGGAGAAAATTCAAGAAACGAGCCAAGAAAGAAAAGAAAGAATCAACGAGAAAGGACTTTAAGAAGAAAGGTCAATCTATTCGACAACATAAAAGGAAGGGATATTACAAATATGTCCCTAAGACACATTATTATAAACCATCTGACATTCACCTGCATAGTGCCAAGCAAGAAAAATGGAATAAATTGACATGTTGGTTGTGTGGAAAAATGGACATATTGCAAATAACTATCCAGTAGGTGAAGAATCAAAAAGAAATCGAGGCAAGAAATTTCAGCCTCAAAATCAAAAATTAAAAACTCCAAAAATAAAGGCTTAGTATCTTTGCATGAAATGTGGGTCTAGAAATCATAAAGCTAATCATTGCCCCAATATGGTGATCAAAGAACACCTACAAATTCAGCAACAACAGTTGGTTGATTCATCCGGTGAAAGTTCTAATTCTAGTTCTATTTATACTTTAGAAGAAGAAGTTGAAGAATTAAATTTTCATGCAAATTCTTGTGATTGTTTAGATTCTGAAAATTGTAAATGTATTTTCTCTTCTGAATCTGAAATTTCTAAAGAATATTTTGATGAAGATATACAGCCAGAGAAATACAAAGAGAAAATTCTTATGGCATAAGCAGAAGAAGATGAGATAAAAATCTTGTCCCAAATAAGAGCTATGGAAGAAGGATAAATGAAAAATCGCCTTATGGAAGCCTTCATGGACCAAATGAAATCTTCCAGCAAAAGTTCTTCAAAGAAGCCACTCTCCAATGATGCCTCTTATGAAAAGAATGCAAAATCATTCCAAAGGCATCAACAATAGGATAAGGTTCGCGCGCTTACCTTGGGGGAGGTAAGTCATGAAATTCACAATCTTAAATCTGAAATTTCTATTCTTAAATCTCAGATTGTGAGATTAGAAAAAGGAAAATCCATTGATGAAGCAGATTCTATAAAAGAATATGATGTAGAAGAATTTTACAAGCCAAATGTACATATTTATGAAGGAAGAAAAGATATTGCTTTAGGTTTTCAGGAAATGAGGATACTCGCCATTGAATACCAACAACATCATGTACAAATAAATATTTGCATACAAGGATAGATGTTCAATTTCACTGCTCTTATTGATTTTGGACCAGACGTAAATATTCTAAATACAAAAGTGATCCCTGCTAAATATTGTATGACAGTAGAAAGAAAAGTTATTGGCTTGGGAAGTAAACGCTGAAGTATGAAATTCCCAAGGCATCTATCTGCTTTGATAATCACTGCATAAAGTTAAAATTTGCAGTTGTTGACATCCCTGTTGATTGTATTTTAGGTAACATATTTTTAGCTATTGTTGAACCACATGGTTCATTTAGAACAAAAAGGAATAAGGGTGGATATTTTATTACTCTACCTACCTCCTCGAATGGCCCAAGAAAAATTAAATTACCATATGTCTCAGCTCCATGAGTCTCGACAATGGTTCAGACTATGGAAGAGCTAAAGAAAGCTGAATCAAATCTAATAGATCTAAAATATCTGAAATCCACCATTCATATCTCACAACAGCTAAGCTTACCAGCAATACAAAAGAAGCTTTCATAATTAAAGGCACAAATAGAGAAAGAGTGTTGTGCAGAAGATCCAAATTCTTTTTGGCACAGAGAGCAATATTGTGTTGAATTTCCCTATAAAACAGAATATACAGGTAAGCGATACAAAAGTAAGGCAATTATGATGAACATGGAATATCATGAGCTCTACGAAAAAGAAATCAAAAATCTGTTGAGTAAGAAATTGATCAGAGAATCAAAGAGCCCGTGGAATTGTTATGGGTTCTATGTAAATAAAAGAGCAGAACAAATCAGAGGCATCCCAAGGCTAGTCATCAATTATAAGCCTTTGAACTCAGTACTAGCAGATAATACATATCTAATTCCCCACAAAGGAGATCTGATAGGTAGAATAGCAGGAGCAAAAATATTTTCCAAGTTCGATCTGAAATCAGGATTTTGGCAAGTTGCTATATGAGAGAAGGATAAATTCAATACAGCTTTCAGTGTCCCAGACGGACATTATGAATGGAATGTGATGCCTTTCGACCTAAAGCATGCACCATCCAAGTTCTAGAAGGTGATGGACTCTATATTTAAACCCTTCTTCGATTGGTTGATTGTGTATATAGATGATATATTAATTTTTTCAAAAAATTTGCAAGATCATTTTAAACATATACAGACCTTTGTAAATACAATAAAGAGGAATGGTCTTGTATTAAGAAAAAATAGAATTGAAATCTTTCAGACTTCCATTAAATTTCTTGGTCGTACTATATTCAATGGCCAAAACTCCTTGCAAAAACATGCTCTAGAATTCTCTAACAAATTTCCAGACATCATTACAGACAAGACGCAGATACAAATATTTCTTGGTTGTTTAAATTACGTAAGTAATTTCTACCAAGACTATGCCAAGGATGGAAGCTTATTAAATCAGACGCTGCGGAAAAATCCCAAACCTTGGACTCCACTCCATACCAGAATAGTCCAAAAGATTAAAGCCAAGGTCAGAGACCTTCCCATACTTTATATATCTGATGATGCATCTTATAAGATTGTAGAATCCAATGCCAGCAACATTGGATGGGGGGGGTATATTAAAACAGAAAAAGGATAATGAAGAACAGGGTATCCAGTTCGCTTCAAGAACATGGAACCCCACTGAGAAAAGATATTCTACTGTAGAAAAAGAGGTGAAAGCAGTATGGAATAGTATCGACAAATTCGAGATCCATCTGGTCAATAAACCATTTCTTCTCAAAACAGATGCATCTACCCTTAAGACGGTGCTTCATAGAGATATCAAGAAGCCTGGAGAAGCCAAATTCGCCAGATGGCAAGCCTTTTATACCAATTTTGATTTTGAAGTGGAACATATCAAAGGAAAAGACAACTGTCTACCTGATTTTCTCAGCCGAGAATACATACAAAACTAGTCACAAGAACAAGAACATGTTTTTGTTATTTTCACTGAATGGGACCCAGATAATCAACAAGAAGTTCTCAAAACTATCAGAGAGGACCAAAGCTGGGAAGAATACAAGAACTAGAAGCCAACCTGGCAGCTAAGACAAACAAAAGTCTTAGATGCAGATCTATAGCCACATACAAAGATTTTATACCTAGTGCCTGAAAGAAGAGTATTTCCCAAAGGAAATCGTTGGATCCATGATATGGTGTATACTAGCAGTATGGTTGCAGCTCATCAAGCAGAAGAGGCATTACAAAATAATTTCCATGACATCGCAATAATCTAGTCTAAAGGAGGAAGACAAAGAAATATTTATCACAGATATTTAGTCATCAACAGAACCAGTAACACGGATTGGACAATCACCAGAAATTCTCCTATATTATGGCCACAAAATATTCCTAATCTTATTTTTCCTGACACTGTCTTTAATTTTGCAGGTTATAAAAAATTATGGCGGGATCTCCTAAATGTTGATGGAAAGAAAGAAATCCATTATGCAAAATTAAAATTTGGATCAATTAGGACCATGCAAAGAAATCAATTTTTCAGGATGGTTAGGTGACTGGTGGAAAGATTTTGAAGTAAATTGTACTGCTATAGATCCAATATTTTATGAAAGTTATTTTCAGATGTCATGCGACAAATGCTCCCACATAAATGCTGTTGAATGTTTTCATATTCCTTGTACCACAGTAAGTGATTTGCTTAATTATGCAGATCACCATATACTACAACAATTTATGGCTAAGCATGACGAATGGCTAGTCATGACTAAAATAAGGCATCAATATGTGCTAAATAAACCTATCATAGTTCGGCGGATCTATACAAAGGCATGGGATGGCATCATTTATCCCAGAAATAGGTTCCCGAGAATCACAGCTCTTGGTGAATCATCCTACAGTGCTAGTCCTTCTTCATGAAAAGGTTTTTGTGGGTTTATCCAGAAAACTCCACTGTGTAATTATTATGTCTAGTCATGAGGACTATTCATGGCCAGTTTCCTTGCGGGCCCTAACTGGTTAAAAGGCATCCACATTGTAGATAATATGCTTTTTGTAGGATTGATTGTAATCTTGTAATAGGAAAATGATTCTTTAGTCACGAGACTCGGAGCACTTCTCCAACCTTTTGTGGATATTGAACAACATCTCCGTGATTGATAGAATCTTTCATACGCAACTTGTTGGTCCGATGGTTGGATGTTTGTCCCCTCTTCTTCCTATAAAATGAAGAGATTCAGGCTCATTCAGAGCATCGAGAGTTAGAGTTATTGTGTCTTTTGAAGTTAAGAGTCGAGAGCCTCTCCTGCTCTGCAACTACAGACATTAAGTCTGATCTGCTTGCATCACGAGAATAACTCAAGTCTTTAGATGATCTGAGAAGCCTGCGCATCCGTGTGAGAGCACTGGTGAAAACCTAAAGTGGCCAGATCATTAGTGTGTCTGTCTATATGTGTGTTTTGAGTATATGTTCAAAGACAGAGTCTATGTAATCGCTAGGTAGCCTCGAGTAAGCTATCTCAGTATTGAATAGCAATAGTCTGGTAAATGCGAACACAATCCATCTCTAGTATGAAGAGACTGTAAATCAGTAATCGATATCTGAAAATTCAATAAAAGAGTGTTATTTCATTTTCCTCTTCCGAGTACTATGTGCTTTAATTTGTGTTGCTGTGTAGTAGTTGTTTCATAATCTTCACTCGAAATTCGTTATGGGTTCACCAAAGGTTTGAAGGGACGCCAGACCGTTAGAAGGCGAGGAAGCCGTGTGTAAAGTCGCAGAGTGTGAAAGATCCGAGTAGGTTCGCACTAAGTTCACCAGAGATCGATGAGTGAAAACAAACGAAAAGACATGGTAAAGCCAAAACAAAAAAAATGACAGCAGCATAGCTCGCAGAGCGTGCGGCGGCACAAAGCTTTTTAACGAGCTACAACTTTTAAATCAGCCTACCAGCCCAAAGAAAGACTTATTAATTCAAAGATAATGCATCCAAGATTTGTAGTTATACATAACAAAATGCTATGATCTCTCAACAATGTGGGATAAATGCGGATATATATGAAAACCAAAAGAGCTTACCTCAACTGACAGCGCTCAACTAACACACGGCCTTCTTAGCCAGCATGGTGACATCGAATTCATTGACATGTGGTTACACGAATTGGCAGTTTGAATAATATATTTTATATGCGCACGGTGTGGGATCATTTGACCGATAACGCCGGCTCACCTTCCACAGTCCCGTGACACATTCCCCATCTCCTTGGCTAGATTTGGTGGGTAGATCCGGATTACGGTTATAACCCGATTGTGTGCAGCCATGCTATGCTAAGAACTAGGATTAATGATATTTACACCCATTTCTGAGATGACAGCGGAACATTGCAACATACTGAAAGTGAAAACCGGTCAGATTTTGGTGAACTCGATCAAATGCTGAGCTCTCAATCCATAACAAAAATAGCATTAGCATTTAAATTTCGTTTAATTCTGCTCATGTGAGGTATAATTAAATCTGTAGGTTCATTAATGAGTTGGTGGGGGGTGGGGTTCGAATTCAGAATGGGAGAATAGTAGAAGAGATGAGTGAGACGTTACATTTTTGAAGGTCTTTTCTACAATCCCAAAAAGGGAAGCCTTTCTTCCAGTAAACCTTTGGTGTAATACACTATTGTAGCCACGCAAAAAAATTCTAGTAGATAGACTAAGTGATTCTATAATCTATAATGGAAGCGTTGTACACTATTGTAAGTTCATTTCTAGAGGGAGTTCAATAGCTTCATGGGACTGAACATGTATAGGGATATTGGAGCGATTTTTTTTAAATCAATTTTCATTTTATTGCAGTATTGCAATGTTCTTAAAATTATATTTTGTATGATCTCGACTCTAATTTTGTTCTAATGGATGTATTCATATTTGGTATTGACACTATGGTCAATTTCATGCATTTTACATTAAGGAATGTTTTATCATAAGCTTACTTTGCAGGGCTGTGCAGCATTTGAATCAAGATTGAAAACTCAAATTTGTAAGAGCAGGGTTCAGATTGAAAAATAATCAAATTTGTAAGAGTTATTGTAAATTTGTAAGAGTTATTGTGAATTTGTAAGAACTATTTAGAACTGGAAACCTTACCAAATTTGAAATCTTGAATTTAAATCTTGTACTATCCCTTAATTTGAATGAGAAATTAAGCATAATAAAGATAGGCAAAATTTGAATCAAAATTGAAAATTAATTATAAAGATGCACATGAGACGTTCCCATCAACTATCTCTGGGAACCTTTGTGAATCCAATTTGTAAGAGCTAATGTGAATATGCACATGACACGTTTCCAACAACTATCTCTCGCAACCTTTGTTAATCTGCTTAATTAGTTTTAATATTTAATTAGTATTATAGTTAATAACATATTTTTGGAAGTTGGTAACAATATATAATTTAATATTATCACATTTATTAAATATGTATAATAGTATTTAGCTTTATAATATAAGTATTTTAAAATAAAATTAGTTTAAGTATTATATCATATTAGCTATATAGGTGATATTAGTTTTATATTATCTAATATATATTTGAATATGAAATATTACCAAAGATTAATATTTAATTTTATGTTATTAACTTAGTTGTATTATATTAATTAATAAATTAGTATAGTATTATGGGATATAATAACTTTTCATGGAATTACAAGACGTAGTGATAAGTTTGAATATTGTAATTAAAGTATTATTTATAATAGTAATATATATAGTATAGTTAGTATTTAGCATTATATAGTATAATTAGTATTTAGAGTTATATATATTAGGCAATATTAATGTTAAGATAATATAGTTCAAAATTATATCTACTTAGTTATAATTATATTATAGATAATATTTTATTAACTATATTATATATAAAATTAGATTGGTATAATATATTAAATTATATATTAGATTAGTGTAGGGAAGTATATAAATAATATTCAAATGTATAATATAATGACATACTTAGGTAATAATTAGTATAGGATTTAATATAGCAAACCTAAATTATTATATATTAATATTTAATGTAATATTAGTACAATATTGTTTCATATAATATTATTTAACATAATTACATAAGTATAACATAGGGCATATATTAATCTAGATTAATATTTAACATTACATTAGTATAGTACTAACATTTATGTAGCATAGTAGGACTAGAAATTAGTATTATCTTGACATAAAATCATATAGGTTAATATGGTAGATTACGGTAGATTAACAATTAGTTTAGGTTAGACATAGGCTAGTCTTTGGAGAGTGAGTAATTGGGTCTATAAGCAGCCAAAACGACAACTTTCAATGAAATAGGGCCTAGCTTCGGACCATGATCAAGTGGTGTCCCCTAATATTTATGGAGGACATTTTTTCCCATGAACACCTTGGTACACATTAGCCTACCATGTCTTAAAGTATATCTCATGTGAAGGGAGACAATATTGTTTATGGATACCAATTCAAGTTTTAAATGAATTTTCCTCTCGCATCCCTCATTTACTTCTTCAATCAATCAAGGAAATGAGCTAGAAGGTGAAAATAGGGAAGAATCACTACATCAAAAACCATGGATGGATAAAATTGATAGTCATGGATGCTTTCGAAGTTCTCCAAACCCTATAACTTAGGTTGATTTTGTAGATATGGATAGAAAGTCCTTCATAGAGACGCAAACACAAGCTCAACTAGAACTTGAAAGACTGACAATCAAGGGAGAATATATGGAAGAAGAAAAAGAAAAAACACAAATTGAGGGGAAAAAAAGAACAAAAGTGCTTAAATAAGACCCAACGCAACCTATTGTAATATAAATAGAATAAAAGAAGACCCAAAAAACCATTAGGATATCATCTAGGCCACAAAAGAGAAGAAGAATGGAGGAGAAGGAAATCACATTAGAGGGGCACATAGAGAATGAAATTGCTTCCAGCCTAGTAGCATTAAGTCCCCCAACTAAACCAAAAGGAAGGAGACCAAGGCAACTTCCCAAGTAATTCAAATCAAGGAAAAGTAATAAGGTAAGGTAGGGGAAGCCTCAACCACCTTATCCAACCCTCATCACTATTGAAGAGTCACCTAGTCATCATGGGTAGGAATTGGAAAATGAAAACAAGCAATCAGAGGAAATAATCTCCATGAAAACCAATGGAAAACAACCATAGATCCCACATGTTAGCAGTTTGTAATTCCTCCAGGTTGAGGATAGGAATAGGTTTTAACAGTTTGATGGAAGGGAAGAGCGAAAATCCATTGGGCATGGAGTCATATTAAGCTAATGATTTTCAGTGATATGATGGGAAAATGAGGAATCTTTAGACAGGAGCAAGGTAGGAAATCCTTATGGTGTCTTTGTAAAATTTCATTGTAGAGAGGTGAGGAGAGGAGTAATGGAATTGATAATGTCTAAAGAATCTAGATGAGGATGCATTTTAGATATTACAATGGAAGAAAAACACTAAAATGTTTAGTGAGCCATAATAGAGCACTTAAAAGTGAATTCTGAAATGACTTTTTATTAACTAAACATTGAAGACATGAAATTTAAGCATGGCAATAACATAAGATAATAAAACAAGGACAAGAGATAAACATCACCATAAGAGACTAACACATGAATCGCTGAACAAGTAGACTTTAGCCTTCATCATTCACTAAAACCTTTGAAAATGTACAATGCATAGTGTCATCTATATCAAACCCTGACCAAGCAACCTTTTGCACACTAAAATTCATGAAATATATACAATTAGCTCATCCTTGGAACTAGGGAGTCGATCTTAGCCATTTCCCCAAACATAGAGTCAGTTACATTAGATTTAGAAATTGCCTGCTGGGAAATAGGGAACGAATTTCTAGAAAATATCGCTCAAAGATTGGATCATATCTTTCGAATCATGATAGTTGTTACAAAAAGGAAAAAAGTTTTTGTAGATGATATTTTTATTGAGATCATCCTCTCATAATTTAGAAAACTCTTCCCTAGCTCCTCAGAATCCACACCCAAGGATCATGACTAAAACAAAAAATGACAAAATCTTCAAAATAGGTTGTAAATATTCATTCGAATATTCCAATATATGACATATGTGAAGAAACTGAAGGAGGTTTTTTTATTTATCTTGTGTTGGACAAAAAAATCATTTTATTTTCAATATTCATTTTAATTTGGCTAGAAAATGATTTTGAAGTTAACTGCTAAAAGAGTAAAAAATGCACCAAATCCCCTACAACCAAAATGTTGTGAACTTCCTTTTCATATTAGATGATAAATGCTTGAATGATTAACCTGAAATACACTTAAGGACACTTCTAATAATCATATCAACTTATTTCAAGAGGCGGGGAGTCAAATTGAAAGGTCAAATTGTTGATTGTATGGAAGCGCGACGCATTCACTATGCTTCTCCCTTCTTCAGCAAAAATGCAATGAGTGCATGATTTGCATGCTTTCGATCACCTCCAAGTCTTATGAATATGTCACACATGTGAAGGAAAACTTGTTAAACATCATATACCTATATAATAACATTTTTTCATCACTATCCTTAAAGAAACAACACCTACAACAAAAGCATAGTGCTTGAGAGCAACGAATTCCCCCTGCATATGTTTGAATGGATGTTGGGGTATTTGACAAATAAAAACAATTGATGGATGATGTTAACAGTCTTAAAAACCTCCTTGAGCCTCCATACATTATAAATAGCTCCAAAACCTTGATCCTTCATCAATGCTTTGATAGTAGTACAACAACTTTGTTGCGTTACTGTGTCAATTGCCTCCCTTACAAAAAAATTCCCAAAATTAAAGAGGATGTGATTGATATAGGCTAATGCACTTCAAACAAAAAAAAACACCAAAATGCTACAAAATGAGCAAATTCAATCATAAATGGCAAGAAAATTATAGATTGCTAACACCAAAAAAGAGGTTGAGTACAAAAGGAACTGAGATTCCAAGATAGAGCATCAAGCTCCAAGAAGGATTTGTAGAGATATAGGAGGGGTCTATAAAGCTATAGGAAGGACCTACAGAGCTATAGGATGGAAAAAAACACTACAAGAAGGATCTACAAAGTTGCAAGAAAGAACAAAAGTGCTACAAGAAGAAACAAAAGGGCTACATGAAGGTATTGTACTACTACAGGAAATTATATAATAACTACAGGAAGGGATTGTGGGGCTATAGGAACAAAATATCGATTTATAGGAGCGAGATCTCCAACCAAACCTCGGATATTACTATGCCTAGATCGAGTTAGGGAAGATACTCCCTACCCATTTTGTAGTCAAACATTTCTTTGAACTAGAGAAGGAGAGGGGTAGGACCCATAGGTGGATGCAAATTGCAAAATCAAAAGGAGTTGAAGATGTGGGTATTATGGAGGAGAAAATGAAAAATACAGGGGAAGAAATGACTGACCTTGGATTTGGAAAAGCAAATATAAGGGACCACCAACCAAAATTAAATAGAAGGATGAAGGCCTTGCTATAGGAAAAGGAAGAACAACTTGCCACCATGGCTACTTTGTCCATGGAAGCCATAAACTAGAAATCCATCAAAAACATACTCATTGTTCCTCAAAGACAAATGGTGCCAATTCTAGACTGGCACATTGGCCCAACATGGCTCTCTTCCTTTCCAAGGCTATAGAAAATTCATCTATTTCTATTGTAGGTGAAACATTGAAGATAGGGCTAACTTTTTTTTATTTTTATATGCACAATTTAATAATTCATGATATGAATGCATGAGACCCAAAAATAGAGCCAGGAGATGTTCAATTGATAGCCTTAGCCTCCTAGATGACCCATGAAGAGGTCAAAGTTGAAGTGGTCGAAAGAATCATGGCTAGAGTGGTAGATTAACCTCTATGGATCAGGGAAGAGATTAGAGGACCTTACTGCATCAATATTAACCATATGTTCACAAATTAAGATCCAAGGATCCCAACAGCCTATACAAAGAAACAAGAGTAAACAATCCTCCATTTTGAACACACATTCATATTATTAGGAAAGGAGAGCCTAAAATCCTATCAAAGAAGGTGGCATACCTTACCATACAACTTGAGAATGAAGGAATATCGCTCACTAGAGAGGTTGAGGAACACTTTAGATAGAAAACCATTATATAAACGGATAGTCTAGAGATAGGAATCAATTGGATTGGACTCAAGTCTAGTCCCCCTTTACTATTTGGGTTGTAAGAGAATAAAGACCATGAAGAAGAATATAAAGAATGGGTTGAGATAGAAAAGAATGCAAACTTCCATCGAGAAGAAAACATCCCTTCCAAGATAGCTTAGGATGTCAAGGAGGCCACCAAGGCCATGAATGAAGTGCAACTAGGTGACTAAGTTGCTCAAAGGATGAGAAACACTTTTAGTATGTTACATCCCCATAATACTAGTGATTCCCCCATTACTATTGTCATTGTAGCCCTTATTGTTATTGTTGTGCCCCTATTGTCCCCATATTGCTATTATTGTGCCCCATAGAAGCCCACTATTGTTATTGTTGTGCCCTTATATTATTATTGTTATGTTGGCTTTGATTATGTTATGATCCCTTACAATGCTATATATAGAAAGGAGGTTTTGTCATTTGTATCATCCAAATTTTTTTCATTTGTGTAATGTAAAGGAGGTTTCACCCTTGAAGAGGCTGATTCTGAATTTGTTGATCTATCTTTTATATCTTTTTGTGAACTAGTTTCATAACATTTGGTATAACAGGTTTGGATTCTAGGGTTTTGCTGCTCCAAACAGGTCATCGTGGAAGTTTCGCTATAATGTTTTCTCTATGAAGTTTCAGAAGCTAGAAAAAAACCCATTTGAGTTGAAATCATTCTGAATCTCGCATCTGAATTTAAAATCTTTTCTGACTATATTTTCGGGGATCTGATTTGAGAAATTTAGGGTTTGTGTAGACTCTCAAATTACATTCCAAAGAGGTGACCTTGGGAAAATCGTCATAAATTTCTCTTTGATTATCATATTGAAATTTTGTAAGAAGTTACACAAAGAGGACAGGCTGTAGTTTTCTATGTATCTTTTTCAGAGCCGAAGGTCCAAACAGTGACATGTGGTGCATCGTACAAGTTCACTCTACTGAAAAATTATATAATCAGGTCATCTTGGGAGATTGGGCATAACTCTTTCTTGGAGATCAAATTTTGATCAGACTTGTGGCATTAGAAATAGGACCTAGAGGGCTACTGCAAGAAGAAATTTCAGACCTTGGAGATCCATAATTATAGAGATACAACAAAATCAATATCGAGCTTCTATAAAGAGAAAAAATGTGTGCAGTCTTTTTAAAATTTTGCATAAGTTTGGGTTGAAAAAATAGTTTGTAGCTCAAAGGGAATAGTGAAGCATAGTTATCAGTAATTGATGCCCTGAAGAAAGAAAATGGAAACACCTAGTAAGAAACCTGAAAGCTCTAGCATGATTCATGAAGAAGAGGAAGAAATGAAACATGATATATCAAAATTATGAGACCAAGTGCAACAAATTTTACTCTCACAATAGGTAACAAAAGCCAAGATTGATGGTTTAAAGAAAGGCACGAAATCTAAGATGAATGGCATGGAAGCGAAGATGAATGGCATGGAAGTTAAGATGAATGGCATGAAAGTTAAGATGGATGGCGTGGAAGCTAAGATGAATGGAATGGATGCTAAGATGGATGATATAGAAGAGAAACTGAAAAGTGACATGGAAGATTTGAAGATAGATTTGACTAAGCTGCTAAAAGAAATGCTTATTAATGGTGAAAGGGTAGTAAAGGAAACTCATGATGAGAACAAAAGAAATCTTAATCATGATTTCATAGACTCTAAGGTTGGATTGAAGACCCACAATGTTCCAAAGATAGATATGAGGAAGTTTGATGGCAAGTATCTCGTAACATGGATACTATAGATGGAGAAATATTTCGATCTCCATAATGTGCAAAACACACAAAAGGTATGCATTGCAACTTTATATTTCGAACCAAATCAATTTCTATGGTATCGATGGCTTTTCTCTCGTAAACAAATTGTCACTTGGGCAATTTTTACAGGAGAAATGATAGCACATTATGAGGATAAAAAAAAACATTTTTTTAGCCAATTGATAAACCTCAAACAAAAGGGTTTTGATGGAGCACATTGAGGACTTCCAAAAAATTGAATATAAGTGTAAAATATATTCAAAAGGAGCATGGGATTGGTGTTTTCATAGAGACTTTAAAGGATAACATTCAACATGAGGTTCACCTTTGGGAACTTGACTCGTTAGAGAAGGCATTCAGGTTAGCAAGAAAAATGGAAAGCAAAATTATGGCAACGAGGAAGCCTACCACTCAAAATTATAAGGATGGAAGTGTTGTTTCCTCTAGCCTTCCACAACCTACAAGGTTGACACCCCAAAAATTGGAAGACAAGAGAGAAAATGGGTTTTTCTACAGTTGTGATAGAAAATACTCTAAAGGTCATAAGTGCGCTGAGAAGAAATTATTTTACATAGGTTGTGAAGAGGAGGAAGAAAAGGAACAATAAATGTCAAAAGAAGAGGATATACAGCATGAAAAAGCCCTAGAGCAAGAAGAAATGAATCTGACCATATCTTGTAAGGCATTGGCCAGAATTACCACTCCTCAAACTATCAAGATAGAAGGGCATATCAAGAAGAAAAAGGTAATAGTGTTGATTGATTCAGGAAGTACCCATAATTTTATTCAATGTAAGATAGCCAAGGAATTGAATTGCTTCCTATATCCAGCACCAGAGTGTCAAGTGATGGTTGCAAGTGGATGAACCATAAATTTCTCTGGAAAGTGTCATAATATCAAGCTATCCATGTGAGAATATGTATTAAATAGACCAATGATTTCCATTTCAATGGGTGGTGCTGATGTTGTACTAGGAGTCTAATGGCTACAATCCTTGGGTACAATAGCTTTTAATTTTCAAGAACCTTTCATGAAATTTTCTTCGGAAGAAAAGGAAAATGAATTAAGAGGTATTGCGGTGAAACTAGGAAATATAATCGGCTCTAATGGAGTGAAAAAGTTTATAAAGAAAGAACAACGAGGCATAATTGCACAATTATGTTCAATATAGGTTCCCACATCGAAATCATCTATTTGTCCAGATCTCCAAAAAGTCTTGGAAAACCATTCCAAGGTATTTAGACTCCCAAAGGTCTCCCACCTATTCGTGATGATGATCATGGTATTCATTTTATTCTAGGAAGTGTTATTCTAGACATCAGGCCTTACAGTGATCCAGATTTAAACAGGAACGCAACAAATTACAGAGATAACCATATACACAAAGATGCAGCGGAAATAATACTTCATTTCATTAATGGAAAATACTAAAATATGCTTACAACCAGAAATGGAAATAAACCAGCTAGGGCGATGGTAGCTTATCTCTGAGAAGAGATGTGATGGTTACATGCCTCTGAACTGTGTTACAATGAGGCTCGAAGGCCTATTTATTGTTGAGAAACAATGGAAAAACCCTTAACATTCCAAAACCTAACCCTAGGAGATGAAACGCCAAACTGTGGGCCCCGTTTGGGGTAAATTGGTACATCAACTTCCCGGGGTCGTAACTTTGGCATATGATCTCCGTTTGACGCGTACAATAGCTCATTAGAAAGATCTATCCGAGCACTATCATTGTTGGAACGGGCAACATCCATCCATTCCATGGACCCATGGTGCCCCTGGATTCCCCAAAAAACGTCGTTTAGGGCCTCAAAATGGCTCCGGAAGTTCAGGACCCGAAAAACTGCTAAAAATAGTAAGTTGTGCTACAATTAAGGAAACTGAACATGTTATGAAACCAGCTCACAAAAAGATAGAAAAGAGAGATCCATGCCTTAGAATTCAGCCTCTTCGAGGGGGCAACCTCCTTTACATTACATAAATGAACAATTCTTGGATGATACAAATGAAAATACCTCCTTTCTATATATAGGAGTCTAAGTGGTCCCAATACAATCAGAGCCTACATAACAATAATATTGTAGGGCACAACAATAACAATAGTGGGCTTCTATGTGGCACAATAGTAACAATATGGGCACTACATGGGTACATCAATATAAATAAGGGGTATAACTACAATAGTAATGGGGTAATCACTAGTATTATAGGGACCCAACATGCCCCTCTCCTTCAAAAAAGTGTTGTCCTCAACGCTTGAGTAGTTCAGGATACTTCTGCATAAAATTCTCGTCCTCCCATGTGGAATCTTCAGCGGATAAGTTCTTCCACTTGATAAGTACTCTGAAATTGATCGATTTCGTAGCTGTCGAGTTCTTGTTTCTATAACTGCTTCTGGTTCCAATATAATTTTTCCTTCCTCGTCAAGTTCTGGCAATATTGTTTGAACTGGGAGCTTGTCGCCTATAACCTTCTTTAAGCATGAAACATGGAAAACTGGGTGCAATCGAGAAGCTGCAGGAAGCTCCAATTTGTATGCCATAGTACCAATCTTTTGCAACACCTTGTACGGACCATAATACTTTGGTGATAATTTATTATCCTTCTTAGCTTGCTTGAGGGACATTTGCTTATATGGTTGTAGCCGTAGGAATACCCAATCACCTACATCAAAACTTCTTTCACTGCGATGTTGATCTGCCTGTTGTTTCATTCTATTCTGTGCCAACACGAGGTTATCCTTTAAGAGTTGGAGGACTTGTTGTTGATGTTCGATGTGATGTTCCACTGCCTGAACCTTAGAATTTTCTCTTAAATATGATGTGATGGATGGTGGTTGATACCCATAAAGTGCCATAAATGGGGTCATTTTTGTTGCTGTATGGAAGGAAGTGTTATACCACCATTCAGCCAGAGGCAACCATTTGACCCATTGTGTCTGTTTATCAGATACAAAGCAACGAAGATATCCTTCCAAACATTTGTTTACTATCTCAGTTTGCCCATCAGATTGAGGATGATAAGATGAGCTATGAGCTAACTGAGTACCAAGACAAGAAAATAATTCTGTCCAAAAATTTCCAGTGAAAATGGGATCTCTGTCACTTACAATAATCTTTGGGTTTCCATGTAGCTTTTGAACTGTTTCCATAAATGCAGTAGAAACTGTACTGGCTTTAAATGGATGTGATAATGCACAAAAGTGTGCATACTTGGTAAGTCTGTCAACTACCACCATGATGACACTCTTTCCCTCAGACTTGGGTAAACCTGTGATAAAATCCATTGAAACCTCCTCCCAACGTTGGCTTGGAATGGATAAAGGTTGTAATAGACCCGGTGTCTTAATTGTTTCAACTTTATTTTGCTGGCAAACCAAACATTCCGCCACAAACTTTTGAATATCTGATTTAAGGCCATCCCAAAAAAATTCCTTCTTAACCCTGTGGTAAGTTTTTAAAAATCCTGAGTGCCCTCCTAAGGGAGAAGTGTGCAATTCCATAAGAATCTTTTGTTTTAGCTGGGAATTCTTACAGAGGTATAAGCGATCTTTGTACCATAACGAATCATTTTTCCAGCTAAATGTATCAGAAGTACTGGAATCTTGTTGTAGCTTTTGAATAAGTGCCCACACTTCTTCGTCATTCTTCCATTCCTCCCTTGCTTCGTTTATCCAATCTGGTTGGATAATAGAAATGGCACACAACAATGCTTCCACATCCTCATCCTTTCTTGAGAGTGCATCTGCCACCACATTTTGCTTCCCTTTTTTGTAGATGATTTCAAAGTCATAACCCAACATCTTTGTGACCCACTTTTGTTGCTCTTCAGAGGATAATCTTTGTTCTAAAAAGTATTTAAGGCTATCATGATCCGTTTTTACCTTGAAGTGTCTTCCCATTAGGTAGGGTCGCCATTTCTTAAGTGCATGGAGTATTGCCAACATTTCCTTCTCATAAATAGCTTTGCTTAAAAACTTTCCCTTGATTGGACGACTTTCAAAAGCAATGGGTCTTTCATCTTGCATTAGAACAGCACCAATTCCATTTCCTGAAGCATCACATTCCACAATAAAGGTTTTTGTGAAGTCCGGTGTAGCTAAGACCGGTGCTTGGCACATTGCCTCTTTAAGATGTTCAAAGGCCTTTGTTGCTTCCGAAGTCCATGAAAATGAATCTTTCTTCAATAATGTTGTTAGAGGTGCTGCTATTCTCCCATAATTCTTAACAAACTTGCGATAATACCCTGTCAACCCAAGAAATCCTCGCAGATGCTTTATGGATGTGGGGATTTTCCATTCCTTAATGGCTTTAATTTTGCTAGGGTCTACCTTAACTCCTTCATGAGATACAATATGACCCAAATATTCCACCTCCTGGACTCCAAAGAAACATTTGGATCTTTTTGCATATAATTGTTTCTCCTCCAATAGTTGTAGCACCCTGTCAACATGTTCAACATGATCCTTCCAAGACTTGCTGTAGATTAGTATATCATCAAAAAATACTAACACAAATTTTCTAAGGAATGGTTTGAAAATTGAATTCATCAAACCTTGAAATGTTGAAGGTGCATTGGTAAGGCCAAAAGGCATGACCAAAAATTCATAATGACCCTCATGAGTTCTAAATGCTGTTTTCGGAATGTCTTCAATCTTCATTCTGATTTGATGATATCCCGAACGAAGATCCAACTTGGTGAAGTAAATTGATCCATGCAATTCATCCAGTAATTCATCAATAACAGGAATGGGGAACTTATCTTTAATAGTGAGCTTGTTGAGCTCCCTATAATCTGGACACATGCGCCATGATCCATCCTTCTTGTGCACCAATACTACTGGAGCTGAGAAAGAACTTTGACTCGGTTGAATTATACCAGCCTCTAGCATTTCTGCAACCATACGTTCAATTTCACTTTTTTGGACATATGGATATCTGTACGGCCTGATGTTTGGAGGAACACTTCCTGGAATCAGATGAATAGCATGATCATGATCACGCATAGGTGGGAGACCTTTGGGAGTCTCAAATACCTTGGAATGATTGTCCAGGACTTTTTGGAGATCTGGAGAAATAGATGATTCCAATGTGGAAACATCTAGCGAACATAATTGTGCAATTACACCTCTTTGCTCCTTTTTTAGAAGCTTTGTCATTCCATTAGAGCTGATTATCTTTCCTGGTTTCCCTGCAATACCCCTTAATTCAACTTCCTTTCCTTCCACAGAAAATTTCATGAAAAGTTCTTGAAAATTAAAAGCTATTGTACCCAAGGATTGTAGCCATTGGACTCCTAGTACAACATCAGCACCTCCCATTGGAATGGAAAGCATTGGGCTAGTCAATACATATTCTCCCATGGATAGCTTGATATTATGGCACTTTCCAGAACAATTTATTGTTCCTCCATTTGCAATCATCACTTGACACTCTGGTGCTGGATATAGGAAGCAATTCAATTCTTTTGCTACCCTACAATGAATAAAATTGTGGGTGCTTCCTGAATCAATCAACACTATTACCTTTTTCTTCTTGATTTGTCCTTCTATCTTGATGGTTTGAGGAGTGGTAATTCCCGCCAATGCATTACAAGATATGGTTGGATTTATTTGTTCTTCATCTAGGCTTTGTTCCTGGAATATATCCTCTTCTTTTGACCTTTCTTGCTCCTTTTCTTCTTCCTCTTCACAATCTATGTAGAATAATTTCTTCTCAGCACACTTATGACCTTTTGTGTATTTGCTATCACAATTGTAACAAAGCCCTTTTGCTCTTTTTTCTTCCAATTGTTGTGGTGTCAACCTTGTAGGTTGTGGAAGACTATGGGCAACAACACTTCCTTCTTTATAGTTGTGAATGGTATGCTTCCTAGTTGCCATAATTTTGCTTTCCATTTTTCTTGCTAACCTGAATGCCTTCTCTAATGAATCAGGTTCCCAAAGGCGCACATCATGTTGGATATTATCCTTTAAAGACCCTATGAACACATCAATCCTATGCTCCTCTGGAATATCTTTTACCCTTATGTTCAATTTTTGGAACTCCTCAATGTGCTCCATTATTGAACCCTTTTGTTTGAGACTTATCAATTGGCTAAAAAAAGTGTTGCTTTTTGTATCCTCATAATGTGCTATCAATTCTTCCGTAAAAATTGCCCAAGTGATAAATTGTTTACGAGAACAAAGCCATTGATACCATACAAACTGATTTGGTTCCAAATATAAAGTTGCCATACGTACCTTTTGTGTGTTTTGCACATTATTGAGATCGAAGAATTGCTCCATCTGTAATATCCATGTGGCGGGATCCTTGCCATCAAACTTCCTCATATCGATTTTTGGAACATGATGAGTCTTCGATCCAACATTAGCATCTATGGTATCATGATTAACATTTCTTTTGTTCTCATCATGAGTTTCCTTTACTACCTTTTCACCATTAGTGACCCTTTCTTGTAGCAACTTCTTCAATTCATCCATCTTATCATCCATGCCATCAAATTTAGCATCAATCTTAGCTTCCATGCCATCCATCTTAGCTTCCATTCCCTTTATCTTAGATTCCACGCCATTTACCTTAGCTTCTGTTAGCTTTTGTGAGCGTGACATTTGTTGCACTTGTTCTTGTAATTTTGATATATCATGTAGCATTTCTTCCTCTTCTTCATGAGTCATGCTAGAGCTTTCAGGTTCCTTACTAGGTGTTTTCATTTTTTTTCCTCGGGGCATCAGTTACCGATAATAAAGTTTTACTATGCCCTTTGAATTCCGTTAAACCAAGCTTACACAAAAATTAAAAAAAAAAAACTACACACCTTTTTTCACTTTATAGAAGCCTGATATTGAATCTGATGTATCTCTGTAATTTCAGATCCTCCAATTCTGAAATTGCTACCTGTAGTAGCCTTCTGCGTCCTCTTTCCAATGCCACAAGTCTGAGCCAAATTGGATTCTCCAAGGAAGAGTTATGTGAAATCTCCCACAGTTACTTGCTTTTAGACTGGTTCAGTAGAGCGAACTTGTACGACGTGCCACGAGTCACTGTTTCCACCTTTGAATCTGAAACACACGCACAAGAAACTACAGTCCGTCCTCGTTCTGTACCTTTTGACGAAATTTCAATCCGATCCTCAGAGAGAGAGTTATGACGATTTTCCCCAGGTCACCTGTTTTGAATGTAATTCAGGAGTCTGCCAAAAGACCAACTTCCTCAGATCATATCTCCGAAAATATCGTGAGAAAAGCTCTGAAATTTGGACCCAAGGTTCAGCGCCAATTCTTCTCAAATGGGTTTTTTTTACGACTTCTGAAACGTCACAGAAAAAAAGTTATAGCGAAAATGCCACGATGACCTGTTTGGAGCAGCGAAACCCTAGAATCCAAAGCTCTGATACCAAATGTTATGAAACCAGCTCACAAAAAGATAGAAAAGAGAGATCCACGCCTTAGAATTCAGCCTCTTCGAGGGGGCAACCTCCTTTACATTACATAAATGAACAATTCTTGGATGATACAAATGAAAATACCTCCTTTCTATATATAGGAGTCTAAGTGGTCCCAATACAATCAGAGCCTACATAACAATAATATTGTAGGGCACAACAATAACAATAGTGGGCTTCTATGTGGCACAATAGTAACAATATGGGCACTACATGGGTACATCAATATAAATAAGGGGTATAACTACAATAGTAATGGGGTAATCAATAGTATTATAGGGACCCAACAGAACATGCTGAGAAAGACAATGGTGGGGGTCCAGGTGGACTTGGTAGGTGGCCACCAATATCCACCTGGATCATTCCTCCCCCCTTAGGAAGCAATGGTCCCCATTGCGTTGAGCTCCTCCATGAGATGAGGAAACTTCTGCTGAACTTGTTCCCTTGTGAGCCACTTGCCCTGCGGAAGGAGTTGGCCTGCTTTGACAACTCGATACAGTTGGATATTCTGTTGGCGAGTGTTCTTGATTTGTGTGTCCATGATTTGATCAGCTGCAGCTTGTTCCATGCAATCTGGATTTAATTCTGTGGGTTTGAGCTGTTCTGCAATGTCGGATGTGTCTAGAAATGGTGGAAAGTATGGCCGAAGGCGGTCCACATTGAACACTGGGTGCAGGCCAAGGAATGGGGGAATTCTGAGCTCAAATGCATTGTCTCCCATAGCCTTAGTAATGGTGTAAGGACCATATCGGAGTGGTCTCAATTTCTGATAGGCTCCAGTAAGGCGTTCCTTTTGCAAATGCAACCAGACTTTGTCGCCCACCTGAAACTTGTGTGGCACCCGATGTTGATCATGTCGCTGCTTGTACTTGGCATTTGATTTCTCAAGAATGTCATGGACCTGCTGGCGAATATGTTGGATGCGCTCAATGAAGTTGGTGGCCTTATCTGTTTCGGACTGGACATGAGCTGAATTCATGTGAGTAGCTGCAAGTGGCATGGCCACATCAATGGGGCATAGTGGCTGGAATCCAAAACCCACCTGAAAAGGGCTATGGCCAGTGGAGCTGTGAAGAGCTCGGTTGTAGCTGTGCTGAACATAGGGGAGGCTCTTGTCCCATGTGCGTGGATGCTTTGAGTTATACATGCGCAGAATGTGCACAATCATCCTATTGACAACCTCTGTCTGGCCATAAATTTGAGGATGGAAGGCTGTGGACTTCGTGAGTTTGGTGTCCAGCATTGACCAGAGACTGGACCAAAATGTGCTGAGAAACCGACTGTCCTGATCTGAGATGATAGACTGTGGGATCCCAAAGTGCACCCACACTCGTTCAAAGAAGAGTTTAGCAGTGGCTTCTACTATGATATTCTTCTTGCAGGCCACCATAATGGCCATCTTTGAGAACCTGTCGACGACCACAAAAACACAGTCATTTCCATGCTTAGTGGAAGGAAGGCCTGACATGTAATCGATGGAGATGGATTCCTAAGGTCGACTAGGGGTAGGCAACGGGGTATAGATGCCTTGCTTCTTAATGGTCGGTTTGGCAATGGCGTAGGCAGTACATGATCGGATGTACTTCCCAACATCCTGTCGAAGATTCGGCCAATAGAAATAATTTTGTAGTACTGCCACTGTTTTCTCGACCCCGAAATGCCCAGCAGCCCGACTGTAGTGTGCTTCCCAAATCATCTCGGCACGCTCGCTTGAAGGAACACAAAGGTGACCGAGGTGGCATAATAGGGCATCCTGGAGGTGAAAATCTGCAACATGCCGACCCTCTAAGAGTGTCTGGTATGTGTGGCTGAATTCTGGGTCGCTTTTGTAGAGAAGTGGCCAATCAGAAGTCTCGTGCCCACAAGAGTTGAGCACGGTGGTCAGCGCCATGATCGGTGGTCGACTGAGGCAATCTGCAACATTATTGGTGTTTCCCTTTTTATACTTGATATTCAAGTGAAACTGTTGCAGGTATGTAGACCACTTCTGATGGTGATCGTTTTGCAATTTCCCTTGGGTTTGTATGAACTGCAGGGGTCGGTGGTCTGTGTGGATGACCGTTTCCTTCCCCAAAATGTAATGCTTCCATTGTCGGCAGGCCTGTACAATGGAATACATCTCTTTATCATAAGTGGGGTACTTCCGAACTGTGTCTGAAAGCGTTTCACTGTGATATGCCACTAGATGTCCATGTTGAGTAAGGACTGCCCCAATAGCATAGTCAGAGGCATCTGTCTCGACCTCAAATGGTTGTTCTAAATCTGGTAACGCGAGCACTGGTGCCGTGCAGAGGCGATCCTTCAACTCCCTGAATGCCTTCTGTTGAGATTCAGACCAAAAGAGTTTTGCTTTCGTCCCTCCCTTGGTGACTTGACTCAAGGGCCAAGAAATATGAGAAAACCCCAGCACAAACCTGCGGTAGAAGTTGGCAAGACCTAGAAAGCTGCGGAGCTCTGTTAGAGTGGTTGGAGAGGGCCAATCCCGAATGACTTGGACCTTGGCTGGATCGACATGCACCCCATGTTCATCAATGATGTATCCGAGATAATGAACCTCGGTCATGCCAAAAGTGCATTTCTCCAAATTGGCACATAGCTTGTGTTGCCGCAGTGTTTGGAGAACCTGTCAGATGTGGTGGAGGTGCTCTTCCCAACTCTGGCTGAAGATCAGAATGTCATCCAAGTATACTACTACAAAGGAGTTGGTGAATGGCCGCAAGATGTCATCCATTAGCCTCATAAAGGTTGCAGGAGCATTCGTCAATCCGAACGGCATGACCAACCATTCGAAGAGGCCCTCCTTGGATTTGAAGGCAGTCTTCCACACATCTGAGGGTTCGATTGGTACCTGGTGATATCCTGACTTCAAATCGATCTTGCTGAAATATTTCACCCCCTTTAGTTGGTCTAGGAGGTCATCAATCCGCGGGATCGGGTACCTATTACGGACAGTGATCTTGTTCAGTGCCCGATAGTCAATACAGAGTCTCCACATCCCATCCTTCTTCTGTACCAACACGATCGGGCTCCCGCAGGGCGATGAACTCGGACGGATGTGACCTTTCTGCAGGAGCTCCTGAATCTGCCTCTTGATTTCATTGTTCTCCAGAACGGAGCGCCGATAAATTGGTCCATTGGGTAGCGGTGCACCTGGGGTCAGATCGATGGAGTGCTTGACTTGACAGTCGAGAGGAACCCCTGCTGGGGAGGTGAAGATGTCTTCGTACTCCTCCACAATCTTGTCCATCTGTAGCTATCGTGCAGAGGGACCCCGTTTGGAGGTTGCGGCCACTGTCTTCTTCTTCCCTTGAGGGCGTATCATCAGGAAAACAAATTTCCTGGTTTTGGAAATGATCTTACTGCATTGTTTTGTAGTAATCAAAGAGATGGCGGCAGGTGGTACTACCTCTGGTATCCTGAACAACTTATTTCCCAATGTAATAGTAACAGCACGGGGCCTTGATTCATACACAACATGTCGCTTCCACAAGTATGGTTGTCCTAGTAATACATCACAAACTTCAAGGGGAGCAATGTCACACAATACCTCATCCGTGAAGGGCTTGATGTTGTACGGAAGGCGACACTGCTGGCTCAAGCGAAGATCTCGCCCTTGGTGAAGCCACCCAATGGTGTATGGTTGTGGATGTGCCGTGGTCGGTAAGCCCAGCCGCTTCACGACCTCTGCCGAAATGCGGTTCTTTTGACTCCCGCTATCAACAATGAACTGTATCGTGGAGCCCTTTACCCACATCTGGGAGTGGAAGAGACGCTCCTCCTCCTCTGGATCTTCGGGTTCATTTTTCTGGATCTTTGCGGTAGCAACAGTGGCGCTGGGATCCGCATCAATGATCTGCTTCCCTTTTTCATACCCCTTATCGGGTTCTGACTCAGAGTCGGAACATGCATCTGATTCTGAAACCTTTAGCTCAGCCACCAGTGACTGCTTGGCCTGACACTCACTTGTGTTGTGAGTGGAGCTCTTATGGAACTCGCACCATTTTCCAGTGTCCTTTCTCAGCTTCGCGGCGTTGTTCTTTGCTTGCAGCTTCGGTTGGTTGTCTTGGGCTGTCCCGCCTTGGCTCTGTCCTTTGTTCTGTGGTTTAGGGGCACCTTTCCCCTGCTTTGGATTCGCAGATCCAAAGTCTCGCTTCTTTTGTTTAAACTTCTGCTCGACCTTGACGGCATATCGGTACGCTGCGCCGAGCGAGGGGATGTTTAGGAATTGTATTTCTTCCTGGATGTACTTGTGCAGGCAGCCATGGTATTTGAGTATCAAATGTTGCTCCGAATCCTTGATACTCAACTTTGTGCGAAGGGTATGGAAAAGATTGGTGAACTCCGGAACGTCTTGGTCCGTTCCCTGCCGCAGCGTGGTCCACTTTATGTATTCATCCTCATAGCTTCCGACAGGGTAGTACTGCTCCATGATGGCATCCCGGAACGAATCCCAGGTGGGTGAGGCTGAAAATAGTGAGCCAGTACTTTCATCCTTCTGCTCGCAGTAGGTTTCCCACCAGTCCTTGACATGGGGGGCTGCTTTGAGAAGAGCAAAAACAATCTTTTCCCGGCTCAAAAATTCATGAACAGAAAAATAACCCTCTAGCAGATTTAACCATTTATCTACAGCATCGACGTCTATCTGACCCTTGAATATGGGGATCTCAAAATTAACTTGTACCTTAAAGGGTGTGGCGTTTCCAGAGGAGCTGCTGGAAGTCGATGCGCCGCTGAAGGATCTGGGCAAAGTTGTCCATCATCGCGTTCCGTTGTCGCTCGAGGGCTTGTTCGAGCAAGATTTTGATGGGATCTTCTGCCCCCTCATCTTTCTTCTCGTCCGCCATGGGAGGCCGTCGGGATTTGCGAGGCTGGTCTTGCAAAGGTTCAACCAGTTCAAGCCCTAACTCCTTATATCTCGACCTTGTTGGGGACATGCAAAGAAAAACAGAGAAAAAGCAGACCGCTCTGATACCACTGATCCGGATTTAAACAGGAACGCAAAAAATTACAGAGATAACCATATACACAAAGATGCAGCAAAAATAATACTTCATTTCATTAATGGAAAATACTGAAATATGCTTACAACCAGAAATGGAAATAAACCAGCTAGGGCGATGGTAGCTTATCTCTGAGAACAGATGTGATGGCTACATGCCTCTGAACTATGTTACAATGAGGCTCGAAGGCCTATATATTGTTGAGAAACAATGGAAAAACCCTTAACATTCCAAAACCTAACCCTAGGAGATGAAACGCCAAACTGTGGGCCCCGTTTGGGGTAAATTGGTACATCAACTTCCCGGGGTCGTAACTTTGGCATATGATCTCCGTTTGACGCGTACAATAGCTCATTAGAAAGATCTATCCGAGCACTATCATTGTTGGCCCATGTTTCCCCCGGATTCCCCAAAAAACGTCATTTAGGGCCTCAAAACGGCTCCGGAAGTTCAGGACCCGAAAAACTGCTAAAAATAGTAAGTTGTGCTACAATTAAGGAAACTGAAAATGCTAAGAAAGACAATGGTGGGGGTCCAGGTGGACTTGGCAGGTGGCCACCAATATCCACCTGGATCATACAGATATCCCTAAGCCCAAAAGAGTGAAATTGAACATATGGTTGCAGAAATTCTAGAGGCTGGTATAATTCAACCTAATCGGGATTATAGGGAGCTCAACAAGCTCACTATTAAAGATAAATTTCCCATTCCTGTCATTGATGAACTATTGGCTGAATTGCATAGATCAATTTACTTCACCAATTTGGATCTTCGTTCAGGATATCATCAAATCAGAATGAAGACTGAAGACATTCCGAAAATAACATTTAGAACTCATGAGGGCCATTATGAATTTTTGGTCATGCCTTTTTGCCTTACTAATGCACCTTCTACATTTCAAGGTTTGGTGAAATCCATTTTCAAACCCTTAGAAAATTTGTGTTAGTATTTTTTGATGATATACTAATCTATAGCCAGTCCTGGAAGGATCATACTCAACATGTTGACAGGGTGCTCAAACTATTGGAGGAGAAACACTTATATGAAAAAATCTCCAAATGTTTCTTTGGAGTACAAGAGGTGGAATATCTGGGTCATATTGTATCTCATGAAGGTGTTAAGGTAGACCATAGAAAAATTAAAGCCATTAAGGAATGGAAAATCCCCACATCCATAAAGCATCTACGAGGACTTCTCAGGTTGACAGGGTATTATCATAATTTTGTTAAGAATTATGGGAGAATGAAAACACCTCTAACAAGATTATTGAAGAAAGATGCATTTTTATGAAATCCAGAAGCAACGAAGACCTTTGAACATCTTAAAGAGGCAATGTTCGAAGCACCGGTCTTAGCTACACCGGACTTCACAAAAACTTTTATTGTTGAATGCAATGCCTCAGGAAATGGAATTGGTTTTGTTTTAATGCAAGAAGAAAGATCCATTGCTTTCAGAAGTTGTCCAATCAAAGGAAAGTATTTAAACAAAGATATTTATAAGAAGGAAATGTTGGCAATACTACGTGCACTTAAGAAATGGAAACCCTACCTAATGGGAAAACACTTCAAGCTAAAAATGGATCATGATAGTCTTAAATATTGTTTAGAAAAATGATTATCTTCAGAAGAGAAGCAAAAATGGGTCACAAATATGGGTTATGACTTTGAAATCATGTGGAACCATTGCTTTGTGCCATTTCTATTATCCAACTAGATTGGATAAATGAAGAAAGGGATGAATGAAAGAGTGACGAAGAGGTTTGGGAAATCATTCAAAAGTTACAACAAGGTCCCAGTACATCTAATACATTTAGCTGGAAAATGATTCGTTATGGTACGAAGATCACTTATACCTATGTTAGAATCTCCAACTCAAACAAAAGATTCTTATGGAATTGCACACCTCTCCCTTAGGAGGGCACTTAAGATTTTTAAAAACTTACCACATTGTTAAGAAGGAATTTTTTTGGGATGGCCTTATATCTGATATTAAAAAGTTGCTGGCAGAATGTTTGGTTTTCCAACAAAATAAAGTTCAAACAAAGAAGACCCCATGTCTATTACAACCTTTATCCATTCCGAGTTAATGTTGGGAGGAAGTCTTAATGGATTTTATCACAATTTTACCCAAGTATGAATGAAAGAGTGTCATCATGGTGGTAGTTGATAGACTTACCAGGTATGCACACATTTTTACATTAACTCGCCCATTTAAAACAAGTACAGTTTCTACTGCATTTATGGCAATAATTCAAAATCTACATGGAAACCCAAAGATTATGTAAGCGAAAAACATCCTATTTTCACTGGAAATTCTTGGACAAAATTATTTTCTTATCTTGGTACTCAGTTAGCTCATAGCTCATTTTATCATCCTCAATTTGATGGGAAAACTGAGATAGTAATCAAATGTTTAGAAGGATATCTTCATTTCTTTGTATCTGATAAATAGACACAATGGGTCAAATGGTTGCCTCTGGCTGAATGTTGGTATAACACTTCCTTCCATACTGTAGAAAAAATGACCCCATTTATGGAACTTTATGGATATCACCCACCATCCATCACATCATATTTAAGAAAAAAATCTAACGTTCAAGTAGTGGAAGATCACATCGAGCATCAACAACAAGTTGTCAAACTCTTAAATGATAACCTAACTTTGGCACATAATAGAATGAAACAATAGGTAGATCAACATCACAACGAAATAAGTTTTGATGTAGGTGACTGGGTATTTCTACGACTACAACCATATAAAAAAATGTCTCGAAAGCAAGATAAGAAGGATAATAAATTATCACCAAAGTATTATCGTCTGTACAAGGTGTTGTAAAAGATTGGTACTATGGCATACAAATTGGAGCTTGTTGTAGCTTCCTGAGTGCACACAGTTTTCCATGTTTCGTTCTTAAAAGGTTATTGGTAACAAGATCCCAGTTCAAACAATATTGTTAGAACTTGACAAGGAAGGAAAAATCATATTGGAACCTGACGCAGTCACATAAACAAGAACTCAATAGTGACAAAATCAATCAATTTCAGAGTATCTTCTTAAGTGGAAGAACTCACCCGCTGAAGATTCCACATGGGAGGATGAGAATTGTGTACAGAAGCATCCAGAACTACTCAAGCATTGAGGACAACACTTTTTTGAAGGAGAGGGGCATGTTAGGTCCATATAATACTAGTGATTCCCCCATTACCATTGTCATTGTAGCCCTTATTGTTATTGTTGTGCCCCTATTGTCCCCATATTGTTATCATTGTGCCCCATAGAAGCCCACTGTTGTTATTGTTGTGCCCTTATATTATTATTGTTATGTCGACTTTGATTATATTATGGCCCCTTAGACTCCTATATATCGAAAGGATGTTTTTTCATTTGTAACATCCAAGAATTTTTCATTTGTTTAACGTAAAGAAGGTTTCCCCCTTTAAGAGGCTGATTCTACAGTCGCTGATCTATATTTTCTATCTTTTTGTGAGCTAGTTTCATAACATAGTAGGTGGATATGATGGGCCTCCCAAATAGGTACAATTCAAGTCCCATATGACGATGTTTTGGCACATTTTAACCTCTTTGTTTGCACTTGATAATATTTTTTTCAAGTTATAATGTGTTCTTAGGAAGGTTAGGATATATTTTCTATATCTTGTGGCCAAATGCATTAAATGTATAGGATATTGATGATTTATTGTGCAGAACACATTGGAGACCAAGAGGATAATATCTAGGAAGCTTGTTCCTTACTTTAGGCCCATCAACAATTGAGCTCGATAATGAGCAGTTACTTCCATTCGTTGGTTGCAAGTACACCAAGAGACTAGATCCACATTTTTAAGATTTTTGGAGGGAATCAACCCTCCCATTAAGGAGACTATCCCTCAATCAATTTTTTTATAAATAAGAGAGCCTAATAGCTCAATAGGGATTCAAATTATAGAGTAACATAGTGACTATCAGAGAAGGGGAATTGTACTTGTTATTTCCATTGTTATGTTACATGTTTGAACAATTTTTGAGGTTAGTAAAAACAATCATTTAATTTCCATCTTGAGTTTTCTTCAAGGGACCTCAATATCCTTGTGTTAGGGCCCAACCTAAGTGCTCAAGCCCTTTCCTTTGTACATTTATTTATGCAATACGTTTGCATTCACTTAGGCTAATTGTGATTTTCTGCAAAAGTAGTTTATGAGTAAAACATTGCCTCTGCAAGTTCATAAGTGAGTCTCCAGAAGCTTGGTTGTGTACTGTGTGTTGAAAAGCACCAAAAATAGTTTTTATTTTATGCAATAATTATATTTTTTTCCAAATTCAACTCATCCTTTCACTCTCATCTTATTTTATGTAGTTAACGGCTTGATAGTCATTTAATCACCTTGTTTTCATCAGCTAAACATGTACCTTATGTGCAAATGGAATATATTGGCTCATATAGTAGAATATCATATTTTTCCATGCATTAGCATCACCTCCTTCAACATCCCTCCATCCATTACTACTCATTTCTACAAACTCTATGTAGGCTGAAAATTTTCTCACTAAGTTATAGGAGATTTCTAGTTTTTCTCCTCCCTTGCACAAGCTAGTCTACCAAGTAGATCTAGGCTTGACAAGGTCTCTTTCACCCTTCCATAGCTTCCGACCAATTTCTTTCACATTAAACTACTCCTACATCCATAATATTTCTCTTGGATGCTTTCATGTAGAAAACAAGGGCACCTTGTAACAATCCTATAACAATACACAAATTTCTTTGGAGTGTGTCCAGAATTGCCTCCAAGGCTTGCCTTTCATTTCCCATCTATCCAAAATTTCTTCTAAGCCTTGAATATGAACTTCATATGACTAGATACCCTATATATATGCTACTTCTATTGTTGTGACTTCAGTCCTACAACTAGGGTATATTGTTTCTGTTAAATAGAATGAAAGTAATCTACCTTTAACACTCTTGAGCATTTGATTTAATTTTTGAAAGTAGAATAAAAGTTACCTGATCTGCAATAGAATATATTTATTTCATACAAAATAGATCAAAGTTATTTTTTGATACTTACCTTCATGTAAATAAATTAGGATTACTTTTCTGTCATTTACTTTCTGCAAGATAGATTGGGATCTCTTTCTGGCAAATAATTTCATGAAAACATATTAGGGCTTCTCCCATGCAATAGAATGAGTTATGTTTTATTCATCTATTTCCTTGCAAAGATAATCTAAGTATTTTTCTTATTATTATATTTCCCAAAGTGGTCTATGTACATCTCAATTCAATTCATTCCTTTAGATCAACTTAAGTAGAACCTTGCTTGATGTGCATATACCACAAGCACTTCTTAAGTTTGTATGAACTAAAAATTGATAAATTAAAGTTGGTAGCCCTAGGAGTTTCATCATTCTTGTTATCATATTGGGGCTCATCAGATGCTATGTCCAATAATATCCCTCTTTTTCATCCAAGACATCATACTTCCTTTAACATCACTAACATCACATTGGTTGTCATTAATGATGTCAACATTATTCCCAACATAAATTCATCATATTAACTTTTGAAATTTCTCTTGTGTTCCACATTCACCATAATGGCATCCCAAAACTACTCATCAAGATCCTTTAGGTGAATAAGGTTCTATTCTAGACTAGATTTATCAGGTAGAGGCTTAACTACTAACTCCAAAGATGGCATCTCACATTCAATTGGGAGGATCAATTATGCACCATAAACTAGTTAGAATAGATTAATCATGCTAGAAATTTTTATAAATATTTGGAACTCCCAAAGTGAAGGACACAAAATCACGTTCGAATTGGACTTGTTCTCATTTCTTCTCTTTCGAAAATGGTTTTCAGGGACTTACTAACAACTTCCAATCAACCATTTTCCTAGCAATAATAAGGAGATGAATGTTCATGTTTCAATACTGACTTTGGAGCTAACCCATATATTATATTGTTTTGGAGGTGACTCCCATGGTAAGTGAAAATCTCCTTTGGAACACCAAAATATGTTATGACTTGATTAAAGATTAGAAGAATTATCATTTCACCATCATTTAAGAAATTAAGCATGGCTCAACTCACTTGATGAATTATTCAATAGCCACAATAATATACTTATGTCCCCTAACCGAGCCTAGCTAACATACAATAAGTTTTAGCCCCCTCAAGGTGAATTCACCTTTAGTGATAAAAGGAGAGAGGAGAGTAGGATGTGAACACATATCTGTCATAAATATTTGACATTGATGAAGCATCTTGCCTGCATCAATGCAATCCTTGAATATTGACTGCCAGAAGTAGCCAACATACAGTATTTTTTTGGTTGTTTCCAAACAAAAACATTTGACCACCACACATTCCACTCTAATAGTTATTCAATTTTTTGTTATGTATCCTCATGGGTTAAGTAAAAATTCAATCTCAAATATATGCCATGAAAATAAAGTGTATCACTGATAATAAGGTAATTTATTTCTATATGTTGAATGCACCATCGATCATCCTGTGAGATGGAAGAAAATTTAGAGTCTTCAGATATATAAGGATATATCCATGCCAAGGATCACTTGAGGAAATAATAAACATGTGTTAATTAAGAAACAAATCCTCATCAAACTTTTTCTCATTTTATAGAGGTAACTATATTATTAGTTCTACTAATACCAAAGGCTTATTTTATCTTGATGACATAAAATCGAGATAACATTCTTACAAAATTACAGTCCATTTATTTAAATTTTTATCGAAAACTTAGCTATTTAAGACATATTGAAATGGATTGATATCAACAATCATTGAAGTTTTATTCAGTATTATATAGTTTCGGAGGCAACTTAAACTATAACCAATGTTAAATTTTCAACATGTGAGTAATTTAATTGAGGACCCGGGTAATAAAAGAAATGCTTCTTAAGTTTGTCATCTTCCTAAACAAGAACCATACTAATATTAGATTATACTACTTCTATATATTGAAGGAAGTCTCTATTGTAGTTTGGGGGACTAAGCAATGCATCATATCTCAACACATTTTCAAAGCATGGGATGATATTTGAGCGTACTTCTTCCATATAAATGGGACCCATTTTTCAATAAATGCATATTCATTATATTAATGTAATTTACGATGAAACACTTTAAGGTGTTGGCTTTCCTTGTAGGATCTAAAGTTGATGGATGTTAGATGGGGGAGGAAACTAAACTATTTCCTCCACCTTGAGTGGACCAACCACGATCCCCATATTTGAAATAATAAAACTGTTGTAACTGCTACAACCCCCTCCATAATTTTTCTTTCATTTAAATTATGGAGCCCTCGTAAAGTCAGGCAAAATATCATCTTGAGTCATCAAATTCATGTGTGGTCACATTTCTCAAGTGTTCAAGTCTTCTTTTGAAAAGCCTAAGTGTTGAAGCTACTTGATTTCACATTCTTAGCTCATTTTTCCTCCATATCGAATTCTCGCAAGATAGTCCTAACACAATTCATGGAGATAGGAATGCACTTCTTAGCAATAGGCAGAGCACACTTCTTGTTGGTAGCATGAGCACACTTCGTATGGATAAGTGCACTACTTGAAGGAAATAAAATAGAATATCCTAGAGACAGTTCCACTGCACTCCTTGTTGACAATTAATGTGAACTAAATATTGGCAAAGGGAGTGCACTTTCGCAAGTCAGCATTACTTATTAGTGGCAATCATCACACTTTCATCTCCTAGTTTCCTGACATGCATTGAATGCACTTAGAAACACTAACCACTATATGCATGTGTTCTCTCCCTATATAAGGAGTCTTGCCTAGAGTGCATTTCACATATTTCACCTTGGAGCTCTATGCACTTCTACAACATAAGGAGCACTCTCTTGTTCATGGTTACAAATGATCCATATTCAAGGTAAGTTTATCAACAATTTCTTTTGCTTATTTTTTCTTTTGTGCAAACACCCCACCCCAAAATTTAGTCGCTTTTACAATATATCTAAGTAAACATGAGCTGAGAGTTACTATGGAGGACCCAACAACTAATGTCTAATTATGGAAGTGGGGCTTACTATATTTAAACTTTACTACAACCTCTAGGAACACTTGATCGCCCAGATGTCAGAAAAAATCCATTGGTCCTATTTTCCTAGATTGGAACTACCATTATGGCTCACTTCAAAGCCCAGCTGCACTCATGCATGAATGTGTATGTAACTAGAAGGCTCCAACCACACTCGTAAAACTTCCTCCATGCAACTACAATTGAGATTCCTCAATTATAAGGGTGCATCCAGAAGTCATGTTTGGGATTTTTAGTCTAGTCTTTAGGCCACTGCCTAGATCTACCAAAAACTTTCCAAAACTCTATCTTTTAGCTACAAGAACCCCTAGAATCGATTTCTAGGCTGAAGTCATAATCATACTCAGTAAACACACAATAGCCATTTATGAAAATACTTTATAGAAAAAGTACTTGTACCTCATGAATGCATATATGTTCACTGATTCAATAAGTTAATTAGAGAATCATCAAGAAGGCTTGCTACCCTCTATTACTAGCTGCAACATCATAAAATACCTCACGCATTCATATAACATAACTAAGTACCCATCAAAATATGGAATGGATCCAATACCAAAGCACATCATATAATGAGAAATATACCATGCATGTAACCAATAGTTAACGAGATTGGAACCATCACAAGCTAGTCATAAGATCATACATTAAATCAGAACTTATGCTCATTAATCTTGTTAACAATTAACACATAAAAGCATATGAAAATTCCAACCAAGTCAAAGACTTACATGTACCACCTGACCATATATTGGGCTAAACCAAATCTTTCTTTCAACCAATCACCCCCATGCCATATTCCAAGCATGAATGTGGGATCTCATGGGATAAACCAAATATAACCAAAAAGGGACTCCAAAGGTTAAACCACCCCCACCCTCAAGACACAATGATCTCACCTAAACTAGTCTAGAGATCACCAAACCAATACAAGATTGGATGCTTGAAAATTACTTCACCATGGCCAGAGGATTTTTCTTGTCTCCACCCACATGATAAGGGCTTCCTAGAGAACATTGTCTACACCCCAAACCCTTGGTATTTTCGTCAAACCACCTCACTCAAATCTAAAATATTTCTTAAAAGCCAAAACTCAAGCAAAATTGAATCCCGACACACCATAGCCATCCATGAAATGGCAAGGAAAATTTGAACACGATGTTAATCAAGGAAATCCCATGCTGATTAAATAAAAGTGATAATGTAAACCAAATTTATGCATCATGCATTCAAAAGCCAACAAGGAACTCACACATGTAACCTGTTAGCTACAAAATCATCCTGTTGTATTTTCTCTTCCAACCTCTCCTTACACTCCCTTACTTTCCTTTACTTGCTTGCTTGTATCTAGGTGCTCTTTCTCTCCAAGTCAAATTGAGAATGCATCAATGTCCAAGTGAATGCTAGAATATCCAAAAGTAACCAAGAGTGATAAAGAGAGTGTTGGGATTTTCACTCTCTCCTTTTGTTTTTTTCTCTTCCTTCAATTTCCTTCATTTTCTCTTATAGGGATATTGTTGTCTTTTCATCTTCCTTTTCTCCTATTTTCCTTTATTTCTTGAACTAATTTCAATTTATTTAATTTTTCCTTTTTCCAATTCCAATGCTAATTTCCATAGCCAATAATTAACCACAAGTGATGCACACTTCAATGTTTGTCCCTTCAATAAGCTTATAATATGTGTCCCATGACCTTTGTCTTATTTTTCCTTTAAAATGTCCTTCCAATTACATGGAAAATCAACCCAAGAATGTTACATTTTGCATGTGTAATTTTTGTTTTCGCATGTGTTTATTTTTCTTATTTTTCCTATTGCATGTATCACTTCACTCTTGCATGTGTTAGTTTTAGTGTCTCTTCACATTCTTAGAACTAGCACACTTTTTTATTGCAGTTGAAACTTGGGTCTCATAGACTTGCACCCTAATTGTAGCACTTGGATATTAGTGTTTCAAAAGGCCCACAATACCGAGGTTCCAACTTGGCAGATAACCCAATCATTGAGGATCTCTTCTTGGGCTTGATGTGCAAGTACACATGCTATGCAACCTTAAACTCCTTAAACACTCTATGTTTATCTGCATAACTCTTCTAACTATCCTTTGTTGCCTTTAAATTCATTTTAATAACCTACATTTCCTTTTCCATATCCTCCAACATATTCGATCCAATCAATACCATGTTCACTAGACCACTCCAACTGATAGAAGTATTACAACTCCACCCATAGAGAGCCTCAAATGGACTCATCTTGAAGGATTCATGATACCCATTATTATATGCAAACTACGCCAGTGGAAGATACTCCTCCCACTTGCTTCGATAATGCATGACATACATCCTCAACACATCCTTAAGGATCTTGTTAACCCTCTCTATCTATCCATCTGTCTGTAGATGATAAGTTGTACTAAAGGCTAGCTTTGTCCCAAAACCTACAAATAACTCCTTTGAAAACCTACAAGTAAACTTGGCATCAATATATGATATTATCCTCTTGGGAACTCCATGCAATGCCTCTATCTCCCTGATGAAGACCTGAGCCACTTTACTAGCTGAATTAGTAGACTACACCATAATGAAGTGAGATACCTTGCTCAACCTGTCAACCTCAACCATGATGGAATCATACTTCTTCAATGTCCTGAGAAATCCTATAATGAAGGCCATGTAAATGGCCTCTCATTTCCATTATGAAATCAAAATAGGCTACAATAGAAAAGTTGGATGCTTGCATTCACCCTTCACTTGTTGATGGTCTAAACACTTAGCAACAAAATTAACCACCTCTTTCTTCAAATTTGACCAATAGTAGAATTTATTAACAATTTTCAGAATCATTTGTTATCCTGGGTGGCCTAAATATGGATTGACATGAAATTCTCTCAAATAAGCTTCTTCAACTTGCTGCTATATAGCACATAGATCCTGATCCTAAATCCAACCAAGCTATGTACTGTCAGGTGATAATTCTCATCCCAATCACCCTCACCCTGGTGCCACAATCTCTGCCTCAGCTACTAATGCTTCTCATCATGCTGCCTTGCATGTAAGATTTACTCATGTAAATCTATAGCATAGTAGATCATAGCTGAAATATGATTCGCCTGTACTCTCCTACTGAAAGCACCCACAACCATGTTCTCATTCCCTTTGATGTAACTGATCTCAAATTCAAACTTACTTAGAGTAGCCAACCATCTATATTTCTTGGAATTCAAATTAGTTTGGTCAAACAAATACCTTAGTCCACTATGATCACTCATTAAGACGAACTTATTGCCAAAGAGATAATGTCCCCACATCTTCAATGCATGAATGATAACTTCCAACTCAAGGTCATCGTTCACATAATTCATCTCATACTCATTCAACTTACTTGATTCATAGAAAACCACCTACCCTTCGTGCATTAAGAATCCACCAATTCCTTCCTTATATGCATCTTTACAAATCAAAAACTCCTTATTAGGATATGTAATCTTAAAAACTAGATCATTTGTAAGAAAATTCATCAACTAATAAAATCTAGTTGCACACTCATCAGTCCACTCAAAATTCCTTCCTTTTCTCTACAAGGATGTGATATGATAGTCCCATGAATGATTTGACTTCATCCACATTCTTTCGAGTTAGCCACTTCAAGATAACTTTCATCTATTTTGGATCCACTACTATACCCTCATTGGAAAGAGCATGTCCTAAGTAAAGAATATGAGACTAAAAGAAACAACACTTGTTGATCTTGGAATACAACTTATTCTCTCTTAATAATCTCAAGACTGTTACCAGGTGCTATGCATGCTCTTCCTCATTCTCTGAATAGAGAAATATATCATCAACATAGGCTATCACAAACTTATATAGATAAAGGCACAACACACGTTTCATTAAATGAATGAAGGTGGATAAATCATTGGTAATACAAAAAGGAGCCACCACAAACTAATAATGTCCATACCTTGTACGAAATAAAGTCTTGTAGATGTCTTCTTTGTTGATTCACACCTAATGATATCCTGATATCATATCAATCTTTGAGAATATTGTTGCTCCCTTTGGCTGATCAAAGAAATCATCAATCTTAGGAAATGGATAACTATTCTTTATAGTCACCATGTTCAATTTCTTATAATCAATTCACAATTTGAGAGTACCATCCTTCTTTACAAACAACATTGGTTGACCCCAGGGAGACACACTTGGCCTTATGTATCCCTTATCAAGCATATCTTTACGTTGCAACTTCAATTCCACGAACTATGGAGTCCTCATCCTATATGGTGCCCTATATGTTGGTGTTTCTCTTGGTACCAACTCAATATATAAATCCACCTCCCTATGAGGCAAAAACTCTAGAATATCCGCAGGAAACACATCCTGAAACTATTGTTAGATAGGATAATTCCTTAGGAATTCATCATCCTCATCTTCCTTCACTTTGTCACTAGAAACATGAACTGCAAACAATAAACACCCTTTCCTACGGTTGTGCTTAGCTTGCATCATTGTAACCATTCTCACAGATGTAGGATTCCTCTTTCCATGCAAGACTCTCCTTTTTCCATCATCATCCAAACACTCAATGTAATTTTCATAACAATCTACCTTGGTCCTATGAATAAACAACCAATCCATGCCCAAAATCATGTTATATTCACCCAAAGGAATCACATTTAGTTGTTTTGTTGTAGGCGTGCCATTAAGCTCAAATGCAGAAGATACTTCCTAACGATGAACTCTTCTCTTGGTCTGTATTGCCAACTGCACCAACCAAGACTTTGCATGAACTTCTTTATTCAAATGAGATTGGTTCACCAGTTTAAGACTAACATAGCTATAATTAAATCCATGATCAATCAAAAAGGAAACAACTTGATCACAAAGCTTACCTTCCATCTTTATTATAGATGCATGATGGTATGCCTTCCTATTATCAAGTGTTGTATAGATAAGGGGAATTGTCTAAACTACATCCCCAACTGTTTGCACCTCCTAAGCACTGTATATCTATGGCATTCCACATTGGTATAATGGGAAATCTTTCTTATGATGGTATTTACCATAAATCCAACACTTCAACGGTTCCATATGTTTTCTCTCCAGGATGAGACCCATATCCTTTATCTACTGCATTAAACTTTTTAAGTGGGGCTACATTTTCCTTCTTACCTGCATCCTAAGATCTTCCTCGCTTCTTGGGCCATTTTCCTTTAATATTCTCACTACCCTTCCAATCACGCTTGAAATTAGACTTATGCTTTGACTGCTCATAAAAATCCTTTAACTTTTTTATGGCTTCCTCCAATGACTAAGGCTCATAAAACACAATTTGGCCTTTAGATGTTAATGGAAATCCACAAATTAGCCTTTGGATCTTTTCTTTCTTATCCTTGATATAGGTCACATACCTCAACAAATCTAAAAATTTGGTTGTGTATTCTTCATCTGTCATGTAACCCGTCCTAAGCTCATAGAATTCCTTGGCCTTTCCATCATAATATATGTCAGACAGGTACTTCTTCTTGAAGAGTATTATAAACTCATCTCAAGTCAACTTCTCTTCTTTAATGCCTCTAAAATTCTTAACATCTTCCCACCATATATCTGCTTTTCCTTCGATATTGAAGGTAGATATCTTGGATTTCATGTTCTCTCAGTAATCATGCAATCTAAAAATTTTCTTCATTCCAAGCAACCATGCTTCTGCATCTTTTAATTTCTTCATTTCCCCATCAAAAATAGGAGGCTTGGATTTCTTGAATTCATCTAGAAAATACTCACTCCTCCTATGATGTTGGTGGAGATGGAGATGATGTCTCTTGGAAGAAGAGGTAGAATAAATTCCATATGTGCTCGAGGATTTTCCACATTTTATTGTGTTTTCATGGTCCAACCTATACCTTTCCATCCACCCCATTAGTATTTTCTTCCTGCTTAACTACATGACCGATTTCGAGTTGGTACTACTTCTGTAAGTTTGAAAGGCTATGAAAAATCACTGCATTAACCTCAGTTCAATTTTCTTGAGTTTTTGCAAGAATTTCTTGTGCCCCAATCGACTTGTTATTATCTTCTTTACAACTTTTAATGTCTACCTTTTAGACTCCTCAATGTATCTGTTAGATAAGGAGAATATTCCTCTCCTTGCTTCTCAATTTATTTCTCCCATTCCATAGATGTCACTCAAGGCCTATACAAGGAGTCAAGTGAACCGTAATCCACCATTTTTCTCTTCATATTTGGCCTTTCATTTCTTGGATGCATACCATGTTAGGTAAACCAAATAGAAGACATAATCCAAATCATACCTCACAATATCTTAGGGGAGGTTATTACATCTACACAAATCAGTCTAGATTAGCGCAATATATAAGAATAACAACAACATTTCAATATAATGCATGAATCAAGATGATAATACAAAACTGTAACCATAAATGCATGCATGATAACCATAAATATATGCATTTACTTTGAGGTCTAATGCTATAAACCTTGGTTTCATACTGCTCTATAACACTAGTATCAGAGAAAGGTTTACATGGAACGAAACTACTTTGATACCACCCTGTAACGACCCCACCCCACATTTACCGAATTTAAGAAGTTCTCCAAGTAAAAATGAGCTAAGAGTTACTATGCATGACCCAACAACCAAGTTCCAGTTATGGAAGTGGAGCCTACTATATTTAAGCAGTAATGCAACCCCCAGGAACACCTAATTACCCAGATGTCAGACAACATCCACTAATCATATTTTCATGGACTAGAACTACCTTTTTGACTCACTCCATAGCCAATTTGCACTCATGCATGCCTGTGTATATGGCCAAAAGGCTCCTGCCACACTCACAAGAATTCGTCCATTCAGCTACAATTGAGATTCCTTAGTTTTGAGGGTGTGACTAGAAGCCATATTCCAAGTTTTTAGGCTAGTCTTTACGCCACTACCTAGATCTACCCATAAATTTGTACAACTCTATCTTTCAGACACAATAACCTCTAAAATTAATTTCCAGGTTCTATTCATACTCAAACTTACAAAACACACAATAATGATTTATGCAAACAATTTATAGATAAAGTACCCGTAGATCAAGAATGCATATATGTTGATTGATTCAATAAGTTCATCATAGAATCATTAAGAAGTCTTGCTACCCTCTATTACTAGTTGCAAAACCATGCATTATCTCATGCATTCATATAACATAACTAAGATCCCATCAAAGTATGGAATGGATCCAGTACCAAAGGACATCATATAATGAAAAATATACCATGCATGTAACCAACAGTCAACCAGAATGGAACCTATTGACAGTCCTAGATGCCGCCAACATTATAACGGGATATCCCTAATGTCAAGTCCCAATTATACCTCACACATTTTGGTGTAGGAGTCCCATCCATTCATATGGTTCAGACATCGTTGGAAAGGTTTTAAAGATATGCCTTGGTTACGATCAAACACAAGAGAACTCAACACCTCTTTGTTGCAGCAAGAATGTGAGCTTTGTGAGACACCCAATGTAAGGTTTATAAGGGATAATTCCATGGCTGGTAGGGAAAATGAGCCACCAATTAGAAATGTAATAGTATTATCGTAAAGGGGGGCCTGAGAAGAAAGAGAAAGGTTTTCCAGATGCCTCTAAATGAGTCCATGTAATAAACAACAATTGTTAAAACATAACAACACTCATTCAATAATATTCATAACTAAGAAACAAATTTGTTCATTAACTTAATATGTAATTAAAGAAACATATACCATAAACATAACCAAAATAGTCCAACTATATCTATGATACATGTATGACGGAGTGTGGGATCATTGAGCTTTCAATTAAGAGTGAAAGATCCCAAGTACATTGTTACATAGATGAAACATTATACCTAATAGTGGAACACAAAGTCACAACTTGCTTCTCCAAAGAATGATATATCTCCTATGTATTACAAGAGAAGCCAATGCTAGACCTCTAGAATCCATTCCCTCCAAAAGTCCTTTGCTTGAGTTATGAGGGGTTTTTTATAACACATCACAATGACTTTTGAGTTTCCTCATGATTCTTTGACTTCTATGAATGTTCATATTCTATACATGACTGAATACATTCCAATGTGTGGCTATTCACATTACACATATGTCCCTTCGACTTCATTACATATCATTTATTACATAAGACAAATTACAAATGAGACAACGATTATATAAGACAAAATTGATATTGGACCAAACACTCATAAAATTGATAGGTAATTTGCTTCCTCATGGAGATCAATTGTAATGTAAGCCTATCAGGCTCTAAACTCCATTGAGATGGCTTTGACCTAAACTAGAAAGTCCCTAGTGTAGCACATCTTTATCTCTAGTGCCTTAGTCAATATGTTCTTGGAGTTTGACTGCACATTATTCCATAGCCATGAAATTTTTATATGACAGAGCTTTGAATAGTGCAATGGTGCATTCTAGAATAATATATTTAGTTACCTCCAAGCCTTTCTATTCTATTTCCTTCTTGATTTTCTCAATGTATTGCCTGAAATCTAGGAATTTGGTCTCCCTGCCTCGATTTCTTAAAGGGTACCTATTGAAGGCATCCCATGCTTCTGTGTTAGAGACACAAAACCATTATGAATTTGATTATATGCAAACATAGTACTAATCGAATATTCTCTAAGGCACATGTAGTTTTGATGGTGGAGCCTCAACTGAACTCTATCTAGCTCGACGAGAATCTTGTCTTTCTTTTCCAAATGTTGTGGAGCATTTCGATACTTGGAAACCCACTCCTAAAGTTGGTCAACTACTCTATTTTTCACTTTCAAGAGTTTCAACTCCTATGCTTTCTTCTGAATTGCAACAAGAGAAGCTAACACTTTTTCTAGAAGAATCATTCCCTCATATAATCATGCCATGGTGTCCTCCATTGGCCCTAATTCTTCATGCATAGCTAACTTCCATTATTCGATGTTGAAACTTTGTGATGACAATTGTTGATTCTTAGCCACAAGATGTTCCTCTTGTTGCTTCACTCCAACAAGTTCTCTTCTCAGCCTGACATCCTCATTCAGAAAGTACTTAGAACTATCGTGTGTTGCTATAGCGAATGCAAAATTTTTCGCCATAATAGCTCTGGGATTCATTATGGTGTTGGAGGTTATCACCTTCTTGGTAGAAAATGAGACTGGATTTTGAGGATCCTTGGGGAAGTATCTATGTCTCTGTTGCAAGATCCTCTTCTTAAGATGACAAAATGTTATGTTGCATACGTCCATGACTCTATTGTCCAGTGGAGGTGTGATCCCCATTTCCCCAAATGGAAGATGACCTCCTATAAGAGGAGGTTTGTCTGGAGTTCTTGGGTTGGATGGTATCCTCTTCCTCCAAATCTTCTTCTTCAATCTCCTGAGTCAACCCTTCTTCTTCTATTCTTTGTGTTGCTTCCTCCTCCTAAGACTACCTCTAATATTCTTCCTTTATTATTCTCCTCTCTTCTTCTTCTTGTTGTCACTTCTGGAGAAACTCATCTTGCTTCCTCTTCTCCTCTTCTTCTTCTACTTCTCCCCCATCCTTCTCTTCTTGAGTAGATCCTATGTTTAAAGGATCAACTTTCCATTTTTTACTACTCTCACATGTCGAGTCATACATGATCCTTTTCTCGGGAGCTACTTTCCTTGCTTGAGGGGTTATCTCTTCCTTCTCCTATACCTACAAGTTTTAATGTGGTGGATCTTGGGTGAACTAGTTTCCATCCTTGGGTGTGCCTTCATGTCTGTGTTGTACCAATTCCTTATCCTCTCATCTTATGTTGTGGACATTGATGAGTACCCAGTATTGTGACTGATCTTTCACAATGTTTCCTAATCACTCTCCTGGGATCATATCCATGGAAATCCTTAGTGGTGAAGTGTAGGCATTCCAAATTTTTTATTTTTGCTACTATTTCTTTATGTCTCTTAAACTCATATAATCTCATCCTTAATGGGGATGTGGGCCAAGGGGTTTTCTTCCTCCCGTGAAGAATTTTTGACAATCCCTTGTCCAACTTTGCATGACCACCTTATTGGTCACATATCACAACATAATATAAGGGGATATATGACAACCAAAACATCTGATGTATGTAGCCTCAGCAGATGCAAACTAATCCATGATATCTCAGAGTGACTCCTTCAACTAATTGATCATGCGAGGAGGCTCGATCTCAAATATCATCTAAAAGAAAAATTCAAGGAAGTGCTCAACCAATTTGTCATATACGCCTTTGAAGCTTGATTTTGATAACACTCTGTAGTGGAATAAACCGGGAACTTCTCCTCAGGGGTCAAGTTCAAGTTCATTCCTGGGAACGAATATTGTGCCTAGATTCCATTTAGGATAAATGCAGACATGTAGAATTCTATTGCCTAGTTCACCCTCAAAGATGCTTTTGTCTTCCCCACATGATGCTGCAACTTGAATGACAATATGTCTACCTAATTTAAAATTTTGTCATGAGTTACGACCATATTGAGCATATATGTGCAATTCTCCTCAAACACCTTAGCATTCTTGTACACATTTAATCGAAAACACATAGCTATAAAATATTGATATACATCTCTGATAATCTTTGTTAGATAGACTGCAGATGGGAAATGGAGAAACTTGGCAGTCTCTCAACACCATGATTTGATAATGTCACATGTGTCTAGGTTGGCCCATATCATGTAAAAGCTATCATTAAGAAATTTTTTGGGCTTGAGCATTTTGTTATATGTGTTGATATCTTCACCATAACAGGTGGGGAGATGACCACCACTCTTACTGCGAAGCACAAGGTGAGAGTCATCCATATGTATAATGATCCATTCAATCACCTCTATGCATGACATGACTAGTAATATGGATGAGATGCTATGAATCCTGAAATTCTTGATATTAATGTATGCGTGCACATATTCTAAGTTCTCAATAAACATGTCCTGCATAAATATGTCCTTGATCTTGCCCAATGGGACCTCAGTAGTTTTATTAATGAAGCATTGTGTGCATGCATATATGGGAATGTTTGGCTTTGTAACTTCAACATGTTTCTCATTGCTTTCTTCTGAGAGTTCTTTTAAGGCCACTTTATGATGTGACATGGCTCCAATAAATGAAGAAAAGGTGACAATACTTGTAACACGAACACCCGTTTGTGGTAGCACACCCAATCAAAAAATTAGATTAAAGCAAGCTACTCTACATTAATAGTTGTATATTATGTAGAAAAATCCATCACATATGAAAATATATGAATGACAACAAAAAATGACATGCATGCATGAGAAAACATGCATGCAAACTAGGAGCGCGCTCTTCCAAAGCATAGAGGAGTGTAAGGGCTCATTCAAGGCTTTGCAGTGCACTCATGCACTCAAGTTACTGAAAGGAAACCCCAAGGGTGCACTAGCACACTCCGAAGGGTTGAAGGGGTGAAATATTGGGCCTTCAGGCCTTCACAATGTGCTCATGCACTCAAGGGGAGAAAGAGGGTGCAATCTCACACTTCAAAGGGATAAAGGAATGGGTTGACCATTCTTCATGCCTTAAAAATGCACTCATGCGCTGAAAGGAAAGTAGGGCTCATTGGCACACTTTGAAGGGATGAACAAAGATGCTTCGAGTCATTGTGGTGCACTCATATGCTCAAGGGAGAGTGCAGCTTTTCATGGCGAGGAAGTGAGTTCAAGAGAAAAACTTGGTCATTCTGGGCGGAATTTTCAAGGATGATCGGTCTTCAAGATCCATAAGTGTTCTCTCCCTATTTGAATCTCATAAACAAGTTTTGACAACAATATTTGATGATAATATGAGGAGAAGAAATATCTTCCAAGTTATATAGAAGTCGTCGTACTCTTGGTGGAATATGAAAAGGTTGAATAATTAGAAGAGTTTCTACATGCGACATTATATTAACACTTGTAGCATGGATATTGAACATAAGTGGCAGTAAAAAAATTGGAAAACCAAGAAATGATATCAAGAAAAGAAAGAATGATAGTAAAATCATGAAAGGGAATGAAAATATTCAACATGCTAAACTTACTTGTAGTGCTAGTTTGATCCGGATTTAAACAGGAACGCAACAAATTACAGAGATAACCATATACACAAAGATGCAGCGGAAATAATACTTCATTTCATTAATGGAAAATACTGAAATATGCTTACAACCAGAAATGGAAATAAACCAGCTAGGGCGATGGTAGCTTATCTCTGAGAAGAGATGTGATGGCTACATGCTTCTGAACTATTCTACAATGAGGCTCGAAGGCCTATTTATTGTTGAGAAACAATGGAAAACCCTTAACATTCCAAAACCTAACCCTAGGAGATGAAACGCCAAACTGTGGGCCCCGTTTGGGGTAAGTTGGTACATCAACTTCCCGGGGTCGTAACTTTGGCATATGATCTCCGTTTGACGCGTACAATAGCTCATTAGAAAGATCTATCCAAGCACTATCATTGCTGGAATGGGCAACATCGGTCCATTCCATGGACCCATGTTGCCCCTGGATTCCCCAAAAAACGTCGTTTAGGGCCTCAAAACGGCTCCAGAAGTTCAGGACCCGAAAAACTGCTAAAAATAGTAAGTTGTGATACAATTAAGGAAACTGAAAATGCTGAGAAAGACAATGGTGGGGGTCCAGGTGGACTTGGCAGGTGGCCACCAATATCCACCTGGATCATTCCTCCCCCCTTAGGAAGCAGTGGTCCCCATTGCGTTGAGCTCCTCCATGAGATGAGGAAACTTCTGCTGAACTTGTTCCCTGGTGAGCCACTTGCCCTGCTGAAGGAGTTGGCCTGCTTTGACAACTCGATACAGTTGGATATTCTGTTGGCGAGTGTTCTTGATCTGTGTGTCCATGATCCGATCAGTTGCAGCTTCTTCCATGCAATCTGGATTTAATTCTGTGGGTTTGAGCTGTTCTGCAATGTCGGATGTGTCTAGCAATGGTGGAAAGTATGGCCGAAGGCGGTCCACATTGAACACTGGGTGCAGGCCAAAGAATGGGGGAATGCTGAGCTCAAATGCATTGTCTCCCATAGCCTTAGTAATGGTGTAAGGACCATATCGGATTGGTCTCAATTTCCGATAGGCTCCAGTAAGGCGTTCCTTTTGCAAATGCAACCAGACTTTGTCGCCCACCTGAAATTTGTGTGGCACCCGATGTTGATCATGGCGCTGCTTGTACTTGGCATTTGATTTCTCAAGAATGTCATGGACCTGCTGGCGAATATGTTGGATGCGCTCAATGAAGCTGGTGGCCTTATCTGTTTCGGACTGGACATGAGCTGAATTCATGTGAGTAGCTGCAAGTGGCATGGCCACATCAATGGGGCATAGTGGCTGGAATCCCAAACCCACCTGAAAAGGGCTATGGCCAGTGGAGCTGTGAAGAGCTCGGTTGTAGCTGTGCTGAAGATAGGGGAGGCTCTCGTCCCATGTGCGTGGATGCTTTGAGTTATACATGCGCAGAATGTGCACAATCATCCTATTGACAACCTCTGTCTGGCCATCAGTTTGAGGATGGAAAGCTGTGGACTTCGTGAGTTTGGTGTCCAGCATTGACCAGAGACTGGACCAAAATGTGCTGAGAAACCGACTGTCCCGATCTGAGATGATAGACTGTAGGATCCCAAAGTGCACCCACACTCGTTCAAAGAAGAGTTTAGCAGTGGCTTCTGCTGTGATATTCTTCTTGCAGGCCACCATAATGGCCATCTTCGAGAACCTGTCGATGACCACAAAAACATAGTCATTTCCATGCTTAGTGGAAGGAAGGCCTCACATGTAATCCATGGAGATGTATTCCCAAGGTCGACTAGGGGTAGGCAACGAGGTATAGAGGCCATGCTTCTTAATGGTCGGTTTAGCAATGGCACAGGCAGTACATGATCAGATGTACTTCCCAACCTCCTGTCGAAGATTCGGCCAATAGAAATAATTTTGTAGTACTGCCATTGTTTTCTCGACCCCGAAATGCCCAGCAGCCCGACTGTAGTGTGCTTCCCAAATCATCTTGGCACGCTCGCTTGAAGGAACACAAAGGTGACCGAGGTGGCATAATAGGGCATCCTGTAGGTGAAAATCTGCAACCTGCCGACCCTCCAAGAGTGTCTGGTATGTGTGGCCGAATTCTGGGTCGCTTTTGTAGAGAAGTGGCCAATCAGAAGTCTCGTGCCCACAAGAGTTGAGCACGGTGGTTAGCGCCATGATCGGTGGTCGACTGAGGCAATCTGCAACATTATTGGTGCTACCCTTTTTATACTTGATATTCAAGTGAAACTGTTGCAGGTATGTAGACCACTTCTGATGGCGATCATTCTGCAATTTCCCTTGGGTCTGTATGAACTGCAGAGGTCGGTGGTCTGTGTGGATGACCGTTTCCTTCCCCAAAATGTAATGCTTCCATTGTCGGCAGGCCTGTACAATGGAATACATCTCTTTATCATAAGTGGGGTACTTCCGGACTATGTCTGAAAGTGTTTCACTGTGATATGCCACTGGATGTCCATGTTGAGTGAGGACTGCCCCAATAGCATAGTCAGAGGCATCTGTCTCGACCTCAAATGGTTGTTGTAAATCTGGTAACGCGAGCACTGGTGCCGTACAGAGGCGATCCTTCAACTCCCTGAATGCCTTCTGTTGAGATTCAGACCAAAAGAATTTTGCTTTCGCCCCGCCCTTGGTGACTTGACTCAAGGGCCAAGAAATATGAGAAAACCCCAACACAAACCTGCGGTAGAAGTTGGCAAGACCTAGAAAGTTGCGGAGCTCTGTTAGAGTGGTTGGAGAGGGCCAATCTCGAATGACTTGGATCTTGGCTGGATCGACATGCACCCCCTGTTCATCAATGATGTATCCCAGATACTGAACCTGGGTCATGCCAAAAGTGCATTTCTCCAAATTGGCACATAGCTTGTGTTGCCGCAGTGTTTGGAGAACCTGTCGGATGTGGTGGAGGTGCTCTTCCCAACTCTGGCTGAAGATCAGACTGTCATCCAAGTATACTACTACAAAGGAGTTGGTGAATGGCCGCAAGATGTCATCCATTAGCCTCATAAAGGTTGCAGGAGAATTCGTCAATCCGAAAGGCATGACCAACCATTCGAAGAGGCCCTCCTTGGATTTGAAGGTAGTCTTCCACACATCGGAGGGTTCGATTGGTACCTGGTGATATCCCGACTTCAGGTCGATCTTGCTGAAATATTTCGCCCCCTTTCGTTGGTCTAGGAGGTCATCAATCCGCGGGATCAGGTACCTATTACGGACAGTGATCTTGTTCAGCGCCCGATAGTCAATACAGAGTCTCCAGGTCCCATCCTTCTTCTGTACCAACACGATCGGGCTCCCACAGGGTGATGAACTCAGACGGATGTGACCTTTCTGCAGGAGCTCCTGAATCTGCCTCTTGATTTCATTGTTCTCCAGAACGGAGCACCAATAAATTGGTCCATTGGGTAGCGGCGCACCTGGGGTTAGATCGATGGAGTGCTTGACTTGACAGTGCAGAGGAACCCCTACCGGGGAGGTGAAGATGTCCTCGTACTCCTCCACAATCTTGTCCATCTGTAGTTGTCGTGCGGAGGGGCCCCGTTTGGAGGCCGCGGCCACTGTCTTCTTCTTTCCTTGAGGGCGTATCATCAGGAAAACAAATTTCCTGGTTTTGGAAATGATCTTACTGCATTGTTTTGCAGTAATCAAAGAGATGGCGGCAGGTGGTGCTACCTCTGGTATCCTGAACAACTTATTTCCCAATGTAATAATAACAGCACGGGGCCTTGATTCATACACAGCATGTCGCTTCCACAAGTATGGTTGTCCTAGTAATACATCACAAACTTCAAGGGGAGCAACGTCACACAATACCTCATCCGTGAAGGGCTTGATGTTGTATGGAAGGCGACATTGCTAGCTCACGGGAAGATCTCGTCCTTGGTGAAGCCACCCAATGGTGTATGGTTATGGATGTGCTGTGGTCGGTAAGCCCAACCGCTTCATGACCTCTGCCGAAATGAGGTTCTTTTGATTCCCGCTACCAACAATGAACTGTATCAGGGAGCCCTTTACCCACATCTGGGAGTGGAAGAGACGCTCCTCCTCCTCTGGATCTTCGGGTTCATTTTTCTGGATCTTTGCAGTAGCAACAGTGGCGCTGGGATCCGCATCAATGATCTGCTTCCCTTTTTCATACCCCTTATCGGGTTCTGACTCAGAGTCGGAACATGCATCTGATTCTGAAACCTTTAGCTCAGCCACCAGTGACTGCTTGGCCCGACACTCACTTGTCTTGTGAGTGGAGCTCTTATGGAACTCGCACCATTTTCCAGTGTCCTTTCTCGGCTTCGTGGCGCTGTTCTTTGCTTGCGGCTTCGGCTGGTTGTCTTGGGCTGTCCCGCCTTGGCTTTGTCCTTTGTTCTGTGGTTTAGGGGCACCTTTCCCCTGCTTTGGATTCGCAGATCCAAAGTCTCGCTTCTTTTGTTTAAACTTCTGCTCGACCTTGACGGCATACCGGTATGCTGCGCCGAGCGAGGGGATGTTTAGGAATTGTATTTCTTCCTGGATGTACTTGTGCAGGCAGCCACGGTATTTGAGTATCAAATGTTTCTCCGAATCCTTGATACCCAACTTTGTGCGAAGGGTATGGAAAAGATTGGTGAACTCCAGCACGCCTTGGTCCCTTCCCTGCCGCAGCGTGGTCCACTTTATGTACTCATCCTCATAGCTCCCGACAGGGTAGTACTGCTCCTTGATGGCATCCCGGAACAAATCCCAGGTGGGTGCGGCTGAAAATAGTGAGCCAGTACTTTCATCCTTCTGCTCGCAGTAGGTTTCCCACCAGTCCTTGACGTGGGGGGCTGCTTTGAGGAGAGCAAAAACAATCTTTTCCCGACTCGAAAATTCATGAACAGAAAAATAACCCTCTAGCAGATTTAACCATTTATCTACGGCATCTGCGTCTATCTGACCCTCGAATATGGGGATTTCAAAATTAACTTGTACCTTAAAGGGTGTGGCGTTTCCAGAGTAGCTGCTGGAAGTCGATGCGTTGCTTCTGGGTAGCCACTGAAGGATTTGGGCAAAGTTGTCCATCATCGCGTTCCGTTGTCGCTCGAGGGCTTCTTCGAGCAAGATTTTGATGGGATTTGCGAGGCTGGTCTTGCAAAGGTTCAACCAGTTCAAGCCCTAACTCCTTATATCCCGACCTTGTTGGGGACATGCAAAGAAAAACAGAGAAAAAGTAGACCGCTCTGATACCACTGATCCGGATTTAAACAGGAATGCAACGAATTACAAAGATAACCATATACACAAAGATGCAGCGGAAATAATACTTCATTTCATTAATGGAAAATACTGAAATATGCTTACAACCAGAAATGGAAATAAACCAGCTAGGGTGATGGTAGCTTATCTCTGAGAAGAGATGTGATGGCTACATGCCTCTGAACTGTTCTACAATGAGGCTCGAAGGCCTATTTATTGTTGAGAAACAATGGAAAACCCTTAACATTCCAAAACCTAACCCTAGGAGATGAAACGCCAAACTGTGGGCCCCGTTTGGGGTAAGTTGGTACATCAACTTCCCGGGGTCGTAACTTTGGCATATGATCTCCGTTTGACGCGTACAATAGCTCATTAGAAAGATCTATCTGAGCACTATCATTGTTGGAACGGGCAACATCGATTTTGCCCCTGGATTCCCCAAAAAACGTCGTTTAGGGCCTCAAAACGGCTCCGGAAGTTCAGGACCCGAAAAACTGCTAAAAATAGTAAGTTGTGCTACAATTAAGGAAACTGAAAATGCTGAGAAAGACAATGGTGGGGGTCCAGGTGGACTTGGCAGGTGGCCACCAATATCCACCTTCATCATAGTTGATGAAGACTTTCTTGATCTCTAGTTGTGCACTCAACTCATATGGGAATGATTATGAAAAATAATGATTAACTTAGTTGATTTAAATAATTTTACATGCAAAGTCGATTGATGCATGATCGCCACTTGTTGATGAGTGAAAGGATTAGTTATGGAAAGTCAACGAGGCTCCTATTTTCTAAGAGTGCACCTATTTGCAACAAGATGGATCATGCACGTGCCTAGGAAAATTACATGTCTTTGGCAAGGAGTTTTCTCATGTATGGCACACTTAGCATCAAGGAGTACACTCGAGGAGCATGCACGACTTCAACCTCAAGGAGTGCACTCAATTTGAGCACATGTCTTCACCAACTTGGAGTGAATTTTTTCTTTTCTAAGTGATCTTCTTTCTTTTGCTTTCTTTTTCTATGCTTTTGAGTGTTTTTTTCGTGTGTTCATATTGACAAGGTAAGTTTCTAAGTTGACATAAGTGATGAGTTCACCCAACCATGAACTAATTAACACAAGCAGTTCTAATGGTTAAGTGATGATGCTTAGGAAGCATTGACTTAAGAGGATGTGAAACTAGGAGAAAACACATAAATAGAAAATTAAACAACATGGCGACACTAAGGAGCTTGAAATGACGATTGATGTAGGCTCAAAAATTCACATAGGTAAATATTTTGGGGGGTTGTGTTGTAGTGACAACGAAACCATAACAAACTAGTCATAAAATCGTGCATTAAATCAAAACTTGTGCTCATTAATCTCACCAAGAATTAACACATAATAACATATGAAAATGCATCCAAGTCAAGGACTTTCATGTACAACCTGACCATGGATTGGGCCAAAACAAATATTTCTTTCAGCCAATCACCCCCATGCTATATTCCAAGCATGAATGTTGGATCTCATGGGATAAAGAAAATATAATGAAACATGGACTCCAAAGGTTAAACCACCTCTACCCTCAAGCTGTAGTGATCTCACCTAAATCGTACTAGAGATCACCAAACCAACACAAGCTTGGATGCCTCAGAATTTCTTCACCATACCGAGAGGAATTTTCCTTTCTTCACCCACTTATCAAGGGCTTCTAGGAGAAAACCATCTCCACCACCAACCCTTTTTATTTCCCTAAGACCACCTCACCCAGATCTAAAATCTTATGTTAATCTAAATATCAACCAAAAACGAATCCCAAAACACCATGGCTATCCAGTAAATGGAAAAGAATATATGAACACATTGTTAATCCAAGAAATCACATGCTAATGACAATAAATAATCATGTAAACCAAATGCATGAACCATGCATTCAAATCCTAGCAAGGAAATCACACATGCAACCTATTATCTACAAAATCCTCCTGCTATAGTTGCTCTTCCAACCTTCTCCTTTTGCTCCCTTGTTTTCCTTTGCCTGATTGCTTCTACCTATGTTCTCTTGCTCTCCAAGTCCAAGTGAGAATGCATAAATTTCCAAGTGAATGCTAGAATGTCCAAAAGTGACCAAGAGTGATCAAGAGAGTGTTAGAATGTTCTCTCTCTCTCTCTTTTTTTCCTTCAATTTCAATCATTTTGTGTTGCATGCATGTTCTTGTCTCTTCATATTCATTTTCTCCTATTTTCCTTTTTTCCTTGAATTAATTCCATTTATTTCCTTTTTCCTTTTTCCAATGCCAATGCCAGTTTCCATAGCCAATAATTAACCACAAGTGATTCCAACTTTAAATTTTTTATCTTCATTCAACTTCGAATACATGCCCCATGACCTTCGTCTTATTTTTCCTTTATAATGTCCTTCCAATTACATAGAAAATCAATCCAAGGATGTTACATTTTGCATGTGTCATTTTTTCTTTCGCATGTGTTGCTTTTGCTTATTTTTCCTGTTGCATGTGTCATTTTTAGAATCTCTCCACATTCTTAGACTTGGTAGACTTTTTGATTGCAGCCGAAACTTTTGTTGCAATAGGATTTTACCCTAACTATAGCGCTTGGATATTATTGTCATTTTTTTTCATTTCAGTATATACATGTTATTTTTTGGAACTATGCATATTCTTGTCATAATTATGATTTTGTATGTGTGTTTAATCATGATCGGGACCTACTTAGTATTCTCTTTCTCTCTCTCTCATTCCACTAATCTCACACTTAGTCAATTTTGGGGTTCTTCCTTGTCCTCACATCTTGCGCAAACTATGAACACATTCAACATTCAGTCAAGTGATGAGCACATTGTGCACTTACAAGCCCCAATAGTGAGACTCTTGTCTCATGAACTTGTGTTTTTTCCCATCCTGAGGTTAGATCCCTTCAAAAGTACATTGCATATATCTAGAGCACAATCAACCAACCACTTGTTGCTTACACTTCACTAGGGAGAAAGGGGATGGCTCAAATTTGATAGATTTCAAAGTCTAGTGAAGATTGATGAATATACTTGCTTGATCTGTTTATATTTATAGCTAACAATGTTAGATATGTAGCTATGGTGATGGTATAATCTGAATGTGTTTTCAGTTATATGTGACTTTGACAATATATACACAAAGATATAGGTTTATCATGTGTTATGATTTGTAGCAAAGAGTTGATTCAGTGATTTAAGTTCTACACACAAGTTTTCTTTTGAATAGTCACGTACATACGAGGATATGCTTCATAGTAGTTGCATATATATTATGATATAATTTTACTTTATATTTCTAATTGATCTAGGTTGTTTATAGATATTTTTATGCCAATTTATTTTATTATTTGCTACTATTCGTCAATGATGTCTTGATCAGAATAGTGGATATCGAACTGTGTTGATCATTGGTTATTGAATGATGACCTTGACTGGTATGGAATGACAATATTTTTGAGGAGGATACTTGGCATATTAGTATATTGGCTTGACTTGGTTCAGTGACTGATCTACTTTAGTGATTTAGTTGATATAAAGTTGGTTCAGTTCTTAGGGATTCAATTATTTAGTATTTTTTGAGTTGAGATCTATACCCAAATTTTATTCACAAGAAACAAGTATATACATGGATCCTTCTTATGAAAATTACGTATATATTTAAAGTTAAATTTTATCAGGGTTTGTAGTGTTGCTTGATGAAGATAGTTGATTAGTTATGTTGTATTTCCTATTGTTTTTCAATGATGTCTTGATCATGATGTTTTATATATGTTGTGGACTGGTTGTGCATTGATTTGATTTGGATGCAGTGGTTGGTTGAGATTCAGTTCAGTTATTGGATTTATTTAGTATTTAGTGGATTTATGTTTCATTGATTCAATTGGTTTACAATGCTTCAGTGATTGCATTTCAAATTCTATGATTGAGTATTCAGTTTGGTATTAAGCATAATGTTGGGTGTGGGTCAAATTTGAAAATATGAGGAAAGGTGGCCTACAAATTTTGATGTTTATTTAAGTCAGGTGGATATGGTATGAAATATTATGAAACATGGTCCATGAATGGTGATGAGGGTTCGAGCATTCAATGAGGGAATCAAAGCTTCCTTATATTGGTATTTGGTAAACTTGTTCAAGGGGTAGATGCTCCCTTCCAACAGAAATCGGTTAATGGGATTAGGGGGTTGTAGTTCCCTTCTAGTGGGTGATAAAGAAAGAGTGGAGGTTTTAGCCTCCTACAAGTAGGTTCCTACATGAGGGTAATACTCTATGCATATACAAAATGTAATGAAGTTTTTCTTTATAATAAAAGAAGAATATCTAGACGACAACAATAATGGTTTTTCTCCCACATTGGGTTTCCACCTAAAGCCCTGATGTCCATATATGTTGATGTGTTTCTTGTGTATGTGTTTTTTACTGCTCATGATTATTGCTTAATAAATGGATAATGAAATAATGATGCACTAGTTAAAGTTAAACCTCTGATGAGACATATGAAAATTTAGTTATCTAGATATACATTGTTTTTATTCACTAGAGTCGCGTGCACAAGTGGGTTACATGAAGAACAATATCGTACATAATTATGATTGTGAAATTGAAAGGTAAAGTGAATTAAAAATATTGATTCAACCCCTCCCCCCCACTCAATATTTTTTTCCTAATGATTGGTATCAGAGAAGGTCACTCCAACAGAAGCTTAACCACTTGAGACTGGATTAGGGACAATGGGAAAGAAGAAAAAGAGGAAGGAAACTCAAAGGAAGAATTAAGTTCAAGAAAATCGTGGTAGTGAAATTGATATATCATATTCAGTTATGGTTATAGATGTCCGAAAATATTCAGCTTTAGGAACACCCTGCTTTCTGTTGATCAAGAATGCAGAAGATAATGAAGATAGTGATGAGGAACTATGATTCTTGTCTTAATTGTGGACGTAATAAACATTGTACAAACGAATGGAAATTTTCCATCTTATGTAGTGATGATGATAATGAATCAATTGATATTCCCCTCTTCAGTGAAAGTGAAGATAATCGTTATGGAGAAAAATCAAATTAAAAAATAATGGCCCTAGAAGCAGAGATTAAAAGGCTTGCAAATGAGAATAAATATCATCAAAAGTTACTACAACTATTTAATGAAAGGGACTATACCTACAAAGAATATATTATCAGGTTAAAGAATCAGTTGGAAGAATGAAGTAAAATTGAAGAAGGAATTAGGAAGCAGTATAAGGAAAAAGAAGATCAATGTCAAAGACTGGAGGATGAAGTAGTGTCATTAAGAAATAAACTTGGAAAGAAGGTAAATGAAGAGGATACAATAACCGAGGAGCTTAAACAAAGAACCAATTATTGTGAAGGACTTGAAGAATAAATCATCTCTCTCAAATATGATCTTGAAACGTCAAACAAACGATATGAGGATATTCTTCAAGTATTTGTAAAAAAAAGAAAATGAGCTTAATATGGAGATCATTGAGTTAATAACTCATTTGGAAAAACTAGACGTCAAAAAGAGGTTGAGGTAAGTATTCTAGAAGGTAAATTAGCATAAAAGGATAAGCAATTGAGATTTCAAGATATATTAAAGATGTTGGATAATCTACTTAATAGTCAAAGATCTCCCTCTGTTAAATATGGTCTTGGATTTCATGAAATTGGAAAAGAAGAATCCAATTCATAAGCTTGTGCAAGCAATCTTGAGGTTAACAAAGAAAACATTGATAAATTTGGTAGATAATTGATAAGTCAATGGAACCATCAATCAAAGAAAGAAAAATTTCAAAGGAAATCATTTGCTCCCAACTATATAAGTATCAATCGATTTTGTCATCTGGAAAATGATGTTGAATGTTTTATCTGTTATAACTTTGGACACTTTGTAGCTAATTGCAGAAGAAGATTCATAGGAAGATCACCAGCTCCTAGGTACTTAGGTTTCTTTAAGGGATATTATTTTTCTTGCAATATATTTGGTCACAAAGCTACTGATTGCAATAAGAGAAATTTGAGGAAGAATATTATGGTGTGCCCTTCTCTATTCATGTGAGATGCTATACTTGTAATAAGTTTCGGCATGTACAAAAAGAATGAAGGAACAAGGTAATGGATTCACACAGACAATAGTAGATTCCCTCGAAATCGAACAACTACACAATAACATTGTTACGAAAATACTTGAGAAATATGGATCCACCAACACCCCTCATATGAAGCAGAAAGAATAAAAACAAAAAAGGTGTGGCCTTACTTTGTGCTCATTTGAAGAAGAAGATGAATGGTACATAGATAACAGATGCTCTCATCACATTTCTACATGTAAGAACATGTTTGTGTCTCTTAAGTAAAACAAAGATGGTAAAGTTATCCTTGGAAATAGTACTCCAACAAAATTTAGAGGAAGAGGTAGAGCTAAACTTAATAAACATACAAAAGAAACTGACACATTATTAGTTCAAGGGCTAAAGAAGAATATTCTAAGTGTAGGCCAAATAGCAGATAAAGGACATATAATTGTGTTTACATCAACTAAATGAAAATTTATACAAGAGGAAAATAGAAAGGTTATAGCAAGAGGATTGTGAAATGTAGACAAACTATATGTGCTAATGAAGAATCAAGGCAAAAATAAGAGGTATAGTTCCTCTTCTTCAGATTCAAAGTAAAAGAAGATGGTCCCCACTGTAGTGTATTTTACTCGATGCATACTTCAAACAAAGGTACATAAACTCATGGAGAACATATGATGACTATTAGATCCATAGGATCAATGGTGTATGATCTTAGGGGGAGATCTCCATGTGTATTTGGATCATGATTTCATATGTTGTTATTATTTTTATACTACTAATGTTGCATTGATGAAGAGAATGTGAACAGGAACAAACATGACATGTTTAGGGGGAGTTGTGGCTATAAAAATTAGCATTTTATAGTCTATGTGTGGTTCTTATATTAATTAATATTTTTGTGCATACACTTTCTTGGATCTAGACAGTTGCATATGCTTCTCAGTAATGAAAAAGAAGTGGCATAGATTCAGGGGGAGCATCTCATATGTTTCACTAGTCAATTATTGGCATTTTGGTTCTGATATTGTTTTATTGCAAACTAATAATGATGCCCATATGCAGATTAGGAATGATGTTAGTTCATGATGATTTGATGAGTTTTTGCAAAATTTTATGTTATTGATGTTTTTGATATGGTTCTTTGATGTGTTTCTTGATACTGAGAAGGATATTATTGGATCAGAATTGATAATGAATGGTTGACATAGGTTTAGGGGAGAATATTATATTCTTCTAATGGTTCATTGTTGGAATTATGGCTTATTGAGTACTTATTACATGATGGTGTCTATGATGACTTCATTATTATTATTGTTCTCATCAGTCTTACTCACTGCTGAAAATATATGTGTTGTTGTCACTATGTTATGGAATTATCAATGATGCATGGATTGCATGTGGTAAAGTTATGAATGATGCATATATGTTTCTTGAGTTTTATTTGGTGAAGCTAATAATGGTGTCTTATTCTTGCTAGTGGTACATCTTGATAGACTTAATAAGGAAGATATGTATCCTATGTTCACTATTGATATTGGTTGATAATCAATATGTTGCTGATAAATTATATTCTACTTAATGACTTGTGATGTTGGAGGTACTCTTTGTTTTCACATATGTTGTTGATGAATTATATGCTACCTATGGTGTTGTGGTTTAAGAAATTAATATTTTTGCTTGAGGGTTGTGGTTCTTCCTATATGTGGAGAGAATGTGTTGACCTTGATGACTTGAGGTCAAGAAGATGAGTTGTTGGTAGATCTCTATTGCACAATCGTATGCTTTTGCTATAATTACTTCGTGATGCTTGGAAGAATTGCATATTTTGTCACATGTTGATGATATGAGAGAGATTGATGCTACTTATCTCACATTTATTCTTGATCGTGAGGATGTTCATGCTATTGTTGCTGCTGTGAGATGATAATGTTGAAGATGCCCATTTTGGATCATGTTGGTTTCTTATGAATATCATTGTTTTGCTACGAAGGATACCTCATTGTTGAGATTCTTGTTTATGGTTATGAATGTCATGCATGCCTCTTGTTGTGAAGGTCATGAAAAGACCCATGTTATGATCATTGTAAAATTCAATCATGTATGGGCTATTTGTAAAATGTGTAACCCTATTATGTTGGGTGATTGATGTAATCATGGGAGCATATAGTCATTGGTAATAACAAAGGTCATATGTGTTTATAGATATCCAAGTATTTGAGTCATTAAGCCTTTTACTTTTATTGTATATCTTTATAATATCCATCATATGCTCAGGGGAGCATGGTCAATATGCAGATTTCATCATTCATATTAGCAGATGAGAGTTATAGTGATGTTAACTACAAGTGAAATAACTTCATTCAAACTAGTTCCACCCTTTTCCCTTCATTTCAAAGGGGGAGAGAAGACTTGTTGTGTGTATATATTTGTAGATGGCTTTGAAACACCAAAGTTGTTTCCATAAAGACCAAAGGGGGAGATTCTAGGAATTATGGTTGATGTACTGTCCTTGATGGAAACCTACTTGAAAAATATGTTCTTTATGTCAACTTAATTACTATAGAACCATTGTAGATGACATGACTAATGGTATAGGTATTATGGTACAAGAATTACAAAATATATGGAAAAAAATGGAAGTTCAATTATAGATGGATAAAGAAAGTGAAGTTTGAAAAGTATACGTGACCCTATGAAGAAGATTTGCATATATACGTGGGTCCTATGAACAAAGGACATGTACATAGTCCAAACCATGGAAAGCTGGACACCAGGGGTCATTACCATGGTAATTTCCCATAGTAATTGTGGCAGTAACCTCTATTTGATCCCATAATGAATACTAATGACATTACCAAATGATTTTCTTGTGGTATTGGAAAAGGCCAAAGCTATATAAGGAGATAGAGATCAAGGAGTTATGTGTACAAATGTTTTCATGAGTGATTTGATCTAGAACAAGTGTGCACCAAGGAGCAAGATAATGGCTTAGATCTGATAGATCTAAAAATGTAGTGAAGACTGATGAATACACTTGCTCGATTGATTTATATTTGTAGCTAACAATGCTATATTTGGAGCTATGGTGATGGTATAATATGAATTTATTTGTAGTGATATGTGACTGTGACAGTATGTGTGCAACCATCTGGGTTTGTAATGCATTATGATTTACAATGAAGAGTTGATTGAATAATTTAAGATCTGTACACAAGTTTTCTTCTTAATAGTCAGATACCTATGCATATATTCTTCATAGTAGTCGCATATATATTTTGAGATAATTTTCCTTTAGATTGTTTCTTTATCTGGGTTGTTTACAGATGTTTGGATTTCGATTGGTTTGATTATTTATTGTTATTCATCAATGATGTCTTGATCAGAATAGTTGATATATTAATGTGTTGACAATTGGTTATTGAATGGTGACTTGGCTTGGTATGGCATGATAATATTTTTGAGGAGGATACTTGGCATATTAGTATATTGCTTTGATCTGGTTTAGTGAATAATATGCTTTTAGTGATTTAGTTGATATACAGTTGATTCAGTTCTCAGAAATTTAGTTATTTAGTATTTTGCGAGTTGAGATCCATACACAGTTTTTATTCACAAGAAACGTGTATATAGATGGATCCTTCTTATGAAAGTCATATATATATTCAGAGTGGAATTTGATCAGAGCTTGCAGTACTACATGATGATGATAGTTAATGAGTTTTGTTGTATTTGTTGTTGCCTATCAATGATGTATGATTAGGATGGTTTATATATGTTGTGGAATGGTTGTGAATTTATTTAATCTAGTCGTAGTGTTTTGTTGAGATTCAGTTCAGTGAATAGGTTTCTTGAGTATTCAGTTTCTTGATGTCTCAATGATTCAATTCATTTACAATGCTTCAGTGATTGTATTTCATATTCTGTGATTGAGTACTCAATTTGGCATTGAGCATAATGTTGGATGTGGGTCCAGTTTGAAAATATGATGAAATGTGGCCTAAATGTTTTGATGTTTATTTAAGATAGGTGGATCGAGTATGAAATATTATGAAATATAGTCCACAAAGGGTGTTGAGGGTTGGAGACTTTAGTGAGGGAGTCATAGCTTCCTTCCAGTGGTAGTTAGTAAAATTGTTCAGGGGACAGATGCTCCCTTTCGTTAGAAGCTGGTAAATGAGATTAGGGGTTATAACTTCCTTCCAATGAGTGTTGGAGAAAAATTGGAGGTTGTAGCCCTTTGTAGGTGGTTGCTTGCATGCTGGTAAGAGTTTGTGCTAGTACAAGAATTAAAGAAGTTCTTCTTTATAATAAAAGAAGAAGACATAGGTAAAAATTTCGATGCTTTTCTCCCACATTTAGTTTCCACCTAAAATCTCGGTGTCCATATGTTTTGATATGTTTCTTATGTATCTTATATTTATTGCTCTTGATTTCTGCTTAATAATTGTATAATGAAGTAATGATGCACTGCTTGAAGATAAACATATGATGGAACATATGAAAAATTAGCTATCTGGATATATGTGGTTTTCATTCAATAGAGTCACATACACATGTAGGTTGAATGAAGAATAGTAGCGTACATATTTTTGAATGTGAAATTCAACTTTAAAGTGAATTAAAAATACTGATGCAGCCCCCCTCCCCTCTCATTATTTTTTCTAATGACGCTCAACCTAGAGTCTCTTTCTCAGTTTTAGTGCACTATACATCCTCAGTCGTCAAACCTCTAGCCACTATCTCTGGGACATGCACTCTATGACCAATCTTGTCCCTCTCTCTTTCCCTATCATAATGCGCACTTCTTGTGCCCATACCTCCACCTCTTGCATCCTAAACCTTTTCCCTTCCCGCAAGAAGTATTATCTCTCAATAGTATCTCACTGTCAGTATATTACATGAGAAAACAAGGTAGAATAGGTGATTTGGGGACTGATATTGTCTTGTCATGAATGAATTTCATTTGCAAGTACTATCATCTTAACATTGTAGATGATGTTAAAGGAGGTTATAAAGGGTAGTTTTAAAGAAGACACTTTTGGAGATGGGACACAAATATACCATGATGCAAGAGATAAGAGAATTATAAACTATGATAGATAGATGGAAACCCAAGATAACTTGGAACACTCTAACACTTTATCTAGACCCTTTGGAGGGTGAAGATGCAGTACATTCTAGATATTTAATAAATAGTTAAAGACATAACAACAATGAATAATACTCAACATCAAAACATTACAATGAACTTTCATGCCATAATTTCCCAATTGTAGCTTCTAAAAGTATGGATACAAAAGTGTTATTTTGTCCCATGTATTTTGCAACAATTTTTTGAATGTAATTTTGTAATTTTGAAAATAACGAAATGTAAAATGTCTAGAAGCCTAAGGGTCACACATGGAATATGAAAAGTTAGTAGGAAGTCCAAAGTTCATGTAGGAGCTCAAAATTCACATGGGATCTCAAGAGTAAGGAGGGAGGTCAAGAGTCAAATGGGAGGTGTAAGGTAACCTCATTTATTATAAGTCAACCCTCATAACTGAATAAGAGGACCTTTAGCCTTGGCTTCGCTCCTCCAAAGAATGATCTCTCTTTCCTATGTTGATATTCTCAAGATCAACAAAGGAAATAGAAATCATTCTTTGGAAGAGAAAGTGGCGGCCTCATATTCCACTATTGGGTCTAGTGATGCATAATTTTAATTATCTATCTTCGCACTTTCACTTAATATTTTGAAGCTCTCAAAAGGCAGTTTACTTTCATGCATGCAACATGAATGTTGTAAGACTATTATTTCATGTTTTTGATGTATGTTTATGTTCATTTGTACTATATAAAATGAACTTTTTTTGGATTTGGTATACATATTAATTTAAATGTGCATCTTTCCTACTTTCATGGTCGTTCTTACTTTGTGAACTATTCTGAAAATTAATTAACAATTCTTTCTATCTACATGTGTGTTTTCTTTAGGATAATACTATTAATTTTATTCTAAAGGATGACTCTATATTTTTTTTGTCAATGAATGTAATTTGTACACAGTGCAATTGTTTGTTTCACAAATCTCACTTACTTTTTTATCGCAAAACTATATGTGTGCTCTCTTCTGTTGTTGTTTCAGCCAATACAAATATTTAAGATTGGTGTAATGGTAGTCGGGTCATTTTCCTAGACGAGGCTCCTATCCCAAAAGGTGTGTGGTATAAATAGGAATTCATACTAGGGAGGTCCCCTTTTGTTGGTAGACCTCTAGCACTGTTAAAAAATGGCACCAGAAGGAGTGAAAAATGACAAGCTAAATCTGTAGATTCTAGTTTGAAGCCTTCATCTTGAAATGGCTCCTCCCTAAATCTTAATCTGAGGATGCTTTTAAAAAAGAGTAAATCTTAAAATCCCCGTGGAAATAATCCATAACTTTCCCCATTTGAAGTTTGATGGTCAGGGTGAAACAACTGTAGTTGGATATATGTTTCAATTTCTTCAATTTTATAATTCTAATGGAATACATTGTAAAGATGTTCTTGACAGGTTGTTTACCCTCACACTTGATGGTCCCGTCAAGCATTGGTGCCACACATTACAAACTTCTTCTATCCATTCGTTTGAGCAACTCATCAAGGAGATTTGATGAAGCTTTTTATATGTATGATTATCAAGATGTATAGAAAAGGATCAATGAAATTAAAATGAAACCCGATGAATCATTAGAGGATTTTGTTGATATATTTCTTCACATTTTGTATGAATTGTTCAAGGAAGACGCGGATTGGGATTTCATGGGTGAAAAGTTTCATAATTTGGATTGAATCTCTTTGAAACAATTTGAATCTAAAATCCCCGTTGATATTGGGTCATCTTATAATGATAGTAATCAAAAGTCAAAAATAAAACAAGTAACACATATTTCATTAAATTTGGAAGTAGTCAGTGGATCTAGAATTTAGAACTTTAACTAGATTAAGTTTTTTCAAAATGATGAATTAGAAAGTCACTTAGTTCACTAATTTTAATGTAAATATTCACCACTTTTTTATGTGAAAATTATCATGATAAACTTTATAAAACAAATTTATATATACTTTGAAAAACAAATCTTTCACATCTTAATCTTGGATTCCTTACATTATCTATTTTATTAATTTTTATGGTTTATATTAAAAGATAAGTTTGTTTAGGTTATTTTATGAAAATAATGATGTGTATGTTACTATTATTAACCCATTTAATTATAATCTGATATAGTAAATATCATGTATGTGTTAAGTTACAATTATTACTAAGACAGTGTTGGCACAATTTAAAAGTCTATCACCTTTGCAACACTAGTAATATGGTTGAACATTAAAAAAATCTCATAGATCATCCAATTTACAATCATATTGGAATTAAATTTCAAAATATTTGTGAAGCTACCAACCTTCTTGATTGTTGTTTAACTAAACAAAATTATGATGATCTTGAAAAACTTCTTTTAATGCTTTTTGAGCATAACAATAAAATTCGAAATAACTTTTAGTAATAACTTTTTACCTTCTTATATACCATATTTTGTCTTAGTGGATGATAATCATGATTATCACCATTATAATTACATACTATTGTAGGAAGTTTGCACCATTTTAGAGTTGAGAAGAAAATATTTTTTTAGGATCAAATTAAATGTTGAATGTGAGTAGTATCATAATTTATTTATTATTTATTATTTGTACTTTTATGTTAAAAACGAAGTTGATTGAGGCTTACTTAATGAATAATAGATTAATATGCAAGATATCTATTAAGTATAAAGTTATTTAATGACAAATGATCTTAGTAATGTGTCCAATATATACCATTATTTAGAAATTTAACTAGATTAGTTTTTTCAAAATTAAGAATTAGAAAGTCACTTAGTTCACTAATTTTAATGTAGATATTCACCATTTTTTGTGTAAAAATTATCATGATAAAATTTATACAACAAATTTATATAAACTTGCAAAAGAAAATCTTTCACATCTTAATCTGGATTCCTTACATTATCTATTCTAATATTTTTTTATGGTTTATATCAAAGGATAAGTTTGTTAAGGTTATTTTATGAAAATAATGATGTGTATGTTACTATTATTAACCCATTTAATTATAATCTGATATAGTAAATATCATGTATGTTTTAAGTTATGATTATTACTAAGAGAGTGTTAGCACAATTTAAAAGTCTATCACCCTTGCAACACTAGTAATATGGTTGAAGATTAAAAAAATCTCATAGATCATCCTATTTATACTCATATTGGAATTAAATTTCAAAATATTTGTCACGCCACCAACCTTCTTGATTTTTTAACAAACAAAAATTATGATGCACTTGAAACGCTTCTTTTAATGCTTTTTGAGCATAACTATAAAATTCAAAATAACTTTTAGTAATATCTTTTTACCTTCTTATATACCATATTTGGTGTTAGTGGATGATAATAATCATTATCACCATCACCATTACATATTATTGTAGGAAGTTTGCACCATTTTATAGTTGACGAGAAAATATTTTTTTAGGATCAAATTAAATGTTGAATGCCAGTAGTAGCATAATTAATTTTTATCTAGTATTTGTACTTTTATGTTAAAAACGAAGCTGGTTGAGGTTTACTTAACGAATAATAGATTAATATGCAAGCTATATATTACGTATAAAGTTATTTAATGACAAATGATCATAGTAATGTGCCCAATATATAGCATCATAGACCCATCTTAAGTGCATAGGTAGGGATCAAATTTCTTCACGTGCAAACATTTTTAGAGTGAAAGATACCATGTGTTATTTTTCATTGTTGAAACTATATTTTTGAATGCTAAATAGAGTATATATATGACCAAATAAAAATTTTAACCATAATATATATATATATATATATATATATATATATATATATATATATATATATATATATATATATATATATATATATATATATATATATATATATATATATAGATATTAGTTAAAATAAATCTTTAAATAGTTTCTCTGTATCTCTAGCTGAAACATTTTTGAAAAGTATAAGATTTAAACATCTAATTCACACATTTTTTTTTTACCTCTAGTTACTTTACAACATATTTATTTTTTTATTTTTCTATTTAGAACATAGTTTTTATTTTAAAGGGGCACAGACGGACAGACAAACTTACACATCCCCCCATATTGGGCTGTAAAATGAGCCTCTCATCTCAATTACTAATCATTTTAATGATCAAAATGAATCATGAATTAGAATTGTAACAAAGTAGTACAATTTGATTATTTTCAAATACAACATGAAAGAGAGAAAATTGACTAAGATATTTATTACAAATGTTTAGTTTTTATTCCTATAGTGTTTAAGGATATTATATTGAAAAGAACATATTAACATTCATCTAAAACATAGACTCCTTACATTGTTTCTATTATCATTAAAATTTACATTTATGTATTAAGTTTGACTCGTGAATAATAGATTTTGTAAAAAAAATCTTACCTATAAAGTTATTTAATAATATATTAATATTGTTTTTCTTACTATTATTGACCATTTTAAATTGACACTAACTACTTTTCCTACGTTGCGTACAAATTAATTATACTAGTACAATGTTGGCACCACTTCAAAATCTATAAGAGGAAATATTTTATAATTCTGGTTGTGTTGTTCAATGATCAAAATATTTTTTTTTATAAATTGGAGTGCAAAAAAATAGCGAATTTGATTTATATCAATTATAATAAGAAAAATTAAGGAAAACTCACCTCAAACATTATTTCAAGTGTCTAGCGTTTATTCATTAAGTGTTTAAATGGTTTATATTAAATAGAATACTAATTAGGTATTCCACTATTGTTTTAATAGACCAAGTTTAGAAGATGTTCTTAAGTGCATTACTGAATTTGATTCTGCATATTTGATATGGTGAGAAGTCCTGTCGGTCAAATAAAGCTTTGAAAACTTAAATAATTTATGGCATTGTCATGTAATTTGTATAACACATGAACACATTGAAATATTGAATAATATAAAACTCCTCCAAAAAGAATATGAAGAGAAAATTTGATATACAACAAATATGGAAAAGTGTGTTTGAATCTATATTAATAGATCCTTCAAAAAAAAAATTGCGTTCATCAATCATATAAACCTACTCATAAGATATTCACTCAAGTAGATCAAGAATAACTTATACACCATATTTATTTATCTTCGTCTTCTTGTAATGTTCTTTCTTTGGCATCCATGCCGACACTATGGTACTAATTAGAGTAGAGCCAAGTTTTGTGTCATCAGGATTTGGTACCTAATATTTCTCTAAAATTTTTCCATTTTATTTCCTTGACATATGCTTCCACCATTCAACCTTTACATGAAGATTCTCACTTTCATTATCCCTAAAGATATCTGAGATGAATTTTTCTGCCCAAATCATCTCTCCTGCATCCTCATTTCTTGATCTAACTAGCAACATCTTTCCTTTCTCAACATCAATCACCAGATTGAATGTTGGCTTTGGCTTGTTGAATTTGGGTCTAGCATATACTGGTTCATCTATCGCGTTATCAAAATCTCCATCCATAATACTTGAGATTACATGGAGTGCATTACGATCAACATCAACAATGTGCCTTGTCTTTGGCCAAAAATCCTCAAAAGATGAATCACTTCCATCTATTATTCTATGATCATTATAGGTTCCATCTAATGTATCAAGAACCTTTTCCCAATACAATACTTTATTTTTCCATTCCTTTGTAACAATTGGTGAATCCTCATTCCCAATAGTGTCTTTCTACATTTTTATGTATGATGTTATCCCTTCCTTTAGTTCTTTTAAATAGACATCATTCTATTTGGAAGCTAAGAAAGATGGCTTCCCTATGGGAATATTAGGTCATCCGTCAACATCTATATTCTATAACTCAACTGGTTCTGACCACTCAACATCTCTAATTAATTCTTTGTACCTTAGTACTGGAACATCATTGAGTACAAGAAATTGGAAGTATTGGACATTAAGATGTCCAACTAGTGAATTTTTTCCCTCCTTGATGTATCCATTAAGGAAAATTTTGAAGTCAGAGACCTTGTCAATAAGTGCAGGTGGAAACACTCCATTTTCTTCAATTATGCGATATGTATCCATCATTTTAGGTAAAGAATAAATATCTTTAATTTTTAGGTTGGAAGACATTCTTGCATAGGTTCTATCTATGTCTTCATGGGTGTGCCCCATAGGCAAGAACCCAACATCAATAGAGATGAAGACACAAAATGCAGTTAAAAGTGATAGAAACATGAAACGATAGTGATTCTTATTATCACTTGCTGCATTGTCCAAATGTAACAACAAATGTGGAGGAAGAGGTTTAAAATCAACATTTTGACTTTTTGAACTTCCATGAGATATAAAATCATCCTTCTACCCTTTACATTTTGAGTAAATAGAGGTGTCAGGTAATGCATTTGTAAGTGGGTTTCTTGAAATTCCACTTTCATAAAGTAGATCACCATACATATCCATTTGTGGGTTTTCAAGGTCCCTTAAGCACTTTGTAAGGGATGTAATAGTAAATTGTGATCCCATATGGACAAATGGTAGGGAGAAATGACAAAAACCTCCTGCCTTATGCCCATGTGTAAGCATACCTATCAATGACAAACCTAAATTTGTTCCTACAATAGATTTTGATTTGACACGTAGCCTTGGGATTGAAGTCTTTGTTTTGTCCATTTTATCATGGATAATGCTCAAATACTCCTTTGGAGACCGCTCTGACATAATTCTATTGCCATAGTAGTAATATCTTACACATATAACAATCTTGTTATGTTTCTTCAACCTACCTCGTGCCTTTTCTTCCAACTCTTTTGTAGTTGTTGAATTCATTAGTGCTTTCAGCACAATGCACTCACTGCATTTATTGAAGTTGGTGTTCTTTGAAAGTGCCACATCTCGAAACTTAGTATTTTAGATCTTGTTCATTGTTGATTGTGATATTGATGGGTAATTGAGCTTTTGAAGAGCCTCATTGATCTCTTTTAACAAACAATTTTGTGTGTAAGTCAAAGGAAGAAATCTTAAAGGAGTAGATGTTCCATCTTCTTCAACTTGACGTGTTTGGTTTGGTGAAAAATCTGAATTATCCATTACAATTTTGTGCAATATTTCTATGGTTGCCACTGTGTGAGCTCGTGCTTTTCATGTGTTGGTGTTACCATGAATAGCTTTCATCTGTCCATGTTGGAAATAATGCTGGCAGTTATAGAATGTGCTTTGAGGAATTTTATGTATCTTATACCATGCTTTCTTACAAATAATATTCCCATTAAATCTCATGTCCTTTACATTTCTAGCAATAGGTGGTAGGCCATGGCCATGTCCATGGTCCTTTGACATCACTGTGTTTGACATGAGCGAATTCAAGACAAATTATCTAATACCATTTTTATTTATTTGTCTCATACCCCTTCTAGCACCTGCAATGGCCTTCCTATCCACATGTTGAAGACAATCTTTTCTACAACATACATTTGTTGCCAAAAGTTGAATTTCTTTTTCTTCATCTACTTTTGTTTGACATTTCGCAATTTTTTTTTGTAGCCATAACTCACTTAATCCTTTTATATGGCCTTTTTACATGCATACCAATTGAGTTTCTATCTTTTCCATTACAAAGGTACCCATCCCATTTGTTTAAGGTATTTGTGTCCTCTATAACATCCCATATCACCATTTCCTTAGGTGGCTCCTTTAACTTTTCCTTGACCCTTAATATCACAAATTTGTTGTCCACCAACTTATTTATTTTCCATCTAACCAAACAGTGTATAGATTTATCTCCAATTCTGTATATCTCACAATTTCCATCTATCTCTTCCATAAAAACATGAAATTCCATTTCACCTAGAGTTTCACCCTCAATAATGTCATCCTCGCGGATATTAGCTAGCATTCCTTTGGCAATGCACATGCTTGTTCCCATGCATTCATGTGTAAGAGAAACCTTTTTACATATGAATCTAAACCTATCTTGGGGAATATTTATGGCATGATCATGACAGTGAGGCTCCAAATCTGATTCTAGCCAAATCTCATAAGATTCCAATGCACCCCCAAGTGTATGCTCAAATCCTTTTGGATGTGGTAGAGGAGCATTATGTTTTAAAACCTTCTCAATTCTAACCACTATGCATCATTTCTTTACCACCTTTCCATGCACTTTATGCCTAAGCTCTGTATTGAATATGGAGCTCGCTCCCACCTTCACTCCATGTTGGAGAAGATCTACCTTCTCTCCAATGTAAAATGTAGAAGAAACATTTGCACCACTAAAGGAATGTAAATAAGGTTAGTATTTACTAAAAAAACATTTATTATGTTGGCATTATCATACAGGTGTTGTCCTTGATGGAAACTCACTCAGATGATAGTTCAACTCTGCAGTAGGTCAATAGCAAAGGATCACATATCAGACTCCAAATAATGAAGAAAGAGAGGTATTTGCTGGTTCACTTTGTCCAAGGAGTGTAGACATGCAGGTTAATAGAAAAAAAGTAGAATATAACGTATACACGCACTTTCACAAGAGGAAAAGCGCGTACATGTTGGAAAACCAAGTTTTTGGTCCAAGTTATTTTGATCCAAGGTATTGGGTCGGAGGTATTTGGTGCAGGTATTGACCCTAGGTATTTGGTCCAAGGTACTGGTCCTAAGTGGTTTTGGTCCAAGGTATTGAGAAATACCTAAGAGTATATAAGGAGGAGAAGATCATTAGGCCATGTGTGCAAGAAAAAAGATTCTAAGGAATACCTCTGTAGATTAGATTAGTATATCATCAAAAAAAATTAACACAAATTTTCTAAGGAATGGTTTGAAAATTGAATTCATCAAACCTTGAAATGTTGAGGGTGCATTGGTAAGGCCAAAAGGCATGACCAAAAATTCATAATGACCCTCATGAGTTCTAAATGTTGTTTTCGGAATGTCTTCAGTCTTCATTCTGATTTGATCATATCCTAAACGAAGATCCAACTTGGTGAAGTAAGTTGATCCATGCAATTCATCCAGTAATTCATCAATGACAGGAATGGGAAACTTATCTTTAATAGTGAGCTTGTTGAGCTCCCTATAATCTGGACACATGTGCCATGATCCATCCTTCTTGTGCACCAATACTACTAGAGCAGAGAAAGAACTTTGACTCGGTTGAATTATACCAACCTCTAGCATTTCTGCAACCATACGTTCAATTTCACTCTTTTGGGCATAGGGATATCTATACAGCTAGATGTTTGGAGGAGCACTTCCTGGAATCAGATGAATAGCATGATCATGATCACGAATAGGTGGGAGACCTTTGGGAGTCTCAAATACCTTGAAATGATTGTCCAAGACTTTTTGGAGATCTAGAGAAATAGATGATTCCAATGTGGAAACATCTAGCGAACATAATTGTGAAATTACACCTTTTCGTTCCTTTTTTAAAAGCTTTGTCATACAGTTAGAGCTGATTATCTTTACCGGTTTCCCTGCAATACCACTTAATTCAACTTCCTTTCCTTCCACAGAAAATTTCGTGAAAAGTTCTTGAAAATTAAAATCTATTGTACCCAAGGATTGTAGCCATTGGACACCTAATACAACATCAGCAACTCCCATTGGAATGCAAAGAATTGGGCTAGTCAATACATATTCTCCCATGGATAGCATGATATTATGGCACTTTCCAGAGAAATTTATTGTTCCTCCATTTGCAACCATCACTTGACACTCTGGTGCTGGATATAAGAAGCAATTCAATTCTTTTGCTACCTTGCAATGAATAAAATTGTTGGTACTTCATGAATCAATCAACACTATTACCTTTTTCTTCTTGATTTGTCATTCTATCTTGATGGTTTGAGGAGTGTAATTCCCGCTAACGCATTACAAGATATTTGAGATTCCCAAAGGTATCCCACCTATTCGTGATCATGATCATGCTATTCATCTGATTCCAGGAAGTGTTCCTCCAAACATCAATCCGTACAGATATCCCTATGCCCAAAAGAGTGAAATTGAACGTATGGTTGTAGAAATGCTCGAGGCTGGTATAATTCAACCGAGTCAAAGTTCTTTCTCCGCTCTAGTAGTATTGGTGCACAAGAAGGATGGATCATGGCGCATGTGTCCAGATTATAGGGAGCTCAACAAGCTCACTATTAAAGATAAGTTTCCCATTCTTGTCATTGATGAATTACTGGATGAATTGCATGGATCAATTTACTTCACCAAGTTGGATCTTCAGTTAGGATATCATCAAATCAGAATGAAGACTGAAGACATTCCGAAAATAGCATTTAGAACTCATGAGGGTCATTATGAATTTTTGGTCATGCCTTTTGGCCTTACCAATGCAGCCTCAACATTTCAAGGTTTGATGAATTCAATTTTCAATCCATTTCTTAGAAAATTTGTGTTAGTTTTTTTTGATGATATACTAATCTACAACAAGTCTTGGAAGGATGATGTTGAACATGTTGACAGGATGCTACAACTATTAGAGGAGAAACAATTATATGCAAAAAGATCCAAATGTTTCTTTGGAGTACAAGAGGTGGAATATCTAGGTCATATTGTATCTCATGAAGGAGTTAAGGTAGACCCTAGCAAAATTAAAGCCATTAAGGAATGGAAAATCCCCACATCCATAAAGCATCTGCGAGGGTTTCTCAGGTTGACAGGGTATTATCGCAAGTTTTTTATGAATTATGGGAGAATAACAGCACCTCTAACAACACTATTGAAGAAAGATGCACTTTCATGGATTCCGAAAGCAACAAAGGCCTTCGAACATCTTAAAGAGGCAATGTGCCAAGCACCTATCTTAGCTACACCGGACTTCACAAAAACCTTTATTGTGGAATGTGATGCTTTAGGAAATGGAATTGATGTTGTTTTAATGCAAGATGAAAGACCCATTGCTTTTGAAAGTCGTCCAATCAAGGGAAAGTTTTTACACAAAGCTATTTATGAGAAGGAAATGTTGGCAATACTCCATGCACTTAAGAAATGGCTACCCTACCTAATGGGAAGACACTTCAAGGTAAAAACAGATCATGATAGCCTTAAATACTTTTTAGAACAAATATTATCCTCTAAAGAGCAACAAAAGTGGGTCACAAAGATGTTGGGTTATGACTTTGAAATCATCTACAAAAAAGGGAAGCAAAATGTGGTGGCAGATGCACTCTCAAGAAAGGATGAGGATGTGGAAGCATTGTTGTGTGCCATTTCTATTATCCAACCAGATTGGATAAACGAAGCAAGGGAAGAATGGAAGAATGATGAAGAAGTGTGGGCGCTTATTCGAAAGTTACAACAAGATTCCAGTACGTCGGATACATTTAGCTGGAAAAATGTTTTGTTATGGTACAAAGATCGCTTATACCTCTGTAAAATTCCCAGCTAAAACAAAATATTCTTATGGAATTGCACACTTCTCCCTTAGGAGGGCACTCGGTATTTTTAAAAACCTACCACAGGGTTAAGAAGGAATTTTTTTGGGATGGCCTTAAATCAGATATTCAAAAGTTTGTGGCAGAATTTTTGGTTTTCCAACACAATAATGTTGAAACAATTAAGACACCGGGTCTATTACAACCTGTATCCATTCCAAGCCAACGTTGGGAGGAGGTTTCAATGGATTTTATCACAGGTTTACCCAGGTCTGAGGGAAAGAGTGTCATCATGGTGGTAGTTGACAGGCTTACCAAGTATGCACACTTTTGTGCATTATCACATCCATTTAAAGCCAGTACAGTTTCTACTGCATTTATGGAAACAATTAAAAAGCTACATGGAAACCCAAAGATTATTGTAAGTGATAGAGATCCCATTTTCACTAGAAATTTTTGGAGAGAATTATTTTCTTTTCTTGGTACTTAGTTAGCTCATAGCTCATCTTATCATCCTCAATCCAATGGGCAAACTGAGATAGTAAACAAATGTTTGGAAGGATATCTTCGTTGCTTTGTATCTGATAAACAGACATAATGGGTCAAATGGTTTCCTCTGGCTGAATGGTGGTATAACACTTCCTTCCATACACCAGCAAAAATGACTCCATTTATGGAACTTTATGGGTATCAGCCACCATCCATCACATCATATTTAAGAGAAAATTCTAAGGTTCAAGCAGTGGAACATCACATCGAACATCAACAACAAGTCCTCCAACTCTTAAAGGATAACCTCGTGTTGGCACAGAATAGAATGAAACAACAAGCAGATCAACATCGCAGCGAAAGAAGTTTTGATGTAGGTGATTGGGTATTCCTACGGCTACAACCATATAAGAAAATGTCCCTCAAGCAAGCTAAGAAGGATAATAAATTATCACCAAAGTATTATGGTCCATACAAGGTGTTGCAAAAGATTGGTACTATGGCATACAAATTGGAGCTTCCTGTAGCTTCTTGATTGCACCTAGTTTTCCATGTTTCATGTTTAAAGAAGGTTATAGGCGATAAGCTCCCAGTTCAAACAATATTGCCAGAACTTGACGAGGAAGGAAAAATTGTATTGGAACCAGAAGCAGTCACAGAAACAAGAACTCGACAGCTACGAAATCAATCAATTTCAGAGTATCTTATCAAGTGGAAGAACTTATCTACTGAAGGTTCCACATCGGAGGATGAGAATTTTATACAGAAGCATCCAGAACTACTCAAGCGTTGAGGACAACACTTTTTTGAAGGAGAGGGGCATGTTGGGTCCCTATAATACTATTGATTACCCCATTACTATTGTAGTTGTACCCCTTATTAATATTTTTGTGCCCCTACTGTCCCCATATTGTTATTACTGTCCCCCATAGAATCCCTCTATTGTTATTTTTGTGGATTTATATTATTATTTTTAGGTCGGTTGGGTTATATTGTGACTACTTAGACTCCTATATATAGAAAGGAGGTTGCCCCCTCGAAGAGGCTAAATTTTAAGACGTTGAACTATCTTTTCTATCTTTTTCTTGAGCTGGTTTCATAACAAATATTTATGGCATGATCATGACAGTGAGGCTCCAAATTGGATTTTAGCTAAATATCATAAGATTCCAATGCACCCCCAAGTGTATGTTCAAATCCTATTGGATGTGGTAGAGGAGCATTATGTTTTAACACCTTCTCAATTTTAACCACTATGCATCCTTTCTTTACCATCTTTTCATGCACTTTATGCCTAAGCTCTGTATTGAATATGGAGCCCACTCCCACCTTCACTCCATGTTGGAGAAGATCTACCTTGTCTCCAATATAAAATGTAGAAGAAACATTGGCACCTCTAAAGGAATGTAAATAAGGTTAGTATTTACTAAAAAAAACATTTATTATGTTGGCGTTATGACACAGGTGTTTTCCTTGATGGCAACTCACTCAGATGATAGTTTAACTGTGTAGTAGGTCAATAGCAAAGGATCACATATCAGACTCCAAATAATGAGGAAAGAGAGGTATACACTGGTTCACTTTGTCCAAGTAGCGTATACACACAGCTTAATAGAACAAAAGTAGAGTATAATGTATACACGCACTTTCACAAGAGGAAAAGCGCGTACATGTTGGAAAACCAAGTTTTTGGTCCAAGGTATTTTGATACAAGGTATTTGGTCAGAGGTATTTGGTCCAAGATATTGACCCTAGGTATTTGGTCCAAGGTATTGGTCCTAAGTGGTTTTGGTCCAAGGTATCGAGAAAGACCTAAGAGTATATAAGGAGGAGAAGATCATTAGGCCATGTGTGCAAGAAAAAAGGTTCTAAGGAATACCTCTGTCTAAAGTATATTTTATGTTGCAAGGTTGTGTTTGGGACTAGATCTGAAATATTTATGTGCACCTTGAGTTCAATGTTGGATCAGGATCATGAGACATGAAATAACTTATTCTTGAATGATTTGATATTGGTTGTAACTAGATTTGATATTTTATGCCTGTTTTACTTGTTATCCATCAAGCTCTGGGTTTGTCTAAAGTCTAGAATTGCAGCAAAGTTCTAAGTCAATATTTCCATATCTGTACACAGGTTCATCTCGGCCAAAGAGCATATACATGTAGGTTCGGTTCTTTCAAGTAACATATACTAAAGAAAATCTTCTTTTTTAGATCTAACTAAACTATCTAATCAAATTTTGTTATTTTACTGTTGTTTGTCAATAAGTTCTTCTTAGATCTGAATGTAAAAGCTCAATACATATTGAGGATGGAATTTGATTGATTGATTGTATAAGTGAGAAGAAGTGATCTCTGTCCTTGCCTATGTAAAGCTCTGAAAGTTGACAGTAGATATTAAGTATATTGATAGTTGGTACAGACTTGATTCAAAAGTTTATGTTTGCAGTAGTTTTGAAGGTATATGTTAGTTCAATTAATAGAAGTAGCGTATACATATAGTTTGGGTGCAACGAAGTAGCGTATACATTCTAATGCATGATTTTTGTGGTTACAACTGGTTCTGAATGATGATGCAGGGTTTTGGTTTCAGTACAGTGTTCTGGTGTCAGTGATCTAATTATTCAGATTAACTAAATATTGGTTGACGCAGTTTAGGTTTAAAAGATTTAATGGGTCCAATGTGAAAATTTTATGAAACGTGGCCTTCAGATTGTGGTGTTGTGATCCAAGAGTATCCAGTGTGAAATTCATGAAACGTGGTCCCTGGTGGAAAAGTGGAGTTTTTTGTAGGCTCGCACCTACGTACTAGTAAACATATTGGCTAGTACAAGAGCTAGGGGTTTGTAGCTCCCTTCCAGTAGAAGCTGGAGAACAAGATAAGGTTGTAACCTTCTGCAAGTAGAAGCCTGCGTATTGGTATGAGTTTGCTCCAGTACAAGATTGTAAACAAATTTTCTTATTATTAAAAGAGGAAAGAGATGACAACAACAGGTGGTTTTTACTGAAATTGGGTTTCCACCTTAAATCTAGGTGTTCATGTGTGTTTCTTATGTGTAATGCTTTATTCTGATTTTACTGCACTGTCTAATAAATCTCTGATATACTAGTTTAAGCTCAACACATGATAATTGTCTGAATCGCAAGTTCTATGCATATACATTGGTTTCTTTAAGCACAGTCGCGTGTACACAGTAGTTCACTTCACAGAAGTAGCGTATATAAATTTGTTTGGGAAATAAAACTATTGACCTAATAATACTTATTCACCCCCATCTCAATATTATTTCCAACTTTTTATACTATCAATAACATATAACACATGCTTCAATATTTTTATTTACTTATGTTGTGTCTCAAATCCATGATCTTCGATGGATGTATGTCCCCTTCATTAACATCCTCATCAATTAAATGTGGTTGAGTGACATCAATTACCAAAATTGTAACATAAGCAGCATTAACCCTTTCTCCAACATAATAAGTTCCAGACTCTGAAGATTCAACCCTTCCTAGCCCAATGACTTGATCATTAATAAGGAGATCAACATAGTCCCCTTTTGCAAAAATTATATTTTCAATTGTATCTTGTATCAATTATGTAACAACAATTAAATTGTAACTTGTAATTAAAAGGTTGAACTGTGTAAAGTGTGACTTTATATTTTCGCAAAAACACACAACTTACGAAAAAGTAATATAAATGAAAAAATTGAAATAGTATGGTAGTCATATTGTATGTAATGAAACATTGTTTCCTCAAATGAAAGCTAACAATCAATATCAATCCTTCTACTACAAACATAAGCATATTTCTAGAAGCAACATTACATGGTCAAACAAATCTAGCACATGCTAGATTTCCTTCTAGCACAAACATAAGCACATTGCCAATAAAAATATTCTAAGGCAAAAAAATCCACCACATGATAAATTTCCTTCTAACGTAAATAGAAGCATATTACTCACAAAAACGTTTCAAAGTAGAAGAAATATTACACATTCTAGAGTTTATTCTAGCACAAACATAATCACATTGCCAAAAACAACATTGTAGGGTGGAAGATATGTAGCATACGCTTGATTTACTTCTAGCACAAACAAAAGCACATTGCCAACAATAACATTGTAGGGAAAACAAAATACAACAAAATCCAACAACTTCTATCAAAAACACAATCTCATTTCCAATAGCAATGTCACAAGGTAAAATAAATTGAACGCGTGCTAGCTTTACATGTAGCATAAATACAAGCATACTACCAAAAACAACATTTCATGCCAGAAGAAATCTAGTGCATGCTATATTTCCTTCTAACACAAACAAAAGCACATTACCAAGGTGAATGAAATCTAACACGTGTTAGATTTCATTCTATAATAAAAAACCAAATTGAAAACAACAATATTTCATAGCAAAAGAAATCTAGCACAACTTCTAGCCCAAACACAAGCACAATATTTCCAATAACATTGCCAAGGTGAAGGAAATCTAACACTTGCTAGATTTCCTTTAATCATAAACAACCAAATTGAAAACAACAATATTGCAAAGCAAAAGAAATCTAGCATATTTTCTAGCCCAAACACAAGCACATTTCCAATAAAAATATTGCAAGGTGAAATAAATTTAACGCGTGTTAGCTTTACACGTGGCACAACTACAAGCATACTACCAACAACAACATTGCATGTCAAAAGAAATCTATTGTGTGCTATGTTTCTTTTAACACAAATCAACAAAGTTTAATGGTGATTCTCTGTTGTGAAGAACCACATGAAAAGTGGCGTAATGCTAATAAGACCAATGCAGCTACTGCCAAGATACCCACTCACCTTTCCCTTTATCCTACAAAAAACTCCCAGGTGTGAAATCCTTTTTTTGCCAAGTGTTTGCTTGTAAAAAGGGAGATTAATGAATAATTTTTCGTGCTAGAATAAATTTCTTTGGGGAAAACAAGGTAGAAAACATGAAGCCTTGTCTCATTACCAAGAAAGTAAGGCTACCTAGGCTTGATTGATATCAATGCCCGATGAACTATATTAGTGGTAAAATTTGTTGTTTGCACTATGATTGGTAATGTACCTTGAAAGACAAACATGCTATCATCTTCATAATGTTAACAGTTACACATCCATGACATCTTTGGTTCTTCCAACTTCTATGAAATAATCAGTGTAGCTGAAGCCTTCGAGATTTATGGATCCAATGTTCTTAGAGGAATGTGGCAGGCTTAAATTTTAGTGTCCAAGTAGTTACTCACCTTTATCACAAGTTGACCAACTAGTTGTCCTATTCTAGATTACTCTCAAGATATCCTTACGTGCCACATACAAAAGAAGGTATTTTAAAGACAATCTCTCTCTGTTTCTAAAGGAAAACAGTCTCTGTTTAATGACAAAAGATAATTTTTTGTTATTTTTGGAACAGTTGCCTTGAGGGCATTAGAGAAATCATAATACATTAAGAGTTTATATACTCTCAAAATATTCCAAGATCACGTAATCACAATTGAGCCTCATAAACTATACAGTTATGACGCATTCTAACCCATATTCATGTAATTAGTTTTCCTTTAGATGTAATAAACAACTATACAAACAAATATGCATTCTATTGACAAGAATCTATATATCCCTATCAAGGTCTTGTAAGGAAAGGAATATTTGTACCAGGAAGATCCACCTGAAGAGATCAATTCCTATTGGCTCAACCAATAGAGGTCATTGTGGAATCTGCAGGTACCAAGCAATAATCCAACATAGCAGTGTCAAGGTTCTGCTGGAATCTTATTAAAAAATGTTTTGTTTCTCCCCTTGTATGTTGACCATAGAAATGTAAAGTTTCATTATTCAAAATTTTAGGGCCTCATTGGGAAAACCATGCATGTCATATTCAGTGACTATGGAATACTCCAAGGTAGATTCAGTAATAAATTTTGTGCATCAATAGAGTTTTGGCATTTTCTAGCTATGTTAAGGCACCAACACCACAATTGTTATGAATTACCTAGTCAAGTCTCAAGAGAGAGCCTCTTTTGTCTCATCACTATATCAATTCATGAAATGGTGGAGGCCCTAACAACATTCTCTTTTAATCACTGAAGCTAGACCAAATTGACAAGTTGTATTCCTACCTAAAAGATATCAATCTAGGGGTTAACCTGATGCAAAATTAACCTCTCGGCAGACTATGTTAACACCTTGTATTTGGAGATTAACCCACTCGCATTTGTTCTGTAGTGACTTTCCAAACCCAATAGCTCCTCCATAGGATTAATCTCGTATTGAATCTAAAACCATTTAACTATGATTAATTGGTAGCCCATGCAATTTGCAAGGAAGGGTCATAGTTTCAGGTTTGGACCATTTAGTTGGGTTTATAGCTTAAATGTCAGTTTCATACTTCGAGTTAAACTATCGTTAACATATATGATATAACTGACCTAGTCCATTTTTATGTCACTACTACAACAATCCATGAAATGTGCATGCGAGCTCTAAAATCAATGCTTAACTTGGCTTCCATAGTAATGTTCCACATTTGAATGGACTTCCCGAAATACTGCATTGTGTTTATATAATGCCGCATGCATCTCTAGTAAAAACTAAAGGCTAGTTTACAAAGGTGTTTGTCAGATGTTGCTTATGAATGCATAGATAAGATTGGTGTATTTCATATATTCTCATTCCAATACTGAATGTTGGATCTAACTCTTCAATGGTCCATGGATTGAGTTTTAACTCATTGAGGTATTTGTTACAATGGGCCAGTATCTTGAGCACTGAGGAATAAGATGAAATTGAAACTGATTTTATTTCTCTAGAGGTAGCACTGGTGTATTATAGCTGTGTAACTGTCATTTCATGACGTTGCAACTTTTCACATATTACAAAAATACGTCAATATATGGAAAGATCTTCTGTGTGCCTGGTGGTAGAAAGAGTAAAAATCCATTAGCATCAGAAGACACAAGGTACAATAGACAATGAAGATGATCATTTTTTCTATCTAACTGATGCAAAGACCCAGTTGTTGCCATAGAAGTTCAACAACTAAATTTAGACTCGTGATTATAATAACACTTTCATCGTGATATCTATAAGTTGGTACCTAATCATCCTTTCCCTCGTTAAGTGAGGAAGAGAGAGAGCACAAGTCCTGAAGTACCTTGAGAAATGTATCACTAGAAATTTGACTTAAAAGAAGCATCGCTTATGCCTCAACAAAAATACTGCAGTTCACTCACTACAACCTTACTGAACCTTTTTTTTATAGCATTTGGGAATTTGGTAATGAAAATATGTCAACAAGGAGGTGCTAGTTTCACTAACTTAATCAATACATCTACATCATGAGAATATACAAGGTCTGACAAACCTTCACATACCAACAATGATTATAATAATCTAAACTTTGTCCAAGGAACACTGAGCAACATTGTTCATAAAATTCCATTTCTCACCTCAGCACAAGCACAAAACCTAATCATCACTGTGGTGTACGCTTGTGCTGAAGAAGCCACAAATGCACATAAATATGCACCCTAAATAAATGTGCTAATACCTTCCATTCATCCAATGAAGGTAGGTTGGCCCTCATAGTTGTTTTGAGATTGCATGAAGAGAAGGTTGGTACTCTGCCTTTGAATTTAGGATCATTCAGCCTATTTGGAAAGGAGAAATATTGAAGAGGTATAGGAATGAGTTTGGCTATCGGGTTTTGATGTTTGGAATAATCAGGTGATATGTGTTCTCCAAAACATAAGTAGAAGAAGGCCTATCTGGGAGACTAATTTTAATAAATTCACAAGGTATTATTTCTATCCATTAGGAATCACATCCTCAGGTGCTTGAGAATAAATAATAGCACAGTCAGCTAGATAAGCAGGTCTAATTTATAGAACCTCACCCAGAATCTCACTCAAATCTCACACAAGGTACAATAGACAATGAACATGACCAATTTTTCTATCTTACTGATGCAGAGACCTAGTTGTTGCCATAGAAGTTCAATAACTAAATTTAGACTCGTGATTATAATAAAACATTCATCATGATATCTATAAGTTGGTACCTAATCATCATTTCCCTCATTTTGTGAGGAAGAAAGAGAGCACAAGTCTTGAAGTACCCTGAGAAATGTATCACTAGAAATTTGACTTGAAAGAAGCATGGCTTCTGCCTCAGCAAAAACACTGGAGTTCACTCACTGCAACCTTGCTCAACCTTTTTTTTTATAACATTTGGAAATTTGGTAATGAAAATATGTCAACAGGGAGGTGTTAGTTTCACTAACTTAATCAATACATCTACATCATGAGCATATACAAGGTCTAACAAACCTTCACATGCCAACAAGGATTATAACAATCTAAACTCTGTTCAAGGAACACTAAGCATTATTGTTCAAAAAATGCCATTTTTGACGTCAGCACAAGCACAAAACTGAATCATCACTATGGTATATGCTTGTGCTGAAGAAGCCACGAATGCACATAAAGAGAACCCTAAATAGATGTGCTAATACCTTTTGTTCATGCAATGAAGGTGGGTTGGCCCTAAGAGTTGTTTTGAGATTGCATGAAGAGAAGGCTAGTACTTTGCCTCTAAATTTAGGATCATTTATCCTATTTGGAAAGGAGAAATATTAAAGAGGTATAGGAATGAGTTTGACTATTGGGTTTTGATGTTTAGAACAATCGGATGATATGTATTCTCTAAAACATAAGTAGAAGAAGGTCTGTCTAGGAAACTGATTTTAATAAATTCACAAGGTATTATTTCTATCCATTAGGAATTGCATCCTCGGGTTCTTGAGAATAAATAATAGCATAGTCAGCTGGATAACCACATCTAATTTACAAAACCTCATGCAAAATCTCACTCAAATCTACTAGTATCATTTCCATGATTTAAATAATGAATGGAGGAGTCTTAATACTCCCAATCACTTAACATAAAAGTGACTAAGATGGTCAGAGGATAATATCCCATGACTCTCATGCCATATGTGCCTAGGTCTAATTGGAAAAACACATATGGCATGAGAGTCATGGAAGATAGCTTACCCAAGGTCAAAGACTAGTCACACAATATTCTTTGTGCTTAGTATTTGTAATTGAAAATTCTTTTGTAGGGAGGATTAAGAAGTAAAATGTTTTTCAATTTCATATTTTAAGTAAGCCTACCCTTGGTTGATTTGATAGTGGATATTCTATTCAAGCCTTCTTTTGAATATAGGTCCCCTAAAAATCCTTTCACTCTGATGTTTTGCAGATGATTAGATCATAAACAACCATACAAATGACAATTGTTTTCCATTGAGAAGAATATATATACCCCTCTCAAGGTCTTGCAAGGCAAGGACATGGATTGAAAATAATATATGTAATGTTGTCAAAATATTCCTAGTTCTCTAAGTCATAATCGAGCCTCAAGAACTATACAGTTGCGAAGCATTGAAACGGATATTCTTGTACTCTAGTTTTCATCATACGATTAGGAAAATAAAGAAATATACAAACATATGTGTCCTAATGATAAAATATGTATACCCCTATCAAGGTCTTGCAATGCAAGGGCACCGACTGAGAAGAGTCTATATACTCCACACAAAATATTCCATGTTCTTATAGTTACAGATAAGCCTCAACAACTGTACATTTGTGAGGCATGTAAACTTGTATTCTTGTAACTCTATTTTTCTTTAGATGATTAGATAATAAGAAACTATACAAACTCAAACAACCTTTTCATTCCAATAAGAAGACTCTATATCCCCCTTTCCAAGTCTTGCAAGGAAAGGACACACATTGAGAAGAGTTTATATACTCTCAAAACCTTCCAAGATCATGTAATCACAATTGAGGCTCAACAACTATATAGTTATGAGGTAGACTAATCCATATTCATGTACTCTATTTTCCTACATGACGAAGTGATAAACAGAGGAAATGAAGATTTTTTAAATATTTCTACCAATGATACAACCCATATACAGTTATAGGCAGGTAGAAACCATGTTTCTACCCCAAAAGATCAACCATATGAAAAGTATGATGAAGATCATGCTTTCCTTGCAGATAATCTAAGTCCTTAAAACACTTTTGAGGTCACAGAAATATAGTTCAATAAACTAATCCTATTTTCACAGACACTGAAAGTAAGGGAGCTGTAGACTTTCATGGTAACACACTTGGCACCTCAAAATTTCGTTGTTAGTTTGAGTAGGAGTAATGTAACCCCCATGTTGCACTTTGATGTTAATCATGATCATGTAAGAAATAAATGGAAGTAATCATGATTTCCTAGAGCTTGAGGTCAATAAAAATTTTCAAAGCCAACAAAGTAAAATATGACCATTATGAGTATATGAGTGAAGAAACAATTAATTTTATAGTTCAATTCTAAAATATCCTATATCATGGAATCTGACAGTCCTGCTATTTTTTATCCCTACGATCTGAATTTATTCCTCAAGCAAGATGGGATAAGGAAGCCTCTTGCTTTTATTGTCAATACTCATCTAGAAGACAAAGTTATTGACATATGTGATGGATATTCCTAGGTAGACAAACAAAGGGTATGTTATAAGCACACAATTATTGAAGCTTTTAGTCATACAAATCCATTTCCACTATAGATAGCTCTATTTTTTATAATAACAAAGTTGGATAGCCCCAGAAGATTGATTAAACCTCTAATGAAACTCTTGATGACATATACAACTACAGTGTTGAGAATGAAAATGATGTCAAGAAAATAATTGATGAAGAATACAAGCTTGACCAAATAAAAAATTTCTCTCTGGAACACATCAAATGCAAATATGTTCTCCTCTCCATGAACATGTGGACAATCATTCATGCACTAGATTTTTAAAAGGAAATGTAGACAACGAACCTCTATCAAATCCACATGAAGTCAACGCCAAGCAAAAATTTTGGGGCCTGGAAAAGGTGCACTCTGGAATGATCTATGATATAGGTCAAAATGATCTTGAGACCAACAAGAGGACATTTTCTAAACGTACTCATAAACAAGATCTAACTGCTCCAACCACTTGGCTTATGGGGTTTACGGTTTGATGGTGATACAAGCACTGTTATGAAGTGTTGTGTTATGTCTGTGTATCGATTTATGGGCATTATAAGAGTGGACCACTATAAAACAATCAGGTTCCATCTTTCTAATTCCCTTCACTGTGTGTTCAATTTTTGAAAGAGAAACGACTTTTTGTGGGTATTATTGGTCTTTTGGATCAACAGAAATCACATTGGATATTCTATCGAGTTCGAAGAGATTCGTTCAAATCATTCTCATTGCAGATGATATACTAAATATCTATGGACCAGACTTCCATCTACTACTTATTTTTCCTACCCCGAGGATCTATAATTGCAATGTATCTCTACCATGCATTTTGGGTATTCTCTACTTTACAATAGTGATTTCGATACTATGATTTCTCATCCCTTCTTTTGACATTATTTGATGTATGGATTCCCCATCTCCATTATCTAGTTTCTTCGTAATATTTTTGTCACCGTATATGTTGGTTTGGATTTCTATTCAGTACAATGGAATCATTGTAATCTTGAACTAAAGTATTGATATCTGTACTTCAACACATTGACATCTCAGTGAATCAGTTATCACGATGGTATGGCAACTCAAAGACCTTATTGAAGGTGTCACAACTGTAAGGTTTAGTCTCTAATTAGTTAGCATTGCATATAGTCTCACCGCACTTGTAATTATGTATAGATAAGTTTGGATACTTGTCAAATATATATAGTTAAAATCCTGAACCAGTGATGATAGCTATGTTACAAATCTTTTGACTAAGACAATGTTATGCAGTAGTCTTGTTCATAAATGAAGTTGTGAACAAGCTTGATTCACATGTAGGAAGCTTGATTCATGATATTTCGTACTTTGTATCTTTTTTATGAACCTTTTATGACAACTAATTGAAGAAGGGCAAGGATCAGGTGCAAGAAGGACCATTTGAAGCTAAGCTTTGTTCTTTGCAGATCCTTCTCTCAATACAATTCTGCTTAACATATATATCTTCAGTAGACCGACCAATATTGGCATTAACAGTCATCACCAAAAGAATAATTCATTGTTCTCTTTGAAATCAGGTATGGCCTTAAGGATTTTTAAAATATTTGGCAACCAGACAAACTTTGAAAGGGCTTATGGGCTTATAGCTTATTTGATTATTTTAATGGTTGATCTCATTTGTAGGTGGTTCTCCATATGTCATAAATTTTGGACTCTGAAGTAGTCAAGGGTTATACTCCATCTGTAACATTTCAACCGTCTAAGATAGTTCAAAATTACTAGTAATGCATCAGATTAAAAGAGAAGGCCCGACCCTCTACTCACTGTGACTTAACTATGTTTTCGACACTACAATGGTTAAGCTATGTTTTGATCTCATTTGATTCAGATTTATTTTTCAGGCTCCTATTCACTGTATCATAGACATTCTTAATTTATGTTCAATCTTGGCCCTCGAGATCATCAACATCATTAGCATATTATCTAAGAAGTAGAGTTATTTGGCCTACCTTGAGCTAAAATAAATCTCATATGGATCTTTACAACTCCCACAATCGACAGGAAAATGTTAAGGGTTATTGCAATCATCTGAATACAATGACTTTGTTTAAAGCACATTCTGTTAGTAAATCAAAGACCTCCAAGAAAATGATTATGTGAACAAATAAGACAGTGACAATTTTTGTAATAAAGGAAGTGGCCTTCTAAAATTTTTACCTACGATTGAAATTGGTTGTGATCCTACATTGATTTTCCTTACATTAATCTTGTAGCACAAAGCATGATTGACATGACATCCTGGTGAAGACTGAAAATCATTAATTACTATGAGCTTTTGGCTAGAAGTGGAAACAAGAAGCAACAAAGGAACAACAATTTTAGGCAAAAATCCAACCTCTCAAGGATCTATCAGTAAAGAAAATTGAATCACCTTTGATAAGAAGTACACCTCACTTAAAGCCTTCAATCATGAAGATTGTCTAGAAGAAGTGTGTAGCAATCTCACCAGTTCTCTATTAATTCTTGTGAAAAATAGAATCAAGTATACAAGCACAAAAAGCAAAAGAGCTTGATATATTGATTGTATTAAATCATGATTTTGTGAATAATGGTTCTACATATATGAATTCCCGATGAGAAATCCTTCTTCTCATCATGAATTGGGTAATTTGAATCAATGAAGGATGAGACAACTAGGACTATGATGACTACATTTTCTAAAGTTGTTGCCTCATCTGACTTAAAAAAAGGCTTAAGAGTGAGCCATAAAATCTTTGATGTCTGTTCTTGTCTAATAATTCCTGATGAAAGCCATGTGGTGATAACTGAATTTGATATAAGCTGCATGATTATGATTGGATAATTCCAACACATGGACCATAAGATTAAAATTAGGTTTCGTATAGCTCAACGCTTATGTTTTAAGTAAGCTTACCTTTCAAATATTAAAAGGGAGATGTGATGTTATAATATGATGTCTGATGACTCTTATTACTTAAGAATCTGTATGATTGGTTGACTTTGGTGCATACATGAATAACAGGGTGTTGATAGCTTGATGGATATGCTCTAAATATCCTTGTTCTTGATGAAGAATCCTCAACTATATGACATCCTTGTTCTTTATGAAGAAACCCCAAAACTTCATGATAATAATGATTGCTAGATGTCCTAATCCTAAGGCCCATGTCTATATAGAAGGTTCCCTAACATCGTTTAAATAATAAATTCCTAAAGGATAACATGGATAAATTCATTTGATAAAAATATAAGCTCATTAGAGCTAGGGAAAACCTCTCTCATTTGATAAAAAAATGTTTTATTCGATGATATGGAGAACTAGGGTTTTTTCAATGAGAGACAATGTAATTTTTGCAAAAACATTCTATTTTACAAGACAATAATTCCAGAAATTTTGGGTATCATTGTCATGTGGTCCTTGGACAAACCCACTTGCAATAGCCTACAAAACAATTATGCTGCTCGGTTTCGATTTTATGCCCCTGAACAAAATTCTCATTATGTCCCTGTAGGGCTTCAATAAGTGAGTTACAACTCACATTAAAACTACAATTTGGACTCCAATCGAAAAACCATTGATCACATTATCGTTATAAAATTGAATTGCAACTAGGAGTACCTCTCTCATTTGATTCCACTATCAATTTCACCAAATGTTGCAAAGGAAACACCGTATGGAATAAATTGAAGAGGAATTGTGACATGTAAATTATCGTTGAAGCTAAGATTTAGTAAACAAGATTCCATGCAAAGGTAGAAGATGAAGGTAAATGATTTATATTATGTGAAATTTACAGAATGTGTAATGTTTCTAACATACATTGCATCTTGAAGAAAAATAAAAATAATGAACGACATGATGATTATCCATCCACATTTAAATTTTCATAACAACTTGTTGAAGACAACGAAGAGTCAAATAAGCAATAAGCAACTTGCAAAAGAAATATTTCGTTCAAAATATATAGAAGAATTATTATTATTTTAAATATGGAAATTAATTGTTAAAATTGATAGTGAGTTTGCATGCGAATTGTGTTATAATGAAATTGGATTGAATGAAATTTAACTTACCTTTGTCATGGAATTTCAATAGTTCTAGTCGAAAATGCAAGAGGAGCGATGGCATATCGAACACCATTGAAGATTTATGCGTAATGGAAGATGCATATTTCTTAATTTCCAGTCCGCTCGTATTTCTTGCATTTTTTCATGTTCATGAATGTGGATTATACATTTCAGGGTAGATTTTAAGGCTAGTAATAATTGTAAAGTTGGTCGAAAGCGGTATATTTGGATTTGAAACTGGTAGAAATCTTGTTTCAATATTGTGTAATGTAATTATTGATTCCTCTATTTCTTTGAAGTAACTATATAGTTGTGATATCTGTAAGTCCCTACCTCCTATTTCAGATGATGGATAATGTTAAAAGCAAATAGTTAAAAAATATAATAACAATTTAATATTTTCATCTATGTATTAATAGTGATTAAATTTGACTATTGTTAATAGATAGAAAAGGTATGCAATAAAAATAGATTGAACTTAATAATTATGGGAAACCTTTTGGAGATGTTAACATATGGATTGGAGTAGGTCGTTTGGAGGAGACATTGAACAAAGAATTTATTTTGCATGTTTTCTACGAGCAATATTTTTGTTGTATTTCATTTTTATGTAACAATCGAAATTGAATGCAAGGAAAATATGGAGATCATGTGGACAATGCAAGTTCAAAGAAGCAATGGCAAGGAAGACTGGGATTCAAAGAAGGAAGGAAGGAAAGATGCTTCATTTGTATCAAGTTTGGCCAGTATGAATGGGAGTTTCATAGCAGAAGGGATACACTTCGGGATGATGACAAGAACTACCACAACAATTGCAGGGGCGACAAAAATCAAAGGAATGCTTCCGCTACTCAACATGGAAATGGTCGACCTCCCAAAAGATCAAGAAACTCCAAGTATGATGAATTTAATGTTGTAGATAACAAAGAAAAATAATTTTATCTTTTATTTGCCTTCTCTGCTCCCTCTGCTCTGGATACCTTGGGAAATTGTTTGATTGATAGTGGTGCAATTTATTAAAAAATGTTTTGTTTCTCCCCATGTAGGTTGACCATACCAATGTAAATTTTAATTTTTCAAAAGTTTAGGGCCTCCTTGGTACAACCATGCATGTCATATTCAGTGACTATGGCATACTGTGAGGTAGATTCGATAATAAATTTTGTGCATCAGTAGAGTTTTGGCATTTTCTGGCTAAGTTAAGGCACCAACACCACAATTGTTATAAATTACCTAGTTAAGTCTCAAGAGAGAGCCTCTTTTGTCTTATCAATATATCAATCCATGAAATGGTGGAGAGCCTAACAACCTTCTCTTTTAATCACTCAAGATAGACCAAATTGACAAGCTGTATTCCTACCTATCCAAACATTTTCCATGTTTTTCCTTCCTCACAAAAAGAGATCAGTGACAGGGATCCCTGGAATCAAAGAAGAGCATGAAGGTACATGTTTGAGATGTACCAAAGGAAATATTACAAGGGCAAGACCACAGATGTGGAACAACATGATGGGTTTTAGATTCATGATCAGGAATCTCATGTATGCAGGTTGAAGAAAGCTCTCTATATTTTTAAGCAAGCACCCCAGGCTTCGTATGAGAGGATTGATAGCTACCTGATGAAGTTACGATTCACCGGGAGTGAAGCCAATCAAAACCTTTTCCTAAAGGTTGTGCATGATAGACCTCTCATACTAGTACCCTGTGAAGACAACCTCTTTTTGGTAGGTATAGACCTTCTCGTTTGCAAAAGTAAGAGGGAGTTGGATTCCAAATTTGGAACGGTGGACTGGAAGCCATGACTACCCCGATGGACCTTAACTTCAAGAAGTTATGCGTTAGTGCTGCCAGACATGATTTGGGTAATGGATTTGAGTTTCATTAACTCATAGTAGTAGATGTTCTTTGTGAACTCCTGTCAAGGTAGATGTTTTTCAATTAGCATGTTGAGCCAACATATGGTTGAGCCTCATTGGATTGGTGCCAAGAATATTCTAATATATCTTCAGGGAACAATCACTAATGGAATGAGATACAGTACTAGAGCTGTGAGTTTGCATTATTATTCCAATGATGATTGGATAAGCAGTGTGGAAGATCACAAGAGCACTTCTAGGTGCTGGTTCTCTTTGTGTTCTGCTTCAATATCCTGGATGAGCAGGAAGTAGAACTCAATTGCTTTGAGCACCACTGAGGCTAGATACATAGCTGCGAGTATGGTCTCGTGTAAAGCTATTTGGTTGAGTAAGCTATTTAGTGAGCTATTTGGAAATGTGTTGGATATAATCGTGATATTTTGTAACAACCAGAGTGGGATTTGATTGTTGAGGAATCCTATGTTTTATGATCACTCCAAGCATATAGACATCAGGTACCACTTTATCTGGGATATGGTACAACAGGGAGCAATAAGGTGCCATCACTTTGGGACAGATGTGCAGGTCACTGATTTTTAGATGAAGCCCCTAGGAGAGGTCAAATTCTTGAATTTCTGAGAATGACTAGGATTCGTGGAGAGACCCTCTCCTGAGGGTCCTATATGATATGGACATTGAGCTCTAGGAGCTCTGGGGAGATTGGGGGTACTTCTTGGAGTGATGAGAAATGATAGGGTGAGTGGGTCAGCCTTCCCCTAGTCATTTTCCATGTAGGCAGGATGAGTGGTTGATCATTCTCCTACTGAGACACATTTATAGGGTGAGTGGTTGAGCCTTCCCCTAGTGATTTGTTGTGTACTAGGTGAGTGGTTCACCCTTCCCCTGGGATACCCCATGGCGACATGTAGGCAGGATGAGTGGTTCATCCTTCTCCCACTCAGCCATCCTACCCATGTAGTCTAGGACTCATGGGAAGTACCTCTCATATGGAAAATGCATAGGGAAATGAGGATAAGGACCATAGTACTACTGATGGACGCATCATGTAGTACCGTACTCACTATGCTAGGATGATATTTCTCTGGGACCAATTGGAACTAATTTCATATTAGTAAGAGTGGTATGAGACACTCTCTTTATTTGGAACTAATTTCGGATCAATAAGAGTGGTATGAGACACTCTCTTTATTTGGAACTAATTTCGGATCTTAAGAGTGATATGAGACACTATCTTTATTTGGAATTGACTTCGGATCATTAAGAGTGGTATCAGACACTCTCTTTATTTGGAACTAATTTCAAATCAGTAAGCGTGGTATGAGACACTCTCTTTATATTGGATTCACTTCGGGTCAGTAGAGGATGGTATGATACATTCTTGACGACTTCCTCTTCTTCATAGTTCAGCAGAGTAGAACAGAGCAATGCAGGGACTTTCATTGATGGCAGAGATAGTAGGGACTGGCAAATGAACTAGCAGATGGAGTTATCCCTAGTTGAGAGGGAGTGTTAAAATTAGAAACTAGGGCCAACCTCCATGTGGGTATTCTTATTTATAGCAACTGATATTTTTCTTGGATTCCTCTCGTCAAGAGGTGTAGGATTGATCAAAATATCATCTGATTCCAATGTGTATTCATGGAGATATGAATTTATTTGTGTTATGTGACAATTCATCAAAGGTCGGCCAACAACCAAATTACACCCATCTATCCTCAACGTTTTATTATAAATAGAAGAGGTTTTCAAGTCATTTTGTACACACACTTCACTCTTGATCTGTCTCCACTTGTTTTGGGTTTGGTGGCAAGAGAGATATAGACGATGAAGCCCTAGATGTAGGAGGAAATGATATAGTTTGGCCGCAGTCAAGAATGAATATGTACGTTTTCCAAATAGAGATATGATGCCCTAACCGCAATCCAAACTAGGAGTTGAAGTTCTTGTTCAGTTGTGCACTAATCCACTATCAAGGGAGGGCTAATGCTTCCCTCAACGCAGTCTTAAAGGAAGGGTCATAGCCGTAGCCTTGGAGGAGCCCTAGCTATTTTAAAACATGCCCTAGCCGCAAGCTGTATATGTTGTCCTAAAGGGATTAAATCATAGTTAAGAGAGGTTCCTTCACTATCCCAAAATAAGGCTCTTCATCATAGTAAGGAGGCTTCCATACACAGTTAAAGGAAGCTCCAAAAGATCTCTAGCCACAGTCTTCTATTCAAAGCTAAGACACAGTAAAAGGGAGCCCAAATGAATCCCTAATCCACAATAATAAAGAGACTCAATACACAATCCTAAAGGATGTGTTTTAAGTGTTTTTCAATTAAGGAGACCTAACACATCTTAGCTGCAGTCTTGAAGCTCAACAACATTGAATGGAGAAGTCTCTACAATTGTCTTATCAGGAGGATTATACGTTGTCAAAAGAGGTTCTAACTAGTAGTTAAGGAGGGTTCTACTACATTGGATAGAGGAAATATAAGCTACTATAAAAGAAGGCTTCACAGTTATGATGAGGTCCTAAGCTACAGTAATGAGACACCCCAATCCCCTGATCAGAAGAAGCCCTAAAAACATATCGAGACTTGAAGGATCAGCATAATATTTCAATGGCAACATGATGATGACAACATTGTGATTAAAACTATTCCTGAGGACTATTTATAAGGTTGGTAACCTACAGTCAGATCAGGACACTCAGATCAGATTAGGACACTCAGATTGAGTCAAGTCCTTGAAGGACTTATACTACTGCCTTGATATTATTTTATGACTAAAGATCAAAGGCTGGACTTGCTACTGGGCTAAGCCACATGCCATATCTAGTAGCAAAGGTATTGACTTGAAAGCATGACAATGGTGGAGCTACACCTTGAAGTCATGCATTGGTAACTGTGTGAATGAAGAGGATTGAATGTTGATGCCATATCTCATAAAGCAATTATAGCTAGTGCAGCAAGCAGATATTTGTGTTTTTGGGAGATATATCAGGTCAAGGGTTGACCATGTTTGGCTCAATTTGATGAGCATCCTATTGGTGCCATATGGATGAACTTCAAAGGAAGGTTTTGTCTAGTTTGACCAACATTGACTTCTCTGGTCAAGGGTTTTCTATGGTTGTCATAAATATCATTTTTGTCTATTAGTACTATCTCTCTACTGAACTATTAAAGATCATAAGAAGATTTGATCAAGGGTTTCCGCACATTGGGGTTTTTCCCTGGCTGGTGCCACATCTAATGTCCTCTTGTCTTGGCTTGTTTTCTGCGATTTATGTTTATGTTCTATTTTCATTTTACTATCATGTTAAATGTGATTGCTAATCTGGAATTGATGTTGAGTTAATATGGAAAATTGAATTAAATTTGCACTAAGAATAGAACATACCTAAAATTAACAATAACCCTTTGAGTGTTATTATTGATTGAGTTCTGTACCTCTTGAATTGGAATTGGGTTAGGTAGCTAAATAGAAACTTTGAGTTTTCTTCCAAGTCTGGGTACTTGTCTATGATTTTTGGCACATATGCAAGGCTTGAAACTGTGAGAATGCGCAAGAATAAACTCTTGGGATAAATACCCATTTGATTATAAGGACTTCTCTTACGTTGATGTGAGAGTGTCAGCAAGCAAATTTGCAGATATCTTAACACAAATAAATAAGAAATCAAATTCCCTTAAAATGCACTCAATTTTCCATATGCCCAAAAGTAGAGGAAATAACTAAGCTAGAATCTGATCCAAGAAAATGCCCCATGTTATCATCCTATGCTTAGTAATGCTTACAAGGAAATGGGATGGGTATGTGTTTAAATTCTATACAATCAAAAAGAAAGAATCTAAAGGTAGCCCCAACAATCTGAATAGTCAACAAGATATCAGTTTACCAAGTCAATCTAATAATGTAGCACATATGGACTCATCTTGATATTTCTACCTTGCGTTTAGTGGTTATTTCACTTGTCAAAGTGAAAGATATTCCCTTCGATTATGTGTATAAAGTGGGCTAGTATCTTGAGCACTGAGGAATCAGATGAACTTGCAACTGATTTTATCTTTCTAGAGGTAGCACTGGTATATTCTAGTTGTGTAAGTGTCATTTAATGAGGTTGCAACTTTTCACATATTAAAAAAATATGTCAATATATGGCAAGATCATAAACAACCATACAAATGACAATTTTTTTCCATTGAGAAGAATCTATATACCACTCTCAAGGTCCTTCAAGGCAAGGACGTGGATTGAAAATAATATATATACTCCTCTAAAATATTCCTAGTTCTCCAAGTTGCAACTGAGCCTCAAGAACTATACAATTGCGAAGCATTGAAACCCATATTCTTGTACTCTGGTTTTCATCATATGATTAGGACAATAAAGAACTATACAAACATATGTATCCTATTGATAAAATTGGTATAACCCTATCAAGGTCTTGCAATGCAAGTGCATTGATTGAGAAGAATCTATATACTCCACACAAAATATTCCATGTTCTCAGAGTTGTAGCTAAGCCTCAACAACTGTACATTGAAGTTTTTTCTCTAGCAATTACACACCATATAAATATCCCTTGAAAGGGTAAATCTACAGATAAAATTTCTGTAGAGTGAGTTGGAGTTGAAACTATGTTGGAAAATATATCAGTTTTGGCGTTGAATCCAGAGTTGCAATGCTGCAAGTTGTGGAATAATTGGCAGGGTGAAATGGTAGCTGATAGGTCTGAAACTGGCTCTGGTACTGGCACTGGAGAGGATGCAAAAGCTAAAACTAACATACATGAAAATTTGTCGATTGAAGTGCCCTGCAGTTTCTACAACCTATCAACCTATCTTTTCTGTAGGGCAAAAGTGTAATCAAAAGAGAGAAGAAATTTTTTCATCATTCACCTACTGGAGATGATAATAATTTATTCAAAGAGATATTTTTTAAGAAAATAAACAGAAAGCCAAAACAAATACCTATTTTAGGAAAAAACTATGGAAGATTAGCCTCACAGAAAAAATCGTAGTAAATGTAGAGCTTGTAAACCTGTCTTGGTGGTCTAGAAGGGTTCTTGAGAGAAGTGCTTCACCTATTAATGCTACATGATACTCCCCGAGCATATTGGAGTTAATGTGTGTAGCCGTTGTGTGCACCAGCTAATGCTCCTCAAAACACATATTATCTATTTGCTCAAAAGTTTCCCAAATCGTTGAACACCAAATATTAAGAGCACCACTTGAAATTTTAAATTTTCCCACAAAATGTTTTGAAAAGTCTCCATGATAATATTTTTTAAATGTTCATTTCCCAATAGTTCTATTAATTGGGACTTTTATTTTATTAATACAAACCATATAGTATCAATTCACATTTGCATCCTATAAATTATATAAACTCACATTTGCATCCTATAAACTATTCACCTTAGAGGCACCATGAGGTGGTTTTGTACCATTTGCATAGTTTATATTATTACTAAGCCTTAAAGACCACTCATAGGCTGTAGGATCATAATGGTGTTTCTCTTTATATGATTTCCAAGACCCCAAAAAAACCCATCGTTGTTGGGGAAATCCTCACATTGACACCCATACAACATCTATATACCTATGGTTTATAATGATGGCAAATAGTGCTCCCCATCACCTAATTGTGCAAAAATCCCTAACTAACCTATATTTCATGTCAAACATGTCCTCGATATTAGCATATATCCTACATTATCCATTAGCTCATGGAGATAGAGGGTTCGAGGATTTTCACTTCATGATTGGGAACTATAGTCCATCAAGAGGTCAATTATCAGGCTAACTGTATCAAGGGAACCTCAAGGTCAACCAACACTAACGCAATGTATTAGTTGTTGGTAAATAATATTGGGTAGTAGACATTAGTAAGTAGGACAGTAGTCACCAACAAGAAACCTTGATATTGATAGAGTAATGATGTGGTGGGTGGATGTGGACCCGAGGATACCACATGTCAATTGTGTGGTAGTTGATTTGAAATGGTAACATCTCATTATGATGTGGCACCAATGTGGGTCTAGACAACGTGGCATACAAATGTGGAAAGTTATGTGGCATGTTGACATGGAAATGGAAGGTTGACTTGGCATCGAGGTGATATCTAGGTGGTAACCATATAACAATGATGTGGATGTTGGGCTTTTGGATGTTAATATATTAGCTAATTAGTATCAATGACACTCTTTAACCTCTTCCCGAGGGCATGGTGGCTTGATATCCCGACTATTTGGCTTTCAAGGTATCGGGTATTGAGAAATTAGGGCTTCAAACTAGAAGCTTTTCTATATGTTAGGTGTCAAGTATCAAGATAGTAAGTATGTATAGAGCATTAAGTGTCCTGGGGGATAGGGGCTTAGTGATCCGACAGATGGATAAGGTAGATGATGGAAAGGTAACTTTGTTAATTGATGACCCATTGTTTGGTTATGTGAAGACCAATTAAGCATGTTTTAAACTAATGTGATATTTCCCAAGTGGTTGTTAGTGGATATAATAGCCAAATTAATTGACTAGGTAAGCTACCGTGGAAGTTGATAGGCCATTTTATAATGGTGACATGTGGGCAAAGGGCTGCCATGTGTTTAACTAGAAGAAAATAAATATGTATAGGAGATAAGTTACAATATAAAATTAAATAATACCAAAGGTCAAATAAAACACCTTTTTTAAGACTATCCAAAATGAGAATTTGTAAAGGATAAACTAGGATCCCATCTTATTTTGTATATCATCGCTAAAATGTAGATGGCCTGATTATTCAATATCTCTTGTAATGGAACCAAAGTTATGTATCACATGAATAGTTATAGGTAAGAATTCCCATAAATTATCTTGATTACTATGTCACATATTGAAATCTTTAATTTCACAAATAGTTTCATCATCTCTAATAGGTCAAATGACTACAACTTTAGGCAACAATTTTGATGGATTTTACTCATTGTTAACTAGATTTATTATTTCTTTGTGACTGAAGTTTAAAAGTGGAAATAAAAATAATCTAATAAATGAGAGTAAATATTATTTAAATGGTGTTACCAAGCGTATTTCTTGAGGTTCTATATGTGACAAGTATATATTGCTATAAGAATAGAGATTGAAAGATAAAAAGTGTAGCAATAGGCATCAACATATAACCTGAAAAATTTCAAACTCTTTCACATGCTAGATATTCCAAAATCTATAGTAGCAGTCAATAGGAATTAACCACTAAAGGAAAATAAACATTGTCCATACAACATACGTGGGGAAAATATTTTCTTTGTAGGTGTTGTATTGAAGTGGATTGGGAGCTTATACATGGACCATGAACATTATCTTACACCTCTTTTGGGCCTTCCAGGACTAGTTTTCATCCTTGAAAAATGTTCAAGGGCCCAAGAACCGTCCCTTAGATGGTCTCCATGATCACCACTAGACCAACTATTCACCTTAGAGGCATTGGGAGGTGGTATCTTTGTACCATGTGCATAGTCTGTATAATTACTAAGCCTAAAAAGCCACTCGTAGGCCCTAGGATGATAATGGTGTTTCTCCTTAGATGATGTCCAAGGCCCCAACAAAAGACATCCTTGTGGGGCAAAATTATCCTCACATTATCACCCATACAACATCTATATACATGTGGTTTATAATGATGGAAAATAGTGCTCCCCATCACCTACTTATGCAAAAATCACCAACTAACTTAGATGCCATGTCAAACATGTCCTCGATATTAGCATATCATCCTACATTATCCATTAGCTCATGGAGATAGAGGGTTCAAGGACCGTCACTTGATGGTTGGGGACTGTAGTCCATCGAAAGGTCAAATGTCAAGCTAAATGTATTAAGGACACCTCAAGTTCAACCAACACTAATGCAATGTCTTAGTTGTTGGTACATCGACCTATCAAAATGTCACAATATTGGGTAGTAGACATTAGTAAGTAGGACACTAGTCACCAACAAGAAGCCTTGATATCGATAGAGTAATGATGTCGTGAGTGGATGTGGACCCAGGGATACCACATTTCAATTGTGTGGTAGTTGATTTGACATGATAACATCTCATTATGATGTGGCACGAATGTGGGTATAGATGACATGGCATACCAATGTGGAAGGTGATGTGGCATGTTGACATGGCAATGGAAGGTTGACTTGGCATCGAGGTGATGTTTAGGTGATAACCATATAGCGATGACGTGGATGTTGGGCTTTTGGATGTTAATATATTAGCTAATTAGTATCAATGACACTCTTTAGCCTCTTCCTGAGGGCCTGGTGGCTTGATAACTCGATCATTGGTCTTTCAAGATATCGTGTATTGAAACATTAGGGCTTCAATCTAGAAGCTCGTATGTATGTTAGGTGTCAAGTATTGAGACAGTAAGTATGTATAGAGCATTAAGTGTCCTATGGGGATAGGGGCTTAGTGATTCGGCAGATGGATAAGGTAGATGATGGAAATGTAACTGTGTTAATTAATGACTCATTGTTTGGTTATGTGAAGACCGAGTAAGCAAGTTTTAAACTAATGTGATATTTACCAAGTGGTCATTAGTGGATATAATAGCCAAATTAATTGACTAGGTAAGCTACCATGGAAGTTGATAGGCCATTTTATAATGGTGACATGTGGGAAAAGGGCTGCTAGGTGTTTGACAAGAAGCAAATAAATATGTATAGGAGAGAAGTTACAATATAAACTTAAATAATACCAAAGGTCAAATAAAACACATTTTTTTAGACTATCCAAAATGAGAATTTGTAAAGAAGAAACTAGGATCCCATCTTATTGTTTATATCATTGCTAAAATGAACATGGCCTGATTATTCAATATCTCTTGTAATGGAACCAAAGTTATGTATCACATGAATAGTTATAGGTAAGAATTCCCATAAATGATCTTGATTACTATGTCACATATTCAAATATTTAATTTCAGAAATAGTTTCATCATCTCTAATAGATCAAAATAACTATGACTTTAGGCGGAACTTTTGATGGATTTTACTCATTGTTATCTAGATTTATTATCTCTTTGTGATTGAAGTTGAAAAGTGGAAATACAAATTATTTAATAAATGAGAGTCAATATTATTTAAAGGGTGTTACCAAGAGTCTTGAGGTTTTATATGATACAAGTATATATTGCTAGAAGAATAGAGATAAGGAATAATTAATAAATTCCTAAATTCCTTATTTGAAATAAGGAAAAATCTCTACTTTTTTCTTTTAATAATTACTAAATTCCTTATTTGACATAAAAAAAGAAAAAAAAGAAAATAGAAAGTTAGATTTAAAACTACATGCTATCGAACTTTTTCTTACAATTCCATTCCAAATACCAATTTTTTCTTAAGTAGAAAGTATACATGATTTTTTAAAATTTCAGATTTTTCATTTATATAATTTTACAAATTCACAAGCACTATATTTACACGCGCAATTTTATCTGATTTGGACAAGTAAAATTCTTCAAATTTACAAGCAGCATAAGTTTTTGGTTTAGATTTTTCTCTTTTGGAAGTTCATAGTTCACGCAAAATACAGGTTTTTTCCTACTTCTGATTGTAATTTTGATTACCTTTGTGCACTTTTTAAAAACAGTTTCGACCATGTCTTTTTAACATAATCTCTTTTTTTGTTAATGAAAAATACTTTTACACAGAATTTGTCCATCCTAGGCTGTAAGTGTTTGCAATTTTCTTAGATGATATAGGTTGGTTTGATCGCTTTGTTGATACATTAATTATGTTCTCAGACTTCGTTTAATCCTCAAACAATACAATACATATGCGCAAAAAAAATTGTGTTGTGAGTCTGTTGTCAAGACTCTTTCTTTAGTAGCCAAGCCACTACAGGAACTTGTTAACGCTTTCAGTCTACCCCGAGTTTTGAATTGTTCTTACTCGATTTCAATGGCCTGATTTGGCCTCGAATTTATTACTAGTGAATTCCTAGACCCTAAGTATCCCTAAGAATTAGTATTAGTTGTATATTCAACACCATGGTTTTATAGACAATACAGGGAAACCTATGTATAGTGTGTGCACCCATCCAGAATCAGAATTTTTTGGATGCATTTCATCCCAGCAAGGGGTGTTGGGATAAAGACATCAACGATGTTTTCCAAAACAATATCATTTTCATCACTGTGTTAGAGTCCCCAAACCTGAAGGTAATTTTAGAGACCATGTGGGAGAAGATTGTCTAGAGGAAGAGACCTGAATTTCAGAATGTGGAGGAAGCACATAGAGAGCTGCAACAGCAACTGCTAAGGCAAGCCAAGCCAACTCTAGTGATATTGGATGATGTCTGGTCTCTGGAAAATTTGGAAAATTTGAAGGTGTAGGATATAAGACACTTGTGACAACCCGAGATCATTCTACCATCCCAAAAATGATTTCTACTCAGCTTTATGAATTGCCATTGCCATTGCTGGATGATGGTGATGCTCTGTCCCTCAGCTTTACATTGTTGGATGATGGTGATGCTCTGTCCCTTTTCTACATTTGGGCTTTTGGACAGAAATCAATTCCAAGCATGGCTAAGGTTGATTCTTTTGTTAGGAGATTGCTAGATCTGAATGTGCCGAATGATGGTGATGCTCTGTCCCTTTTCTGTGTTTGGGCTTTTGGACAGAAATCAATTCCAAGAATGACTAAGGTTGATTCTTTTGTTAGGATATTTCTAGATCTGAATGCGTCGATGTATCCCCCACCCCCCTTTTTCCATTAATTTAATTATTAAAATTCAAATTTTTATGTTACAGATTGGTTGATGTAGAAAGAACCTGGTAGTCTAGGTTTAAAAGAGCTTCTAGCATCTATTGGAAAACTTGGGAAGCTGGAATATATGGACATTTGTTTATGTGAGTGCTTGAAAGAACTTCCTGAGAAAATAGGGCAGCTGAAAAAAAATCGAGGAGCTTGACATGAGAGAGTGTTCTTAGTCGAAGAAGCTGCCTAAATCAGTTGGAGGGCTGAAACCTCGTCATATGTTACATGTGATTAAAAGATTCGGCAACAATGGAATCCTATTAAGAGTTTTTCTGCTACTATGGATTTTAGAGTTGAAATTATAGAAGCACACTTCAGCTTGGATTGGCTGCAAGCACACTTCAGTTTTCATTTGTTCTACATGTTTTTTTAAAGAGTTAATGTTTTTCTAATATTTTTAAAAAACTTTTTATTAATAAATTTAAATTTAACATGGATTTAAATTAGTTTTTATTATAAATAATGTTTATATGTATATATGCTTTTATGTTGAGAGTAACGGTTTGGTAGGAAGAGATATAATAAATAGTAAAAAATTAACTAAAAATAATAAATTTATTCAATTGATTTGTTAATATAATTATAAATAATCTTTTTAATAAAAAAACATAATATATTTATCAATTTGAAATAAATTTAAATAATAGTAATTTATATATAATATTTTAGAATATATAATTAATTAAGATCATTGATGTGCTTCTGGAAATGAGCAATAAGTTTGTCACAATTGTCAAAAATCCTTTTTCTGAATTTGAAACTTTTAAGATATAACCCCACATACTCATCGTGCAGATTTGTGCCCTTGATATAAGAGAGAATAAATGCACCAGGATGTTCATGTTAAATAGATAAATAATATGGAATTCTTGTTGGATTTTCAAATTTTTCTTTCGGCAACACATTATCAAACTTTGCTTTTGTGCCCCTTCTAAATTTCCTGTAAGCAAGGATTGCCTTCAGATTGCTCACAAGCAGGTCCACATATCTGTCAATGACCTCCTCAAGATCTTCAAAAGTGTCTTCCCCAATCGATAGTGTTTTCCCAAGATGAAGGTAAGTGTCTTCCCAAATGACAGTGTTTTTTTTGCTAGCTTAAAAAAATTTACCCACATATTTGTTGATTTGGTTACTTAACCATTTTGGTTGTTTTGAATGAAAAAGCAAACAAAACCTTAGTTTGTTTTTAAAATCTCTTTCAATATCTTTTATTTTCATTTTATTTTTAAATTGATTACACAAATCCATTATATATATATATATATAGAGAGAGAGAGAGAGAGAGTACATTACAATAAACTAAAATATACAATTTTAGAATAAGAAAAGAAATGTAATTATGTTAAAACCCTCAAACCTTACACCAATATTTGAACTTGTAATTTCAAAAATATGTTATTTTTAACTTTAAAATTTCTCACCACAATATGAAATGTGTGAGATATCTAATGAAACTCTAAAATTTATTTCAAATATTTCTATTTGATATTCACATGTCTTTCATATAAAATTCTTATTCATCTAATATTTTTTTTCTCTCTTAGGAGATTTTATTTCTATTTGATATTCACATGTCTTTCATATAAAATTCTTATTCATCTAATATTTTTTTTCTCTCTTAGGAGATTTCTAAATTCAACTATATTATTATTATTAAATTATGATTCACTTAAAATTTATTTTAAAATATGAAACAATTTCTTGAATTTAATTTCAATTTCTTGACTCATTATTAATGGTTTTTATATTAATTTTTTAACTAATTATAGAATATCTTAATGTTGTGTTTTTTGGGTAAATTAATACTTTATATTACTAAAAAATGTTCATATATACATGGTTGTAGCATATATCCAACAAAGGATTTCTTTGTGTATTTATTAGGCTACCAAGGTCCAAAAGACTAGAACTTTCCTAAATAAACTTTGTTCCGAAAATAGGCCATGTAACTAGATCTAGATTACAAAATCCTTTATTATTGGGCTATCGAGCCATACATGACAAATAACTAAAAAGTGACAAGAAAGATAATCATTTAAACTCAGAAAATGAAATGGTAATTGGGCCTTAGACACTCGATCCTAGAGGTGCAAAAGTGTTAGAGTCACATTATAAGTGTCCCTCCACATGGGAAAGCCTTGCATCTAACCTATCCAGGGTGAAGTGTTGGTTCCTCAACATTGTTTTAATGTCTTCCAAGGAGGTAAAGACATTATACCTCTCAAACTATTTTTCCTTAAAAACCAACATCAACAGAGTTTTCATCTTCCAATGCAATTTTCCACTAAGTTCAAATACTTCTTCTTTCATCCCCTAGTGTGACCAAGGTCTAAATCCAAGTAGATACCTCATTCATAATTTTAGAATATGAGTGCATTACCTCTCCACCCCATCTTTGGTTTCAAGCTAGAAAAATTCTCTTCTTGTCTCAGGTGGCACAACATTGAAATGCGTAGTATGATCATCTTGGGTAAAAAGCGTCATTCTACACTGGCCTTTCGGGATGCTTCCCCAACTACACCTACAACACATGTGTTTCCTAGGAAACATGAAGGAAATAAAGGGGTCACACCTATAGCAATTTTTATAACTTACATGACCTGTAAAGAAATAGGAGAATATACCAACCACAACTTCCTTAGGGATTTGACACCACCATCGAAATTCATCTCCTAGACTCATCAAACAGAGCAAGCTTCTTGAAGGGATCACCATCTCAAACCTGATTGAAGTGGATACCCCAACATTAGAACCCACATACCCCAATACAATTAGCCAAAAACAAAGCCATGAGTTTCCTAGAGGGAACACTTTACAGTAAACTCTCTAAATTAGGATATACTAGGAGTGTGAAGAGATACTTAACCAGACTCAATTTTTTTCCCTATGAACCCGTAGACCATCAAAGACGTCAACCACAAACATTCCAATAACAAACTTTCTCAACACATACATGAAAGAAACCAAGTTTAGATAGATAGAGAACAAACAAAAATGTTGCTGAAAACCCTCCCAATCTACAAACAGGATTCCATTTCCCAATGACCCATGAAGTGTTCAAAATGTTCTCTATCAATTTATCATTACTAGATTCTACGTGTGGAATATTGTTGTCTTGAAAAGTAGGTTTATCAATAATCTAAGGAATTTGTGGGGGTGCGAGAGAAACATTTTTTATTGTGCTTGTGAAGACTGCTATGGAGGGAATCATAGAGAATAATGTTGGATGGATGGTGCTAGCCTCTGTCTAGTGCTACCCTCTGTCTAGACTTGATTTCCATCAGCTGCTTGCTCTGGGTCAACCAATTCTGTACCCACTCCCATTGAACTTGTAAACAAGCAGTTGTTCCCATTTATTGTAGACTCATTGCCCGCCACATCTTGTCCAATGTCTTCTGACGTTGAACTGGCCTAAGGTTGTTTTCCTTTTGAACCTGCATGTACAAAAATCACATCAATAATATCACCACTGCAGTATAATTAGAACAAATGTAATTGAAAGAAGGTATGTTTTCATTAAACAGGAACAAACTTAATTTAAAAAGGTATGTTTGCATTCAACAGGAACAAATGTAATTGAAAAAGGTATTTTTGCATTCAACAGTAACAAACTTCAAGGCCATATCTCCTAAAGCCCCCAAAGTATGGTTGAAAGATGGGGAGCTTGCAGTAACAACAGGAGATGAACAATCTTATACAGGTGAAAGAGGAGACACCGTAGGAGATGATCCTAACTTCATCTCTTATGTGTGCTCAAATTTCACTTCAGATATTGAGCTTATTGCTTGACTTGAGACCATTCTTGCTCGAAAAAACATCAAAATGCAGTGACTATAACAAATCTGCGCTATCATCAAACATTTTAGAGTAATTTGCAGTACTCCCTAGCCATTCCTGAGAGCAGAAGAGCTTGAATTCATATTCAAGAAGACCTAGAATATTACCAAAACAAAATAACGTATAATTTATTAATCCAAAAATTAATTCCCATTAAAAAAATTAGTAATTACGATAACATAAATGTTGGTGACCCTATGATCCCTCGGCCTACGTCAACATCAACAGCCAACAACCTTGATTTTTCTTTTCCTCCGAGCTTCGTCTCCACCTGTTCGATTTTCACACCTACCTTAGACACGCATGGGGCCACGTGTCCTCTTACGATTTAACCATATTTTACCTATTCCATTTTCAGTTTGCTTCCCAACCAAATTCAGCTTTGGTTGAACCAGACAATACACGTCAGCTTTAGGGGACCGCATGGCCATCGATTAGATCATAAGATGATGAAGTTTAGACCACAAAACCTTCCAAACCTAAATAATGAACCTTCGAATTTCTAGCAGCTACATTTATCTTTCATTCTATTTAGCTTCAGGGCAACACACCCAAGGTGTTGAATTTCCACCATTGAATTTTCCTATTGACCTTGTATAACAAATATCAAGACACTTTTATTTGAGAGGAATTTATATTCTTCCCCACGACAGAGTATTGAGACGTAAAATGTGAGACCAATTGTAAAATGTGGGTCCAATGTTGTTGGAATTATACTTGTGTTTGTGTTAAAAGTAAATCTAACATGAGCTAGATTTCTTTCACCCTACCATGTTGTTATGTGCTTGTGTTTTTTCTATAGGAAAATCTAGCATGGGTTAGATTTCCTTCACCTTGCAATGGTGTTTTCAGCAACGTGTTTTTGTTTGTGCAAAAAATAAATCTAGCGTGTGCTTGATTTATGTTGTGATGTAATGTTGTGCTAGAATAAAATCTAGCACTTGTTAAATTTTTCACCTTGTGATATTCTTATTGATAATGCTTATCTTTGTGCTAAAATCAAACCTAGCTTGCGCTATATTTATTCCAAAATGTGATGTTGTTATTGGAATTTGGTTGTTTGTGCCAAAAATAGATTACCATGTGTTACATTTCCTTCACCTTGTAATGTTATTGTTGGCAATGTGTTTGTGTTTGTGATAGAATAAAATGTAGCGAGCGCTAGAATTTTTTTGATCTGCAATATTGTTGTTGGCAATTTGTTTGTGTTTGTGCTAAAAGTAAATCTAGCATATGTTAGATTTCTTTCACATTGCAATGTTGTTATTGGCAATTTATTTTCTATTTTTGATAAAGGAAAATCAAGCATGTGGTAGACTTCCTTTGGCCTATAATATTGTTGTTCACAATATGTGTGCTTTTGTTATAGAAGTAAATCTAACATGTGCTAGAATTATTTTAGCATGCAATGTTGTTATGCTCTTGTATTTGTGCTAGAAGGAAATCTAGCACACGTTAGATTTATTGTACCTTGCAATTTTATTTTTGATAAGGTGTTTATATTTGCAATAGAAGAAAATCTATCGTGTGCAAAATTTATTATACCTTGCAATGTTTTTGTTGGAAATATAATTGTGGTTGTGCTAAAAGTAAATCTAACATGTGTTGAATTTATTTAATCCTACAATTTTGTTATGTGCTTGTGGTTGTGCTAGAAGGCAATTTAACACATTCTAGATTTCTTTTTCCCTGCAGTGTTGTTGGAAACATGTTTGTGTTTGGGTTAGAATTAGGTCTAACATTCAATAGATTTTTTTGAAGCTATAATGTTGTTATGTGCTTATTTGTGCTAAAGGAAATCTAGCACTCGTTAGATTTATTTCATCTTGCAATGTTTTTATTAGCAATGCACATGTATTTATGATAGAATGAAATCTAGGATGTGCTAGATTTCTTTTGTTTGATAACGTTGTTGTTGACAATAGGCTTGTCTTTTTGCTAAAAGTAAATATAACACATGCTAGATTTTTTTCACCTTACATTGTTTTTATGTGCTTGTGTTTGAGCTAGAAGGAAATTTTAGCATGCACTAGATTTCTTTCACAACGCAATGTTGTGGTTGGAAATTTGGTTGCCTTTGCTAGAAGGAAATATTCTATATTTCTTTGACCTTGCAATTTTGTTATTGGAAATATGTTTTAGTTTATGCTAGAAGTAAATTTAGTGTGTGTTATATTTCTTTAACCCTACAATGTTGTTATGTTCTTGTGTTTGCGCTAGAAGGAAATATAGCACGAGTTATACTTCTTTCATCCTGTAATGTGATTGTGTTTGTGTTAGAAGGAAATCTAGCATGCACTAGATTTATTTCACAGTGCAATGTTGTTGTTGGAAATATGGTTGCTTGTGCTAGAAGGAATCTAGCATGTGTTATGTTTCCTTTAGCTTGCAATGTGCTTGTGTTTGTGATAGAAATTAATCTACCACACAATAGACTTATTTAGTCCTACGATGTTGTTATGTTCTTGTGTTTGTGCTAGAAGGAAATATAGCATGTGTTAAATTTATTTCAAATTTAAATGTGCTTGTGTTTATGTTGGAAGAAAAATTAACACAAGCTAGATTTATTATACTCTACAACGTTGTTGTTGGTGACATGTTTGTATTTGTGGTAGACATAAATCTAGCACTTGCTAGATTTCTCACTCTACAATTTTTCTATGTGCTTGAATTTGCACTAAAAGGAAATCTAACACATGTTATATTTTCTTTTACATTGCAATGTTGTTAATCTAGCACACATTAGACTAATTTAGTCCTGCAATGTTGTTATGTTCTTGTGTTTGTGCTAGAAGGAAATATAGCATGTGTTAGACTTCTTTCAAATTTAAATGTGCTTGTGTTTGTGTTGGAAGAAAATATAACAAAAGATAGATTTCTTATACTCTAAAATGTTGTTGTTGGCAACGTGTTTGTATTTGTGGTAGACATAAATCTAGCACTTGCTAGATTTCTCACTCAATAATGTTTCTATGTGCTTGAGTTTGCACTAAAAGGAAACCTAACACATGTTACATTATCTGTTACATTGCAATGTTGTTAATCTAGCACACATTAGACTTATTTAGTCCTAAAATGTTGTTATGTTCTTGTGTTTGTGCTAGAAGGAAATATAACATGTGTTAGATTTCTTTCAAATTTAAATGTTCTTATGTTTGTGTTGGAAGAAAATTTAACAAAAGCCAGATTTCTTATACTCTACACTGTTGTTGTTAGCAACGTGCTTGTATTTGTGATAGACATAAATCTAGCACTTGCTATATTTCTCAATCTACAATGTTTCTATTTGCTTGACTTTGTGCTAAAAGGAAATCTAACACATGTTAGATTTTCTTTTACATTGCAATGTTGTTAATCTAGCACACATTAGACTTGTTTAGTCCTACAATGTTGTTATGTTCGTGTTTGTGCTAGAAGGAAATATAGCATGTGTTAGATTTCTTTCAAATTTAAATGTGCTTGTCTTTGTGTTGGAAGAAAATTTAAGAGAAGCCAGATTTCTTATAATCTACAATGTTGTTGTTGGCAATGTGCTTGTATTTGTGGTAGACATAAATCTAGCACTTTCTATATTTCTCACTCTACAATGTTTCTATGTGCTTGAATTTGCGCTAAAAGGAAAGTTAGATTTTATTTTACATTGCAATGTTGTTAATCTAGCACACATTAGACTTATTTAGTCCTACAATGTTGTTATGTTCTTGTGTTTGTGCTAGAAGGAAATATAGCATGTGTTAGATTTCTTTCAAATTTAAATTCGCTTGTGTTTGTGTTGGAAGAAAATTTAACAAAAGCTAGAATTCTTATACTCTAGAATGTTGATGTTGGCAATGTGGTTGTATTTGTGGTAGACATAAATATAGCACTTGCTAGATTTCTCACATTACAATGTTTCTATGTGCTTGAGTTTGCACTAAAAGGAAATCTAACACATGTTATTTTACATTGTAATGTTGTTAATCTAGCACACATTGGACTTATTTAGTCCTACAATGTTTTTATGTTCTTGTGTTTGTGCTAGAAGAAAATATAGCATGTAATAGATTTCTTTCAAATTTAAATGTGCTAGTGTTTGTGTTAGAAGAAATTTTAACACAAGCTAGATTTCTTATACTCTACAATGTTGTTGTTGGCAACGTCCTTGTATTTGTGGTAGACATAAATATAACACTTGCTATATTTCTCACTCTACAATGTTTCTATGTGCTAAAAGGAAATCTAACACATGTTAGATTTTATTTTACATTGCAATGTTGTTAATCTAGCACACATTGGACTTATTTAGTCCTACAATGTTGTTATGTTCTTGTGTTTGTGCTCGAAGGAAATATAACATGTGTTAGATTTCTTTCAAATTAAAATGTGCTTGTGTTTGTGTTGGAAGAAAATTAAACACAATCTAGAATTCTTATACTCTACAATGTTTTTGTTGGCAATATGCTTGTATTTGTTATAGACATAAATATACCACTTGCTAGATTTCTCACTATACAATGCTTCTAAGTGCTTGAGTTTGCGCTAAAAGGAAATCAAACACATGTTAGATTTTATTTTACATTGCAATGTTGTTAATCTAGCACACATTAGACTTATTTAGTCCTACAATGTTGTTATGTTCTTGTGTTTTTGCTAGAAGGAAATATAGCATGTGTTAGATTTCTTTCAAATTTAAATGTTCTTGTGTTTGTGTTGGAAGAAAATTTAACACAAGCTAGATTTCTTATACTCTACAATGTCGTTGTTGGCAACGTACTTGTATTTGTGGTAGACATAAATATAACACTTGCTAGATTTCTCACTCTACAATATTTCTATGTGCTCGAGTTTGTGCTAAAAGGAAATCTAACACATGTTAGATTTTATTTTACATTGCAATGTTGTTAATCTAGCACACATTAGACTTATTTAGTCCTGCAATGTTGTTATGTTCTTGTTTTTGTGCTCGAAGGAAATATAACATGTGTTAGATTTCTTTCAAATTAAAATGTGCTTTTGTTTGTGTTGGAAGAAAATCTAACACAATCTAGAATTCTTATACTCTACAATGTTGTTGTTGGCAACGTGCTTGTTTTTGTTATAGACATAAATCTAGCACTTGCTAGATTTCTCACTCTACAATGTTTCTATGTGCTTGAGTTTGCTCTAAATTGAAATCTAACACATGTTAGATTTTATTTTACATTGCAATGTTGTTAATCTAGCACACATTAGACTTATTTAGTCCTACAATGTTGTTATGTTCTTGTGTTTGAGCTAGAAGTAAGTATAGCATGTGTTATATTTCTTTCAAATTTAAATGTGCTTGTGTTTGTGTTGGAAGAAAATTTAACACAAGCTAGATTTCTTATACTCTACAATGTTGTTGTTGGCAACGTGCTTGCATTTGTGGTAGACATAAGTCTAGCACTTACTAGATTTCTCACTCTACAATGTTTCTATGTCCTTGAATTTGCGCTAAAAGGAAATCTAACACATGTTAGATTTTCTTTTACATTTCAATGTTGTTATTGCTAACATGTTTTTGTTTGTGCTAAAAGGAAATCTAGCTTGTGTTAGATTTTTTTTTGTCTTGTAATGTTGTCATTGGAAATATCTATATGTTTGTGTCAGAAGTAAATATAATGCAAACTAAATTTTTCTCACCCTACAATGTTGTTATGTGATTATGTTCACATTAGAAAGAAATATAGTATGCATTATATATCTTTCACCTTCTAATGTTTTTATTTCCAACGTTCTTGTGTTCTTGATAGGAGGAAATCTAGCGTGCGTTAGATTTGTTTTGTCTATTAATATTGTTGTTGGCAATATGTTTGTGGATTTGTACTAGAAGGAAATCTAGTATGCGTTATATTTTTTTCATAATGTGATATTATTTCTGAAAATATAGTTATTTGTGCCAGAAGGAAATAAATTGCCTTTCATTGTTTTTATTTTGCAATGTGCTTTTGTCTATGCTAGAAGAAAAATTACAATGCACTAGATTTTTTTTTCTTGTTGTGTTATTGTTGACAGTATGCATGTGTTTTTGATAAAAGTAAATCTACCACATACTAGATTTCTAAAACCTTGCAATGTTGTTTTGTGCTTGTGTTTATGATAGAATTAAATATAGCATGCATTAGATTTCTTTCACCTTACAATGTTATTATTCACAATATGTTTTTCTTTGTGCTAGAAGAAAATCTTGTGTGTGATAGATTCCTTTTTCCTTACAATGATGTTATTGGTAATATGCTATTGTTTGTGCTAGAGGTAAATCCAACATGTATTAGGTTTCTTTAGCCATACAATAATGTTATTTACTTATGTTTGTGCTATAAGCAAATATAACGTGTGCTATATTTCCTTTTACCCTGTTGTAATGTTCTTGTTGACAACATATTTATGTTTGTGCTAGAATTTAACCTATCACATGTTAGATTTCTTTCACCTACCAATGTTGATATGAGTTATTTTATTTTTTCATTAGAAGGAAATGTGGCATGCTTAAATTTATTTCCCCTTTCAATGCTGCTATTGGCAATGTGCTTGTGTCTATACTAGAAATAAATCTAGCATGTGCTACATTTACTTTTCTTTGCAATATTGTGATTCGAAACATGTTTGTACTTTTGCTGAAAGTAATTCTAGCACATGTTAGATTTATTTCACCCTACAATGTTGTTATGTGTTTGTTTTTATGCTAAAATGAAATTTAACATGTCATATATTTATCTCACCTTGCAATGTTTTTATTGACAATGTGTTTTTGTTTGTGATAGAGGGTAATATAGAATGTTTTTTTTTCACAATGCAATGTTGTTGTTGGAAACATGCTTATATTTGTAAAATATCACATTCTTAGACCACATATTCCATATGAAGGTCCTTCTTATGATTTGAGGGTTTAACATTTTTTATATTGTAAGAATAGTCTATGTAGGCATGGATTAAAACCCGATTGTCTCTAAAAGGTAAGGTCAAATGTCACAAGCATGGAGATGTCCCAGGAAATTATATTATTGCAATGTTTTTATTGACAATGTGTTTATGTTTTTGCTAGAAGCAAATTTAGCATGCACTAGAATTTCTTTACGATGAATTTTTGTTGTCGGCAATATTCTTGTATGCGGTAGAATAAAGTATAGCATGAGTTACATTTCCTTTGTCTTGCAATATTTTTAATGAAAATGTGCTTTTGTTTGTGCTAGAAGGAAATCTATCTTGTGCTAGATTTCTTTTGGTTTGCAATGTTTTTCTTGGAAATATGAATGTGTTCGTGCTAAAAATAATTCTAGCACGTGATAGATTTATTTCACCTTACAATTTTTTTTACTGACAATATCCATCCATTTGTGATAGAAATAAATCTAGGATGCAATATTACTTTTGCTTTGCAAGATTCTTGTTGGCAATATGCTTGTGTACCTGTTAGAAGTAATTCTATCACATTCTATATTTCTTTAACCATGCAAATTTGCTATGTGTTTGTCTTTGTGCTAGACGAAGATATAGAAGAAAATCTAATGATCACCATAGCTAATGTTCTTTCATTGTGTTTTTCTTTTACTTTTTCGAAAAAAATAAGACTATAGATAACTATAAGAGATAATTTTTTTGTATATATGATGTTGTTGTAGTCTCTACAGTTGTTTTTATTTATTCACAATGTAATGTCTTTTGGAAATGTGCTTAAGCTCATGCTATAAGGAAACCTAGTAGATGTTTGCTTTCCTATATTCACGATTAAAAGAACATAATAAATTATTTGGGGGTGCCCTTTTTCTAACCTTGATTAGCTATTATTGTGAGTTCTACACTTGTTATTGTTCTTGTTCATTTTGTTACACATATAATGATGTGAGTAGTTATAGTATTTAAAATTCATATTTTATTCAATAATTCTAAACTGTGAAATTTTTTTTTACTTTATTTTCAGAGACCATGGACTATGAAGCTAGTGAGAATTCAAAGGAAGTATCCAAGGAAAAAGGGAGTTCAAGAAACACGACACCAAATTCTTTAAATGGTATGACAATTTTAAAATTATTTTATACTTTGTTACAAACGTTAGACATTATGTTAATAATTGGTTGTTGATTAATAAAACCCATGGAAATAGCCTTAGGAGTGGGGTTTTAATGAGGATAACCCATACTAACATGAGTATTTGTTTTTCCAAGAAATTTTAGCTAGGTGATAACTTTTGGTGTCATATAGTAAACTTGCATAACGTATGTACTCATTTATTATTGTGCATGTAAATGGAAATCGTGTATTATAAGGTTGTTTAATAATATTTGGTATTTCATGTCTTGCATATTTTTTTTCTAGAAACTGTGGAATCTGGTGTGCGTGAAATTCGAAGTAAAGTAGTCAAGAGAAAAAATAAAAACAAGTGATATACAAACGATGCCTCCTTCAACTGGTATGGTGGTTTTATATTTTATGTACTCTTTTAGAAATGGTTAGATTAGGTGGTTCCTTTTCCTAGCAATTTTACCCAGGTGATAAATTTTGGGGTCATATAGTAAACTTTCATAACATATGTACTCATTTATTATTGTGCATGTAAATGGAAATCATGTATTATAAGTTTTTTTAATAATACTTGGTATTTCATGTATTCCATAAAAAATAAATTCTAGAAACTATGGAATCTAGTGTGCCCGAAATTCGAAAGAAGGTAGGAAGAAGAAACAAAAAAACAAGTGATATACAAACGATGCCTCCTTCAACTGGTATGGTGGTTTTATATTTTATGTACACTCTCTTAGAAATGGTTAGATTAGGTGGTTTTTCAATATTTAAGAGAACATTATGGGACAATATTTGAAATTATAATGTCATTTTCATTTGTGCAAATATTTTTTAATTACTATTTGCAAAATTGGTTAGCCCAAAAGAAAATAAAATGTTACAGCCATCACTTAAGAAAAGAAAAGTTATTCAACTCAAATGGTAGTATCAATAACACATTCTACTTCTACTTTTGAAATGATTAAAAAATACAATACATCTAATAAATATGAGTTTGTGCAAGATTGGTACATCCAAATAGAAGCTCCCGTGAATATGTTTCCTGATATGTATCTATTTGGATCCATAGATGGAAAAGAACTAGATATATTAGGAATAATAATTAATTTCTATGCTTACAATGAAAATGACATTGAATTTCAAGTGGAAATGATTAAAGAAAATGAGGTAAGATTAATTTCATGTCAAGTGGAGTATACAAATTTTAGACCAGATTTGATTGAAGATTCAAGTACCGATTCAATAAATACGATAAAGAATTCAATTTTTAAGTTGGATAACTATGAGAGCTTCTCTAAATCTAGACTAAATAGTTTCACAGATCTTTTAAAATGCATCGCCACCATTCTAAGATATCGCTATGTAAGAAGTAAAAAAACATCATCTGTACTTCTTCATTTACAACAGAAAGGTAAATTTCTTGATAAAATACCAAATGATAAACTTGATTCTCAATTACATTATTTGAGAAGAGTATATTTATCTGATTTGGAGGAGAACATAATAGAAAGTGATTTCAAGCCTACTACAAAATTTCAAAAAACGAGGAAAGTTGAATCTGAGACAACAAACCTTGCAAGTCAATGTGATGAGATTCATGAAGCCTTCAAGACTTGCTATCTATTTTCAAACTCCTTTAGTATAAAAGTGGTTGTTGAAAGATGTATAGAAGCCCCCAAATTGTTTAAATTAAGATCATTAGATGATTTAAATGTTTAAGTATTAGTGAAATCATTCCTAGAAAAATTTCAAACCTCATTACCCGATGCTCTTCTGATTCCGTTTGACATCAATGAGTCTGATCCATTGGTCAACTTTATCAAAATTATAAATGAGACAGATCTAAATTCAAAGAATATAAATTTTTTGATAGTTGATGGTCAACACACCATTCAAGCAGCGAAAGAAATTTTAACAAATCCTAAATATAATGTATCTGCAGAAGTGAGAAAAAATATAAAAAAATGTAATGCTCGATTCTTGCGTACATTAGTTGAAGCCATTGAGGTGATCCGCATTTGTTGTTAATTAAATTCTGCAAATAATGTATTCTACAAAACTCCTTTTATTGATTGCGTGCACTCGACAAGACATTTCTTAATTGCCAATGACAAATTAAAGAAAAGGAGGATTGGATGTTCCAAGACGGTTGAAGACAAGGTATGTAATTTTAATTATTTTTACAATTTAACATTTTATTATTGTATCTCCTTTTATTGTAGATAAATGACTAAAGCTGATAATATAAGTCATATTTTCTCATATTTATAATGAATTCTCATTAGTTTATAACACCTTATTTAGTTTCATTTTTACATTGAATTCGTATTAGTTTATATTTAATATTTTATCAAGTTGATGATGAAATGTTGTGCTCTTTCTTCGACTGTCCAATTACAATTTTTTCTGATAAAAAAAATCTCTTATATCTTGATGAACCTATTTGGGATAAATGGGACATCGTTTTTAACTATTACCAACTAGGCACATTAAAGTGTTCTCCAAGCCAACCTGATTTTGAGAACTACAATAGAAATAGTCTACACAGTTTGATAGAGGCTACTCTTCGACCCCTTCAGGGATTAACCATGGAAGAAATTGCTTCAGTAGCAGATAAGCTATTGGATAGAACCATTTGGTTTTCTATTCCACTTAATCATCCAGCAAATTCCATAAAATTAAAAGATTATTGTTCTAAATTGAAAACCAACAGAACAATATTGGATGCAATGGTTACATATTGTCAAAGTCATGATCAGAACTTGAATGAGATGACTCTTACCACATTAAACATTCTTGAGCATTATGAAATTAATGATATCATATTTTCCAATTTTTGCAAACGGTGGAGGGGTCTACCTATGTCAAAGGAACATGTAATACAAAGATAGAGTCCCTTTCTCAGCAAGCATGTGGAGTCCTTGACAGAATGATAAATGCATCAACAAGTGTTCAACAAGTTGAGAACAATTTTGAATTTGGTTGTCACTTTGGGGGCTGTGATCTTTTGTCAACACTTTTGCACTCTTTTCCATGTCAGTTGGAACCAGTTTTACATATTGACCTTATTGTTCTGGATACACTGGCTTTAAAAAAATAACAATTCCACAAGGGATATTATATTGAATTTTTTCGATTTCTTATTGGAAAAAATTAGTTGAATGACTTTACTACATTTCTCTTAGTAGAACTTTGGTTTTGTAATGATGTATGCCAATCTTTGGAAATTTCCATAAAGAACTCCAAGTTCAACTATAAAATGACTAGTGGAATTTATGAATATATGTTCCAAAACAATTATAGTTATGATATAGTTCTTACTATACATTTATATACTTTAGAATTAAAAAATTTGGAGGCTATAAAATACTCTCACACATTTGAAGACACATTTTATGAAAATGAGAGAGATTATGATTTATAGATGGATTTATTGGAAAAACACCAATAATGTAGTGATGCAAAAGTGGTTATTTATCTTTATGTGGGGACAAATTTAATCAAGGCCTGTTGTAAATATGGAAGAAGAATTTCATGTGTTGTGAAAACAGAGTCACAAAGGACAATCATGTTAAATAATTACAAATATTTTCAGCTATCAAATCCAGGACTGTTGTTGGGAAAAGTATCCAATACGGAATGACCCTATCCCACTCTAAGGGTGATAGTACCTCAGCAACAATCAAAGCAAAGCTATTCAAGATTACTTCTTTATGAGATGTAAGAGAGAGGAGAAAGAGATCCACTAACCGTTATCTTCCGCTAATGATTGATCCAATCTTCCTTCTTTGCTGCTTGCCCCCAACTCCTTGCTCTTTACCGGCCCAGCTACACAAAGATCCTGCAAAAGCACAAGAAAAGGAAGCTACAAGAAGCATACATCCATAATTGATTCAAGGATTAGAATAAATCAAATATACAAGCATCAATACGCCACAGAGATACATGCATATAGAAGAACCTCAAATGCTTTATTAATGGAAGAAGTAAAGTTCTGAGAGTGTTACAACCATAAGAGGCCCAATCCAGCAACACCTCCCAGCAGAAAGAAATCTCCTCTTCACCTCCTTCAAAGCAATCACCCAATAGTTCTATACTCAAACCAACAGCACTTCCTTACATTCACAAGATTCCAGCCCCCCTAGACCTCATGAGAGAGCTCTATATATAGGAGTTTTGGAGAAAGGATGAGTCAGCTTGAGGCTGGCATGAAGCTGACTAGTGTCCTCTCCCACTTCAGTTATTCTTCAGTTCTTGAGTCCACTTGGAGGTTCTTGCTTCCACTTGGAGATCTAGATCCTCTTACTCATCACAAGGCGAATTCCCTGATCCAAGTGTCATTTTGGAAGCTTCCTGGGCATTTGACACCTTGCAGAATGACTGTGCCACTTGGCCAATCTCGCCCAGCGCAGGTAGCCTTCATTAGAGTTGACATTCAGTGCAGGTACAGAGTGGAGCAGTTGACATTTAGCGCAGATGCTCAGTGGAGCAGTTGACATGATCCAGAATTAGCTTGTTTTTGAGTGTTTTCAGGTGGAGAACTGATATTTAGTGCTGTGGTTTGCTGACCTTGTTCCTCTAGGGGTAGGAACAACATGTTTAGGGACTTTGGATCCCTCAGATTATTGACATTTCATGCTTCATGCTGCAAGGCACAAAAATGTCTATAACAGTTGCCCCCTAAAGTATGAGGTCGTTTATCGGGTGAAATGCTTTATCAGGAGGATCTGAAGTTCATTCAATCGCTGAGAGGCGCCCTGTAATAAAATACAATACAATACATTATTTTTCATTCTGCTTTCATGATCTAGCTGAGGTGGGCATTCCCATGCTCAGCTTTATAAATTCATTTTGGTACATAGAACAGACGATCGTCTGATGGTAGACTGATAATTCTCTGCTGAAATTATCATCCTTTGAGTAGGATGATCATCTGCTGCAATGATGTACATAACAAATGTCTTTATATCCTGAATATATATCGCAGCCCGGATGGATGAAACTAGATCCAGTGTCTTCAAACTCGTTCGATCTTCACTCTAAGTACAAGTCGATCCATGCGAGAATTGCGCTGAAGTCGAACATGGAAAGACATCGCTTGATTACCGGTCAATAATGTAAACCGTTAACAAGCGCGAGAGGAATCACCAATAATGACAATGACCCTCAAGGTACTGCAGTACAATTCACGTGGTGTGAATAAAGGACTTGGCATCGAACACCACGCAAAATCTTCTGGTCGAAAGTCATTGATGTATACCTGTCGCCGGAAGTGAGAAACTTGCCATTGAGGCATGCAAGCTTCAAAGTACTGGGGGGTTTGTCCCTAGATCAACTTCTTGGATAATGAGCTGAAGTCGACAAGAAGCGATCCGTCAAAGGAGGGCCTTAATGAATCCCACATCAGTGACACGGAACGGAGCTAATGATTTTAGTGGAGGTGAAAACAATCTGTGAAATATGATTCTGGGTGGCGATCATGGGTGGATGAAGGATAATGTATGGCAGTGGATGGGACACGGTTGACTCTTTCTGAACAACATCTCTTGAACATATAACGACACTGATGTGATGGATCGGTAGCATTACCCCAAATGTGGATGGTTTGGCGAGGACCATGGTGATGAGACCGGTGAATGAAACAACCCAACCCGATGTGATACGGAGGACAAAGTGTCATGTTCAAGAGCGACTTGCTACCATTAAAGCTTTGAGGTTCTCCCAATTTTTCCCCAATCATTTCTGACCAGTACCTCTTTATTTTTGGCAAGCTTGAGGAGGATAACATATGCTTGTTCTATAACCTGCCCTTCGGGCAAGCCCATCGCTATGTTTTAACGAGCCTAGCGATAGGGAAACTCGTTCTCGTCTAAAGACAAGTTTGTCGCTATTCAATCATTTTAACGAGTCTAACGACAAAGAAAACTCGGTCCTTTTCATTTTTAGAGAGTCTGAAAAGGTACAGAAAGTTAACTCCAAAATTCCTTTTTCGTCATCTAATCCCTTAAGTCCGAAAAAGTATAAAACAATACAGAAGGGATGAGTTTTCGATAACTTTAACGAGCCGAATAAAACAAGCGCTCGACCTTTTTGTGTAATAATCCCTCAGGTCCAAAAAGATTAAAATCTAGAGGAGGGATAGCTCTTCCGGTCACTTTAACGAGCTGGAAGGCCAAAACTCGGCAAACTTTTCATATTTTACGAGTCATAAGAAAAGAGCTCAAAGAAGACTCGTCTTTTGAGGAACGAGTGTTAAACAGGGATAGCAGCAGATTCCAGGTACAGGTTGGAATTTTCCAATCACGGCAGTGTCACAAGGATGGCTAAGTGAAATCACTCTTCGCAGCTGTTCCTCAAAATAGGTAAACAATCATATGGGGGTGAACGATCGGCCAAATGGAATGGAGGTGGCAAGTGCAAACACGACCAAGGCTTTTTATGGCTAATAAATTTACGATCACAATGGTTATTTACCGGAATAGGTTCATTTTTTAATGAGCTTAAACTCTGGAGGAAAATCTTGCTCACGCTTTTCTATTTTTTAACGAGCATAAATTCCACAGTAAAATTGCTCGATCTTATGTTTATTTTTTAACGAGCATGAACTATGTGCTAAAACTGCTCAGTCTTATGTTTATTTTTTAATGAGCATGAACTATGTGCTAAAACTGCTCGGATCTTGCGTTTATTTTTTAACGAGCATGAACTTTATGCTAAAACTGCTCGAAAATACCAGTCATAAGATAAGAAATGTCTCCTGTGAGATCTGTATTTTTTATAGAGCTTCATCTTCACTAAGCTTTGCTCCCTCTCATCCTTTCTTTATGCAAGTTCGGAAACGGCTAATCCCAAAAATAGATAAATAACCGCTCCTAGCTTGCACTCCAAAAGGTTTGCATGCCCCCAAGTATAAAGTACAATTTCAAGGCTGCCCCTACTTATCCGATAAAACATTTGTTTTAAAGGGTGAGGCTTGCCTCTTTCTGGTTACCCAAAGATTGTTTTGTTAACACCATCAAACGAAAACATTTCCTCGGCACTATCTACCGAAGTAGACAATGATGAATGACTGTTGTCAAACAAGTAACCTTATCAAAAGAATCTTGTTCTAGAACAACCCCTCTTCCATCCACGGACGGGGTACGGACTAGTCATATTCCTTCGCGGAAATTCTACTTTATACCCAAGGTTCCCTCTGCCCGAAGCAGACCAAGATGCATGCCCCCTGGGTTCCAGTCCCATCTTTCCGAATCACTCGCACTCATCGGGAAGGAGGACTGGGGTGGAGACATTTCTTGGGTGAATAGACCATTGAGGGTTGGTATGTGACTATTTGCGATGCGTGATCCCGGAAATGAAAGTTGGTCTACGAGCTTGACCATTCTTCCTTCGTGTGGAAAACACATTACTCTAAAGAGTGAGGAGACTATAGCTCCCATGCAATATATATAGTCTCGTCCAAGGAGTAGGTTATAATCCAAGGGTCCTTGAACAACCATCACGTTCATCTGAACGGTCTTCCCTTTCAATGTAACAGGCACATTGGGGAGGATCCCTAATGGTCGACTGGTTCCTTTATCAAAACCCGAGAGATTTCTTATCTCAGGCAAAAGCTCCGGGGAACCCAGTGCTTTCCAAGCAATAGAGGAAAGGATACTCACAGATGCCCCTTTATCAATGATAGTTCCAGCCATTACCATTCTATAAATTTGGACGATGATTCTGAATGGTATACTGGCTGGTAACCGGGGTCTGCCTAGTTGGTTCCAATCAAAGGACACAACCAGGTTGCTTGGTGGTGGGACCGAATACATGGCCGGATATGACCCTGACGATGTTCCTTCCTGCGATAAAGGAATGGGCGCAGTGCCCTGATGCTCATCAAAGTCTGTGTTGATGAAAAGAATCTGGATGGTGTCATCCTTTTTCTCTTCAGTGAGGGTGTCATTTGAAGATGAATCTTCAGTGACGGTGTCATTTGAGGATGAAACCTCTGAAGGAAGAACCGGGTCAACTGCCGTATCGACCTTTAGACTTTCGTCTAGTCTAGATTCAGTAGGTTCATTTTCAATGACTGACTCTTCAGCTGACCACTTGAGCGGGCCAGCTGTATTTTCAACCAACGAAGGACTTGGCACGAGTTTTTTGTATCCAGGAGGAAGCATTACCGGTGAAACCGGACAATCTTCCAAAACTCTCTTCGCTTCGTCTAAGAAGGGACAACGGTGGATGGCGTGGTCGCCTTTACACAGTTTGCAGGGGGATCTTGCTCCCCCTCTTTGTCTTGAACCTTCACTTTCGCTGGTTGATGGTAAGCATTCAACATGGCTATCAGAGGTTGATGCTCCCGAATTGTGCAACCGAGGGGACCAGTCCCTTAGTATCCGGGGAATACAGGGACAATCTCTATGGAAGTGGTCTCCTCTACATGTGACACATGGCGATTTAGGCCCGGTCTGTGCTGTGTGTGGATTTTTTTTAGATGTCTTTTGCTTGCCCCCAGTCGCCTTAGGCTCCTTCTTCTTCTTCTCCTTCTTCTCTATGGGAGCTTGGCTTTTGCCGGCTCTACCTTGCGAAGATGAAGGATTAGAGGAAGAGTTATAGGAAGTAGAAGGCTGGTGGGTAGCTCTAGACTCATCTAACTGTTGACTCGACTGTTTAGGAACCGTGGTGGTCTGAACTACATTAGTTGAGAATAGCCAAATAGGCAGGCCAATTGTCAGTCCTGGAAGCGACAATGTGGCCATGTGGGGCGCACCAACTTCTCCCCAAGAGGAGAATGGACTAGGATTTCCATCATGTGGAATTCCTTGGTTGGGGCGTTCCATGTTCTCAAACTAAGATCAATGCGGGAATAGGAGGTGATTATGTTCCGTTTAAAATAAATTTTATAACGACGCTTTAGACACAACTTGCTTTTTCACTTTTTAAGAGTCGAGAAAAAGCTAAAGATGACTCTAGTCTCCTTCGATGTTTTAACGAGCCCGAAGTGACAAATGCTCGGATGGACTTTTTCAGTTATAGAGTTTGAAAAAGGCCAAAAGAAACTGCTCTGGAGTTCTAGGCAGAGGGTGTGCCAAACTTTTCGCAAAACCACAGAATACGTTTTACGGTACGAGTGGTCGATCTTCGTGAATGATGTGTTCACTGCATTGCGATCAGTAGGGCGGCTGACACGGTTTCCTATGGATAAAGGCTTTATTCCTATAGGGGTCTCCCAATATATACGCGACGGTACATGGGAGCACAAGTCCGTATTGATACTTATCGCTTCACCGTGGAGGAATCACCCAACCACTCAACGCTAAGATATCACGTTTAACGACGCCGGAACACGTCTCTAGCTTAGACCTCTATGTGTTTGCGTTATGTTTCAATGCGTTGTTATGTAAATTCAATTTATTTTAAGGTTGATCTTGTTTAGCAGTTTGCCTTTATGGATCACCACGAGATGTATAGTAATACTCCTAAATGCAGTCTAAGATGATAAGCAAGCTTTTTAATCTTTCAACTTTGAAAATCTTAACTACTGAGGGAAAAGAAAGATAACATCTTTTCACACAGATCATAGAGCACACACTAATGCACTTTTTCCTAAATCAACATGCAAACTGTCATAATGCACATGCACAATGCAAGTATTTCTTTTCTCTTTCTTAATGTTGGTGCGATACAAAAAGAAAGCTGTTGTATAACTTTGAATTCAATTTCAAGTGAAAGCAAACAAGCTTGTCCAAAATCAAAAGACACCTTAAGATTTACTTGTTTCGACACTAGAAATATATAAACTCAAACCATATGACGAAAGCAAAAGCTCAATCAGCTATGAACAGCAAATAAACTAACTCTTAAGATCAAAACGACACTTTATCACAGGTCTAGATCTAAGAGGCCACAGCAAGACTAGTTCACTTTCGTTATGGGAAACTGTAAATGATACAAGAAATACACAAAGAACAAACACAGTTTCTTTATACAACCGAGGCGGAATAGTGGCAAGGAAAGTTGGCTTCAGATAGGCACATTGACTGGTAACAGGCAGCAAAAACAAGAGTGAAAACAGGGCAAGAAACAGCAGGAAACCCCAGTAGCACAAGGCAAGACTGGTCCAGCGCAGGTGGTACACAGGCAGTTTGACCTTCAGCGCAGGTAGCCCCTTCGGGAACTGCGCTGAAATGCAGACAGCCTTCACACAGCCTGCACTGAAGAACGAAACTTTCGTTTCTCTTGGTTTTCGGGTCACAGATTGCTCAAAAATTCACAGTTTTTGGCCAAATCAGAAGCTATCAGTCAAGGACACACTAAGGGATGACAAGGATGATGAAAAGCTATCACTAAGAGCTTATTAGAGTCCCTGTGGATCAGCTCTTCAAATCATAAACTTGCCCAGAAACTGAGCTAGAGTAGCTACCCTCTACTTTGCACTTGAAAGATACAAATGCAGTTCGATTCGGTACTCCCTGTGTTTATGAAATGAATAGCAAAAAACACAAACAACCAACAAGGTTCGTTCCCCAGTGGAGTCGCCAATTTGTTGTTGGGAAAAGTATCCAATACGGAATGACCCTATCCCACTCTAAGGGTGATAGTACCTCAGCAACAATCAAAGCAAAGCTATTCAAGATTACTTCTTTATGAGATGTAAGAGAGAGGAGAAAGAGATCCACTAACCGTTATCTTCCGCTAATGATTGATCCAATCTTCCTTCTTTGCTGCTTGCCCCCAGCTCCTTGCTCTTTCACCGGCCCAGCTACACAAAGATCCTGCAAAAGCACAAGAAAAGGAAGCTACAAGAAGCATACATCCATAATTGATTCAAGGATTAGAATAAATCAAATATACAAGCATCAATACGCCACAGAGATACATGCATATAGAAGAACCTCAAATGCTTTATTAATGGAAGAAGTAAAGTTTTGAGAGTGTTACAACCATAAGAGGCCCAATCCAGCAACACATCCCAGCAGAAAGAAATCTCCTCTTCACCTCCTTCAAAGCAATCACCCAATAGTTCTATACTCAAACCAACAACACTGCCTTACATTCACAAGATTCCAGCCCCCCTAGACCTCATGAGAGAGCTCTATATATAGGAGTTTTGGAGAAAGGATGAGTCAGCTTGAGGCTGGCATGAAGCTGACTAGTGTCCTCTCCCACTTCAGTTATTCTTCAGTTCTTGAGTCCACTTGGAGGTTCTTTCTTCCACTTGGAGATCTAGATCCTCTTACTCATCACAAGGCGAATTCCCTGATCCAAGTGTCATTTTAGAAGCTTCCTGGGCATTTGACACCTTGCAGAATGACTGTGCCACTTGGCCAATCTCGCCCAGCGCAGGTAGCCTTCATTAGAGTTGACATTCAGTGCAGGTACAGAGTGGAGCAGTTGACATTCAGCGCAGATGCTCAGTGGAGCAGTTGACATGATCCAGAATTAGCTTGTTTTTGAGTGTTTTCAGGTGGAGAACTGATATTTAGTGCTGTGGTTTGCTGACCTTGTTCCTCTAGGGGTAGGAACAACATGTTTAGGGACTTTGGATCCCTTAGATTATTGACATTTCATGCTTCATGTTGCAAGGCACAAAAATGTCTATAACAAGGACCCATTAACTTCTTGCAAAATTCAGGTAATATAATTCTTTTATTGTTTTTCTTATAATACTTTGGATACTATTTTGTTGATATTTCTTAATTGTCAAAGTGTTTACTAAAATGAATAAGGATGGAGATTCCAAAAAAGAGAATTATGGATGTGGGAAGAAAAAAAAATAATCAATATATTTCTTATGATGTTGAAAAAAGTATAGAGATGGAAACATGAGAAGGAGGAGAGGAAGAATGTATCATACCAAGTACATAATTCTTTTGCTTTTTGCTCTTGATAATTTTTTAATTTATTTAATTTCCATATTCATAACATTTTTGGATGACTATTATAGGGAATTATGAGATGAATGAGATTAATCAAGACAATGACCATGGAACGATGGAGATAGAAATGGGTATTAATCATTGTAACTCTATTTTTTTTTATTTTTTTATTATTCTAAATTATTATTTTTATTGTTCTGATTCATATCATTTCATATGTTGATTATAGTTGGAAATAAAGAGAATGAACATAATGACCAGGGGACTGTCCCACAAAACTACAATCAAGACCAAAATATTATATGGACAATTATAGATGATTCTTTTTTTGTACTGTTGTTTAATGAATTTTGTTCATTGTCCCAATTTATAACATTTTTTTTTATGTTTATTATAATGACAAGCAAGGAGAACCAAGACATTGATCAAATGAAATTTAAACAAAACCTTAATCAAGAACAAAATATAACATCAGTTGCTTATAATTTGTCCATTTGTTTTCCTTATTAATTAATGCTTTTATTCACTTTCACAATTCAAAATATTTTATATGTTTAATTTGTTGATAAATAAAGGTAACAAATATGATGATGAGGTGCAACGTTGAAAATATGAAGATAATGTCATATCATATACTTATAACTTGTCTTCTTGTTTACCTTATTATTCTTCAAACTCTAATGCTTGTAAGTACCATAACGGTGTATATTTTTATTATAGGAAAAAATAAAAAGGATAAAATTAACAATCAAAATAATGTTGTGTGTGTGTGTGTGTGTGTTTTAAAGGTCGCATTACTAATGTTTTTTCTTGGTATTGGTATTTGATTGAAGGTTTAATAAGAAGTGCTATTGGAATTTGATTGAACGTTTAATATGTTTACTCCAGGTTCTATCAAGATGATAAAAGAAATTATTGTTTCATCTATAAATAGTGCAAAAACCACTCAAGGTAAGTGTATCGTTTCAACAATATTTTTAGTAACTTTTGTAACATGAATAAAATGGTTTGACTAGATTATTTTCCATTGTGTTGCAGCAAAAATAAATGAAAAGAAACAAGTTATTTTTGAACTAAAGGACATTTTTTGTCATACCATAGATGATGACGCAACAAACAAAGGGCATATTGAGAAAATGGGAGCTGATGTTGATTACACAAAAGAAAAAAAGTTATTTCGGATTCATCCACATGCAAAATCATTTTTTGAAATGTGTTTCAAAAATGAATCTCTTGGCATTGCAATTTGGACGACGGCTTTGAAACAAAGCACAATAAGATTTCTAAAAAAGTTGGTTTCAGAAACATCACAAGATAAACTTTTGTTTAAGTGGACTGCTTCAAACTGTAAACCACAAAAGTGACATAAGGTCAATGAAAATCCAATGAAAGTTACACACATTAAATCATTAAAAAATGTGTGAAATGCATACCCAATATGACACAAGCAATACTATTATAGTTGATTGTTTAATTGAGAGAGTGAAAGAGAATCCAAAAGAAAATGTGATTATTTCCCCTCCATTCATTGGAGCAAATCAAGGGGATAATTGGTTGATTGATGAGCTATGGAGAATGTTTCATAAACTCAACAAGGCTATGGATGTGCGAGCTATTTTGAAGGATGTTCAATTACATTTACAAGTACCTTAAGGTTACCGATGTCTATTTCATGGTATTATATGTATGACATCATGAGTTATTACTTTTATTTCACAACACTAATAAAATAATTGTTGATTTGGTTTGTCATTACTAAAAATAAAATATTTTTATTTTCTGTTTTTTTTGTGAGATGAATGGTCATTTAATGTTTTCATACCAAAATTTTGCATGCTATATTTTTTTGTACAATGGATTACACTATATGTAAAATTAATAGATAGCTATTCTATTTGTTTTAATTAGATCATTATAATTATTTGTTTTAAATGTGGTTTAAGTTATCGTTATACCTCTTAGAAATTAGTAATGTGAAGGATGACCCATTGCATTCTTATAACCCTTTTTATTCCATATAAGTTGAAAATCTATATTAAGTTGTATGTAGCACCAACAATAAACATACAATTTGTACTGAAAGAAGCACCAAAAGAAACTAAGGTAGAAACTCTAGAAATTAACATATAATTAATTAGGTTTGAAATTTAAAAATTGTATTATATTGTATGTGAAAATTAATATATAATTAGTTTGTTTACTGGCACTAGACCATTGTAATTACATTTTTCTAGTGAAATTAAATACATCATTATAAGTCTTAAAATCAATGATTTAAATGGTGGGTCAATGCATTCTTGTAAGACTTTTATTCCATACAAATTAAATAAAGGTATTAGGTTGTATGCATAAAGTAAACACATTATTTGTTTGTTCATTTTAATGGGGCAATTGTACTTGTATTTTGTGATAATCTGAATTCATTGTAAAATTACCTTAGCATACAAATGTAAATAATTCATAATAAATATTAACATCATTTCTAAAATGATAGGTTTTTATGTCCTTAGGCAATGAAGTGTTGAAGTCGAGATATGTTAATATCATACATGTGGTTGCAGTGCAGATGCAAATGGGGATTACTACAAGTCAAAAGATGTTGTTGATATTTTAAATGGAAGGAGTATTCTTCCTATCATACACCAAAGATGAAAAAAAATTTGATATTCAAAGAGAACCAGATTGGTAGTTTGGTGATAAGTCTTTTTTTTAAGGCATTTTCAGTCAGAAGTATTAAAATATTGCTTAAAAAATTATGATTTCGCAATATGGAAATTAAATGTCACTGATAAGTACATCCGAAAAGTACTTGAAAGAACAAATTTTGATATAGAGGACATTAAAGTTGCATGGGATTGGTCTCATTGTCATTTCCAAACAAAATTGGAAGCAAGAAGAACAAGACAATTTTATGAGAAAAAGTTGATTGATGTGTGGTCCCAGTATGGAGATAATTATGAAGAATCAAATGTATTGCTAATAGACACAAAAAATAATACTTCTCAATTCATTAGATATCAATCAAACCACATCTTGATCAAATCATACACAGGAAAAGAGCAAGATACGTGGCTTATGTAAGTTTTATTCCCCTTTCTTAATACACTACACCATATCAAACAAAAACATGAGTACATTCAAATGTTCAAAAGAACATGTACTTCATTGTAGTTGATGGAGATAATTTCCTCTATAAATTTTTTGAAAAGAACATTCCAATTTTTCAATACATTTTGGACATAGTTTTTGTTGAATCAATTTGTATGATTTTATATTTTTTGAAATATATGGAAATTGCCAATTATATTAATATGCATATTTCTTATTATTTATAATTATTTTTGCAATGACTTTGTTGTATCAGTTTTTTTCTAATATGTGTGTGTGTGCACATGTATTCTTAGATGAATTGTTTTCCATTCAAATTATCTTACATGAACCATTGAGCCATGTTATTTTTAATGAATTATGTTTACTTATAGCATCAATAATCATATATAAATGTGAAAATAAGTTTTGAAATAGAACTCTTTTCAAACAAAGGTGTTATTCTTACTAAAGAAATTATAATAATTTACTTGATAAATGTTATGTGCATTATTCACTATTCACAATGCATTATTCACTATTAAGGCTAATGAGAAATGTGTCATAGGTAAATGATTTGGTCTTTTTGAAGCATAATATATGTGATTTCTCAATCGATAGTTTTCATAAATTTATATGCTTAAACCAATTAATGGTTGTAACTGCATCATATCATATTGAAAATCAACAAGGCACAAAGTGACTTACTCATTGTTTACATATAAAATGCACTAATATGAGTGCATAAATGTGATATGTAATTTTTGAGATAAAAATATATTGTAAATAATTTTGCATTTCTTAAAAAAAACATATAATTGATGATAATGATTGATAAGTGGATTATCAAGGTTTGATTAGACACTATCATGGATGAATTATGTCATTGAACTTTTTGAACTGTAAGGCATCTAATTTCATTATTTAAAGTCATTTTTTTTTAATTTGTATTTTAAATACACTAAAATCATATCACTTGAGCTAGAATTATGTTATTGACTTGTACTTAGCTATGTCCATTAATATGAGTGTATAAATGTGATTTATGATAGCCATATACTATGATGCATTTTTCAAAAAATACGTCTTTTAATTTCTTGATAATAAGTATTAAGTGGACTATTTAGCCTAATGGGTGATGACTCATAAGTGAATACTACTGGTTAAATTGTAGGGCATTCCATTTTTAACCCATAATTTCTTTTCATATATTCTTAAATCAACTATTTATATATGCAATCATCTCATCTCATTTAATTTAATAAGGAATCCATTTATTGACTTTTATTTGTCTATCACGTAATTTATTAAGGTTGTATTAATCTCATATTGTATTGTTTTGAAACAAAACTCTATGCAAAACAAAATTCTCTTCTTAATATAACATGGAATAATTAATTAACAATGTGTTAAGTGGACCATCTAGACTCATTAAAGAGATGGGTCAAAAATGGTTGTATTTAAACTTTTTGCACCATAAGACATTGATTTTCCAATCCATATTAGCATTTTCTCATTTTCAATTCTTAAATAGTTTATTTGTGGTTTAAATAATTTCATAGAGTCCAATATGACTTGAAGAATTCTATTTGGCTATATGCATTGATAGAAGTTCATAAATGTGATGCATTTTTTTTAATGTAACTCTTAATGTAAGTAAATATATATATTTTACGAAAGAAATTATAAATAATTGATAATGAGTTTTAAGTGGTCTATATAAAGCCATTTATCGATTTTTATTTTCATATCATGAGGTTTAATCTAAGTGTGTAAATGTGGCTTTTTTTTTAAATAAAACTCCATGTAATATGAAATGTTTTTCCTAACAACACATGCAATAATTAATTGGTAATGAATGTTAAGTAGATTGTTAAAGTTATTTCAAGGTACAGGTCATAAATAAATGTGTTTAAACTTTATGCAACATACGGCATTTACTTCTCCCACCTTTATTAACGTTTGGTAAATTTCAACTCTTAAATAAATTATTTGTAATTGAAATAATCTCATAGAAACCAACAAGACAAGTATGTATTAAATTATATTTACTATGTATAAATGTATAAATGGAATTTATTTTTGAAATAAAGATCTCAATGTAAGTAAAAATATATTTTTTTAGATAATTAATAATTTAAAATCAATTATTTATGAGTTCTAATTGGTTTATTCTATTTTTAATTGACAAATTTTTCTAACTATGCATTATTAAATCAATTATTCCTACATGCAATCATGTCATATAAGTCAATAAGTAAATAAACCATTAATTTATTTTTATTTAACTATGATGTGGTTTAATATGAACGTATAAATGTGACATTGTTATTTCTAGAATAAAAAAACATGTAAAGAAAATGAATTTTCTAATAAACAATGGATTAATTAATTCACAATGAACATTAAGTAGACTATTTAAGTTCATTCAAGAGATGGGCCATAAATGGATGTATTTAATCTTTTTGCACCATATGACATGCTTTTCCCATCAATTAACATTTTGTAAATTCCAATTCTTAAATAAACTATTTGTACTTAAAATAATCTTATAGAATCCAACAAGACTCACAAGTTATTTATTGAATTTCATTTAGTTATATGTATTCATATAAGTTTATAAATGTAATTTATTTTTGAAATAAATCTACGTAAGTAAAGATATATCTTATACAAAACTAATTATAATTGATTGATAATCAGATTTAACTAGTTTATTCAGACTACATGAAAAATCAAGTGTCATAGATGAATGCCTTTTAATACATATTTAATCTTCAAAATCAATTTCTTAATGATAATTTATTTGTATTTACATTAAGTATTTAATAATTAAATAACACGGGGACTTATATAAATTTCAACTAAAATATGTGAGTTATGTTTCACATTTATTTCTTCCCCATCAAAAATGTTTATCCTTTTCTCTTCTTAGTGAAAGTAATGATCAATCATGGTTTTCCATACAATTGGTTGACACTAAATTTACATCGAGACTATTATTGGTTTTGACAATGTTGACAAGGAGAGATAAATATCCACACTACCATCAACTGTGCTAATATTTGAAAACCCTTCCCTCTGCTACTTACAAGAAGTCACCACTAAAGTTTCTTGTTTACTTGAATTTGTGACACTTTCCATCATAATAGAATGACTTGAATAGCCATTTAAGAACTCTCATTTGATGTACTTGAATTTGAGTGGATCTAGATCAATGGTGCCTAACCTTATTGAAATACCTAGATCAACAATGTATAACTTTTATAGTGGATGCCTGGATGCTATGAAGATGAATGATGACCCCCTCATTAGTGCTTCATAAAGGCACAAAGGGACCATAGGAAATTGAGCACAAGAAAAGTTTACTAAGGTTTTAGTAGACTATTTTCAATGCAATACAAGGTACACCTATCCTTGTCATTTACAATAAGATCCTCACATCACAGTCATTCAATCAACAAATCCCCCGTAGGCTTGGGAAAGGGGGTTAGAGTCACCAGACATAACATTTAAACATTGAGGAATCTAGTATGTTATCCATAACTATAATATCTTTATTGGATGTTTGAGATACTAATGTGACTTAGCTTAAATAAATTTCTTCTAACAGTTTGATTTCACACTCTTATTGTGTATTGATAGTATTGTATATAACAGCCCCATGGTTGACCTATTCATGATCTCTAATTGGTTTGAAATTACCAAAATTATTTTAATGGTGAATCAAGTTAATATGGAAATTTATAAAATAATGAATGTTGTTGAAGGCCTTGTAATAAAAAACTTCCAAACTTAATGAAATATGTGTTAAGTCTCATCCCAAATTTATTTTTCTAACTTTTTCCAGTCATGAGACACCTCAAATATCAGAGGATGAATTTGCTCCCCTTTTATCCCTTGTCCTCCTCCTTTTTCATTACCAAATAAAGTGGTATTTTGTGTCGATATTGTAATTATGAAATATGGAAATAAGATTGTTGATTTTCTTCTTCCACCTTCATATCCTTTCCATGATCAAGATTCCATCCAGGAAAACTTTAAATGTTATAATAAATTCATGGAGACTGAGGTGAATATTGATCCCTTGAGTCCTCATGATAGAATTAATGTCCCTAATCCAAATGTTGAATATGACATGATCGAAATTATTATTTCTTCAAGTGATACTTGTCATCCTACATCATCTAAATTTCATGGCTCTCTGTACCTCGATCCATTTGATCAATTCACTCCACCAATAGTTGCTTCGAACACTCTTGATTTTCAATGTTCTGGTTCAAGTGGTGATTAGGTACAAGGTGGTTACAATTTGCAAGTATAGGAGAATAATTTTGAAGATGCATTCCATCTCTCTTCCCTCTTTTGATTTCCTCGGTGTCAAGATGATGTTCCTACATTCCTTGTTGATCAAGGATCACTTGATCTTGGTAATCAGTTGAATGAAACCAACGTGCTTAACCAAGATAAAGGCTTAGGAAACCATTAACCTCACAAAAATGACTGCATTATTATAGATGGTGATGAATTCCCATGTACATAAACTTATATTTATCAGAATACTTGGATATGCAAGGCATAGATCTGGGATTCAATCTGATCAAAGAATAATATTTCACAAAAATTTCTTCCTCAAACCACTAGCCCTTGTGTCCTACAACATGTAACAAAATAACTGATGATGCAAATATTCCATGCTCTTTGAGTTCAAAAAATAATGAGCTACATTTCGAAGTGATACAATGTGGTAAGGTCATCCATGAGAAGGAAGAAAGAAATGTAATTGTTGATTTGCAATCTAGAACATTGGATGGGAGTAATCTTTTAGTTCAATTTTTTAGCAAAATATTTTTGATCTACACATCCTCTAATACACATTTAGAAGAATCTTATGACTTTCCTAATTCATTGCTTAAGGTAGAAAAATATGATCAAAATAGTGATGTAGACAACTTCCATTTAATTAATAGTGATCTTGTTGAAATAACTTATAATAGCTGACCACACATGATCCATCATCTGACTCAATTTTCAAAATATAATTATTTAACATTTGAAAGTTCAGGGACATGTCAGGGAGTTAAGGAACTTCAAATTTTTCTAATGGCTATGTTGGATTTTCATGAGCTAGATGAGATTCTTGATCTAGGTCATATCTAGATTTTCTCGCATAATTCCTTTCTTAGAATTCTGACACTACATTTGATCTCATCCTTGAAGGATTTTTAGCATTTTAAAGTTAGCTTTCTTAGATCTCAAAATTTGGTTCCTGATTGAGTGGAATATTCTTTTTTTATTAATTCATCTCCATACAAGCCTCATGTATTAAATCAAGGTTTAGAGTGCGTATATTTCATGAATGTACCTAGATTTGAAACTGGCCATTCCGATTATCGAGACAACAATTATTACTAGACGAAATATTTCTTCTTTTTGAACTCCTTGATGAATGATCAAATCCACATATTTCTTTTGTATGCTATGAAGTTAATCATTTTCATTATGTCACAATCTATCCTCTTGAGTATTAGTCAATGCTTCAATCATTTGAAAAAGCAAAATCATTGTGTTGACAAATCCATGATGATATGTATATTGGGTCTTCTTTGACACATTTTTCTAATCTTTTCCCAACTTGGTTTCATTATTCTTTGTATCATGTTAGCCTCTTGTTGCAACAGGGTATCATTTTTCATGATTGACATTTTCACATGCCAAATATATCATACTTTGCAAGCTGTAGTGTTCCATATTTCCAGAAGAGACCAAAGAAGAAAGCCATGAAGTGTGCTAGTCCAATTGCCACTGCTGATTCCAATTTTTGATGAGTTGTTCCAGTTTTGAAGAATTTTTCATTTAAAGGAGGTCCAAACAGTTTAATCTTGGTCTCCCTAGGTTTCAATTTCCTGTTTTAGAATATAGATAATGATATCTGTCCAAACAGTTTAATCTTGGAAGATCTTTAGATAGGTAGAGAATCAAAGGGACTCAACTACTTAATCTAGGCCCTGGTAGAAATAAGTGTAGATTTAGATAGGAAAAACTCAAAAAGAAAAATTGTAAATCTGGGTTTGCAAGTCTAAGTGCACCGAATTCAAAAGAAGAAAAAATGTTAGGAGAGTAGGCTGGGTAGGTAGCTGTGTGGTTGCAGAATGATAATTTATGATCAATTTTGTGTTACAAAGTGCTTTATCTTTACAGATCACAGTGCAGGCAGTTTTATTGCAAAGGAGCTCAAAGGTGGACATAACTAACTTCCCCTTCTTCTAAATCCCCATGTCCCTTACTAACTTCCCAAAGAGGTCAAGATCTGCTTGATTCCTCTTAACTTTCATCATCATCCATAGCAGTTCCCTTGGTGAAGATTTGCTTCACTCAAGGATTCTATTTATTTTCAAAGTCTTCCCCAAAATTAGCCTAAGGTCCCTGACCTTAGCGCTTTCTTATCACCTTCATATTAACTACAATATTGTATAGCTCCCTATCAGTTTTCCCCTTTCCCCTATTAAAACTTTGTATATAAAATTCCCCTATATAAATATCCCCCGGCAATATAGCCATATTTTTGTAAGTCCGGGAAAGAACAGTCCATCAGGGGCTTCTTTTGGCCCATCCGTGTCCAAGTAGGGATTAATCTGACACCTGGCCAGATTAATAACCTCTTCCCTAGCCCTAAAACCCTTAAAAACCCACTTTTTGCCCCCTTATCCTAAGTTTCAGGCATAAATACATTAACCCGCGCTCGTATTAACCCATAAAACCCCTTTCCCTAAGTCTTAACCCCCTGCATGCGTTATTTAATTTGGAATATTCTACTCATATTCCCTGCAATATACCCCCGCCAACTCGCCATCGCCGCCAGTCGTTGGATCATCCGCCCCGTAGATCTACGGCTGACGGGCCCTCCCATCCTCGAACTGCCCAAGCTTTAGCATCCGGGAGATGGGCGATATTACCCATCGTACTCCTGCCACGCGTCAAGCTCTGGGGTGTGGCAGAGCCCCTTCCCCCAAAACCGCTCAGGTGCTAAGGCGATGCGCCCAAAACCGCTTACCGCCCTCCCGTGTGATGTAAGCCCCACGTCACCTGCATACGTCACCCCCCTACCGAGTCACCTGCCACGTGGCCTCCTGCCATCGTACCTTGCCACTGCACCTGCCATGTCACCATCCGTACACGATGACATCATCATGCTGACGTCATCCCACCACATCATCATGCTGACGTCATCGCTGACGTCACCCGTCGTACGAAGTCACATCCGCTGACGTCATGCTGACGTCATCAGCACTTTTTGGCGCGAACGGAAAAAAATCGCACTTCGGAGCCCCGGAATCAGTTTCTGAGGCAATTTTTGATGAGCGATTTAATCGCTCATCGCTAGATTTTTTGGGCCTGAATGGGGAATCTTTAGGGAATCTTTTCATCCTGCAGCCCCCAGCAAGCCCGAAAGGTGCCGAGTCAACCATTTTTCTTCGTGAAGCTTGCCAGAAGGACCAAAAAACAGTTTTGAAGAAAACAGAGGGCGAACAGCGGCCAATAAATCATGATTTAACACACAGCACGTCAGAACAGCATCAGTTTATTGCCAAAGAGTATCAAAGGAATAAGAGAAGCCAAAGAGTATCAGCCGAAGATTTTTTAGGGGCTCGAAGCACCTGAACATTGATGAGCCCCCCCCTAGATAGTCAAATCAGGAGGCGTAAGCCCATCCTTGCCCTGAAATCACAGTTAAAGCCTTAAATGTAGAGAGACAACAGAGATGCAGAAACCCATACACATTTATTTCAGAAAACACTGCAGAAAGCCACCAAGGACAACATCATTTATTCAATTTTGATACGGCGGCCCTGAGCGCAGCCCGAGATATTTTTTGCATTTATTTCTGGATAAGATTAGGTTAAGTAGTCATTTTTATTTATGACCTGATTAGGTCAAGATGTAATAAAGGAACACTGTAGATAGTTTTTCCCTATATATACAGCCAAGGAAAATTTTAAGGATGGAAAATTTTCTTGAAGTTTAAAACATTGGCGAATCTCACTAATCCCTAATATGAAAATTATAAATGTTTATTGATATATTTGTAAAATTAATCAAATTTATAATTATTTTATATATAGTCTCTCTATAACGTTGGCGATTTTTAAGGTAAAATAATTTTATATTCTAAAATTTGGGCGAATCGTCTTCTATAAAATTGGAAATTGGCGAATCTTTTTTGTGGAAAAATCATGGAAAATTAGCCCATTGGGCGAACATTAGCCCCTAAAATTTTCCATAATAATAATACCGCCCTCTACATTGTTTCAAGGGTTGGTTGATTGAGAATTTTCACTAGAGACTCGCATTGTATACCTGAGTTTTTTCTATAATCAAAGATTGCTGAAAGCTTGGAGAGCAAACTGACTGTTGCAAATGAATGTTTTTGGAGATATGAAGATGGAATTCTTGTGCTGCAGCCTGAAGCAATAAGTGCATCTTACCTCTGTTTTATTGTTTCCCACTATCTAAATAGTAGAAAGAATGAATAGCCTAGAATTAGTTTAAATACTCTCTATGATCAATTTCTGCTATTTCTTTATGTTTTCCTCTGATTTAATTGGTTATGCATATGAATTCCACCTGGCTCATGTTTACCCCAATTCACCTGTGTTTGCCAATTATCTAGGGATTCTTTACTGCCCCTAGGTAGCGCTCTATTACCTCCTCTGTTAAGCTGATTGAGAGATTCTTAACTGCCTCTCATTACTTAGCATTCTTTCCATCATTTAAACCTAGAATATTGTTTCATGCTCAGCTATCTTGCTCTATTTTCCCTCTCTTGTGACCGAAGAAATGCACCAGCAGTTCTCCTCCTTGACTCCACGCCCAATGGTTTGAAACTTCCAGACTACGCCTTGCCTCTCTATCTGAAACATCAATTTTCCCACCAAAAGAAAAACAAATACCCTCTGAACTCGAGACCTAGCCTAAAATCCTTTTCAACAAAGCTAAATCATAAAGAGAGAGCCCTCTGTGATTGCAGGTTGGCTAGAACCTACAGTCCAAAGTTGGTCTGTGGTTACCTCGACCGTATCCTTTTTCAGAGCTTAAGGACAACCTGAGTGATAACATAATGGCGACTCCGCTGGGGATTTCCTCATATAGTTTCACGAAGAAGGTAAGAAAGCTCTTTTGAGACCATAAATCAAACTTTCCAACTGCTGTTTATCTCCTAAAATTACAGATGAAGCCTGAATGTCAGCCAGGAAGCCTTTGAGACTGTTTTTTGCTTTGCATTAACAAGAGTAAATAAATGTTGCTTCAGTCAGTCTTCATGCTAGTTTTAAGTTACAAACAAGCTGTCTCATATTTTAATTAGTCCCTTGTTGATTACAAAACATTCCCCAAAAAATTACCCAAAAAACAATTCAGAAGCTGCCTCCCAAGAAAAATCCACGATATACAAGGTCAAATCCAGATCCCGACCCTCCAGCTGTTTTTGAAAACCCTAATATAATCTCGAAAATCATTAGGAAGCAAGAAAGACAGGAAGATTTTGCTGATTTGAGCCCTGAAACAACTTACCTTAGCTGTCCTCCGACTCCTGTCAAGGTTTTGTTTCGTTCAACCCCTATTTCCCTTATTTCATCATCTACATCTCGTAGTACTCCTTCCACACCTTCATTCACTGCACATACTAACACTACTATTGTTTCCAGCATTCCAGTTACCCCTGTGATCCCCGTTACTCTAGTTGTTCCATTTATCCCAGTTGTTCCACTTATACTTGCCAATATGGCTAATAGATATGCACCCTTGCAATTACCTACGAATGTTGGGGCTTTACCTCAATAGTACCAATCTAAAATCACATATTTTGATAGCACCAGTCCTTTCACAGCCCTTCAGCACACCAAAAAGATGCAAGACTATTTTGAAAACTACGAAATAGATGATGATAGTGTAAGAATGAGAATTTTTGTTCAGAGTTTGATAGGTGATGTAAGAACTTGGTTCAGATCACTTGATGCAAATTCCATAACCACCCCAGATGAGCTTTACCAATCCTTTACCAACAGATGGGAGAAAAAGAAAGACCTCTTGCACATACTAGTTGAATATGATACGATCAAAAGAGGTCCTCAAGAGACTGTTTTGGAGTACTGTGCAAGATTCAATAATGTATATAACGCAATACCACAGAACTTAAGGCCTCCACCCGATCTGGCCTTGTACAAATTTCCCGATGGATTCCACCTGGATATGGCATACCAGTTAAAAGAAAGAGCTCCTCAAACCCTTGCGGACATGCAAAATGTTGTTGTCAGCGTAGAAGCCAATTTAATTGCCAAAAGAAACCGAGCTAGAATGGAAAGAAGAACCACCTTTAAGGAAGAACCCTCATCTTTTGATCAAAATATTGATGCTATCATCAGTGGCCTGCAAAGGCTGGGAGAAAGAGTTGAAAATTTTGAGAGAAAAGCATCATGGGAAGGACAACAGTCTAATACCATAAGGAACCCAAATTTTAGAAAAACACAGAACACAAATGCTGGTAGGCCTAACCAAGACCATGATATAAGACCCCCTTTCCAAGATAATTATGTTGAAGGATCTACATCTAGTGAACCCATAGAGGACACTCACATGAACTTAATGGATCTAAAGGGTGAGCACCAAACTGTCCTGTCCCAAGAAGAACATAATGAACCCGATTACAATCAGTTTCAGACTAGGTCTGGTGAGTCTTTTGATTTTAAACAAGGTTATGATACCGCTGTGTATGAAGTACACAAACAATATAAGCTGAGAACTAGGACCATTGACATTTCCGAACCTAGTAAAACAAAGGAAGGAAAACAACCCAGCAAGACTAAAGGCAAGGCTGTCATAACAGAACCAGTTGATATACCTATTCTAAACCCGCATCAAGTGATTGTAGAAGACATAACAGAAATACAGCCTTCCAAAGATCAGCCTTTGCCACCTTCTTCCTCGAAAGAAAGCTCGAACAGGGTTCCAAAAAACTTTCCTGAAGTTGAAAAACCGCAAGCAAAAACTTCCCATAGCAGTGATAAACAAGAGCAAAACGCAGACAATTCAAATGAAACAGAAAAAACTGCCATTATCAACACCAAAACTCCACTGGAAAAACCATTTAACTTAGAGACAGAAATAGCTAAGTTAAAAATATCCATTCCCCTCTCAGAATTGGCTAAACACGATGTATATAGGCAGCAAATTCAAAGATCACTTCAAATGCCAGAGGTCAAGGATGATGTAAATGTTTTAGATGACACCCCAGAGCTGCTATTTGGCCCAGAAGTTAACGGAAAATCAACACATGGACCTATCCCACCCTTTTATGTCAGTTTGCATATACATGACAAAGTTTTGCACAATGTTATGTTTGACTCAGGGGCATCGCACAATCTGATGCCCAAAGCAGTAATGGAAAAACTGAATCTTGATGTTACAAGACCTTACAAAGATTTGTACTCATTTGACTCAAGTCAAGTGAAACGTCTAGGCCTCATCAAAGACTTGTGTGTCTCCTTAGTTCAATACCCAAACAAGACCATCCTCATGGATGTAGTGGTTGCTGACATTCCACCAAAGTACGGTATGCTCCTGTCAAGATCATGGGGAGCAAAGCTCCAAGGATCCCTTCAATTAGACCTTTCCTATGCCACCATTTCAGTCTTTGGGCAACCAAAGAGATTGTATAGAGAAACGCTCATGAAATAAGTGGTAAGTAGTGAGAGCAAGCCTGAAAATTTTCCCATTTACTCAATCCACTCTGATATGGATTCCTTTATTTTGTTTAACGATGATACAAATGTTTCAATTGATAATGAGCCCTTCACTTTAGAGAAACAAGCACACATCAACGAAGAATCAGTTTCTCATACCCTCGAAACTGTCACAGCAGTTGATACAACCAGCCTACCAAAAGAACATTCCCAAAAAGAAATTTTAAATATGCCCAATCCTAAAACAACTCAATCTCTTGATACTGACCATAAGCGAGAAATCACATGGTATTTAGAATTTGATGGCTCTGCCAACAAGTTAGGAGCAGGGGCAGGTGTATGGATTCACAACACATATAACAACCATGCAGAAGGTCATGCCTACAGACTAAACTTTAAATGCACAAATAACATGGCAGAGTATGAGGCTTTGCTTTTAGGCCTTAAACTCCTCAGAGCTCTAGGAACTGCAAAAGTGTCTATTTTATGAGACTCTGATTTAATCATACGACAGATTAAAGGCAATTTTGTAACCAACGACAACAGAATGAGAGCCTATAGGACCGCTGCTACTAATATACTCCAGGCATTCACTGAATTCAAGCTTGACAAGATTTCAAGAAATCACAACATTCATGCACATAGCCTAGCTACTTTTGCTAGTACATGCAAGCTTCCTTTTGACCCAAACCATCACTTCACAGCTGAAATAAAACATAGGCCTGCAGTCCCAAATAACGTTAAAGACTGGCAAGTATTCGAAAATGATGCCCAGATTAACAATTTCCTCACCCTTGAGCATGAGTTTTCGAACATTAACATTGACATGGATGCTATGACAGATCCAAAACACCAAACAAATGAAAATCAGCAAGATATAACGGCTGCAACAGTCAAGTAAATCTGAAACCAACTATTTTTTACAAAGAAAACATAGAATAGCTGAAACAAATACACTTGGAAGATATAGCCAAAACAGAGGCAGACATCATTGACTTAAAGGATAACTTTCTGCCTGCTGGCCTAACCCCATTAGAAGATATGTTTGATGCTAATGACGTGCCCAGAAAGCCAAAATTGCAGCCCATAAACACTGAGATAGAGGAACATAACATTGGGACAGCAGAAAAGCCAAAAATGATCAAGCTGTCCAAAAATTTACCACCTGATCAAAAGCCCAAGTATATTGACATATTCAAAGAATTACAAAATGTATTTGCTTGAAGCTATGAGGATCTGAAATCCTATGACACCTCGGTGATCCAACACACCATTCCTTTAAAACCAAACCAGAAACCCTTCAAGCAGAAACTTAGAAGAATTAACCCTATGCTTCTTCCCCCGATTGAGAAGGAAGTAAAAAGGATGTTTGAAGCAGGAATCATATCACCCATCAGATTTTCCGAATGGGTGTCCAATCTTGTTCCTACGAGAAAAAAGACAGGCAAAATCAGACTATGTGTAGATCTCAAAAATTTAAACCAGGTCTCCCTAAAAGACCATTACCCTTTGCCTAAAATGGACCATATCTTGCAAAGAGTAGTGGGATCATCTAGAATCTCTTTGCTAGATGGTTTTTCAGGTTTCAATCAAATACTTGTTCACCTGAACGACCAATTCAAAACTGCTTTTACTACACCCTAGGGAACATTCAAGTATGTAAAGATGCCATTTGGTCTTAAAAATGTTGGTGCTACCTTTCAACGAGCAATGGATATTGCTTTTTCCAAAGAAATACATGACTTCCTAGTTGTCTATCTTGATGACTTAACCCCATTTTCCAAATCTGATGAAGAACACCTCAAGCATCTCAGACAAATTTTCATGACATGTAGGAAATATGGCATTTCCTTGAACCCCAAGAAGTCTTTGTTTGGCCTTGAAGAAGGCAAATTACTTGGCCACATCATATCAAAGGATGGGATCAGAATTGATCCTGAAAGAATACAAGCCATCCTCCAAATCCCATTTCCAAGAAACATTAAAGAGCTACAAGCATTTCTTGGGAAAATCAACTTCTTGAGAAGATTTATTCCAAATGTAGCTGAGTTGATAAGATTGTTAAGCAACATGTTAAAAAAGGATGCCAAGGTAAAATGGTCTCTTGAAACCAAGCAAGCATTTGAGAGTATCAAATCAGCCTTAACACAAACCCTTGTCCTAACCAACCCACAGTTTGATAAAGACTTTATCATATTTTCGTTTGCATCTGATCACACTATAGCCGCTGTCCTTTTGCAAAAGGATGAATAGGGAGCTGAAAAACCAATTGCTTTTTTCAGCCAAGCCTTAAGAGACGCCCCTTTAAAGTACCCAATAATGGAAAAGCAGGCCTATTCACTTGTTAAGGCCATCAAGGATTTCAGAGTGTACATACTATATTCACACGTGATTGCCTATGTCCCACATGCTGCTGTAAAAGACATATTGACCCAAGAGGGATTAGAAGGCAAAAGAGGCAACTGGATTGCAAACATCCTTGAATATGACATAGAGATAAAACCAACCAAGCTAATAAACGGACAAGGTTTAGCTAAACTGATGTCCGAGATGAATTTTCAAGCCTTAGAAATTAACCAGATGGACAATGAACTGGAGCTGGCGACTCCACAGATCAGTGAAATCTTTTTACAATCCCCATGGTACGCTGATATATGCTTTGTATTGTTAAACCTGTGTGCTCCCCCAGGATTGTCCAGAACCAAGAAAAGATTTTTGAAAATGAAGGATTTAAAATTATGTGTTATAGATGGTGCATTATTTTGGAGGAATCATGAAGGTATATTGCTTAATTGTTTAACCATGAATGAAACTAACAATGTCATGAAAGAATTCCATGCAGGTGACTGTGGAGGACATCTATACTGGAAGTCCACTGCTGATAAAATTCTAAGGGCTGGTTTTTATTGGCCCTCTCTTTTTGTAGATATAAAGAAGTTTGCCATGTCATGTCACAAATGCCAAATTTTTGAGGGCAAGAGAAAGTTATTGCCCCTGCCCCTTAAACCCATCTCCACAGAAAAACCTTTTCAACAATGGGGTCTTGACTTCATTGGAGAAATCCATCCCTCTTCCTCAGGCCAGCACAAATGGATCCTAACAGCCACCGACTATTTCACTAAGTGGGTTGAAGCCATTCCCTGTAGATAAGCCAATGACACCATCATTATCCAATTCCTTGAGTGCAATATCCTTTCTAGATTTGGCTGCCCTGAGAAACTCATCACTGACAATGCCGCTGCCTTTAAGTCCAAAAAAATGATCAATTTCTACCACAAATTTCATATTACCTTGGGCCACTCCACAGCCTATTACCCTCAAGGAAATGGCTTGGCCGAGTCATCTAACAAAAGCCTCATCAACATCTTAAAGAAAGTGCTGGAAGAAAACAAGAAGAACTGGCACAAAAAGCTGGTAAATGCCCTATGGGCAGATAGACTTTCGAGCAAAAGATCCATTGGGATGAGCCCTTATGAGCTAGTATATGGCATGGAGGCCAGATTTCCTTCATCCCTGGGCATTCCTACTATCAAGCTATTACAAGAGATTCAAGCTTAACCGAATGACATTCAAAGAAGAATCAATCAGACCATCCATCTGCAGCAAACCAGAGAACAAGTTTACGACAGAGCTCAAATTGTGCAAGAAAAGCTCAAAAAAATGTTTGATAAGGGAGCTAAGGCTGAGGATTTCAATGTTGGTGACAAAGTTCTAAGATGAGTCTCAAGAAGAGAAGACAAGGGCAAACATGCCAAGTTTGATTTTCTATGGAGAGGTCCATTGGTTATTTCTGCTGTTGAGGGAAATAACACTTATTTTCTCAGATCTGTAGAGGATTGTTCTGCTGAAGAAGGCCTTGTCAATGGTCGTATGCTGAAGCATTACCATTACCTCTTTTAAAGGGACACAATGCAGTTTTGTATATATCTTTGTACAGTCTTATTTGTATATGTCAACATTTTGTTTTCATTTTTATAAGCAAGCCGATTGTTTAAGAAGCAGCAGTAAATCTGTGAAGATCTAGCCGATGCAAGTATTCCAGTTTTAAAAGCCCTGTCTCTACACTAATTTGAGCACAATAGCGAAGAATAGCACAAACACATCACAATATATCATGGTAAAGGCAAGCTGTTGCAGATTGTAATCTTCAACCAAAAGAGTGTTGACAAGGAAGAAGAAATTGGTCAGTAACTGTTCAGGACCAGAGTCAGAGGAGATACATCAGTTTTGACCCATGATTTTCAGAGACATAATGCTCAAACAATGTTGTACATAATTATCAAGCACGCAGAAGAAAGCAGGCGATGCTGTACAGTTCACAGTAATTCAGTTGAGGAGGAGGTTGTTCATAGTTCAAAGTTTATATTTTTAAAAGCCAGAACAAAGAAGTGTTTCCAGTCTACAACAACCACAGAAGATCAAGGCAATCTGACCTACTATTCTTGGCCTTCCACAAGGGAAGGCCATCCCCAAGTGGAGCCACTGTTAGCCTCCTATTGCAACAGGGTATCATTTTTCATGATTGACATTTTCACATGCCAAATATGTCATACTTTGCAAGCTGTAGTGTTCCACATGTCCAGAAGAGACCAAAGAAGAAAGCCATGAAGTGTGCTAGTCCAAATGCCACTGCTGATTCCAATTTTTGATGAGTTGTTCTAGTTTTGAAGAAGTTTTGAAGAAGTTTTCATTTAAGCGAGGTCCAAACAGTTTAATCTTGGAAGATCTTTAGATAGGTAGAGAATCAAAGGGACTCAATTGCTTAATCTGGGCCCTGGCAGAAATAAGTGTAGATTTAGATAGGAAAAACTCAAAAAGAAAAATTGTAAATCTGGGTTTGCAAGTCTAAGTGCACCCAATTCATTAGAAGAAAAAATGTTAGGAGAGTAGGCTAGGTAGGTAGCTGTGTGGTTGCAGAATGATAATCTATGATCAATTTTGTGTTACAAAGTGCTTTATCTTTACAGATCACAGTGCAGGCAATTTTATTACAAAGAAGCTCAAAGGTGGAAATAACTAACTTCCCCTTATTATAATTCCCCAAGTCCCTTACTAACTTCCCAAAGAGGTCAAGATCTGCTTGATTCCTCTTAAGTTTCATCATCATCCATAGCAGTTCCCTTGGTGAAGATCTACTTCACTCAAGGATTCTATTTCTTTTCAAAGTCTTTTCCACAAAATTAGCCTAAGGTCCCTGACCTTAGCGCTTGCTTATCACCTTCATATTAACTACTAACAATATTGTATAGCTCCCTATCACTTTTCCCCTTTCCCCTATTAAAACTTTGTATATAAAATTCCCCTATATAAATATCCCCCCTGGCAATATAGCCATATTTTTGTAAGTCCAGGAAAGAACAGTCCATCCCGGGCTGCTTTTAGCCCATCCGTGTCCAAGTAAGGATTAATCTGACACCTCGCGAGATTAATAACCTCTTCCCTAGCCCTAAAACCCTAAAAAACCCACTTTTTCCCCTTATCCTAAGTTTCGGGCATAAATACATTAACCCGCGCTCGTATTAACCCATAAAACCCCTTTCCCTAAGTCTTAACCCCCTGCGCGCGTTATTTAATTCGGAATATTCCGCGCATATTCCCTGCCGTATACCCCCGCCGACTCACCATCGCCGCCAACCGTTGGATCATCCGCCCCACAGATCTACGGCTGGCGGGCCCTCCCATCCTCAAACTGCCCGAGCTTTAGCATCCGGGAGATGGGCGGTATTACCCACCGTACTCCCGCCACGCGTCGAGCTCTGGGGTGTGGCGGAGCCCCTTCCCCCAAAACCGCTCAGGCGCTAAGGCGGTGCACCCAAAACCGCTTACCGCCCTCCCCTGTGACGTAAGCCCCACGTCACCTACCTGTGTCACCCCCTGCCGAGTAACCTGCCGAGTCACCTACCACCTGGCCTCCTGCCACTGTACCTTGCCACTGCACCTGCCACGTCACCGTCCGTACAGGATGACATCATCATACTGACGTCATCCCGCCACGTCATCATGTTGACGTCATCGCTAACATCACCCGCCGTACGAAGTCACATCCGCTGACGTCACCCGCCGTACGAAGTCACATCCGTTGACGTCATGCTGATGTCATCAGCACTTTTTGGCGTGAATGGCAAAAAATCGCACTTCGGAGCCCCGGAATCAGTTTCTGAGGCAGTTTTTGATGAGCAATTTGCGCAAATCGCTCATCGCTAGATTTTTTGGGCTTGAATGGGGAATCTTTAGGGAATGTTTTCATTCTGCGGCCCCCAGCAAGCCTGAAAGGCGCCGAATCAACCATTTTTCTTCACGAAGCTTGCCGGAAGGACCAGAAAACAGTTTTGAAGAAAACAGAGGCTGAACAGTGGCCAATAAATGATGATTTAACACACATCACATCAGAACAACATCAGTTTATTGCCAAAGAGTATCAGAGGAATAAGAGAAGCCAAAGAGTATTAGCCGAAGATTTTTTAGGGACTCGAAGCACCTGAACAGTGATGAGCCCCCGCAGAAAGTCAAATCAGGAGGCGTAAGCCCATCCTTGCCCTCAAATCATAGTTAAAGCTTTAAATGCAGATAGACAACAAAGATGCAGAAACCCATACACATTTATTTCAGAAAACACTACAGAAATCCACCAAGGACAACATCATTTATTCAGTTTTGATACGGCGGCCATGAGCGCAGCCCGAGATATTTTTTGCATTTATTTCTGGATAAGATTAGGTTAAGTAGTCATTTTTCTTTATGACCTGATTAGGTCAAGATGTAATAAAGGAACTCTGTAGATAGTTTTTCCCTATATATATCGCCCTCTACATTGTTTCAAGGGTTGGTTGATTGAGAATTTTCACTAGAGACTCGCATTGTATACCTGAGTTTTTTCTATAATCAAAGATTGCTGAAAGCTTGGAGAGCAAACTGGCTGTTGCAAATGAATGTTTTTGGAGATATCAAGATGGGATTCTTGTGCTGTAGCCTGAAGCAATAAGTGCATCTTACCTCTGTTTTATTGTTTCTCGCTATCTAAATAGCAGAAAGAATGAATAACCTAGAATTAGTTTAAATACTCTCTATGCTCAATTTCTGCTATTTCTTTATGTTTTCCTCTTATTGAATTGGTTATGAATATGAATTCCTCCTGGCTCATGTTTACCCCAATTCACCTGTGTTTGCCAATTATCTAGGGATTCTTTACTGCCCCTAGGTAGCGCTCTGTTACCTCCTCTGTTAAGTTGATTGAGAGATTCTTAATTGCCTCTCATTACTTAGCATTCTTTCCATCATTTAAACCTGGAATATTGTTTCATGCTCAGCTATCTTGCTCTATTTTCCCTCTCTTGTGACCGAAGAAATGCACCAGCAGTTCTCCTCCTTGACTCCACGCCCAATGGTTTGAAACTTCCAGACTATGCCTTGCCTCTCTATCTGAAACATCAATTTTCCCACCAAAAACAAAACAAATACCCTCTGAACTCGAGACCTAGCCTAAAATCCTTTTCAACAAAGCTAAATCATAAAGAGAGAGCCCTCTCTGATTGCAGATTGGCTAGAACCTGAAGTCCAAAGTTGGTCTGTGGTTACCTCGGCCGTATCCTTTTCCAGAGCTTAAGGACAACCTGAGTGATAACATATCCTAACTGGGTTTGCGGATAAATTATGTCAACATTTTAATTTCTGCACATTGTTTGGTATTGATATTAGCTTCTTATTTTTGTGTACTTGTGGGTCAGGAACAACTTAAATGGCTACATTGGAAATTTTACTTCACATAATCTTGACCTTATAGTTTAGATATATTAGGATTTAGGCTTAGTTTTTTTCTTTTGATTATTTTCATTCTAGTTACTTTTACATTGCATTACAACACTTTTCTTGCATTCCTCTTCTAATTTCAGTTTTTTCTTCACATGTCCTTTAACAGTCATTACATACTATTATGTTTTCTTTCTTTCGGTCTATGATATCATGTCATTCTTATTTCATGTCTTTTCTCATGTTTTGTTTTAATAAGACTATGTATCAAAGTTTCCCATCTGAATCTAAGTTAATGTGGCAAAATCTTGAAAGGGAATTATGAATACTAACAAGAACTTTGCTAATTTTTGATATCCTTCTTTGTTTCATCCTAAATATCTTAAGAGTTCATGATGCTTTCATGGAAAACATGACTCATTCCAAATGGAATGCCTTAGCAGTTCTATTATTCCTGTATCCATTATAGGACGTTCATCCCTTGAATCAACATTTGTATTGATTGGTTTCTAATGTGTCAACTTAGTCAAGTAGAGAAGGGAAAGAAGAAAACTTAAGCGAAAAAAATTTCCATTATATTGTTGACTTGTTTTCTTCATTAAGCATTATTTATGTGTTTTTTTTTAGTTTTTAGTTTATGTTATGCATAAATTATTATTACTATTTTCAATGCTTTCTTTCTCTTGTTTGTCCACTAACAACAACCAATTTGATCTGTGATTTCTTTGGGAACAACCAACTGCTAAGAAGGTGCCTTTTGGTACCCCATTGCTAGAAAAACACCCAAAAATATTTGGTGACTCCACCATTGTTTTTTTACTCTAATGGTTGTTTGCATGACCTCCTCTCTGTATTATCACTGTTTTTTGTGTTCAACATCTCTCAGTAATTTTTGTAGGACCTTTTGGACCTGTTTTCTGCCAGAAAGCTTAACTGTTCAAACTTTTTTGTCGTGCGTGTGAATTTTGTTTAGACGGATGCAAATGCGTGTCTGTGCATAGGAAAACCCACGTGGTTTATAGAGAGAATAAAAGACATTGTAATTTTCTCATCTTGGGTGATTGGCAGCCTTTAGTGAATTTCCTTCACCTTTGCAATTTTTTTCTAGTTAGTTTAGACTATCTGATTTCTTTAATAATCATTAATTATTCAGTTAATTATATTATATTTGTTTTTATTTCAATTTCTCACATAGCTTAATTAGGGGAATAGTAAGTGGTCACATTCCACACATCTTTTTCAACTTATTTTTCTATTTTTCATAGCTCACATAGCTCAATTAGAGAGTAAGTGGCCCATTATCCACACAACATGTTACTAGCCAAAGAATTTTTATTTCATTATATTTTGGGAATAGCACCAAGTGTTACTACATAATGTCAGTAATCTCCACTTCCCTTACATCTTTTACACTATCCTTGGTTTGCATAAAAAATATTTCTTAAAGCACTTGGGTTTCCATCTCTGTTTAGGCACACATAGTGTAATAGGAAAAAGAGTAAGTAGCCCATTATCCACACATTATTTCTTTTTCATGCAAGAAACAATTCAAAACATAGTGTAATTAGAGGATATTGTAACAGATCACTGCATATCTACACCTTATCACACTTTTTAGTTCTCTATGCCACTTGCACAAACATTACACATCGCATACTAAGCTGCTATAAGCTTTGTATATGAAGGCATCCAGTTTCTGAAGCTCTTTGTACTTAGCTTGTTTTTATGTACATATCACACCCTAAGAAAAGTAATATTATTAAAAGAAACTATAAATCAAACCAACTAAATTCCCCACAGGGGCCACAAAAGAATTAATATTTTAGGTTGGGACCATTAGGGGTAGGCATCCCATAAGCCACCATAGTCATGTTACATCTTTGAAACGTAGAAGTTGACTTTTAGGGTGCTTAAAATATTTCACCATCCCTTGGAAAATACTATTCGAGCATGTTAGAGACCTGATTTGGAGGGGGTTCAGCTTAGGTCTAGTGTGTGCGGTACTATTTGGGGCTACCCGACCCATCTAGTGCTCGGTACTTGTAACTGACTACCAAGAAGCTAAAGACTTGACTCCCATGGGACGAAGGTATCTTAGTGGCCAACATTAGGCCATCCATACCTTTAGGTGGAGGTGCGGGAAGCACTAAAGTCTCATCCGTTATCTTCGTTGATTCTTTAGCTACTAGAAAGTGTTGCTAGTTCTTTCGGGACATTGCCCCAATACCCCTCAGAAGATATCTCCACAAGGCCCAGTTACTTTGAGAGTGGCAAGGAATAATATGTATTTATAGTATATTTTATCATATATGAAAATAAATGAAAACCATTTTTTGTTTGATTGATCACATAGCATAAGTTAACGGGAAAGTAATAATTTTATATTCACTTTGTTTTATGTATGTGATTTACTTGCGTTGATACTTATATCCTTCCCTTATCACACCAAGTAACACAAACTCTACTAAACACCAAAAGGGAAACCACAGCTCCCCATCAATCTAGCTTTTTTAAAAACCTCCCTCCATTACTAGGATGTGTGCTAGGTCTCTTGCCGTTTAGGCATAGAAGATACCACACAACCATTGTTCTAAGATTTTCATTTATAGGTGAAAATTTTATTGCTACCCCTCCTCGTAAAACCACTCCTTTCACTACACATCACGGGACTCCATAAAATACACCTCAGGTGACTCCTCATGCTACCCCTCAGGGGAGCCCACACAACTCCCCTGCTAGGATTCCATGTGGTTCTCACCATGGTAACCATCCTTACTAGGGAACCACTTTACATATAACTATTCAAAATCATTTTACAATGGTGGACAACTTGCAAGTACCATTTTTATCTTCCTTAAATATTCTCAATTTAAGCAAGCTAACCAATGACCCTATTGCACATGGTCAGAATTGGCCAACCATACCTGTTACACTAAAATTTGTCACCATGACTATTTGCAGTTAGTATGGCTCCATCAACTGTCATACTATCCTCCTTGGTAAGTCTTATACCTCTGCTCCTCATGTCAAGCTCCAAGAAAGAGAGAAAGTCCTTAAAAAGTCAATTAACTCTGGTTACGCAGTTTCTCTTAACCTTACCTGCGTGTACGCACCCCAAGTTCATAATACCTGCGTACTTGTACACTCTGTCTGTAAAGGGGTGGGTGCGTACTCCTGTAAAGGTCAAAAGGCGTGAGTTTTACTTCAAAAAAGTTACTTGTGGTCGATTCTAGAGCATTCTAGAAGTTGGTTTGATGTGTATTGAGCGCCTCCAGATGGTTCATGTATCCCTATGAAAGAGGAACTTATCCCATCAAGAGGGGAGCTATCCCATTCAAAGAGGGGCTTATCCCATTGATGGTGGACCTGATTAACTTCCTCCAAAGCATTATAAATACAGGCATTGGGCCAGAGGGAGAAGAGGTTGAAAGCTGAACATTCCTAAGGGTAGATGCTGCTGAAATTAGGACTCCCTTATAGAGCTTGAGAGGAGAGATTCCCATCCTTTCTTAGCTTCATTTGGAAGTGGGTGAGATGATCAAAGCAAAGGAGAACTCTTGCTGGACCCTGGGAGGGACCTGCACAACACCAAGGCACTCGTTGTAATGGTTTCTTTTGTTTCCAATTAATACAATTAAGTTCATTTTTGTCAACAAGTTGTTATATATAATTTGTTTCATATACTCCTTGGTCTTTATGATGAATATGTTTTATTATATGAGTTATTCGGGTGGTATGTAATCGTTTTCTTGTTAGTGAATGCAGGTTTCAAAGAGAAGGAGGAGCTCATCTGGATCGGAGATGCTTGGCTGCTACAAACAACGTTGGACTAAAGGTATGCTTTAAACACCTGGTTGCTTCTATTTTAAATGCATATTTAGGGAAAGATAGTGCTTGATTGTTTTGTTTGTCACTAGAAAGCCTTAGCTTCTAGGGAGGTCGGTTTTGTCCACAAAATTGACTCTTTCCACATGACAAAATGGTGACTCCACTGGGGAATCCATGGATTTGATTGATTTCTATTTTGATTGATACTTTGATTTGAGAAACGTTGATTTCATGTTTCTGTTTTTGACTTGATGATTGTGGGATTGGGTGAATTTAGTTAGTTTTGAGTTAGTTTTCATTTTTCATACTTTTGGGAGAGGTACGCACCCTCTGAGTTAAGCACAGTGCGTACTAGTACACACTTTTGCTTTGTGCACAGAGCGTGGACGCACCTGTGTAAACAGGTTGCCTGCGTACCCTGTCAAAAATTTGAAAAATTTTAAATTTTTCTCTTTTCTATCAGTTTAGAATTTGTTTATAGGTTTTAGCCATTGCCCAGACCTACTTGTTTCCTGTCAAAAAACTTTCCTTGGTTAATTTCACTGACATTCCTACTTTAAGCTTTTATCAATTGGGTGTTTTGAGTCTCTTTTTGAGAAATTCTTAATTTGATTTCCTTTGGTCATTACTTGGAGGTTTGTCTCAGTGTATGAGTGTTAATCGCCTTTGAGTGTTTTTATTTTTTGATCTTTGGAACTCTCACCCAATTTTCTCGACTTGCACTTGATTGGTTCTTAGATTACATTAGAATCATATTGTGTTTGAGAATTCTCTTGCATAGATCACATTTGCATAATTAGAATTCTCATTTTCAGAATATGAATGAAAAATGTGCCTAGATTACATTTGCATACTTTTCAAATGAATTGTGCATAGATTACAATTGCATAATTTACATTCTGAAAAATCAATCGTAGATTTAGATCAGTTTTCTTTGATTTGAATTTACACAAAAATAAAAAATAAAAAATAAACTATTTTGGAATTGATTTGCATTAGTTCTTCTTGATGAAATTAGTGCATTAGAGAATTTGTTATATTTTCTCCTAGTGATCAATTTTTTGCATTGTTGGAAGTGAATGGAAACTCTCTCCTTACTTTAGTTAGGATTCATTGAATTGAAAGGATTACATTATCATATTCGATTGCATTCAGTTGAGTCAGGTCATAACACCATTGGTTTCGTATCCATTTACCCTTATGAGTAATAACAGCGTAAATAACACAGCGCTTAATTAAAATTCATCTAGTAATATTTTATTTTCTAGGGCTCTGAAACACCAACATAGATCAGGCTAGTGTCTTGGAGTAGGAGAGTAATTAACTCTCCAAGACAACAAAACCAAACAAGTAGCTCATCTTGTGGTAGGATAAATCCAATAGTTACATTTATGCTCTGGGAAAGCTCCTCTTAAAGGAGAAGCATGAGATCGTGTCCGAACCAGTGAGGGGATCAATCCTCCTTCATTGGGAACGACGCCAGATATGCACGTACTACAAACGGTAAACCTCGGATTGACCATTGTCGAGGAGCCTGGGGTCACTTGTCGGTAAACCTTGGATTATTTTCAAGGAGCCGGCAAGGGGATTGAGCTTGTTATTCTGCCCTTGCGTGCTATCGGATCGTAGACTGTTCCCCCAGGTATATTTGTTGTTGTTGGTAACCTTAGTGACTATTATCTTTAGGGTTCTACCCAAGGTGACGGTGGAGGGAAGATCCCACTGTACCTGGAGTAGACGTCGGCTAGACTCACTTGGATTTTCTAGGGGGTTCAATTCACTCGAGACGGTTAAAGTGGAGGAGCTTGGTCCAGTCTATTCATTAAGCAGGTTGCCGGGGTAACTGTTCCACCCGCCACTTCTGTACTGAATTCTGTGATGTTGGATTTCATCACCAACTAGTGTTTTCGGTCCGGAAGGCTACTATTTGTGTGTGGTTTGACTCCTATATTTGATAGCGCATGTTAATTTGTTTGTTTTTACTTTTAGAGACCATAGGTGTGAATTGTGAATTTTAATTGTTAGGTGTGAATTGTGAATTGTTAATTTTAGTCTTAAAATTGTTAATAAAATTCACTGAAGTTGAATATAATGGCAAACGTTCCGGAATTTACCAACCTAGGAACCCCTCCTAACGAGAATCCTAGTACTTTTCCTTACTTTGGAAATGTTGGTCCTCCTTATATGATTTACAATAGGATTACCGATATGGTTATTTTCAACTTCGTTGGCCCAAAGTACTCCAATTGTTCCAGCTCAACCGAATGCTTCACCTCAACAGAGTTCACCATCTCAACATCACCAACCTTCTGTTGACCCTTTACCTTCTTCGCCTAATTTTTCTTCCTCCATTTCTTCCTCTTCGCCTAGTAAAAGCCTTGATGCTAGTAGCCAGGAGGCTAAGAAGAAGAAGAAAGGGAAGAAGAAGAAGAAGAAGAAGAAGAAGCAAGATAAGAAAGAAGTCAACCAATCAACCACGACTGTAAGTGTTAGTTGTGTTGAGGAAAACTCCGACATGCATCGTAAACCCAAATACCCTTGCAGGCTTTGTAAGGGTGACCACTTCCTTGTCAATTGTCCTGGTATTCCAAAGGTCTTGGAAGTATGGTCAGAAAAATCTCATCAACTTTCCATTGATACATCAACCAGTGATAGTCAGGTTCCTGGGAAAAAGGGTAAAGTTAGGTTTCCTTGTAAGTTATGCAAAGGGAGTCATCAAACTCACATTTTCCCTCACATGGATGAAGCCTCAAAATTGTTGGAAAACCTTATTGTTCCACAGCAAGAATTTCCAACTGGTTACCATAAACTTTCTCCCAACCTACTGTCAACTGACGGAGTGATTGATCTAATTTCAAGTACAGTCGATCAAACTCTTCCATTAGAGAGTGAAACTCATGTCACTCAGGTTGATGATCCATTAGTTGATCAAGTGGTCGATTCAATTTCACATTCGGTTGATCCCACTTTCCCTTTAGAGAGTGAACTTCATACCGCTCAGGTTCTTCTTGTTACATCAGATTCTTCTATGCCGGGGGGCATTTCACCTGTTTCTACAGAACCCCCTCCAAGTACTGAGGTCTTTTCCTTTGATTGGAATAGACTGATAGAACCTCGTCTTCCTTCCTCCATCCCTTTCCAAATCATTGTCAAGGCTGGTGGTAGGGACATACATCGTACTCAGATAGATGAAGGTGCTTCTGTTAGTATTTTATCCTCAACTGTTTGGAAAGCTTTGGGTTCCCCTCAGCTTGCGCCTATTACGCAGAATCTGAAAGCTTTTAACAGAACCATTAGTGAACCTTTAGGGATCCTTCCTAATTTTTCCATTACCTTGGAAGGTAAAACTGTCTGTATTGATCTTATGGTAGTTCGAGGTCCCTTGGATTTCAATTTACTCCTTGGGCGAGACTATGTTTATGCAATGAAAGCTGTCGTATCAACACTCTTTCGCGTGATGTCTTTCCCTCACAATGCCAGTATTGTGACTATAGACCAGCTTTCGTTCCCTAGTCTTGTTTCAACTACCAATAATATGACACCCCTAAATGTTCCTGATTCTAAAGTGGTATCTACCCTGCCACGGGTTAATTATGTGGCAACTGGTCCCATGTTTTCAGTTACCGATGTAAGTGAGCCTCTCACTATTTGCTCATCTTCCTTTGATTTAGATCCGGTAATTGACATGGAAAACTCTATGGGATTACTTGAACGCGATGTTCTTATCCCTTTTGAGTCCCTTGACATGTGTTCCTTCCAGAGAACTATTCTTCCTTCTGATGAAGACCTTTTGGAAGCCATGATCAAGGTGTGTCCATTGACATGTCTTTCTTCCAGTTGGAAGCCATGATCAGTTGGCGAGGATAGTTCTTTTCCTGTGCCAACCTCGTTAAAAAATGAAACAGGTGTTTGCGAGGATAGTTCTTTTCCTGTGCCAACCTCGTTAAAAAATGAAACAGGTGTTTGCGAGGATAGTTTTTTCCTGTATCAACCTCTTTAAAAAATGAAACAGGCTTCCATGAGGACAGTTCTTTTCCTGTGCCAACCTCGTTAAAAAATGAAACAGGTGTTTACGAGGATAGTTTTTTCCTGTATCAACCTCGTTAAAAAATGAATCAGGCTAGCATGAGGATAGTTCTTTTACTGAGTCAACCTCATTAAAAAATGAATCAGGTAGATTTTAGGATATGTAGGTAGATTGTAGAAAGTAGAATTATGAGGACATTTCTTTTCCTGTTTCAACCTCGTTAAAAAATGAATCAGCTGGTCAGAGGACAGTTCCTGTTACTGAGTCAACCTCGTTAAAAAATGAATCAGGTATGAGGATAGTTCTTTTCTTGTGTCAACCTCCTTAAAAATGAAACAACTCCCTTTTCAAGTTAAATATTGAAAGTACACCTTCATTCCATCCATCTGGTTGAATGCAATGAAGCCTGGGGGGCATGTACCTCGATTTGCATCATTATACTGGGGGCATGCGAACTTTTATGAGCATAGTTCCTTGTATTGTGTCAAGCTCGTTAAAAAATGAATCAAGGATTTTATCAGCATAGTTCCTTGTCTTGTGTCAAGCTCGTTAAAAAATGAATCAAGGATTTTATGAGCATAATTCCTTGTCTTGTGTCAAGCTCGTTAAAAAATGAAACAAGGGTAGGTTAAGTAGGTAGATTGTAGAGAGTAGTCATGAGCAAAGTTCCTTGTCTTGTATCAAGCTCGTTAAAAAATGAATCAAGGATTTTAGAGCATAGTTCCTTGTCTTGCGTCAAGCTCGTTAAAAAATGAATCAAGGTTTTTAGAGTATAGTTCCTTGTTAGGTAGATTGTAGAGAGTAGTTATGAGCATAGTTCCTTATCTTGTGTCAAGCTCGTTTAAAAAATGAAACAAGGGTTTTGAGGATAGTTCTTTTCCTGTGTCAACCTCACTAAAAAATGAAACAACTCCCACGAGTCTTTCCAAGATTTTGAAAGTAAACCTTCATTTCATCCACCTGGTTGCATGAAATGAAGCTTGGGGGGCATGTACCTTGATTGGCGTCATTGTGCTGGGGGCAGCGAACTTATAACAAGCATAGTTTTTGTTTCAAGCTTGCGTAAACACGAAACTGAATCCGAGCATAGTTCTTTTCCTGTGTCAAGCTCATTAAAAAATGAAACAAATCCTCCTTCAGTCTTGAGTCGAGAGTTTGACTAGATCTCATAAATGTTAAGTTGTATATTTAGGTTAGTTATTTCAGTGTTTTGCATAATTTTCTTACAGTTTTAGGTCGAGTCTTTCAAATGATCTCGTACATGAACCTTCATTCCATCCAGCTTTTACTTAGTTGAATGAAATGAAGCTAGGCGGTATGCGCTCTAGCAATTATGCTTAGGGGGCATCAAGCACAGTTTTCTCTCTGTTTCAAGCTTGTGTAAAAATGAAACTACTCTGAAGCATAGTTTTTCTCTGTTTCAAGCTTTTGTAAAAATGAAACCTATCTCGAGTCAATTTCAGTTATTTTCAAGACTCGTTAAACTCATTAAAATCTCGAGATTATTTTGCTATCTTTCATTCTCATAAAAGAAATGAAAATGCCGAGTTCTTTCCGTCTTTTCCTGCTCGTAAATTAAATTGAAAGTCGGCCATATGAGTACATTTTTATCCCTTTTTCGAACTCATTAAAACTTACAAAAAAGTGAAAACCATGAGTACATTTTATCGTTTTTTCGAACTCGTTAAAACTTACGAAAAAGTGAAATCTTAGAGTCATCTTTAAGCCCTTTTCTGACTCCTAAAATATGAAAAGATTGCCGAGCGTTTCTTTTACACTCGTTAAAACAGAATTAAAAGACGGTCTACTTATAGCTCTTTTCCGACTGTAAAAAACATGAAAATATTGCCAGATTTTTGTCGTTTCAAATTCGATATTGGAAATAAAACGACGTGTCCTTGATCGCTTTCTACTTTTCAGATCAGAGACACTAATCATGAAAGTACTCCTTGGTCGTAAAGATCAAGCAGTTCTCTCAAGTATTATTTTATACTTTTTCGTGCTTGGGAGACACAAATTTATGAAAAAGTTCAACCCTGGAGTCTTCTTAAGTTTTTACAGACTCTCTAAAATTGAAAAACGTCGAGTTTCTCCTATACTGGACTCGTTAAAATTTCACAGTAAAGGACCTGTTCGATTACAAATAGGAATGGACCACTCCTTCTTAGGGTTCGAATCTAAACTAAGTTGGACTCATCCGAAGGATGAGCTTATAATCAAGCAAATGTTATCCTCCTCAAGCTTGTAAAAAAATAAAGAGGTACTTTCCAGAAATGGTGGGGGAAAAGAGAGGAAAATGAGCCTATTTGTTATCCTTTGTCACAGAAAAACCTTATCACCACTCTTGAACACGACACTTTTCATTCACCTGGGTTGGGAAATCCTTTGCCTAACAGTTGATCAAACCACATTGAAAATCTTCAGCCGATTTCTGGGTATTGACTTTGGGTCAATTGTCACCAAGCCATCTGTTGTGCCATTATTTGTTCAAGAGGTCACTACAAATAAACCATTCATCTGCAAAATACCTATCATCCATCTTGACCATCCCTGAGTCAGTCCTTACAGCTACATTTCGTCAACTTGATCTATGATTTCGTGTTGTGGGCTTGCCTGCAACGGATCGATTTCTATCGACATCAGCACATTATCTAGAAACATGATCTAGAAATCGTCAGTACCTTGAAATTTGCATGCATCAATGGCAGGTTTCTCGCCTTTGACGACAGTTTACATCATTGACTTTCGATCAAAGGATTCCGTGATATGTTTGACATCAACACATTCATTCACATCTCATGGATTGTACTGGGTACTTTGAGAACCATTGACATCACTGGTGGTTTCTCTCACACTTGTTAACAGTTTACATCATCGACTGGTAATCAAGTGGTTTCTACCATGTTCGACATCAACTCATTTATTCGCATGGATAGAATCGTACTATTTCGGGAAGTAGAAATGAAGACCCTAGATCTAGTTTCCACCATCCAGGCTGCGAGGAGTTTTGTATTCATTATACAGTAGACTAATCATAAACAAATGGCTGCGTCCATACTATGTCTACATGAGTCTATGATTATGATGTACTGCGAAACCATTCCTATATCAAAGTAGTAGTTAGTTTGTTAGTTAAAGTTTTCAATCTGAGTATGGGAATGCCTACCTCAGCAATGATATGATCTTATATATGTATTTTGTGTTGAATATTTGCAGGTTCCGACTGGGCTCTCCACAATATAATCCTTGAAATGATAAAGTACTTCACCCTTCCTAGATGATATGAAACCCTAATCTACTACAGGCTTCGCACTTTAGGGGGCAATCTGTTACACTAAAATTTGTCACCATGACTATTTGCAGTTAGTATGGCTCCATCAACTGTCATACTATCCTCCTTGGCAAGTCTTATACCTCTGCTCCTCATGTTAAGCTCCAAGAAAGAGAGAAAGTCCTTAAAAAGTCAATTAACTCTGGTTACGCAGTTTCTCTTAACCTTACCTACGTGTACGCACCCCATGTTCACAATACCTGCGTACTTGTACGCTCTGTCTGTAAAGGGGTGGGTGCGTACTCCTGTAAAGGTCAAAAGGCATGAGTTTTACTTCAAAAAAGTTACTTGTGGTCGATTCTAGAGCATTCTAGAAGTTGGTTTGACGTGTATTGAGCGCCTCCAGATGGTTCATGTATCCCTATGAAAGAGGAACTTATCCCATCAAGAGGGGAGCTATCCCATTCAAAGAGGGGCTTATCCCATTGATGGTGGACCTGATTAAATTCCTCCAAAGCATTATAAATACAGGCATTGGGCCAGAGGGAGAAGAGGTTGAAAGCTGAACATTCCTAAGGGTAGATGCTGTTGAAATTAGGACTCCCTTATAGAGCTTGAGAGGAGAGATTCCCATCCTTTCTTAGCTTCATTTGGAAGTGGGTGAGCTGATCAAAGTAAAGGAGAACTCTTGCTAGACCCTGGGAGGGACCTGCACAACACCAAGGCACTGGTTGTAATGGTTTCTTTTGTTTCCAATTAATACAATTAAGTTCATTTTTGTCAACAAGTTGTTATATATAATTTGTTTCATATACTCCTTGGTCTTTATGATGAATATGTTTTATTATATGAGTTATTCAGGTGCTATGTAATCGTTTGCTTGTTAGTGAATGCAGGTTTCAAAGAGAAGGAGGAGCTCATCTGGATCAGAGAGGCTTGGCTTCTACAAACAACGTTGGACTAAAGGTATGCTTTAAACACCTGGTTGCTTCTATTTTAAATGCATATTTAGGGAAAGATAGTGCTTGATTGTTTTGTTTGTCACTAGAAAGCCTTAGCTTCTAGGGAGGTCGGTTTTTTCCGCAAAATTGACTCTTTCCGCATGACAATACCCACCAAGATCCCTTTGGAATTTCCAAAATTCAAAGGGAAACAAGGAGGAGACCCATGAAACCATGTCATGAAATTTCGCCTTTGGTATTCATCCAAGAGTGTTACAAAAGATACTATTCTTCTATTACTATTTTAATGCACCCTTATAGGGGCCACAACAAAATAGTACATAGACCATCCTTCAGGGTCACATGGGAACTTCAGTTTCCTAGCCACAAAATTCCATGCATTCTTCCAAATCCTGGTCCTCCAAGACGTGGGACTGGAACTCCTAACCCATTTGAAATAAACATCTGCTACACACATATTAGACCATATCCATGAGTGGTAGAAACATTGTACTTTTTGTGAAACTAATATTGAGGGCAAACTCCTCTTAGACATCTTTCTGAGATCTCTTAAGTTAGAAATATCAAAATTTGTGGCAAACTCCTCCCAACAAAATGATGAAGAGGGCATCACCTAAGATCAACAATTAGAGCTCATATCGATGCAATCTGGATACCTCTGTCATGTGCTTCCATATGCACCTCGCTTACAAACCTTTAAATATGAGTAACTAAGCACATCCAGTACTACAGAGAGATTAATTAGGACCATAACCCAAAGTCAACCAAGAAACACCTTCTAGTACTTTATAAATACACGCAGTGTCAAAACATATGATGCCGCACATGCATAACCCCCACCTCAACACATAGGATATTACCCCAACCAACCTATAGCCTACAAAACCGTTCTATGTAGGTTGGCCCCTACCCTCACACCCAGGGTAGCCAATATTCCCCTACATAGGGTAGCCAATATCCTCCCCCATAAGGAAACACATATCCCCCTAGGACCACAGAAGAAGTTTCCACTTCCCAAAGCACATATGCTAACCAAGGACAAGGGAACCAATATTTCCCTTATCCACCACCTGAACAAAATAAACCACCAGCACAAAATAATGAAGAGGTTAAGTTTGTGAAACTTTCTCTCCCTCGCAACAAAAATCATTTGAACAGCTAAACAAAGCTAATCCCCCGAATGCTGCTAATAGAAGTGGAAAGAACAAGCCCAAGGTTGATCTTGCATGGGGGGACAATTAGCAATAACCCCAATGGGCACTAGTTGGGGGCAACCCCAACCAGAACCCAAATTAGAGGCAGACCAATAAGAACCTGCCAAGGAAAAATAAGAACTCAATTCTATGGAGTAATCATTCCTGTGCCATTTGTGGGGAATATGGTCATTATACCCATCATTTCCCGCAAATATGTGAGTTGAAGAGGATGAAATACATTGGGGGGAAGGGGGGAAAACCAAAAAAGTGCAGTAATGCAGCCACTCTTCCCCCATCAAGGACTGGTAAATACCTAGTAAGAACTCACCCAACAACACTCTCAAAATCCTCTTAGAGGAAGCTCACAAGTACCTCAAACCATGACATTTACATGGCAGGGGAAAAATTTCACCTACAGATACGCAACCGACAATACATAACTCTACCAGAAACCAACCCTTCCACTTCCACTACTGAAGCACCTACAACATATTTTGAAAATCCCTCGATACACCATAGAACCCATCCCAAATATGTTTAAACGATGTTTACGTGAACTTGAAAAAGCTCGAAGGCTGCTCACAACTATAACATAGTCAATGACTTAGCCCAAACTCCTTCAGCTACGTTAGCATTGAAAGTTTTACAATCATGCCCAACCGAAAATAAAGCCTTACTTTTTTCATTAGGATAAATCAACCATTCCTATTCTTCCTTAATGGTCTTTGGCTTGGATAAAGCTACCCCACATCTGACATCAGCTGTCGCTTTTCAAATTTATGTCTCAGTACAAACTATCACCATTCACCACTACATAGTCGATGAGGTAGCATCCACATGTATCATGTCCAAAATAGTTTAGAAAAAACTTGGATCTGCCGAACTCAAACCATCTGACATCATTCTCATATCATATGTCGGGAACGCTTCTGCTCCCGTAGGCATATACCAAGACGTTCTAGTACAACTTGTTGATAAAATGATACTCACTGACATAGAAGTCCTATATGCACAGTTGGATTACAATATCCTTCTTGGACGAAGTTACATGTATGAGATGAAAGTAGTGGAATCCTAAGGAATTTAGAGTAATGATGTTCCCTCATGATGGGATAATCGTTACAATTGAACAACTGGCATACCATGCGAAGAAGACATTAACTTCCCCTGATGGTGTGATACCTTTTCTCAAATCCTTTCCTGAGTTGATCACAACTTACATTGAATTCAACCCTGGATAATTTAAACCATTAACGGTCCTTGGGACATACCCAGGAGACCTACCTATTATAGAGGATACTCCTCCGACCACAAGATCCCCAGTGTGCATGATGAGTTCATCAAACAACCATCAAGAAAAGGAACTAGTTCGATATACCAACAACAATGTAGTTATTGATCCTTCATTCTTACCATATGTTATTACCCAAACACCCTTCTTATTCCCTACACTTGTTTTTGTCTCGCACCAAGTCATTGCAACACTCACATTGCCCAATATGGCTTTGGTGATACTGGTCTTATATCTCTCCCCTCTGACCATATCAGAAAACTCAGGTATCAGATTGATAGCTGTCATTCTTGTAGCCCCTCCTTGGGATAACGCCCCAACACAAGCAATGCCTGCATCAACACCAATCGGTGCCAAAAAAATGGACAAGAAAAAAGGAAAGAAGGTGAAAGCTTCAAACACTTTCTCCTCCAGGGCACTTCCACCATGTGCTTTGTGTGAAGTAGTCAGGAACCCTAGCAATATGTGCCCCGAGTTAAACGAGTTAAAATCTCTTCTGCATGCCCCAAAAGAACTAGTGCATTGTCCCCCCTTACTAGAGAAAATACCACACCTACACATAATAAGGCTGTTGGGCCTCAAAATAGTCCTTATTCTCACTCCATTATTCACCAATACCTTCATATTACTTCCATATTACCTTCATGTCACCTCCACTCCACCTCCACATCATTACATTCACCTCATCATTGGGTTATAACTATGCTTTTCCAAAGTTTATTAATTCTTTACTTTTTAAAGTGGATTTATGGTTAAACTTTAGAAAATAATATGGTTATACTTATACCTAACAGTTAGAATGAGTTTGTTGACATGTGTGGGTACAAAGGAAGCTTCCAAGGCATCTTTATGTGGCCTTGAATGATCAAATTCGAATTTCATAAAGGTAAGCCTCATGGAAAAGATCATAATCTCATGGAGAAGATCAAGGACAAAAGGGGGTTATGTGTCTAGATGGTTGAGAGATGTATGGAACTAAAGAGAGATTAGTGGATCATCATTATGAGTTTTTTATCTCATCCCATTGTATAAATAGGAGTACCTCCTCCATTCCAAAAGGGAGGACTCTTGGAGCATGTACCCAACTTACGATGGAATAGAATAAAGCTTCATTTTACATAAATTTCCATTCTATAGTTTTAGATATAAGTTGTCTTTATGTATTATATGGAATAATTTGTTGCTTTGCTCTTAAGAGAATTGAGCTCACTCTAAAAGGATCAAAGAACATTTTATTTCATAATAGATCTTATTTCATTTAATTTCTTAGATGTTTGAGGATTTGTTTGTGATTGATGAATGAGTTTTAAATTAAAATCTTATCAGCATATGAGGGGACAACCAAGGGTCTAAATTAGGCTCTCTCTCTCTCTATGATTTGCATGATAATTGAAATTCATTCTTTTGCTTTTAAGATTCAAGTTATTTCATTTCTTATGCTTATGAATGAATCTTAGTTTAGTTTGGATCAGTATACGAGGGGACAGTCAAGGGAATAAGTTAGTCTCTCTCTCTATTTGAATCTAAATGACAATAAAAATTCATTCTCTTGTCTTTATTTCAAGTTTCTAGTTTTATATAATCAATGATTTCTTTCCAATCTATAATACTGTAGGGAAGGACAACCAGGACCTCCTCAATTAGGAGCCTCTTCCCTTGAATATTATATTGAATCATAAATCATTTAGTTAGACATAGAGTTAGTTGCCTACTCCTGCATATATTTTGTTGGCATTATCACAAGCTTACGAGTATCCCTGGTTGATAATTTAATGAAAGCAATTTAAGTAATTAAATTGCCAAACATTTTGGCGCCGTTTCCAGGGATGGTGCTAAGGGATCAGGCATTAGGAATTTAATTTAGTACCAGTATTTTTTCTTTGGAAAAACTAACTTGTGAAACCTGGTGACAGCAAGATCTTCATAAAGGAGTTCACGTTTGAGTTTCCTAATGTTTTAGTATTTAGCTAGTTTTAAATTCAGTCTTTTTAAAACCCCCTGCATAAATAAAAACAAATGAAGCGATTAGTATGCTCTCTTCCTATGCTTCATGCGATTAGGAAGATCAGAAAATCTATCGATTTATTTCAAATAAAATACTCTTGCTGGAAAATTGATCTGCAATATGACAATAAAAAAATTTTGTGAATAAACGAAATATCATCTTAAAAAAATTTAGATAAATTATTTTTTATTATTTTTTAATTCCCGCATAATAATAATAGTATATGTATATATATATATATATATATATATATATATATATATATATATATATATATATATATATACATTATTATTAAAAAAAAAATTGAAAACTAACCATTTTTTTAAGATAGGTTAGATTTCTTTAAAAAAAAGAAGAAGAAAAAGAAAAAGAAACCAAACAAAAAAAAAACCAAACTCATATTAAAATAACAAATTGCGTCATATCAAAAAGGCCGAGAGCATAAAAAACACATATGGGCCGACTATTAAACCTATCAACCGAGGACCACGTCTAGATTTTCATTGTTCAGTGGGTTGTTATACTGGGCTAGCAATCTCTGCAGTGTGATTTTATCAACATAATTCTCAGTCTTTAAGACTCTGTTGCCTACAAGAATGACCATTTTTTTCAAAAATGTAAAATTTCAATTTCTTTAAAAGAATTTTCACAAAGGAACGACTTCAAAAAAATGTTGGTCACACATAAAGGAGTAGGAACTTCATCATTCAATCTGGTTGTTTCAAGTAGTTGTGTGGTATTTTGATGGTCAATAGAAATATTGGTACTTCTGGCGGATAAAGAATGAGAAGATATATTAACGCTCTTCGAGAACCAAACCCAAATACTGCGTGAAGGGCTATTGAATATTGAAAAAGATACTAAAATGTACAAGGGTATAGGTTCTGGCAAATTTCTCCATCAATTTGATTTTCAACGGCTTTATAAGGGACGGTGAACAACAGAGTGGATGCACTTCAGATTTGCAAGAAATTCAGAGAACTCAGCTCACTTGCCCCATCTTTTGGGTGTTAATCAGATCTCAACCGCATCTTCTACTCATTAGAAAGCTCTGTAATATCTGTTTTTGCAAGAGAAGTTTAATACCTTTTTTTGTTTGAGCGATGAAAATTTGATTTATTGTTTGCTACTAGATATAATTTGTAGGAAACAACCTGCATTTCCTCAAATTCGGATTCAGCTTCTTTCATTGAATGTCTCGATCAAGAGTACAACATGAGTATTCAATTTTTGAGTATTGCAAGCTACCTCGTTTTCACATTTATTCTGGAGTCCTCAAACTCATGTGCCACCAAGAAATATGCAGAGCTATGATCACAACTCAATTTGCCTACCTAAAATGCCTTCTCTCTATTCAATGTAGTGGTGGAAAAATTGGATTTGACTTATATTGAGGGATTTCTTCTTGAAAATTTGGTATTTGCATTATCTTCTCCTGATTTTGTGGACAAAGAGTACAAATTTTCATTAACTTTAGAGGATTTTGTGAGTAAGCTACAATGGCGAAGAGGAGGTGACCGAGGTAATAGGAAGTATCAGGTGGTTTTGAACATGCGTTAATCTTTGAGAACTGTTAGAATCCGCCGAAAAACCAGTTTACTCTCTAATTGATTTACATGACATAACTTGGTTCTACCCTATTTTGGGGATTCTATTAATGTCAGTTTACCATGGCATGCCCAATGGGACTATTTCCTGTTACAGCCATTATGTTGACAAGACAAGGTATTCCCAGAATAGGCCACCTTCTTGACACTAGATAAATCCCTCTAGAGTTATAAGAACAGGCTTAAAAAGAAATGCAACATTGTCCATGCAAAATAATTCAGCTTCTCCCACTCATCTTCCATCCATGCAAACTTCTTCAGAGTTCCCAGATCTAGATCTAGCTTCCATGCAGTGTGTGCAGCACTTTTTAGATCTGCCACATCCTTCAACGCAACAGCTGCCAGCTCCAGCAACACAATTTTTTTTCTCCGTGCTTCTGATTTGTCAGAGCCATCAACGCATTTTTTTTCACAATCGAGTTGCTGAGTTATCTTCTGATCCAATTTTGTTGCAGTTGACTCCTTTCTTTACTGCGCAAACTCTCTCTGACATGGTAATTCTTTTCTTTAGGTGTTAACTGTTTTTTGCTTTTTCAAACAAACAAAAACGTTTATGGGTTTGGAAGAAAATCCATAAAAAGAACTTCATTTTAGTAATAGTTTATTTTTAGAATTTTTCTTTATTAGTTTTTAATAAATAAAATTTGGTTGATTTTTCAATTTCAAAAAAAACTCAACTTAAATGATAAAATAAAAAAAATTATATTTTTTTTTAATTTTTTGTTTAAAAAAAACTAAATAAATAAAAAAATCAACATAAATAAAAAAAAAAAAAAAAAAAAAATCTATGTCTTCATTTATTTATTACTTCTGATAATTTCCTTTTAAATTTGTTGTTTAAAAAAAATGACAAAATTCACGCAGATTTGAAAATAAAAAAATAGAATACTTGGAAACAAATTTCGAAAATCAATTTATCAAACATTGGAGGATTCTATAGACGATGATTATATTGTTTCGATAGCTTCAAGTTGGCATTAAACTCAAACATCTTTCTGTTGAATGCTTTTATGTGACATACTAATATGCAGAACACAACAGATTTTTCTAATGCCAAACTTTTCTCCGAACACATTTCATGGGTTATCTGACACAAACAGGGAGTATTACTTTTCATGGTTATATTTAAGAATGGATTGATACTAATATCATGAATTGAGTTAATTTCAACACTTTGATTTTTCTTAAATCTGTTTTATTTTGTATGAAGTTATTGTGTAAGAATCATGAAGGAAATGTGCATTTCTTCTTGAACACACTTATGTTTTATTTTTGCTAAGATTTTTTTACGGGTTACAGGACAATCAAGTGATCATTAAGGAGATTACATTGTGACGACAATTGGTCTTCAAAAGACTAAATTCATGAAAAATTCTAAAGACAAATCCATGTGCACAACCACTACCTTGCACCTCCCTTTTTGAAAAAGATTTTGAATTCCACCAATTGTAAATCCATAAAGCATGACATTTCCATATCCATTTTTCACAGCAAGAGTTCTTATTCATACACCATGCATTTCCTTACATCCATTCCTTACAAGCTTATTGCCATTTTCCTTTTCATTACCATTCCCCTTCATTTCCGCCAAGAAAACCCTACTTCTGGTTCCTAGAGTCAAAGTCCTAGAGTCTAATTATCTTTATAAAAAACACCTAGAGGCTTTTATGCCTTAATGGCAAGTACTCTTGCCAATGAACAATGGGAGTACATTCATATCCCTTGTTCGTTGGATCTTGTAGGTGACTCAACCACGACAAATTTATTCATACCTACAAAGATGTGTTAGGCATCTTGACTCCCATTGGAATCAATGGTGGGAGCTCTTGTGTTGGCTAGGGGCATTCATTAACAACCACTAATTCAACAACTTCTTGCTATGTTCGACATCAACACATTTAATCACATAGTAAGATTTTTGCCATTGAGCATTGAAGACTTGAACACCCATATTTTGTAGCAGATGAAGTTGATTTCCTTTCATTGTTTTTCAGTTTGTCATGACTTGAGGAAAAGTCAATAAATAAGGCTTGGGGGGGGGGGATGTAACTTCTATATTTTGCATACCTTCCAAGCCTTATACATTTTTAGCCCCATTTAGCAACATATTCTGAACATTCAATAGAAGATCCAACAATAGATTTAGTAGCAGATGCAGCAACAATAAAAGATTCACTTTTTTGATTTCATCCACCATTTTTACAACAAAGTAAAGAAGACTATGAACAACATTTTTGCAGCCACACGTGCACAACTGTCATCCATTTTTGGAAGGGTAAATTAAGGTATGATATTGTCTAACTTTTAACCATTTAATTCCTTGAAAAGTTAGAATAATATTTTTTGGAAAAACTTCACTTCCTTTCCTCATTTCACATAACTGCCAAAAACATCTGTTGAAGGGGAGGGATACATTTACATACATACTTTGTCACATTCATATAACATCCATATTCATATATCACATTCTAAAACCCACTTACCTTCAAGATATATTCACTATTACATGAGCATACAAATGGCTTTTTCAAAAGTATTTAAAAGTTAATTGGATGCCAACACAATCATCGTTGTTACACAAGAACCAACCATGATGCATTCCAACAAAAATACTCTGCAATAAAAATCACATTATCAATATCCAAAGATCATACCTTAAAATTGAATGCAACAAACAAAATATGGTTGAAACACAAGAACCAACCAAGTTGCGGTTCATCAAAAACACTTTGCAAAATTTAAGTAAATGATATCATGGAGATTTTAAGCCAAAGCTCAAGTATCAAAAAGTAATGTAATAGATTGCATGAGGACATGCAATACCTTCATTTTAGGGGTATGTTGGGCCTCAAAATAGTCCTTATTCTCACTCCATTATTCACCAACACCTTCACATTACTTCCATATTACCTTCATGTCACCTCCATTCCACCTCCACATCATTACATTTACCTCATCATTGTGTTATAACTATGCTTTTCCAAAGTTTCTTAATTCTTAACATTTTAAAGTGGATTTATGGTTAAACTTTAGAAAATAATATGCTTATACTTATACCTAACAATTAGAATGTGTTTGTTTACATGTGTAGTTACAAAGGAAGCTTCCAAGGCATCTTTATGTGGCCTTGAATGATAAAATTCGAATTTGATAAAGATAAGCCTCACAGAAAACATCATGATCTCATGGAGAAGATCAAGGACAAAAGGGGGTTATGTGTCTAGATGGTTGAGAGATGTATGGAACTAAAGAGAGATTAGTGGATCATCATTATGAGTTTGTTATCTCATCCCATTGTATAAATAGGAGTACCTCCTCCATTCCAAAAGGGAGGACACTTGGAGCATGTATCCAACTTATGATGGAATAGAATAATGCTTCATTTTACATAAATTTCCATTCTATAGTTTTAGATATAAGTTGTCTTAATTTAGTATATGGAATAATTTGTCACTTTGTTCTTAAGAGAATTGAGCTCACTCTAAAAGGATCAAAGAAACATGTTATTTCATAATAGATCTTATTTCATTTAATTTCTTAGATGTTTGAGGATTTGTTTGTGATTGATAAATGACTTTTAAATTAAAATCTTATTAGCATATGAGGGGACAACCAAGGGTCTAAGTTAGGCTCTCTCTCTATTTGATTTGCATGATAATTGAAATTCATTCTTTTGCTTTTAAGATTCAAGTTATTTCATTTCTTATTCTCATGAATGATTCTTAGTTTAGTTTGGATCAGTATACGAGGGGACAATCAAGGGACTAAGTTAGACTCTCTCTCTATTTGAATCTAAACGAAAATCAAAATTCATTCTCTTGTCTTTGTTTCAAGTTTTTGGTTTTATGTAATCAATGATTTCTTTCCAATCTATAATACTACAAGGAAGGACAACCTCAATTAGGAGCCTCTTCCCTTGCATATTATATTGAATCATAAATCATTTAGTTAGACATAGAGTTAGTTGCCTACTCCTGCATATATTTTGCTGGCATCATCACAAGCTTACGAGTATCCCTGGTTGATAATTTAATGAAAACAATTTAAGCAATTAAATCTCCAAACAAAGGCATTGCACACCAACAATGCATGTGCCATATGCGTGGAATACGATAATTATGCTCATCATTGCCCTGAAAGCCCTCAATATCTATATGCTTTAGGTGCACTCGATCAAGTGAATAACATGACCCCATCCATACTAGCCATGCCAATGGGAGATAATGGATCTAAAGCAATTTTTTACGTCACGAAGGAAGAATCTTTGTGATTATATCCCTCTTCTAGTCACTCAACCTCCCACCATACATGGAGACAACCTAAATCACTGACACCCCAACATAACTACCCATGCACTTTATGTGACAAATGTGACCATTTCATAAACCAATGTCCCTAGTTATAGGAATTTAGGAGGTATTACCCTCCCCTACACATCAGTACCTTGCATGTTTTCGAGTAGTGAGAGCAACATTGAGACAACATCACATTGGGGACACACCTCATGTTGATATTGAGATCCATAGGTTGTTGGCACCTAGGAATGACCCACCTCATGACACCAGCTAGGTGTCATCATCTCACACTATGGATGATATTGACACCCACACCATTTATTCTTTTAGCACTAGTTCTATGTGTAGTATTTGCATGAGTAACTCTCATAGTTCTAAGACATGTCCTATGTTACAAACATCTCAACAACGTAGAATTCAGAATGAGCCTCACATAGAGGAAGATATGCTAGCTCCTAGGACACTGAAAATATCATGGGATCGCATTCCCACTCACCATTAGTACACCATTACGAAATTCTATCACCACCTAATGTTGCTGGCACACAACATCATATATGATTCATTTCCTCTTCAGTAGGAACCATGATTCATGTTGTCTACTCATCATTTTTTGGTGATGGGACTGCTAAACCCACCACAATGGTGTTACCAGCACCGACTATGTAGACCCATCCCATCTATACATTGTCAAATTTACTAAGTTCTATGGAATCAACCACTGAATCATTGTCTTGATCGTCTTTCAGCAGAACAAAGACGAACCTCCTTCCTCACGACCTCACACAACCCAGTTCAACATTAGATAATATTTTTCACTCAAACAAATATATTTCGGAGGCCATGATAGAGCTTGAGTGTCCTTGGGATGCAATGCATCATTTCTCTTTCTTCCTACCTAAAAAATCATTTATACCTCTTGATGCATCGACACACAACATTTGCACAATAGATTCGAAGGATTTCCTACATGAGGACAGGTAGATTAGTTTAAAAATTGCATCCCTGCACTAGACACATTTGAGGAAGGGAATATGTCTAATATCTCACCTACCACTAAGGTCGATATTTAAATCAAACCTAGAACTATCAAAGAAATATCAATGTGAGAAGTATGCTCCCCAAATAAGGTAACCTCAAACAAAGCCCTATTTCAATAATATAGGGATCTCTTCGAATGGACCTATTCAGAAATGCCAAGCATCAATCCCACCATAGTGAAGCACCATATTGACATATGGCCTGATGCTCACCCCGTCTGGTAAAAATAACATCAACTCCAACCTTCTAAATATAATGCAATCAAGAAGGAAATTAATAAGCTACACAAACTTGATTTCACTTATCCTATCACTTACACCTCTTGGGTTTCTAAAGCTGTACATGTTAGGAAAAAATAGGGCACCATTCATGTTTGTACTGATTTGGATATCTCAACAATGCTTCTCCCAAGGATAATTACCTTACAACATTCATAGACCAAGTGATTGATACTTGTGACAGCAATGAGGCCCTATCCTTCGTGAATGGGTTCTCCAGGTATAATCAGAGTCAAATTCTCCATATGGATCTGTTTAAAACTGCCTTCACAACTCGATGGGGAACATTCACATACTGATTTACGCCCTTTGGTATTAAAAATGTTGGTGCCACCTTCCAACGGGCTATGAATTATATCTTCCATGATCTGGCTCACCTCATCCTCACCAATTTGGATGACTTACTATACGATTCAAAAAGTGCACTGATCATTTGGAGGACGTAGGTGCCTACAATAAAACCTACACTTGAATCCTCTCAAGTGCGTCTTCTGCATCACTACAAGAAGACTACTTGGATTCATTTTTTCTCAGAAAGGTATTAGAGTCAACCCTCTCAAATTCCAAGTCATCCAAGAAGTACCTCCTCCAGAAAATTTAAATCAGTTACAAAGCTTGCAAGTTAAAGCCAACTTCTTATGCCACTTTGTACCTAACTATGGCAATTCTGTTTATGGATTCTTGTTCCTCCTTCATCAGGAGGTTCCTTTCCACTAGGATGCATAGGCACAAAAATCATTTGAAGCTCTAAAAGATGCATTATCTCAAGCTTCGTTCATTAGCCCTTCTGACCATAACAAGGACTACACCTTTACCTATCATCATTTGATGTTGCCATTACAGGGGTACCAGTTCAAGAATGAGCTTATATTAGACAACATGTAATTTATTGCATCAGTAAGAACCTCTCTAGGCCTACCTAGAAGTATGAATTAGCCCAAAAAAATGCCTTAGCTCTCATACACTCTATACAAAATATTCGGCATTACATCATCCTACGGACCACTACTGTAATATAAAATATCAATCCCATGTGATACCTTTTCACACTTCATATGATGAATGACAAATATTCCCATTGCATAGTTATTTTTTAAGAATTCCACCTACAATTTTCTTCCCCTAAAATAAAGAATGAACTTATCCTTTCTAAGTTAATCATTGATCTCCCCTCAGAGACCCAAGGGTCCCCTATTAATGACACCTTCCCTGATGAACACCTTTTCTTCATATCAACAGATGACCCCTGGTATGGAAGCATCCTCTTCTTAAGGACTCAAAAGTTCAAACCTCAACTTACTCGTAACAATCGAAGGTGCATTCATCACCAAGCCCCCAACTACCTCCTTATGGGAGATGTCATTTATCATCGAGGCATCGACACCATCCTTTGTTGATGCCTTACTCTTAAACAAGCTGAGAAGGTCTTAAATGATTGCCACAATAGAGCCTTTGGCAGTCACTTATCAAGGGTGGCCACCACTCATAAAATTCTATGTGCTAGTTGTTTCTTGCCCACCCTATTCCATGACTTCATCCAAGCAGTCAAATGATGTGAGAAGTGCCAAAAATATGCTCATAAGACTCTAGCTCCAACAACTCCCTTTCACCCGGTCATCATTGTAGGACCCTTATGTAAATGGGGCATACACTTCATGACCTGCAACCCTCTGCCTTCAAGTGGCCATAAGTACATTATGGTCACTATTGACTACTTCACCAAATGGTCACAGGCCATGCCCACATATAATACCACCTCCAAAATAATTGCACGGTTTTATTTAACCATGTCATAATGCATTTTTGTGTTCCGAAGGAGTTGATCTCGGATCATGGAAAACACTTCGAGAATGAGATATTTTAGGAACTATCGCAACACCTTGGTTTCTCACATGATTTTGCTTCACCATACTATCCTTAATCCAACCACTAGGTAGAAGTTGTCAAAAATCTCCTCAAAACGATGTTACATTGTATGGTGAACAACCATAAAACTAATTGTCACCGCATGGTGTTTTCAACATTATGGGCATACCTCACAGATGTCAAATCATCTACAATATTCACACCCTTCCATTTAGTCTATGAGGTTGAATTTTTTTCTCCGCATAGTGTGTGATATTCCTACATTACGTTGGGCCATAGAACTTCTCCCTGACAAAAAATCTTTAGAGAAAAGGTTGGTGCAACTAGAACACGTTGACACAAATTGGTTAGAATGCCTTTAGCATAATTAAGCACACAAGAAACAGACCAACGATTCTTTTGATCACACTGTCACCCCTCAATCATTCACTGAATGGGAGTTAGTCCTTCGCTATGATGTTTCGAAAGAAGATTTAGGACCGGGGAAGTTCGAGACTTTATGGAAGGGCCCATACATTATCAAGCACTGCCTCCACAAGGGGGCATACATATTAGTAAACCTTGATGGGACTTGCCTCAAAATTCCTGTCAATGGGCTCTACCTCAAAAAAAAATATCCCTAGACATGTATGCAAAATGATTTATTTTTATGGTGACTATTTCATCACAGATGTACACTAAAATTTCTCTCTCATCCTGTGTCACAGATGGATCACCTGCCAACCTATCATCACAGGTTCACTAACGGTGGTTCTTGATGGTCATAACACCTAGCTGCAGCAGTCTGGGCAATATACTCTCCTAACTTGACACCCGTTCACCATAATGGGATCTGTATTGGGTCAACCACCAATGGTCAAATAGAATATGATTTCATCATAGGCTTTTTGGTAGATGCCTCACATCTAGGTATTAATCACCTGCATGTGTTCCTTGATTCCCATCTTGTTGTCTTGGAGTTGAAAAAATCCTTCAAAGTACGTGATCCATGCATTTTTTATAAATACCTACATGCACAAAGGTTAGCTCATGATTTTGATCTTATTACATTTTCACATATACCAAGAAATCAAAATCATATAGTTGATCACATAACAAATCAAATCCTAGACTGGCATGTATCACATATATACCATCATCGAGAATCATAAACCATAGACATTGTAGCCATCAACTAAATGTCGAAATATGTCACATGTATAGAAGCATGCACAACATAACACATAATGAGTGTCACAAAAATTCATTTCTCATATATAGTTATAAAAAATATATGAGTACAAAAATAAACATCCACTGGCTCAAGCCAAAAAAAATAGGTCATCAAAGAGGGGAGCATCCTCATAATGGTTGCTTTCCTTCGTACATACAAAAAAATATCTAGGGCTGAGGCCCCCCACCCTTGGTGCCCCTCGCCTGAGGTCCCCCAACATCATCAGGTGCTAGAATGGGATGAGCAGTTACCACTTCCATAGCGATGTGATGGAGATTCAGATGCCATGCTCCATCCTGAGCCATGATGGTCTCCATCATTCCCTCTCACAACCCCGCCCATCCCTCCTTGAGCATCCCTATCAACAAGGTAGTCTATTTCCTCCAAGCATCCTCTGCATCTAGCAGCTATACCTCTAGAGGAACCACATGAGCCTCTGCATCATCTTCTCACTCCTTTAGCCTCACCGCCTTTGGGGGATAGAGGATCTACCTCCCTCTCTAGAGGGACCACCTATCTCCAATCATCGGCACTAATTTGGCTTGTCAATGTCCTCATGAAACTTGTCATCCTTGTGTCGCTATAGCACAATTGTCAAACTAGCTACACCCATCCACCGAGGATTGTTTCCTATCAGGTAGTCCAATGATCATCCATGGGGCCCAACATTTGCAAGAAAAAATAAATGATTTTGGAATCATCATAAATATACAACATACATACAAGTAAGAAATCACAAAATGAAGAAAACAAAAACCACATACCTGCTGCCCCCAAGCATCACCAGGAGGAAGTCCCATGTCTAGATCACCCCTGTTATAGATATATCTGGGCACATCAACCCCAAAATTATATGTCAATGTATTAGGGATCAACAACCCCTAAAAGAGTTGTTTCATACCCTAAAGGGACATGGTCATATGAATACATCATTCCCTAAAAGTTCCATCTAAGAAACCATCCATAAATTGCCTAAATTGAACCATACTGACTACTCCACTGGAAAATTGTGATGCATACTGAGTGGTACACTGCTACGGTGCGATGCATATTGTTTAGGCCTTGTATAGGGTGTGATGGGCAAGGATGGACAAATGTCAAGAAAATTTACTAAGTGTTTGCTCATAGAATCTTCTAGAAACTTCTCCTATGCCACTTGCCTCTCTAAATTCGCCCAAGGATGAATAAGGGATCTAAGAAAATCTCCAATCCCTTCTCTTGTGGAACCAATTCTAACAAGTGGAATGACACGAATCAAACCCAAAGGATGACTCACACCCTTGCACACATCTATAAATGGATCCCTCATCCAAGAGATCTAGAGGCTAAAATGTTGTGAATTGCAAGGAAGTGTTGATGGTTTGTAATTGAAGAGAGAGAATTGTATTCTTGTTGGTGTGATCTTGCTATTTCATGAGGTGAAGAAGGATTGAAGCTAGGAGGATGATGCTGGATCAGACAACTGGGTTGTAATTCTCCCTTCTATTAATAAAGCTCTTCAAGTTTTCTTCCATATTATTGTGAAATTGTGAATGTTATCATTTGTGAATGCTATCATTTGTTCATTATATATCTGATTCTATAATGTTTATGTTGTAATAGATCACGATGCTTTGATGGTTCTTTGTTGCTGTACTTGTGCAGGTACTCTCCAAGCATGTTAAGTACAGGGAGGAGTTGTAGGATATGACAAGGGGGAGAGAGATCAAGCAAGGGATTAAAAGGAAGTTCCAGGTTGGTTCCATTGTCTTTATCTTATCTATTACACTTAGAAGAAACCATTGAATTGTTTTAAACTGTTGTTTCTAGGGTAGCTGCCAAACCTAGAGGGATAGCATTCTTTAGAAATACTAGTTTTCCCATAAACAACCCCTAAAGCCAACACCATTGTAGGGATACTCTAGGATCATCTGAGGGTTGGATCAAAATCAACCCTCCACTGTGGCATTCTAGTAACACCATATCTCACTGCCACCAACTTGTGGCATCACTGGAGCCCACTGCTTGATCCATGGATCTCTCGTAGGACCTAGTGGCACTGCTAATATAGGACATGTAGAAAATCCTGTAGATTCACAAGTTCATGCAATGTACTAAAGAAAAGGACAAGAATGTACTTCTACTTTCAACTAGCATAACCCAATAGATCGATGAAAACAATATCAACAAGAAAAAGACAAACCAATGGCACATAACACAAGATGTATGTAGGGAAATCCACTGCTAAAAACCCTGCTATATATATTACATATATCAGAAATATGAGTGAAGATACAAAGCTTGTTCTCACTAGAACAATTCCGCACAAGTATGCTCAACTTTCTTAGCTCACAAGCAAGTTCTTGGCCAACACATAGCCAATTTTGCAGCTCTCCAAGCCCCTAATATCTTGCGTAATTCCTAGGATGAATAGCTCGTATTTAAAGGGAATTCATGCTTCCTGTTATCTCAAAATCAAACCCTGGAAGGCTGCTAACCAGGAAGACCTTAAGTAGCTATTTCAAACCTACTTCAGGCTGAGGCTTAGCCTCCCCAACCTGAGAGGGCTCTCTCAAAGGATTATTGTTTTTTATTATGATTAAGATGGCTAACTCTTGTGAAACAAATATAGAAAAATGTAATTGGTGGAAACACAACTAAAAAGTATCCATTGGGCTTATGGAGTCAACATTGTTTCAGTATAACAATGATATCAACCTTACATAGATGTCAGAGCGTTCAGGATTCAACACATTTAGAACATACCAGAAACATATAGGACCACACAGTCTATGAACATATAAAGGAAGTTAGAGCACCATGAGTGACTTCTAATTAATTACACATTCATACTAATCCAAATATTGGGAAAAGAATAATACAACACATTCTGAGCATCGAATCCCTCTTGATTCCTGAGAAGCAAAGCCAATCTTGCATTACTAAAATAGAGTCTTTACATAAAGCCAAATATCAGAGCTTTTCTAAATAATTTTCCAACCCTGAGCACATTTCTCTCTCTCCTATATATAGAACTTCTTTACAAAGCTTATATTTCTCCTCCTATGTGAGGGAAACTCGAATTCTGCTTGCTATGACACCTATTCAACTTTAACTACTTATTAAATGCAACAAGCTGCTAACTAGATTTTTTAGAAACCTAAGACAATTAGGAGTCTAACTCCATATCATGCTGGTAATGGCATTAATTACAATCAAATCTCGTTCCCTGACAAGTGGTCTCCTTCAATTTAGCTGTGGTGGATGTTCGAAGCTCCTTATTGGTCCTTAATGTCTTATCCTTTTACCGCTGTTGAGAAATAGGAAACTGCCCCTGTTTTTATGCTTTTGGTTTCCTCAAAGATATTCGGAAGTAATTAACCATGTTGATCTTCTTGAATTAGTCAACAATCTATTGGAGTGCCATGTCCTTCATGTGATGTAAGCCTTTCCCATGTATATGTGTGATGACAAAAACTTCTTTAACGCTAATTGAAAAGTCTTCAAAAAATTTTCGACTGAACTTTAATTATGCAGCTATAGCAGTTTTGTAGCATGCTATGAAACTGTTGTGCATTATGCATCCTTTTTAGCAGTTTCGTAGCGCACTACAAAACTACTGTGTAATCACAAAACACAGTTTAACACCAAAATATGACTGTCTTGAGCTTCATTATCTTGAAATGTCTCTTTTCATGTGCCCTGAAGTTGTTCAAAACTGAATGCAAAGGCCCTTTTTAACTCTTAAACACCACATTCCTCTTGAGAGATAGTTTCTTTACCTCTACTGGAATAGACATTGTAGTTCCAATTTCCTCCATCCGATTTCTGCTGAGATCCAGAAATGACTCAATCAAATCACCATCCAGGAAACTTTTTTGTATCCACAGTCTTCCTTTCATTGCTAATGATTGCCACTGTTCATGGCTTAAGCACCCTTCTCCCTTGATCACTTTGACAAGATTTGCTTTCAACTTTTCAAGAAACAGATATTGCTCCTGAGGAAGAGATGTAATGACACCAATAACACCATTGACTGTTCCAAATATAATTGTTGTAATATCGCTAGATTCTGAATCTAGCAGACGTATAACAAGGGATCCATGCCTAAAAAGATTAACAAACTAATGGAATGCCACCATCACGGAATAATTGTTCTGATAATTGCTCACTAAAAACTCCATCGATGCAAGGGCTGTTTGAAATTAGGTTTTGCACATACTCCTCATTGCCTAGTCTACGCCCCGCAACAATGATCATTTCATGTGACAAATTAGTTTCTGACATGTGAGTGGAGGAGCCAGCCTTTGATCCTCCAATACAAATTTCGATATCACTCAAGATACCTCTAGAATGGCTCGGAAAGTCAAACAACAAATCTTTTAGAGTATTGCACAAGTTACCTAATTCTACCACACTAACACTAACAGGTTCCCCTCAAGTTTAAGATAGTTGCCAAAGCGTGTTTTCAAATGTTGAGGACTTCCAAGACAACAGAACCGCCCCCCAACCATAATTCCAATGCATGTACAAAGGGCCTGTGCTTCATTCATGCTATGTGTTGTCATGACAACTCGTGTTTTCCCTTGCCTAGTTGATATACGTGAGATGACATCCCACATAAATCGCTTTGCAATAGGGTCCATACCGGTTGAAGGTTCATCTAAAATGATTAGAGGAGGATCTCAAATCATTGCTATGGCCACTGATAACTTGCGTTTATTACCACCACTTAGAGAACATGAAGGTTTGTTTGCTTGTGGCCATAAATTAAATTCTGCGAGCTTTCCTTCCACAACTTGATCTAATATTTCCTTTCAAACTCCCTTGATCCGTGCATAGAGCTCGAGATGTTCTCGAACAATAAGTAATTCTAGAAGGGCATCAAACTGAGGACAATAACCTACATGTTGGTGTGCTGCCTTTGGATGTGCAAGAATATCCTTGCCAAAAATGTATGCAGTCCCTCCCGTAGGATGCTCTTCGCCACATAGCATTGACAATGTTGTACTCTTTCCAGCACCCTTTGTGCCGAGAAATCCAAAACACTCTCCTTCTTTAACTGCAAAGCTCAAGGAATCAACTATTACCTTCTCTGGCTGATTTCCTCTTGATGGATATTATCTTTCTGAGATTCTGTAGGTAAATTATGTTGTCTTTCACTGCTCCTAAGTGGTATTCACCTACAACTTCCAATTTTCCTCTCTCTTCATCAGTTGCAGCATCGCTATTTTTTCTCACTATAATAAGGTTGAAACTTTTCTCTACTCCAAGGTATATATCATCATCCAGAATTTCAACTGTTATCATTCAATTTGCATTATAATCATGAGCAAATACATATGGCATAGAGTGCTATCAAAAGCTTTACGAGTATTGGTGATAGAATTTGGCGAAGCACCCATATTCCATGTAAGCAAGCAAGCCCATCTGCTTTGACATTCTCGAACTTTATTCGCCAACTGTCATCTGTAAGTTGTGCCATTTGACCCAGCAATACCAATTTTATCCGTATCCTGAGAAATATAAGCCTAAAAGCTCAATCCTGGTAGAGAGGAAACACGGGACTTTCATCCACAGGAACCCGCAAAGAGACTACCACCAGAAGATCAAACAGAAGTCTGATGAAACAGGAATCACGATGATCCATAACGATAGAAGAATACAACTTTTCAGAACTATTAAAAACCATTTTATGAACTGCATGAAAAGAACTTAGAAGCTGTGAACTCTCAAATAGTCTACTAAATATCCAACTCCAGCGGCCGCAACCCAAATGACATAACTTCCAATATTAAAGGCATAAAGATTGTTGCACTTAATGTCATGGGTAATTGGAAGTCGTGGAATTGAAGCAAACATGGAAAAATTAAACCTGGACTAACACCTAACCTTTACAATCGAAGTTATGTGAACAATTTAGAAATTGTTTCTTAGGTGATAACAGGTGGCTCCACTTGGGATAGTGTGCTCCTGTAGTACGCTAAGAACTCGCAGGTCTAGTGCTTTATCCTCGCAAGTCCAGTTCTTTATCTTCGTATGACAGATGGACAATTGCTTGACAAGCATCCCCTTCAAGCTTCTTGGGCCTTCACCTTGGGCTTAAGCTTGATGATCACTGTAGGAGAAAGAAATCTAAGTCTACTGAAAAATTCTCAGTCAACCTTGAGCTTATTTGCATTTTCCTACCTACCTACTAGCTGCAATTTCCACTTATAGGTCAGGCAACATGATATTTCCAATAAAGACAATCAATTGTCTTTTCTGATATTGGACGCTCTTGACTGCATCTGACCTCAAAATAACCATGATAGTGAGATGACCAAATCAACTGATAATGTACCTGATCTTCATAATGCAAATGAAAATGAAATACTGGTGTGCAAAGCTTTGCCATATATTCACTTATAGGGTCAAAGAATACATGGTTATTTTGATGATCATTATAACACTCTATCTCTTCAGACAATTGATTCTCAGCCACACAAAATTCCTTTGATGTGCTATCCAACTGCCTTTCTGCATGATTCCCATAGACAATGTAATTTTCCTCACTATTGTGATCACTCTTTGATGTAAGCTGCTGCAAGGAATTACAAAAATGAACAACCTTTTCCTCTGCCTGAGGGTTATAAAAGCTATCTTCCAGTACTTCTTCTTGGTGTTTTCAATCACTTTCATACTCTTTATGATCAAAAGACTAGCAGGTTTGCTGCATCTTCTCATTCATATCAACGGATTGAACATGGTTTTCATAAGTAATCCCCTGCTAATTTTCATGTTGAATTTCATGGGATGTTATACTTTCTTCTTGGTGTTGAAATGCATTGTTATGAAGAGCCTCTAAAATTTCTTCATCCATAAATTCATCATCATCATAACAATCCTCCAAATACTGAATAAGACTTAAAGAATGTTTACAAAAATCTTTGAGAAGCAATAAGGAAGAATGACATTCTTTATACATCTCATAGAATTCATCATGAAAATTAGCAAGCGAATATATTCAACCACTTTCCAAATTTTTATACCAAGACCATGCTTTTCCTTCTAAAGTGGTCATAAACATCCTCATGAGACAATCTTCAGGGAACTGAACCTTAAGACTGTGCACATGCATATGAAACCTAACCAAATGAAGAGCAGCAATGTCTTTATTTTCATCTTTGAATATTGGAAGATCCTCTAAGCAATAAAACTTTGGCATAGGATTTGGAAAACCAGGGATTTGAGACAGATTCATAGGAGCATACTTGGCATTCATTCTTGTAGTGGAACTCATTTTGTAACTTCATCGAGCTACTGATCGTCTAGCAGTGGAGTCTCCTTCCAATTTATTATTTGATGTGTGGAGTCGCCAAGGTAGTTTTGCAGCCTCAAAATGATGTCTGAGCTCCTGCTACTTTCAGAAGTTCAGCCTCTTAATTTCAGGAATGAATAGACTTCAGGCTCCCGGGAGACGCACCAAAATGTTATCTCAAAATCAGACCCTGGAAGGCTGCTGACTAGGAAGACCTTAAGTAACTATTTCAAACCTGCTTTAGGCTAAGGCTTAGCCTCCCCAACCTGAGAGGGCTCTCTCAAAGGATTACTGTTTTTGATTATCATTAAGATGGCTAACTCTTGTGAAACAAAGATAGAAAAATTTAATTGGTGGAAATACAACTAAAAAGTATCCATTGGGCTTATGGAGTCAACATTGTTTCAGTATAACAATGACATAAACCTTACATAGAAGTCAGGGCATTCAGGATTCAACACATTTAGAGCATACTAGAAACATATAGGACCACACAGTCTATGAATGTATAAAGGAAGTTAGAGCACCATGAGTGATTTCTAAGTAATTACACATTCATACTACTGCAAATATTGGGAAAATAATAATACAACACATTCTAAGCATTGAATCCCTCTTGATTCCTGCGAAGCAAAGCCAATCTTGCATTACTAAAACAGAGTCTTTACATAAAGCCAAATATCAAAGCTTTTCTAAATAATTTTCCAACCCTGAGCACATTGCTCTCTCTCCTATATATAGAACTTCTTTACAAAGCTGAGATTTCTCCTCCTATGTGAGGGAAACTCGAATTCTGCTTGCTATGACACCTATTAAACTTTAACTACTTATTAAATGCAACAAACTGCTAACTAGATTTTTTAGAAACCTAAGGCAATTAGGAGTCTAACTCCATATCATGCTGGTAATGGCATTAATTACAATCAAATCTCGTTCCCTGACAAGTGGTCTCCTTCAATTTAGTTGTGGTGGATGTTCGAAGCTCCTTATTGGTCCTTAATGTCTTATCCTTTTACCGCTGTTGAGAAATAGGAAACTGCCCCTGTTTTTATGCTTTTGGTTTCCTCAATGATATTCGGAAGTAATTAACCATGTTGATCTTCTTGAATTAGTCAACAATCTATTGGAGTGCCACATCCTTCATGTGTTGTAAGCCTTTCCCATGTACATGTGTGATGACAAAAACTTCTTTAACGCTAATTGAAAAGTCTTCAAAATTTTGTCGACTGAACTTTAATTATGTAGCTACAGTATTTTCGTAGCACGCTACGAAACTGCTATGAATTATGTGTTGTTTTCAGCAGTTTCGTAGCGCGCTACGCAACTTCTGTGTAATCACAAAACACAGTTTAACACCAAAATCTGACTGTCTCGAGCTTCATTATCTTAAAATGTCTCTTTTCATGTGCCCTGAAGTTGTTCAAAACTGAATGCAAAGGCCCTTTTTAACTCTTAAACACCACATTCCTCTTGAGAGATAGTTGCTTTACCTCTACTGGAACAGACACTGCAGTTGCAATTTCCTCCATCCAATTTCTACTGAGATCCAGAAATGAATCAATCAAATCACCGTCCACGAAACTTTTTTGTATCCACAGTCTTCCTTTCATTTCTAAATGATCACCACTGTTCATGGCTTAAGCACCCTTCTCCCTTGATCACTTTGACAAGATTTGCTTTCAAATTTTCAAGAAACAGATATTGCTCCTGAGGAAGAGATGCAATGACACCAATAACACCATTGACTGTTCCAAATATAATTGTAGGAATCCGGCTAGATTCTAAATCTAGCAGACGTATAACAAGGGATCCATGCCTAAAAAGATTGACAAACTAATGGAATGCCACCATCACGGAATAATTTTTCTGATAATTGCTCACTAAAAACTCCATCAATGCAAGGGTTGTTTGAAATTAGGTTGTGCACATACTCCTCATTGCCTAGTCTACGCCCCGCAACAATGATCATTTCATGTGACAAATTAGTTTCTGACATGTGAGTGGAGGAGCCAGCCACTAATCCTCCAATACAAATTTCGAGATCACTCAAGATACCTCTAGAATGGCTCGGAAAGTCAAACAACATATCTTGTAGAGTATTGCACAAGTTATCTAATTCTACCGCACTAACATTAACAGGTTTCCCCTCAAGTTCAAGATAGTTTCCAAAGCGTGTTTTCAAATGTTGGGGACTTCCAAGACAACAGAGCCACCCGCCAACCATAATTCCAATGTGTGTACAAAGGGCCTGTGCTTCATTCATGCTATGTGTTGTCAGGATAACTACTGTTTTCCCTTGCCTAGTTGATATACGTGAGATGACATCCCACATAAATCGCTTTGCAATAGGGTCCATACCCGTTGAAGGTTCATCTAAAATGATTAGAGGAGGATCTCCAATCATTTCTATGGCCACTGATAACTTGCGTTTATTGCCACCACCTAGAGAACATGAAGGTTTGTTTGCTTGTGGCCATAAATCAAATTTTGCGAGCTTTACTTCCACAACTTGATCTAATATTTCCTTTGAATCTCCCTTGATCCGTGCATAGAGATCGAGATGTTCTCGTACAGTAAGTAATTCTAGAAGGGCATCGAACTCAGGACAATAACCTACATGCTGATGTGCTGCCTTTGGATGTGCAAGAATATCCTTGCCAAAAATGTATGCAGTCCCTCCCGTAGGATGCTCTTCGCCACATAGCATTGATAGTGTTGTACTCTTTCCAGCACCCTTTGTGCCGAGAAATCCAAAACACTCTCCTTCTCTAACTGCAAAGCTCAAGGAATCAACTATAACCTTCTTTGGCTAATTTCCTCTTGATGGATATTATCTTTCTAAGATTCTGTAGGTAAATTATGTTGTCTTTCGCTGCTCCTAAGTGGTATTCACCTACAACTTCCAATTTTCCTCTCTCTTCATCAGTTGTAGCATCGCTCTTTTTTCTCACTGTAATAAGGTTGAAACTGTTCTCTGCTCCAAGGTATATATCATCATCTAGAATTTCAACTGTTGTCATTCAATTTGCATTATAATCACAAGCAAAGACATATGGCACAAAGTGTTGCCAAAAGCTTTACGAGTATTGGTGACAGAATTTGGCGAAGCACCCATAATCCACGTAAGCAAGAAAACCCATGTGCTTTGACGTGCTCAAACTTTATTCGCCATCTGTCATCTGTAAGGGGTGCCACTTGACCCAGCAATACCAATTTTGTCCATATCTTGAGAAATATAAGCCTAAAATCCCAATCCTGATAGAGAAGAAACACGGGACTTTCATCCACAGGAACCCGAAAAGAGACCACCACCAGAAGATCAAACAGAAGTCTGATGAAATAGGTATCACGATGATCCATAATGATAGAAGAATACAACTTTTCAAAACTATTAAAAACCATTTTATGAACTGCATGAAAAGAACTCAAAAGCTATGAACTCTCAAATAGTCTACTAAATATCCAACTCTATCGGCCACATCCCAAATGACATAACATCCAATATTGAAGGCATAAAGATCATTGCACTTAATGCCATGGGTAACTGGAAGCCGTGGAATTGAAGCAAACATGGAAAAATTGAACCTGGACTAACACCTAACCTTTACAATCGAACTAATGTGAACAATTTAGAAATTGTTTCTTAGGTGATAACACTTCCAAAACTATGCAACCCAAACATAGGATCAATCTCTGATTCATGGATTATATTTACACTTCAGTGAATAATACCACTGATAGTACACTGTCCCTACACTCTAATATCAATTGGGTCTTTCTCTTAACTGACATGCATGAGTTTCTCATGAGGGAATCTTCATTTAACTAGAGTAGCACTAGTTGATGCATTGGTGCACCAGCTAACTGTTAGTCATCTATTAGTTCCTCAAAACAATTTGAAATTAATTTAACTAAACTTAACTAAGTAAATTGAGTGATATAATTTCCAGCTTAATTTAAACTCATACTGGACCCCTAAAACTTAGGGAGAACATATACATGACTACAGAAAGACTTCCAACTCGAAATTCCTAAGCTAATTAAGTTAATTAAACTTAATTAACTATTTACAAGTTTCTATGAGAAGAGAATTGTATTTTAATTCACAGTTTAATTCAAGTACAAATTAAACTGGAATTTCTTGTTACCATTTCTCAACAGGACGTAGCATCACCACTCTCTCATAGAGGATGCTACACAATATGATCGCATAACATAAACTTTGTGACTTTTCCTATGGGCCTTAATTCACCTCCTAGATTAGCCAAACCAACTATCCTCATAACTTATTGCACGCTTTTGATTATATTTTTTTTATGAGATGAGTTAGAGTTGGATATTTTTCTTTGTGGTCTAATGTGCATTTAATGTTGAATTAAAGGAGAAAAGCAAGGAATTTTTACAAAGACCAAGATCAAAACTCGAATTGGAAAAGGGAGAGGGATTATAGGAGGTTAATCCTCCTCGTTTACTACCCCTCCATTAGAATGTTCCTCCATCATCTCAGAGTGAAAATGGCCAAATCATGAGGACTAGAAGGCAGTTGAGCAAGAGAAAGACAAAGCACCAATTTATCTCAAGTTTGGGAGCCAAGCCTCTGTAATTTTAAGGAATTCGTTGGATACTTCAAATGTATAAGTAGATAGGCCTAGGACCTTAGTAGGATTCAGATATTTATTGTAAAACTCTACTATATTTTCGAGCTGCAAGACTTGTGACAATTCTTTTGATGTAATATGTTGTTTTTGTAATAAGAATGATTTTTGTTTTGAGCCAGCACTGAGCTCTTGGTTTAGGGCTCAACCCTAGCAGCCAAGGCTCCTCTTTATTTTACATGTATGCTTAGTGTAGATTCATAGCTTAGTTTTCAGTTTGCTTATTAGATGCTTCTCCATTACAAGTATTGTAGATTAGATTTGTTGTGTGATAGTTTGCTTCCATTTGTGCCTTCTTTCGGTAGCAGGTTAGCAAGGAGAAAAAGGATCACCACAAGGTTATCAGCAGGTGTCTTGGCCTCACTTCCTCTGTCTAGGACCATGACTTGAGGAAGGGACCCTTCAACAGCCCCAAAAATATAGATTTCTAGTTCTTTTATGAGCTTTGGAGTTTGTTGTATTTAATTCAATATTTGGTTAAAGTTGCAAGGAAGATTTCATTGTCATCTTTTTCCATCTCCATTTCTGCAATAGGATCTCACTCATGCTTTCATTCCCTTTAGCAACTTTCTTCATGCATAATATAGGAAATTTATTCATGCTTTTCTAGTTTATGAAAATGTATCTTGTTGCATAGTTTTTGGAAGACACTCATGTTCTAAGTAGAGTAGGTGCTTTAGGAGGAGACCAAAACTTCATAACCAGCAGCCACCTTCCACTTCATCCACCTTAGCCATCCCTTGTTTCACCATCAACCTCACTAGTTTTTCATCATTTTTCATTGAAATCCTCCTAAACACATTGAGCGAATCTAGCCATCCCTTATCTGGGATATTGACTCCTGAGTGCTCCTAGACCTTATAACACTCCATTCCACCCATCACACACCTTTCTTAAGCTTCCCAACACCTCCAACACCTCACAATTAGCTCTCGGTTCTATCCTATAGGTTTCCAGTAATTCCTACAGGATCATCCTGTAGGTTTCTAGTACATCCTGTAGGTTTTCCTGAAACAGCCTGTTTTGAGGCCGAATTGATGGGAAACGTCGAAGAAGTAACAGAAATCCTCCTAGGACCCTTCCACACCATCCAACCAATCCATAAACCTTCTAGCCATCCTCAAACACCTTCAATCCACCTATCACATCCACAAGAACAATTAGCATGCTTGATTTTTCCTAAAGAGACCAAAAAATGAAAATAGAGTTAGTTGACTTTGGTTACTTGCACATTAGTATTGTTTGATGCTTTTTACTTCTACAACTTAGATAGTATCATTTTTTTATTGTTGATTTAGCATCTCTGCTTAGCATAGCTTCTTAAATTGTTAGTTAGGGTATGGTGTGGTTTAGAATTACATGTTGTCTTTTTCCATTACTACAGTAGAGTAACTCTTTTAGAGTAGATTTTCCTTTCTTCCATCAAAGAATCAAGCTTCTTCTAACTCTATAGAAGTCTAGGTTGGAACCCCAGTGGTCTCTCACCATATAAATAGTGACAACTGGAAGAACCATCACTTTTACTTATGCATACAACACTGCCACCTCCAAGTTTGTACGAACCTCAGGTTGATAAGTAAAGCTGGTAACACTCATCACATTTTTTGGGCACTGTTGTCGGGGAGGTGTCTAAGGAGAATGTGATTACTGCTTTCTCTTCTTCTATTTTTTCTTGTCTCCAATATTCTACCATTAGTTTATTTCTGCAAAAGTAATCTAGTTGTTTCCTTTCATTCATTTTGCATTATATGCTTTCCTTTCCATTCTACAAGTAGTATTTCAATTTAGCAAGTAGATTTTTCATTTTGTCAGTAATTTTCATTCAATCAAAAATTTCAATTCTGTAAGTACTTTCCAAGTTAAAAAAAAAAGAATACAAAACCAACCCAAAAATATTTCCTTTCATGTCTCATATGAATAGGGACAACTTAGCGAATTTTTTTCCAAATACCCCACTGCATCCAATAGCCAACCTTCTCTCTTCTTTGGTGGGTGTGAACTGGAGGAAACCTTAGGTGAGAAACCTGACATATTTGAAGAACCTACAAGGGAAGAAGAAGAACAAGAACCCACTCTTACTGAACCAATGGCGGAAAACTGAAATGACAGATGGAATAGAGAGAGAGTTGAGGGTGCCTTCCCCATCAGGGAAACCAATGGAGACACTAAGACGAAAAATATAAGCCCCTCTACGCTACCTCATTTCCATGGCTTGACCACAGAGGACCCCGACACTTTTCTGTTTGAGTTTTTTGTTATATGCCGAACCTATGACTATACAGATGATGAGCAAAAGTTAAAGCTATTTCCATCTACCCTCAAGGATGCAGCATTGCGCTGTTTCATGGGTTTACCTAGAGATAGCATCATAACTTGTGCTCATATGCAACATGCCTTTAACAACAAATATCAGGACTATTTTCAGTCAAAAGATACTAAAGAAGAATTTTTTGTGATGAACATAGGCCATGATGAATCCTTAGAAGACTACAAAGAAAGATTCCAACTCAGTTACAAAAGGGCCAAGTGCACACTTGACCTTGAGTCACTAAAGTTGGTGTTGCTTATGGGAGTAAGTGAAGATCTTCTGGATACCTTACATTTGTTAGCAGGAGGAGATATCTACCAATTACCCTATGAGGATATCAAGACTATCTTTAGAAACAATTCTAGGGCCACTAGGAAAAAGGGTATGGGTAGTCAACCTATGGCCAATACATCATCTTCCAACACATCCATCAAGGGTTAAATTAGAAACATGCTGGAAGATTTCAAAAGTGTGATGCTGCAAACCCTTGCCTTGAAAATGGTCACCATGAACATTAAAAGGAAGCAGGAGGAAGTAGAGAGAGCCTTGGTCATATTTTGTCCCAGATGCACCTGGAGGCATCCTAGGAATGAATGTCCATTGAACTCTATCGAAATTTTCTCAGTCTGTGAGGAAACCCACTCGACAGACAACTTCCCTTCTTTACCCAGACTCAAATTTGTATATCAAGGAGCTGAAGGGGTCACTGAGCAACTTTGCTACATTAACCAAAGGAGACCTCCTAGGCCTATACCATACTAGCAGGGCATGGAAGGGTCATCCCATGCATATTACAACCCCAACCAAACCACAATTATACCTTCTTAGGGACCCCTTGGTCATCCTTCCTGGTCTACACCCCCTCCTTGGTCCTATACATCTCAGTATCATTCCCAGCCATCCATCCAGTGATTTCAACCGTATGCTCCACCACAACCTTAGTGGAATACACCACTACAAGGGTGGAGGCCCCAATACAGCAATGCTCTAGCTCTATTGCCTCCACCACCTACCCAATGACAACTCCTACACTCTGCTCCACCCAAGAAACCCTAGATGCCTACCCAGCGAAATCCAAACCTGAACAATAGGCAGGCTCAACAAGTATACAATGGAGAGACATCATATCTAGCTTATGTTATGGAAATCCAGGAGATTAACCTAAGATGTGGGAGAGTTCTACCAGATAACTAACCTCCCCCTCCACCTAGGGAGGTTGAGGAAGAAAGAGATGAAAGAAACCTTAAAGCAAATCCACCCTTCCCTGAGAGATTAGCCCAACCACTCCATCCTACCCTAGAAGAGACTGAACTTCTGGGAGAATTGAAAAATCTATGTGTAAATATCCCCCTTCTCCAAGCAATAAAATGCGTTCTCATTTACAATAAGTTGATTAAGGAGAAATGCTTCAAGCATCCAGGGAAGCAAAAAAGGGATGCCCCTATCATTAATGTCATTAGGCAACTATCTGACTTAATGTTGGGTTAGGTAATATGCCCAAAATATTTGGACCCTGGAATCCCTATAGTAGATGTGAACATCAATGGCACCATTGTCCCACACACTCTGATCGATCTTGGGGATGCCATTAATGTGATGACCAAGGACACCATACTCAAGCTCAACCTCCAAGGGTCATTGAGGAAGACCACAATAGTTCTGCAACTTGCAGACCATTCCACAGTAACCCTTGAGGGAATTATGGAGGATGTGATGGTCTCCATTGACTCCTGGGAGTACCCTACAGATTTCCTAGTTCTCCAGCCTAAGGCTAAGCTTACTGGTTATTCTCTCATCCTCGGGAGGCCATGGTTGGCCACAACCAATGTTTACATTAGCTGCAGAGCTGGGAATATGACCATCAAGAATGGGCATATGTCCAAGTAGTTAGTCATATACCCTCCTACTCAAACTTCTCTAGAGCATGATTTACCTTTATGGTTGGAGGAGGAGGAAGAAGATGAATTTTATTCTACCCAACTTTATGCTTTGGAAGCAACCATGGGAGGAGGACAGCAAGATGAAGATGACTTTATTGAACACCTGCTCCAAAATCCAACTCTCAGTTCATTACCTTTAGAAGAAGCAGTAAAGGAAACCTAGAACAATCATCCAATTAACTCATGCTTCACAGATTCCAAACCACTCTGTCTCAAAACCATAGAATTTGGCCCAAAGAGAACCTTGAAAATCAATCCATCTCTTTCTGCTCTTGAAGAGGATAAGCTATGCAACATGTTAAAGGAAAATATAGAAACCTTCACTTGGAGTTACAAGGAAATGAAGAGAGTACACACCTGAGTGTGTACTCACCACATATACATCAAATAAGGTAGCAAGCTAGTTTGGAAACCACAAAGGAGGATGAATCCAGCTCCTAAAGATATAGTCAAAGAAGAACTGCAAAAACCACTAGATGCAGGATTGATTTGCCCTATCTCTGATAGTGAGTGGGTCTATCTTTTGGTGTTAGTTCCCAAGAAAAATGTTAAGTGGATGATTTGTGTCGATTACAGGGAGTTGAAAAAAGCCACAAAGAAGGATCATTTTCCTCTACCCTTCATTTACCAAGTGCTAGATGGCTTGGCAGGGAAAAGGTTTTTCTCTTTCGTAGATGGATTCAGTGGGTACAACCAAATACAGATTTTCCTAGAATACCAAAATAAGACCACATTCAGCTATCCTTGGGTACTTTTACATATAGTGTCCTTCCTTTTGGCCTATGCAATGATCCTGCCACTTTCCAAAGAGAAGTCTTGAGTATTTTCACTGAATTAGTCTATGATGTGGTGGAGATTTATATGGATGATTTTATACCATATGGTTGTGATTTTCAAGAAGCCCTATCTAGCCTAGGCAAAGTACTGCACAAGTGCATTGAAATGAACCTTTCTCTGTCTTGAAAAATGTGAATTCTTAATGACTGCAAGGACTGTGCTAGGTCATTCAATATCTCAACAAGGAATGTAGGTGGACCCAAACAAAATAGCCATCATCCAAAGGGTCCCACCTCCTCAAAAGTAAAGAGATGTCAGAAGTTTCTTAGGGTTAGCTAGATACTACCAAAGGTTCATAAAGGACTTCAGCAAGTTAGCACCTCCTTTATTTGGTTTGTTGGCCAAAGATTCAGAGTTTATATGGTCAAAAAGTTGTCAGGAGGCCTTGGACATTCTAAAGGATAAGTAAACCACTACAACAATTCTCTCAGACCCAAACTGGGCCCTCCCCTTTCATATTCATGTTGATGCCTCACGCAAAGCCATAGGAGCAGCCTTAGGTTAGATAGATGAAAAGTTGCCTTATGCTATCTATTTTATTAGTAAGAACTTATCAAAGGCTGAACTAAATTATACAGTGACCAAAAAGGAACTCATGGGTTTTGTGCATTCATTAAACAAATTCAGGCATTACATTATAGGCTATCAAACATTTGTTCATACTAACCATGCTGCAATCAAATATTTAATGAAAAAACTAGATGTGAATGATTGAATTATAAGATGGTTACTTTTATTACAATAGTTTGATCTAACCATTGTTGATAAGCCTAGTAAGGAAAATGTTGTTGCAGACTTTTTATCTAGGGTAAATTTTCCTGTAGGTGAAGAAGGAATGGTGGATGACCAGTTATCGGATGAGCACTTATTTTCTATTTTAGTTCTCTCTCCATGGTTTGCTGATATAGCAAACTATTTGGTATCAGCATCCCACCAAACTTGTCCTCCAAAGAAAAGAGCGAGATAGTCAGGAAAAGCACCCCCTTCACATGGATTAGGGGAAATCTTTTAAAACTTGGCCCAGATCAAATCTTGAGAAGGCGTGTCAGCGAAGAGGAAGTCTTTGACATCCTTCTAACCTGTCATGATGGGTCTTGAGGTCACTTTGCAATAAAGAGGACAACATTCAAAGTTTTACAAGCAGGCTATTATTGACCCACTCTTCATTAAGATGTGAAAAAATACACTCGTTAATGTGATCAGTGCTAGAGGATGGGAAGGCCTACTCCAAGAGATGAAATGCCTCTATAGCCTCAATCGACTTTCAAACCATTTGACAAGTGGGGCATGGACTTCATTGGGCCTATTGACTCTCCTTCAAAGAAAAAATAGTACATTATTGTGTGCACTAATTATTTGACGAAGTGGACTGAAACCAAGGCAATTACGGCAGCAACAAAAGAGAAGGTGGCTGAGTTCCTAAGGGAGAATGTATTCTATAAATTTGGGTACCCTAGAGAGTTGGTAATAGACCAAGGCAACCAGTTTACCTCCAGCATGATCAAAGACTTGCTCAGCCATCATAAGATGAAGCGTAGGACCTCCACTCCCTATCATCCACAAGCTAATGGGCAAGTGGAGGTGACCAATAGAGCACTAGAGAGCATCTTAATCAAGGTGGTGAGCAGCAGTAGGAAGGATTGGGTAGGAAGGCTAGTTGAGGCCACCTGGGCCTATATTACCACATGGAAGACCACCATTGGATTCACACCCTATCAGTTGGTCTAGGGTAAAAGGCCTTGTTGTCCATTAAATTTGAATATAACACATTAAGGATGGCAGCCCAACTCGATTTTGATCTTAGTAGTGCACAAAAAGAGAGATTGTTCTAATTGAATGGTCTGGATGAATTCAGAATGCAGTACCTCCTACATACTGAGGTAGTTCAACTTTAGAGGAAGATCTGGCATGATAAAAGTATCAAGGAGAAGCAATTTCAGGTAGGTGATTTGGCATTGTTATATGATTCTAGGTATAAAGACTTCAAGGGAAATTTAAGGACAAGATGGCTTTGACCTTATATTGTGGAAATATGCCATGATAATGCTTCAGTGCAAATCAAAACCATAGATGAAGAAGCCATTCCTTTGCTTGTTAATGGAAATTGAATGAAAATTTACAAGAGACCTTTATCAAAACAAGAGTTCGTTGATGATATCAATAAAACAATGATGATAGTGGAGCAAGTTCCAACTCCTCCCTCATCAAATCAATGAGGAAAAAGAGAAAAGGATAAGGACTCAGGTGGAAACCTCCATGAGGCACCTGAGTCCCATCTTTGGGTTGAAAACCTCTTGAGGCGACCCAGTGATGACAAACAAAAAAGAAAAAAAAAACAAAAGAAAATAGAATAAGAAGATCCCTGGGTGAAAACCTTTCATTAGGCACCCAAGCCAAATAGCTAGGGTGAAAACCTCACTGAGGCATCTTAGTTGTTTTTCAAAAAAGAAAAAAATAGTTTTTTCATGAAATTTTCATTTGCAGGTGGGTGAGAAGGACAGTTAAGGAGAAAAAGAGGATCCCAAGGAGACCGCTGCCACTCACACATTCATTTTTTCACCCCTTGACATGCATCCCTCCATCATTTTTTTCATTTTTCCACTCCATTGCTTCGATTTATACAAAGGCTATGTTTTCTACAGGATTCCTTGAAAACCTACATGATGATCCTGTAGGAATTACATTGACTTAGAAATATTAGAGGAAGCAATCCGAATGCAAATGATGGACTTGTTAGGTCCCTAAAATTCACCCTCTTCATGATCTAACACCTCACCTCATCCACCATCATCATCCCTGCACTCACCATTAAAAAAAAATCAGTTTCAACAGTTTTTTCTCAGTCTTGAAAGAAAAAAAAGAGGAACGGAGAGGAGTAAAGAGCATCACCTGAGTATCCTTTGCTCTCCACACTCCCACTCCTTATTTCCATGCATGTCACCATCCTCATATCCCAAGAAAGTAAAATGATTAAAGGATTATGAGGGAGAAACAGCTATAGGACATCCTGTAGCGGCCTATCCCACAGAATATCAAGCAAACCAGCAACAAGTCTTCACCATGATGATCCAGGAGCTCCAAAGTAGCAACATCAGATCTTCAACCCCAGATACCTACAAAAACAAAGAAGACATTAGCAAAACCAAAAGAAGGAAGAATAATGGCATGCAACAAATATACACAACAACACCTCTGGTCTTTGACAACTATAGCATAGCATTGAAACCACAGGAAAGTATCCCGCTCACTCTCTCATCTGCATCATGTAGTCAAAAATTGTAAGGGTTATGAGATAGTTGGTTTATAAGTGGAAAGGAGGCCAGTTAAGTTGTCCACTTTCGTTCAGTCAGCACATGCACAACTGGGTGTCCTATCACACGTGGCTGCAGCCAACTCAAACACAGAGAAGGAGTAGGACAAAAAGTGGTTAAACTATGGATCTACAAGGTGGGAGATGATTACGAGGAGTGGGAAATGATGAGGTGGTAGTGGGAACCAGCGGTCCAAAAATGGAAATGTACCTTTGTTTCCAGCACACCACCTCACCCCGAATCACCATAAGAGGAAATAAAACATCGTTCCCATGCACTCACGCATTTCACCTCCTCAAAACTCCCTCACTCAAGTTGCTCCCATAACCCAAGCAATCCACCGGAAGCAAAGATCCATCATTCACTACACAAGAATTCCTACACGATACAGAGATCTATCTACAGGATACACAGAGTCTATCTACAGGATTGGCAGAGAAGAGTTTAGAAGGGATATCATGGGAGTTGGCCATTGCAACCAGTATAAAGAGGTAGGCTCTAGAATTACATTCCCCATTGCAAGTAAATGAACCAAGGATACTCTAAATTTGAGTGAATTTAGCAACTATGTGAAGGGAATTAAATACAAAGTCAATTCTGTTTTTTTCCTACATTTGAAAAATGGTTTCAACCTTCTCATTTTCTCCTCAAGCTTCACTAGCAAGATGATAGGAGGGTTTAATAGGAGAGAGCCCACAAACACTGTGAGAATCCAACAACACCCCCAAGTGTTTGAAAGCTTCACAAGACATAATTGGATGGGGTTTTCTTGAAAAATTCATAGGGTATGATGATGAGATGGCTCAAGAATTTTCTCTCTCCCTCACTCTACACACCAGAATCCATGCCACTATTGTAATAAGGGTCCTCACTATATATCTCACCCCTGAGCTCATCAGCAAAGTCACCACACATCCCCTAGGAATACCGTGGAGAAAGGAAGACAAAGGAGATAGCCAGGTTGCCAAAAATAATTATTTTTAGGTGAGGAACCCATTGAGGACAAAAATGGAGTAAGGAGAGAAATTCTGCTATATCCATGGAGTGGAGTAGGCTACCAAGTAATCAAATACGTATCATGTGAGGGTATATATAGTGTTGTCTATGTCTATCATTTCAGGATCCTTGAAGAATTAAGATTTGGAGTGGAAACACCCCCTCACCAAAGGCTCACCATACCATATTTCTTGCTTTAATCACTCATATACTCAAGCATCAAAGTGAAGGATGGGAATTCCCAACAATTAGCTCACCATGGCTTGATTAGGATCCTCATTAAATATTCCCTCCAAATCCTCAGAACCCCTATAAGTTTTCATAGACATGCCAGCAGATGACGACATCAAAGCTCTCACTTTTGATGTTAGTCATACTGTTAGTGAAGAGGATGTAAAATAGGAAGAGGAAGATACAAAACGAGATGAGGATGAGATGTATCAAGAAGGATCTGACACAAAGCAACATGATGATGATGAAGAAGAAGAGGGATAAGAGAAGGAGGATGATGAAGAAACAGATGAGGAAATTAAGGAGGAAATTGATATAGATGATGAAGATCTCCAAGAAAAATAGGATAGCAAAGACAGAAAGGAGGAAGGCAATAGAACAAAGGGGATAGAACACAAGAAGGAGTCACCTAGAGTGTCTCCATAGGCCACTGAGAGAGAGGCAGTAGCTGCCCTCACTGCTCTCAACACCCCAATCAAACAAAAAGGGAAAAGGCAGTTGTAGACCCCACTATATTGCAGGACAAAAAAGAGCATAAGAATAAGACAAGGGAAGCCACAAACATCAACCAAAATTCCTATTGAGATTGAAGATTACCCTACACAAAAAGAGAAAATTCCTTCCCCTGAGTTACCTATCACCTATGTAAGCAATCCTACTACTAGATCAACTTCCTCAAAGGGGAAGGAAATCCTACAGGATCCACAGCAAAATCTACAGGAAGCAAAAATAGTCCTACATGATACTCTACTAAAACTACAGGAGGCACATAAATTGGAAAGAATGGTAGGAGAGTAGCAAGAAGCTAAAGAGGAGGACCTAGAGACAAATGAACCCAGCCCCCAACCTAACCTAGACTCCTATTACCGTTTTATTAAAGGAGGCAGGGTCATACCTCAAAAAGTTTCCATCCCGCAGTTCTTGAAGCTTGAGAAGGAGAGGCCCAGAACTCACCAATGGATGCAGATCAGCAAATCAAAGGGGGTGGAAGACATTTGGCACATGGAGGAGAAACTCAAAGAAATGGGCAGAGAGCTAATCAGCTTAAGGGGCAGAGAAGCTATCTTGAGAAATCAACTAGAGATAGAAAATGCATGGCTGAGGGGAAAACTGTAGGAAAGAGAGAACTAATTATCATGTATGGCCAACCTATCCTTAGAGGAAATCCATTGTAGGATGCCAGCTAAATCCTATGCTCTCTACCTCAAAGAACAATGGTTGCAGTTATAGATTATGACACTAGCACAGAGGGGAACCATGCCATTTCAGGACTATATGCAGTTTATTGAACTTTGTGATCAAAGTACACTAGAGGATAGGGCCACAATGGCTAAGTTTTATTTGCACAACATGGCCCTCACAGACATGAATGTATGGGACCCTAATGCCAAGCTAGGAGATCTACAATTAATGGCTTTGGCATCATGCATGAACCATGAGGAGTCAAGGGCTACAGAGATGAAAAGGATATTGGCATGAGAGCAAATTGAACCTCTTTTGATCATTGTTGAACAATGAAATCCCATGGCCCTCATCAGTACCCATAATTTGATTACAAATGATCCTTAGCTGGCACCTAGATATCTTTTTGCACAAGAGCAAGCAATTTCACATTTTGAGGACATGTTTAGGCTTCTAGAGATGATAGTATACATGCTTGCCTTAGGAGATGGAACATACTTCCATATAGCTTAAAAATAAGAGAATATCACTCCCCTCGAAGGCTGATAGAGGCACTCAGTAGGACATCTATGTATAACCAACCTACGCAAAGGTTGAAGGTTCAATTAGATAGGCCTAAAACTCAATCCACCACTACTCTTAGGGATGCTAGAAGGGAGAAAAGAAGAAGAAGAAAAGAGGCAGCAAGAAGAGGTAGAAAAGAAAGCATGATTTTATGAACAAGAAGAGGAGACCACATCAGATGCATGGGATGCCAGAGAGGCTACCAGAGACATGAAGGATATGGATATTGACTAAGTTGCTCAAAGGATGAGAAACACTTTCAGTAGGGGTGATGATGAGCCTCATCATTGGGTAATTATTTGGGCCTTAACTCAGCTCCTAGCTTAGTCAAACCAATCATTCGCATAACTTATTGCATAGTTTTGATCATATTTTGTTTATGAGATGAATTAGAGTTGGATATTTTGCTTTGTGGTCTAATGTGCATTTAATGCAGGATTAAAGGAGAAAAGTAAGGAATTTTGTCAAAGACCAAGTTCAAAACTCGAATGGGACAAGGAGAGGGATTATGGGAGGTAAATCCTCCTCATTTACTACCCCTCCATTTGAATATTCATCCATCAGCTCGGAGTGCAAAAATCCAAATCATGAGGAGTAGAAGGGAGTTGAGCAAGTGAATGACGAAGCACCCTTTTATCTCGAGTTTGGGAGCCGAGCCTCCCTAATTTTAAGGAATTTGTTGGAGACTTCATATGTATAAGTAGAGAGGCATAAGACCTTAGTAGGATTTGGATTTTTATTGTAAAAGTCTACTGTATTTTTGAGCTGCAAGACTTGTGACAGTTCTTTTGACATAATCTGTTGTTTTGGTAATAAGAATGAGTTTTGTTTTGGGCCAGCACTAAGTTAACTTAGAGGGCTGAAGCTCTTGTATTAGGGACCAAACCTAGCTTCCAAGGCTCCTCTTTATTGTACAGGTATTCTTAGTGTACATTCGTATCTTAGTTGTTAGTTTGCTTATTAGATGCTTCTGCATTACAGGTAGTGTAGATTAGATTGGTTGTGTGATAGTTTGCTTCCATTTGTGCCTTATTTCTATAGCAGGTTAGCAAGGAGAAAAAGGATCACCACAAGTTTTTCAACAGGTTTCTTAGCCTCACTTCCTCCCTCTGGGACCATGAATTGAGGAAGGGACCCTTCAGCAGCCCCAAAAACACAGATTTCTAGTTCCTTTATGAGCTTTGAAGTTTGTTGTCCTTAATTCGGTATTTGGTTAATGTTGCAAGGCATATTTCATTTTCATCTTTTTCCATCTCCATTTGTGCAATAAGATGTCATTCGTGATTTCATTCCCTTCATCAACTTTCTTCACGCATAATATAGGCAATTGATTCATGCTTTTCTAGTTTGTGAAAATGTATTTTGTTGCATATTTTTTGGAAGACACACATGTTTTAAGCAGAGCAGGTGCTTCAGGAGGAGACCAAGACTTTATAACTAGCAGCCACCTTCGACTTCATCCAACTTAGCCATCCCTTGTTTCATTGTCACTCTCACTAGTTTTTCATCATTTTTCATTGAAATCCTCCTAAACACATTGAGAAAATCTAGCCATCCCTTATCTTGGATATTGACTCCTGAGTGCTGCTAGACCTTCTAACACTCCATTCCACCCATCACACACCTTTCCTAAGCTTCCCAACTCCTCCAACACATCACAATTAGCTCTTGGTTGTATCTTGTAGGTTTCTTGTGATTCCTATAGGATCATCCTGTAGGTTTTCCTGAAACAACCTGTTCTGAGGCCGAATTGATGGGAAACCTCTAAGAAGTCACAAAAAGCCTCCTAGGACCCCTCCACACCATCCAACGACTCCATAAACCTTCTATCCATCCTCAAACACCTTCAATACACCTATCATATCCACAAGAACAATTAGCATGCTTGATTTTGCCTAAAAAGACCAAAAAAGTGAAAACATAGTTAGTTTGGTTTCGTTACATGCACATTAGTATTGCTTGATGATTTTTACTTCTGCAGATTAGATAATAGCATTTTTTTATTGTTGATTTAGCATATATTCTTAGAATAGCTTCCTAAATGGTTAATTAGGGTATGGTGTGGTTTAGCTTTACATGTTGGCTTTTTCCATTACTACTGTAGAGTAACTCTTTTAGAGTAGATTTTACTTTCTTCCATCAAAGAATCAAGCTTCTTATAACTCTATAGAAGTCTGGCTTGGAACCCCAATGGTCTCTCACCATTTGAACAGTGAAAACAGGACGAACCATCACTTTTACTTGTGCATACAACACTTTCACCTCCAAGTTTGTACGAACCCTGGGTTGATAAGTAAAGCTGGTGGCCTAGGATTTGCAGCATCCTTGCTACAATACTAGCGCTCATCACTTATGTCAGTTGTGACACCATCCCTCCGTACAAAATGTTGGCATAGTCAAAGAAATTCCCAGCATGTAGTCTCTTCAAGACCACAATCTGCGCTCCCAACAACCAATAAGGAGAAATTGACCCAGTAAGTCATACGATCATTGCCAGCTCAACCTGCTAGGATAGATTTGTGATCGCCTTGATCCACAAAGTACCTTGTTCAACAATCTGAGGCCCACAATAAACATCTACTCACTCATGAATGTACACCTTCCCAATCATAAGTGGCACTAGTAAATCCTCCCCATGAGGCACTAGTCCAGTAACAAAACAAATTTCCACTAAAGCAATGAAGGGAAAATTTCTGCCCCTGATCTAGAACACCTCTTACTCAGGGTCCTAGCATCATATCAAGAAACATAGGAATGAATCCTGCGACCTCAGTATGGGGTTATGAGAGAACTTTAGTAAGCCCCATCACTCTAGAGTAGCACTCATTGCAACATCACCTGCAATAGACATATGGAGAGGCTCCCAATCTCTTTCTCTCAACAACATACTCATCCTACCAATAAGGATGTCAAAAAGTCAAAATAAGCCTCCCAAGCTAAAAAATATCCTCTTTTTACAACCTCACACACCTGCTTGGATAATAAGTGTGCGGTGGCATGCTTATTTCATTTCCAAACACACTTTTCACCACACAATGGTGCCCTTCAGATGTGCAGTACACACGCCTATTAACCAATAAGTCGCAAGGACACGACCACTTGGCCACGTGACTGTTTCTTAAATAGGCATGTTGAACACGTGGTTGTCCCACTAACAGTCGCACATATTGCATGCCTTTCATACAAATTTCCATGGGGTCGCCAATCATAGACCCCACAATTACTTCATTCTCAATCGCACCCATTGTGGGTTGTCTAGCCAGAACTCGAGGGTATCCTTAAGTCACCCTTAGGGACTACATCAGAGTCACCCATGCAGTCTACTTTTCACCCCTAAAAGTAGGTCATATAGGTCACCCTGTATGGCCTGCCTATCCTAAACTACCAAAGTCACGAAGGTGGGATGATGTTCTCTTATCTATCCCTCCTCGCACACTTCCTTGGTGTACAGGCTAACCACAACATGAGAACATAACTCTTGAATCCATTAGCACTCCAAGAGAAATAAGTACAAATGAGCTGGAATATTGCACACTTTTCCTACATATCACCATTTTTGTCATCTTTCCAAGCCCTGTACAGGATCTTAGGACCTATGCTCTCAAAACCATTAGAAACATGAGGATCATGACCAGGTCATCCCCATCATGATACCCTTCATTCCACTTCAACCACAAAATAATTTTTTGGGCCCAATGCATTCTTAGGGTACCACTTCAAGTGCACCTTCTCATGTTCTTCGATTCATCTTGTTCAAAACATTTCCATATATATATGTTTTTATCCAGATGTTTTCACCTGGGGTATTATTTGTGGAAGTTATAAGTACTTTAGCAGCATCCTGCCAGAATCAGTACCTCATCGGTCATCAATAGTGAAGGTATCCTTCTCTAGCCAGCATGACATGCTTCCTTCAAAGCTTTTCATATCCTCATATCATTTCTCCAAAATGCACCATAGGGTCCATCATCACAATGACGTTTACCACACCTCCCCTTGCACATGGTAAACATCCATGCCAACCAATATAGCTTTCCCATTCATGGATAATGCCATGTTCTAAACCCATCACACCATTCGATCCATGATCATATACTAAGGACCAGGAGACATTTCACTTGAATGCCTTGAAGAGTAACCTCATTCTCCTCTTTTCACGTATTTGTTACCAAACCCACTCCCAGACCACCCTATTTATTTTGTAATGAATCAATTCAAACACACTACTGCATTCTAAATTTGGCCTATGATCCCTCGATTTGCATCACTTTCAACCCTACACTGAGACCAACCAATGGGGCCCCCACCCTCCTCACAAAACATTGTACCTTCATCATCATGTAGGTCACCATTTTCATGGGGCACCCGTCCCCATGTTTGTACATCCCAAAACACATTTAAAGTCTTTTGAAAATTGTACAAATATTTTTTATTAAAAGCATTCCCACCCATATTTTCATGTCTCATACCCAACATCAATCCCAATTCTCCCCTGGTTGGAGCTCGTTTATCGCCACCCCATCGATTGATCATTCATCACACCATTCAAAACACTCTCACCCCTGCCCTGGATTTCGTATAGATTCTAGAGATTCACCCCCAGATGAATTATTTGGCTGTCACCACTCACATTATAGCTGCAACCTCAAGTAGTTGATCATATCCATTCATCCTATCCATTTTCATTATCATGCCTTGTTAACCCATCATATTACATTCATCTTTCTCCATCATGATTCCCTAAATCAACATTTCAGGTAGTTGAAGCTTCTTTCTTGTCAACTTTGGCACAAATTTTCCAGGATGGAGGTAGTACCTTGGGTGTTCCCCTCCCTTAAGAGAAATTCTCGAGTGGCACAGTGGGAATCACTATATCCCATTAATGTCATTGATCCTCATGATATTCCACACTAACATAAGCCTTCATGTTGGGGTGCTATCGTACTTCATCATTGTTGCAGTTCTCTCATTTAGTCGAAGACCCATGCATCACTTAGCACCTCTTTCGACAGTGCTCACATTTTGATGTATGTGAGGAACCCATAGTTGAAGACCCATGCACCCATGAGCACCTCACTTGGCAGTGATTCACTTTTATCATGCATGGGGGCACCTGATTGAGTATATTTGTTAGAAGTTCCCTTGAGGACATAAGCAATTATATCAACCATCAGCATGTCATCCACTTCAACATTGACCTGATAGGAAAATTTAAATTTATTATATCATTGTAATACTTAGTCATTAGTCATTATAACAAGCATGGTATGTGCCCACATCATATATACATATTTTTAACAGCATGGTTATATTTATCTTTAGTCAAGGTTTTTCCCTACTCATCCCTACAACAAGTTATTCTCTCTCTCAAGAAGTTGATTAGGCCCTTACTGAGAAAAGAAAAACATGATGTATTTCAACTATACATCTTTTCCTAACATCATACATCAGGGGGAAACTGCTAACACCAGAAAACTGTACACGCATTTGTACAGTTTAGGTGGCATCTTAAGTCATCTAGCAGAGCATTCAAGTGAATATTTTCTAGCTAAAGACATCATGGAAATTAAAAATTGTAATTCTCTAAAGGTCTCATATGTAAAATTGAGCTACTCAACCTACATAAATTCCAAAATTGACAATTGTGTGGCTTTTTCTTTGATAGCCACGTGGTCGAAGGAAAATGTGGCTCAAAAATTTGGGACACTTCACACACTTGGAAGATGAGATTCCTTGATATGTTCTAGTCAAGGACAATTGAATTCCAGTTGCCCTAAAGATATGCAGCCCCCAAAGGGATCCTCTTTTCCTACTCATGGGTCATTTTCTCATTGATGGATCAAGAGAGGGAAGAGAGATTCAAAAATATATATAAATAGGCCGTTGGAGGACCAAAGAGAAGGCAATGTTATGCTGGCAACATTTTTCTCAAACAATCTTGCATCTCATTTTTGAGAAGTAGATCACTATTGTGTTGATAGATTTGCTTCTTGGCAATCCATCATTCTAGTGCGGAGATTATTTCACCATTGAGAGATCCTCGATACTTATTTGAGAGAGAGGAGAATATTGCAAAGAGAGTGAATAAAGGAACCTCCTTGTTGAGGATTTTTTAGCTCCATTTCTCAAAGAATTCTCTACAAGTGTTTAGTATTCATCTATTGTATTAATATTCTACTTTCAACAGTCAATAAAGGGAGCCCTTTTCCATTATATTGTTGAATTTTTTGTTTCATTAAGAATTATTTATGTGTATTTTTTTTAGTTTTTATTTTATGTTATGTATGCATTGTTCATTACCATTTGCAATGCTTTATTTCTCCTGTTTGTCCACTAACAACAACAAATTTGATTTCTGATTTATTTGCAAGGAACAACCAACTACTAATAATGTATCTTTTGGTACCCCATTGCTGCAAAAACACTCAAATAGGTATTTATATAAGAGTCTTTGAAAAACAAGGAACAACCTCTCTTGGTCATAAAATAAGTTGAGATCCTTCTCCCCCCCTAGTGAAATAAATGTTGATAAATTTCCAATAGGAATAAAGTAATAAAATAAATAAAGGGTGAAGGTAGAGAAAGGCTTCATGTGCATAGAGGTGAGGCAAGCAACTTCGTTAGGGTATTGAAAATTGCCTATTGGCAATGAAGAAATGTTTGTGATTCCTTGAAGTGACTCTTTCAGGGTAGTGAATAGGCCTACTAGTAACGGAGAAACACTAGAGGAAACACTAAAACTCTGAATATTTTGAACTCACTAATTTACATACTCGTACTCCCTTGTTGAGAAATGGCAACAAGAAATTCCGGTTTAAATTTGTCCTTGAATTTAAACTAAGAATTAAAATATAATTCTATTCTCATAACAACTTGTAAATAGTTAATTAAGTTTAATTAACTTATTTAGCCTAGGAATTTTGAGTAGGAAGCCTTTTGGAAGTAATGTGTATGTTCTCCCTAAATTTTAGTGGTCTAGTATGACTTTAGAATGAGTTGTAACTAGAAAAATCAGTTTGCTAAGTTATAGATAGTTAACGAATTCTAACTGTTTGTTGCACTAGTAGAGGATTAGTAGTTAGTTAGTGCACTGGTGCATCCATAGGTGGTACTATAATTAACTAAATATTCTCCCATTGGAAACTCATGCACTTCAGTTTTGAGAAAGACCCAATTAAGACGAGAGTGCAGGGATAGTGTATTATTAGTTGTATGATTTATTGAGTTGTATAGATCATGCGTGCAATCAGGAAGACGACCTAGATTGGATTTCATCGTTTTGGAAGCACTAGATTCCCATTAGTATGGGTTATTAAGCCTAAGAATTGTGCAAGGAAATAGGGGCTTGGCAGGTAGTGGAAATTGGCTAAGTGTTGGCTAAGAGTAGGATTGTGAGGTAGAGAGTTGAGCATACTTGTGCAGAATTGTTCTAGTGATAACAAAGTTTGTATCTTCAATCATATATCTGATTAATGCAATACAAATATGTGGGGCTTTGAGCAGTGGATTTCCCAAGAAAAACTTATCCTGTTATGTGCCATTTATTTGTCTTCATCTTGTTCATATTGTTTTCATCGATCTATTGGCTCCCGCTGATTAAAATTAGAAGTAGATTATTGTCTCTTGTTTTAGTAGATTACATGAGCTTGTGAATCTAAAGGAAAATCTATATCCCTGATCGAAACAATTAAAGCTTGAATAATTTTCTTAACTGTGTTAAGCCAACGAGGGAATAGGAGAGACTACATCTATAATCGTGCTAGGTAGATATATATGATGAGAGAATACTCCCGAAGGCTAGACCTTACACATTAATTTAGACCTAAATAGAGAAGTTGGGGTTATTCTAGTGATTCACCAAGTGTTTTAGTTGTTACAACCCCCTCCAAAATTTTATTTCATTTAAATTTAGGAGCCCCTATAATGTCAAGTGAACTGTCATTTTGAGTCACCAAAGTCATGTGTGGTCATGTTTCTCTAAGTGTTTAAGTCTTATTTAGAAAAACCTAAGTGTTGAAGCTACTCTCTTTCACATCCTTAGCTCATTTTTCCTTCATAGTTCATTCTCCCAAGATATGCCTAGAACACTTCTTGGAGATAGGAGCACATTTCTTGGCTACATGCAAAGAACACTTCCTGTTGGTAGCATGAGTGCATTTCTTGTGGATAACTACACTCCTTGAAGGCACTGAAAGTGAATCTCCTAGAGATAGTTCAAACACACTCCTTGTTGACATTCAATGAATACTTCTTGTTGGAAAAGGGAGTGCACTTTACCAAGTCAACATTGTCGCACTTCTTAGTGGTAGTTATCACACATTCATCTCCTATTTTTCTGACATCCACCGAGCGCATTTACAAAACTTAAGCACTAATTCCATTTTTGTTCTCCCTATATAAAGAGTATATCCCTAATCTAATTTCACATTCATCTTTCACTTTGAAGATCTATAAATTTCTGGGGCATAAGGAGCACTCTCTCATTCTTGGTTGCAAGTGTGCCATCTTCTAAGTATGTTTCTTAACTATCACGTTTTCTTTTGCATGTGTCATTTTTTCTTTCCCATGTTTCACTTTTTCATATTTTTCCTCTTGCATGTGTCACTTCATTCTTGCATGTTTCATTTTTAGTGTCTCTTCACATTCTTATACCTAGTGCACTTTCTAATTACAGTAGAGAATTGTGTCACATAGACTTATTCCCTAACTGTCGCACTTGGAGATTAGTGTTATTTTATTGTTTTTTTAGTGTATGCATGTTGTTTTTGGGAAGTATTCATATTATTTTCATAACTTTGATTGTGTATGTGATCATGTTTAGGACCTAGTTATATGCTTTTGATCTCTCTCTTGTTCCACTAATCTCACACATAGCCAATTTTTGGGTTCTTCCTTGTCCTCACATATTCATGCACAATCTATGAACAAATCCAAATTTCAATCAACTTATGAGTGCATTGCGCACTCCCAAGCCTCAGTTGTGAGACTCTTGTCTCCTAAACATGCACCTTTCCCTAATCCTGAGGTCAACTCACTTAACAAGAACATTTTGCATCTTTAGAGCATAGTCACCTAACCTCTTGTTGCTTACACTTTCCCTATGCACAAAGCCTTCAACATCCCTGCCTTATGGAGCACATTGCACACTTACAATGGATAGTAAGGTCACCCCTTGGCCCTTACAGCTACAACCTACACTCAACCTAGAGTCCCCTTCGCAGTTATAGTGCACTATGCATCCTCAGTCTTGAAGCCTCTAGCCACTATCTCGATGATGTATGATATGTAACCAAATATTTTCCTCTCTCTTTCCCTAGTGCAGTGAACACTTATAGTGCCCAAACCTCCACCTCTTGCCTCCTAAACCTATGATTTGTTCCAAAGAAATATTCTCTCTCATTCCTAGTACATTAACCCATCAATGTCATCATCTTGCATGAGAAAACAAGGTATAATATGTGATTTTGTGATTGATATTTTCTTCACATGAGTGATTTTCATTTGCAGGTACAATCATCTTAACATGACAAATGATGTTCAAGGAGGTTATTGTAGCTGCTACAACCACCCTCCAAACGTTTTCGTATATTCTAATTTTGGAGCCTCCTTTTAGACTTGTGAACTATCTTTCTAAGTTTTTCAATTCATCCTTAGTATTATTTTTCGAAGAGTCAAGTCATTTTCTAGTGATCGCAAGTGTCGCAACTACTTGATCTTGCATGCTTAGATTCTAGCTCCCAGTTGTGCACTTTGTGTTAACAGTCACTACTTGCCAATCACAACTATGCACTCCCTATTTCTAGTGATTTTGTAGTGCCTTGACTAGATAAAATACACAATCCTCTCTGACATAGAACTATGAAATCTCTTGTGATAGGCAATTATGCAATCCCTTGAGCTAGTTGACTACATAGTTCCTTGTGCTAGTAAATTATTCATTTCCTTGAGCTAGTCAATTACGTAATCACTATCGGTATACATTGCACATTCCTTATGGAAAGAAACTGTGCAACATTTTTTGACAGTGTGGCACACTTGGAAAATTTGACTCAGTCATAAGTCGAAGTTTCTAATCCTAGCTCCTAGATTTTCTTCATGCATGCGCAATCCAGAACCCTATATCTATAAGTTCTCACCTATATAACAATCTATTATAGAGCTCATTCTCACACTCATCTTTGGAGCTCTTCACATTTCTTGAGCATAAGGATCTTTTGGTCATGTGTGTTGCTATTTTGAGTAAGTTTCATAACTGCCACATTTATCTACTTTTACTTTTTCTTTTATCATGTTTTCTTTTGTAAGTCTTGTTTTACCTTAGTTTTTACGTGAAAAGTGTCACTTTTTCTATATTTAGCTATTTCGTGTGTCAATCCTCTATTTCATGCTTTTTTTCTAGTGTCGTTTCACATTTTGAGTCCTTTCACTTTCTAGTTATTATTACAGATTATTCTATTTATGCATGTTATCTTCTTGCAATCCTCATTGCTTGTTGTTGATACATACTTAGTTAAATTTTTACTTGATCTACCTCTTCATCACTACAGTTTCACAATGTTGAAGCCTTGTCCATTGTTGATTTGACATGCACACTTTGTAATGCCTCTCTCTCTCCAACTATGCATTGTGCAATTCCAGCCACTTGTGATCCCTCCTTAGCCATCTGTGATTGTGCATTACATAGGCCCTAGTCTACACTATGCACTATGGAGTTTCAATCAATATCTTGCAAACCCTTTCCCATTGTGATTGTGAACTACACAATAAGTTAGCCTCTCTCTCTCTCAGCAGATACACATTATGCAATCACAATCCCTAGCCTTCATCTTTGCCTTTGTGTATCAATTCCGCGTAATCTCTTCTCTCATACATTGCTCAGTACACACTTCCAGTGACCAATCACATTACTCTTGCCTCAATATTGCCTCTTATGCTCAGTCCTTGCATAATTTATTCTCCCAAGAGTTGTTGATTACATTACATATCTTGATATACTAGGTGACTATCTGAGGAACTAACTTTACATTTCCATGAGAATTTCTCCATTTTTAGTTGCTATCATTTGAGAGCTTATCAACCTCCCATCTTCCACTCCTATAATGCCTCTGGTAACAAGACAAGCACTAGCTAAGGAGGTCACTAAAACTAGTATAGAATATGGGGAAATTTCAAGAGTAGGAGAGCCTATCATGGAAGATACCAGGTGTTTGGTGGATAAGTCCACTCCTTTACCATGGATAACTATAATATATGTTTTCAATAAGAATTATTTCTTAGAGACCCTTAAAGTTATGGAAATATGCACCAATATTAAGGGATCCAAGTTTCATAACATTGCCTACAGGTATTTGGTGCTCCCATGTGTAGAAGAAATCAGATGGACCTTGTAAGGTCTAGACACAAAGAACTTGATCCTAAGAAATTTGAGTGGATAAATGCTTCCAACATACCAACCACATGATCTTCATACACACTATAAACTTTAGAGGCCATAATTTTTTCTCAATACTGAGTATTACGTAGTTTTGTCTTATTTGAATACCAAGGATGTGATTAGATCATGATAGTAGGAACTAACCATGTTTTTCCAAAATCTAGGTTGGATTTACATGACAAAATCACAAAGAATGTTTATTAGTACATCATGGAAATGTGCTATAGGTCGTATGGACAAGAGAGCACCGAGTCTTATGAGGAAGGTTGGATCTACATGCTCTATATGATTGTCACAAAAGGGAAAATCGTCAACTAGGTAGATATACTTCTCAATAGCTACAGACTAATGTTTCAAATGTGAAAAAGGATGTTAAAAGAATGAAAATTCTCTTTTTCATGTATGGATACCTGGTTTATGGGATATGCACAAGAAATGTGTTCCCAAGTATATAATGGAATTTGACTCGACAACAACCTTTCCCTGTCAATGTGTAATGCAAGCAACTTTTGGAGTATAGTTATAGAGGAATGTATGATAGGTTAGCTGAGCACTTATCTGTTGTACTATATCAAATTATTTTTAAATAAGATGCACCTTGCATGTCCATTCAAGTTAATGATGTGTCTATAGAAGTTGTAGATTGGTTTGCTTCTTCTTACGACACCTATATTAGGGTCTTCGCTTCTTAGAGGCTACCACATCTCTTACCAAAGTATGTCATTGACCATCTAGGATATTGCATTCCAACTTTGATAAAGGCTGTCACAACTATCGTAGAAGAAGAAGAAACCATGGCTTCTCCTTCCTTTGCAAGTGACGTCTTATGATTTGAAGATTCTGAAGGCAGTAAAATAAGACATTGAAGAACTATCTTGCCTCATATTCATTGAAATGAGTTTTCATAGATATGACCCAAGGTGATATGTAAATAACACTATGTCAAGCTACATTTTGGCTCATATTATGTTTCCATGTATCTCAAGAATGAAGAGAAAATAAGTAATTGGTACAATGCTTTCAGGAAAAAAGGTCAGTTGATGAGGCAGGCCCTTCTCACAGAAATCACATAGCATATATTTTGAAAGAAAGGGAACAGTAGGAATTTTCAACTCAGGATATTGGTTTTAAGCCTAAGAGAAAGGTTCTGCATGATCTTGAGGCTTAGAGGAGTAGAAATTTTAATGTATACCTGACTACCCTGGGTGTAACTGAGGCAAAAAATCAAAGAAAATAATTTTAAGAAGCTCAGAGGAAGTAGGAGGAAGATTAGTATAGAAGGAATGCAAGCGAAAGGAGGAAAGGAAACATAAATAAGAACAACAAATGAAATAAATTTAAAGAAGAAAGGAAGAGTTAATAAGGAAGAAAGAAAAACACAAGAAGAATCCTTCCAAAATAAAAAAAGGAAGAAGAAGAGTAACAAACATCGTTGCAAGAAGAAAGGAGGAGGAAACAAGAGTAGGACTTGTAGGCATGGAAGATTAGTGATGAACATGAGGATGATAATAGAAAAGTAGACATTATTCCAATTGCATAATAAACAAGATATTGACCCTCACCTCCTCTTACTAGGGGCCATCTCCCATTCAGTGAGATGGGATTTAGTTCCTCTACCAGATAAAAAGGTCATGAACATATCACATTTTACCTTCGATCAGCTAAAAAATAAGAGAGTTGAGGAGTGTTGGGTCCCTATGATACTAGTGATTACTCCATTACTATTGTAGTTATACCCCTTATTAATATTATTGTGCCCCTATTGCCCCCATATCGTTATTACCGTGCCCCATAGAATCCCTCTATTGTTATTTTTGTGGCTTTATATTATTATTGTTAGGTCGGCTGGGTTATATTGTGACTCCTTAGACTCCTATATATAGAAAGGAGGTTTTGTCATTTGTATCATCAAAGAATTGTTCATTCATGTAATGTAAAGGAGGTTTCCCCCTCGAAGAGGCTGAATTCTAAGGCGTTGATATATCTTTTCTATCTTTTCTTGAGCTGGTTTCATAACATTTGGTATCAAAGCCTTGGATTCTAGGGTTTCACTACTCCCAACAGGTCATCGTGGCATTTTTACTATATTTTTTTATGCGATGTTTCAGAAGTTAAAAAAAAAACCCATTTGAGAATACATCGTGCTGAATCTCAGGTCTGAATTTCAGAACTTTTTGCACTATATTTGCAGAGATATGATCTAAGTAAGTTGGTCTTCATGCAGACTCCTCAATTACATTCCAAACAGGTGACTTGGGGAAAATCGTCATAGCTTTCTTTCTGAGCATCGGATTGAAATTTCGTAAGAAGGTATAGAAAGAGAACAGACTTCAGTTTCTTGTATATATTTTTTTAGAGCCAAAGGTTGAAACAGTAATTCTTGGCACATCGTACAAGTTGGCTCTACTGAACTAGTCTATAAGCAGGTCACTGTGGGAGATTTTGCATAACTCTTCCTTGGAGAATCCAATTTGGATCAGATTGGTGGCATTGGAAAGAGGATGATGAAGGCTACTACAAGTCACAATTTCTAAACTGGATGATCCGAAATTACAAAGATACATCAGATTCAATATCAGGCTTCCACGAAGTGAAAAAAGGTGTGTAGGTTTTTTTTAAATTTTTGCATAAGCTTGGTTTGGAGGAATTAAAAGGGCATAGTAAAGCATTATTATCGATAACTGATGCCCCGAGGAAGGAAAATGGAAACACCTAGTAAGGAGCCTGAAAGCTCTAGCATGACTCATGAAGAAAAGGAAGAACTTCTACATGATATATCAAAATTACAAGAACAAGTGCAACACATGTCACGCTCACAAAAGCTAACAGAAGCTAATATAAATGGCGTGGAATCTAAGATAAATGGCGTGGAATCTAAGATAAATGGCGTGGAATCTAAGATAAAGGTCATGGAAGCTAAGATGGATGATTCGAAGACAGATTTGAAGAGTGACATGGAAGATTTGAAGACATATTTGAAGACAGACATGGCAGATTTGAAGACAGATTTGACAAATTTTCTACAAGAAATACTTACTAATGGTGAAAAGGTTGTAAAGGAAACTCATGATGTGAACAAAAGAAATGTTAGTCATGATTCCATAGACTCTAATGTTGGATCGAAGACCCACCATATTCCAAAAATAGATATGAGGAAGTTTGATGTCAAGGATCCCGCAACATGGATATTACAGATGGAGCAATTTTTTGATCTCAATAATGTGAAAAACACACAAAAGGTACGTATGTGTTACACTAAAAAATGTCACCATGACCACTTACAGTTAGTATGGCTCAAATCAATAGTCATGCTACCTTCTTAGGCAAGTCTTATTCCTCTGCTATCCATCTCAAACTCAAAGAAGAGAGAAAGTCTTGTCAAAAATATGTTTATCTCTGGGGTCGCAGGTTCTCTCGAGCCTTACCTGTGGGGACGCTTACAATGTTCACAAAAGTTGCGTCCTTGGACGCTCTGTATGTTAAGGGACAGGTGCGTCCTTCTGTAAAAGGCAAAATGCGCGAGTTTCATCTTAAAAAAGTTACTTGTGGTTACTTCTAGAACTTTCTAGAGGTCGGTTTGATGAATTGGATGCGCCTCCAGTTGGTTCATGTATCTCTATTTAGGAGGAACTTATCCCATCAATAAGGGAGCTATCCCACCCAAAGAGGGGGATTATCCCATTGATGGTGGACCTGAATAACCTCTTTACAGCACTATAAATAAAGACATTGAGCCAGAGGGAGGAGAGGTTGGAGCTATACATTTTCTTTGGGTAAATGCTGCAGGATTTAGGTCTTCCATTAGAGCCTTTGTGAGGAGAGATTGTCTTTACTTGATTCTACTTGGAAGAGGGTGAGCTTTGTCAAAGTAGAGGAAAACCCTTGATGGACCCTGGGAGGAACTTGCACAACACCAAGGCCAGGTTGTAAGAGTTTCTTTGTTTCGTTATTAATACAAACTGGTTTATTTTTCTCAATAGCTTGTGTTAATGAGTTATTTCATGTGTTCCTTGGTCTACATGTTGAATATATGTTTTATTATATGAAATGCAAGTGCTTGGTAATTGTTTGATTGTTTGTGGTTGCAGGAATTGACTTGAAGGAGGAGCTCATCCGGATCGTCAAGAACGGACTTCAACAACAGCGTTTTGGAATAAGGTAAGCCTAAACACTTGTAGTTTTCATGTTGTAAAAGGTGTATTTAGAGAAAGATCACTCCATTTTGTCTTGTTTGTCATTAGAATGTCTTAGACTTCTAGGAAGGTCAGCTGTGTCCGCACCCTTGACCAATTCCGTGTGACAAATTGGCGACTCCACTGGGGAATCCATTAATGTGAAAGTCTTTTCCTTTGTGTGAACTTTGCTCTGAGAAAATCATTTTTATTTTCTGGTTTTTGACTGTGAGAATTAGTATTTGGGTGGCTTAGCTTTAGATTTAGTTAGATTTTGTTTTTCTTAACTTTTCCAGAAGGACGCACCCTCTGAGTATTGCACAGTGCGTCTTTGGACGCGCTGTTGCCGTTTGCACAGAGCGGGCCCGCGCCTGTTCTAATGGGTTGCCTGCGTCTTCCTGTAAAAATTTAGGAAAACTCCATTTTTGCTTTAATTGCTTTTAGATTTTGGTTTTTCTTAGTGTTTTCTGCCCAGATCCTTTAGTACCCTGTCAAAATTTTTCACCTGAACTTGTTTCATTAGCATTCCTGCTTTTAGCTTTCATCAATTGGGTGTTTTGAGTCTCTTTGTTGAGAAATTCTTAATTTGATTTCCTTTGGTCATTACTTGGAGGTTTCTCTCAGTCTTTTCACAATTTTGCATCTTTTTGCTTTTGTTTTTGCAAAAAAATTTCCCCCTCATTCGCCGGGGGGGGCTAAATTGTGTATGAGTGTTAATCGCCTTTGAGTGTTTTTATGTTTTGATCTTTGGAACTCTCACCCAATTTTCTCGACTTGCACTTGATTGGTTCTTAGATTACATTAGAATCATCTTGTGTTTGAGAATTCTCTTGCATAGATCACATTTGCATAATTAGAGTTCTCAGTTTCAGAATATGAATGAAAAATGTGCATAGATTACATTTGCATACTTTTCATGTGAATTGTGCATAGATTAAAATTGCATAGTTTACATTCTGAAAAATCAATCGTAGATTTAGATCAGCTTTCTTTGATTTGAATTTACACAAAAATAAAAATAAAAATTGGTTTGGAATTGATTTGCATTAGTTTTTCTTGATGAAATTAGTGCATTAGAGAATTTGTTAAATTTTCTCTTAATGATCAATTTTTTGCATTGTTGGAAGTGAATGGAAACTCTCTCCTTACTCTAGTTAGGATTCATCGAATTGAAAGGATTGCATTATCATATTCGATTGCATTCAGTTGAGTCGGGTCATAACACCATTGGTTTCATCTCCATTTACCCCTTTGAGTAAAAACAGCCTTAATAACACAGCGCTTAATTAAAATTCATCTAGTAATTTTTACATTTCTAGGGCTCTGAAGCACCAATATAGCTTAGGCTAGTGTCTTGGAGTAGGTGAGTACTTAACTCTCCAAGACTACAAAACCAAACAGATAGTTTATCTTGAGTAGATTAAATCCAATTGTTTCAATTGCACTCTGGGAAAGCTCCTCTTAAAGGAGAAGCACGAGCTCGTGTCCGAACCAGTGAGGGGATCATTCCCCCCTCGTTGGGAACGACGCCAGACAGTACGTATTACAAACGGTAAACCTCGGATTAACCATTGTCGAGGAGCCAGGGGTCACTTATCGGTAAACCTTGGATTGTTGTCAAGGAGCCGGTAAGGGGATTGAGCTTGCTACTCTGCCCTTGCGTGCTGTCGGAGTTTAGACTGTTCCCCCAGGTGTATTTGTTACTGTTGGTGACCTTAGTGACCATAATCTTTAGGGTTCTACCGAGGTGACGGTGGAGGGAAGGTCCCACTGTACCTGGAGCAGACGTCGGTTATACTCACTTGGATTTTCCGGGGGGTTCACTTCACTTCGAGACGGTTAAAGTGGAGGAACTTGTGCCGGTCTATTCATTAAGCAGGTTGCCGGGGTAACTGTTCCACCTGCCATTTCTGTACTGAATTCTGCGAGGTTGGGCTTCATCACCAACTAGTGTTTTCGGTCCGGAGAGCTTACTGTTTGTGTGTGGTTTGACTCCTAGATTTGATAGCGCGTGTTAATTTGTTTGTTTTTACTTTTAGAGACCATAGGTGTGATTTGTGAATTTTAATTGTTAGGTGTGAATTGTGAATTGTTAATTTTAGTTTTAAATTGTTAATAAAATTCACTGAAGTTGAATATAATGGCAAATGTTCCGGAATTTATCAACCTAGGAGCCCCTCCTAATGAGAATCCTAGTACTTTTCCTTACTTTGGAAATGTTGGTCCTCCTTATATGGCTACTTTGTCATTACCTGGATTTACAATAGGTTTACCGATATGGTTATTTTCAACTTCGTTGGCCCAAAATACTCCAATTGTTCCATCTCAACCGGATGCTTCACCTCAACAGAGTTCACCATCTCAACATCACCAACCTTCTGTTGACCCTTTACCTTCTTCGCCTAATTTTTCTTCCTCCATTTCTTCCTCTTCGCCTGGTAAAAGCCTTGATGTTAGTAACCAGGAGGCTAAGAAGAAGAAGAAAGCGAAGAAGAAGAAGAAGAAAAAGAAGCAAGATACGAAAGAAGTCAACCAACCAACCATGGCTGTAAGTGTTAGTTGTGTTGAGGAAAATTCCGACATGCATCGTAAACCCAAATACCCTTGCAGACTTTGTAAGGGTGACCACTTCCTTGTCAATTGTCCTGGTATTCCAAAGGTCTTGGAAGTATGGTCAGAAAAATCTCATCAACTTTCCATTGATCCATCAACCAGTGATAGTCAGGTTCCTGGGAAAAAGGGTAAAGTTAGGTTTCCTTGTAAGTTATGCAAAGGGAGTCATCAAACTCACATTTGCCCTCACATGGATGAAGCCTCAACATTGTTGGAAAACCTTACTGTTCCACAGCAAGAATTTCCAACTGGTTACCGTAAACTTTCTCCCAACCTACCGTCAACTGACGGAGTGATTGATCTAAATTCAAGTACAGTCGATCACACTCTCCCATTGGAGAGTGAAACTCATGTCACTCAGGTTGATGATCCTTTAGTTGATCAAGTGGTCGATTCAATTTCACATTCGGTCGATCACACTCTCCTTTTCGAGAGTAAATTTCATACCGCTGATGTTCTTCTTGTTACATCGGATTCTTCTATGCCGGGGGGCATTTCACCTGTTTCTACAGAACCCCCTCCAAGTACTGAGGTCTTTTCCTTTGATTGGAATAGACTAACAGGACCTCGTCTTCCTTCCTCCATCCCTTTCCAAATCATTGTCAAGGCGGGTGGTAGGGACATACATCGTACTCAGGTAGATGAAGGTGCTTCTGTTAGTATTTTATCCTCAACTGTTTGGAAAGCTTTGGGTTCCCCTCAGCTTGCGCCTATTACGCAGAATCTGAAAGCTTTTAACAGAACCATTAGTGAACCTTTAGGGATCCTTCCTAAGTTTTCCATTACATTGGAAGGTAAAACTGTCTGTATTGATCTTATGGTAGTTCGAGGTCCCTTGGATTTCAATTTACTCCTTGGGCGAGACTATGTTTATGCAATGAAAGCTGTCGTATCGACACTCTTTCGCGTGATGTCTTTCCCTCACAATGGCAGTATTGTGACTGTAGACCAGCTTTCGTTCCCTAGTCTTGTTTCAACTACCAATAATATGACACCCCTAACTGTTCCTGATTCTCAAGTGGTATCTACCCTGCCACGGGTTAATTATGTGGCAGCTGATCCCATGTTTTCAGTTACCGATGTAAGTGAGCCTCTCACTGTTGATTTAGATCCGGTAATTGACATGGAAAACTCTATGGGATTACTTGAACACGATGTTCTTATCCCTTTTGAGTCCCTTGACATGTGTTCGTTCCAGAGAACTATTCTTCCTTCTGATGAAGATCTCTTGGAAGCCATGATCAAGGTGTGTCCATTGACATGTCTTTCTTCCAGTTGGAAGCCATGATCAGTGGGGTGAGGAATGTTCCTTTTACTGTGTCAACCTCGTTAAAAAATGAATCAGTGTGTACGAGGATAGTTTGTTCCTCTCTCAACCTCGTTAAAAAATGAAATTGGATACGAGGATAGTTTTTTCCTGTATCAACCTCATTAAAAAATGAAATAGGATGTTATGAGGACAGTTCCTGTTACTGAGTCAACCTCGTTAAAAAATGAATCAGTGAATATGAGGACAGTTCCTGTTACTGAGTCAACATCGTTAAAAAATGAATCAGTGAATGTGAGGAAAGTTCCTTTTACTGTGTCAACCTCATTAAAAAATGAATCAGTGAGTGCGAGGATAGTTTTTCCTATATCAACCTCGTTAAAAAATGAAATAGGCTGTCACGAGGATAGTTTTTTCCTGTATCAACCTCGTTAAAAAATGAAATAGGCTAGCATGAGGACAGTTCTTTTACTGAGTCAACCTCATTAAAAAATGACTCAGCTAGATTGTAGAAAGTAGGATTATGAGGACAGTTCTTGTTACTGAGTCAACCTCATTAAAAAATGAATCAGGTTTGAGGATAGTTCCTGTTACTGAGTCAACCTCGTTAAAAAATGAATCAGGTATGAGGATAGTTCTTTTCTTGTGTCAACCTCTTTAAAAATGAAACAACTCCCTTTTCAAGTTAAATATTGAAAGTACACCTTCATTTCATCCAGCCGGTTGAATGCAATGAAGCCTGGGGGGCATGTACCTCATTTCGCATCATTATGCTGGGGGCATGCGAACTTTTTGAGCATAGTTCCTTGTCTTGTGTCAAGCTCGTTAAAAAATGAAACAAGGGTAGGTTAAGTAGGTAGATTGTAGAGAGTAGTCATGAGCATAGTTCTTTGTCTTGTGTCAAGCTCGTTAAAAAATGAAACAAGTATTTTAGAGCATAGTTCCTTGTCTTGTGTCAAGCTCATTAAAAAATGAATCAAGGTTTTTAGAGCACAGTTCCTTGTCTTGTGTCAAGCTCGTTAAAAAATGAATCAAGGTTTTTTTTTTGTTAGGTAGATTGTAGAGAGTAGTTATGAGCATAGTTCCTTATCTTGTGTCAAGCTCGTTTAAAAAATGAAACAAGGGTTTTGAGGATAGTTCTTTTCCTGTGTCAACCTCACTAAAAAATGAAACAACTCCCACAAGTCTTTCCAAGATCTTGAAAGTAAAGCTTCATTCCATCCACCTCATTGAATGCAATGAAGCTTGGGGGGCATGTACCTCGTTTTGCGTCATTATGCCGGGGGCATGTGAACTTATAACAAGCATAGTTTTTCGTTTCAAGCTTGCGTAAACATGAAACCGAATCCGAGCATAGTTATTTTCCTGTGTCAAGCTCGTTTAAAAAATGAAACAAATCCTCCTCTACTTGAGTCGAGAGATTGACTAGATCTCGTAAATGTTAAGTTGTATATTTAGGTTAGTTGTTTCGGTGTTTTGCATAATTTTCTTACAGTTTTAGGTAAAGTCTTTCAAATGATCTCGTACTTGAACCTTCATTTCATCCACCTTAGTTGAATGAAATGAAGCTAGGGGGGCATGCGCTCTAACAGTTATGCTTAGGGGGCATCAAGCACAGTTTTTTCTCTGTTTCAAGCTTGTGTAAAAATGAAACTACTTTGAAGCATAGTTTTTCTCTGTTTCAAGCTTTTGTAAAAATGAAACCTATCTCGAGTCAATTTCAGTTGTTTTCAAGACTCGTTAAACTCATGAAAATACCGAGATTATTTTGCTATCTTTCATTCTCGTTAAACAAATGAAAATGCCGAGTTCTTTCCGTCTTTTCCTGCTCGTAAATTAAATTGAAAGTCGGCCACATGAGTACATTTTTATCATTTTTTCGAACTCGTTAAAACTTACGAAAAAGTGAAAACCATGAGTACATTTTTATCATTTTTTTCGAACTCGTTAAAACTTACGAAAAAGTGAAACCTTGGAGTTCTCTTTTAAGCCCTTTTTAGACTCCTAAAACACGAAAAGATCGCCGAGTTTTTCTTTTAAACTCGTTAAAACAGAATTAAAAGACGGTCCCCTTATAGCTCTTTTCTGACCGTAAAATCAGGAAAAGATTGCCGGGTTTTTGTCGTTTCAAACTCGATAAGGAAATAAAACGACGTGTCCTTGATCGCTTTTTACTTTTCAGGTCAGTGGCACTAATTATGAAAGTACTCCTTGGTCGCAAGATCAAGCGGTTCCCCCAGGTATTATTTTATACTTTTTCGGGCTTGAGGGACACAAATATACGAAAAAGTTCAACGTGGAGTCTCCTTTTGTTTTTTCAGACTCTTTAAAAATGAAAAACGCCGAGTTTCTCCTATACTGGGCTCGTTAAACTTTTACAGTAAAGGACCTGTTCAATTACAAACAGGAACGAACCACTCCTTCCTAGGGTTCGAATTTAAACTAGGTTGGACTCGTCCGAAGGATGAGCTTATAATCAAGCATATGTTATCCTCCTCAAGCTTGTTAAAAATAAAGAGGTACTTGCCAGAAATGGTGGGGGAAAAGAGAGAAGAATGAACCTGTTTGTTACCTTTTGTCTCAAAAGAAACTTTATTACCACTCTTGAACACGACACTTTTCATTCACCTGGGTTGGGAAATCTTTTACCTCACAGTTGACCAAACCACTTTGAAAGTCTTTAACCGGGTTCCGGGGATTAACTTTGAGTTATTCGTCACCAAGCCATCTGTCGTGTCGTTATGTGTTCAAGAGGTCTGCAAGCAAAAACTTTCATCTGCAAAATACTTGTCATCCATTTGACCATCCCTGAGTCAGTCCTTACAGCAACATTTCTTCAACTTGAACAATGATTTCGTGTTGCAGGCTTGCCTGCAACGGGTCGCTTTCTATCGACATCGACACATTATCTAGAAAGATGACTTAGAAATCGACAGTACCTTGAAGTCTGCATGCATCAATGGCAGGTTTCTCGCCTTTGACGTCAGTTTACATCATTGACTTTCGATCAAAGGATTCCGTGAAGTGTTCGACATCAAAACATCTATTCACATTTCACGGGTTGTGCTTGGTACATTGAGAACCATTGACATTACTGGTGGTCTCTCTCACGCTTGTTAACAGTTTACATCATCGACTGGTAATCAAGTGGTTTCTAACATGTTCGACATCAAATCATTTAAATCACATGGCTAGAATCGTACCAATTCGGGAAGTAGAAGTGAAGACCCTGGATCTAGTTTCTACCATCCAGGCTGCGAGGAGTTTTGTATTCATTATCTATGTAGACTAATCATAAACAGATGGCTGCATCCATACTGTGTCTACAAAAGTCTATAAAAATGATGTACTGCAAGATCATTCCTGTATCAGAATAGTTAGTCCATTAGTTAAAGTTTTGAATCTGAGTATGGGAATGCCTACCTCAGTGATGATATAATCTTATACATGTATTTTGTGTTGAAAATTGCAGGTTCCAACCAGGTCATCCACAAGACAATCCTTGAAATGATAAAGCGCTTCACCCTTCCTAGAATTACAAAACCCTAATCTATTCCAGGCTTCGCACTTTAGGGGGCAATCTGTTACACTAAAAAATGTCACCATGACCACTTACAGTTAGTATGGCTCAAATCAACAGTCATGCTACCCTCTTAGGCAAGTCTTATGCCTCTGCTATCCATCTCAAACTCAAAGAAGAGAGAAAGTCTTGTCAAAAATATGTTTATCTCTGGGGTCGCAGGTTCCCTCGAGCCTTACCTGCGGGGACGCTTACAATGTTCACAAAAGTTGCATCCTTGGACGCTCTGTATGTTAAGGGACAGGTGCGTCCTTCTGTAAAAGGCAAAATGCGCGAGTTTCATCTTAAAAAAGTTACTTGTGGTTACTTCTAGAACTTTCTAGAGGTCGGTTTGATGAATTGGATGTGCCTCCAGTTGGTTCATGTATCTCTATTTAGGAGGAACTTATCCCATCAATAAGGGAGCTATCCCACCCAAAGAGGGGGATTATCCCATTGATGGTGGACCTGAATAACCTCTTTACAACACTATAAATAAAGACATTGAGCCAGAGGGAGGAGAGGTTGGAGCTATACATTTTCTTTGGGTAAATGCTGCAGGATTTAGGTCTTCCATTAGAGCCTTTGTGAGGAGAGATTGTCTTTACTTGATTCTACTTGGAAGAGGGTGAGCTTTGTCAAAGTAGAGGAAAACCCTTGATGGACCCTGGGAGGAACTTGCACAACACCAAGGCCAGGTTGTAAGAGTTTCTTTGTTTCGTTATTAATACAAACTGGTTTATTTTTCTCAATAGCTTGTGTTAATGAGTTATTTCATGTGTTCCTTGGTCTACATGTTGAATATATGTTTTATTATATGAAATGCAAGTGCTTGGTAATTGTTTGATTGTTTGTGGTTGCAGGAATTGACTTGAAGGAGGAGCTCATCCGGATCGTCAAGAACGGACTTCAACAACAGCGTTTTGGAATAAGGTAAGCCTAAACACTTGTAGTTTTCATGTTGTAAAAGGTGTATTTAGAGAAAGATCACTCCATTTTGTCTTGTTTGTCATTAGAATGTCTTAGACTTCTAGGAAGGTCAGCTGTGTCCGCACCCTTGACCAATTCCGTGTGACAGTATGGCAACTCTATATTTGGAACCAAATCAGTTTGTATGGTATCAATGGCTTTGCTCTTGTAAACAATTTATCACTTGGGCAATTTTTACGGAGAATTGATAGCACATTATGAGGATACAAAAAGCAACACTTTTTTTAGCCAATTGATAAGTCTCAAACAAAAGGGTTCAATAATGAAGCACATTGAGGAGTTCCAAAAATTGAACATAAGGGTAAAAGATATTCCAGGGGAGCATAGGATTGATGTGTTCATAGGGTCTTTAAAGGATAATATCCAACATGATGTTCGCCTTTGGGAACCTGATTCATTAGAGAAGGCATTCAGGTTAGCAAGAAAAATGGAAAGCAAAATTATGGCAACCAGGAAGCATACCACTCACAACTATAAAGACGGAAGTGTTGTTGCCCCTAGTCTCCACAGCCTATAAGGTTGACACCTCAACATCTGGAAGAAAAAAGAGCAAAAGGGCTTTGTTACAGTTGTGATAGCACATATACTAAAGGTCATAAGTGTGTTGAGAAGAAATTATTCTACATAGATTTTGAAGAGGAAGAAGAAAATGAGAAAGAAAGGTCAAAAGAAGAGGATATACTCTAGGAACAAAGCCTATATGAAGAACAAATAAATCCAACCATATCTTGTAATGCATTGGCGGGAATTACCACTCCTCAAACCATCAAGATAGAAGGACAAATCAAGAAGAAAAAGGTAATAGTGTTGATCGATTCAGGAAGCACCCACAATTTTATTCATTGTAAGGTAGCAAAAGAATTGAATTGCTTCCTATATCTAGCACCAGAGTGTCAAGTGATGATTGCAAATAGAGGAACAATAAATTGTGCTGGAAAGTGCCATAATATCAAGCTATCCATGGGAGAATATGTATTGACTAGCCTAATGCTTTCCATTCCAATGGGAGGTGTTGATGTTGTACTAGGAGTCCAATGGCTACAATCCTTGGGTACAATAGATTTTAATTTTCAAGAACTTTTCATCAAATTTTCTATGGAAGGAAAGGAAGTTGAATTAAGGGGTATTGTAGGGAAACCAGGAAAGATAATCAGCTCTAATGGTATGACAAATCTTCTAAAAAAGTAACAAAGAGGTGTAATTGCATAATTATGTTCGCTAGATGTTTCCACATCGGAATCATCTATTTCTCCAGATCTCCAAAAAGTCATGGACAATCATTCCAAGGTATTTGAGACTCCCAAAGGTCTCCCACCTATGCGTGATCATGATCATGATATTCATCTGATTCGAGGAAGTGTTCCTCCAAACATCAGGCCGTACAGATATCCCTATGTCCAAAAGAGTGAAACTGAACGTACGGTTGCAGAAATGCTAGAGGCTGGTATAATTCAACCGAGTCAAATTTCTTTCTCTGCTCCAGTAGTATGGTGCACAAGAAGGATGGATCATGGCGCATGTGTTTGGATTATAGGGAGCTCAACAAGCTCACTATTAAAGATAAGTTCCCCATTCCTATCATTGATTAATTACTGGATGAATTGCATGGATCAATTTACTTCACCAAGTTGGATCTTCGTTCAGGATATCATCAAATCAGAATGAAGACTGAAGACATTCTAAAAACAGCATTTAGAACCCATGAGGGTCATTATGAATTTTTGTTCATGCCTTTTGGCCTTACCAATGCACCTTCAACATTTCAAGGTTTGATGAATTCAATTTTCAAACCATTCCTTAGAAAATTTGTGTTAGTATTTTTTGATGATATACTAATCTACAGCAAGTCTTGGAAGGATCATGTTGAACATGTTGACAGGGTGCTACAACTATTGGAGGAGAAACAATTATATGCAAAAATATCCAAATGTTTCTTTGGAGTCTAGGAGGTGGAATACCTGGGTCATATTGTATCTCATGAAGGAGTTAAGGTAGACCCTAGCAAAATTAAAGCCATTAAGGAATGGAAAATTCCCACATCCATTAAGCATCTGTGAGGATTTCTCAGCTTGACAAGGTATTATCGCAAGTTTGTTAAGAATTATGGGAGAATAGCAGCACCTCTAACAACATTATTGAAGAAAGATGCATTTTCATGGACTCTGAAAGCAACAAAGGCCTTTGAACATCTTAAAGAGGCAATGTGCCAAGCACCGGTCTTAGCTACACTGGACTTCACAAAAACCTTTATTGTGGAATGTGATGCTTCAGGAAATGGAATTGGTGTTGTTCTAATGCAAGATGAAAGACCCATTGCTTTTGAAAGTCATCCAATCAAGGGAAAGTTTTTAAGCAAAGCTATTTATGAGAAGGAAATGTTGGCAATACTCCATGCACTTAAGAAATGGCGACCCTACCTAATGGGAAGACACTTCAAGGTAAAAACGGATCATGATAGCCTTAAATACTTTTTAGAACAAAGATTATCCTCTGAAGAGCAACAAAAGTGGGTCACAAAGATGTTGGGTTATGACTTTGAAATCATCTGCAAAAAAGGGAAGCAAAATGTGGTGGCAGATGCACTCTCAAGAAAGGATGAGGATGTAGAAGCATTGTTGTGCGCCATTTCTATTATCCAACCAGATTGGATAAACAAAGCAAGGGGGAATGGAAGAATGACGAAGAAGTGTGGGCACTTATTCGAAAGTTACAACAAGATTCTAGTACGTCTGATACATTTAGCTGGAAAAATGATTCGTTATGATACAAATATCGCTTATACCTCTGTAAGAATTCCCAGCTAAAACAAAAGATTCTTATGGAATTGCACACTTCTTCCTTAGGAGGGCACTTAGGATTTTTAAAAACTTACCACAGGGTTAAGAAGGAATTTTTTTTGGGATGGCCTCAAATTAGATATTCAAAAGTTTGTGGCGGAATGTTTGGTTTGCCAACAAAATAAAGTTGAAACAATTAAGACACCGGGTCTATTACAACCTATCCATTCCAAGCCAACGTTGGGAGGAGGTTTCAATGGATTTTATCACAGGTTTACCCAAGTCTGAGGGAAAGAGTGTCATCATGGTGATAGTTGACAGACTTACCAAGTATGCACACTTTTGTGCATTATCACATCCATTTAAGGCTAGTACAGTTTCTACTGCATTTATGGAAACAATTCAAAAGCTACATGGAAACCCAAAGATTATTGTAAGTGACAAAGATCCCATTTTCACTGGAAATTTTTGGACAGAATTATTTTCTTGTCTTGGTACTCAGTTAGCTCATAGCTCATCTTATCATCCTCAATCTGATGGGCAAACTGAGATAGTAAACAAATGTTTGGAAGGATATCTTTGTTGCTTTGTATCTGATAAACAGACACAATGGGTCAAATGGTTGCCTCTGGCTGAATGGTGGTATAACACCTCCTTCCATACAGCAACAAAAATGACCCCATTTATGGCACTTTATGGGTATCAACCACCATCCATCACATCATATTTAAGAGAAAATTCTAAGGTTCAGGCAGTGGAACATCACATCAAACATCAACAACAAGTCCTCCAACTCTTAAAGGATAACCTCATGTTGGCACATAATAGAATGAAACAATAGGCAGATCAACATCGCAGTGAAAGAAGTTTTGATGTAGGTGATTGGGTATTCCTATGGCTACAACCATATAAGCAAATGTCCCTCAAGCAAGCTAAGAAGGATAATAAATTATCACCAAAGTATTATGGTCCGTACAAGATGTTGCAAAAGATTGGTACTATGGCATACAAATTGGAGCTTCCTGCAGCTTCTCGATTGCACCCAATTTTCCATGTTTCATGTTTAAAGAAGGTTATAGGCAACAAGCTCCCAGTTCAAACAATATTGCTAGAACTTGACGAGGAAGGAAAAATTATATTGGAACCCGAAGCAGTCACAGAAACAAGAACTCGACAACTATGAAATCGATCAATTTCGGAGTATCTTATCAAGTGGAAGAAATTATCTGCTAAAGATTCCACATGGGAGGATGAGAATTTTATACAGAAGTATCCAGAACTACTCAAGCGTTGAGGACAACACTTTTTTGAAGGAGAGGGGCACGTTGGGTCCCTATAATACTAGTTATTACTCCATTACTATTGTAGTTATACCCCTTATTAATATTGTTGTGCCCCTATTGCCCCCATATTGTTATTACTATGCCCCATAGAATCCCTCTATTGTTATTTTTGTGGCTTTATATTATTATTGTTAGGTCGGTTGGGTTATATTGTGACTCCTTAGACTCCTATATATATAAAGGAGGTTTTTTCATTTGTATCATCGAAGAATTTTTCATTCATGTAATGTAAAGGAGGTTGCCCCCTCGAAGAGGCTGAATTCTAAGGTGTTGATCTATCTTTTCTATCTTTTCTTGAGCTAGTTTGATAACAAGGGGAGGAAAAGGTATTTTATGAATGACGCTCATCACCCTATTTTTATTAATATATAAAGGGTGATTTGGGGAATAAACCAATAGTGTTTTCAACAACAAATGCAACCTTCGCTAAATCTACTAAGGAGAACATTGGTTATTTGATGAGACAAAAAGAAACATTAGCAAAGGAGTTGGCCTCAACAAGGTCTCAGGTGGATCATCTCATGACTAAAAACCCTAGGTTGTCATCCACTAGTGTTGATAGGATGGAATTGAAAGCGTTTATACCTACAAGGATTAAGCCTATGAGGAGACTATGAAGCAGCTATGTCATGGGATGTACACTCTTCGCAAAGCAGTGGTGATTTTGAATGAAGTGCAGAAAGGATAAAAAAAAATGGTAAATATCTTAAAGACAACTTATATATCCATTATTATGATCCAATATTGAATCACCAAATATCTCAATCTACCTGTGACGTTGGTTAGAAGGAGAAAATAGGATGTTGAAATAGAAAGGGTAGAAACCAAAATGTTTATATATATCTCTAAGCATGTCCACACTTTTGCTACCAGCACTATAACTGCTTATTTGTGACTATATAATGGATATGATTCCTTGGTTAGGTTGCCTAAGATCCCTTTTATTGGCCCATTTATGGAGTTAAAGAGTAAAATCATTATTGGAGAATAAATTGAATCTTTCTTAAACAATATCAAACAGGCGACCACTCAAGATGAACTTGAGGTGACGAAAGAAATTATTCAGTAGTATGTGGCTAATCCATCTAAGATACACATGAATTTCATCATGGTGTTAAACATCATTCAAACAGATTCCAAGACCATATATATCCAATATGCTAGAGTGTAAACTCAAATACAATCTAGATGTATAAGTGAAGGTTGAGCAAATAGTAGTAGAATACAAAGCTTGGCATCAATATCATACTACAAAATTAAATGCTTCTGTCACCAAGTTACATTTTCCATATGTTTATGCACAATGTATTATTTTTGTCTTATGACTATGAGCCACATTTCTTCTCATTATAATTTTTCATTTCGAAAATAATAAGAAATATAAATGTGTAAAAGTGGAAGTCCAAGAGACACATGGGGAATATGAAGAGTGTGTAGAATCTAAAAGATGAAATAGGAGTTCAATAGTCATGAGGGAACTCACGAGTCACAAGGGGATGTGAAAGGCCACATCACGTGTTATAAGTAAACCCTCATAACTAAAGAGAAGGGGATTTTTGAGAGTTATCCTTGGCTTCTCTAGTTTAGCATAGGAGGAAAGATCATTCTTTGGCGAAGAAAGTGGTAGCTTCATGTTCCACTATTGGGGCTAGTGTTTCATCAATGTAATAGTGTACTTGGAACATTAACTTAATCATTAGAAGCTCCCAGAGATGGTACACTTTCATGCATGTATCATTGATGTTGTAAGACTATTCTTGTATTTTTATGGTATATGTTTATGTTTATACATACTAAAGAAAATGAACTATGTCGTTGGATTTGGTATTTACCTTATTACATGTGTGTTGTTATATGATTTTATTATCATTGTTATCTGGTGAACTATTTTGCAGTTTAATTAATGAATCCTTCTTTTCTCTTATGCATCTCTTTTAGGATAGTACTATTACTTTTCTACTAGAGCCTCACTCCCTATTTTCCTTTCATGAAAGAGCCCTTTTATACATTGTAATTTGTGTGTCACAAAGCTCAGTGACCTTCTTACCTCAAAGTTATGTTTATGATCTCTTGTGTTGTTTATTGTAGCCAAGGCATATCCTTAAGTACCACTTTAATGGTGGTCAGTCATATATTTCGGATGTGGCTACTATCCCAAACAGTGTGAGGTCTAATTGAGAGTTCATACCACAGAGACCCCCTCGCCTATTGGCACTTCTAGCACCGTCAATAGGTTTTTGGAACTAGAAGGAGGGCCAAATGACAAGTTGATCCTGTGAAGTCTAGTTTCAATCTTCATCTTAAATGGCTTCCTCCTAAATCATAATCCTAGGATGCTTTTCTAAGAGTGCAAATTTGAAAATCCCCACGAGAATCACCCATAACTTGTCTAATCTAATTTTTAATGGAAAGGGTTAAACAACCATTACTGAGCATACTCTTTGGTTTCTTCAATTTTGTGATGTTTATGAAATTGATTGTGAATATGTTGCTTGTAGGTTGTCCATTCTCACTCTTGAAGACCATGTTAAATAATGGTGTCATACACTATTGTCCTCCTCCATTCACTCATTGAGCTGCTTTCCATGGAGCTCCCCCAAGATTCTGATAGGTATAACTATCACAACTCTTATAAGAATATTATTTATCTTAGAATAAAATCTAATGAATCTTTGGAAGATTTTATTAATTGCTTTCTTCAATTTTTTCATGAATTTTCTGAAGATGGTGTGGATTGGGATTTTATGAAAGATAAGTTTTAGTATTTGGTTCAAATTTATTTTCAACCACATGAAACTGAATCATTTTCAAGCCTCATGACATTTCTTAGTCTTGTGACACTTAAAATTTCAAAGAAGGAACTTACTCTCCCTTTTGATTCTTCCCTACTCCATTTCCTTTGGCCTCATGTGTTGATTTTGGAACTGGGGAACTTGAAAATTACATCGTTAATTCAACCATCCCATCTCCATATTCACCTCATAGTCACGGCGATAAGTTTAATCTTGAAACTTATTTTATTGATGATACTTTGTTTTTGAGAGATGTCACTTGCTCTCTATCATCTAAACATTATGACCCTCTTTGTCTCGATCTACAAAGTCAACTTATTCGATTAACACTTGTTCTATATCCTCTTTCTTGTTAATCTACTGGTTCAAATAGTGGTCAAGTACAAGAGAGTTATATCATTTAAATAGGAGATCAAGAGGAAAGAGATATTGTTCATGATAATTATGTGTGGGAATCATATTCTAAACAAGAATTAATTGTTGTTGATCATCCTTCATCCATGTTCTCCACTTCCTCTTCACCCTCAGCAAATTATTCATCATTTCCTGATATTTGAATGAATATTTTACATTGGCTTGTTCTTTATATTATGATGATCTATTTTCTTCTTGTTTCAATCGCAATCAATTATGGGGTGTTGTTGATTCTCGGGTGGAAGAGGAAAATGAGGAACTTTTTTTTCATGATTTATTATGTTCCTCACCTTCAATATGTGAAGAAGAAAATGTTACAACCCATAATGTTCAAGAGATCCCTCTTTTCAATTTATGTAGATTCTTTACCCATGGAAAGTCTCATGTGTCAAATGTTAAATCTTATCAAGTTAGTGGCTTTGGTGATGTGTTTATTGATTCATCTATTGATAGTTGTGTATATTCATTAGTTGATCTCTCTAAGCCACATATATTTCATGATTATACACCATTTCATAGTTTGGAAACTTCTTAAGAAGTCGATGCAATCTAACCTTTGATGATGGTTATGTCAGGTTCTCGTGATCTTGACAAGGTTTTCAAATATGATCGAATCAAATTCCTTCCCCGAAATACTCTTTATGATTCAATTTCACAAATTGAAAATCTATCGTCTTTGGAATCACAAGATTCTTTGATGAATTGTTTTCAATATCACGATCATATTGTCAAGTGGTTAGAAGAATCTTACTTGGAAATCTCCAATGCTAAGTATAAGTTTCTATATTTCATGATGTTTTCGAAGATGAAAGACATGAGTGGATGTACTCTTACAAGAAATGATCATAGTTTGTATGGCCATGAAGATAAATTGGTAGGCTAGTTAGTAGCAACTTTCTTCTTATATTTTTCTACCAGTGTGTTTGGCCCTCAAGATGATATGTAGGTCTTTCTGGTTGATATTTGCAATCTTTCACTTAGGGTTATCATGATAGTTATTTCCCTTACCATTTCCCTATCAGGTCAAGAGCTTTTATGGTTACATTCGACCTTTGATTTTATATGATCTTGAACTTTCATCTGTTAGTGTAGGTGTAGGTTAGTTTAGTTTTCCTCCCAACATTTGCTTAAAATTTTCCTTTTCTTGGTTTGTTTTGAGTTCCATTTTTCATGCTTTCTTATCAGTGTGTACATAGATAATATTTTATTTGAAGGTTGTCTTGTTGGTTCTGAAGAAATGTGACAAAGTCAAAGAGGATGTTGTGATAACTAACAATCTTTGGTTAAATTTTGATCAACTCATTTGTATGAACCTATATCTTTAAGATTCCATGATGCTTAGATTGAAAATATGCTTCTTTCCTGATGAAAGTCGTAGTTGATCTATGATGCTCGTTTCTATAATATGATCTTCATTCTTTGAATGGGAATTTTCTATGTCAATCAACTCAATATGTCAACTTAGTTGAGTAGATAATGGAAAGGAGGACACTTAAGTGAGCACACTACTTTCATAGGTATGTATAAGAGTTTCTTATAAAATAAGGAGCAACCTCTCTTTCTTGTTAAATAATTCTGGATCCCTCTTTCACATGCAACAATATAAACACCTATAAAACCTCTATTACCATAATGTAATAAGAAAATAACATGTGAAATAAGAGAAAGGATTCATGCACAGAGAAGTGAAGCAAGAAAATCTGTTGGGGTATTGAACAAACCTGCTAGAAGTGAAGCAATGCTCGTGATTCCTTGAAGTGACTCCGTCGGGGTGCTAAACAGGCTTGCTGGCAACATAGAAACACCAGAGAGGGTATTAAAACTAATATATATTTAAACTCATGTATCTATATATATACTCCTACTCCCTAATTGAAACAACTAAAGTTTGGAATGCTCTATGAATGTGTTAAGCCTATGAGAGGAATATAAGAGCATTAGAGAAATTTTGAGGTCTAAAATGGGCCTCAAAATAAGAATGTACAACCAAAATCAACATTATTGGAACAAATAGGATTCAAGATGATGATGTCAACCATGGGGAATGATTCAGCATTTTTGGAGTGAAAAGGTAAAAAAAAAAAAAAAAAACTACTTTTTCAACTCATATATTCAACTTATATCCCTATGGTTTTACTCGATTTTTGAGCGATATTACTCATTGGATGTGGAATTTAATTCCTCATCCATAGATTATCCATGTTCCATACTTTTGATGGACTCTTATACACAAAAAATGAGAAATAGATGAAAAACATTATTGCAATCCCATTTTTTCATGTATTTCTCATTTTTCATGTAGCAAGGCCCATAGAAAGTATGCAACATGGGTACTCATAAGATGAGGAATAAAATTCCACATCCAATGACTACTCTTGCTCGAAATTTGAATAAAACAATAGGGAGATAAGTTGAACAATTTGAAAAAATAATTTTTTTCTATTTTCCCTCTAAAAATTGGTCATGTAATCTAATATTATTTTATTGTTTCGACTATAATTTTATAATGTTCCTTAGGAGGCCCATTTTAGACCTCAAAATTTCTTTAGTAACTACATATATAGTCAGGATAAGTAAAGAAACTATGGTGATCAATGGGATGAATTTTTTTTTCCTGAAAGCTAGAAACTGCCTATTAATTTGGACTTACATAAAGAAACTAGGGTCTTCCACTGAATCAGGAACTGTTGCAGCTTCTACAAACCCCCTCCAAAATGTTTCCCATATTCTAATTTTAGAGCCTCCTTCTGATCTTATGAACTGCCATTTTGAGTTATTCATGTCATCCTTGGTCTTATTTGTCTAAGTGTCTAAGTGTCAAGTCATCTTCTACTGATCACAAATGTTGCAACTACTTGATCTTTCATGTTTAGCTTCTAGCTCCTAGTTCCACACTTTGAGTTGACAGTGACTAATTTCCAATCACAACTATGCACTCCCTATTGTCATTGATCATGCAATTCCTTGAATGAAGAAAGTGTGTAAACCTCTCTGACATATAATTGTTCAGTCTCTTGTGTTAGGAAACTGCACAGTCCCTTGAGCTAGTTGATTGCGCAATTCCTTGTGCCAGTAAACTACACAGTTCCTTGATCCAATCAATTGCGTATTGACTATGGGTAGAAACTGCACATTCCTTTCAGATAGAAATTGTGTAACATTAGTTTTCGGCATTGTACACTTTCCAAAGTTAAGTCAGTCACAAGTGGCAATTTCTAATCCTCGCTCATAGATTTTTGGCATGCATGTGCAAACCCTAACCCAAGATCTACAAGTGATCACCTATATAGCAAGCTAGTATAGAGCTATTTCTAACACATCTTTAGATCTCTTCACATTTCTTGAGAAAAAGGAATTTTTGGTCGCATGTGCACTTCTATTCCAGGTAAGTTTCTTAACTATCACTTTTATCTGCTTTTACTTTCTCTTTTGTCATTTTTTTATTTTTTATGTATAATTTTACCCTACTTTTTAGTTGAATAGTGTCACTTTTTATATATTTATCTTTTGTGTGTGTCAATCCTCTCTTACATGCTTCTTTTCAAGTATAATTTTGTATTCTAAGTCCTTTCACATTCCAGTTTCTACTGCAAATCAGTCTATTTGTGCATGTTATATTATTGCAATCCTCATCACTAATTTTTTATCCATACTTAGTTGAATTTTGACTTGATCTACCTCTTCATCACTACAACTTTTAATTTCTGAGGCCTTGCCCCTTGTTGATTTGACATCACACTTCCCAAGGCATCTTTCGTGCCAACTACACATTATGCAATTCCAGTCACTTGTGACCCGTCCTCTACCATCTTTGACTATGCATTGTGCAAGCCCTAACATCCACTATGCATTGCATAGTTCCAATAAGTAGCTTGTCAATCCTTGCCCACTATGACTATGAACTACGTAGTTAGCTAGCCTCTCTCTCTCAATAGTTGTGCATTACACAATCACAAAGCCTAGCCTTTAACTTTACCTTTATTGGTAAAGCTTGTGTAATCTCTTCCCTCATCCATTACATAATGTGCACTTCCAATGACTAGTTAGGAAACTTTGGCCTCAATATTTCCTCTTATGCTTAGTCCTTGTACAATTTCCTCTCCTAATAGTTGTTCATTACATTGCATAGCTTGATAGAGTAGGAGATTATCTGAGGAACTAACTTTGTGTTTCCATGAGAATTTCTCCATTTTAAAGTGCTTTCATTAAATATCTTATCAACCTTTCATCTTCCACTAATACAATGCCTCTAGTCACAAGAGAAGCACCAACTAAGGAGGTTACTGAAAGTAGTACAAAATGTGCTTCGATAGTTCAAGACTAGGAGAACCTATTATGGCAAATACTAGGTGTTTGGTGTATAATTCAACTCATTTTTCATGGCTACCCCTGAGATATGTTTTCAACAACAAGGATTTCCCAGAGACTCTAGAAGACAAGGAAATATACATCAAAAATAAGAGATATAGGTTTCATAAACTTTCCTGTAGGTATCTAGTGCTCCCATGTGCATAAGAAATTGGATGGATTTTATAGGTCTAGACACCAAGAACATGATCCCAAGCAGTGTGAGTGGAAAAATAATTGCAACATACAAACCACATGATCTTCATACACACTACAAGCTACCAAGGACAAAAGGTTTTCGCAATGCTAAGTATTATGTAGTTTGGCCTCATTTGAATACCAAGGTTGTGATTAGATCATGGTGGTAGGAACCAACAAAATTTCTCTGAACGCCAAAATGGATTTATAGGATAAGATCACTAAAGAAGGGTTATCAGTACCTCATGCCAATGTTCTATAGGATGTGTGGTTGGGAGAGCATCGAGTATTATGAGGAAGGTTGGATCTACATGCTCTACTCGATTACCATGAAAGGGAAAATCTTCAACTAAGAAGATATACTTGCTCAACAACCACATACCAATGTATCAAAGGTGAAGAAGGATGTTGAAAGAGGGAAAACTCACTTTTTCATGTCTACATACCTACTTGATGGGTTCTACATAAGAAATGTGTTTCCATTTCTAGAATGGAATTGGAATCTATAGCCTTTCCCTATCAACGTGTATTGCAAGATACTTTCAAAGCACAGTTATAGATGAATGTAAGATAAATTATATGAGAACTTATTTGTTTTTTTATATCAGATGATATTCAAAGATGGGGCACCCTTCATGTGTGATAAAGCTAAATAAGTGGTTATGGAAGTAGGATATTTATTTGCTTCTTCTAAAGGAGTCTATCTAAAGTTCCTTAGTTCTCATAAGCGACCACATCTCTTACCAAATTATGTCACTGATCATGCAATAGATTGCATACAGATTTTCACAGGGTTGTCATAGCTACTGCAAATTAAGAATAAGGCACATTGGCTTCTCCTTCCTCTACAAGTGGGGTATTATGAGTTCAATATTCCAAAGGAAAAAAATACAAAAGTTCAAGAACTATCTTACCTCAAATTTGTTGAAATGAGTTTTCATAAGTATGACCTTATGGGAGTATGCAAATAGAACTGTGCCAACCTCCATTTTTCCTAGCCTTATGTTTCCATATCTCTAAAGGATTAAGAGGAAATAAAGAATTCGTACAATGAATTTAGGGAAACAAGGCTATGTAATGAGGTGGACCCTTGTCCACAACTCACATGGCATATATTGTGCAAAAACAGGAACAATGCGAAGTGCCTACTTAGGATAGTTTTGTTAAGCCTAAAAGAAAAATTTTGCATGATCCTGAGACTGGGAGGAGTAGAATGTTTAAAGCATGCCTAACTACCCCGGGTGTAATTGAGTCAGAAAAGAAGAGAAAATAATTTGAATAAGCTTAGAGGAAGCGGGAGGAAGAGAAGAAAAAATCGAAGTAGAGAAGAAACATGAAGAGGAATGCAAGAAAGAGGAGGAAATGAAATAGAAAAAAGAACAAAAAATGAAAGAAATTAAAATAATAAAGGATGAGTTAAGAAGGATGAAATAAGAGGAAGAAAGGAAACAATAGGAAGAAGACATGCAAAAGAAAAAGGAAGAAGAAGAGAGACAAAAGTTGTTAGAAAAGGAAAATAAATTATTTCAATTACATGTAGGCCTAACAGATTGATGATGAATAGGAGGATGTTGATTAGGAAAAACAAAATATTCCAATTACAGAACAAACAAGCTATTGGATCTCACCTCCTGTTTCTAGTGGTCATGTCCCATTCAGTGAGATGGGATTAGTTCCTCCATCGGATGATAGGGTCATGGACATGTGAATTTTTACCTTCGATTAGCTAAGAAGCATGATAGTTCAAGAGAGGAGAAGGTATTTTTAGAATGACCCTCATCACCCTCTTGCTATTAATATAGAAAGAGTGATTTTTCCTAATACGAGAAAGAATCTAGGAGAAGTTGCAGTAGTGAATGCAGCGTTTGTTGAAGCTACTAAGGAGAACACTAGTTATTTGATAAGAGAAAATGAAACATTGGAAAAGGAGTTGGCCTTGGCAAGGTGGTAGGTGGATCATCTCATGAATATGAACCATAGGTTGTCTTCCACAAGTGCTAGTAGGATGGAATTGAAAGCATCTATACTTGCAGTGATTAAGTCATTGGAGGACAATGTGAAGCAACTATAATATGAGATGAACACTCTTCATGAACTAGTGGTTCTTTTGCGTGAAGTGAAGAAAAGATTATAAAATATGCTAAAGGTCTTAAAGATAACTTATATGACCATTGGCATGATCCAATACTGGGTCACCAAATAACTCAATTTGCTTATGGTGTTGGTTATAAGAAACAAATAAGATGTTGAAATAGAAAGGGCAGAAATCAAAATGTTTATATATATATCAATGATCATGTCCATACTTTTTCTACCAACACTATAATTTCTTATTCGTGACATTATAATGGATAAGATTCCTTGATTAGGATGCAAGATATTGATTATATTGGTCCATTTACGAAGTTAAAGAGAAAAATAATTATTGGAGAAGAAATAAAAGCTTTCTTGAAAAATATCAAACAAGTGATTGTTCAGGATGAGCTTGAGGTGACCAAAGAAATTATTCTATAGTATGTGACTGTCTAGATAAGATACACATGAAGTTGATCATATTGCTAAAAACCATTCAAACAAATTCCAAGACCATATATCCAAATACACTAGATTGTAAACTTAGATACAATCCAAATGTACTGGAGAAGGTTGAGAAAATAGCAATGGAATATAAAGCTTGGCATCAATATCTTACTATAGAAGTACATGCTTCCATCGTTGAGTTATATTTTGCATAAGTTTATGCACAATGTAGTATTTTTTTTTATGGCTAAAAGCCATATTTTTTTCTTATTGTAATTTTATGTTTCGAAAATAATAAGAAATGTAAATGTGTAAAAGTGTTGTCAAATTTTGTAATTGTTCAATGCTATATCAGTTACATTATACCTTGTCCCTTTTATTAAAAATGCATCCAACTATTATTAGTATAATCAATCATAAACGTAACTGAAGAATGAACAATAGGAATAGTGATAGAGAAGACAATAGCACACAACCATAAGAGATAGAAGATTTGTCCAAGACTAGGGGAAAACCCCACAAGGGGGAAACCCTTTAAAATCTTCTTCTTCTTTAGTAGATCGTCATAAAAATTTACAACAGTGAGTACAGTGAGTTGAATACATATAATCAGAAACAGGTAACAATAAACCAGATCTACAGATCTGCAGATCTATTATGACAACATGGATACTCAGATCTACTGATCTACAACAAAGAAACCCGGATCCACAGATCATTGATGCCGAGATGTCAAAACCCTAGATTTGAAGTTTATGTGCAATGGAAAACATCAGGTTCACACTCACAAAGTCAGTATCTAGGTGACTGTAATAGAAAAGATGCTCCCAAGTAGTCTATGTGCCTGCAACTATGGATCTGAATAAAAAATATCCAAATTGACTCCCTTATCGAGCTGTCTAAGTGACTGATCAAGGAAAATTTGCACTCATGCAGTGCTATTTGACTGAGTGACAAAGAAAATTCACTCTCTAGGCTACCTAAAGCAAGCAACTGGGGACTAGAACCTTCTGAAGGAAAAATCACTCTCTTTGAGATGCCTAATCCAAAATGGATTCAATTTTTCCTCCAAATAAAAGTCTTCAAATACAGGTGAAAGTAGGCTTACGTTTAAGTGCTCATTAGTACGAATCCAATGGTGCAAACAGCGTGTAAATCTGAGTCTGGATGAAGAAATTAGAGCCAATCAAAGATTTAGGTCAACGGTCAATGCCTACATCAGCAGGACACATGGAAACCCGAGAATGAGTCATAGGTTCTTGATGATGTCAGCGGAGAAGGTGATGTGGAAATTTGTGATTGGTTCATACAACAGGTGATTAGATCAGTCTGATCAACAAACGGGAGCAGAGATCGTCTGATCAGAGGAGATCAATGCATATCACGTCAAGACATGCAAGCAGGTTAACCTTGAAAATGGACGCGATATGGTTATTCAAAAGAATTTTAACTTCTTTGAGTTCCAGTAGGAAAGCGGTAAATGGTTTCTCATGCGCCCTAAAGGTGGGAAGTGGTTTTTCAAAAATTCACGTGATTCCACTCAGTGGTCCACACATAGCACACCAAAACAACTTTTCTCTCATGCTTTCAGAGTCTTAACTGTTGGGCTAGTTGGAGCACGTGAATGCATGACAGCCATAGGATTGATCATGATGAATCAACGATGGAAATCATCCAAGCTATGGAATCGCGCGGGGAATGCGATAACTGTTGTTTCGCTTGGTATCGGGATCTGTGCCAAGAAAAGGGCAGACAGTCGGGGTGAACCCCACGCCCACTAGTCCTTTGGTTTATCCTTTGATTTTAATGTTATTGTATTATTCCACGTTCGCTGCAGTTTGTAACTATACATGGTATATTAATACCATATCACCAAAAAAGATGACTAATGTGGTTTTGGACCATTCCAGGGGATCTAGAGGTCATAGTGACCAAATATAGTCGATTTTATACTCGTTTTGACTCAAAAACTTGAGCTGAACATAGTGGTGAGTTCCATTTTCATATTTGAGACTGTGTTTTGGAGCTCATACCTGTAATAGAAATTTGAAGACATAATAAAGCGGTCAGCACTGGAAGCGAAAGGACCAGCAGATGTAGCCAGGAAGTCTTGTGAACTACTTTATTAAATCTAGCTATGTTGATATGTTTGAATGTGTTTTTCAAGTTTTTTATGTGTTTATGTTATTTGCGATATTTTCGATCCGTTGCACTATGTAATATATGCAACTTCGCACATAGGCTATAATACATTTTTCATTAACGGATCAAGTGGTATTATAGCTCAAGGTTTTTAAGGTTGACAAGTTTGTATGGAGATTTGAATGCTTACTAGGTTAAGGCTAGGACGAGGTGAAAGTGAACTTGTTGAGGCAAATCCAAACATTGGAGGGGTATTTTCACAACGAGGGATGGCAGATGAAACTCCACTTGGGTTAGAATCCTAGTTCTTCGATATTTTCATGACAATACATGCAATGGTGGAAGAAATGTATAATGAGTTTAAAAAGGGTAAAGGTGAAGGCACTTCATCACCTAAACTAGAAAAAGGAACAGAGGAACATTTTCTTTTTGTTCCTCCAGATAAAGAAGATAAAGGAAAAGGAGGAATGCTTCCTCCCCCATCTCCTCCATCATCACCATCATTGTCATCATCATCATCTTCTTCTCATAAGACTAGTTCTTCGAAAAAGAAAAGAAAAGAAATCCTCTTTGATCAAATTAGAAGTAAAATTTGATTTTCCAATTTATGATGAAGAAGTTAAAGCTGAAAAGCTTGATAATTGGATAAGACAAATTGATGTATATTGCAGGGTGTGGAAAGTTGATTTAGAAAGGAAGAAGATCCAGCTTGCTAGCCTTCGACTTGGAGGAACCGAACTTGTATGGTGGGAAGGCAAGACACAAGCAGATCTCCAAAAACATGGTAAAATCATTTCAACTTGGAATGAATTTGTTTTTTCCATTAAAAAGGAATTTTATCCTTTGGCTTATATGTAACAAGCAATGATGAGTTGGCAAACACCAGGTCAATTAAAAGGTCAATGTGTTTAGAGTTATACTCAGGAATTCCATAAAAGAGCTTTAACATTAGGCATATCATTGGACTCACCAGAGACATTGTTGAAATACATAGGTGGTATTCATAGTTATTTGAGGCATACCATACTTATGTTTAATCCAACTAGCTTAGATGATGTATCAGTTCAAGCAACTCATCTAGAAGCTAGAGGTAAAAATGTAACCCAAGATGTTGGGAAATCATCCAAGCCTATTGAAAGCAAGAGTAAAGGCAAGAAGAAACTGAAATGGAAGGACAAGAAAAAAACATTGTGAAGAAGGATAAAGCTTCATGCACTCATTATAAGAAGGAAGGACACGATGAGGCACACTGTTGGTCTTTGCATCCAGAAATGAAGCCTAGGAAGTTCGGGATTAAAAAGTGAAAGAATGTTGCTGCTATTCAAAAGGACTTTGGATCAGACTTAGGTGACGAGACAACATTTACAACTACATGTATAAAAGGTAAAGATTCTAAAGCATCTACAAGTACTTCTTCGCATTCTATTGATAATGATAATGATGAGAGGAAAAGAAATGAGCTATTCCATATTACAAGCATATTAAAATTGATACTTTATTTGATAGTGGGTCACAAGTTAATTTGATTTCTGAAGCAATTGTAAACAACTTGGGACTAGAAACAAAACCTCATAAAAATCCATATCCATTAGGTTGGGTGTGTGATAAAACAAAGCTACAAGTTATGAAACAATGTAAACTTTGTTTTGCTATTGGGTCAAAGTTTGTAGATGAGGTTGAGTGAGACATACTCCCATTGGACATATGTGGAATTGTATTAGGAGGTCCATACTTGTACGATAGAATTTCTATCTTCTATCGATGGAACTTAATATATTGTAAGGGCTTATAAACTCAAAGATAATTTCTCTCTCATAATTTCAAGACAGATGAAAAGAATTGTAAATTCAGGTAAGCAATTTTTACTTATGATTGTAAAATAAAAGGATATTGATAAATCTGATGCATTCCAAGGTTGTAATCCTAAACAGAAAGCAGATCTACTTAAATTTTTTTTCTGATTATGATATTCTATTTCAAGAGACTAAATGTCTACCACCCAAGCAAGAGATAGAACACGAGATTTATTTGCAGCAAGATGCTCAAATACCTAACATTGGAATGTACAGGTTATCAGCTCTAGAGAATGCAGAGATAAAGAAGCAGGTACAGGAGTTGCTCGATCAAAGATTTATTCGACCAAGAAAATCATCGTACGGATCACCTATTGTGTTAGTGTGAAAGAAAGATGGTTCATTCAGAGTGTGCATTTATTTTAGAGAATTAAATAAAATCACAATAAAGAATCGTTATCCTCCTCCTCATATCGATGATTTGTTAGATCAGTTAAAAGATGCACTTTACTTCTCTAAATTGGACTTGCAAAGCAGCTACCATCAGATCAAAGTTACAAAACAGGATGTATGGAAGACTACTTTCAAAATGAAGCAAGGACTCTATGAATGGATGCTTATGCCTTTCAGCTTAACTAATGCTCTAGCTACATTCATGCGAGTCATGAATGATTTATTTAGACCATTCATTGATGATTTTGTAATAGTCTATTTAGATGGTATTCTTGTTTTTAATAGAACATGGGATGAACATGTAAACCATGTAAAGTAGATTTTAGATGTCTTGAAAAGAGAAAATATCTATGTAAAACTATCAAAATGTGAATTTTGCAGAACATCTTTGAATTATTTGGGTTATATTATAGGAGGTGGTTAATTGAAGATAGATCCCTCTAAGGTCGAAGTCATTGTAAATTGGCCTAAGCCCAATACTGCTACAGAAGTCAGAAGTTTCTTAGGTGCAACACAATACTGGAGAAAGTTTATTACTAATTTTTATTTGATTGCAACTCCTTTACATGCTTTGACAAGTGTGAAACTGGGGTTTCAGTGGGGAGTGAAACAGTCGAAGCCTTCGACACGTTGAAAGAAAAACCAGTATAGCGCTAGTACTAGCACTGCCAAATCTTCAACATCCATTTGAGATCTAGACAGATGCAAGTGAATATGCCATGGGGGCAGTGTTGATGCAGCACAAGAAGCCTATATGGTTTCATTATAAGACATTCACATCAGCAGTAGTTAACTATCCTAAATATGATAAATAATTGTATGCATTAGTTCAGAGTGTTAAAAAGTGGAAACATTATATAATGGGTAAAGAAACAATCATACATATAGATCATCAACCACTTCAATATTTACACTAACAAACTAAATTGCAACAATCAAGACATTACAGGTGGATGGGTTTTCTACAACAATTTCATCTTGTTATCAGATATAAGAAGGGCATACATAATAAGGTTGTAGACATGTTATCAAGACCAATTATAAATGCATCCACAATACTTAAGCATAATTCAGTAATTCATGATAGTTACATTGAACAATATGCTCAAGACAAAGATTTTAAGAATGTATATGCAACTTTAAGTCATGGCAGGAAGGTAGAAGAATTGGATTATTACATAAAGCACAAACTCTTATATCATTTGGGAAAGTTATGCATTCCACAAACTAAAAGATTTAATATAATTCGAGAAGCACATACTTCTCGCATATCAGGTCATTTTGGTATAAGTAAAACAGTTGTACAATTACAAAGATTCTGCTATTGGCCACGAATGAATGAGACAGTTTCTAGATATATTAAAGGATGTATTACGTGTGCTACAAGCAAGCTGAGTAATAGAAAATTAGGCTTGTATACTCCACTTCCAATTTTTTCTCGTCCTTGGGAAAGTGTTTCCATGGATTTTGTTGGGGGATTGCCAAAGTCTAGAAAGGGTCATGATTATTTGTATGTAGATGTGGATAGGTTCAGTGAGATGTGTATTTTGACACCATGTAATAAACAAGTCACAGTTGAACAAACTACAAATTTGTTCTTTCAAAATGTATAGGTTCATTTTGGGTTACCCACTTCTATTGTATCTGATTGAGATTCTCGATTTGTTGGGAAATTCTAGTCAAGTCTATGGGAGTTAATGGACACAAATTTAAAGAAGGGCACGACATTTCATCCACAAACAGATGGTCAGACATAAGTGGTCAATAGGACAGTGATACAGTTGCTTCAAGGATATTGCACCAAGCATCCCAAACTTTGGGATGAGCATTTGTGTTATGTGCAACATGCTTACAACCATGCAAAACATTATTCTACTCAGAGATCTCCTTTTGAGACTTGTTTTAGTTTTATACAAAAGTCTCCCTTGGATTTTGTCTTTGGTAAAGACATAGTAGTTTATGGACATAGTGATGTCCTAAAACAAAATCCAAAAATATCCTAAAACAAAATCCATATTATCCATCTTTGAACTATAAAAATCACCATGCAACACATACTTATCCATAGAAATCTTCAAATCCGTATACACTTGAACATCCTCATCATCCACCTATGTGTTTTCAATGTGTTTTGTAGGAACTTGCAATTTTTTTGTCAAATTAACATTGATGAAATTATGCTTGCAACTAGGATTTATAGAAGAAATGATCTTCTCTTTCTGAATCAATCCATGAACCTACAATAAGGAGATACCAGAAGAAAATAACCCTTTAGGTTCCTTGGTTTCCTTCTTTTCTGTAAAAATAAAATCTTTGCTAAGTTATGTGTTTGTCTGTGTGATCTTATCCACAAGATTAGTTTTACGGTCAAAGTGATCCATAATAGCTTTTGTGAATATGTCCCAAGTCAAGGGCCTTCGACAGCAATGTTGATGCCTTTAGCACCATTGCCATCTTTCATTGTCCAAGTACATTTTTCCCATTCTTAGCTGAGTCTCATCATCCATGATGTAATTCAAACTAAAATATTTCTTCATTTTTGCTAGCCATTTGGCTGGATGAGAGCCATCCAATTTATACAAATCCCTCAAACTCTGAGGTAGGTCCGCCATCACAAAAAAAAATTGGCGAAAATTTGAAATAGTCACAGTTTAGTCAATATTGCTCAGAATCCCTATTATGACCTGTTTTCAGAAATGGAACAATCATTCTGAATCTGCCCATGTGATAGAAATCTTGATCTAGGCACTGGAATTTCAGATCTATGCTGCTACTCTCCCGCCGTCACCAAAATTTCTGAAAAAGAGATGATTTTAAATCAGCGATATCTCCCTCATCCGGACTCCGATTCGACTATTTTTTTTTTTTTGAAATTGAGTGTTTTTTCACAAAGAATCTAGATCTACAATTATATTTTGTAGATCTTGCACCAAGTGGTCCAGATCTTCGCTGCAAATTCGCTGCCCTGAAAAATTGTCTGCAACCCCACTGATTTTTAAATCAGCGAAATCTCCTTCATCCGGACTCCGATTCGACCGATTTTTTTTTTTGAAATCAGGTATTTTTTCACATAGAATCCATATTTGCAATTAGATTTTGTATATCTTGCACCAAAACGTATAGATCTAATCTGCAAACTCGCCGCCCCCGAAATCCTGCAAAAAATAAAAAAATTCTCCACTGTTTTCCCAAGAAAGTGCTCTGATACCACTTGTTATAGCTCTGATACCACTTGTTATAGATCTGATCCAAAAATATATGAGAATAGAAAATAACCCAAGCATAACAAGATAGAAATGGTTAATATCAAACCCTTAAGGTAGGGCAACACCATACATTCACTCCTTAAGGAAGGAGAACACTCCACAAGCCATATGCCTGTTCATACAATAATCTTTCACAATATTCCTTGACACAATTCCTTGACATCTCTCCATGTGGAGTCTCTAGCCTCTATATAGGTCTCATACATACAATACCATGGATCATTACCATGGTTCCCTCATACCATCGAACTAATACCATCGGCCCATTACATTATTACTAACTACTTGTGGTCCCTTACATGATATGGGTTAACCACCTTATTTATTACTATGGCCCATCGCGTTATTACATTATTACCCTGGGTACCTCCCTTGGTACCCCATATTATTCCCTCTAGGTATATAACAAGAAAGGTCAACTACCTTCCATTGAAGATATTTTGCCCGAGTATCTCAATGAGCTATGGGAGGACACAGTTCTTGACAGGAGGATAAGGACATGGGGACGAGGAAATGTTGAGTATCTTTGAGTTGGAATCAAAGGTATAGATCCAAGTAAAGAATGATGGATAGAGATTAGAAAAGTGAGGGAACTTTATCGTCACTTACTCGACAGCTAAAAATAACTTTTGGTGGACCAAAATCTTCTAATTGGGAGGAGTGATCCAAAATGGATTCAGTTTTTCCTCTAGATCAATGTATTCAAAAACAGGTGAAAGTGGGCTCACGTTGAAGTGCTCGTTAATTCAAATCCAACAATGCAAACAGCGTGTAAATCCGAGTCCGGATGAAGAAATTAGAGCCAATCAAAGATTTAGATCAACAGTCAATGCCTACGTCAGCAGGACATGTGGAAACCTGGGAATGAGTCACAGGTTCTGGATGATGCCAGCGTAGAAGGTGATGTGGAAATTTGTGATTGGTTGATGCAACAAGTGATTAGATCAGTCTGATCAACAAACAAGAGCGGAGATCATCCGATCAGAGGAGATTGACACATATCACGTCAAGAAATGCAAGCAGGTTAACCTTGAAAATGGGCACGATATGGTTATTCAAAAGAAGTTTAACTTCTTTGAGTTCCGACAAGAAAGAAGTAAACAATTTCTCGTGTGCCTTAAAGGCGGGAAACAATTTTTTGAAAATTCACATGATTCCACTCAATGGTCAACACTTAGCACACCAAAATAGCTTTTCTTGTGTGCTTTTAGAGTCTTAACCATTGAGCTAGTTGGAGCATGAGATTGCGCAATAGCCATAGGATTGAGTAGGATGAATCGACAGTGGAGATTAGCGAAGCCATGGGATCGTGCAGGGAACGCAATAACCATTGGATCACTTGGTATTGGGATCTAAACCGGGAAAAGGCTGGACAGTCGAGTTCAACCCCACACCCGCCAGTCCTTTGATTTATCTTTTAATTTTAATGTTAACGTATTATTCCACGCTCACCACAGTTTGTAACTATACATGGCATATTAATACCATATCACCAAAAAAGATGACTAATGTGGTTTTCGACTATTCCAAGGGGTCTGGAGGTCATAGTGACCAAATACAATAGATTTTATACTCTTTTTGACTCAGAAACGCGAGGTAAACATAGTGGTGAGTTCCATTTTTGTATTTGAGACTCTGTTTTTGAGATCATACCTATAACAACAATTTGAAGACACAATAAAGAGGTCAGCACTGGAAGTGAAAGGACTAGGAGATGTAGGCAAGAAGTTTGATGAACTCCTTTATTAAATTTGGCTGTGTTGATATGTTTGAATGTGTTTTTCAGGTTTTTATGTGTTTATGTTATTTTGAATCTTTTCAATCCATTGCACTAAGTAACATAGGAAACTTCACACATAGTCTATAATACCTTTTCATTAACGGATCAATGCCTCCCAATTACAAGAGAGCCAAAATCGCTCTTTTACCCACTTTGTGCCAGTGAATATGGACAAAAAACTTTAGATCTGTGCTAGCGACTGAGATCCAGAATACCCTAACTCAGAGTCAACCTTTTGCCTATGATCCTGGACCCAATGAGGACTTCTACCAATGAACCTGTGTGAGCCAAGACAAAGTAAAAGAAATAAAAACATAACTTGAATGTGTGTCCAAATGAGCTTGAGGTTACTTCCTTTTATAGGTTGTCTTAAGGGTTTATTTGGGGTTAAGAATGACCCAAGCAGTTACCCAACTGGTTAGGGCTGACCCATTCCATAATGAATGAAATAATAAAATAATTTAAATATTAACTTCCGCTTGACCGAATCAAGTGATATTTAGGTCCATTTTGATCCTCTCGAAAAGAGGAATTTAATGCAGGCATCATGTTGGTCATTTGAGATGTCCAATGTGGAATTTTACTACAGTTGAAAAAATTAACACTCCCTCTCAAATAGGGAGAATTCCACTTGCCCTTATTTTTATATCATCTTGTCAAGTTGTTCTATCTACTAAAACTTTCTTTGATCTAAAACAAGAAGAATTTGTTGCCAAAGGGGAGCTTAGTCTACCACCCTCTATCCATCAGGATATTATCTAGAATCTATGTTATCAAGCTGCTACCCAAAGTATCATCATCAATCATCATCAGGGAGTACATTACCAGGGAGCACATCTCAACCTAGAACCATGTTGGGGAGAAATAACTTCCACCCATACCGAGCAATAAGATAAATATCGTCACAAGGGAGTACACCCTCAACCCTGAAATCTCATCAAGGAGCTTACTCTCAACCTAGAATCAGATAGGGTTATATCAACCCATCTTATTTCCTTTTGACCTTCCCATCGGTGGTAGAATACCTGCATCATAACCACCTTGGGTTGTACACCCCATGTACACTCTCAACTCGTTGGCCAAAATGAGAAGTGATATTCCCATCAAGCTAGCCTACTTGAGGGTATGATGTCAACTAGGGTATACTCTAAGAGACCAAGGTGGAAGAAAAATTCTCTGACCCTATAAATATATGGGAACATCATTCTTCAACCCTGGGTAATAGATAGGGTACTGCCCTATTTTCCAAAGATCCCTCAACCCCAGGAGCCCTGTATATCAATTCCTCACCCTGGGAGCTCAAGGAGGGTGGGAAGATAATTCTTAGTGTCCTCGATCAATATTGCCCCTTATCTAGAGGGGTTACATCCATTAGTCCAAGCTGTTCTTTAAATAATGAGGACTTTCTCCTCGGCAATGCCTTGGTGAGAATATATGCAATGTGATCATTTGTTGACATGTGTTGGATCTTGACGGCTCCTCTCTGCACCATATCGCGAATGAAGTGATATCAGATTTCAATATGCTTGGACTTGTCATGGAACACAATATATTCTACCAAATGGAACCCACTCTTGTTGTCACAGTATACTAATGTAGTGTCTAAGACCTACTCAAACATCTCTCCAAAGAGCTTTCTTAACCATACTACTTTGAAACTAGCCATTCTAGCGGCAATATATTCTACTTCGGTTGTGCTCAATGCTACAAACTTTTGTTTCCTACTCATCCAGGATATCATGGCAGAGCCAAGGCTAAAACAAAATCCAGATGTACTTTTCTTGTCAAAAGTATTTCCAGTCCAATTAGCGTCAATGTATCCATGAAGTTGAACATTTCCTACAAAATATCGTAGGCCAAGTGTAGTTGACCCATTCAAGTATCTCAATATGTGTTTGGCAGCTATCCAATGTGAGTGGTGGGGCTCAACCATAAACTGACTTAGACTGTTTACTGCATAGCATATATCTGGACGGGTGTTCACAAGGAACATCAGAGCCCCAATCAGTTGACTATACTAAGATGGATTTTCTATCTCTGGTCCTGTAGCATATCCCCATAAATTCTTGAAATTTATTTCCATAGGAGTGATCATGGATTTACATTCCTTCATTCCAAATCTTTCCAATAACTTTATAATGCATTTCCCTTGTGAGAGAAAAAATTCACCAAACTTTTGCCACACTTCAATGCCCAAGAAGTTGTGCATAAGACCAAGTTCTTTCATTTCAAACTTAGAGGCTAGCTTCCTCTTACATTCGATCATCATAGGCTCACTACCTATCAAAAATATATCGTCAACATACAAAACCAGAATCAATGGCATACCTTCTATTACCTTGAAGTAGAGGTTGGGATCAACACTTCTTCTTGTGAATCCCAACTTTATTAAGTAGCTCTCAACATGCACATACCAAGCTCAGAGAGCTTGCTTCAAACCATACAATTCCTTCTTCAACCTGCACACATATGATTAACTGGTCTTCCACTTCAAATCCTTGTGGTTTTTAACATATACCTCTTTGTGTAACATGCCATGGAGGAAGGTTTCTTTACATCCATCTGATGAAGAGTCCATCCCTCACTTGCAGCAAGGGAAACTATAGAGAAGATGGTTGTGTATTGAGCTACTTGAGAAAATATGTCATCATAATCTTCTCCCTCTTTCTGAGAGAAGCCACGTGGCACGAACCTTGCTTTATATTTCTTGATGTTGCCATTACATCCATGCTTTATTTTAAATAAGAATTTTAAAGCCACAACATACTTCCCTTTCAGTCTAGGTGCAATATCCCAGAAATTGTTTTTCATAATTGATTCATATTATTCACCCATAGCATCCTTCCAAAATTGTTCCTTTTTTGCTTCTTGGAATGAGGACAGTCAGGCATGAATCATAGTACTCATTGCAACAAAATATCCCTGATACCTATAAGGTTGTTTCCTTTCTCTAAATGATTTGCGGATGGGGACATTCCTTTCGGTATCCTGTAAAGTGTCGTGGAGCCATGGTGATCTCTTCTTAGAGGGAGGATCACTTGAAGGAGGATCTAATGGATCCATGGGCTCTATGGGTTTGTCAACCATACCAAGTTCAGGTGCAGCTAGACCATCTAGAATATCTCGGTCATCACTCTCTTCCTTGCGAGGAGAAAGTGGAGGAAGATCTATTGCTTTTCCAAGAGCTGCATCTTCATCAAATGTGACATCCACGCTAATTTTTACCTTTCTCTAACTAGGAATATAAATTCTATAAGCTTTAGAATTATCACAATAACCAATAAATCTACATTTTCTTCCAATAGCCTCCAGTTTGTTTCTTTTGTCTTTCAGCACGTGAAAATATATTGAGCATCCAAATACATGAAAATGGATGATATTAGGTTTGATCCCTGTGAATATTTCTTCAAGAGTCTTGTTTTGCAATCCTTGATGAGGCACCCTATTCTGAACATATACCGTAGTAGGTGTTGCTTCAGCCCAAAGTAATTTTGGCATCTTTTGATCACGAATCATAGCACGGGAAACTTCTAATATAGATATGTTCTTTCTTTTGGCAAGACCATTCTATTCAGGAGTATATGGCACAATCATTTCCTTTTTTATTCCATATTTCTTGTAGAATACTATGAATTTTTTTGACATGTATTCTCCTCCATTATCAAACCTGAAGACTTTGATTTTCTTACCTGACTTATTTTTTATCAATGCTTTGAATTCCTTGAAATTTTCAAAGTCTCCATCCTTGTGCTTAAGATAATATATCCATGTCTTTCTTGAGAAGCCATCAGTGAAGTTGATGTAGTAGAGATTACCACCAACACGATGCATATGCATGGGACCACATATATCAAAATGAATGAGATGAAGAATGTCATAAGTTTTGTTCTTATTGGAGAAGACTCCATCATGTTGAGCTTGAACATCAGGAACTCTAGAGACCAATTTATTCAATTTAGGAAGTGCATCATAGTGAATATTGTTGAAGGAAATGTCCCTAGGTTAGGCATTCATAAATGTACTTTTGATATTTCTTCTTATTCAAGAAAAGAAATATTATTTTTATAATATATGTGAATGATATTCTTGCTTTTTGAAATAGCTCTAGCAGATGTTAAAGTGATATATGTGATTCAAAGATTAAAAAGTAAATTTGAAGACCCTTAAGGGCATGTTACACCATGTATATATTTGTATAAGATTCAAAGAATATCCCTCAAAGAAAAGGCAAGTACACTAAATGCAATGACATCACCTAAAGGAGAAAAAATGATGAAGAAAAAATCAAGTCAGCCTATTGTCCTCAAGTCAGCCTCAAGTCGGCCTAAGGGAGGGACAATCCTATATATACAGAGGTTTTCCACTCCTCCAATGTCAAGCATAATCACCTATGAAATCAATGAGAAAGTGAAGTCAAATAAAAGGTGGAAAATCCAAGGTTAAAGGAGCCTCTACTGTAGCGAAGAAGGAGGAGAAATAACCGAAGTATAAAGGATTGTTTTAGGGCGAATTGTAGTCACAAGTGCGAGGAAAAGTAGGGTTGTTTGCAATCACTACAACATCAACATTAAAGTTTCTCATCTCTCATTATTTGGGCTAGAATATAAGGCCTATAAGGCCTCCCACTATAATGAAGAAGAGACTCTCTCAAGTGACGAAGAAAATGGTCAAAACCAAAGGGGAACCTTGCACACGTACAAAAAATTAGGGTTGTAGTGTTGTCACATCAAGTTTGCAATTGCACATCAAGAAGGAGCTAGGTTGGTTAAGAGAAGTAAGGCATCATATTATGTGAACGATTTCAATAAGGATCAAAGAGAAATATATCTTCAACTAAGCATAAAAACGTCTATCACCAGTTTTCAAAAGAATTAGGAGGACGAAGTGTCGTAAGAAGGAGGATGATGTGCCATTAAATCAAAGTGTACGAAGAAGGAAGGACTTGACTTGTGCTTGGAGGATATTCTTGTCAAGGGTCCAGGGTTTTGCATTGATCAATAAGAACCTTCAATAAGAGAAACTTGCTAAAGTGTTTTCCTCTCACGAGAAGAGAGGTTTTGGCCCTAGCAGAGAACCAACATCTTGTGTTCTTTTTCTTATCTTCTTGGTAGAAATTTTATGAAGTACACACACATTCATTAATAATAAGAAGAAGAATATTAAGCTAACAATACAAATTGTAAAAATGACTCCAAAAATTGTTATCAAGTCAAGAAGAATCACACTACATAGAATTTCCCTAGATTCTTCAACATGGAATCAGAGCTAAGGTGACACATAAAGGAAAGTGCATCTCAAGAACACTCATAAGGTGAGTCATTAAGGAAGGACATCTACAAAGCTGAGTCATCAGGACAAGAAGTCTCAATCACATCAAAGGACAATAATTTCTACCATTTAGCATTCATCTAGGAAAACTACAAAGAAATAAGAAAATCCTTACATAAAGGCACTTACAAAGAAGAGCACGTCAAAGAGGGACCTACATCATCTACAAGTCATCAAGCAAGTCCACTTGGAGAATGAAACTTGAATAACATCAAGATCCTAGGAAGGCAAGGCATCAAGTCTTCAACAAGAAAACAAATCCACTACATCTACGAATCTATCAAGTAAGTATATGTCCACTTCTGAATATACATCAATGTCTTTTTCTAAGGAAAGCAACAAATTGCTAGCTACCAGAAACTTTCTTGCATGGAAGAAGATGACTGATTTACTTCTCAAGGAAAATGAACTTCTAGAACACATTAAAGGGAATGTTACTATTCCTGCTAAGGAACAAACTCAAGCCTTATCCAAGTATAATAAGGATGAGACAAGAGCTCAAATGATTCCTATAGATTCTATCAAGGAATATCTCATTCCTGATGTCTCCAAATTTGAAACATCAAAATAAATCTATGATAAACTGTTGCACAAAATATTTTCACCATGACATTCGGCATCAGTGTGAGTCTATCACCACTCATACTTTCCTCCTTTACAAATCTTAAACCTCAACTTTTCATGTCAAGCCTTGGAAAATGAGAGAAAGCCCTTTAAAATCTTTAAAACTCTGGTTCCGCACTTTCTCTTAGCATTACCTGTGGTCCCGCACCCACTGGTCATGTCCCCTGCATACATGACCGCTTTGTTTCTGTGTAATGGGTGCGGACCCCTCTAAAACCACTTTGGGTTATTTTTGGAAGCTTCTAGAGGGAATCTTGCAGTGGCAAGTTCGCTCCTTTAAGGGGCATGCATCCCACACCGAAAGGAGCTAACCCCTTGATGTGAGGAGCTTATCCCTTTGAAGGAGGACTCTATCCCTTCATAGGTGGACCTGTAACCTCCTTCCTTTACACTATAAAATGAGGCATTGGGCTAGTTACTAAGGAGGTTGAAAGCTAAATATTTTTTAGGGTAAATGTTATTGGAATTTAGTCTTCCTAATTGAGCTTGAGAGGAGAGATTACATACCTTTTTTTATCTCATTGGGAAGAGTGTGAGGCTTGTCAAAGTAGAGGAGATTCTTGCTTGGACCCTGGGAGGAGCTTGTACAACATCAAGGCACCAAAGGTTGTAAAGTTCTTCTTTGTTCAAAGTTAATACAATCAAGTTTATTTTTCTCAATAAGCTGTCTTTTATGGTTTATTTCATGGACTCCTTGATCACCATGATGAATATGATTTATTATATTAGCTATGAAGGTGTTATTTGATGTGTGCTTGTTTGTGTTTGCGGGTTCTTAAAAGGAAACTCATTTGGATGGTCGAAGCGTGGCTGCCACAAACTAGCATTGGACTTAAGGTAGGGTCTAAAACACCTCTCGGTTTTTATTTATAAATCGCAATATTTAGAGAAAGGTAGATTTGCTTGTTCTGCTTGTCACTAGATATCAGTTGATACTAGGGAGATCAGTCTTGTCCACAAGAACAATTTATTTGGCCGAAAAATTGGTGACTCCACTGGGGATCGAACCCAAAATCTCTCGTTCACCCAGGGTAAGAAGGATCATTACCCAAAATCTTCCTTTGGGACTCATTTCCATTGAAGAACTTGTTAGTCCAGAAGAAGACATAAGTCTCCCTGAAAATCAACCAACTTTAGAACTTAGGGAGCGTGAATCAATTTTCTACAGTCCACCTATGAGGGATGCTTAGTACCTCTCATTGACGAACTTTTTAGAAAATCTGAGTCCTAGTTTTTCACCACCTCAAATTCCTTTTCAGCCAACACCTAGAGGTTATTATCCTCCTTTGAATATGTCGAGACAGTCATCCTTGTTTTCCCAATCACCGGAATCATTTTTATATGGCGGTCTTTCTGTTCCTTCTGGGTATCAGTCACTCACTAGTACTTTTTCAGGAGCATCTCCTCAACCCATTGAACATGGGCTATCAACTAGTAATAATGGAACTAAACCATTGAGCGTAGAAGAAATTCTTATGATGTCTAGTACTATTCCAAATCCACAACCTCAAGGTAGTAAGTTACCGCCTGGGGGGCAACCTCAAGGTACTCAATTACCACCTAGGGGGCAACCTCAAGGTAGTCAGTTACCGCCTAGGGGGGAACCTCAAGGACAGTACATTCCTTCAGGACAGTACATTCCTTCGGGACAGTACATTCCTCAAGGTGAACCCCAGACTCAATATATACCTCAAGGTCTACCCCAGTATCAATATATGCCTCAAGGTCAACCCCAGTTTCAGAACGTGCCTCAAGGTTATCAACCTCAAGGTCAGTACCCAACCCAAGGTTTCCAACCACCTTCAGGTCAATCATTTGTTCAAGGAGTTGGAAATGTACCTTTGAATTATCAGCCCTATGCTCAACCCGGTTATGGTCCTCAATATGATCAACCTTCTATGGGTCCATACCCTGGAATGAACATGGTGTGGGATCCATCTCAATCTCAACAGATTTTGCAACCTAATGTGTAGTTGTCATCTCAATCTAGACAAACTTTGGTTTCTGGTTCAACCCAGCAACCTGTCCAGCCTCCTATTCAAACTTATACACCTAGTGTAGCTCATTAGTCTGGGACTAGTTCGCCTCGAACTCTGCCTCAAACGACTGCTGTAACTACTGCAACTTCTGTGCAATCTACCCCACCTACTTCTGGATTATCGACAGCTCCGGTTTCTATTGTTCTTGCATCAACTCCTAAAGCATCTTTACCTCAGTCCAGACCCACAATTCAGGCTTTGGTTCAGATGCCTGTAGGACAACCTCGTCCAAGTACGGTTCTCACAAGTCAACCACAATTCACTTATCAACCATACCAGGGATGGTACCAATTCGGTCCTGTTGTGCAAAGCCCAGTTTACCAGTATCAATCGTACCCTTGATATACTTATCAGCAACCTCAACAACCCCAGTATGGTACGGTTAATCCTGGTATTCCGGGAGGATATAATATTTCAAATAAGATTCCAATTCCAAGTTATCCTGGATATCCTCCTCCTGGGGCTGGTCTTATGACCCAGGGTTTTTGTGACCCTAATCGTTAGTTACCGTTTATAGCAACTTTGGACTTGCCTAATTTGTCACGCCTTACGAACAATCCAATTAATTATCTTCCGTTTTGGCCGCCAATGCCAAATAAGTTGCCTAGTGATATCCCAAAGTTTGAAGGTAAATCAGGAGAGGACCCATCAAACCATGTGATCACTTATCACCTCTGGTGTGCTTCTAATTCCATTATAAATGATTCAATTTGCTTACGTCTTTTTCAACGCACTCTGATTGGTCTTGCGGCCAAGTGGTACATTGAGTTACCACGAGCCTCCTTTTATAATTTTAGTCAGTTAGCCACTTCGTTCTTAACTCATTTTTAGTTTCCTATCAGATATGACAATGGCACAGAATTATTAACTTCATTAAAATAATCAACGTCCACATATATTTGAGATCATATTCATGAATGGCGACGTCAACGACGCTTAGTGAAATTTTTTATTCCGAATCAAATCTTAGCAAAATGGTTTGTTAAATCATTGTTATCTAAAATCACTGAGGATGTAGCTAAGGTAGGAGTTGTTATTGAAGAGAAAGTAATTGCTCAAGCTCAGTACCTTGACCTCGTTTATACACAGTCAGGTACTTTACACGAGAAAATCCCCGACTTTCCGAAACAAAATCAAATAACTGCAACTCCTTCGGGGTCTCACACTGCTGAGGGTATGATTGGTTTAGTTAACACCAAAAGTAAGAAGAAATCTTCAAAGAAATATTCTCCTATTATAGCTTTACCAGATTCCCCGACAGGAGACTCTTCCGTGGAAATTCCTGCCGATATTCATGTCGTAGAATCATCTACGGCGAAATCAAAATCTGGCGGTAAAAAGAAAGGGAAGATGAAAAATAAACAAAATTAGAAAGATAAATCAGATAAAACTGAATCTACTAATGAGAAACATAAACCTCGCTATCCTTGTCTCATTGTTGATGAACATCATTTTACAAGAGACTACCCTCATTGCGCTGAGGTTGCGAAAATCGTCAAAGGTTCTCAAACGCCTGCTGTTTTGAATGATCCTTTTCCTAGTCAAGATAGTAAGATGATCAGTTCTTCCTCAAATGCCTCGGAAGAACCCATAATCATGATGTCTCATGTTAGGATTGTGATGCGATCGCAAGATTATGGTAGTAAAAGTCATGTTGGTTGTAAGGAAGTAGAATCTTCTAATTCAAACCCATCAACTTCAACTCCTTCTAGTTCTGATCCGCTACAAATCGAGAAACCTAATCCAGGCTTAGTAATCAAACTGCTTGCTATAGGTATACTTCGAAAGTCACCTTTCAATCCGCATGCGAGAGCTGCTCAGAATTATAACATTATTGAAGACTTAGCTATTTCCCCTTCAGCGATTTCGGCTTTGGAGGTGCTGCAATCATGCCTAGCACAGCGTAAATTACTTTTGTCAACTATAGGAGTTGTTGATATTCAGGAATTGAACCTTATAATCTTCGATTTAGAAAATAGTACACCTCACCTACCTCAGCAAATGGCTTTCCAGATTCCAGTGTTAGTCAAAAACAAACCTTGCTTTAGGACTGTAATTGATGAGGGAGCGTCCACGTGTATTATGTCGATCTAGTGTTGGAGATCACTTGGTTCTCCTACGCTCAATCAATCTCCGACGATTATAAAGGCTTTTGATCGCCGTGGGTTCCATCCTTTTAGCATTCTACAGGATTTACCTATAGGGGTTGAAGGCAAAACTGTTAATCTAGATGTGGAAGTAGTTGATGCCCCTCTAGATTACAACCTTCTCTTGGGTCGCAGTTGGTCTCATGCTATGACTGTTGTTGTTTCATAGGTCTTTTAGCTTATAAAGTTTCCTCATAATGGAAAGATCATTACAATAGACCAGTTGACTTATTTTTTGTCAGACCCAGCCTCTTCTGAAAGTATCCTACATGTTAATAAAACAACTATCCCTTACAAGGATGTTGGGGTAGGATTGGTTAAAGATTCTGGTTTACTAGGAACTTTTTCCTTTCCTCCTCCTAACGCATCGCCTTCTACTGCAACCATTCATATGATTTCATCAAACACTATTGCTTTTGATGATCCTTGGATCGTACTTTCCAAATCTGAGGTGGATTCATTTGGTGATGCGATGCCTTTAAGTCCCTATGAAATTGCATATCAGGCTGTACAGTGGTTTTCTGATCCTTCTTCAACCGAAATTGATCTAATGAATGTGGTCCATGGAGAATCACTTTCAATATCAACCTCAGGTTCAACAAATTTTTCCGAGCTTGTTCATATGGATGAGTAGATTCGTGAAATTTTGTCTGTTGATGATTTACCATGGGAAGATCTTCGTCATCGATCTTCATTTTTACCTGAGCTTGATCATTTTGAAAATGTTTTTTCATCTATTTTTACTACTGATTATGTCAAAGAACCACAGAATCCATTGCAACATCCTGATTCTAAATTGAATTTGGGAAATATTTCTCAAACGGTTCCTATTGACATTTCAGTTAAACTGGGAATTATTGAAAACATTCATATAGGTGCTTCCTGTATGGAAAATGAACTCCAAACTTATAAAGCTCTATTTCAAAAATTTTGCGATGTGTTTGCCTGGTCATACGAAGAAATTCCAGGAATCGATCTAGCAATTGTTGTTCATGAAATTAAAACTTACCCAGATGCTAAACCTATCTGGCAACGTTTGCATCAAATACATCCACGAAAAGCTGCTTCTATTAAAGCAGAAGTTGAGAAATTACTTAAAGCAGGTTTCATTTATCCAATTCCCTTAACGGATTGGGTATCGAATATTGTTCCTGTTAACAAAAAGAAAGGAACAATAAGAATATGTATCGATTATAGGGATATTAATCTAGCTTGTCCCAAAGACAATTATCCAACTCCCTATATCGATCAAATCATTGATGATTGTTCCGGCAGTGAAATTTTCTCCTTTATGGATGGCTTTTCTGGTTACAATCAAATCAACATACTCCCTGCTGATCAACCAAAAACAGTTTTCATTTGCCCATGGGGGACATTTTCTTATTGCAAATTACCTTTTGGATTAAAGAACGCCGGAGCAACTTTTCAAAGAGTTATGTCTTACGTGTTTCATGACATCAAGCACATTGTGAAACCTTATCTCGATGATTTACCTGCCCATTCATTACGTAGATACGATTGTCTCACTCATTTACGAGCAATCCTTATAAGATGTAGGCATTATCGAATTAGGTTGAATCCACAAAAATGTGTTTTCTGTATAGAAACGGGTCATTTATTGGGATTCATTGTTTCAAAATTCGGCATTCCTGTCAATCCCTCGAAGGTTGAAGCTATTGTCAAATTTCCTCCTCCTTCGACTCTTCGCCAACTCCAAAGTTTGCAAGGGAAAGCAAACTTTTTATGTCATTTCATTCCTAACTACGCCGAGATAACAAAGGGTTTTACTAGGTTGTTGAAACAGAATACTCCATTCTTTTGGGATGAGATAGCTGACAAATCTTTTGATGCACTTAAACACGCATTGACCCATGCACCGTTATTGCATCCTCCCAACTACAATCAGGATTACTTCTTGTACCTCGCCGCTTCTCATTCCACCATCGGGATGGTTTTAATTCAAGAAGATGAATTCAATAGTGAACATGTGATTTACTATCTTAGTCGAACTTTGAATCCAACTTAGCTTAAATATTCTCATGTGGAGAAATTGGCCTTGGCAGCTGTTCAAGCTGTCCAAAGATTTCTTCTACATCTTACTACGCAAAAATACCGTAATTTCTGACAGTAACCCTATGATCTATATTTTGACCAAACAATTGCTAGGGGGCAAGTATTCCAAACGGAATGTTATCTTGCAGGAATTTGACTTGGAATTTCAAAATCCAAGTCAAAGAAATCTTTGGTATTTGCGGAACTGATGTGTGACTTCCCGCATGTTGATACTGAAACTGTGGCAGAAGAGCCCATTGCAGATGAATCCTTGTTTCTTATCAGTACTCTTGATCCATGGAATGGAGATATCATTGTTTATCTCCAAATCCAATCTTTTCGGCTTGAAATTTCACGATCTCAACGACGGAAAATACAATTCCAATCCCAACAATACAAAATCATTGGAGATACACTCTATCGTCATGGGGCGGATTTTGTTTTCCGATGTTGTTTAACTCATGAGTAAGCTGAAAAGGTTCTAAATGACTGTCACTCTGGAGCATGTGGTGGTCATATGTCTGGGTATGCCACAACCCAAATGATATTGCGCACTAGTTATTTCTGGCCGTCTTTATTTAAAGATTGTATTTATGCAGTCTGAAAATGGCATAATTGTCAAATTTTTTATCGAAAGATGCATGCTCCACCTGCTCCTCTCCACCCTATAATTGTTGTCGACCCTTTTGCAAAGTGAGGTATCGACTTTATTACATGTAACCCTCACTCGGCTAGGGGGCATGCGTATATCATCATTGCGGTAGATTATTTTACCAAGTGGGTCGAGGCGATGCCTACATTTTCCGCAGACGGTAAAATTGCTGCAATTTTTGTTTTCAATCATATAATTACTAGATTTAGTGTTCCTCAAGTGATTATTACTAATCATGGGAGTCATTTTCGAAATATCATGATGACTGAACTAACAGATCAACTTTGCCTGCGTCACGATAGTTCTACTCCATATTACCCACAGGCTAATGGTCTGGTTGAAGCCATCAACAAAGTTCTAGTCATTATGATCCGACGAATGATTGGTATTCATAGGTCAAATTGGCATAACATGTTATTTTCAACACTTTGGGCATATCGAACCTCAGTAAAAACATCAACTGGTTTCACTCCTTTTCAACTGGTTTACGGTTTGGAAGCTGTGTTACCCATTGAATGCGAAATCCCGTCATTGAAAATAGCCATAGAGTTACTCCCAGCCACATCTGAAGAGGAGAAACATTTGTTATACTTAGCTCAGCTAGATTAGAATCGACATGATGCTACATTAGCAATCGAAACTCATGCCAAACGAAGTAAAGCTCAGTACGATCAAAATGTTACACCTCGTAATTTTTCAGAAGGAGACATAGTCTTACTATACGATCAAGTAAACGATAAGCTAGGGGTAGGAAAATTTATATCTATGTGGCATGGTCCTTATTTTGTTAAGCGAAAGCTGGCAAAAGGGGTCTATGAATTGGTAGATTTTGACGGTGTCTCTTTGGGTAAACCCAGAAATGGTCTTTATCTGAAGAGATATTATGCTTAAATCTAGGTGTGGAGATTTTAGTTAGATTAGTTTCTTTCTAGCTGATGTGTTTTAGATTAGAAAAGTGTTCTTAGTTTAGAGAGTGTTTTTATCATTATTCCTGCTTATCTTAATTTTACTCTTGATATTGCAGATGTCGACGTCTCTTCAAACATACGTTGGTTTTGCTGATGGTGCTTATCGTAATACACGGAGCATTTCTTCCACAACTTGGGTTATCTATTCACCCTCTGATGAGTTGGTATTTGTGCATGGGGTAAGCCTCAGTCAAACAATGAACAACATTACAGAGTATAGCGCAGTGATTGAGTTAATATCTGAATCCATTTCATTTTGGATTCGGAGTTTGATTGTTAGGTTAGATTCTGAACTCATTGTATTGTAGCTTAATAGAGTTTATGCCATTACAAATCCAGTGTTATTAATATTATTTTTGAGAGTTCGTCTCTTGGAACGTGAATTTGACTACATTGAATATCAACATATTCCAAGATATTTAAATACATTAGCAGATGCAATTGCTTCTCGAATGTTAAATAGACACTTGCAATAATCAAACAGTAAATTTAAAAACATTCCACAACATGTTTTACAAGATATCCAGTAATAGTGATATAGCATAGCATATAAGTGTCTCAAATATACATCGTCTTCGATCATAGGTTGAAAAACACCTTATGATCAGCAAAATTGATAGTACAAAAGGCAAAAATATCGTATCAAGTCTACAAAAGTGATCATCCTATCACTGGTGATGATCACGATAAGAAACCACTGCTCGGGCCACCCTACAAAGGAACCTCCTGAAAGGTCCTGGGACCCCAATCACGTAGCGCTGTAACCTAAGGGGAATATCATCTATGCTAGTCTCTGGAATATCTGTTGTCAAATGCTCTAGATGATTTTCGAATTCGGTCAGGGTCTCTGTAGATTCGTCCCGTGGGGCCGGTACTGCTACAACTGGGTGTCTCCTCTCATAGGGCCGGAGAGTGGTTGGTCGTCGTGAACCCACATTTGCATTTGAAACTTTTTACTATTAGTTTTGGATGATTTAAAAACAAAAAAAATTAAAACTTAGAAAACGTTGAGAAGCATTTTACCTGAATCATCCCACTGCTCTACTGGTGGAAGAGTCATGTCTGGATCACCACGATAATCTATCCCAACATAAGGAAAATCCTGAATAACAAAAAGTTGGTTCTCCAACCAATGAAAATACTCAGGAGGAAATCGAACAATCTATGAACCCTCCTCGGGATGACAGGCCATAACTGCAACCCAATGCATCAACTTGGGCTCTCGGGGAAGTCCAACTCCAATGGAAAGATGTTGTGGGAGCAACATCAGGACCCTCTCTAGACCAAAGCTCACAACTAAGAAACCATATCCAAAGTTTTTTAGTTGTCCGTTCTTTGCTCTAGTTAGTTGGCCTTTTACATTCACCAACACAGCTTTGCAACAGTTGAAGATGGTGCCTCGATAATAGTCTACAGCCATTTTCATTTGGGATCCAGTAGCTACATGCAGTGCTGCACTTTCGCAGAGTCTGGTGATAGTAAATGCAATCACTTTAAGTTAAGGACGGGATATAGTTTTGATATCAATCCCTTTGTCCTTTGTTTGGTCATTACAAAACTCTAGCTGGAGACTATCGACAGACTGGCTACCTGGCCTAGTCCCGAATAGAGATAATTGTTCACCTCTCTTGGGAAAACCAGTCAAGAAGTAAATTTCCTCTAGCTCCATTTCGAGCCGGTGGCCACCAATAATGAAACAGTGGTCTTGTATATTCCATCTATCCACCAGCCACTGCAAAAAGTCTACTTGGGCCCTCATGCCAGGTATGGCCCAGAATTTAAATAGCCCGCATGCCCTCAATGCATCTATTGAGGGTTGATGATTAATTGCAGCAAGGTCCACATCTTTGTGCTCCTGTTACCGCCAAATGAGCATTTTGTATATCCTACATTGCAAAAAAGGCAGATTAGAACATTTTAGTTCAAAAATTTTTGGGGGGAAATGAAAAATTGGCAACTTTAAAACCTATTTCACGGGGTCCACACTTGCTAGTTAGGGACAGTGTGTAGGTCTGCACTCTGCCCAAGCAGTAGGTGTAGGCCCCTGGCTCTTTCCTTTGTAGGAAAAAGTCAGGGTCCATAGGTTTCGCATGTTGCGCCTGCAGACCCCCGCGAGCAATCTTTTAAACTAATTTTTCTCTAAAAAATCAAAATGGAAGCCTAAAAACAAAATTCAAATGGTTGAAATGCAATATTAAAGTGATGTGGATTACTTGGAGGTGACGGTTTTTGTTTCCAACGGACGGATTTTCCGCAATCCTCACAGGAGGTTTCTTACCCAAAAGCTCTTTTTTCTCACTCTGAAGTCAAACGGTAAAAATGAATTTACAAAAGCCCTTTTTATAAGCTTTTTTGAATAAATGAATTTTTAATTTGTTTATTTTTCACTTTAAAAAGGTAACTTTTTGATGTATTTTTATTTATTTTAAATAGGTATGAGTAATGTTTGAGTTTTTGTGCAAAATATTGTATTTTTCAAGCAAAATTGATCATTTTCAACAAAAAACATTGGAGTCCTCTTTAAGCTCTTTTCTGACTCGTAAAATATGAAAAGATTGCCGAGTTTTTCTTTTTAAGCTCGTTAAAATGGAATTAAAAGGATGGTCCACTTACAGCTCTTTTTTGACCGTATAAACATGAAAAGATTGTCGGGCTTTTGTCGTTTCAAGTTCGATATTGGTTATAAAACGACGTGTCATTGGTCGCTTTTTTACTTTTTCGGATCAGAGACACTAATTATGAAAAGTGCTCCTTGATCATAATGGTCAAGCGGTTCTCTCAAGTATTATTTTATACTTTTTGGGGCTTGGGAGACACAAATTTACGAAAAAGGACAACCATGGAGTTTTCTTAAGTTTTTCTTTTGACTCCCTAAAATTAAAAAACGCTGAGTTTCTCTTATATTGGACTTGTTAAAATTTAACAGTAAAGGACCTGTTCAATTTCAAACAGGAACAAACCACTCCTTCTTAGGGTTTGAATTTTAAACTAAGTTGGACTCATCCGAAGGATGAGCTTAAAATCAAGAAAATGTTATACTCCTCAAGCTTGTCAAAAATAAAGAGGTACTTGCCAGATATGGTGGGGGAAAAGAGAGAAAAACGAACCTGTTTGTTATACTTTGTGTCTTAGAAAAGCATTTAACCACTCTTGAACACGACACTTTTTGTTCACTTGGGTTGGGAAATCCTTTGCCTAACAGTTAATCAAACCATATTGAAAGTCTTTAGCCGGTTTCTGGATATTAGCTTTGGGTCAATTGTCACCAAACCATCTGCACTGTCATTATGTGTTCAAGAGGTCAGTTCAAATAAATCATTCATCTGCAAAATATCCGTCATCCATCTTGACCGTCCCTGAGTTAGTCCTTGCCAAATATATTTCTTCAAACTTGATCTATGATTTTGTGTTGTGGGCTTGCCTACGAAAAATCGCTTTCTATCGACTTCAGCTTATTATCTAGAAAGATGATCTAGAAATCATCAGTACCTTGGAATCTCCATGCCTCAATGGCAGGTTTCTCGCCTTCAATGACAGGTTGCATCATTGACCTTCGATCAAAGTATTCTATATGACATGTTCGACATCATCTCATCTATTCACATTTCATGGATTGTACTGAGTACTTTGAGAACCATTGACATTACTGGTGGTTTCTCTCACACTTGTTAATAGTTCACATCATTGATTGGTAATCAAGTGGTTTCTACCATGTTCGACTTCGACACATTCATTCACACGGATAGAATCGTACTAGTTCGGGAAGTAGAAATCAAGACCCTGGATCTAGTTTCCGCCATCCAGGCTGCGAGGAATTTTGTTATTCATTATACAGTGGATTATTCATAAAACAGATGGTTGTGCCCATACTGTGTCTACATATGTCCATACTTGTGATGTATTACAAGATCATTCCTATATCAGAGCAGTTTAGTTAGTTCTCTAGTCAGTTTTGATCTGAGTATGGGAATGCCTACCTCAGCGATGATATGTTCAGATATATATATTTTGTATTGAATGTTTTTACAGGTTCCAACCAGGTTGTCCACAGCATGATCCTTGAAATGATAAAGTAATTCACTCTTCTTAGATGACAAATACTATCCTCATCTATTACAGACTTCCCACTTTATGGGGCAATCTGTTGCACAAAATATTGTCACCATAACATTTTGCATCAGTGTGAGTTTATCACCACTCATAATTTCCTCCTTTGCAAGTCTTAAACCTCAGCTCTTCACGTCAAGCCTTGAAAAATGAGAGAAAGCCCTTTAAAATCTCTAAAACTCTGGTTCCGCACTTTCTCTTAGCATTACCTGCGGTCCCGCACCCACTGGTCATGTCCCCTGCATACCTGACTGCTCTGTTTCTATGTAATGGGTGCGGACCCCTGTAAAAGTCAAAAAGGCGCAAGTACAATCTTAAAAACTCACTTTGGATTATTTCTGGAAGCTTCTAGAGGGAATCTTGAGGTGGGAGGTTGGCTCCTTTAAGGTGCATGCATCCCATACCTAAAGGAGCTAACCCCTTGATGTGAGGAGCTTATCCCTTTGAAGGACTCTATCCCTTCATAGGTGGACCTGTAACCTCCTTCCTTTACACTATAAAATGAGGCATTGGGCTGGTTACTAAGGAGGTTGAAAGCCGAATATTTTTTAGGGTAAATGCTATTGGAATTTAGTCTTTCTAATTGAGCTTGAGAGGAGAGATTACATTCCTTTTTTCATCTGATTGGGAAGAGTGTGAGGCTTGTCAAAGTAGAGGAGATTCTTGCTTGGACCCTGGAAGGAGCTTGTACAACGTCAAGGCACCAAAGGTTGTAAAGTTCTTCTTTGTTCAAAGTTAATACAATCAAGTTTATTTTTCTCAATAAGCTGTCTTTTATGGTTTATTTCATCGATTCCTTGATCAACATGATGAATATGATTTATTATATTAGATATGAAGGTGTTATTTGATGTGTGCTTGTTTGTGTTTGTAGGTTCTTAAAAGGAAACTCATTCGGTTGGTCGAACCGTGGCTGCCACAAACTAGCATTGGACTTAAGGTAGGGTCTAAAACACATCTTGGTTTTTATTTATAAATCACAATATTTAGAGAAAGGTAGATTTGCTTGTTCTGCTTGTCGCTAGATATCAGTTGATACTAGGGAGATCAGTCTTGTCCGCAAGAACGATTTATCTAGCCGACATAAACTAGTAGAGCTATTCTTGGTAACCACAATTGGAGAAGTGATATCTCTAAGAAATGATTAGTACAAGATGATGATATCAAAGGAAGGAATATCTCCCTACTTCATGAAGATCTCTGAGATGAGAGATCAACTTCAAGAGCTAAGGGAAGTCGTGTCAGATAAAGAAATGGCAACTGTAGTACCCAGTGCTCTACCTGAGGATTGAGGCAACTTCACATCAAGCATATATGCCAAGAAGGAAGATACCACACTGAGTGAAATGTGGTCTCTATATAAAACATAGGAAACCAAACTCAAAGCCAAGGAAGATGTGGAACCAAAGGAGAAAGCATTTGCTACCATGGATAAGAGAAAGGGAAAATTTGGCAAATTTGGTCCACGAAAAACAAACATCAAAGGTATGTCCAAAATCCAATGCTATGGATGCCAAGAATATGGATAATATAAGAGGAATTGTCCTAAACTAAAGAAGGACAACAATAACAAAAGAAAAGGGAAGAAGCTCACATGACTCAAGAGGTGAAAGAAGAAGAAATGAAGCAAAAGAAGGTGCTATCACTCCAAAATTTCCTCTAGGGTTGTTATCTTGTGTTTAAAGAAATAATAGAGGTAACCACAAACCTACTTTTGAGATCAGTATCTAGCCTTCCTAGTGCTCAGAGAGGGCTCTCTCTTAATAATTTAACTTTGTTGAATTAATTGATTTTAGGCCAGTTATTTAAGCTTGATTGGGTTTTGATTTGATTTTTTGGTGGAATTACTGACTTAGATGGATAGAAGACTGTCTATTTTCCATTGGGCTATGGAGTCAAAATGTCAAGAAAATGGGACTGAATCAAATTCTAGAGAAAGTGTCCACAGGGAAAGTTAGCTGAGCAACAATAGATGTTTTAGGGTTAAGATAGTGAAATGAGTTTCAATCAGGATCAAGGAGAAGTTAAGGATTTCTTAAACAAGATAATGAAGGAAATGATAGAGATCAATCAAAATTAGGGAGAAATGAAGAATTCCTTACTATGGATATCAGAAGAAAACATCAAAATGAATAATAGCTCAAGACCAAGTGTAATTAAGCATATTCTGCAATAATTTTCCTGTTATAACATTTAAATTTGGAAAACACACAAGTTTATGGAATAATTAAGAAAATAACAATTTGAACAACTGAAAGATACTTCACTAAATTTGCTCAACACATGAATCCTGTAATGCAATGCCTTTATTATGTTTCCAGTCTGTTGACTTGAAAATGGTACTATAAGCCCTAAAGTTGTAGATGAGTTCCACTATAGAAATGTTAAGAAATCCACCCTCAATACTTCAAATTGTGAAGTATTTATACAAAAACTATTACAAAATATCCTAAACTGATTTAGCAATTATTCAAGGAAAAAAAAATATCTTCAGGTAAGAAAATAGAGACACCTAGGAGATCAAAGCCTAGTTGGCCCTGCTTTTACTGATTTTGTTGTTTGTTGTTTTGATATTTTGTTGCTTTCTCTCTTTTGTTGTTTCTTTACACTGTTGTCCCTTTACTATGCCTTTGAATTTTAAACTTTGTCTTCCATATGATACTCTTTGACTGATCTGTTACTCTATTTTACCTTTAATTTTTACAGTAAATCATTCAACTTTTCCCAAGACTCTGCATCTAGTAACTTAATTTTTACCATTCTTCTGAAGATTTCATCAGCCTCTGTGTATTTGGAAAATGTAGGTTTGTTGATAAAGAGATATTTTACCTCATGTTGGAGGTAAAAGAGATTCTCAAAAGTTTTATATATCACTTTTCTTTTTGGAATTCCTTTCATGGCTAGACTGTTTGCTTGTTCCTTTCCCACTTCTCTGATTTTCTTATCATAGTATTCATGCCTCATCAACCTGTCATTCATCACCAATGGATTAGGTAGACCTTTCTGCCTCAAAACATCAAATTTGACCATAAATCTGGTTATTGCAAGCTCCATGTTTTGACTCTTAGAGATTACCTTTTTCACTTCTAGAATTGTTTCAGTCCTATCACTTATTCCAATCTCTTCCAATTCCTATTTGTTCTTGGAACTAAGAAACTTAATGATTTCATTGGCCTCCTCTGGTTTTCTAACAAGTTCTTGCTTAACTTTTTGAATAGCTTCAATTGCTTCCTTGATTAAATCCTTCTCCTTAAAGATGACTTGGATGGATGGCCAAATATCATTAATAGAGTCAATGATATTGGCCCACAGCTGTTGCTTTGCTTGGGAAAGTGGTTCTTTTAATGTCAATTCCTTCTCTAACTTTTGTATTCTCTCATTCAATCTATTTGACTTTTGTGTTTCATCCTTATGCATGCTTTGAACTAGCTTCTTTTCATCCTCTAGAATTTTTATTTGACCTTTAAGTCTATTTATTTCATTTGTTTGGATGGACATATCTTGCATAGATTTGATTAATTTACCTGCTTCATAACTAGGATGAGCTACTGCTATAGATGATTATGTAACTAATGTAGTTGCTAATGTAGTGGGAAGTGTTGTAGCTACTGGAACCATTGTGCCTGTTGAAGTTGATACAGTAGAAGGAACTATTGTAGTATCTGTAGGAATAGTAGTGACAATCACTTCTTCCATGTTGGCCTTTTTTCCTGCACTAACTTATCCATCTCCTTTTCCATTTTTATTAATTGAGCAGTTAACTGAAGAATGAGGTTCATCATCTCATCTCTTTGGTTTTCATTCTCTAAAACTTCCTTGTTCTATGGATGTTCAGAGGAGGAAATTTTAGCTGCTTCTTCAATGTAGGAATGTCTGCATTTTTTTTATTAATGAGTTCTTCTACACCTTTGGCATTCTTTGGATCATATCCCACTTCAATAACCAAATCTTCAAGGGATTTAATTATGTTATCTTTAGCTTGTGACAATTCCTTCCCTGGTTTTAATTGTGCTTTGATATTATCTATAAAATTTTGTAGTTCTTGTACACTCATGGCTTTGTTGGTTATAGTTGAGTATAGCATTTCTCCTCCTTGCTTATGAAACTCTATTTGGTCTATAGGATGAACATCTTTGGCGGGAATCTCATAATATATCTTTCTGTAATCTGCTGATGACTTAGGATGTTGTAGTGTGGGCTACGAAAAGGTCATCTGCACTTTTCCTGTCTTATAATCAAATGCAAAAAGTAATCTGTTATGGCCGCGAGGAGTGTGTTTCAAGTACTGTGAATATATTTCATCTTTTATTTCTTCATTTTTGGCCTTAATATCTTTGTATATTTCTTTGATGTCTATTTCTCTATCAATTGGTTAACTTGAAGAAAATATTTCAACACTATGCTTCTTCCTGATGATGTGAGCACTAGAAGTTGAAGGCTGATAGTTTCCTTTGAAACTAGTGGAAGTGCATTTTCTTTAATTACAGTGTTTGTATCAATGATCTCAATTGTATCAATTGCTTCTTCTTACTCATTTACCGGATTCAGCTTCATTCTTTTACTATACATTACTTCAAATTTGCTATCTGTTGTATCTTTGTTTGAGCAATAACCTTCTTCTCTAGTCATTTTTGCGTTTCTATACTGTAGGGCTGGAGTATGTAGAATGGAACTAGTATCCACCTTCTCCTCCATATCTAGTAAGGTGTTTTCCAACCATTATGACTAGTTGGCATATATTTCAATCTCTGGCTTGGAATCATGCATAAAAGGGCTCAATTTAAACTTGAGTCTTAGTTTTTTTATGACACCCAAAGGATCATATTGCCATTTGAAACTATCAGTGAATTTCATTTCTTGTAAAAATCTTTCTACTTCCTCTCCAGCCTCCCTATTATTGCATAGAAAACGACCAAGCTGGTTTTTTATTTTAAACTGTATTTTCTTCTTGGCTGATAGAAAGTTCACATCATCTGAATTTATGATGTGCTTGATATATTCTAATGCAAATATCCCCAGGGGGGAGATATTTGGGCAGCTTATGTGGAGTGAGTTGACATCCATACACCCTACCTTCAGTGTGGTTCTGGTATAAATACAAGTCTCGTGTTCTACTATGTTTGGACAATTGTAAAACTTACTTTATTTCATCACTGACCCTGGGTTGATTGCTACTACTTAGCTTGTTAACCACTAGGTGAACAAATGAATCAATGAAATCCTTGTAGCTGAAAATAGTGGAATATTTTTGAATTAAGGGTGTCCAAAAGATAATAGATCTAGGATTGCCATTAGTGTCCATTTTTGGATGTTAATTGTAAACCTTTATGACTGGAAGTATAGAAGCATATGGGACAATACTAAAGAGTATTTGAATACTCTTTCATCTTGAAATCTAATCAATTTATCATCAATTCCTTTTGCTAAGAATTGGGAAAAATTGAAAATTATAGCTGGAGGGTTGCCTGGGAAAAAAATATAAAGGAAACAAAGTATAGGCTCATCTACATGTTCATCAGTGGTATATCCTAGAATGCAAGACAACATGGTTAAAATTTATCTGGCTCTCTTAGAGAAAATTGTGGCAAAAAATGGAGGGTTGTTTGTAGGAACTTCAGCCTTTTCTAGGAGGAAAGTCTGCAAAATTTGGGATCTCTTTGGATGGTCTAGCTTTAGGTAAAGATCAATTAGGTTTTCAATAGAAAATGGGGTTTCATTAGGCTTTGTTTGGATCTACAACATTTCATTTATTGATCCTACAGTGATTGTGAACAAAATTTGCTGGTTAGGAGGGACTATGGCTCTTTGAATTGGGATATAGTAGAGTTGGCATAGGAGGATGATTTTATAGAACTTGTATACCTATGGGAACAAGTATTTTGGTAAATTTGACTCCCATAGCTCAATATCATCATTATGGTTGAGGAATTTATCTTTGCTCCAGCAGTGGAGTTTTAACAGATTGCTAGGGGAGGCTGTATCTTTGATCTGGAAGTCTTTATCGTCCAATGGGAGGTGGCCAACATCCAGGTGAGGAGTTTGCAGGGGTTTTTCATCCAGAATGCTTTGGGAAGCCATAGATTTGCTTATTTTATTCAATTAATCACTATCTGGCTTAAGAAGTATGGTTAGGACCTCTGTACTAGTGTGAAAAGGTGAATACAGTCTACAAAAAGGGTTTTGGATGCAACACTGGCTTTCTTTAGGTCGACAAGGATTTTAAATTGGTTCAATTGATTAAATTATTAGAAATTCTATGCAAAGTTTAAGTACAAGCCTTTGGCACTTTAGGAACACCTGGAAGATGAAGCTTTGGTATGTAGAAGGGTTCTCTGGGGGCAACAAAGGATTTTTGAGGCTTCAATGGTATTTATAGTGCTTCAACTCCAAGTCGACAGCATCTTCTAGTAGTAAAGTTTGAATTCTGCTTCTAAATTGGCTCAAAAGAGTCCAACAAATCTTCAGGGCTTTAGAATAGGTCACAAAGTGCTTTCTGCAACCGCTAACAAAATAATAGTGAAAAGATTGGAAAGGGCAGCTTCTTTTGTTTTTAACCAATTAGTGGTTAATCTTTGGGCACAGGGTTAACCAGGGTGGTTTCATCTGACATGAGGAGGTGGTATTATGGTTTATCGCACCACTTTAGAGTGGCAGGATGGTATTATTTTGGAGGACGCGATATAATGTGGGCTTCCACGTAGCAAAAAGGTGACTGGGGAAATCACTAATCTCTTGTGCTTTTGGGATGTTAAAGGTCAGACGTTGAAGCATGCAATATGGGATGCAGGTCATTGGATCTAGAGGTGGGTGATCGGAGGGCTATCACATGGTGGAGTTTTGAGGGATGAGTCGGGGTGTGGGGTCCGGTTATAGATAGGCAGAGGTTTAAATGATAGTGAGAGTTTGAAGTGGGACCTGGGGATATTGTATGCGGAGGGGCATAATACATATTGTGAAGGTTTAATATAGTGGGGGTTACGATTATATAGCGGGGAAAAATATATCAAAACGGTAGGTTAAAATAATATAAAGGGGTCTTGGGGAAATATGAGAGCGAGTGTTAGAAACACATTATGGATGAGTTAAATAATATCGGCGGGGGGGATTTTCACATGAGGCCCGATTACCTTAAAGGGAGGATTTTAATGATGGGAATGGGTTCTTAAGTTAGGGAAAGGGTTTTTAGGAAAGGGAAAGGGTTAGAGTAAGGGGAAAATCAAGAAGGGGAATGTGTTAGAACAAGCGAAAATGAATAGGGAAAGGGTTTTCTTACAAGGGAAAATGAGTTTGGAAGGAAGTTGGTAATATAAAATGAGCCAATTAATGCTCTCCATGACTTGTGAAAACTGCTTCTGCCTACCCATCATTTACCCTAACATTTTTTCTTCATTTATTGGCTGCATTTGAGATTGTTGACCCTTTATTTCTTTATTTCTTTTTCTTTTGTAAGAAAACTATCTAATTCTAACCTTATGACTTTCCAATGGCTCATATTAAACTATAGAGCTCATTATTATTCTCTACCTAACTACTGATCTACCAAGATTAAATAGTTTGGCTAGATCTTTATTCTCTATCTATCAGCATGAAATTTAAAGCATGAATGAATCAAGATTAAACTATTTGACCATCATGGATTGTGGCTTTTTTGACAAGCTGCACACAATGTTATTTTGCAAAGCAAAGTAAAAGTAGTGGCATTTGAACTTGCATCACTTTCAGAATCTATTTTTTATCTCTTTTTGGTGGGGTTCATGTTTTATTTTCTTTTTTGATCCTTTTCTTTTAGTCGTTTGATTTTTCTTCTAGGACGTCACCCTCTTTACATTTTTTATTTTTATTATGGGAAAACGTTTTGCAAAAAGCAAAAGTATGTACAATATTACAAGACTAATCATAGTCAATTCAAAATTATGAATCATATTATTATAGGACCTTAACAGAAGGAAGATCCTCCGAATCTCTACTATGACTAAGTCAAAATCTTTACTTAAAGTCTTATTTCAAAGTTTTGAGTAGGATAGGAGAATGTAGGAATAGAATAAAAATGCATAACTGAAAAAATCTTCTAGAATCTAGCAGCATGAAGTACATAGAGTTCTAGATACTCATGTAGAAAGAGCATTTATAAATGAGAACAAAATTCATGGTTAGAAATATCTTCTAGAATATAGGAGCATGGTAAATATATCTCAAGATATTCATGTAGAAGGAGCATACCTAGAATAGGACCTCATCCACAAGGAAAGAAAATTTATCATGATTAAGAATCTCATAAGACCTCCAACATCAAAAGGAAAGAAACATTTGCACGGCAAGGGTCTTCAAGATCCTATGATGGAATCTTCAAAAGAAGATTCATAAATAATAAGCAGATGTTTTATTGGGAGTCCCATTCATGGGATTCAAGAAACGGATGATATGTAGGCAATATAGGATGGAGCAAGAAGGGTCATATCAAGGACAACAAAATGAATCCAAAAAGATCAAAGGAGAGTCAAGATGAGGTATATATGCACCAAACTTTAGTCATGTTATAATATGCACATTATTGAGACATGGGAATAGTTCTATTACATGCTCAAGTATAAAAGATTCTCTTTCACCAATAACATGCTCGAAGGCATGTACTATAATGCAATGAAGGTCAACAAAAGGAAATAACCAAATAAGGAGTATAAGATTACTGACTAGGAAGCATGATGTAATACTGACTAATCCTAGAAAATAGCAATGAAGAAGTGCTCCCACAAGAAGTATAAGGTAGTTGACCAATCTATCCAAGAAGAATCAAATGAAGAAAGAGATCAAGCATGTCAAGGACACCATGATCACCAAGAAACACTATCTGACAAGATACTTTGAAGATATCTCCCAAAATAAGCAGGACAACTCTAACAAAGGAAGGAAAGACCCTTGATACCTATGAAGGCCTTGGAGATACAAAAGGTGTAGATAATTGCTTCTACTCTACAAATATGTCATGATAAATAAATGCATCTAAAAAAACTTAATGTTGAAGCAAAAATAAGATGAATTCATGAAGGGGTACTCAACCGAAGAAAGGGAACAATAAAGTTCAACAAAGCATCAACGAGAAGAGTATTCCAAATCATGGACAAGATGAAAAAGGAGTAGCCAGATGACAAGAGATCCTAATATATCATAATAAGACCACTTTCCACAAAGGAATAAATGACATGGCAAACCAAGAAGGAAAGTGATCGATAGATGGTGCCCTACCAAAAGGAAGTTCGAACCAATGCATCATGACATCGAACGAAAGAAGAAGATCAAAGAGCTAAAGGACACATGAAGAAGAAGTTTCTGATGAATGGACAAGTCCATAGCTGAGAGGGAGTTATAACAAGTCCCAAGTTACAAAGGAACTTGGACAAGTACTTTGTTAGAGGATACTTGGGCATGTCTTCCTCAATTGAAAGGAAGTGATAAACACAACATTTTTGTCTTCAATTAGGAAGAAATAATCAGAGGATTAGGTAATCATCTGCCATCTAATACTCTTTGAACATGTGTAGGGCATTGAAGACAATATTAGGTAAGAGGACCGATATTCTATGAGGGCTCTAGTCCAAGAGAATAATAGTCCTAGAAGGTCATACTCAGTGAATACCCAGGTGGGTATGTACCTTGAGAGAGAACGATGAAGGTTTCTATAAATCATTGGTCTTGCCAGCATTGTAGTTCATGGACTCATTGAGAGAAGGAGTTGTTAGTCAAGGCCTTTCACTATGAAAATGTTGATTGATATGATGCTATAATAGATGGATTGCAAATCAGGTTTCTCTTATGTGAATTCTTCAAGATTGAAACATAGCCAAACACCTTGTAATGTTGTATGGATACCTCCCTAGTTAAGAGAGAGTGTTGAAGGAAATGTAACTAGGTTCGGTCTTCATAAATGTACTTTTGATATTTGTACTTATTCAAGAAAAGAAATATTATTTTTATCCTTGGTCATTAAGTAGGTCTAGCACATGTTGAAGTGTTATAGGTGAGTCAAAGAGTCAAAAGAAAGTTTGAAGACCCGTAAGGGCATGTTACACCATGTATATATTTTTCTAAGAGTCAAACAATATCCCTCTGAGCAAAGACAAGTCCTCTCCACGAAACAGCATCACCTAAAGGAGAAAAACTGATGAAGAAAAACCTAGGTCGACCTATTTTCCTCAAGTCAGCCTCAAGTCAGCCTAAGAGAGGGACAATCCTCTATATATAGAGGTTTTCTACTCCTCCAATGTCAAGCATAATCACCTCTAAAATTATAGAGAAAGTGAAGTCAAATAAAAGGCAGAAAAGTCTAGGTTCAAGGAGCCTCTAGTGTAGGGAAGAAGGATGAGACATAACTGAAGTATAAAGGATTGTTTTAGGGTGAATTGCAGTCACACGTGCGATCAAAAGGATGGTTATTTGTAGTCACTGCATGGGGAACATCAAAGTTTCTCATATATCATTATTTGGGCTAGAAAATAAGGCCTATATGGCCTCCCACTATATTGAAGAAGACACTCTCTCAAGAGAAGAAGAAAAGGGTCAAAACCAAAGGGAAGCCTCCCACACATGAAAAGAACTAGGGTTCTAGTGCTGTCACATCAAGTCTACTACTTCACAACAAGAAGGAGCTCGATTGGTTAAGAGAAGGAAGACATCATCTTATGTGAAATATTTCACTAAGGATCAAATATAAATATCTCTTCAACTAAGCATAACAAGGTCTATCACCAGTTGCTGAAAGAAGTAGGAGGACAAAATGCCGGAAGAAGGAGGATGAAGTGTCAGGAAAAAAAGTGTAGGAAGAGGGAAGGTCTTGACTTATGATTGGAGGATAATATTGTCAAGGGTCTAGGGTTTGCAATTGATCAATAAGAACCTTCAATAAGAGAAAATTACTAAACGTTTCTCCTCTCAAGAGAGGAGATGTTTTGGCGCGGGTAAAGAGGCAACATCTTGTGTTCTTGTTCTTACATTTTTGGTAGCATTTTGATGAAGTACACACACATGCATTAATAATAATAACAAGAATATTAAGATAACAAGACAAATTGTAAAAATAATGTAGAAATTGTTACCAAGTCAAGAAGAATCACACTACATAGAATTTCCCTAGATTCTTCAACGAAGATGAGCCAGCCTACGGTGCCATATTTCACTTAAGTAATTTGTATTATGAGCCAATGCAAGGAGAGGTCTTCCTATGACCCTATGGATTCCTTGAAATATTGATCCTACTGTAAAGTCATCTTGCATATATGAATCAGCAGGCCAAGATAGAACTTTACCTTTGATGAAGGAAACCCTCATCCCTTTGTCTTCCATCGCATATACAGATACCAAATTCTTCATCAATCCTGGTACATACATAACATCATGTAGCTAGAAAAATTCCCTGAAATTTAGTTGAAACTTGACAGAACCAAAAAATTTCATAGGGTGAGTAGAATTTTCTCCAAGAATTATCCTTAACTTAGTCACCTTCTCTACTAGCTCAAAGAGGACTTATTTATAACCAAAGAAATGATGAGTGGCCACTTTATCAACTAGCCAACTATCCCATGAATCCGTTGCAAAAGAACTAGTAAGAGAAGAAATGAGAATGTATTCATATTTATTTGCAACATTACTTTCATACTTGGGTGCCATTTTCTTCTTTTGAGGGGGGTGATTTTATTCATGGTCGCTTAAGGACTCTCTTCTTCTTCTATTGTCTCTTTTTTCACAGTTCTTTATTTTATATTATTTTGTTCCTTTGTTATTGTAGTTGAAGTGTGATCTCTTCCCTTTCTTGGGATAGTATCAAGCATAATGACCTTTCTTATGATAATTGAAGCATTCAATATGAGATGTTGATCTTTCATTCCTCCTTTTTGGATTTAGAAAGGAAGCCTTCCTTGAATAATTTCCCTTTTTCTTCTTCCTTTTGCCATGAGTGATGTATGTTGCAGGTTCTCCTTCATGTTTTTGAATTATTCCTCTTTCTATCAACCTGGATTCTTCTTGAGTAATTTTTCCCACGATCTTGTCATATGTCGGAAGGACATCACTATAGCAGATGGTAGTAATGAAGGTTTCCCATATGCAGGGGAGACCTATAAGAGCCACCATTACCAGTTCCCTATCAGGTATATTTTCTCCAACTCCCAGTAATTGATCTCTAAGAGGAGAGATCCTCATAATGTAAGATTGAACAATTTCTCCTTTGTTCACCTTGACTTCCTTGAGTTGATATTTCAAGGTAATGATCTCATTTAGGTTATTTACTTCATACATGCTAGTTATATTCTCATACATATCATTGGAGTTTCTTAAATTCCCAAGATAAGCAAGTAAATTATCCTGTAAACCATCAGTTATAATTTTCTTTGCTTTAGACTCAACTTTCTTGTACCTATTCTTGAGTGTAGTGGAAGAATATTCTAAAGGCTTAAGTATACTTCCTAGAATATATTCTAGCACATCATGGTTGTCGACTATGATCTTGAATCTAAATTTCCATGTAGCAAAGTTTGATGCATCACCTATATTTCATGCTCCTTAAAGGTAGAGGACGACATCTTAACTTTGAGTTAGGAAATCAGCTTTCTAAAGAAGAGGGCTTCAAGACATGTCTTCTCTTGGGCTTCACTTTCACCATACCTCTAATACCATGTTGAATTTTGTAATCTTTCAATGTTGTATCAGTTACTTTAGCCTAATTTGTCCTTTTTATTAGAAATTCATCCAACTATTAGTAGTATAATAAATCTTAAGCATAACCGAAGAATGAACAATAGGAATAGTGATAGAGAAGACAATAACACACAACCATAAGAGACAGGAGATTGGTCCAAGAACAGGGAAAAACCCCATAAGGGGGAAACCCTTTCAAATCTTCTTCTTCTTTAGTAAATCATGATAAAAAGTTACAGCATTGAGTACAATGAGCCCAATACATATAATCAGTAGCAGGTAACAATAAACGAGATCTATTATAACAACAAAGATACTTAGATCCACAGATCTACAGTAGAGAAACCCAGATCCACAAATCACTGATGTCGATATGTCAAAACCCCAGATCTAAACTCGGTCTCTATCTTCAACACTGTCTATGTGTGATGTAAAACATTAGGGCCGCACTCACGAAGACAGTATGTGGGTGACAGTAACAACAAAGCCAATCCCAGGAGGTTTTTATGCCTACAACTATGGATCTGAACAACAAATATCCAAATTCACTCCCTTGTCGGGTTGCCTAAGAAACCGATCAAGGCAAAGTCACACTCATGCACTTCTATCCGATCAACCAACAAAGAAAAGTTGCTCCCTGGGATACTTGAAGTGAGCGACTGGGGACCAGAACCTTTTGAAGGCAGAGTTTCCCTCTTTGAGCTACCTCCTAGTGACAAAAGAGCTAAAGTTTCTCCCTTACCCACTCTATGCTAGAAACTATGGACGAAAAAATTCATATCTATGCCAGTGACCAAGATCGAAAATAGCCTAACTCAGAGCAAACCTTTCGCCTGTGACCTCAGAACCAATGAGGACTTCTGCCGATGAACGTGTGCGAGCCAAGAAAAAGTAGAAGAAATAAAAACATAACTTGAGTTTGTGTCCAAATGAGCTTGAGGTTTCTTCTTTTTGATAGGATGTTTTGAGGTTTTACTTGGGATTGAGAATGACCCAAGCAGTTACCCAGGTGGTTAGGGCTAACCCATGCCATAACGAATGAATACACCAACCCAGATGCGCGCCATGACAAGTTTGTGGGTCTCTCTGCTGGTCCGAATATGTCCTCTAGGCTAATTATCACCACGGCCCCAGCTGGGCTCTTATGTGTGTTAGCTGGTTGATGGCAATGTTTAGTTAGCGAAGTGTGAGCCCTGGTCGTGTCAAGGAGAGAAGGTTTAAAGTGTCAGAATCAGGGAGAGTAGGAAGTCACACCCAATATATGGGATAACTGTGATAAAATTGGTGTACCCACCCAACGCTCTTTTTGTGTTAATTCAAGGAGAGAAGGTTTAAGGTGTCAGAATCATGGAGAGCAGGAAGTCAAGGAGAGAATGTTTAAGGTGTCAAAATCAGGGAGAGCTGGAAGTCACACCCAATATATGGGATAACAGTGTAGGAGTTGAAATGAAGGAGTAAGGATTTGGAAGGAAAATATTTGAGTCAAGGAGGTAATGTCGGAGTTGGAGGTGCTGAATTCTTCATCTTAGAAAAGATAAAGGCTCTTGGAGGGCTCTGAGGGATGTTTTTTGGTTGGATGGTGGGGTCAAGGCTCATTTGAGCATACCTTGCCATATGGTGGATATTTTTTTAATAAACTAATTTAGATCTTAACTTTTGCTTGACCGAATCAAGTGATCTTTAGGTTCATTTTCATCCTCTCAAAAAGAGGAATTTAATGCCAACATCATATTGGTCATCTGAGTTGTCCAATGTGGAATTTTACCATAGTTGAAAAAATTAACAAGTGGGAGTCGAAGAGACACATGGGTAATATGAAGAGTCATCAAAAGCTAAAAGAAAAATAGGAGTTCAATGGTCATGAGTTAACTCAAGTGTCACAATGGGAGGTGAAATATCACCTCACTTGTTATAAATGAACCATCATAACATAGGAGAATGGTATTTTGAAGAGATATCCTTGGCTTCTCTTGTTTATCATAGGAGGGAAGATCATCCTTTGTAGAAGAAAGTGGTAGCTTCATGTGCTACTATTGGAGCTAGTGTTTCATCAATGTAATAGTATACTTTGAAATTTAACCTAATCTTAAAAATATCTTAGAGTCAACACACTTTCATGGATGTATTTTGGATGTTGTCATAATATTCTTGTAATGTTTATGGTATATGTTTATGTTTATACATACGAAATAAAATGAAATATTTAATTGGCTTTGATATTTATCGTACTGAATGTGTGTTTTTATATGCTTTTATTATCTTTGTTATCTTGTGAACTATTTTGGAGGTTAATTAATGAATCATTTGTTGGTCTCATCCATCTCTTTTACGATAGTACTATTACTATTTTACTAGAGGATCACTCTTTTTTTCCTTCCGTGAAAGTTCCCTTTTATACATTGCAATTGGTTTCCCAAAATTCCTACTCACTTGCTTACCTCAAAATTATTTTTATGATCTCTCTTGTTGTTTATTGTGGCCAAGGCATATCCTGAAAGACCAATTTAATGGTGGCTAGGCCTATATTCTAGATGGGCCTCCTATTGCAAAAGGAGTGATGTCTAATTGGGAGTTCATACAGGGGAGGCCCCCTTACTTATTGGCACTTTCAACACCATCAACAAAGGTAATCAAGGGTAGTTTTCAAGAAGATATTGTGTGGAGATGAGACACAAAGATACCATCATGAAAGAGAAATGAATTTTGTACTACAATAGATAGATGGAAACCCAAGATAGCCTGGAAGGATCTAACACTATATGCAAACCCTTTGGAGAGTGAAGATGAAGCACATTCCTGATATTTCAGAAAAAAATTAAGACAACGAACGAAAGAATAAGAATTTGCATCGACACATTACATTGAACTTTCATGTAACATTCACCTAATTGTACCTTTTCAAAGAGTGGATACAATAGTGTTATTGTGTCCCATGTATTTTTCCACAATTTGTGGAATGTCATTTTTTAATTTCAAAAATAAGAAAATGTAAAATGTATGGAAGCCCAAGGGTCACACATGAAATGTGAAAAATCACTAGGAAGTCCAAAGGTCATGTAGGAGCTCAAAATTCATATGGGAGCTCAAGAGTAATGAGGGAGGTCAAGAGTCACATGGGTGGTGGAAGGTCACCTAATTTGATAGAAATAAACCCTCATAACTTAAGAAAAGGACTTTAACCTTGGCTTATCAAGCTTAGCATAGGACAAAGAGATCATTCTTTGGAGGAAAAAGTTGTAGCTTCATGTTCCACTATTGGGGCTAGTGATGTATCATTGTAATTATGTATCTTGGAACTTTCACATAATATTTTGAAGCTATCAGAGCCCAATGTACTTTCATGCATGTATCGTGAATGTTGTAAGACTATTATTTCATGTTTGTGATATATGTTTATGTCCATATGTACTAAAGAAAATGAACTATTTTCTTGGATTTGGTATACATGTTAATTGAAACGTGTGTCTTACTTGCTTTCATGATCATTGCTACTTTTTGAGCTATTTTGTAGATTAAATAACAATTATTTCTATGTACGTGTGTGTCTTTATTAGGATAGCACTGTTACTTTTCTTCTAAAGGTTCACTATTTCTTTTCCCATCCGTGAAAGTACTTTGTACACATTGCAATTGTTTGTTTCAAAAATCTCACTTACTTGCTTATCTCAAAAGTATATGTGTGCTCTCTTATGTTCTTGTTTTAAACCAAGGAAAATATGTAAGATCATTCTAATGGAAGTCAAGACATTTTTTTGGATGAGGCTCCTATCCCAAATGGTGTGAGCTCTAATTGGGACTTCATAGTAGGGAGACCCCCTTGTGTTGGCGGTCTTCCAACACCATCAAAAAAATCCTAAAGGAAAACAATAAGTCACACAAAATGTGATTTTGTGTGGGTTGAACTATGTTATATAAAAGTCACATCTCTCAAAAATTTGGTGGATATGAACAAAATGATCAACCAGGCTTACAAGAGAGAGAAATAAGTCATCAAGATATGCCTCCACAATATGTTTAATATCATGAAAGGAATAAGACATAGCCCATTGGAAAGTGGATCCAACATTCTTGATGCCAAAAGTAATTTTACGATATCAAAATGTGCCCCACAAGTATATAAAGTATATCATGTGTTCATTTTATAGATGGATTACTACTTTATTATACATGGATAATTTATCCATAAAATAGAATATTCCACTTCCAACAAATTCATCACTAATATGATCAATGAATGTTGTGGGAAAGTTATCTTATGGGAAAAACTTATTAAAATAATGGAAATCCATGTATACCCTAACTATTTATTACTTTTTATCAACTATAATGGGATTTGAAACCAATTGAGTAAGACGAATCAAGTAGATAAACCCTGCCTTGAGCAATTTTTTTACATCTTCATTTATTGTCGCTACCTTTCTAGGGTTAAATAATCAAAGTTTCTATCTAACAAGATTCACATTCTCATACATATTTATATCATGTTTAACAATGGTGGGATAAATCTATGGCATTTCCTCATAATAAAAAGAAAAATTAACACAAATATCCTTAAAGAGTTTGATGTAAATAAGAACTTCTTTAATAGAAGAATATGCCACAATAAAAATGTTTCCCATGACAAGGTTTTTGCAAATATTTATAGGCATAGTCTCAAATACATTTTCCATGTTCCCTTCAAGGTTTATGGAAAGCGATGCTAAAGGTTTTATGGGCTAAGCTTCTTTTTCCAACATGGTCAGATGAAACTCCCTATTTTGAACTTTATGTATTTCTAGTATAAATTAAGAGTGATGGTCCTAGTCATCCCATGGTATTTTTAGACTTTCCATTACATCAAGAAGTTTGTCTTCATATGTAAAAAATATATCAAGGAAAACAATTCAAAGGGTTGAATCGACAACAAAAATGGGAAAAATATTTTGATCCAAGTATTCCATAGGCTATGGAGTTGGATTAGAGCCTATAGTATTATTAAATATGGATTGAGAAGAAATTTATGTTACAGATAAAGGAACAACCATTCCTACATATTGACCTTATTCTATCATGGTGGAGGTTAAATGTAAGACCCACAAGTCTTCGAAATAAGTGATATGAAAATAGTGATTTCAAGAGGCCAACCCATACTTAGCAGAAATGATGATTATGTACACCATAAGGGAGAGAAACTAAAAGTTCCCATGAGTGAGTAGCAGGTGGAAATTGTCTTCAATTTTTCATATAAAATTATGCTAAGGTGGTAGCAATCAAAGTACACATTGTGGTTGGGAAAATTATTTAAAGGAGAATAACAAGTTTTGTATAGGTTTAGTTTGGATATTATCATTTTAGGAGGCCATGGAGTGGGCTATGAAATCTAGTGGACATGACCTATCTAAAAGATGTCTTTGACATATATATGCTCATATTGATTGGATATTCATCACAGACATGTTTACTTGTCTAAGTTTTGGTGAGTCATTACAGACACGTTTACTTGTCTAAGTTTTGGTGAACGGTGGTTTAACATGATTGATATCTTGCTATCATGTTCTTTAGACTTTGTTTTAGTGAATGGTGTTTTCTCTCTCTACATGCACCTTCGCATGTTTATCAAAAAATAGTTTCTGGGATCCTTATCATCTTTACTTTCAATATGATGGTTTGAGTTTTAGAGGCTCATCCTCCATAGGTGTTTTTTTGTAACATAACTTTCCTTAAACCAAAAATTTTGGTGAAATTAAAGTTGCCTTGATGTAGGTACTTTATGCATATATAAGAAATATATAAATTCATTCTCAAGTTTGGATTACTATGATCTTTGTCACCAAAAAAATTGAAAATGTTAATAATCCCATCTACTCAATTTTTTTCTACCTATTGTAAATAGTTAGATGTATCCACCTAATGGGAACATAAACCCACTAGTAATAGATAATTATGGGGAGGACCCCATCATCTCATAATATTTCTTTGGTGTATGGCCAAATATTACTTCCCCAATTCGAATCGTTATAACTAATGATGTTCCTTCCCCGAATTATCTCAACATCACTCATATTTGTAAGTGGATTGAGTAATGCAAATAAATTAATTTATAGACAATGTCTGTAAGGTATTTCCTCTTATCCTCCCTAAGTGGACTAGTTATTGCCACTCCTTTTAGAGGAACTCAAGTAATGGTTATGTGGAAGGTACAATTTCTTGTATATATATTTATAGTCATTTCATATAGCCTTTTGTTCACCTATAAATTAACTAAATACCACATAAAAATAAATTTTATAGGTGCGAACACTAGCAAAGTGAAATTCCAAAGGAGATTAAGGGATGGACATATAGGATAAGGTAATAAGGGGCTTGTATCATTTTCAATATAATAGGAAAGGGGACTAAAGTGATTGTGACTTGATTAAAAGCTCATCATGAAAGCATTAATTATTTACTTAATCAAAAATTTCATACTCAAATTACATAAAGGAATAAGGATTGTAATGGATCTCATACTTATCAAGTGACACTAAAATCTATGCACTAATAGACAAATCCTATGTGTTCATGGAATTTCTGTATTCCTAGTAGTTGACATTGGGAGTTATATTATTCTCATTTCATATCATATATATTGATATATCGGCTTCGAAATTCGAAGAAATACTTGAAAATTTTCCATAGTAATTGCCTTGAGTTATTTTGTTGTGTTCAACATTATTAGAACACAATTTTTGTTATAGGTCATGAAAAAATTACTCCAATAAGTACTCAAGGTACACAACCTAGGAAACTCAAGCCCAATAGAAGTAAAAAATAAAATAAACTATTTAAAATGATATAATAATCTTACAAATTACCATTTCCCAATATTGAGGATCCTATTTAATCAAAATATTGTTTTCACTAAGGAAGCTTTATTATGTTATCAATGGTGAGACCCCAAGTATTTGACATTTTCCCTTGATTTACAATAAAATTTAAGGCTTCACAAAGGAAAATTTTATTGAATAATATGAATAATAAACTATTAGTACCACTTCCACACATAAAATATTGGTATGGTACTTCTACCTGCATTGAATATTAAATAAATACTTGTAGGATTGATGATATCATATAAACACATTGGAAATGTATATGGAACACTTGTTAGAGTCCTATCATAACATCCCTACTTTAAGATATATAGGAGTTAGTTAATTAATGTCTGCAATCATCCTCTTTGAATAAGATGAATTAAATAGTAGTTTATATTTATTTAATGTAAAAGGTTGCCTTTATTAAGTAAGGTCCATTAGGTGTTGAGTGCTCATTAATGATGGGGGCACAAGTAGTTAGGGTTCTACCATTGGAATATCTATTTAAGAAATATGAGGATATGGAATTTTTTCAAAGATCCTGATTAGATCGTATATAATTCTTTCATCCACCTTGATGCATTTAGAGTGGAAAACTAAAGGAGTTTGCTTACAGGAACAATTTTATCAATGGGACCCATTTTTGAGAATTGGGGTTTGAAACCTTCTAAGGCCAATTTTGCTGGAAAATGTAATTAGGTTCAGTCTTCATTATTGTACTTGAAGTCAAAAATGTAAAATATTTTTCAAAAGAAAGTGAAAATAATATAATTTGAATTGACTTATTAAAGCATGGGTTTCATGCTTGGGTCAATTATAGGTCAAGCCTCCATTGTATGCTTTACGTTATTGTCAAACTCATTTATAGTTTGACTCCTCCATCAAGTCATCCTCTTCAAAAAATTCATTATGTCATTCTCTTCTGCAAGTCATTGAATCAACCTCTTAAAGTCGAACTCAAAGGAATAATTATCAAGCGAATTCATGTTGCCCTATATGAAGACATTACCATTCAAAATAACATGTTGGCTTATTTACATTGCACAAACAATTATATATATAGGCATAGAGTCTTCTCATTACTCTCATAGACAGACTATTCAGATATGATTTCGTAAGACAAGTTCGGTGAATACGTTTTAGTTTCAGTGAAGAATTTGGATGAATCACAATGATAATATCAGCCTACCTACTGTGATACAAATTTAGATTCTAGTGAAGGATAAAGATAGAAATTTGGTGATATATCAATCAATGATTCAATGCTATTTTGTGAGGATGTTTCGATGTTATCACAGCAATTTTTTTTGGGTGGTACCACAGTGATTAGTCTTAATACTAGTATAGTGACAGAGTTTCAGTGCAAGTACAGTGATATGGTTTCAAAGTTTAGTCCAAGGTTTGGATATTATGAAAATGATAAGGTTGCAATTCTTCCACAGAAACAAGGACAAAGGATGAAGGACGAATTGATGGAGGGAGTCTAGTTTAGTTTGTAAGGATCTTGGTCATCCCATCTTGAATCGACTGAAGGAAGAATTTGATTGGGTTTTCCCCTATAGTGGTGCTTTTCCCTGGCATCATTCCTACATCTTTTGTACTCTTTTATTTTTGTTTCTTCGAATTAGTCTTGATGATAAGAAGGGATAAATCAAAATAACTGACAATAATAATGAAAAAAAAAACAATTTAATGTCATTAAGAGGAAAATCATTTAATTTCCAACTCATTGGATTTTCCAACATGGTTTCAGAGCTATGGTCAAGGTCAAAAGAAGTTTTACACCTTTGAAGCTCTCTAAAAGAATAATTTTTGATATCTACACAATGAGTCAATTTGAATATTTCCAGAGATTGGGTTCTTAGTATTTCGGTGAAGATACAATCTAAACATTTTAGTGAAGGCACAATATTTCGGTGATGACACAATTTAATGAAGACACCACTTCACTATATATCACACAGATGATTCTAGTGACCACAGAACTAGCACTACAGTGGAGACTCTCAGTGAGATACCACAGTAAGAATAAATTTGGTGTCATTATAGAGAGGAACTCACATTATAGTGACCTTAGTTCAGTGCTCTTACTTGACCTCAGTGATCTCATCTTGGTGACCTCATTTCAGTACAATTTCAGTGATATAATTTCAAAAGAAGAGATATATAACTCAAACAGAGATATTCAAGTTGTCATAAAAACTTTTCTATATTTCCATCACAGTAATAAGCGACCTATTCATGCCTACGTTGTCATCACATAAATAATCACCTAGTCCAACTAAAGTATGACTGAAGTGAGGAATTTGCATCAATATATAATTAGGATCTCATAATCGAATTATGAAAAAGGTTGACATACTACAGAGAACAAATTGAAGTCCAAATTTCTAATCTTATCCAAGTCTGATCTAAAAATTTTTGAGCACTAAAAACATTCATTTGGATACTATGAATGGAATTTGAATTTTGTTATATAGGAATTCAAGTATGAGATACCAGCTCAAGGAATTCAAGTAAGAGGTATGTAAACACGAGGTATGTATGCTCATGAGTTCTTAGATTTTCAATATATCTAATGTTGAATGGTTCATATAATCCTTGTTGATATCTAGTCTAGGCTAAAGAGTGTACTCTCTAGATAACATATTGGAACCTCAATCCTCCTCCTCTAGGATCAACAAATAATCTAGGATTCCAAAAAAAATTCCTTGATTGAAATAAGTAATAACTTTTCATAGGATTCCATACTCCATGATTACATAGGAGATCTAACTTGAGAAATGAAGTCATGTTCTTGGTATCACATGTTTTGATTGGAGGCATGCATTATAGGTATAGAGGGTCATGGCTTACACTTCAAGAAATACCTACTAGGTTTGTCAAGAAACATCTCTAGGTATGTCTATATATCTTATAAAATTCTCTTTATCTTATTTTTTAAGTTTGCATTACATTGTTAGCATCGTTATGTCCAGCTATCTTGAATCATATAGATTCTTCTTTAAGGTGATTCATCTCTTGATAAATCTACCCCCATCACATTCTTAATTCATTTTATAGAACCCTAGACAAGTTCTCTATAAAACCCTAATGTAAGGGTGTGCTAATGTCAATGTTTGAAACCTTAAAATTGCTCAGGGTTATTATGAAATACTATTTGAAATTTTTGTTGATGATGTAATGTTTGGGATTTTAGTATGATCATGAAAACCACTTGTTAGGGTTGAATGATGTTTGTCTAAGATCCTGAACCTTTTTGGAATAGTAGGGTTTTCTTTGCTATGTTATGAAACCCTAGATATTTAGGATTTGATTGGGTATATAATCAAAACCCTTGTTATGTATTTAGAGACCTAGGAATAAACCCTAGGTATGTGTTCATTTGGTTCAAATCGTAGCCTATTCTAGATCGGTATATGTCTAATATATTAATGCTTCCTTATATATTCTTATGAATGATGACGAATTCCTAGATGTGTGTTTTGACGTAATTATTCATGGTCATGGGTCATAGGGTTTGGAAACAAGCCCTAGTCAAAGTTTGGTGATCCAGGATAATGTTGTTTGGAAAATCTAGGGTTTAGCAACTAAATCTGAGTAGTAGTTAAATTCTCTAGTATGTATAACCGTCTAGAATTTATGAATCTATATAGTGATTATTGAGAATTTCTATATGAAAATCTAGGGTTTATATCAAACCATAGTATATGCTAGTCATGATGTTGATTAAGTTGTGATTGGTTTTTTATTGTTGAAGCTCATGTATAAAATATAGGGTGTACATGAAATCCTAGTGAGTCAAACATATGAATTCTGAAAGTTGTTAGATTCATTGATTTGATTTTCTTCTATGGTTTGATATATGAGATAACTTTTCATGTCATTAAAAGAATGTTGAAGCCCTATATATAATGAGTTTGATAACTTGATGAGGTGTTTATGTGATTTAGGGTTTGTAACTAAATTTGGGCAAGAAGTTAAAGTATTGAATTATAGTATCTTATTGATTATGTTTGTAAAGTTTAATGCTTTTGTTATTATAATATTTTGATATGGCTAACTTCGTGATTACATAATTTTGGTTGTACTTGCTATCTAAGTTGTGCAGGTACATCATCTTCAAGTTGTTGAAGATGATCGTAAGTAAAATTGATGTGATAAGCATGATCTATGAATGATTCTGATAAGAAGGATGGAAGCCATCAAAGATTCTCTAACGTCATAAAGAAGAAGTAGAAATCCCTAAGTGAAGAGGGAGTCAGGATGAAATCTCCATAGGTTAAGAGGGAGCTTGAATGGAAGGAATCTCCCCAGGATAAGAGGATGTTTGAGAATATTCCTTGTACATGAGTAATTAGATCCTCTCTATATAAGGAAAGACAAATATGGTTCTTTACTTCATGTGTCATGCACTAGACAAGGACTAATAGTCATAAGTTCTAGTGAAAGCCATGAGTAGGAGAAGGAAATTGGAGAATTAATTTTGAGGTGTTGTTGAAAGAAGGAAAGAAGGATCCGATTGAAGAATATGTTGTTGCATATGAAGTAGGAAAGAAAAGAGTATGATTGAGGAATCCTTTTTCAAATATTCAGTTGATATCCCCACTAGGGAAAGTTGAGAAGTAAAATCAATTTGTCTGGAATACCCTGAAGCTTTGTATTTGATTATGTAAATATTATCAATTGGGGTTGTGTTTGTATATGTGAATCTGTTGAAGGTTTTGATAGCATGATTGTTAGCAATTAGTTTGATTGGGAGAGATTGGCTATACTTTATCTACTGGATCAAGGAGTGTTGAGGCTTTGTGAGTGAAGCATTCCTTGGGAGGAAATCTAGTCGACACTTTGTGTTGATGTCTAGGTTCCGAGGTTGGAAAGGTGGCATTGGTTATTGAGGTATGACACACACTTGGATCTTTGGGTTGATGGTTAACAAGTAGGCTTGATGGTACCTACAGAGGCTAAGAGCTTGAGTCCATCTTAGTCCCACCCGGATAGATTTCCTTGGCCAGGAATCTAGTCCATGGCATTGTGGTACCTAAATTGTTTAGAGACCAATAGATAGATTTCTCTGGTCAGGAATCTAGTCCATGGCATTGCGGTACTTAAGCTTCTTCATAGATGATGTGGTTTGAAATCTTCCATGTGCATATTTGGTTATATCTAATATGAATACGTACATAATTGAGAGGGAATGCTGGAAACTGTAACTAGGTTTGGTCTTGATTATTGTACTTGAAGTAAAAAGTGTAATATATTTTTCAAAAGAAAATGAAAATAATTTTATTTGAATTGACTTATTAAAGCATGGGTTTCATGCTTGGGTCAATATAAGTCAAGCCTACATTGTTGGCTTTAGGTTATTGTCAAATTCATTTATTGTTTCACTCCTCCATTAGGTCATCCTCTTTAGAAAATTCATCAAGTCATCCTCTTCAGCAAGTCATCAAATCATCCTCTTCAAGTCAGCCTAAAAGGAGTATTTATCAAGTGAATTCATGTCAACCTATATGAAATTACTATTCAAAATCTCATGTTGGCGTATTCACATTGGAAAAACAACTATATATAGGCATAGCGTCTTCGCATTACTCTCCTAAATAGATAGTTATAATATAATTTCAAAAGACAAGTTCGTTGAAGAAGTTCAAGTATCAGGGAAGAATTCAAATGAATCACAGTGATAATCGCGGCCTACCTACTATGATACAACTGCAGATTTCAATGAAGGATAAAGACATAAATTCAGTGATATGTTAGTGAATGGTTCGGTGCTATTCTATGAGGATGTTTCAATGTTATCACTACAAAATTTGTTCGATGCTTCCAAAGTGATTACTCTCAATGTTATTTCAGTGACAAAGTTGCGATGTAAATACAGTGATATGGTTTCTAGGTTCGGTTCAAGGTCTAGATATTATGATAGTGATAAGGTTGCAATGCTACCATAGAAACAAGGATAAAGGATAAAGGACGAAGTATGACTTGATGGACGGAGTCTAGTTTAGTTTGTACGGGTCTTATTCGTCTCATCTTGAATCTACTTAAGGAAGAATTTGACTAGGTTTTCACCTAGAGTGGGGTTTTTCTCTATCATCATGCCTAAATCTTGTGTACTCTTTTATTTGTTACTTGGCATTAGTATTGATGATAAGAATTGATAAATCAAAATAACTATATTAATAAAAATGAAAAACATCACAAGTTAATGTCATTAAGAGGAAAATCATTTAATTTCCAACTCTTGGATTTTCCAACAAGTTTGAGGCCTTAAATGATTGCATTTTTTGGGTAAATATTTATTTCTTAATACAAGACACCATGAAACTATTCTACGCTTAAATTAGTTTCTAATGGTGTAAGGAAGATGTCAATCAAAGTTCATATGCAAATCATACGACTCTAGGGAGTTCACCTATCATGATTGACCACCGTAATTAGAGAGGATGTTATGTTAGCACCTATTATTCATGGAAAATGCATAATTGCATGAAGGTTATGAATAAAACTCTAGAAGAGTCAAATTTGTAACACTACTTTTTGTTAAAGGTGTCAAACATAACCCTAGTTAGTTGTTTTCTATTATAATTGCACCATTAGGAGTAAAATGGGTTCCATTTTATTCGATTCCATTTTTTGCATAATAGAGAATATAAGCTAAGAGTATATAAAAAGGGAGTATGATAGAGGATATTTGTATTTTGTGGAAACCCATGGGCCATGAGCCTCTGGAAACTTCCTAAGGAGTTCCTTCCCCTTTTTATTTACTTCATTTCCATTCCAAAAAAAGAAATAGAAAATTAGCACCACCTTCCAACTATTTTTAATCCTAAAACGATTTCCTACATGTGTTTGTATCTCACTATTCTCCATTTTCTACATTTTATCTAGTGCATGCATAAACAACAAAATCCATAATATTAGATTTGGAATTTAAAGGAATCATCCTTTAATAGTATAAATTTTAGTTTATTTTAATAGATTTATTGTGATGAAATATCTTTCATAATATCCATCGAAATTTATAATTCATATCAATATCAAAGCGATTTCTTTAGTTATTTCTGAAAATTTGTTGGGTATTCTAGAAATCGTTTTAATAGGTCATTGTAAAACCCCTAGTTATATCCAATGAGCCTATCTATAGAAAACCTCAATTTATAATAGAGGAGAGATTCTCAAGGATAAAAGTTTAGGTCATAGATGTCAGCCATAATGATAACCTTCTTATGGTGCCTTTGGAAAACAAGCTTGGAATTAGAGAAGAAGGAGGCTCCAACCTAGAGGTTTGATCAAAGGGAAAATTCAAACATAAAGAAGATACAAAGAAGGCTTCTAAGGAAGAACCTAAAAGGGAGTAACCAAGTTCATGCAACATGAGCCATTGATAGCCCCTCTTCATAATGGAATAAAAGGTGCGCATCAAGCTATATCAAGGTGAGATAGATGCTTTCAAATTAAAGCACTAGTTGCAATAGTTAGAGGTTTAATATAGTGTTCACCACATAGATGGTGAACAAATAATTTCATTTGTTTGTTATAAATTAGCGGGACATGCCCTAACCTAGTGGGAAACCCACATCGAAGTCCCTATATTAGAGGGTGATCCTCATGTAACTAGGTGGGATGATTTTAAAACTCTTGTAAAGACTCAATCCTACCATATTAGGTATATACAGGACTAGTGGATTGGGTGGAATTAGTTCAAGTAGATACAGGGGTAGAGTAGACAAGAGTACACCAAATAATTCATGAATATGGTAATCATGTCAATTATATCCCCCAAGAACCTAAGTGTGCTCCTAAAGTATGCAAGGAGCCTAAAAAACCGTCTAGAAAAGAAATTATTTTTGTTCAAACCTAGAATGGTGGATGAGTCCAGTGTATAGGAAAAGCACTGTTAGGACCCTATACTACTAGTGTAGCCCCTTATTATATTTATGTACCCATGTAGTGCCCATATTGTTACTATTGTGCCCCATAGAAGTGAACTATTGTTATTATTGTGCCCTTACATTATTATTGTTATGTTGGCTCTGATTATATTATGAGCCCTTACACTCCTATATATAGAAAGGAGCTTTTTTCATTTGTATCATCCAAGAATTGTTCATTTATGTAATGTAAAGGAGGTTTCCCCCTCGAAGAGGCTTAATTCTAAGGCTTTGATCTATCTTTTCTATCTTTCTGTGAGCTGGTTTCATAACATTTGGTATCAGAGCTTTAGATTCTGGGGTTTCGCTACTCCAAATAGGTCATCGTGGAATTTTCACTATAATTTTTTTCTACAACGTTTTAGAAGCTAAAAAAAAACCATTTGATATGAAACCGCACTGAACCTCAGGTCTGAATTTCAGAGCTTTTCGCACTATATTTGCGGAGATATGATCTGAGGAAGTTGGTATTTTTGTAGACTCTTGAATTACATTCCAAACAGGTGACCTGGGGAAAATCTTCATAACTTTCTCTCTGAGCATCGGATTGAAATTTCATAAGAAGGTACAAAAAGATGATGAACTGTAGTTTCTTGTATATATTTTTCAGAGCCAAAGGTTGAAACAGTGACTCGTGGCATGTCGTACAAGTTTGCTCTACTGAACTAGTCTATCATCAAGTCACTGTGGGAGATTTGGTATAACTCTTCCCTGGAGAATCCAATTCGGATTAGACTGGTTGCATTGGAAAGAGGACACAGAGGGCTACTACAGATCACAATTTCAGAATTGGATGATCTGAAATTACAGAGATACACCAGATTCAATATCAAGATCCTACAAAGTGAAAAAAGGTGTGTAGTTTTTTATAAATTTTTACATAAGCTTGGTTTGAAAAATTAGTTTGAAGGAATTCAAAGGGCATAGTAAAGAATTATTATCGGTAATTGATGCCTTGAGGAAAGAAAATGCAAACACCTAGTAAGAAACTTGAAAGCTCTAGCATGACTCATGAAGAAGAGGAAGAAATGCAACATGATATATCAAAATTACGAGACCAAGTGCAACAAGTGTCACTTGCACAAAACGTAACAGAATCTAAGATGGATGGTTTAAAGAAAGATGTAGAAGCTAAGATGGATGGTTTAAAGAAAGATGTAGAAGATAAGATGGATTTTTTAAAGAAAGGTGTAGAAGCTAAGATGAATGATGTGGAAGCTAATTTGAAGACAGGCATGGAAGATTTGAAGACAGACATGGAAAATTTGAAGATAGATTTGAAAAAGCTTCTACAAGAAATTCTTACTAATGGTGAAAGAGTATTAAAGGAAACTCATGATGAGAAAAAAGGAAATGTTAATCATGATTTCATAGACTCTAATGTTGGACCAAAGACCCACCATATTCCAAAAATCGATATGAGGAAGTTTGATGGAAAGGATCTCGCAACATGGATATTACAGATGGAGCAATTTTTCGATCTTAGTAATGTGAAAAACACACAAAAGGTACGTATTGCAACTTTATATTTGGAACCAGATAAGTTTGTATGGTATCAATGGCTTTGCTCTCGTAAAAAAATTATCACTTGGGCAATTTTTACGGAAGAATTGATAGCACATTATGATGATACAAAAAGCAACACTTTTTTTAGCCAATTGATAAGTCTCAAACAAAAGGGTTCCATAATGGAGCACATTGAGGAGTTCCAAAAATTGAACATAAGGGTAAAAAATATTCCAGAGGAGCATAGGATTGACGTGTTCATAGAGACTTTAAAGGATAATATCCAACATGATGTTCGCCTTTGGGAATCTGATTCATTAGAGAAGGCATTCAGGTTAGCAAGAAAAATGGAAAGAATAATTATGGCAACCAGGAAGCATACCACTCACAACTATAATGATGGAAGTGTTGTTGCCCCTAGTCTTCCACAACCTATAAGGTTGACACCAAAACAATTGGAAGAAAAAAGAGCAAAAGAGATTTGTTACAGCTGTGATAGCAAATACACTAAAGGTCATACGTGTGCCGAGAAGAAATTATTTTACATAGATTGTTAAGAGGAAGAAGAAAAGGATCAAGAAACATCAAAAGAAGATGATATACGCCAGGACCCAACCCTAGAGAAAGAAGAAATGAATCAGACCATATCTTATAAAACATTGGCAAGAATTACCACTCCTCAAACTGTCAAGATAGAAGGACATATCAAGAAGAAAAAGGTGCAAGAAGTGAAAAATCACATCGAGAAAGAAGAAATGAATCCAACCATATCTTGTAATTCATTGGTCGGAATTACAACTCCTCAAACTATCAAGATAGAAGCACATATCAAGAAGTGAAAGATCATATCGAGCATCAAGAAATGAATCCGACCATATCTTGTAAAGGATTGGAAGAAATTACCACTCCTCAAACTCTAAATATAGAAGGAAATATCAAGAAGAAAAAGGTTCAAGTAGTGAAAGATCACATCGAGCATCAACAACAAGTTCTCCAACTTTTAAAGGATAATTCCACTTTGGTGCAAAATTGAATGAAACAACAAGTAGATCAACATCGTAGTGAAAAATGTTTTGATGTAGGTGATTGGGTATTTTTACTGCTACATCTCAAGCAAGCTATTTATGAGAAGGAAATGTTGGCAATACTACATGCACTCAAGAAATGGTGACCTTACTGAATGGGAAGACACTTCAAGGTAAAAATGGATCATGATAGTCTTATATACTTTTTAGAACAACTATTATATTTAGAAGAGCAAAAAAAATGTGTCACAAATATGTTGGGTTATGACTTTGACATCATCTATAGAAAATGGAAGCAAAGTTTGTTGCAGATACACTCTCAAGAAAGGATGAGGATGTCGAAGCATTGTTTTGTGCTATTTCTATTATCCAACAAGATTGGATAAACGAAGCAAGGGATCAATGGAATAAGGACAAAGAAGTATGGCTACTTATTCAAAAGCTGCAAAAGATCCCAATTCAAACAATATTGCCAGAAATTGAAGAGGAAGGAAAAATCATATTGGAACCTAGAGCAGTCACAGAAACAAGAACCCGACAGCTACAAAATCGATCACTTTCAGAGTATCTCATCAAGTGGAAGAACTTACCCGCTGAAGATTCCACATGGGAGGACAAGAATTTTATACAGAAGCATCAAGAACTACTCAAGCATTGAGGACAACACTTTTTGAAGGAGAGGGGCATGTTAGGCCCCTAAACAATTTGTGTAACCCCTTATTGTTATTAGTATAACCCCCTTATTATATTGATGTACCCATGTAGTTCCCATATTGTTACTATTGTGCCCCATAGAAGCACACTATTGTTATTATTGTGCCCTTACATTATTATTGTTATGTCGGCTCTGATTATATTATGACCCCTTAGACTCCTATATATAGAAAGGAGGTCTTTTCATTTGTATCATCCAAGAATTGTTCATTTATGTAATGTAAAGGAGGTTGCCCCCTCAAAGAGGCTTAATTCTAAGGCGTTGATCTATCTTTTCTATCTTTCTGTGAGCTGGTTTCATAACAAGTACCTGGAAAGCATAGGACAAAAGAAAGAGAAGTTAAGTGGTCCAAATCATAAGGAAAACCATGAAGTATCTAAGCAAATGAGGAAGAAGTAGAGATGGGTGGAAGCAACAAAAGGTCAAAACCATTACACCTCAATGCATTAGTAACGTAACTAACTATAATAGTTGTAACATCAATGACCCACAGAGAAGAAGTGTTAGAAATTACATCCAAAGCTCAACCAAAGAATCAAAAGAATGATGGGAAGGAAAAGAATATTATCACCATATATTCAAGTAATAAGGAGGAAAATAGATTCAATGTGGGTGAAAAGAAGTGAAAATATTATTTTCACCTCCATGTAGAAGGAGGTGAATCTCAACAGACTTAATCAATAGGAAGAGAAGGGGTTGACCAAACTCTTTTGTATAAAGTTATATTTCAAGAAGACAAACAATTATGCTATGTTTTATTTAGGTTCATGAGGATTACTAATAGTAGTATATATATTCAATAAGCATAGATTTGAGGCTCATGACCATCTTAGCCCATATGTATTGGGATGGGACAACAAGGGGGAAACGAAAAGTAACCAAACAATGTAAAAATAAATTTTCTCTTAGTGTTGATTTTATTGATGAAGTAGAATTGGATGTAGTTCCACTTAATGTGATTTGAGTTGTATTTGGGAGTCCCTATATTACATGTGAGATACAATATTGATGAGGAGAAGAAAATAGTACCATATTATCAAGGAAAAAAGTTACTTCATCATTAATGCTCAGAAGGCCAAGTAAAATATTTCACTTGTAAGTGTCAACCAAGCTAAGAGATTAATCATGTCTAGCAAGAAGTATGTTATATTATATTTGAGAGGAAATTAGTTTATAGAAAATCCAATGAGAGCAAAGGAATCCTTCGACGGGTGCACTAGGGAGAAGAAAAAGCATCTAGAAGAGTTCCTATAGGCATACAAGGGAGTGTTTCAATAACATAAATGGATACCACCTAAGAGGGAAGGGGATGATGAAATCCAATTGTTGTCAGACTATCCATTTCCAAACACTAGGATATATATATATATATATATATATATATATATATATATATATATATATATATATATATATATATAGTCCATTATAGGATCAAATTAGGTGAAGAGGTAATTACACGAACTACTACAGTGGGGTGTTATTCAACCAAGTGTCTCACCATGTAGGTCAAAAATTATACTTATCCCAAACAAGGATGGGAATTTTTGAATGTGAATTGTGTTAGAAAATTATATATTATAGAGCAATGGAACACATAAAATATTACAGAAGTATAAACACATAAAAGCACATAAAACAAGAGGGACACAGATATATGTGGCTCACCCAGTTTGGGCTACGTCCATGGAGAAACAGCCAGTCCTTCCTTTTATATTATCTAGCAAACTGAAGAGATACAATCTATAGCAGATCTGTTGTAATTCCCTCTTCACTCTCAATCTCCTCTCTCTTCCTCACTCAAAATACAGATATGCATAGATGAAATACAATTCCTTGATAAATAGCGAGGGGTTTCCTTCTAGGGAAAAAAACACTAAATTAAACATAACTTCTATTTTCAGATCTAGACCTAATGAATGGCCTAGATTGACTACGAAATTACAACATTTTACAAGGCAATTTTACATCTATTTTTAGCTTCGAGGGCGCTGCCCTTGATCCCCCACCAGGGGGGGCTCCCAAAGGTTGCAACAGCGATACCTCTGAATACAGAAGATAATCAGGCTCCACACCCAACAATCTCCCACTTGGAGACTGATTATAGCAACTCCACCGCTGCTTCATTTGCTGGACAATGACTCCACTTTGGACCTGGCTATTTCTCATCTTCTTCATCATACTTGAAGACCAATTGAAACTAAGCAAACTCTTAGTTTATCCCTGGTTACAACTTTTGTTAACATATCTGCAGGATTCTAGCTAGTGCGTATCTTTTCCATCTACAACTATCCATCTTCCAATGTTTACTGTATGAAATGGTACTTGAGATGTATATGTTTAGTCTTGGAATGAAATACAGAGTTATTTGCAAGATGTATGACACCCTGGCTATCACTGTATAACCTGCCCAACTCCTTCTTCTTACCCAAGTCATCCAGAAACCTGTATAACCAAATCATTTCTTTACTAGCCTCTATAGCAGCAACATACTCTGCTTCTGTTGTTGAGAGTGCAACAACACTTTGCAGTTTTGAGACCCAACTGACATTTGTTGCACCTACGGTAAACACATACCCTTTGGTGCTCCTCCTGTTATCTCTATTACCTGCCATATATGCATCAATATATCCTTGTAGAGTAATGTTTAAACCACCAAAGCATAATGCTTGATTTGTGGTACCTCTCAAATACCTGAGAATCCACTTTATTGTCATCCAATGTTATTTTCCTCGATTGTTCATGTACCTGCTTTCAACTCCCACTAAATGTGCAATATTAGGCCTTGTGCAAACCATTGCATACATTAAGCTTCCAACTACTTATGCATATGGAACTTTAGACATATCAACCATTTCTTCCTGAGTCTTGGGAAACATTTCTTTACTTAGTTTGAAATGGCTATCCAAAGGTATACTAACTGGTTTTGCATTCTGCATATTAAACATTTTCAACACCTTTTGTATGTACTCACTCTGAGACAATGTTAATTTGTGATTCCTCCTGTCTCTAGTTATTCTCATACCAAGGATTTGTTTTGCAGCACCCAAATCCTTCATTGCAAATGAGTTTGCCAAAAAAAAATTGAGCACATTTATTTCCTACATGTTAGAACCTGCAACAAGCATGTCATCTACATATAATAACAATATAATATATCTTACATCATTTTGTCTTTTGAGATAAACACAATGATCAAAGTGGCATCTAGTATAACCTTGCCCAAACATAAACTTGTCAAATTTTAGATACCACTACCTTGGAGCCTATTTTAAGCCATACAAGCTCTTCTTCAACCTGCACACTAGTTTCTCCTTCCCTTTGACTTCATATTCTTGTGACTGCTGCATATATATCTCTTCCTCTAAATCCCCATGGAGAAAAGTTGTCTTTACATCTAACTGCTCAAGATACAAATCTCCAGCTACTACTAGACTTAAAATAGTTTTGATTGAAGTCATTTTAACAATCAGAGAAAATATCTCATCAAATTCTATACCCTTTTTCTGTGCAAACCATTTCGCCAAAAGTCTAGCTTTATACCTTTGTCTACCTTCGTCTTCTTCCTTCAACCTGTAAACCAATTTATTCTACAATGTTGTTTTACCTGCGGGCAACATGACTAAGTGCCAAGTCTGGTTATGTGCTAAGGATTCCATCTCTTCTTTCATGGCTTGCTCCCACTTCTTCCTAGTTTCTACCTGCACTGCTTCTTCATAACATTCTAGTTCACCAGAATCAGTCAACAATACATAATATAATGAGGGAGAGTATCATTCAAGGGGTCTACTTATCCTGGTAGATCTTCTAACACCACTTTCAGGTGTTTGAGGTGCTTGTTGTTGTTATGGTTGTTGTTCTGGCTATTGATCATTATGATTTTCAGGAACCATCACTTTTTCTGTGATCTCATCAAGCACTGTGTATTCTTTGTTTTGTTTTTCTTGTTTCTTTTCCTGCAGCTGATCCTTATACAAAACCTTTTCATTCAATATGACATCTCTGGTCCTAATGATTTTTTGTTTTTCATAATCATAAAAGCGATAACACAATTATTAACACCATATCCAATAAAGGTACATTTCATTGATTTTGCCTCAAGCTTTGTTCTATTTTCTTTATTAATGTGGACAAAGGCTTCACAACCAAAAGTCTTTAAAAAAGAGTATTTTACCTTCTTACATGTCCATGCCTCCTCTGGAATACCACCATCCAAGGAACATGAAGGCCCTCTGTTTATCAGATAAACAACAGTGTCTACAACATCTGACCAAAATTGTAAAGGAAATCCTGCATGCAATCTCATGCAACTTGCACGCTCCATGATTGTCCGATTCATCCTTTCTGACACACCATTTGGTTGTGGTGTTCTTGGAACTATCTTCTCTCTGCGAATTCCATTTTCTAAACAGTACCTATCAAACTCTTTGCTGCAATATTCACCTCCATTATCTAATCTGAGACACTTCAACCTTTTTCCTGTTTCATTTTCAACCAAAGCTTTCTGTTTCTTGAAAGTATCAAATACATCAAATTTATTTCAAATACAATAAATCCAGGTTTTTCTAGTTGCATCATCAATAAAACTAACATAATAACGAGAGCCAGTGAGAGCTGATACTTGAGTAGGTCCCCAAACATCTGTATGGACAAGATCTAATTTTTCGCTCTTCTTTTCTTTCCAAACATTGAGAAATCTGACTCTTCTGTTTTCCATAAACACAATTTTCACAAAATTCCAAATCAACATGCTTCAAAGCTGGAAACAAATTTCTTGAGTGAAGAATCTGCATCCCCTTCTCACTCATGTGCCCGAACCTATGATACCACAATGTTGTATCTTCTCCTGTAGAGGTTAAATCATTAACAAAATTAGAAATACAATTGCATAAATATAATGTACCAACATTTTCTCCTTTTGCTATTACCAGGGCTCCTTTAGTGACCTTCCAGGTTTTATCTATGAAAGTAGTTACATAGCCCTCACCTCCCAACTGCCCTATTGAAATCAGATTTTTCTTCAAATCTAGAACATGCCTTACCTCATTCAATAACCATTGATTTCCATTTTGTTGTTTTATGAAAACTGTACCCATTCTAATGATTTTACAGGGTTTATCATCACCTAATCAAACCTATCCAAAATCTCCTTGAACATAATCATGAAAATGATTCCTATCAGGTGTGGCATGGAATGACGCCCCTGAATCTACCACCTAGGCATCAATAATATTTTCTAATCAAATAATCAAAGCATATTGCAACACATCACCTGTCACATTCACTTCATGATTGTTTTCTTATTGTGCGTCTCCTTATTTTCCCTTCCGAGACTTGCAGTCTTTCTTCAGGTGTCCTTTCTTCCAGCTTTTCCAGAACACTATCCCCGATTTGGACTTGGCTCTTCCTTTTCTTGACTTGCTGCGATATCTAGGGCTCTTTCCTCTTTCCATTTTTCTTCCCCTAGTCTCTACAGTCAAAGCATTACCTGATGTCTCACCGGAGATTTTCTGTCGCATTTCCTTGCTAACGATTACACCGACAACATCATCAAACTTCAAAGTACTATATCCAGAGACAGAATTACTAATGGCCATAACTAATCCATTCCAACTTTCTCGCAATGAGCACAGAAATAACAAAGCCCTATCTTCATCATCAAAAGTTACCCCTACAGAACTTAACTGACTGCTAACTATATTAAATTCATTTAAATGATCAACAACAGATCCACCTTCTAACATCTTCCTATTAAATAAACACTTCATAACAAATACCTTATTTGAGGCAAAGGGTTTTTCATATACTTTGGCCAATGTAGACATTAAACCCTCTGTTGTCGTTTTCTTTGAAACATTAAACGTTACCGATGCCGCTAGGCACAGCCATATTGTTCCAAGTGATTTTATGTTGAGAATATCCCATTCTGTGTCTATCATACTTGTCGACTTCTTTTCCTTTCTGCTCAATGGTTGGTATAGATCTCTCTGCTACAAATAATCTTCCATCTGCATCTTCCACAACTCGTAGTTTTGGTCATTAAATTTTTTGACCCTAAACCTACCATCCTCCACCATTGCTCCCACTTGAACCATGAACCCTTCTCTCCTACGAGTTTATCAGCCAAATAGGCCTTCGGCTCTGATACCAATTGTTAGAAAATTACGTATTATAGAGCAATGGAACACATAAAATATTGCAGAAATATAAACATATAAAAACACATAAAACAAGAGAGACACAGATATACGTGGTTCACCCCGTTTGGGCTACGTCCATGGAGAAATAGCAAGTCCCTCCTTTTATATTATCCATCAAACTAAAGAGTTACAACCTACAGTAGATCCGTTGTAATTCTCTCTTCACTCTCAATCTCCTCTCTCTTACTCACTCAAAATATAAATATCCATAGACGCAATACAATTCCCTCATATATAGTGAGGGGTTGCGTTCTTAGGCAAAAAACCCTAAATTAAACATAACTTCTACCATCAGATCTCCACCTAATGAACGGCCCAGATTGAATACGAAATTACAACATTTTACAAGGCAATTTTACATCTATTTTTAGCTTCAGGGGCGATGCCCTTGATCCCCCGCGAGGGGGGGCTCCCAAAGGTCGCAGCTACCCCCCCCCCAGACCCCCCCTGTAGCATATATTTTACGGGAAGCTTTGCCACCCCATTACGAACTAGGGTCCAATGTGATGATACCTTTGAGTACAGAATATAATCAAGCTCCACACCCAACAAATTGATTATAGGGAATAAAATAAAATTATGTTCAAGAAAATAGGCCCCATCCCTATAATAAATAATATGTTAAATAAATTGTAGCAATTGAAATAATTCACCAAGCTCAATTTAAAATATGGGTATCACTAGGTGCAAGTAAAAGAGGAAGACACCTAGAATACCACCTTCAAAACTGGTCAAGGTTTCTATGAGTAGCTTTCCATGCCATTTGGTCTATGCAACACACTAGCTATGTTCATGAGATAAGTTAATGATGTACTACACCCATATCTAGATTCATTTGTTGTTGTTTTTTTGGATGATATACTAGTTTACATTGTTATCTAGAGGAGCACATCTCATAATTGACTCAACTACTGCAAAATTTGAAGATGCATTAGGTATTGGAAAACATTAAGAAATGTGATTTTAGGTAAGATTATTTGGTGTATTAAGGCTACGTGAATGGTGGATGGGAGCTAAATATAGATCCTACCAAAATGGAGGCAATCATGAAGTGGTTGGTGCTTACAAGTGTTTCTAAGGTTAGGAGTTTTGTTAAGGATGCATATTACCTAAGGAAATTCATAGCCTCATTTTCAGTAGTAGTTTAACTGCTCCACACCATAATAGCAAGTGGTAGGAGTTTCAAGTGTGGAAAGGGTTGAAAAAAGGCCTTTCAAGATTTAAAGAAGAAAATGATTCAAGCATCAACTCTTGCGTCACCAAACTAGTAACATCCCTTTGAATTGGAGACAAATGTAAGTGGGTATGTTATGGTAAAAGTAATGATGCAGAGGAGAAGGCCTATATGCTACCATTCTAAATTGTTTAAGTGGAAATTATCAACTACCCTACCCATGAGAAGGATCTCTATGGCCTAGTACAAGTTGTCAAAAAGTGGAAATGCTATTTGATAGTCACTGAAACAAATCACTAGCCACTATAATATTTGTAGACTAAGAGTAAGTTACAAGAGACCAAGAATGATAGGTGGATGGGGATTTTATAGCAGTAATCAAGCATAGGAATGGTAGAACAAATAATTTTTTTGACATGCTTTCAAGGCTATCCACATCTGCTATTAGCCTATTTTACCCACAATGAGTTAGTTGCAGGAGCCTCTGTATTGTTGATCTTGATACATTGCCCCTTGATTTCACCCTTATATAGTACAAATGTTGGTTAGCAATGTGCATCATGTGTAACTCCTCTGATTCACAGTGTCTAAATAGAGTCATGGACTTGATTTTTCTTTTGAAACCAAAATAGTATTGAATGTTTTGGAGTTGTTCATTCTCGAGGAGATCAACTCAACTAATTCAGTTTATGAGTTGGCTAGCGATGAATTATTGTAGAAGTTTACTAACTTCTCTTAGTCCTAAGCATCTAGATACATTCTCCTAGTGAGGTAAAAATGCCAATATATAGTATTCATGTGAAGGGGAAAGATAGTTCTAGAGAGTATACTATAGAGTGAGAGCTTTGTTCATTTGTGAGGCTATCCTTGTAGGAGGTCGAGACCAAGTTGCAAGAAAGAGAGGAGGCTCTTATTTATTTGAGGTATATCACTTATTTTTATGCCATTTAAAATTATAATGAAAATGATTACCCTTCTGTATTGTTGATGCCCTTTGATATATATATATGTTGTTCACATATTATCAATGATTATTGTTATGCTTTAACATAATATTACAGGAAGAGTTTTGGGTACTTTGTTGATTTTGTTTGTGTAGGTATTCAACTTGGTACTTGTAGGGAGCTAGGAGATATGATGACTCTCAAGCTGGTTGTTCCAACTATTTTTTTCTTCTTTGTTTAAGAGGTACAAACTCCCGTCTTCCTTTGCATTCTATGTTGTTGTCTACATATGAGAGGATTGCTTAAATTGCACATATATTCACAAACATTTGTCTGGTGAGTCTCAAGTAAGACTCACAAAGCAATAGTTCCTTGTGATTATGTAATTTTAGTTACAACAAAATTGTTGACTTTGCTAAGGAGTCTACCCTAGAGTTATCAGTGTCCTCTTTTACTTGTTACTTTGTTCTTATATTTCTTCTTTAATGTTCTCCATTCGTTAGAGGAAATTTTAGCCTAAACGTGGCCTCCTAAGGAAAAGTAATAAAATAATAGTTAAAATAATAAAATAAGATTTATGAATTTTGGAGAGAAAAGAAGAAAACTACCTTTTCATTAATTTTTGGCTTATATCCAAATAGGTTTACTCAAATTTCAAGTGTAGACACTCCTTGGATGTAGAATTAGATTCCACATCCAACGAGTACCCATTCATTATAGAAATTTTGAAGTCTAAAATGGACCTCATAAGGAATATTACAAAATAATAGTGGAAATAATAAAATACGATTAGATTACATCAACAAATTTTAGAGGGTAAAAGAGAAAAAATTACTTTTCGAACTCGTATTTTCAACTTATATTCATACGGTTTTAATCAAAGTTCAAGCAGGAGCACTTGTTGTATGTAGAATTTAATTCCTCATCCAATGAGTACCCATGTTGCACACTTTTAATGGACCCTGCTACACGAAAAATGAGAAACACGTGATAAAATGTGATTGCAATAACATTTTTCACATATTTCTCATTTTTTTCTGTAGCAGGGTCCATTGAAAGTATGCAACATGGATACTCCTTGGATGAGGAATTAAATTATGCATCCAACAAGTGCTCCCATTCAAAATTTGAGTAAAATGGTAGGGAGATAAGTTGAAAATACTAGTTGAATATATATATATATATATATATATATATATATATATATATATATATATATATATATATATATATATATATATATATATATATATATATATATATATATATATATATTCTACCTTCTAAATCTTTTACATTTTTACTCCAAAAATGGCGAATCATCCCCCATGGTTGAGATGATCATCTTGAATCCTATTGGTTCTTATAAATTTGACTTTTCTTGTAAATTTTTTGTTTTGAGACCCATTTTTTGTCTAATGATGCATACTTCCGAGAAGTCCCACATTGATAAAAATTAAAGACACATTAAAAAAGTGTGTTGAATATGATTTTTTAATGTATAATCAATTTTTATAAATGTAGGTCATCTAAAAAGTATATAGAATGGGTACTCATTGGATGTAGAATATAATTTCACATCCAACGAGTGTCTACACTTGAAATTTGAGTAAACATATAAGAAGATAAGACAAAAATACAATTAAAAAAAATAGTGCTCTTCTTTTCCACCCCAAATATTTACATGTATCTACTTTTTAATTTAAATGATTTTGATTGGTTTACATATTATGACATGGAAATTAAATGACTTTTTCATGGGAACTTTTAGACTAGAATTTCCTCTAATGGCTTTATGACTTGATATGGGTCTGTGTCAGTCTTATTGGCCTAAAATCTTGTTAGATATCGCTTCAATTCAAGCTTTAAAGTTATATTATTTGACAGGCAGAGGTTATGAGTGCATGACAAAGTGTTAGAAAACATTGATGCTAGTTTTCCATTTTTAAAATGCATCATTGACACGGGTTGCTCATCATTAATTTGTGTCACTCAACGAGTTGCTCACTGTTTAACCTGCGTTGCCAAATAATTTACTAAGAAAACCTCCACAAAATTAAATTTGTCCAAATATTTGATTGCATAAAACGCAAACTAAAAAATCCTTACCTTAAGAAAATATATATATAACTAATAAGCAAATTTGAAATATCATTACATTACAAATTACAGTTATAGATTTCCCTCTGCACCTACATTCTCTCACACATATCTCCCTTTCACACATCTTTGATTCAACATAGCTAAGTTTGTAAAAGTTTTAAATGAAAAATAGTTTGAAAGTAATTTTCCGTTTATGTCCCCATTCTTGTGTGCATTATCCATCCTTCACACAGTAAACACTTCACACATTGAAAGCCTCATAAAAGGAAAAAGAATAATAGTAATTCTAAATTTTTTCTTAGTAAAGTTAATTGCATATCGATGGCATAGATTTCCTTCTTCACCTCTATTTCCTCGCTCATACATCGTTCTTCATACATCCTTGGGACAATGAACATCTACATTGTGTGGACTCAAAGCTGACAATAACGGACAAAACAAAGACTAAAAATCAAGGAAAGTTACATCAATGATATATTTGTATTACTAGAGTGACTCTACTAACATAGAATCAATGATTAGAACTGTGATTCGATAAGTTTATTGGTAACTGTAACACAGATTGAAGTATATGGAACATGATTGTAGAGTTGTAAAATAAGAGATGACCTTTTTTTAGCTAGAATAATTGATGCTCTAGAATTCCTCATCGATTTGGTCTTAAAGCATACTGAAATGATTAAATCTAAAGAAAGGTCCATTTTTAACTTCTAAATTAGAAAATGGAAATACTGGAATTGAATATGGAGTGACTGTAATTGGCAAAGAAAGAATTGAGTTTCGGTTAGAGAATTTGGCCCAAGAAGAAAACATCAATGTTGAGGAGGACACTAATGATACAGATGATGACATCATAGCCATTAACCAATACCCCCCCCCCCTCTCATCTTGAGCCAGAAGTTAATGAAGCCCATGTTTCTTCTGATATCGAAGATATGTACTTATTTACACAGTTGTTAGTTCCCCCTTGGTTAAAAAGTCAAATCAGTTTATAATAACTTCTACAACCCAAAAGTGACCAATGTCAATCTTTCTTCAAATTTTTGAATTGTGACTGAATTTGAAGATAACAATTAATTTCCACGTATCACATTTATTTATATTGCTATAAATCGACATACATATCCAATATTCTGCACAATCAAATCTCCATAGAATAAATAATAATAATAATAATAATATATTAACATTAATTTCTCTATGCACCCCTCATCCTCCCGAAAAAACCCCATCCTAATTTCATCTATATCGAATAAAGTTTCCAATATGAATCTCAACACGATAAAAGCTCCGCAAAATGAAATGTCTCATTTAGAGAAACAACACACTATCAGAGCACTTTCGTAATGCGTAACACTATGAAAAACTCCATATTTCATTTTGCAATGCTCGAGTGTAAACCAATTCTTTTAAGTGATCTTCTTATAGAGATATATAGTTTGTTTACTTAAAGCAAATAAGTATTTAAATAATTCCTACTGAAGATAGAAACTTGTTTTATTATACGAAGCTTTTTCTTGTGTGAAACCCATATTAAAGCTTATATTGTGAATCATAAAAGTTATAGTATTCAATTATAAATGACTATTTGTAAATAATTATTGAGTACAAAACTAGCTAAGTGCAAGTGATTGTGCGTTACTATACATGTAAAAGAGGTAGAATTGCAAAATTGTGTTATGCACCACCTATTGTCCCACATCAACCAATAGAAAAAACCCCACATAATGAAAATTAACAATTTTGATTATTATGTTATCCTGCAAATACCCGGTTCTCTGCAAAAATTCATAGTTATAAAATCAAATCTCTACACAATTTCTCACATGTACATATCTTCGTACTCCACATAGTAAAATCTCCACAATGAAACAAAATAATATTCCCCACTCTCTTGCACATAACCCATCCTTTGCAAACATTTATATGATATATGAACAAGAAATGTGTAAAAGTATTGTTTTTTCAGAGAACCGACAAACATACCCCATCTTCCATATAGTCAAAGCTCTACACAATGAAACATAATAATAATAACAGATTAGCATTAATAGTTCAACATTAATTTCCACATACACCCCCTGTTCTCTTGAAAATACCCTGTCTTAATAAAAGCTCTACACAATGAGGTCTCCGACACAAACCTCTTCCTTCTCTAAAATCAAAGCTCTACGCAATTTCTCTCTCACACATACTTCGTACTCTGCATAATAAAACTTCATATTTCGTTTTGCAATGCTCAAGTCTAAATAATTTTTTGTAAGTAATCTTCTTATAGACATATACAGTTTATTTACTTAAAGAAAATAAGCATTTAAATAAGTCATATTGAATATAGAAACTTCTTTTATTATACGAAACATTTTCTTATGAAAAACCCATATTGAAACTTATATTGTAAGTCATAAAAGTTACAATAGTCAATTGTAAATGAGTATTTGTAAAGCATCACTGAGTAGGGAACTAGTTCAGCACAAGTGATTGTGTGTGACTGAATATAGAAAAGAGGTAGAATTAAAAAATCGTGTTATGCACCACTAGTGTTCCCGTGCAAACCAACAGTAAAAACCCCACACAATGTAAATTAACAATTTTAGTCATTATGTTCTCTCGCAATTACCCCATCCTCTACAAAGATTCATAGTACTAAAATCAATGTTGTACACAATTTCTCCCCCACACATAGTTCTTACACTGCACAATAAAATCTCCACACAATGAAACATAATAATATTCCACGCTCTCCTGCACATACCCTGTTTTTCGTAAACTTTCATATAGTATACCATCAGGAAATGTGTATGAGTATTATATTTGTTTAGGAAATCGTCAAACATACCCCATGCTCCATATAATCAAAGCTCCAAACAGTGAAACATAATAATAATAGAATATTAGCATTAATAATTCAACATTAATTTGCACATGCATCCCCCATTCTCCCAAAAATATCTTGTCCTAATAAAATCTCCGCACAATGAAATATCCCACAAAAAACCCATCTTGCTCTAAAATCAAAGCTCTACACAATCGATCTTCTATACATACTTTTTACTCTGCACAGTAAAAGCTCTGCATAATGAAACATAATAATATTCCTTGTTCTCCTGCACATACTTCATCTTTCATAAACAGTCATACGATATACAATCTAAAAATTTGTAAAAGTATTAGATTAGTTCAAGAAATTGATAAACATACGCCATTTTCGAATAGTAAAATCTCTGCACAATGAAACATAATAATATTCCCCATTTTCTCTCACATGTCATGTCCTATGTAAACCTTCATACGATACATAATCCTAGTTCTCCCAAAAATACCTCATCCTAATTTCATCCTTGCCATAAAAGCTCAACATAGTAAAAGCTCTACATGATGAAATGTCCTACACAAACCCCATCCTCTGCAAAGATTCAATTCTAGAACTAATGGTGAGAACAATACTGAATTAATTGATTAACGCTAGTCTTTGCACGACTTCCTCCACACATGTTTCTTCCATACACGCTTCCTTCGTACAACAACCTTCGAACAACCATATGCTTCCTCCATACAACCACCTTTATACAAGCTTGACCTGTTAACTTTTAGCTCAACCAAACTAGAAAGAGATCAACAAGGCTTGCCTGATGTTGATCAGATAAGGAAAATCAATGTTGCATGGCCTCGGAAATTTAAAACATTGGAACAATACCCTATGTAGCATCTCGCACAATTGAAATTAACAATATTAATCATTCCACAAAGACAAATAGATCTAAACTCAAAAGCTGTACTCAATTGCTCTCCCGAAAAAACTTTGTAATCCGCATAGTAAAAGCTTTGCACAACAAAACATGATAATAATCCTTACTCTCCCACACATACCCCATCTTTTGTAAATATTCATATGATATACAATCTAGAAATTTGTAAAAGTATCTTTACACAACAACTCGTGTAGCCCGTCATTGAGCCCTACCCCCCCCCATGCAAGCGACCTGAAATTGTGTCATTCCTGTCATCATGGGGAAGAGCAGTACCATAACAATGGTAGTGCCAGTGATAATGTTAGAGCACTCATCGACTAAATGGCCACTCGGAAAAATAGTTTTTATTTATTTTTAAATTAATTGTCAAGCATTGACAAATATAAAAAATAAAATGTTCTCCACTAGGGGAATTATGTCCCATTAGAATTTGTTAGGCCAATGAGAAATTAGAAATAAAATTTCTAAAAAATTATAAAATTATTTTTGAATTCATGCAAAATAAAAAAATTCCACATTTTCCTAAAACTTTAATTAAAATTACAAAAGAATACCAAAATAAAAGATTGTCAATACCATTTGATCATGAGTTAAATTCCATAGTCCCCGATAAAGCACAAGAGATTAAAAATAAATAAATAAAATAGTTATAAAATGTATCACTCTGAAACAATAAGTTTCCATAAAATAATGATAATGAACAAAATTAAATATAGTATATATTTCTCTCAAACAACAATATACTAGCCCCAGGGTGCAATACATTAAAAGCAAGAATGAACAAAATAAATATCATATATATCTCTCTCTAACAACAAAATAATCGCCATGGCATGCAATACATGAAAAGCACGTATTGAGTGGTTGGAGTGAAAAAGAGAACATATATATATATAAACATTGTCTGCTATTTTAAGAATGTACAAAGATATAATGGCCATGCCATGCAGTACATTAAAAGCACGGATTGATTGGTCGGAATGAAAACGAAAACGAAAAAGTAAGATTATAATAATAATAAAAATAAACTTAAATAAAACTACAGCTAACAAAAATAAGTTTTTCAAAATAAACAAGTTAAATAAATCATATATCTAACCATGATATAAATAAAAACATATATATATATATTTCACTTAAAAACAATAAAAATAAAACCATAATATTTTCCCTGTCATGCAAACATGGTCATTTCATGTATTATATTAAAACTTATATATTTATAAATTTATCATGCAAACATGACCATCTCATATATTATATTAAAATTTATATATTTATAAATTTGTAGTTGAAAAAAAAAATTAATGATAACATAATTATTAAATGTATTATTTTGCTAATATCTATTCTAGTATGGAAAACATGTTGTAATTCCCTGTCAATTCTTATTATGTAAACATTTTTATCAGTCAAATTATATAAAAATAAAAATAAAAATAATACTTGAAATAAAATTGAGGTAAAATATCCCTTATGGGGTGACATCAAATGTGAATGGAGGACAACAATGGGTATTTACTCCCTTGCCCATGCATTAAGTGTATCAATGAAACATGTCCATGAAGTGCCTTGGGACTAGCAGCAAGAGATGGTTCCAGAATTGGCAAGCATTACAAGAGTTAACAACTACACTTTAGAGCGGTGTTTGTTGTGTATGGTGATGGGAATTAGGGTGGAAGAAGAAATTTTTTCTTTGGGTGTGTAGGGCGGCCTTCTACCTTCACTAATCTTAACCCTTCAAGCTATGATAAGATGAAGAAGATTTACCCTCATCTTGGGAGAGGCTAATCAGGTCACTAAGGTTCCAGAGCGGAAAAACCTGGGACTCGGAATTAATCATCAGTTTTATGAATGATCTTCAACATAATCAGTGGCATATGATGGATTTCTTGGTTGTCTTGCATTAGGGTAAAAAAAGAATCACTAAGCAGTTGGATCATTTGGAAGGAAAATTATAACATATCAAGGGCAATGTGCATGAGGCATTCCATACTCATTCGCCACCAGGAAAATAACCCAGAGGATCTAAGCCCGACAAACCTCGCTGATCAGTGATGAAAATTGGTTGTCTTTTTGTACTTGGGACTTACATGTTTTATTGGTCTATCTATATGTAGCTTGTCAATTTATGTTTGATGTTGACTATGTTTTTCTTCAGTTATCTTTTTGCCAAGAAGTCTGATAGGAATGAGGCTAAAAATTTTGGTTAAAAGTGCATTATGATGTACTAATTCTATGAATTAATAAAAAAGTTAGATTCGCACACAAAAAAAAAAAGAGATAACATAGTCAAATGTGAGTGGTTGCTCAAAATTTTGATAACCCATGGTTTACGTAAGAAGGAGAAAAAATAAATAAAAAATAATATATATATATATATATATATATATATATATATATATATAGATATATAGTTGGCTTTTTCAACTCCTCAGTTCCCAATGAGCTAAGTATGGTGAGCTGTAAGCTCACATAAGGACTTGCATCTGTCCGGTTGATGAGCACAAATATTGCAGGAAGGATGTTGTGACTCCTAGGGCTACTGACTTTAATTCATCAACCCGGGGTTCATACAGACTTGGAGGTGACAGTGTTGTATACACAAATAGATGGAATTGGTATACTCTTTTTCACTACTAAGCTGGGGTGATAGACCGCTAGGGTTTCTCAAACTGACCTTCTATTGACTAGAAGAAGTCTGATTACCAATATGGAGAAGGAGAAATTTACCCTAATTAGAAGACAAGGAATGATGTCTATTGCATGAGGGAAATACTGAAAGAAATGCTTGCAAACAACATGAAATCCTCTATTTACTTTCTAACATACTTTTCTTGCAAAAGAACCCTATTTTAACACATGTGAGATTTTAAATAGTCTAAGCATGAAATCTGATCGAAAGAGTGCTAATCTGTTGTGTGCAAGAATAAATATAAAAGAACTTTTCTCTTTTTCTCTTTTTCTCTTTTTTCTTGAAAAATGTAAATGCTAATCTTGCTTGGTTCTTTGGTAGGGGAGACAGGTGTAAAGGAAAAGGAGTATAATGATTCAGATGACTTGGAGGGAAAGTAGGGACCTAATCCGAGCTTTTAGTGATGATTTTTCTCAATTTGCGCTCAAAATAGGCCACTACAGGTTTTCGTATAGGATGTCTACAGGAAGTATTAGTTCACCTAGAAAATCCCCTATTTTACTACAGGAATAGGCCGAAATCTTAGGGAGTGGTCTAGAAGGTAGGGTGGAGCTTGGAAAAGGTGAATAAGGGAATAAGGCATGGGAGTGATAAGCACTTACCTAGAACTCAAGCCAAAGCTTTAAGATGGTTGGATTTTCTCAACGGAGATGGCAAGTTTTCCACATAAGACAAGAATTTGAATTCAGACCTTAGTGACTTTTAGCGATCATGGGTGGATATGACTTGGCTAAGGCTAATGGGGTGATGTCTCCCTGCAATTTAGAAACTCCTACAACAACAAACATCATTCTTGGCATTCATATATAAACTCATCAAAAACAAGAAAGGTGTATTCAAGTAAAAGAAAATAGAGTTATCACCATTTACTTGTTAAGCTCATGCATGGAAATGCTTCAAACCAATATGAAAGTGAGATGAAATCAGTGCAAAACTTAAGATATCATCAAATACCAATTGCAACTTATCTAAGAAATTGCAAGATAATGACCTAATTAGAAAGGCAACCCTAAATTACACAGAAAGCAAGAATTATGTATTTTTTGGCTTGTATGAGAAGTGTTCCTCAAACCATGATCCCTAAAAAGGAGATATGAGGTAAAAACCACTCGCTGTCAACCTTTCTGGAATATATTATTATCACTACAATGTCATTGTTAGAATTGTCCACAAATGGAAGCAAACTAATTAAATCTACCAATTCTTGCAAATTAACAACACCAAAATCAATTTAACATTGACTATGAAGCTAACCTCTACTACTAGGGTTGGGCCCTAACCCAAGAGCATCAGCCCTTTGAGTCACCTCAGTGCTGGATCAAGGGAATGCTACTCATTTTCATTAAAGAAATAATAAATACATAAGATTTCTTGGTTACAATGCTTCAACTCGAAAACTGCTTAGCTATCTTGAACAAAAAATCTGAATCCTAATGAGGCCCTAGTCCTCTCGATTTATACAACTGAAGTTACCAACAACTACCTTAAATTTTGGGATGCTTGGCTCCAATATCGAGATCAACTAGTCTTCAACTGTCACTGGCTTGGCTACCAATGTTGTGGGGAAAAATGCCTATGCAGGACGATCCTATCTACCTAAGGTGTGACAGTGCCTTAGCAACAAACGAGTACAACTACATTGGTTTCTTCCTTTATGAAATGTGAAAGAAGAGAGATCAATAGACTTACCGGTGTCTTCTGTTTGTCCCTTGATCCAATCTCCCTTCGCTTTGGGTGTTCACAGCTACTTGCCTTCTTGCTTATCCAGCTACAACTTCCTGCAAGATCACAAGAGAACAGCTACTTGCGACAAGAGAACAGCTACTTGAGACAAGAGAAGAACACTACACAAAGACAGATGTTCACATTCATAACTAGTTTAGGATTAGAAATAAACCAAATACACTAATACATTTATACATCAAAATACATCAGCATATAGGAGAAACCACGATAGCTTTATTGATGAATAACAAGGTTCAGGAAGAGATACAACCCAGAGGGCTCCAATCCAGCATCTCCTTCCCAGCAAATGGAATTCCTATCTTCAGCCCCTTCAAAGCATTAAGCACCCAATGTTTCCAGTCTCAAACCAACAGCAATTCTTTGCAATAATAAAATTCCAGCCTCTAGATCTCATGGAGGAGAGATCCATATATAGATGTTTGGAGAGAGGATGAGTCAGCTTGAGATCTGACTAGTGTCCTCTCCCTCTGTCAGTTCTTGAGTCCACTTGGAGGTTCTTGCTTCCACTTGGAGATTTGGAACCTCTTACTCATCACCAGTCGAATTCCCTGAGGCAAGTGTCATTTTGGAAGTTTCCTGGGTTCTGACACCTTGAGGAATGAGTCTGCCACTTGTCCAATCTCGCTCAGCGCAGGTAGCCAGTGTTGGAGTTGACATTTAGCACAGGTAGCCAGTGGAGCCATTGACATTCAACGCAGATGGTCAGTGGAGCAGTTGACATGATCCTGAATTGACTTGTTTTTGAGCAGTTTCAGGTGGAGAACTTTTGTGAATTGTTGTGGTTTGTTAGCCTTGTTCCTCTAGGGGTAGGAACAACATGTTTAGGGACTTTGGATCCCTTAGATTATGGACATTTCATGCTCAATGCTGTAAGGCACAAAAATGTCTATAACAGTTTCCCCCTAAAGTATGAGGCTGTTTATCAGGCGAAATGCTTTATCAGGGGGATCCGAAGTTCATCCAATGCTGGGAGGAGACCTGTAATACAATACATTATTTTTCATACTGCTTTCATGATCTAGCTGAGGCGGGCATTCCCATGCTCAGCTTTATAAATACATTTTTCTTTACATAGAACAGACAATCGTCTGATGGTAGACTGATAATTCTGATGAAATTATCATCCTTTGAGTAGGATGATTATCTGCTACAATGATGTACATGTCAATGTCTTTATCTTTCCTGAATATATATCGCAGCCCGGATGGATGAAACTAGATCCGGGGTCTTCAAACTCGTTCGATCTTCACTCTAAGTACAAGTCGATCCATGTGAGAAATGTTCTGAAGTCGAACATGGAAAGACATCGCTTGATTACCGGTCAATGATGTAAACCGTTAACAAGCGCGAGAGGAATCACCGATAATGATAATGACCCTCAAGGTACTGCAGTACAATTCACGTGGTGTGAATAAAGGACTTGGCATCGAACACCACGCAAAATCTTTCGGTCGAAGGTCATTGATGTATACCTGTCGCCAGATGTGAGAAACTTGCCATTGTGGCATGCAAGCTTCAAAGTACTGAAGGGTTTGTTCCTAGATCAACTTCTTGGATAATGAGCTGATGTCGACAAGAAGCGATCCGTCACAGGAGGGCCTTGATGAATCCCACATCAGTGACACGGAACGGAGCTAATGATTTTAATGGAGGTGAAAACGATCTGTGACATATGATTCAGGGTGGCGGTCATGAATGGATGAAGGATAATGTATGGCAGTGGATGGGACACGGTTGACTCTTTCTGAACGACTTCTCTTGAACATATGGCGACACTGATGCAATGGATCGGTAGCATTACCCCAAATATGGATGGTATGGCGAGACCATGGTGATGTGACCGGTGAATGAAACAACCCAACCCGATTGTGGTACGGAGGAAAAGTGTCATGTCCAAGAGCGACTTGCTACCATCAAAGTTTTCTTTAGTTTCTCCCAATTTTTCCCCAGTCATTGCTGACCAGTACCTCTTTATTTTTGTCAAGCTTGAGGAGGATAACATATGCTTGTTCTATAACCTGCCCTTCGGGCAAGCCCATCACTATGTTTTAACGAGCCTAGCGATAGTGAAACTCGTTCTCGTCTAAAGACAAGTTTGTCGCTAATTAGTGATTTTAACGAGTCTAACGACATGGATAACTCGGTCCTTTTCATTTTTAGAGAGTCTGAAAAGGTACATAAAGTCAACTCCAAAATTCATTTTTTGTCATCTAATCCCTTAAGTCCGAAAAAGTATAAAACAATACAGAAGGGATGAGTTTTCGATAGTTTTAACGAGCCGAATAAAACAAGCGCTCGATCTTTTTGTGCAATAATCCCTCAGGTCCAAAAAGATTAAAATCTAGAGGAGGGATAGCTCTTCCGGTCGCTTTAACGAGCTGGAAGGCCAAAACTCGGCAATCTTTTCATATTTTACGAGTCAGTTGAAAAGAGCTTAAAGAAGACTCGTCTTCTAAGGAACGAGCAATAAACAGGGATAGCAGCAAATTCCAGGTACAGGTTGGAATTTTCCAATCACGGCAGTGTCACAAGGATGGCTAGGTGAAATCACTCTTCGCAACTGTTCCTCAAAATGGGTAAACAATCATATGGAGGTGAACGATCGGCCAAATGAAAAGTGGAGGTGATGGTGCAAACACGACCAAGGCTTTAATGGCTGATGATATTACATTCACAGTGGTTATTTACTGGGATAGGTTCATTTTTTATTTTAAAATGAGCTTAAACACTGGTGGAAACACTTGCTCATTGCTTATGTTTATTTTTTAACGAGCATGAAGTCCGCGTTAAAACTGCTCGGATCTTGCGTTTATTTTTTAACGAGCATGAACTTTATGCTAAAACTGCTCGATTACCCAGTCATATGATAAGAGTGTCTCATCAAGATTCTATTTTTTATGGAGCTTCATCTCACTAAGCTTTGCTCCAGATCCTTTCTTTATGCAAGTTTGGAAACGACTAATCCTACGAGTTTAAAGGGTTAGAGGTCCTAAAAATTTAAAAAATAAATAGTTTCCCCTTGCTTGCACTCCAAAAGGTTTGCATGCCCCCAGGTATAAAGCAGAGTTTCAAGGTTACCTCTACTTCTCTTCCGCCAAAACATTTGTTTTAACGAGAGAGGCTTACCTCTTTGAGGTTACCTAAAGATTGTCTCATTAATCATTCAAACAAAACACTTCCTCGACAATGTCTACCGAAATAGACAAAGGTGAGCGACGTAGCCCGCCAACTCACATAACTTTGACAAAAGAATCTTATTCTAGAACCCTCTTCCTAGACGGACGGGGTACGGACTAGTCATATTCTCCCACGGAAACCTACTCTATACCCAAAGTTTTCCTGCCGAAGCAGACCAGGACGCATGCCCCCTGGGTTCCAGTCATATTCTCCCAGATTACTCACGCTCATCAGGAGGAGGGACCATGGGTTGAGACACTTCTTGCGTGAATAGACCATTTAGGGATGGTACATGACTATTTGCGATGCGTGATCCGGGAAACGAAAGTTGGTCCACGAGCTTGACCACTCTTCCTTCATGCGGAAAACACATTACTCTAAAGAGTGAGGAGACGATAGCTCCCATGCAATATATATAGTCTCGTCCAAGGAGTAGGTTATAATCCAAGGGTCCTTGAACGACCATCACGTTCATTTGAACGGTCTTCTCTTTCAATGTTATGGGCACATTGGGGAGGATCCCTAATGGTCGACTGGTTCCTTTATCAAAGCCTGATAGATTTCTCATTTCAGGCAAAAGCGCAAGCGAACCAAGCGCTTTCCAAGCAATAGAGGAAAGGATACTCACAGATGCCCCTTCATCAATGATAGTGCCAGCCATTACCATTCTGTATATTTGGACAATAATTCTGAATGGTATACTGGCTGGCAACCGGGGTCTGCCTAGTTGGTTCCAGTCGAACGAGACAACTAGGTTGCTTGGTGGTGGGACCGAGTAGATGGTTGGATATCGCTCTCATGAACTTCCTTCCTACGATAAAGGAATGGTGGCATTGCCCCCTTGTTCATCAGAGTCAGTGCTGATGAAGAGAATTTGGACGGTGTCGTCTTTATTCTCCTCTGTGATGGTATCATTCGAAGATAGAGCCTCTGAAGGCAAAACTGGGTCAACTGCCATTTCAACCTTTAGACTTTTGTCAGGTATGGATTCAGACGGTTCATCTTCAATGACAGGTGCTTCGGCTGACCACCTGGGCGGGTCAGCCGGGTTCTCAACTAGCGAAGGACTTGGCAGGAGTCTTTGATATCCAGGAGGAAGTTGCGCTCATAAAATCGGGCGATCTTCCAGAACTCTTTTTGCCTCGTCTAAGAAGGGACAACGGTGGATGGCATGATCACCTTCACACAGTCTGCAGGGAAATTTAGCTTTCCCTCTCTGTCCTGGGGCTTCACTCCCACTAGTTGACGGTGAGCAATCAACATGGCTATCAGAGGTTGACGCTACCGAATTGTGCAAACGGGGAGACCAGTCCCTTAGTATTCAAGGGATACAGGGACAATCTCTATGGAAGTGGTCTCCCTTTCATATGACGCATGGCGATTTAGGCCTGGTCAGTGCTGTGTGTGGATTTTTGTCAGACGACTCTCGTTTGCCCCCAGTCGCCTTTGGCTCCTTCTTCTTCTTTTCTTTCTTCTTCTTCTCCTTCTTCTCCTTAGGAGCCTGGTTTTTGGTTTTACCAGTTCCGTCAAGCGAAGAGGAAGGAGGAGAGGAAGATGAAGTGGAAGGCTGGTGGGTGACTCTGGTCTGGTCTGACTGTTGACTCGACTGTTCAGGAATGGTGACGTTCTGAACGACATTGGTTGAAAAGAGCCAGACTGGCAGGCCAATTGTCAGTCCTGGAAGCGACAATGTGGCCATGTGGGGCGCACCAACATCTCCCCAAGAGGAGAAGGGACTAGGATTTCCACCAAGGGGAATTCCTTGGTTGGTGTGCTCCATCTTTCAGCCTAAAGATCAACGCAGGAATTAAAGGGTGATTGTTCCGTTTAAAATAAATTTTAACAACGCTTTAGACACAACTTGCTTTTTCAGTTTTAAACAGTCGAGAAAAAGCTAAAGATGACTCTAGTCTCCTTCGATGTTTTAACGAGACCGAAGTGACAAATGCTCGGATGGAATTTTTCCGTTATAGAGTCTGAAAAAGGCCAAAAGGAACTGCTCTGGAGTTCTAGGCAGAGGGTGTGCCAAACTTTTCGCAAAACCGCAGAATACTTTTTAGGGTACGGGCGGTCGATCTTCGTGAATGCTGTGTTCACTGCATTGCGATCAGTAGGGCGGCCGACACGGCTTCCTAAGGATAAAGGATATATGCCTATAGGGGTCTCCCAATATATACGCGACGGTACGTGGGAGCACAATCCGTACTAGCGCTATCGTCCCCCAGGAGGAATCACCCACCTTCCACGAGATCGACAGTCACTAGGCTTAACGACGCCGGAACACGTCTCTAGCCTAGACCTCTATGTTGTGCGTTATGTTACAAAGCGTTGTTAGGTTCATTCAGTTTATTTTAGGTTGATCTTTTTAAATTTTGCCTTTCAAGGTTCACCACGAGATGTATGATACAAATTCCTAAATGCAGTCTAAAGATGATAAGCAAGCTTTATATCTTTTCAACTTTGAAAATCCTACCTACTAAGGGAAAAGAAAGACACCATCTTTTCTCAAAGAGCAATCAGCACACTCTAATGCACTTTTCCTAAATCCAACATGCAAACTATCAAATGCAAAATGCACAGTGCAGGTGTTTGTTTTCCGCTTTCTTAGTATTGATGCCTACAAAGAAAGCTTTTTGTACAACTTTGAATTTGCTTTTAAATGATCAATACAAACAAGTTCATTTTTTCGAAATCAGAGAAGATAGAAGAGATTACAACACTTAACGATTTTCGAAATAAAGACTTGTTTTGACACTTAAAAAGAGACAAATTCAAACCAATAAGCAAAAGAAAATGTATAATCAATCTGCAAACAGCCAATGAACTCTCTTCTAAGATCACAATCAATCAGATCTGAATCAAAGGCTACAGGATGACTATTTTACTCATGCAAAGGAAAACTGTAAATGATGCCACAAACACATAAAAACACTCACAGTCTTTTTGTACAAAAGGAGGCAGAATCTAAGCAAAGAAAAGGAGTTATCTGACTGGTACCTATGCTGGTTAAAGGCTGCAAAAAACAGAGATCAAAACAGGGCAACAGAGAGAAGAGAACCCCAGCTGCACAAGGCCAAACTGGTTCAGCGCAACCTCAACACTGAGGACTTGACATTCAGCGCAGGTAGCCTTCACGGGACCTGCGTTGAAATGCAGACTGCCTTCACAGCAGTTGCGCTGAAGGAGAAACTCTCGTTTCTCCTGGGTTCTGGGTCACAAATTGCTCAAAAATCAACAGTTTTAGGCCAAATCAGAAACACAAGCAAGGTATAATCAAAGGGATGCTTTGAAAGCTACTAAGATCTATCACAAGGATCATCAAATCACTTGTGGATCCATTGTTTAGATCATAGACAAGTCCAGCAATTGGATCAAAGCAACAACTTTCTACTTTGCATCCGGGAAAGATGCAGTTCGACTGTTGCTGTCAAGTCTATGATGCAAACAAATGATAGAAACACAAACAAAATGACTAAACAAATTCTCCCCAGCGGAGTCGCCAATTTGTTGTAGGGAAAAATGCCTATGCAGGACGATCCTATCCACCTAAGGTGTGACAGTGCCTTAGCAACAAACGAGTACAGCTACACTGGTTTCTTCCTTTATGAAATGTGAAAGAAGAGAGATCAATAGACTTACCGGTGTCTTCCGTTTGTCCCTCGATCCAATCTCCCTTCCCTTTGGGTGTTCACAGCTACTTGCCTTCTTGCTTATCCAACTAAAACTTCCTGCAAGATCACAAGAGAACAGCTACTTGCGACAAGAGAACAGCTACTTGAGACAAGAGAAGAACACAAAGACAGATGTTCACATTCATAACTAGTTTAGGATTAGAAATAAACCAAATACACTAATACATTTATACATCAAAATACATCAGCATATAGGAGAAACCAAGATAGCTTTATTGATGAATAACAAGGTTCAAGAAGAGATACAACCCAGAGGGCTCCAATCCAGCATCTCCTTCCCAGCAAATGGAATTCCTATCTTCAGCCCCTTCAAAGCATTAAGCACCCAATGATTCTAGTCTCAAACCAACAGCCATTCTTTGCAATAATACAATTCCAGCCTCTAGATCTTATGGAGGAGAGATCCATATATAGATGTTTGGAGAGAGGATGAGTCAGCTTGAGATCTGACTAGTGTCCTCTCCCTCTGTCAGTTCTTGAGTCCACTTGGAGGTTCTTGCTTCCACTTGGAGATTTGGAACCTCTTACTCATCACCAGTCGAATTCCCTGAGGCAAGTGTCATTTTGGAAGTTTCCTGGGTTCTGACACCTTGAGGAATGAGTCTGCCACTTGTCCAATCTCGCTCAGCGCAGGTAGCCAGTGTTGGAGTTGACATTCAGCGCAGGTAGCCAGTGGAGCCATTGACATTTAGCGCAGATGGTCAGTGGAGCAGTTGACATGATCCTGAATTGACTTGTTTTTGAGTAGTTTCAGGTGGAGAACTTTTGTGAATTGTTGTGGTTTGTTAGCCTTGTTCCTCTAGGGTAGGAACAACATGTTTAGGGACTTTGGATCCCTTAGATTATGGATATTTCATGCTCAATGCTGTAAGGCACAAAAATGTCTATAACAACCAATGAACTTCATGACTCAGCTGCTTGCAAATCTAAGATGATGAGATTTGATTGAGGAATCTTCTGGTGAGTGAAGAGTTAAGGAGGGAGATCCTATCTCCTAGAATCCCTGTTTCTTGTCTCCATTCAATTTCGTGCACTATAATTAGCCAAAATTTGCTCTGAAACCTACAATCAATGCACATTAGACCACTATACTTGACATTTCAACTTTACTCTCATCATTAAGAAAAACATAATTAAAACATGTAAATAATGATGAGAAAAGTTGATTTTAGTAAGCTGGAGGTTTATTAAGGTCCATATAATTTACCCATTGATGAGCCTCATCATCACCCCTCTGCTGAAAATGTTTATCATCCTCTAAGTAATTGAATCTATGTCTATGTCTTTCATTGCTTTGGTGGCTTCGCTGACATTCCACACTTCTGTTGTAGTCTCCTCTGCTTGTGGATAAAACTCTGCATTCCTCTCTAGTTCATCCCACTGCTTTCTTTCTTCTTCTTCCTTTCTCCCCTCTGACATACCTAAAAGAAATGGTGGGATGAGTTTTAATCCAATCCAGTTGACCTTGAGTCTCTGTAATGTTTTCTTATACATTGGGACTCTCTCTAGTGCATCCCTCATTCTATTAGGAGAATGATATTCTTTGATCTTTAAGTTGTAGGGTAAGGTGTTCCATTTCATTTTCCAGGCTTGTTGGCTATCATCTCCTAGTAATCTTAGCATGTCTTCAAAACGAGTGACTTCTTGTTCTTTTATAGTAAGGTATCTTGGTGCAAGATTGGGATCATTTGCAATGAGGTTGTGAGTGATGATGACAGCTATTCAATTAGACAGTTCTACTCTTATGAAAAGGGGATTTGATTTTTCTCTTGCCAATACCCTTTTCATTTATGTAGCTCTGGCTTCCTCATGACTCATCCAAGATGCCAAGGCCATTAGTTGTAAGTCCCCTATCTTTCAATTTGGGTCCCACACATTTAATTCTGTCATAGCTAAATTGTGTAGGTAGAACTCAAATATCTTTGCTCTATCCTTAAACGTGCTTTGATCATAAAGGTCAGTGAATTGCCTATAGTCTTGGAAAGGCATAGTTCCTCTTTGTGCTAGGGTTTTTATATGAAACTGCAACCACTTTTCTTTGAGGTATAAGGCATATGACTTTGCTGGCATTCTGCATTGAAGTGCCTCCATGGATAAAATTTCCATAGTTTCCAATTGGCCTTCCTTTTCCTGTAGATACTTTCTTAGCCATGTGTTCTCAGCCTCTAACTGAGATTTCATTATTGTCTCCCTCTCTCTTATGCTACTTAATTATCTGCCCATTTCTTGCAGCTTCTCTTCCATGTGGCCTACATCCTCTACTGATTTTGATTTAGCAATCTGCATCCACCTATGTGTCCTTGCTCTCTCCTTTTCAAGCTCAAAGAATAGAGGGATGGAAACTTTTTGTGGTATCACCCTACCTCCTTCAATGAATCTGTAGTAGGAGCTAAGGTTTGGCTATGGGATAGGCTCCTTCAGCTCCTGGGCCTCTTCATCTATTTTTTCTTGAGTAATTCCTTCCTCTTTGCCTTCCCTTTTTCCTTCCTCTTTTCCCTTGCAGACTTTCCTGATATCTTTTATGTGTTTCCTATAGGTTTGACAGGGTTTCCTATAGGATTTTATTTTTTTTATTCCTGTAGGATTTTTTTTTTCTTCCTGTAGATCTGACTGTGTCTCCTTTAGTAGACCTTCTCCTTTTGTTGAGGCTGACCTTGTGGCAGGTCTCCTAACATAGGTGATTAGTGACTTGGGAGAATCTTGTTTTGAAGTTCCTTCTCCTTCCTTCTTCCCTAGAGGGACTGCTTTCTCTTCTTGTTTCGGTGATTCCTTTATGACAATTGGAGTTTTGGTAGGGGTTTGAGGTCCCCCTTGTCTAATCTTGGTGCTTTTCCTTGTCTTGAAGTAAAGTGGAGTTTTCCTTTGTCTCTTTCCCTTTGATTTGACAGGTTTACTTAGGGATGTTAGAGCAGTTGTTGCCTCCTTATCTATTGGCTCTAGAGACACCCTTGGTGATTCTTCTTCTTCCCTGCTCCATGTTTCAGAATTTTGTTCATCCTTCTATACTTCAACCTCTTTTTCATCTTCTTCTCCATCCTATTTGTCTTCTTCTTTTCCATTCTTTGTTTCTTCCTCTTTGTCATCTTCTGTTTCTTCTTCCTTGTCATCCTCTATTACTTCTTCCTTGTCATCATTTGTTTCTTCTTCTCCCTCACTAGTAGTAGGGATTCTTCTTCTTCCTTCATGTCTATAAATTTTGACCATGAAATAGGGATTCTTAAATTGTGTAGAACATCTTTGAGGATGAGTTTTATCAACCCATGATGTACTAGTTGTTGATGTTTTCCCGCTTGTACCTTGATGCTCATGTCTACCATTGATTGTAATAGAAAATAAGGTATACTAAGTCTATTATGATGAGGGGTATCTTCTCCAAATCTTAGCTCATGGAGGAGTCTAAAGTGGTATCCATATACTACACAGTATCTACCTTCACAGGAAATATACTTGATGATCTGGTAACTCCCCTCATTCTAGGGATATGGAATTCTTTCCCTTCTAACCCCATTTTTGTCTTCAATTGGTTCTTCTCCCTCCAAAAAAAAACTTTTCTTTGCAAGAGTGTTGTTAGTATTGTCCTCCTTCCTCTATTGCAACCCTAGGGGGAGTGTAGTTATCCTGATAATACTCTCAGGGGTAATTTCTACTGACAAACCTTTCACTACAGCAGTGGCACTAGTTCTAGTGAGAGGTATGAGTGACATTGTAAATTCTCTAGCCACATCATCATCGTATCCCCTTAGGAGCTCAAAGAATCCCATCCATTGATGCCTTGTAAATATTTCCACCACAGTAGGATGTTTGTGTAATCTCATTGTGTTGGTGGGCTCTCTTTTGTTGAAACCTCCTGTCACATTTTTTGGTAATTCTTGTTTGAGTGACGTTTGGGTAGCTATAGGTTACGAACTCTGGTAGGTGATGAGGTTTCAGAATTTATCCTCGACTAACCTTCACAGAGTTCTCTCTACATTTATGCATATAGAAAAAACTCAAAAGAAAGGAAGATTTCTTCGTTTTATATGAAAAACACAGGTATGGAACTTGCCTCCCTTTCCTATGCTCTTGTGATGAGAACTCTTTAACTGATTTCCCTCGATGTCCTCTAGCAACTCTGTGTGGTAATTATCTCTATATTCTCTAGCCTTCTTGTAGTTTCCTATAGGTGCTCTGGTTTGTTGTAGATGTTGATTGTTTCCTATAGGTTTCCGCTGTAGGGGTGCTGAGAGAAACTTTTTTTAATGACTCCTCGAAGTTGTCTCTACCTTCATCTTTTCGAAATACTAATACTTTGCATGGGAGTCAATGATTATTTCTATTTGTGGATGATTTTTTGGGTGACGTGTTGGGTGGCAGAGTACAAATACCTACTTTCGGACCATTGGTCCCACTACTGGTTCATCACATCACCTTTCCTCGTAGTCATATCCCACTTTCATTCTTCATAACTTAACCACTTTTTGATTCATTCCCCTTGCTTTGATGTGACCTTGCCATGTGTCGAGTTTACTAACCCTTTTTCTTCTTGTTATCTGATCGAGGATGGCCAAGTTAACTGGCCACCTTCACTTATAAAATCAACTTCCTGCCTCATTCCTACATTTTAATCATATTCATACCTATGAGGGAGTATTGCTGAGATGACATACATGTTGGTCCTTTGCTTTGCTGATTCATCCTGGAGAATGGTGCTAATTCATTTTTATTTGACCTTGCTCCATATTCTTCAATTGTGTTTTTTTTTCTTCTTACTTTTTTGATGATTTGCTCCCTTGATGATGTACAGGTGCTAGCTTTTGTTGATGCTAAGCTCTGGATGAGCTTCCTCGTCACTGCGATCCTTGTGCTGAAGGTGGATTGGAGTTGTTGTGATATTTTTTGTGGAACATGTTGCGACAGGAATTCCTACAGGATATCTACAGGAGGTCCTGTAGCTGCCTTTTTCTTAAACTTTTGCATCTCTTCTCTGCTTCTGAACTTGAATCAGCATTGGAATGAGTGGAGGATGTGGTAATGAGTGGAAGATGAGGTATGTTGTTGTGGCATGTATCTTTTTTTTTTCTAACTTGATTTCTTTGATGGATACAGTGGTGACGTGGTCATGGAGGGTGTTGGCTGAAGTATTGTGAGGTCAATGGCTTTTTTCATAACCCAAAACAGGGTTGTGTGACCATTTTTTCCACAGGAACTCCCTTCCTAAACTATTTCAAGGCCTCCTGTAAATCCTACAGGAAACTCATGTAGTATTACAGAGAATCCTATAGAAAACATAGAGTTGCTTGGAATTGGCATCTGGAGTGGAGTATGGATGGAAGAACATGGGGAGTATGGAGGAAATGAGGTGGATGAAGGAAAGCATGGTTTGTGGTAGGGCCTACTCTCCTCTATATCCTGTGCACACCATCTTCTTATAAACTTGTAAAAACGGAATTGTTATTCTTTTATACATTTTTCTCTTTTTTCATTTTTTTTCTTTTTCTTCTTGTTTTTTTTTTTTGAAAAGACAACTGGCCTACCTAGAAGGAGGTTTTCATCCTTGTTGCCTTGCTTGGGTGCCTCAAAATAGGTTTTCACCTAGAGATGTTTTATTTTTCTCTCTTTTTTTCTTTAATAATACTCTTGGACTGCCTCAAGTGGTTTTCAACCGAAAAGTTGGACTCAAGTTCCTTATGGAGGTTTTCACCTAGGTCCCTTTTCTTTTTTTTTCTTTTTTTTTCTTTTTTTCTTCTAAGAACTTGGTGAGGTGGAAGCTGCAACTTCTCCAATCACCATCACTGCCTTGATGATGTTGCTGATGAACTCTTACTTTGATAAGGGCTTCTTGTAGACCTTTAACCTATACCCATTGATAAGTAAATGGATACCTTCTGCATCAATGTTTCTTATCTAAACAGCACCATTGTCATGGCACTTTTCTATCACATATGGTCCCAACCATATGGTCATTAACTTGCTTTTGAAATCTTTGTACCGAGAGTCATACAATAAGGCCCAGTTTCCTTCTTGAAACAGTTTGTCCTTAATATTTCTATCATGCCAGGTTTTCCTTTGTACTTCAGTCACTTTTGTGTGGAGGAGCGCCTGCGTCCTAAATTCATATAACCCATTCAGGTGGAGAAATATTTCCTATTATGCCCTTGTGATATCTAGATCCATTGGTGCTTCCATCCTTAACATGTTGTATTCAAATTCAATGGACAACAGGGATTTATTCCCACAGGCCAGCTCATAAGGAGTGAAGCCATTGGTGGTCTTCCAGGTAGTATTGTAGGCATAGGTGGCCTCCACCAATTTGTTTGCCCAATCCTTTTTCCCGCTGCTAATCACCTTGGTCAGAATGCCTTCCAATGCTCGATTGGTTACTTCCACTTTCCCATTACCCGTGGGTGGTAAGGGGTGGATTTTCTATGCTTGAACTTATGTTGGCTTAATAGATTTTCAATCATGGAGATGTAAATTGACCTTGATCAGTGACCAACTCTCAAGAGTATCCAAATTTATAAAATACATTTTCCCTCAAGAACTCAGCCACCTTTTCTTCTGTTGCTACCTTGATAGCTTTGGCTTCAGCCCATTTTGTTAAGCAGTCGGTGCACACAATGATGTACTTCTTCCATCTAGATGGAGGCTCAATGGGCACGATGAAATCCATGCCCCACTTGTCAAATCGCTCAGAAGTCACTTTAGGTTGTAGGGGCATTTCACCCATGGGGGTAGGCTTCCCCATCCTTTGGCACTGATCGCACTGGCTGGTATACATTTTTACATCTTGGTGAAGAGTGGGCCAATAATATCCAGCTTGTAGTAACTTGAATGTTGTTCTTTTGGTTGCAAAGTGACCTCCACAAGGCCCATCATGATAGGCTAGAAGGATGTCAAAGACTTCCTCCTCCCTGACACTTCCTCTCATAATTTGATCCAGAACTAGCTTGAAGATATTTCCCCCAATCCAAGTGAATGGGGCTCTTTTTCTTATGATTCTACTCTTTTCCTTGGAGGAAAAATTTGGAGGGAACTATGCAGATACCAAGTAGTTTTATATGTTAAAAACCATGGAGAGAGAATTCAAATGGCGAATAAATGTTCATCTGGTAGCTAATCATCAACTACTCCTTCCTCCCTTGCAGGCAAAGTCAATTTGGATAAAAAATCTACAACTACGTTCTCCTTTCCAGGCATATCAATAATAGTTAAATCAAATTGTTGCAATAAAAGTAACCATATAATAATACAAGCATTTACATCAGGTTTCTTCATCAAGTATTTAGTTGTAGCATGGTCAGTATGTAAAAATGTCTGGTAACCAGTAATTTAATGTCTAAAATTATTCAATGAATGTACAACACCTAGGAGCTCTTTTTCAGTACTGTGTAGTTTAACTCCGCTTTCAACAGATTCTTACTGATGAAGTAAATGTTCTAAGGTAGCTTGTCATCTATCTAGCCTGCAACTACTCCTATAGCTTTGTGAGAGGCATCAACATGAATATGGAAAGGAACAACCCAATCTGGGCCTCAGAGAATAGGTGCAGTAGTCAACTTGTCCTTTAGGGTGTCTAGGGCTTGCTGGAAACTTTCTGACCATAAAAATTCAATATCTTTGGCCAATAAGCCAAATAAGGGAGAAGCTAACTTGTTGAAATCTTTTATAAATCTCCTATAGTATCTAGATAAACCTAAGAAACTTCTTACATCCCTCTACTTCTGTGGAGTTGGGACCCTTTTGATGATCACTATCTTGTTTGGTTCTGCATACAGTCCTTCCTAGGATATTGAGTGACATAGAATAGTCCCTGCAGTCATCAGAAATTCACATTGTGTTGGACTAAAGGATAAGTTCATTTCAATTCATTTGTTAAACACCTTTCCTAGGTTAGAGAGAGCCTCCTGGAAATCACACCTATAGGGTGTGAAATCATCCATATAAATTTCTATTACATCATGGAATAGCTCTCCAAAGATAATCAGGACTACTCTTTAGAAAGTGGCAGGGGCATTGCATAGACCAAAAGGAAGGACCCCATAAGCGAAAGTACCCCAAGGACAGTTGAAGGTGAATTTATCCTGGTCCTCTGGGTTGATCTAGATTTGATTGTACCTGTTGAATCCATCCAGGAAAGAGAAGAAATTCTACATCCAACAACCTCTGCAGTTCTTCTTTGACTATATCCTGGAGATGTGGATTCATTCTTCTTTGGGGTTCGTAAACTCGCTTGCACCCTTCCTTGATGTAAATGTGGTGAGTACACACTGAGGGGTGCAATCCCTTCATTTCGTTGTAATTCCAAGCAAAGGCATCCAAATGCTCTCTCAACCTGTTACATAACTCTTCTTCTTAGTGTACAATGAGAGAGGGGTTGACTTGCAATGCTCTTTCAGGGCCAAATTATACTATCTTGACACGAGTAGGGTTTGAGTCATCTAAACATACATCAATCCAATGGTTGTTCTTGGTTTCCTTCACTACTTCCTCCATAGACATGGTGTTGGGAGTTTGATTTTGGAGGATGTGTTGAATTAAATCATCTTCATCAGGTTGCCCTCCTCCTATGGTAGTCTCTAGGGTATATATTTGGGAGGAGTAGACTTCATATTCTTCCTCCTCTTCTAGCCATAAAGGTAAGTCATGTTCTAAGGATGGTTGAGCAAGAGGGTACATGACCAATTGTTTGGATAGATGCCCATTTTTATATTCATATTTCCAGCCCTCCATCTTATGTAGGCATGGGCAGTGGCTAACCAAGGCCTCCCAAGGATGAGAGGATAACCATTGAATTTGGTCTTAGACTGGAGAACTAAGAAGTACGCAGGGTGTTCCCAGGAATCAATGGAGACCATCACATCCTCAACAATCCCCTCAGGGGATACTGTGGATGAGTCTGCGAGCTGCAATACTGTCATGGTCTTCCTTAATGATCCCTGAAGATTCATCTTCATCATAGTGTCCTTAGTTATTACATTGATGGCAGCCACAAGATCAATAAACGTATGGGGGAAAATGGTGTCGTCAATGTGTACATCTACTACAGGGCTCCCACGATCTAAATACTTCAGGCAAATTACCCACCCTAGCATTAAGTAGTACAATTGTCCAATGCCATTAATGGTAGGGGTGTCTCTTTTTCACCTCCTTCGATGTTTGAAACACTTCTCTTTGATCAGATTATTGTAAATGGGCACATCTTTGATATCTTGGAGAAGCAGGATTTTAACTCAAATTTTTCAACTCACCGAGAAGTTCAGTTTCTTCTGTGGTATGTTGGATTGGATGGGTTAACCTTTCAGGAAAGCGGGATGGATTCATTCTAGGCACAATTTCCTCTCTTTCTTCCTCACTCTCCCTAGGTGGAGATGGAGGTTAGTTATCTGGAAGCACTCCCCTAGACCTAAGGTTAATTTCATGAATTTCCACAACATAGGCAGGGTAGGATGCTTCTCCACTCTAAACCTATTGTGCATGTCTATTGTTCGGGTTTGGGTTTGGTTGGGAAGGAATCTGAGGTTGTTTAGGCTGAGTAGGGTGTAGGAGTTGTGGTTGAGATGGAGGTGAAGGCAATAAATGTAGAGCTTGGTTGTATGGGGGCATCCACCCCTTGGGTGATGCATTCCACTGAGGTTGTGGAGGAGTATATGGCTGAAATGGTTGGTTGGCTGATTTGGAATGGTATTGAGGTGAACAATACCAGGGAGAAGGTGTAGACCAGGAAGGATGAGCTGGGGGGCACCAAGGGGGAACGAATTTGTTTTAATTAGTGTTGTAATATGAATAGGATGTCCATTGTATTCCCTAGTGGTATGGTTGAGGTCCATGAGGCTTCCTTTGATTAATGTAGCATAGTTGTTCAGTCACCCCTTCTGTTCCTTGATACATAGCTTTTTATCCAGGTAGTGTTGGAAATAATACTGAGAGGGGGGGGTGAATCAGTATTATCAGATCAGTAAAAACTTTCCAATTTCATACTCATAAACATATACGCTACTTCAATTAAGTGAGCCCGCGTGTACACACTACTGTGTCTAATGAAACTCGCGTATATCCAGAGATCTTATAATTCAGTTAGCTTAATCTTCAGTAAATGCATCAGAACATTATTAAGCATATTAACAGTAAACAGTTGCAGAATAAAAAAACAGAACATCACACAAGAGCCACACACATGAACACCATGATATAAGGTGGAAACCCAATGTGGGTGAAAACCACCTGCTGCAATTCATCTCTTTCTTCTTTAATAAGAAACTTCTTTTACAATGTACTGGTGCAGTCCTTTGCCAGTACACAGGCTACAACCTGCAGAGGGCTACAACCCTCTCTCGTTTTCCAACTACTTCTGGAAGGGAGCTACAACCCCCTCAGCTCTTGTACTAGCCGATCCATTTACTAGTACGTAGGTGCTGACCCTACAACTTTCTTTCCTTCAGGGACCACGTTTCATCAATTTTCAGACTGGATCCAAGAGTACACAACAAACATTACTGCAATACAATCATCAACTTATACTTGCATCATAATTCATTAAACAACCCAATACTGAATCACTGAAACCCTGTCATCAAGATCACAGAACCCAAACCAGAGCCCAGAACTCTGCAACAACCACCAGAATCAGCAGCAACCTGAAATATCAAATCTTATTATGCATACGCTACTTCACTGTACCAAAACCGCGTGTATACGCGCTTTCACCAAAGGCAACCCGCGTGCAGATCTAGAAATAGTTTCTTATGTCTTCGCTGTCAGATCCGACCCTTGCCAAGCGTCTCGAATAGATAAACAGTAATACCAGATCTTCTCACTTCCTCAGACACCCATTCCATGCTCCTTTGCCTAATGATCTTCTCCTTATATAGCCTTAGGTACTTCACAATACCACGGTCCAAAACCATAGTAACACAATACCATCAACCTCAAAACGAGGGATCGACACGCCCGTCGAGACACCATGGTCCGAAACCATAGGCACAACTTCCAAGGACTAACCGCCACGGACCAAAGGTACTTTTCCACATACACGCTCTTTTACTGAAGCCAACCTGCGTGTACACGCGACTTGGGCTTAACGAACCTGCGTGTATGAACTTTCTTGGCATGCTGTACTAAGATCTGTCCTCTGATTAAGTTGCCATCACCTGTACCAACCTCTGAGCACCTGTACCAACCTCTGAGCACCTGTACCAACCTCTGAGTGAGTTGCCATCAAGGACAACACTTGAATCATAATGCCAACAATCTCCCCCTTTGGACTTGATGGCAACCACCACACCAAGTCACTCTCCCCCTTTGACATCAAGGGCAAAGGGCGAACCAAGATATTTTCTTCTTTGGTATACCTTCTGCTGTCCATACTCTCCCTGAGTACATGCTGAAGTTTCTGATTTGGCTCCCCCTTTGTTTATGCCAAAGTGTACCAAACTATCCACGCTCCCCCTGAGCAGATGCAGGTTCTAAGACCAGCCATTCAGATCTGTACCATAAGCATCAGCCTGCAATACTATTCCTTTGATCAAGCAACAAGATGTATCATTTAGTTTCATCAGCCACTTCTAACCATAATGCCAATAATGAATTATTTGAAGTATATGCTCCCCCTGAGTGTGAGCCAACCATGACTGAACCATTTCCTGAGTCTGTTCTGCTCCCCCTGAGCCTGAGCCAACCATGACTGAACCTGGGTCTGTTCTGCTGCCCTTTCTTCATATACGCGACTTTGCAGCCTGTAACTCGCGTATATACGCGACTTGTCTTCATTATATCAGCGTATGCAAGATGGAATACTGAATTTCATCACTTTCAGATTCCCCTGTGTCTGTTATGTCCGCTGTCTGAATTATGCCACACCTTTCTGTCTCTGTCTTCTTCAATTCCTGCAACTGTGATGATGTATGGTCCTCTTGTTTTGAATTTTGAAATATGCCCTGCATTCCCTTGCTTTATGCCCATAGTTTTTGCATGTATAACACCTTACATTTTTCTTGTTCCTTCTATCACAATCAATTGCTTTGTGTCCATATGCATTGCAGGCAAAGCAATATCCTCTGAAATACCTGGGATGCGATGATCTTTCTTGAACCATTCTACTTCTACATCTAGCTGCAACATGTCCAAGATTATGACATACATAACATTCAACATTATTCAGTGGAGGAAATAATCGTCTATCACATCCATAGTTAGGAGTAAAGGATCTTCCTTGAGGAATTTCTTTCCTTGGTTGTTCCTTGTTGAGCATTTCAGATTTCTCATTAGAGTTTCTTGCCTCACCTTGTGAACTAGATTCACCTTCAACATATTCATGAAAACCAAGACCAGTCTTGATAGCAGGAGACCTTTGACTATTAAGAATATCATCCAAGACTTTAGTACTATCTTGAAATCGTAAAAGCTTATCCTTTTCTTCTATTTTACCTTTCAAGATATTTACCTCAACTTGATGTTGTTCTTCCTTTTTCAGATATTGATTCCTTAGGTCTTCTTCAGCTTTTCTTCCTTCTTCCACTTGTCGCTTTAGTTTGGTCACTTCATGTTCTTGATCTTCAAGATCTTCTCTGTTCCATTCTCTTGATTTTTTAAGATCTTCTTTTAGAGAGAGGATCTTTGATTCAAGTCTCTGAATAGTTGTACTCTGATCCTTTACTATATCCTGCAATTGCTCCCTTACCCTGATTTCTGTCTCCAATTGTTCCTTTAATTTGGTAACTTCTTCAGTTTCTGCATTCTTCTCTTCATGTGCCATGAGACTTTTAATATCTTCACTATTATTGGATGAAGCATTCTTCTTCTTATGTGCCATGAGACTTCTAATATCTTCACTATCATTGAATGAACTTTTAATATGGGTATAATAGCTTCTACCATCTTCTTCAGATATCTTTCCTTTGTTATGAGGACATCTAGCAGCATAGTGACCAACTCTACCACATAGAAAACATTTGAAAGGTAGCTTACCTTTGAACCGTCCAGTTCCCCGTTCAAGATTCTTGACAAAATTTACCTCATCTTCTTCCTCTGACACTTCGAATGCGGCCTCTGGTGGTACCTCTTGTCGCATTTCAAAAGCAGTTAAGATCCCGTGAAGCTGTGACATGGTGATTTTCTGCACATTCTCCTTTTCTTCTATGGCAGATACTTTAGAATCAAATTTAGTAGACAGAGATCTCAAAACCTTTTCAACTAAGACAACTTCCTCAAATTCTTCACCCAGATCCCTCATACAATTCACAATCTCATCCATACGCAGGAAATAATTAGCTATGCTTTCATTACTACGCATCTTAAGAGTTTCATACCGGATTTTGAGAGTTTGAAGCTTTGCTCTTTTTACCTGATCATCTCCTTCGTAGCTTGTAACGATTTTGTCCCATATTTCCTTAGCTGATTTGAAATGCATGATCTTCATAAATTCTGATTGAGTCAAACTACTCAATAGGACAGTAACAGCTTTGGCATTGAGCTCATATTGCTTTTTCTCTGCTGGATCTGTAGGAGTTGCTGATGGGAATTTGTATCCTCCTTCTACGATTCCCCAAACTTCTGCTCCAAGTGATTGTAGATATGCAGTGGTTCTTATCTTCCAGTGAGTAAAATTGTTCCCGTCAAAGACTGGTGGCCTGATGTGTGCCTCTCTTTCTGGATTAGCCATTCTGATGGATCTTTTCCTTCAAGCGATCAAGCTTCCTCTGAAGGACCTGCTCTGATACCAATTGTTGGAAATAATACTGAGAGGGGGGGGTGAATCAGTATTATCAGATCAGTAAAAACTTTCCAATTTCATACTCATAAACATATACGCTACTTCAATTAAGTGAGCCCGCGTGTACACGCGACTGTGTCTAATGAAACTCGCGTATATCCAGAGATCTTATAATTCAGTTAGCTTAATCTTCAGTAAATGCATCAGAACATTATTAAGCATATTAACAGTAAACAGGTGCAGAATAACAAAACAGAACATCACACAAGAGCCACACACATGAACACCATGATATAAGGTGGAAACCCAATGTGGGTGAAAACCACCTGCTGCAATTCGTCTCTTTCTTCTTTAATAAGAAACTTCTTTTACAATGTACTGGTGCAGTCCTTTGCCAGTACGCAGGCTACAACCTGCAGAGGGCTACAACCCTCTCTCGTTTTCCAACTACTTCTGGAAGGGAGCTACAACCCCCTCAGCTCTTGTACTAGCCGATCCATTTACTAGTACGTAGGTGCTGACCCTACAACTTTCTTTCCTTCAGGGACCACGTTTCATCAATTTTCAGACTGGATCCAAGAGTACACAACAAACATTACTGCAATACAATCATCAACTTATACTTGCATCATAATTCATTAAACAACCCAATACTGAATCACTGAAACCCTATCATCAAGATCACAGAACCCAAACCAGAGCCCAGAACTCTGCAACAACCACCAGAATCAGCAGCAACCTGAAATATCAAATCTTATTATGCATACGCTACTTCACTGTACCAAAACCACGTGTATACGCGCTTTCACCAAAGGCAACCCGCGTGCAGATCTAGAAATAGTTTCTTATGTCTTCGCTGTCAGATCCGACCCTTGCCAAGCGTCCCGAACAGATAAACAGTAATACCAGATCTTCTCACTTCGTCAGACACCCATTCCATGCTCCTTTGCCTAATGATCTTCTCCTTATATAGCCTTAGGTACTTCACAATACCACGGTCCAAAACCATAGTAACACAATACCATCAACCTCAAAACGAGGGATCGACACGCCCGTCGAGACACCATGGTCCGAAACCATAGGCACAACTTCCAAGGACTAACCGCCACGGACCAAAGGTACTTTTCCACATACACGCTCTTTTACTGAAGCCAACCTGCGTGTACACGCGACTTGGGCTTAACGAACCTACGTGTATGAACTTTCTTGGCATGCTGTACTAAGATCTGTCCTCTGATTAAGTTGCCATCACCTATACCAACCTCTGAGCACCTGTACCAACCTCTGAGCACCTGTACCAACCTCTGAGTGAGTTGCCATCAAAGACAACACTTGAATCATAATGCCAACAATCTCCCCCTTTGGACTTGATGGCAACCACCACACCAAGTCACTCTCCCCCTTTGACATCAAGGGCAAAGGGCGGACCAAGATATTTTCTTCTTTGGTATACCTTCTGCTGTCCATACTGCTGTCCATACTCTCCCTGAGTACATGCTGAAGTTTCTGATTTGGCTCCCCCTTTGTTTATGCCAAAGTGTACCAAACTATCCACGCTCCCCCTGAGCAGATGCAGGTTCTAAGACCAGCCATTCAGATCTGTACCATAAGCATCAGCCTGCAATACTATTCCTTTGATCAAGCAACAAGATGTATCATTTAGTTTCATCAGCCACTTCTAACCATAATGCCAACAATGAATTATTTGAAGTATATGCTCCCCCTGAGTGTGAGCCAACCATGACTGAACCATTTCCTGAGTCTGTTCTGCTCCCCCTGAGCCTGAGCCAACCATGACTGAACCTGGGTCTGTTCTGCTGCCCTTTCTTCATATACGCGACTTTGCAGCCTGTAACTCGCGTATATACGCGACTTGTCTTCATTATATCAGCGTATGCAAGATGGAATACTGAATTTCATCACTTTCAGATTCCCCTGTGTCTGTTATGTCCGCTGTCTGAATTATGCCACACCTTTCTGTCTCTGTCTTCTTCAATTCCTGCAACTGTGATGATGTATGGTCCTCTTGTTTTGAATTTTGAAATCTGCTCCTGCATTCCCTTGCTTTATGCCCATAGTTGTTGCATGTATAACACCTTACATTTTTCTTGTTCCTTCTATCACAATCAATTGCTTTGTGTCCATATGCATTGCAGGCAAAGCAATATCCTCTGAAATACCTGGGATGCGATGATCTTTCTTGAACCATTCTACTTCTACATCTGGCTGCAACATGTCCAAGATTATGACATACATAACATTCAACATTATTCAGTGGAGGAAATAATCGTCTATCACATCCATAGTTAGGAGTAAAGGATCTTCCTTGAGGAATTTATTTCCTTGGTTGTTCCTTGTTGAGCATTTCAGATTTCTCATTAGAGTTTCTTGCCTCACCTTGTGAACTAGATTCACCTTCAACATATTCATGAAAACCAAGACCAGTCTTGATAGCAGGAGACCTTTGACTATTAAGAATATCATCCAAGACTTTAGTACTATCTTGAAATCGTAAAAGCTTATCCTTTTCTTCTATTTTACCTTTCAAGATATTTACCTCAACTTGATGTTGTTCTTCCTTTTTCAGATATTGATTCCTTAGGTCTTCTTCAGCTTTTCTTCCTTCTTCCACTTGTCGCTTTAGTTTGGTCACTTCATGTTCTTGATCTTCAAGATCTTCTCTGTTCCATTCTCTTGATTTTTTAAGATCTTCTTTTAGAGAGAGGATCTTTGATTCAAGTCTCTGAATAGTTGTACTCTGATCCTTTACTATATCCTGCAATTGCTCCCTTACCCTGATTTTTGTCTCCAATTGTTCCTTTAATTTGGTAACTTCTTCAGTTTCTGCATTCTTCTCTTCATGTGCCATGAGACTTTTAATATCTTCACTATTATTGGATGAAGCATTCTTCTTCTTATGTGCCATGAGACTTCTAATATCTTCACTATCATTGAATGAACTTTTAACATGGGTATAATAGCTTCTACCATCTTCTTCAGATATCTTTCCTTTGTTATGAGGACATCTAGCAGCATAGTGACCAACTCTACCACATAGAAAACATTTGAAAGGTAGCTTACCTTTGAACCGTCCAGTTCCCCGTTCAAGATTCTTGACAAAATTTACCTCATCTTCTTCCTCTGACACTTCGAATGCGGCCTCTAGTGGTACCTCTTGTCGCATTTCAAAAGCAGTTAAGATCCCGTGAAGCTGTGACATGGTGATTTTCTGCACATTCTCCTTTTCTTCTATGGCAGATACTTTAGAATCAAATTTAGTAGACAGAGATCTCAAAACCTTTTCAACTAAGACAACTTCCTCAAATTCTTCACCCAGATCCCTCATACAATTCACAATCTCATCCATACGCAGGAAATAATTAGCTATGCTTTCATTACTACGCATCTTAAGAGTTTCATACCGGATTCTGAGAGTTTGAAGCTTTGCTCTTTTTACCTGATCATCTCCTTCGTAGCTTGTAACGATTTTGTCCCACATTTCCTTAGCTGATTTGAAATGCATGATCTTCATAAATTCTGATTGAGTCAAACTACTCAATAGGACAGTAACAACTTTGGCATTGAGCTCATATTGCTTTTTCTCTACTGGATCTGTAGGAGTTGCTGATGGGAATTTGTATCCTCCTTCTACGATTCCCCAAACTTCTGCTCCAAGTGATTGTAGATATGCAGTGGTTCTTATCTTCCAGTGAGTAAAATTGTTCCCGTCAAAGACTGGTGGCCTGATGTGTGCCTCTCTTTCTGGATTAGCCATTCTGATGGATCTTTTCCTTCAAGCGATCAAGCTTCCTCTGAAGGACCTGCTCTGATACCAATTGTTGGAAATAATACTGAGAGGGGGGGGTGAATCAGTATTATCAGATCAGTAAAAACTTTCCAATTTCATACTCATAAACATATACGCTACTTCAATTAAGTGAGCCCGCGTGTACACGCTACTGTGTCTAATGAAACTCGCGTATATCCAGAGATCTTATAATTCAGTTAGCTTAATCTTCAGTAAATGCATCAGAACATTATTAAGCATATTAACAGTAAACAGGTGCAGAATAACAAAACAGAACATCACACAAGAGCCACACACATGAACACCATGATATAAGGTGGAAACCCAATGTGGGTGAAAACCACCTGCTGCAATTCGTCTCTTTCTTCTTTAATAAGAAACTTCTTTTACAATGTACTGGTGCAGTCCTTTGCCAGTACGCAGGCTACAACCTGCAGAGGGCTACAACCCTCTCTCGTTTTCCAACTACTTCTGGAAGGGAGCTACAACCCCCTCAGCTCTTGTACTAGCCGATCCATTTACTAGTACGTAGGTGCTGACCCTACAACTTTCTTTCCTTCAGGGACCACGTTTCATCAATTTTCATACTGGATCCAAGAGTACACAACAAACATTACTGCAATACAATCATCAACTTATACTTGCATCATAATTCATTAAACAACCCAATACTGAATCACTGAAACCCTGTCATCAAGATCACAGAACCCAAACCAGAGCCCAGAACTCTGCAACAACCACCAGAATCAGCAGCAACCTGAAATATCAAATCTTATTATGCATACGCTACTTCACTGTACCAAAACCACGTGTATACGCGCTTTCACCAAAGGCAACCCGCGTGCAGATCTAGAAATAGTTTCTTATGTCTTCGCTGTCAGATCCGACCCTTGCCAAGCGTCCCGAACAGATAAACAGTAATACCAGATCTTCTCACTTCGTCAGACACCCATTCCATGCTCCTTTGCCTAATGATCTTCTCCTTATATAGCCTTAGGTACTTCACAATACCACGGTCCAAAACCATAGTAACACAATACCATCAACCTCAAAACGAGGGATCGACACGCCCGTCGAGACACCATGGTCCGAAACCATAGGCACAACTTCCAAGGACTAACCGCCACGGACCAAAGGTACTTTTCCACATACACGCTCTTTTACTGAAGCCAACCTGCGTGTACACGCGACTTGGGCTTAACGAACCTACGTGTATGAACTTTCTTGGCATGTTGTACTAAGATCTGTCCTCTGATTAAGTTTCCATCACCTGTACCAACCTCTGAGCACCTGTACCAACCTCTGAGTGAGTTGCCATCAAGGACAACACTTGAATCATAATGCCAACAATCTCCCCCTTTGGACTTGATGGCAACCACCACACCAAGTCACTCTCCCCCTTTGACATCAAGGGCAAAGGGCGGACCAAGATATTTTCTTCTTTGGTATACCTTCTGTTGTCCATACTGCTGTCCATACTCTCCCTGAGTACATGCTGAAGTTTCTGATTTGGCTCCCCCTTTGTTTATGCCAAAGTGTACCAAACTATCCACGCTCCCCCTGAGCAGATGCAGGTTCTAAGACCAGCCATTCAGATCTGTACCATAAGCATCAGCCTGCAATACTATTCCTTTGATCAAGCAACAAGATGTATCATTTAGTTTCATCAGCCACTTCTAACCATAATGCCAACAATGAATTATTTGAAGTATATGCTCCCCCTGAGTGTGAGCCAACCATGACTGAACCATTTCCTGAGTCTGTTCTGCTCCCCCTGAGCCTGAGCCAACCATGACTGAACCTGGGTCTGTTCTGCTGCCCTTTCTTCATATACGCGACTTTGCAGCCTGTAACTCGCGTATATACGCGACTTGTCTTCATTATATCAACGTATGCAAGATGGAATACTGAATTTCATCACTTTCAGATTCCCCTGTGTCTGTTATGTCCGCTGTCTGAATTATGCCACACCTTTCTGTCTCTGTCTTCTTCAATTCCTGCAACTGTGATGATGTATGGTCCTCTTGTTTTGAATTTTGAAATCTGCTCCTGCATTCCCTTGCTTTATGCCCATAGTTGTTGCATGTATAACACCTTACATTTTTCTTGTTCCTTCTATCACAATCAATTGCTTTGTGTCCATATGCATTGCAGGCAAAGCAATATCCTCTAAAATACTTGGGATGCGATGATCTTTCTTGAAACATTCTACTTCTACATCTGGCTGCAACATGTCCAAGATTATGACATACATAACATTCAACATTATTCAGTGGAGGAAATAATCGTCTATCACATCCATAGTTAGGAGTAAAGGATCTTCCTTGAGGAATTTATTTCCTTGGTTGTTCCTTGTTGAGCATTTCAGATTTCTCATTAGAGTTTCTTGCCTCACCTTGTTAACTAGATTCACCTTCAACATATTCATGAAAACCAAGACCAGTCTTGATAGCAGGAGACCTTTGACTATTAAGAATATCATCCAAGACTTTAGTACTATCTTGAAATCGTAAAAGCTTATCCTTTTCTTCTATTTTACCTTTCAAGATATTTACCTCAACTTGATGTTGTTCTTCCTTTTTCAGATATTGATTCCTTAGGTCTTCTTCAGCTTTTCTTCCTTCTTCCACTTGTCGCTTTAGTTTGGTCACTTCATGTTCTTGATCTTCAAGATCTTCTCTGTTCCATTCTCTTGATTTTTTAAGATCTTCTTTTAGAGAGAGGATCTTTGATTCAAGTCTCTGAATAGTTGTACTCTGATCCTTTACTATATCCTGCAATTGCTCCCTTACCCTGATTTCTGTCTCCAATTGTTCCTTTAATTTGGTAACTTCTTCAGTTTCTGCATTCTTCTGTTCATGTGCCATGAGACTTTTAATATCTTCACTATTATTGGATGAAGCATTCTTCTTCTTATGTGCCATGAGACTTCTAATATCTTCACTATCATTGAATGAACTTTTAATATGGGTATAATAGCTTCTACCATCTTCTTCAGATATCTTTCCTTTGTTATGAGGACATCTAGCAGCATAGTGACCAACTCTACCACATAGAAAACATTTGAAAGGTAGCTTACCTTTGAACCGTCCAGTTCCCCGTTCAAGATTCTTGACAAAATTTACCTCATCTTCTTCCTCTGACACTTCGAATGCGGCCTCTGGTGGTACCTCTTGTCGCATTTCAAAAGCAGTTAAGATCCCGTGAAGCTGTGACATGGTGATTTTCTACACATTCTCCTTTTCTTCTATGGCAGATACTTTAGAATCAAATTTAGTAGACAGAGATCTCAAAACCTTTTCAACTAAGACAACTTCCTCAAATTCTTCACCCAGATCCCTCATACAATTCACAATCTCATCCATACGCAGGAAATAATTAGTTATGCTTTCATTACTACGCATCTTAAGAGTTTCATACCGGATTCTGAGAGTTTGAAGCTTTGCTCTTTTTACCTGATCATCTCCTTCGTAGCTTGTAACGATTTTGTCCCATATTTCCTTAGCTGATTTGAAATGCATGATCTTCATAAATTTTGATTGAGTCAAACTACTCAATAGGACAGTAACAGCTTTGGCATTGAGCTCATATTGCTTTTTCTCTGCTGGATCTGTAGGAGTTGCTGATGGGAATTTGTATCCTCCTTCTACAATTCCCCAAACTTCTGCTCCAAGTGATTGTAGATATGCAGTGGTTCTTATCTTCCAGTGAGTAAAATTGTTCCCGTCAAAGACTAGTGGCCTGATGTGTGCTTCTCTTTCTGGATTAGCCATTCTGATGGATCTTTTCCTTCAAGCGATCAAGCTTCCTCTGAAGGACCTGCTCTGATACCAATTGTTGGAAATAATACTGAGAGGGGGGGGTGAATCAGTATTATCAGATCAGTAAAAAATTTCCAATTTCATACTCATAAACATATACGCTACTTCAATTAAGTGAGCCCGCGTGTACACGCTACTGTGTCTAATGAAACTCGCGTATATCCAGAGATCTTATAATTCAGTTAGCTTAATCTTCAGTAAATGCATCAGAACATTATTACGCATATTAATAGTAAACAGGTGCAGAATAAAAAAACAGAACATCACACAAGAGCCACACACATGAACACCATGATATAAGGTGGAAACCCAATGTGGGTGAAAACCACCTGCTGCAATTCGTCTCTTTCTTCTTTAATAAGAAACTTCTTTTACAATGTACTGGTGCAGTCCTTTGCCAGTATGCAGGCTACAACCTGCAGAGGGCTACAACCCTCTCTCGTTTTCCAACTACTTCTGGAAGGGAGCTACAACCCCCTCAGCTCTTGTACTAGCCGATCCATTTACTAGTACGTAGGTGCTGACCCTACAACTTTCTTTCCTTTAGGGACCACGTTTCATCAATTTTCACACTGGATCCAAGAGTACACAACAAACATTACTGCAATACAATCATCAACTTATACTTGCATCATAATTCATTAAACAACCCAATACTGAATCACTGAAACCCTGTCATCAAGATCACAGAACCCAAACCAGAGCCCAGAACTCTGCAACAACCACCAAAATCAGCAGCAACCTGAAATATCAAATCTTATTATGCATACGCTACTTCACTGTACCAAAACCGCGTGTATACGCGCTTTCACCAAAGGCAACCCGCGTGCAGATCTAGAAATAGTTTCTTATGTCTTTGTTGTTAGATCCGACCCTTGCCAAGCGTCCCGAACAGATAAACAGTAATACCAGATCTTCTCACTTCGTCAGACACCCATTCCATGCTCCTTTGCCTAATGATCTTCTCCTTATATAGCCTTAGGTACTTCACAATACCACGGTCCAAAACCATAGTAACACAATACCATCAACCTCAAAACGAGGGATCGACACGCCCGTCGAGACACCATGGTCCGAAACCATAGGCACAACTTCCAAGGACTAACCGCCACGGACCAAAGGTACTTTTCCACATACACGCTCTTTTACTGAAGCCAACCTGCGTGTACACGTGACTTGGGCTTAACGAACCTGCGTGTATGAACTTTCTTGGCATGCTGTACTAAGATCTGTCCTCTGATTAAGTTGCCATCACCTGTACCAACCTCTGAGCACCTGTACCAACCTCTGAGTGAGTTGCCATCAAGGACAACATTTGAATCATAATGCCAACAGGTAGAGAAAGGTTATTTTCTGTGGAGTGGTTTTCCTCGCAGACCGAACAAATTTCTATAAGGTTCACTAAACATTAATTCCTAGGGTGCCTCCTTGTGCATCTAAGGAAGAATATGGCTAATGTTCTCTTTGCTTCCTCCTTCCATTTGATTTGCATAGTCTCTATTTGTAGAGAGAGGGTTTGTAGCATTTCACTCTTAAAGTCTTCCAACATGTTCCCAATTTCACTTTTTTATGGATGTGTTGGAAGAGGATGAATTGGCCATTGTTTGACTAGCCCTACCCTTCTTTCTAGCTACCCTAGAATGATTGTTGAAAACTATCTTGATATCATCATAGGGTAACTGGTAGATGACCCCTCCTGACAACATGTTTAGGGTTTTTAGAAGGTCTCCCATGATCCCCCTAAGAAGGACTAACTTAAGTGACTCAGGATCAAGTGTGCACCTGGCCCTTTTATAGCTGAGCTGGAATCTTTCCTCATAATCCTGTAAGGACTCATCATGTCCCAAGATCATTTTAATAATTTCCTCTTTGGTATGTTTGGACCTGCATTAGTCCCTATACTTGTTGTTGAAAGCTTGTTGCATTTAAGCCTAAGTGGTGATACTATCCGTAGGTAAACCCATGAACTAGCGCAAGGCTACATCCTTGAGAGTGGATGGGAATAATTTCAACTTCTCAGCATAAAGTTGTAATCGTAAGTTTTGCATATGACAGCAAATTCAAACAAAAAAGTATCTAGATCTTCTGATGTCGGGCCATGGAAGTGAGGAAGATAAGAGGGCCTTATGTTTTTCATCTTGGCATCCCTATTAGTTTCTTTGATGGGAAAATCACGCTTAATTCTTTTGCTATCTCCCCTTTCATTTATATTTTCATCCATTGTGTCAATTGGAATGGTTTCTTCTTCTTCCCCTATAGGCTCTTAAAAAAACTATGGTTGTTTGCCTAAGGGGTCCTATAACTCACAGCCACCAAAGAAGAGGTAAGGTTGGATATTTGAAGTGGTGGGGGTATTTGGTAAAAAATTTCCTAGTCCTACGAGGCATGAAAGGAGTGCTTTTTTCTTTTTTAGTTTTAAACTACTTGCAAAATTGAAAGAAAACAAAACAGAATTGCAATTATTTACTAAATGGAACTAATTACAGAATGAAAGAGATAATAAAAGGAAGAAAGAAATCAAAAATCACATCTACTCAGAAACCTCCCCGGAAACGACGCCAAAAAGTGATGACGACCAGTATTGTGGCAAGGATGTTACAACTCCTCGGGCTACCGACTTTACTTCATCAACCTGGGGTTTCTACAAACTTGGAGGTGACAATGTTGTATACACAAATAGATGTAATTGGTCTACTATTTGTCACTACTGAGCTGGGGTGATAGACCACTAGGCTTTCTCAAACTAGCCTTCTATTTACTAAAAGAAGTCTGATTACCAACTGGGAGAAGGGAAAATTTATTCTAATTGGAAGAAAAGGAATTTTGTCTATTACATGAGGGAAAAAATGAAATAAATGCTTGCAAAACAACATGAAATCCTCTATCTACTTGCTAACATACTTTTCTTGCAAAAGAACCTTATTTTAACACGTGAGATTTTAACTAGTCGAAGCATGAATCTGATCTAAAGAGTGCTAATCTACTGTGTGCAAGAATAAATATAAAAGAACTTTTCTCTTTTTCTCTTTTTTCTTGAAAAATGTAAATGCTAATCTTGCTTGGTTCTTTGGTAGGGGAGACAGGTGTAAAGGAAAAGGAGTATAATGGTTTAGATGACTTGGAGGGAAAGTAGGGACCTAATCCGGGCTTTTAGTGATGATTTTTCTCAATTAGCCCTCAAAACAAGCCACAACGGGTTTTCCTATAGGATGTCTACAGGAAGTACTAGTTCACCTACAGGATCCCCTGTTTTACTACAGGAACAAGATGAAATCTTAGGGAGTGTTCTAGAAGGTGGGGTGGAGCTTCGAAAAGGTGAATGAGGAGGGAATAAGGCATGGGAGTGATAGGCACTTCCTTATAACTCAAGCCAAAGCTTTAAGATGGTTGGATTTGCTCAACAAAGATGGCAAGTTTTCCTCATAAGACAAGAATTTGAATTTAGACCTTAGTGACTTTTGGCAATCATGGGTGGATATGGCTTGGCTAAGGCTGATGAGATGAGGTCTCCATACACTTTAGAAACTCTTGCAACAACAAACATCATTCTTGGCATTCATATATAAACTCATCAAAAATAAGAAAGGTGTAATCAAGTAAAATAAAACAGAGTTATCACCATTTACTTGCTAAGCTCATGCATGGAAATGCTTGAAACCAATATGAAAGTGAGATGAAATGAGTGCAAAACTTAAGAGATCATAAAATACCAATTGAAACGTATCTATGAAACTGCGAGATAATGACCTAATTAGCAAGGAAACCCTAAATACACAAAATCCAACAGAGTTGTATGAGGTTCCTCAAACCATGTATGACGTGAAAACCACTTGTTGTCAGAATATATTCTTATCACTACAATGCTACCGTTAGAATTATCCACAAATGGAAGAAAACTAATTAAATCTACCAATGCTTGCAAATTAACAACACAAAAATAAATTTAACTCTAACTATGAAGCTAACCTAAGCATACATGTACAACAAGAGGAACCTCTATTACTAGGGTTGGGCCCTAACACAAAAGCTTCAACCCTCTGAGTCAACTCAGTGTTGGATCAAATGAATGCTACTCATTTTCATTAAGGAAATCGAAAATACATAAGAGTGCTTGGTTACAATGCTTCAAATTGAAAACTCTTAGCTATCTTGAACAAAAAATCTAAACCCTAATGACACCCTAAGCCTCTTGATTTATACAACTGAAGTTACCAACAACTTCCTTAAATTTATGGAGGCTTGGCTCTAATCTCGAGATCAACTGATCTTCAACTGTCACTGGCTTGGCTACCAATGAACTTCATGACTTGGCTACTTGCAACTCCACGTTGATGAGATTTGATTGAGGAATCTTCGAGTGAGTGAGGAGTTAAGGGGGGTGATCCTGTCTCCTAGAATCCCTCTTGCTTGTCTCCATCCAAGTTCTTGCACTTTAATTAGCCAAAATTTGCTCCAAAACCCGCAATCAATGCACATTAGACCAATAGACATGACATCTCAGCTTTACTCTCCTCATTAAGTAAAACATAATTAAAACATGTAAAGAATGACGAGAAAAGTTGATTTTAGTAAGTTGGAGGTGCATTAAGGTCCATATAATTTACCCATTGATGAGCCTCATCACCAGTTGTCGTAGTTATCCTTAACCAACACTAGGTCTCATCCATTAATAAAAAATGGAGGTCTTCTATGTACTTTTACACAGGTCTGTGAGTAATAGAATACTCACATGGCATCAAAGCACGCGATTCCTTCCCTTTTGAATTCTATTTTTAAGTTTCTTATTCTTTTATGATTTGAATTGCATTCTAAGATTTGGTATAGTTTTTTATCATTTAAATATGGGAGAGTATGATCCTTGAGGATCTATTTGCTTAGTTTATGCCTGGGTCGAAGGCCTTTGCTCGTGTCTCATTATTGATTTAGTGTCACATTTTGGCTAGCAATTCTCTTTGTCGCTACAAAAAATTAGCTTTTTGCAACGGCTCAAGGAGGAAACCAAGATCTTCTGTTTAGGCAGATTCAAGACAAATTTTATGTTTTTCTTTATTGGCATTGGTTAATGAATTTGCAGATCAACCTCATGGACATACACATAATCAAGAATGCCTTATTGTTTGATACATGGCTGATTTGTTTCAACTCATTTTCTCCAAGTGCGTCAAAAAAGGAATTTTGTTGAGACATTAATTAGTCCTCCTCATAGACTATCCTTGAACACCTTGACCATGTTGTTGGTGCACCTTGCTGAAGTTGTAATTGTTGCAGGAAGCTGAGGGTTTGCACACCCCTGATTTGCGATCACACATTGATATTTTGATTTAACACTCTGTTTATTGAAGCGTGTTACTGATTCTTTTTGGTCTGATAGTGGATCGTGGTTTCAATCTCAAGCTTGCCCTGTATAGATACACTGACTCCATCTTTTTTTCTACAACCTGAATTTTCCAGTCACTGCCTCCAAGCCAATCAACTATTAGGCCGAGGGAAACATATTTGAATTACAAGCATAGGTGTGTGGAAGTGAGCAGTTGCCAGAGATCCTACTGCGTTCGAGACATAATTCAAAAGCTATCATAAGTCTTGAAGGCTCCATAAAAATTTGACAAGTATGTCATTTTAATTTGCCTGTTATTTTAATTTTCCCTCATTAAAATTATTCCTATAGGAAGAAACCAAAAGGTGTTTAAAAATTTGTTGGGTTGTGGCTGAAGAGCAAATTATTAGTTTTTATGGCAAAAGATTTTGTTTTGGCAATGTTTTGTTCATGATATTTTTTAAAAGCACAATGAAACAATGTGAACCATAGCCTTTAAACTACCTTTGCCTTGTCTCCTTTTCCATTGTGTTCGAGGGCTTCAAAGGAATCACAGATATCAGTAGAGTATTTTTTTTGGTTTGATGAACATTTCCAATGTTTCTGGTAAATATTGTGCATATCCTCCTATCCAACATTTGTGTTCATTGATTAGACTAGTGTGATCTATAATTTCGTCCTCTATGCTACAATTCTGACTATTGCAGTCAGTGTTAACTCGATTGCAAGCATAGAATGAAAATCTGAAGAATAGGTTGCAAACTTCAATTGCTGAAAAAATTGACAAGGTTGAACATTTGGAATCAACCATGGAAAATATTTCCAGATGCTTGCAAATTAATTTCAAGAGAAAATTGACATCCTTGATGACTTGGAGAAGGAAATTGAATCTTTTTTTGACTCGAGAACAGATAACTTAAAGAAGCAGTGTGAAGAGAAAAATAATCATCACATTATGGAGATTAATTGTTTAAAAGAAACAATGTTAGAAAAATATCAACTCTTGAAAGAAAAATATGATGCATTACAACAAAAAATGATTGAAAAGGATGAGCTCATTCAAAATCTACAAGAGTCTAAGTAGGAACTTGAAATGGAAGTTAGGTGTCCTCATAAATTTCAGATGGAGACAGTTGATGTTAAGGTGCCAAGACCTCCTTCTTCCACACTTGATGATGTTGAATTCCATAAGCCTGATGTTGATGATCATGCCTCATCACATGCCTTCTTCACACCTAGTTTTGAAAATCATACTACTCGTATTGGGTCTCGATTGCTGAGAAAAATGGGATATACTGGAGGAGGACTTGGGAAAACTGGACAGGGAATTGTTGCTTCTATTAACCCTATAGTGCAGTCATCAAGAGTAGGTATTGGATACGATCATGTTGCTTCCTCGTCACCCACATCCAACTCTGAGGTGCTTGAAGAAAATTGTCCTGTTAATTGTGATAAACATATTGATGGTGTCACTGCTAATGTCATTCCAAATGAAAATTTTGTGACACCCAACTTTGAGTCCGATATATATATATATATATATATATATATATATATATATATATATATATATATATATATATATATATATATATATATATATATATATATTGAGTTATCTGCACATCCTCGTGAGAAGAAATTACCCAAGCATCACCATTCTTGGTCAATTACTAGTCCTGCATTTACATTTTTACAGAAGAGACATGAGAGAATGAATCATGGACCAGTTCCGACAATCAAGATTGTTTGTGGATGGGTTGATGGAAGGTCATGGCGTCAATTGAACCAACTCTTGCAAAATTCATATCGTCATGTTGCATCAATTGCCCATTATTGATTGCCATTGTTCCCTCAGTTGTGTTTCTAGGAGGTAAATTTGTTGACAATTAAGATTGTAGATTCTTGCTCCTTCCGTAGTTGTGTTTTAGGGTGTGATGTTAGATGGTGACATATATTGTTGTCGTTGCTTTGTTGACAATTATCATCTTTTGTGTTTGGTCATTGTGTGATGGTGACAATGTTTAGACAACTTCAAAAGTGTTGTTTTAGAGTGTTTGAGTTGAGATTTCAATACTTACACGCCTCATTGATTGTTTGTTGGTTGATGGTGTTTCTTATGTTTGAAGCCTTTGTCTTAATTCTTTACCGATGCCTATTTTCTCTTAAGCTTTTTGGGAGAAGTTGGTAGTCTTTGTTTCCCTTTGCCTCTGCAACATTCCTACTTTAGAGATCGACCGACCTCATTAAGGTTTCACAACTCTCATCTTCAGAATTTTGGTACTTTAGCATTTCGTACTTCTTGATTAGAGTAGGCCTATGTTCTCATCATTCAATGGTTTGTTATGGGATCTACAATTTTAGTTCTATGATAATTTGAGCACTGACATCTTTCTCTCTTTTGGGGGGGGGGGAGTGTTTTTTCCTACGAGTTTTCCTCTCTTTCTCCATTTATGAGAGTTTGTACATGGGTACCTAATAAGGGATTGTTGTCGAGGCCCATTCTTTGTTTTCTCTCTTCTTTAGTTTCTCCCTATGTTTCTCTTAAGGGGGGTGTTAGAGTTATCTTTTCCAGTGCTTCATTTCCCTACGAGTTAAGCATGGTGAGTTGTAAGCTCACGTATGGACTTGTATATGTCCAATTGTTGTAGTTATCCTTGATTGACACTAGGTCTCATCCATCGTTATAGAATGGAGGTCTTCTATATACTTTTACACAAGTTTGTGAATAATAGAATACTCATACATACATACATACATACATATATATATATATATATATATATATATATATATATATAACCAATCTAGGTCTATCTTAACTCAAGATTTACCAATTGTCCAGAGGGATCAAATCTATTAAGATGCAAACCTCTTTTAACATGAAAAAAAATAGATTTCCACAATATAGAAAACTACACCTATATAGGTTGTTATGAAATTTCAATTAAATTATTATGAGATTTCAATTAAAAATATATTGTTTACGTTGCATTATGGGTTTTCATCGAAAGTAACATATATCCATGTACACCAAACCAAGCATGGCTGAAACCAAACAAGATTTTACATCATGGTATGCATTTTTATCTTGGACAGTTGTGTGAGCATCGCTTTCACGACTTACCACTGCCTTTGGTGTGGTTTACAGCTAGCCATGAACAAATAAACTTGCAAACTCTATATATGATACCATGAGGGAGGGTGATGATACCGGAATGAACTGTTAAGGTGGAGAAGTTCAATTCTATACCACACGAAAACGTGAATGATTTCATATGAACGAGTATCCTGCAAACTTTTCCAAGTTCCCGATGATGGCAGAGGGCCAAGGATACTCAAAGTATGTACTTCGAAACAAATAGTAGATTGAGGTGGGGCGCTAGGGAAGTATGGTGGGATGGATGGTTGATCCATCATGACGGTGATGCGGCAGCTGCCTATCAATAGTCATTCTAGTACTCGAGATATACGAAACGGATGGGCTCACTCGCTAGGTGGCATGCAACTCTTCCTTTGCGCATTTATCATGAGAAAAGGGCGCGATCAACGGTGGATACGGCAGCGGCACGTGGTGGGTATCCATTGGAATTCCTGGAAGATGTATGTTTGAGGAGGGACATCAGGTTGGAGAGACGGGACTCCTGTCTGATGCCACAACGTCCTACCCAACATTATGAAAACCAAGCCACATAGGTGGGGGCATGTTAGCACGCCTAGTTGACGGCTCCCAGTGAACTATTTTCACTGACCGATGGGTTTCACAAGTTTACAGTGAGGACGTCAAAATAGACAAATATTCTCCCTTTTTGACGCTCCTTCCTAAAGTGCTTCAATGTCGCACATTGTTTTCATGACAGACTTCTATCTCTTCTCCTGGCAATCCGCTTCCGAAGACCGTGCCGGTCTATCCACCCAGTTATATATGAGAAAGGTGGAATATAGATTGCTGGATTTGACTGGATTTAACGTTGGTTTAATGATTAAGAGAAATATCACATGTTAAAATGATAATTGCATTATGGACACTTTGACAGATTAGCAATCAAATTCTTGTTTAGATGGGTTTAATGAGTATTATTATTATTCATGAAATGGTGCATCACTAAATTATTATTCAAAAAGATATGATGTTATTAAAGATTAAAACTATTACAAATTAGAAAAGTGACACTAATAATATATAATTATTATCTTTATTAATAAAATAGTGCATCATTAAATTATTATTCAACAAAATATTTCAATGGATGGATTATGACCAATGGAAAGAAGAATGTAAAAATACAAGGCAATCATATTATTTGGTTATATCACATGTAATACCTTTAACCCTAGAGCTTTGAGGACAACGATTTTGGTACAAGGATAATATATACCCAATGGAACATATATATTTTTAAATGTATATGGTATGGTGAATTTTATGATTCCAATGGGGTATATTCCATTCCATTAAATGATAGGCGGTACAGTTTTAGTTGTAAATGAATAGCATGGTAATAATCTCAAGTAAGTGTAATATGATTAAGTTTATCTCCAAATACTTTGACAACTTTTTGGAAATCCACTGTAATAGAGGATATAGATGTTTACATCTAATTAACACAATTGTGCATATACATCATGGTTTCTCTCTTTGGGTAACATTTTCATGCTATTATAGATTATCACTTTAAAGGGTTCCGTTTCTTTTTAATAAAAGTATCCTAAAAATATATTGAAAATTACGAGTCATTGTTGCCAATGATTGTAATCATTGGAATTTTAATACAATATTAATACAGCCCATTTGGGTAGGTATTTTTTCCGCTCAATCTACTAACTAGGAATTTTGTAATCCAATGAGCTCTTACAAGATGATCGGCTATAAAAGTTGCTCAATTTTTTCTATGAAAAATCTCACTGTCTAACTATAATAGAGAGTATTAGAAAGCTCTGAGCAATGTCCTATATAAGCAAAAAGCCACACATTTTATTAAAAATGATTTGTATTTTATACATTCACAAGCAAACATTTTATTAAAAATCATTTTTATTCTATACAATGTTGTGACTTATTCCTATTACTGAAAATTGTCACATAACTATTAAAATTGAAATGACAAAAAATTATACATATGACATATGTCTCTGAAGCAATAGATTTTATTTTAAAATAAATAAATATATATGTGTGGTGTGGTGGGGGAGGGAGGAGGGGGGCATAAACATAGGCATGCAATCCATTAAAAGACATATTTATGGGTTTAAGTGAAAAATCAAACACAAATTACATTATATTGGATTATAAATTTCAAAATAATTAAAAATAGATTTTAAATAAAACAAAATTAAAGAAAAAAAAAAGATCTTCGCAGCAAACAAATTAAATAAATATATATCTAAACTTAATATAAATAAAAATTTATAACATATATTAATAAAATTAATATCTATTTCACTTAAAAAAAAAAAAAAAACACTGTAATATCTTCTCTATGATGCAAATATGACCATTTAATTTTCATACATTATATAATATATATTTACAGATTTTCAATTTAGAAAGAAAAGGGGAGTTGTGAAGAAACAAGTCCTTGTAAATGGGATTTTGGAAAATTTAGAAGTATAATTTATTTTCAAGTTTATATGTAAAGAAAAAAGAATAAGGTCTACACGTTTTATTTAGTTTACTCGGCAATTAATGAACATCCTAACTAGGATCCTAGCATGCCAAAGTGCGGCATAAAAATGATTGTTTATCCTGTCTCCCTCATTCGAAATGGGCATGCACCTGTCTGCACATATATGTGATATCATCCAACTATTTATTTATTGGCTTGGCTTTGGCTTTCTGTAACTAACCCAACCAAGAAAAGAAGTAAGTGGTCGATGCTAGATTCCTGCCTAAGGTGAGTTGTTGTGCATGAGTCAAGCGCTTTGATGAATTATCCCTTTCCCTTTTGTCCCTTTTACTTTCTTTTCCAAGATTTCCCTTTGGTCCTTTGGTCCTTACTGCACATGGGTGCACGTCGATACAGTTAACCCATTGGAAGAGTGTTAAGAAAAAGCATTTGACAACTTTTTTGTATGATTCAAAAACTCAAAGTCCCAACTCCCCAAGTCACCCAAACCATTACAACGCTGGAAAGATGCATCTACCAAGTTGGTAACAACATCTCCAATAATTCCATGCCTATCATTTGGAACTGTACATATAGAGCATTAGAAAACTCATCAACTCCAAAGGACCCTCCACCTGATGTTGCCCACATGGTCGATAAACATATTAAAAATGCCAACATGACAAATCAAATTCCTATCTCTTCCAATATCAAATTCTTGAGTTTTCCTTGAAAAAATGACTCTATATCATGTTGTAAAAATATAAATAGAGAATTTCTAACGAAATTCCATTAATTAATAAACCAAAGGAAATAAAAAAATAGCTAAAAGGTAAATGCATTACATTAGATGATGAACACACATGAAGAGAATAATAGAGATAAATTCTATGACGGAAGAATTAATTCTCCCTGAAGTAATAGCAACTACAAGAAACTTTTCAACTTATTAATGGGCATTCACATAACACTATTGAACTACAATCATTCATAAAATCTATAACATAAATTTGCCAACTTACTAGTGATACTATATAAAAATATTCCTTAAAAATATTTCTAAAACATGTAACGACATCTCTTTTAAATCATATTTAATCACATTGACAATTTCATCAAGTGTTTGTCAAAATGAGATGCTTGAATTTAATAAATAAAAACTCACTGGTCAACTCTATGGAGGAGAGTCTGGCTCTGCAGAATGCTCTACATTCTCAATATACTTCAAAAATTATATAGAATACATAGTAATAGGGAAGTTAGAACCATACCCTAAGAAATAGAAACTAATTCTTATCCTAAGGTCTTGTGAACCAACTCACACTATTATAGGATTCTCCATTATCTTCAACACTCCCCCTTAAGGAGAATGGGTTCACAAATATGCCTAACATCTCCCTAAACATTTCAAACTTAATTTTTCCAAGAGGCTTAGTGAAAATGCCTGCAACATTATCCCATGTTTTACAATATACAAGATGGATTTCTTTTGATTGGACTTTTACCCTGACAAAGTGGAATTGTGTATCAATGTGTTTAGTGTTCTTGTGAAACACTAGATTATTAGCAAATTTAATTGAACTCTGGTTGTCACATCATATTGTTGTTGCATCTTTCTATTCTTCGCCAACATCCTGGAGAAGTCTCTGCAACCAAACTGCCTCACATGTTGCTGCATGCATAGCTTCATACTCTGCTTCCACTGAAGACAAGGAAACTGTGTTCTATTTCTTACTGCTCCATGTAATCACCCTGGATCCAATGTTGAATGCATAGCCTGTTATGGATATGCATATGTCTACATTTCCAGCCCAGTCAGAATCTGTAAATCCTATCAATCTAACATCAGAAGAATCAGTATAAATAATACCATAGTCTATAGTTCCTTGTAGATACCTTAAAACACCTTTTGCTACATTCCAATGACTCTCAAGTGGTTTGGACATGTATTGACTTAGTACACTAACTGCATAAGCCAAATATGGTCTAGTAGTGGTCAGGTAGATTAAGCTCCCAACTAGCTGTCTATAAAGTGTTGCATCTGCCTCTTTAGAGCCATCCTCTCTTGGAAGTTTAATGTTCTATTGTAGTGGTACTGCTGTAGCCTTACACTGATCCATCCTGAATCTTTCCAGTAAACCTTTGACATACTTATCCTGGGACAGAAAAGTTTGTCCTGAATCTCTCTAGATCTCAAGACCCAAACATTATCTCAATTCACCAAGGTGATGGGACTAACCCAATGCTTTTCAGACTTTAGGCAATTAAAATGATTGTGTGGTGATTATATAATTGGTTAAATATTCAGTTGTGATTACATGTGTGAGGAGTACACCATCGGATATTTTGGATTTACGTTATGTGGCATTCAATTACACAATTATGACTCTGAGTACTTGCCTCGGATTGCGTCTTCCCGCTCCTTGCTATGCCAATACTCTCTGTTCATCGTTCACTTGGTCATTTGTTGTTGGGTTTGCCGAGGGTTTGTTCTGCTGTGCTCTGCAAGTTTGAGTAGGCAGCTTTGCTGCGAGTCTTGGGTGCACCTCTTGGTGTTACCTGTACTAGTTCCTTGATGTATGCATGGTTTCTCTTAGGCCTGGTTCGTTGGGTAGGTGTGGTTTTCCCTGTCGTCGCCTGGGTAAGTGGTTCTCTGTTATTGTTTGTTTCTTCTGTTGTTGGTTCAACAGACTGTCGTGTTCTAAGTTATGTGCTGGTATTTCTTGTTCTTGTTGGCAACTCAGTGATTGGCTTACATCTAGGCTCGAATCAATGGCGTCCTTTTATCCTCAGCTTCAAATGTAGGTAGCCCTCCTTCCTTGATTCAATTTGTGGTTCTCTTTCCTCAACTTCTAACCTTGTTCGCTCCTTCGCCTCCGCAGTTGGTCGGAAACCTTGGGTGGAATGTTTGTCCTCGGCTCTCACTACAAATTCTCAGGTAAATTGAATGCGACTTCCATTATTTACTTCTTTTCAGGCTCTGTAACTTAACTTCTGTAACAATATATTTCTGACACCTGTGTTTTGTTTGCTATGCAGGTGTTGAGGGTTTGTGGTTGGAGGTCTCGGCAATGTATGTTTCGGTCTTGTCTGGTAGGCTCTGCTTCTTTGAATTTCCTTCAGTCCTCATTCTGGTTTTAATTCAGGCCTTCTGGTCGTATGGGTTTGTCTCCCTCGTTGCTTGTCAATCGACTCACGCTGTGAGTAGTGTCCTGTTGCATTAGAGTTCTAGGCTTCCACTATTTGGTGATTTCTTTGACTGTAATTTCCTGTGTATGGACGCAATTTTTCCAAAACCCTCGCCTAGGGTTTGTCATCCACGGGCTTATGCGTCTATGGCTATGTATGAGACAGTTGTTTTTTTGAAACCCTCACCTAGGGTTTGTCGTCCACAGCTTATGCGTCTATGGCTTTATCTTGCAGTGCTACTATGTAATTATTATACACTTGTCTTTGCAATTTTGAAAGAGAAATTCTTCAGTAAAGATAAATTGGTTTGGTTTACCTGAATGACATTGATGTAATCATGTCGTCGTGCTTTTGGTTTACTCCGGATTCTCAGCCTGAACTGTAATTATGATTCTTCGGTTTGCTTGTGATGTTTTATACGAACATGCGTGAACGCTGTAGGTACTCTGGTAATTTTGTCTGACTGTCAATTTAAAAGAATGATGGAAATTTTCGTCTGGCCTGTGGATGCTTGGCCTGTACTGGAATCTGTTTGTGTCACTCTTTGTCTGTCTTCACTGTTTGCTTCAAAGGAAATATAAGCCCTCGTCTGGCATTTGTTCTTCTGTCTTGCTATTAAGACTGGTTCTTTTTCTCAGGAAAACAAAAAGAATTAAACCCAATAATCTGTGTATAGTAGGTTATCTATTCAGTTGCTCATTAATTAGAAAACACAATAAAAAATACAGTAGGACATACAGATGGACTGAATTGGTTTCTCTGTTATTGATATTATTCGAGTGCAAGAGGTACTGAACCTTTTACATGACTTTTGTTGTTACATTTATATGTTTCTTGTTCCAGTTAATGAAACTGTACAGTTGCTTTTCAGTTATAGACTTTACAGTTACATGGTCATTAGTCATTCGGTTCTGTCCTTATGACAAGATTTTCCTTTTAGACACATTTGTCTTTTCCTTTTAAAATAACAGGACAATTATTAATCCGTGATTTACTAGTAACAGACAAGAAAATAACCCTAACTGATCAAACTACCTTTGACTAATTTAGAGATTAAGATAAAAATAAAAATCCTACCTCCTATTCTGTCAAACTAACATAAAAGACAAATAAAATGTTAACTCAACTTTTCGACCTGGCAGAGACCGACACCCGGTCATGGTGCCTGAGCTAGATGCTCCTGCATCACAAGGTCTTTCATTTCGAAGACTTATGACATTTCTTGCTTGATTTCTTTGATTAGGGCAATAGAATCAACTATAATAATTAAATCATCTACATACAAAGAAATATAAACAGTATACGCCCCTTTTCATCTTTGATGGTATACAAATTAGGGTCATTTTTACTTCTGTTGTAACCAATTTGCAGAAAAAATGAATCAATCTTTTAAGACCAGGACCTGGGTGATTGTTTTAGTCCATATAGGTATTTATTTAATCTATAGACTAAATGTTCTTTCCCTTTCTGGACAAACCCCTCAAGTTGCTATAAATAAACCTCCTCTTTCAATTCCCCATTTAAAAATGCAGATTTTACATCTAGTTGGTGAATCGTCCAATGTTTCTTAGTAGTTAAAGCAATCAACATTATGATAGTATTTAGTTTATCTACGGGGGCAAAGGTTTCTTCATAGTCAACACCTTCTTTTTGTGAATACACCTTTGCTACCAATCTAGATTTTAATTTGTCTATGGTTCCATCTGCATTCATCTTGGATTTATACAACCATTTACAACCTATGGTTTGCTTCCCTTCAGGAAGTTCAACCAGCTCCCAAGTGTTGTTTCTGATTATAAATTCATATTCTTGTTCCATAGATGTTTTCCATTCACTACATTCATTTGCTTCCTTATAAATGGAAGGTTAAACAACATTCATCATACTAGTTATGAAATCATTTTCCCTATATCTTTCTGGCAACTGAGATTTCCTACTTGATCTCCTGAGTGGTGTGGTAGCTTCAAACCGTGTTTGATCATCATTTTCTGGACTTGGCTTGACAGCTACATCATCTTCTTTCCCTTCCTACTGCTGCTGCTGCTACATCTACTACTGCTCATTGCTGTCACCTGATTCATCACCTCCTTCTTCCACCAACAAGGGCACATTCCATTCTTCCTTATCACTCTCATGGCTTCCATCATTAACCTGCTCATGAAACACTACATCTCTACTTGCAAACACTTTATGAGTAGAGGGATTAAACAATTTGTACGCCTTAAATTCTGTGCAATAGCCATGAAAAATGCATTTCATGGCCTTTGAGTCAAGTTTCTTTATATCTTCCTTTGGGATATGAGTAAAGGCTTTGTTGCCAAAGACTTTCAAATGCTTAACTACAGGCTTATAACCAAATAAAGCTTCAAAAGATGTTTTAAAATCCAAACTTCTTGTTGGACTTCTATTCTTTAGATGTACTGCAGTATTATTCACTTCAGCCCAAAAGCCATTAGAAAGATTCTTACCTTTCAACATACTGCGAGCACACTCCACAAGCATTATGTTCTTCCTCTCTACAACACCGTTTTTTTGAGGAGTGTGGGGTACTGTAAACTGCTGTTGTATCCCATTACCTTTGCAGTATTTGAGTACATAAGCTTTCTTGTACTCACTCCCTTGATCTAAGTGAAGAATCCTGATGCATTTACCTGTCTATTTTTCAGCCATACTTCTGAACTCCTTGAAGTATTCAAAAGTGTTGCTTTTCTTCCTGAGAAAATACACCCAAGTAAATCTAGTACAATCATCAATAAACAATAAAAAATAATATGCACTGCCTAACGATATTGTCTGTATAGGCCCGCATAGATCTATGCATACCATGTCGAGTATATTTGTCTTCTTTCTATCAAGATTCATAGGAAATTCATCTCTATGCAACTTTCCCAGTGCACATGCATCACAATCAATATGAGCAGATTTTAAAACAGGAAGACCTTCAACCATACCTCTTTCTGTAAAAGCAGCAAATCATTAAAGTTGATATGCCCGAACCTCTGGTGCCATAAGTCCACTATAGTCATGGCAGAGGATGTCAATGCCTGGTGTGGTGCGCTTTTGGCATTTAACTTGTACAATCCTCCCACACGAATACTTGATGCAACAAGCTCCATAGAATCCAACAGGTCTTTAATGACACAATATGATTTATAAAACTCTATCTTGAGATTCTGATTAGTCATAATATAAACAAAGATCATATTTTTTTTCATCCTGGGTACATACATAACATTATGGATATGTCTAATATTTCCATAAGGCAAAACAACATGAATATTACCATAACCTTTGATTTGGTACCCTCTATCATCACCAAGATAGATGTTTGCTCCATTGTTGGTCTCTTTGAAGTCTTCATACCACTGTCTATTCCCTGTCATGTGGATGGATGCACCTAAGTCAACAAACGAGGTATTTGTTTCATCCTCCTTAGTCGAAAGTTTAGAATCAGATATGAACAGTCTAATGTTCTAACTGTGTTCCTCATCAGCAAAATGACTTGCATGCTACTGATGTTTCTTCTGACTTTCATCAAACTTCTTTTTCATACAATATCTGGCTATATGGCCAGTTCTACCACAATAAAAACATTTAGTCGCAGAGTCATTTCTATTGAAAGACGTACCTTGAGGTGAGAGCATCTTTCTCTGTAGGGTTGCACTGCTCTTCTGTGCTAGATTTAGCTTTCCTCTGAAGGGCTTCTTCTTCACCATTAGGGTCAGATCTGAACTCTGGGGTTTATGAGTGAGTTTTCTTTCCTGCACTTGCATGAGAATCCCTATCAATTCTTCAAACACGGGGATCTTTCTCTTGCATTCAAGCCAGTGATGAATATTTGATATTTGTCAATCATACCATTCATGGTAATCGTGATGAGACTTGTATCTGACATAGCTTTGTCGATATCTCCCAGCTTGTTCTTAATCTCCTTGATCCGTGAAATGAATGCTACAACTATTTCATTCTCCTCCATCTTGATGAAGAGGATCTTGATCTTCAAGAACAACTATCCAGTGGTGTTATTGACCTCATAGAGATCCTTAAGCATCTTCCAAATCTCTGGTGCAATCTTGCAGTCACGGATATGGGGGATAATGCAATCTTTGACTGACAATTTTAGGAGCATTCTCGCCTTAGTCTGTCACTTGTCCCAGTCTTGGATTGATGTTGTTTTTCCTCCTACAATGAGGTTTAGCGTCACCTCATCATTGTTCACAATCGTCCATGCATTGTCTCCCTCAAGCAGGGTCTACAGCTTGAACTTCCAACTGAAGTAATTGGATCCATCCACCTTGTTGTTTTCATTGAGGTAATCTTCTGCTAATTGATTATTCATCTTGAATGAATAAAAACTTTAACCCTAATAATTAAAAAACAACACCGATCTTCTTAAAAAAAAATAAACTGCTAAATGCCAGATCTACAAAAAAAAAAAAAAAAACTGAGCCCAGATCCAAGACAAAAAGAGCCCAAATCTCCCCTTTTTCAATCACCCACTTTTTTTTAAGTGAAAAACCCCTCTTTTTATTTAATTAAAGAACTTTAATTCTTCAATAACGAATTTAAATAAAAAAATTTAAACAAAAACCCATATTCCATTTTTAAGGATAATCGCCCCTTTCCTTTTTAAAAGGATTACATGAATTCTTTCCTTTTAAAAAACTCACCCCTTTTAATAATAGCCCAGATCTTCAATTAAAAAACTTAGAAAAAAAAATCCAATGGAAATTCTAGGCGCCCCTCGGCTTCCCAGCACATGCAGATGAGCTTCGATCACATCTCTTGCTCCATCTCACCACTCAAAGCTCCTTACACAAGCAACTCTCAACAGTGATAGCGCGCCTCAACTAGCTAACCCAGGCACCGATTTTAGCCCGTCATCGCTTTTAACTGAGATATCGACTTCAGCAGGAAAATCCACACAGTTCTTCAACTCCATGCAACGTCTGCACACTCTCAGTTGTATCCAAACTCTTCACATCTGTGCCATTAGCCTTTTCGAAGGCAATTCCCACGTCAAGGACACACCTGTTGAAACGATGCCATAGAGCCACGACCATTTCGTGCGGATACCACAGAATCATATCTGCGCAGGCTATGGGGAAAGCCCAGCGAGGACCAGCTGCTTACCACACCTCTAGGTAAGCAATTTCGTCCTCCAACACGCCTGCTTCAATGACCTCTAGGCAAGAAATTAAGTGATCTTGCCTCCCTCCATGGATGCTCCTCGTAGAGTTGGCCTCAACCACGGATTCTCCACGACTCTCTCGTGCTGGTCAGGAAGGGAAAGACCAAACGTACTCGGCCTCTAGCTCTCCTCCTCGGGTTGATCCAACAGCCACACCAATCCACGCAGCGGATGTTACCACGGCCTCCGGCGTTTTCTCTACTCGACTCTATCGCAGACAGCAGCTGACAGCCGAAAAGAAAAATCGTGGCCTTCTCTCATCATCGTCGGCGTTGCCAAGAAGCAGCGACACACCTCTTCCTTGGCCTCCATGGTCGACGCGATTATTTGATGCATACTCGTGCCGTGCTACCCAATAAAAAACGCGTAAGTGTAACAGTGAAATTGGTGTGATTTGCTCGCCAAAATTTGCGCTTATTTCGCCTCAATCCCGCCGGCCTCTCTCCACTAAGGTACAGGCTTCTTCAGCGATGTAGCTCTGATCCCATGTGAAAATGAGATTTTTGAACTTAATAAATAAAAGCTTACTAGTCATCTCTATGGAGGAGGAGAATCTAAACGAAGAGAATTTGGCTGTGCAGAGCACTCTACATTTTCAATATACTTCAAATATTATATAGCATACATAGCAATAGAAAAATTAGAACCATACCCTAAGAAATAGAAATTAATTCTTATCCTATAGTCTCGTGAACCAACTCACACTATTATAGGATTCTCCCTTATCTTCAAGAATGTTTTGACCTTGTTCTATATGAGATTTTTCGAATCTACAATTTTCGTTATGTAAAAAGATGCCCTAGCACATGTTGATTATTGGAAGATAGAAGTATTTGTGGCAATAACAATGAGATATGTAGTGTAGTAAGTTCATCGAGCAACTAAGATTCCTTAATGGAAGGCAAATACATGAGGTTACCGGCACAACCAAGTTTATCGAGCAACTAGGAATCCTCAATGGAAGGCAAATACATGAGTTCACATGTACAAACTCCATAACAATTTTTCTTTTAGATAGAAGTAGTCTAAAGAACAAATTTATATAAAGCTAAGATATAGATGATGCTCGTTATCTCGAACTTTATTTTAACTATATTGGCCAAAAAAACACTAATAAAAAGCCATTCAAAATAGGTTGCAAGATTCTTAGAATGTACATAATTGAATGTATGGTAACGATGCTAATTCAACACCAACAATCATCTTCATAAGATCATTTAGGTGAAGTGAATTCAAATGTTTCTATATAGAACTCTAAAGCTCTAAACACCTTTGTGGGTAGAATATAAACATGTCATTTCTGGAAAGCATTTCACAGCATTAGAAGTTCCTAGAGAAAGTCAGGATTTCTTACCAAGAATAAGGAGAACATTTGGGGAGGTAGCAAGGATAGGAATTACTAGGCCACCAATTATCCCCAGATCGATTAGTGCCAAAAGAATAGAAAACCACTAAAAAGAGGTTCCCAGCCAATGTTGTTGAACAAGGAAAAAAATCATAGTTCTTGATTGAATGGCAAGCTATTCTGAGGCCCGCACGATGTTGTTTGACGACTCTCCTTGGTTTTTCGTGACCATATTTGTTGTTAATTTGTTCATCCAGTGCTATCTATGTTTTCTAAAAATGTAGTATGTGTTCTACTATAATGTATTTGGAATACAACAACAAATAGAAAGTACCTAAAGGTGCATATTTGTACAAAATGGGAAAAAAAAAATGCATGAATTATTAGTCCAAAAATTTAATTGAACTTGTGCTAGTTGTTGTAAATTCCAATTATTACTTTGTTGTGGTAAATGGTTCTTAAAAGGAAGAAGCTCAAAATCAAAATTCAAACCTCAAAAGAAAATTACAAAGGTTTTACTATAGATGGCACAATGTATGAGATTTTTGGAAACTATAGAGTCAAATATAGTCGGTGAAGTTAAGTGCCTAAAAAATAACATTTAATGAAAAGACAAATGTAAAAATCACAAATCATTTGCTTAAATGTTTTGAAGGATTCATAGTACAAGATCAGCTGATTTTGTATATTTATTGTATCTTTTGATATTTGAACATGTGATTATAACATTTGTTTGTCTCGAAAACAAGGTAATGAAAAAAAGATTATACAAGTACAAGAGCTTCAGTTTTATATTATGGAAGTTGAGAATAGAAAACAGTTCCTTTACACACTAGCTACTAGAGATTTTTACATAAGTAGACTACTTACAACTTGAAGCTTTCTACATAACTAGTAGACGACTATTCTTCAATAAAAAATTGTCCTTTCACTTCATTTATTCGACTCCTAGGTTGCTAAATTGTTGACTATAAATTGAGACAATTAACATTAAATAAAATGGGTTCCATATTGTAGTAATAGGTTATAGCATGATGAGTTCCCACATGGGGTTCAACATCGTAACCATATGTATGTCTAATTCCAATTTCAACCTAGTTCCAATACTCGTGGCACAAGGCTACTCAAAAGTCAAATTCCAATGAAATATCATATCAAATTTTGCCAAATTTAGAAGCCTAGTTTGATTCTAACTAGCGTAAGTGGATGTAATCATTCAGGCTAGATCTGAAGAAGAAATAAAATAGTTTGAATCCCTTATATACAATTCAAGGGGGTAATATTGTGAGGAAATATAGGTCAAATGATATAAGTGGAACCAGTTCGTGACATTAAGTCTTAGAGTTGATTACTATATCTCCACACAAGACTTGGTTCAACTAAGACAAATCACTAATGTTTCAGTTTCACTTACTATAAGATAGATTAGAGACTCTATGTCAATGAAAAATTTACTCAATCACATGGTTAGTTTGCATGGATGAACATGGCTAGCCTTCAACCTAGGTTGGTTGTGGTAATTGTATTATTGTTTTTATTGTACAGTTAGTCTGAGAAAAAATACTACAAGCAAAGGGTGGAAGGTCTTAGCTCTAGACTTTGAATTTGTTACAAATACATTTTATTCTTGAGTTTACATTACAAAATCTAACAATTACTTTAAAAAGTGGATGAAATCATTCAAGATAGATGTAGAGTTAAGGCATTTGGGAGGCCCAATTCAATAATCTCCCATAATCAATGCTCAGACTTCCACTTTAGACAGCTATGGTCCTTATGTTTTCTAGCATAATTCAATAACCTATTAAGTGGATTTGTATGTGTAAATGAACTTATATGTCATCCGACGTAGATAATGTTAACTATAGCTCTTGGTGCAATAAAATAAAATTTAAAGTTTGTGAATATACCCAAGTATATCCCAAAGAGATAATATTGTAATCATTGACATCCAAATGTTGACTAATAAAATAAAATTTGGAGTTTGTCTATATACATGAGTATATTAATGTTCTAGATTATGCCATTTGTATGGTGGGATTTGGCAAGTTTATTATCATAAGCCATGTTGGAAGCATTTAAGATTAAGCAAAAGATGAATATGATGCTATTTACATTATTTAAGTTACTTTAATTCTTATTAACATTTCAAACTTGAACTCATTTGTAAAACACATATATGTTTTAATAACCGCAAATACTATGTAATGGATCTAGTTCTTCACTAATAATATTTTATTGTTATTATTTTTTATTTATTTATAATGTAACTACGAGATCCAGTAATGTTGTGGGTAATTATAGGTCAACTATGTCAATTCAATCTCAATCTTGACAATCATTTATCAACTATGTTAATTCAATCTCACACTTGAAAATCATTTACTATCATAATCCCTATCACAAGCATGAGATGAAAGTTTCTATAACCCAATTGTGGAGATGAAATCCAAAATGAAAGCTATAGTAATGTAAATAGTAATAATGTGGACTTTGATGAAACAAGAGTAACTCACCGATAAAATTTGAACTCAAAAATTATATGTTGCTAACCTATCAATCAACATGAAACTATTTAAAATGACCATGGTAGTTTTTCCTAATTCCTAGGAACCATCCCCTACCTTGGAAAGTGTAATATGGTTGGGTTGCATTGGTTTTGGAAAAATTGTAGAATTTGTGCCTGAGCTATTGTGGAATTCAAAATAAAGAGTTTTATGTTTGAATTCCATTGAACCCTTGAAATTCAAGCCCCTCGTCTTTATAAAGAGTCAATAAAAAAAATCAAGTATATTAGCTCGATAAAACATATCTATATGGGTGTCAAAGGTTGGGAATTTTATCCTATACATCCTTTATTTTTTTGTTGTACCATTAAGACTTGTTGATAAAGGTTGGGCAAGGGATCCCTGTCATTGCGGACATTGCTACGATTATGTTTCCAGAGTTAATTGCATTTAGCCAGAACATCCGAAGAGGGAATGGAATGGGAAACTCCCTAAGGTGCTACATTAGTTTGATGATGTTGTTAACATAGCACATCCAATGTCAATTCCATAGTTGACAATTGCTTCTTATGTTAGAATAATATACCCATGATAATATCCAATTTTTGAATTACTATTAGATTCTTCATGGCTAGATTTTTCAGCTTGATATAAAATGGAGGGCTCCAAATTATGTATAGAGTCCTCATACCTCTACAAAGGTTAGCAAGTCTAACAAACTTCTTTCTAGTTCATATGCTCAAAGCATTGACCTAGGTATTTGAGATGAGTTCTACCTGGGATGAAAGGAAGAGTTTCAAATCTTTGAGGAACCACCAAATGCACTACCCAATTTGAGTTTATACAATCTTGCATGCACATTTACTAGGCCCAAGCGAGGAGTTAATTGAAAATCGAAATTACTCAATTCAAGAAGAAAACATAGAGGTAATAAGCTTAAAACAAACCCACAAAGACATGTAGTACAAATAAAAAACCGTCATTGTAGATGAACTACAATACTCGAATATCTAAAGCAAAGACAAAAGACATGATTGATTGCTACCTTACCTCCTATAAAAGAGAAAAAATTATCCTTGAGTATAGTAATTGAGAAATGTTCATACTAGCAAGTGGAGGGTTGGTTGCAAGAAGCCCAAAATGTTGGCACACCACACGATAAAATATACTGGATAACACCAACACTCTACAAATCAATCTCAGCTCCATTATTATGCTTCAAAACCTCTATTGCCACATAGTATGGATTACCAACTATTCCAAAAAAGTGATCCCCTACAATAAGGGAAAAAAAGAGTATTATATTTATTTATTAGAATTGTGAAGAACTTATGGTTTAAAGCTATAAAATGACTGAGTTATTTCCTTGCATAAGCAAAAACAATGTCTAAAATAAAAGTTTGATGGACCAAAATCTTTTCCAATTTAACTAAATAAAAAATCATTCTACTAGAACTTTCAATAGGGTAAAATCATTCTACAACTAGAGCAAGCTACAGTAGGTATCTACTCAAAATTTTACCAAAAATGTCATATACAAGAATGGAGTCTCAACTAACCATATTTGAAGAATACAAATAATCCAAAATCAATGGCCTTAATATGTGAATTGTCTTTTTCATTTACAAATAGGAAATTCTCTAACTTAAGGTCCCTATGGATCACCCCATGTTTGTGGTATAGCTGCACCAAAAGAACAAAATTACCACCATATGATAAAATTATCATAAACAGACATGATCTCACCCATTTTTGTTATCCACAATGTGGTGACAAGAGACATGCGTAATGCATGCATCTGAAATCTAATATCTTACAAGTTACGGTGGCATGCATGGCTTGGTAATTATCACAATTAAAAAGTAAATAAAGGAATCATTTCATATTGTTTAATTTAATTAAATACGAATTACAACATAAAGGATGACCCATATTATGACCAATTATCTTTCAATTATGAGTGCCGACATACATATATACAACAATTCAACATGGTGAGCTAAATCTCAAAGGATGATCATTAGTTCAATTGCAGATACAGTGTTGATAAACCAACCTTTGTGAATTATCCATGAATTTTTTCGATGAAGAAGCATTTTTTTGATGTGGAATGAAGTGGGATGGAGATAAGTGACTTTTATTTCACAGAGAGTATAGGAGGAGCAACCAAGGAGGCTTCACTCAATAAACCTCTGACCTATCACGTGCATTCGTGGCATATTAAACAATACCCCTAATTTGACTACATATTGGAAAATACCCCTAAAAATCACATTATTTAACCCCCTACCAATACAAACCCAATATGATTTCCCAATTTAAAAAATCCCTAGTTCCACTAGATATTGTAGGTATCCATTTTTAATTAACATTTTTTATACCCTTTTATATTTTTTCATTGACTTTGAGCTCCATTTTTTATACCTACCAATATAAAAACCCTTTACCCCCTATATATCCCCCAATATATTATGCCATTTTTACCTCAATATGTATCCCCCAATATGAACCCACGTGGTATGGTATTGCTCCCCCAGTGAAGCCCCCGTGGGAGCAACATGGGAGTCTAGCTCAAATGCGGACAATGTTGTCCTTTAGAGCTGAATAATCTTGCAAACAAATGTTCCTAGCTTTCTTCCATGGCACCCTGAAGCACTATGATCCCATTCATCTAGATACTATGATTGGTAGCTCAATCACTGTCTATTAAGGTAGTAGTAGAGAGAAGATAAACAGTCTATGGCCTTTAGTTGGTGAAAGATAGGAAGACATGCCCACATAGAAGGAAGGAAAGGTTCATGCCCACCTAAATCTGCTCTATAAAAGTCTATAATTCATTAATGTCAATCATGTAGAGAGTCCATGAGAGACCACACCCCTGCTTGACCACAATGGGGCTCATGAAGAAGTATTCAATGTCATAGGTGGTGTAGGGGCAATGTCAATGTCATAGATCCTTTGGAACAAGTCCTATCCTGAGATCAAGTGAAAATCGTTCTAGAAGTTCTACCCATATACCTAACTAGTGTTATAAAGGAAGCCCTCACATTCCACAAACCTAACATCTATTATCAAGGAAGACTTGGCATTCACTAAAGGTATCACTCCGTCACATTGCTTGCTAGCCTTCAGTTGAATGATTCCACAAAAGTAGCTTCCCTCATTTGCTCAAGAATAACGTAGTTGATTCATTCAACCCAGTATTAGCATAACTACAATATGGAGGAAGATTAAGGGATTTGGGGCTTAGGCCCCTATTCACTTAAGCATTTTCTTTCGATTCATTGTACCTGATTCTTGAAGGTATGGTATGTTTGGACACTCATAGATTGCTTTTATGGTTCTACTGGTTTCTCATAAGAGAACAATAACCAAAGCATAAAGGGAACAATAATCAATCTATTGATTTCTCATTTGATTCTTCTCAGCTAGTCTAGAAACAAAAGACAAAAGGAGTACAGAAGAATTACCATTGGGTATACATGCCAAACACCTCAACCTTGTTGTCAATTTCATCAACAATAGGCCAAAAGCTATATTTGTCCACTTCACTCACTTGTTTAACATGCTCTCCAAGAATTGTTGCAGAGGAATTTCGTTGTTGCACAGAGCAAAGAGAAGAAGAAGAGGTTGCAATATCAACATAAATAGAACACAGGGCCAATATGGGAATTTGAGCATCTGTATGTAATCATGAAAAATTTTATATCAGTGTGTAATCTCTAGGTGACATTTTATATGGGTACTTACTCTTTAGCACAAATAATTAATGTTAATCATATAATGCTATTGTAATGTTAGCATTACTTGAATAGGAAAAACTTGCTTGACAATATGTTTTCTTAACCAAAGAGTTTGATATAGTATGTGCCTCTCCTCCTCAGGAAGAGGTCAAATAATACATTGAAATTATTGATTGGCTAACAAAACACAATGCCAATATTTAATAGGGTGGACAACTTATCTTAAAACTTTAGGTTTGATGTCTTGAGTTTTGTGCATGGATTAATATGAAGGAGCACACAAATTAGTCCCTATTGCCTTATGGTAGGGACTAATAACATATGAATCCCTATAATGCCAACATGGCTATCTCATGCATTATGTAAGAAAGCACACATTTATAATTGTTTTGGTATTTCAGTTAGTAATATATTCTTGGCATTGGATTATGGGTTTTTGAGTGAAATAACATTTAAACATGTACACCAAACCAAACTTGGTTGAAACCAAATAAGATTGTACATGATGGTATGCATTTTCATCTTGGGCGGTTGTGTGAGCATGGCTTTCATGACTTACCACTCCCCTTCGTGTCGCGTATAAAAAGCCATAGACGAACAAACTGGTAAAACTCTCTATATGATACTCTAGGAAGGGTGATGATGCCAAAATGAATTATTAGGTTGGAAGTTCAATTCTCTACAACCTGAAAATCTGAATGATTACATGTGACTAGTATGCAGTAAATATTTCCTAGTTCCCGCTATGTAGTAAGAGCTATGATTTAGAGGTTTATATGTTTCAAGTCTGTTCGCAAAAATGAAAAGTGTTTTTTCGGCGTTATTTTTTTACTAGGTCACAAGTTCATTTTTGATTAGGAAAATTGAAAATAAGAATCACCTTTAGAAAATTAAAATATCTCCATAAGCATCCAAACTCGATAACAAAGGGCATCCAAACTCAATGATCCAAAGGCATAAGCACCCTCTGATATTGAAAAATAAATAAAAAGGTACATGGAACACTGAACGACGGGGGATCTTGCGACGATGATGTCAGAGGGCCAAGGGATATGCATAATACGTACCTCGAAACAAAGCGAAGATTGAGGTGCAGCTCTAGGGTAGTATGGTCGAATGGATGGTTGATCCATCCTGACGGTGATGCTAGAACAATATCTCTTCACGCGGCAGCTACCGATCGATCATATGCAAACAGATGGGCTCACTCGCGAGGTGGCATTCAACTCTCCCTTTACACATTTATCGTGAGAACAGAGTGCAACGGTGGACACTGCAGCCGGATGTGGTGGGTGTCGATGGGATTTCCTGGATGATGTGTGTTTGCGGAGCGACATCAGATTGGAGAGACGGGATGCCTGTCTGATGCTACAACGTCGCACCCGACATGATGAGAACCAAAGAAAATAGGTGGGGGCATGTAGGCGCGCCTTCTCGACGGCCCGAGTGAACTATTTTCACTCATCGATACGCATGTGAGGGCATCAAAATGGACATATAGTCTCTCCTTTTCTCGACTGTCCTTCCAAAAGTGCTTCATTGTTGGACACTGTTTGCATGACAGACTTTTCTCTCTTCTCCTCGCAATCCCACCCTATACCCTCTGCCGAAGGCCGTGCATTTCTATTCCCTCAGTTGTATATCGAAACAGAGTTAAATATTGCAAGGGAGTTGCTTTTAGTGTGATTTTTTGGGCTTTTCGCTCTGGAATCTGTGGAAAAATTTGAAGTGAAATCTTCATTTGTGTTAGTTAAATTAGTTTTTTGACTATATATATGGATTCAGCACTTGGAAAATCTTTAGGGCATTTCGATTGCACAAGATTATCCATCAAGCTTTTGATTTCAATAAATTGTCTTTAGTGCAACATTTTGGACTTTCAGATGCCGAAATCTGGTGGAAAAATTTGAGGGGAAATCTTGATTCATGTTATTTAAACTAGTTTTTTGACTGTATATATGGATTCAGCACTGTGGAAAACCCCTAGGGCACTTTGATGGCACAGGATTACCCATCAAGCTTTTTGATTTCAATAAATTCCTGCCAGATTTTAGAGAAATTAGACCGGAAAAATCCACCGTAAAAGATTCCAAAAGGTCGCACTAAAGAGAAGTCCTATTGGAAGGGAGTTGTCTTTAGTGCGACTTTTTGGTCTTTCCGATGCCAGAATCCGGTGGAAAAATTTGAGGTGAAATCTTGATTTGTGTTATTTAAACTAGCTTTTTTTACTGTATATATTGATTCAACACCCTGGAAAACCCCTAGGGCACTTCGATTGCATAGGATTACCCATCAAGCTTTTGATTTCAATAAATTCCTGCTAGATTTTAGATGATTTGATTTGGGTTGTATAGTTTGAGTGGATTTAATGTCGGTCTTAAATAAGTTTGAATGGGTTTAATGATTAAGAGCAATGTCACATGTTTAAATATAGATAGATAAAGTATATACACTTTCACGAATTTTAGCAATCAAATTTTTGTGGTATCACCAAATCATTATTCAACAAGAAATGATGTTATTTAAGATCAACAACTACTATAAATTGGAGAAGTGACAACAACAATACATAAACCAGTTATGATTATCTCATAAAATAGTGCATCACCAAATCATTATTCAACAAAATATTTGAATAAATGGATCATCATCAATAGAAAGAAGAATGTATAAATATATGAAAACCATATTATTTGTGATTATTTGGTTTTATCACATGCAACACCGTTACCCAGAAAGCTTTGAGAACAAAGCTTTTGGAAAAAGGATAATATATGCTCAATTGGACATATATATTGTCACATGTATATGGTATGGTGACCTTTATAATCCCAATAAGGCATATTTTCCATTAAATGTAAATTGTGTACCCAAGAGGGCATATATACCCTCAAATATAAATGTAATTTGTAAATGTATGTGTAGTGTAGTAGTTATTGTGATGAAAGGGAAAATGTGGAATGTGTGAATATGTGTACATAAATATCATGTAGTCATTATTATATAAATATGATTAAATAAATGAATGTATTTGGATATTTAGAGGAGTTTCTCCTATTATTATTTATTGAAGTCGTTATGTTTCTTGCAAGGAAGTAATTAATATTCTTATTGAATATTATTAGTTCTACATTGACCAATACAAATTATAATACTTAACATATATATATATATATATATATATATATATATATATATATATATATATATAAAAATAATTATTTAAACATTTGATCAGACGATAACTCAAAGTCATATTGCAACCTTCACATAATACAACTCCGTGTATATATAGAGAACTTAATAGTGTTGTTGAACATGTTTAAAGAACAAATTTTCAAGTCATATTTGCCTTAAATTAAAATTACCACTTTGCATTACTGTTTCAATTTCAATATTTGTGTCACAATTCAATATATAATTGTAAATATGTGTGTACTTGTTGATTTTTGTTGGGTGTGCGTTATATTCTTTCCACGACTACCCAATGTGCGGGGGGGTGGTAGTCTGCCCTGTACGTTGCATCAGGCGGAGCAGGGGAGGCGGCTTCCCCCCTATCAGAGGGTATGTAGGGTGGCGGTAGCCTTCCTACACGGGGTCTGGTACAGCGCCTCGGGAAATTTTTGTGGACCCTATATTAGGTGGGCGGAACTACTTATGGTTTTGTGCATGGATTTCGCACATGGTTTTGGGCATGATGGTTTTTTGTCCATGGTATTTTGTAGATTCATTTAAGGGAACTACGTTTATGTTCTAATCTAGTGTTAATGGATTGAGGTTTATGGATACTTCAGCATGTATATATATGTATTGTAACATTGAAAGGAATATAATGAAAAATCAATTTGGTATTCCCGGTTTTGGGATCCAGGGGAAAATCTATGTGAATATCTGTTTTATGTTTTTATGCTCTCGTCATTGTTTATTTTATGTGTTTAGAATTCATATGTAGATAATTTTTGTACGGGGTTAAAACCTACAATTTTTTTTATTGTAATATAATGGTAATTAAAATAATAGAAAATCAATTATCTTTAATCGCAACATCCTCAAATAAACTTCAATTGTAGCATCCTCAAATAAGCTATTTTACCCAAATGAACAACCAAACCCGTAATTTTTTATATGTCTCATGAAGCTTCCACATACTCGAGATTGACAGTGACCACCTCAGTAATTCATAATTTTTTATACATTTCTAGAAGTCTTCGCGTACTAGAGAATCAACAATTGTGTTGGAAAGGCAGAGGAGCCAAATAACAAATTTCGCACACAAAACAAACAAGTTGCGGCTTTTCAATTGGTCACACAAAAACTTGATGATTGTAATGAACCAGATGAAGTGTATTTAACCTTTTCCAACTAGTGACTCGCCTAAAATAACTTGACACGCAACCACACACTAAATTCGATTATGACTTAACTAGACTTGACTCAACGCTGAGTTAACTGACTCTCTAATTTTAGCCAACTCCTCATGTAGGAGTATTAGCTTATTTTAACACTCCTCCTTCATTATGACCTCTAAACTAATACATGACTCATGACAACTCACACATGCCTATTGGTCTATGCGTCAGCTAGGCTTACAACACCCAAGTTTCTTCTATGAATCTCAAACTCATATTTTGCTAATGACTTAGTAAATATATCAGCCAATTGATCACTAAATTTAAAAGGCTTCAAATGAACTCCTTCATTGCTCACAAGTTCCCTAATAAAGTGATATCTAGTATCAATATGCTTGCTCTTTTGATGAAAAGCATTATTCTTGGATAGTGCAATCATTGAGGTGTTGTCACAGTATATTGTTGTTGATCCTTGTTTTTTTTTCTTCAGTCCATCAAATACTCTTCTTAACCATACTGCTTGACACGCTATTAATGTTGCTACTACATATTCTGCTTCTACTGATGATAACATTACAATATGTGATTTTTTATATGCCCATGAAATCACAGCTGAACCAAGATGGAACACATAACCAAAAGTGTTCTTCCTATCATCCAAATTGCCTACAAAATCACTGTTTGTGTACAAATCCTTCTTTTTTGTGCTTGCATACATTATGCCACAATCCCTAGTTCCTTCTATGTATCTCATAATTCTTTTTCCTGCACTCCAATGTGTGTCTTTTGGAGTCTCCATAAATCTAGAAATCAAGCTCACTCCTTGCATAATATCTGGTCTTGTAGCTGTGATATATATGAGGTTGCCAACCAAAGTTTTGAATCAAGTTAGATTGACATGTGATCCTTCATCATCCTTCCTTAACATTGTACTTGTTGCAACTGGTCTAGGGACAAGTTTGCAATTGTCCTGAATCTTTTCAACAAATCTCTAGCATATTTATTTTGACAAATAAGAATTATTTTTTCATATTGCTCAATGTCTATGCCAATAAAATATTTCATGAGACCAAGATCTGCCATCTCAAATTATTTCATCATGGCTACATTAAATTCATCGAATTCAAAATCACCTGTATAAATCATGTCATCAACATATAAGCAAATGATCAAAATTTGTCCATGCTCATTTACCTTTGTTTACAAGTTAGGCTCAATGTTTCTTCTGCAAAATCCATTATTGATCATGCAGTTCTCAATTTTCCAATACCAAGCTCTCGGCACTTGCTTGAGTCCATAGAGTTCTTTTTCAACCTATCAACTATATCTTCTTTATCTTCAAATTCATAACTCGGTGGCTGATGCACATAAATTTATTCTTCTATAATTTCATTCAAGAAGGCTGATTTCACATCCATATGATATACTTTCTAGTTGTTCTGAGATCTTGTGGCTATAACTGCTCTTACAATATCCCATTTGGCTACTAGAGCAAACGTTTCTCTAAAATATATTCCCAGTTGCTACGAGAATCCTTCTTCTACAAGTTGTTCTTCAAATTTGTCAATTTCACCTTTCTCATTCAACTTTGTCTTGTACACCCATTTTACACCAATGAGGTTTTTGGCCTTTGGTAAATAAACCAAATCCCATGTATCATTCTTTTCAGTAGCTTCAATTTCTTCATCCATGGCTTGCACCCAATTTTCATCTCTGATAGCTTCTTCAAACGAACAAGGTTGGAATGAGAACAATGCAAAATTTGAACTAACATCCAAATCATCATAAATATATTTCAGAATTCTCATATTTCTCTTACCATTGCTTGATTCATCACCTGATTGATTGCTGGGAGGATCTCGATCTGTTGATCTACTTGAACATCCATGCTACTATGAAAATCTTGGAGTCATTTTTGGTCTGTCTATGTTTGGCGTCTTCACCCGTGATTCTTGCTCCTCCTTTTCTTCTACATCATCTTCTTCCATCAGTGGAACTTGTGCATCAATTGTTTTGTCTATAGTCCCATTCCATGACTCTTGTTCTTTGAACAAAACGTCTCTGCTAATTATGGTCTTCTTAGTGAGAGGGTTATATAATTTGTAAGCTTTTGATTGTTCACTATAACCAGTAAATATGCATTTTTCACTTTTATCATCCAATTTTCCTCTTAGTTGTTTAGGCACATGTGCATAAGCTACACATCCAAATACTTTGAGATGAGATACGTTGCAAGAAATACCTGACCATGCATCTTCTGGTACTTTGTTCATCACACTCTTTGGAGGAGGACGTTTATCACAAAAAAAACACATGCAACTGCTTCTCCCAATACTCATTAGAAAAGTTTCTTCCTTTCAACATGCTCCTGGCCATGTTCATAATGGTTATGTTCTTTCACTTTGATTTGGAAAGGCACAGGACCCAAAATTTAAAGAACTCTAAGTTTGTCCTAGCCAGTGTAGTTTATGGTTGGGAGAAGTTGTGTTTCTCATCATTTTTTTCAAAAGCAACAAATCCACAATGTACCTTAACTATTAGAAAATTTTGCTACATGAAAATTTTAAAAAATCATTGATCTTTCTAACTTCTTCTTCACTGGATCTATTGACTCCACGTATTTTGTCATCCTTCCTTGGTTCTGATACCAATTTGTTGGAAAGGCGGAGGAGAATTTAAAGAACATAAGTTTGTCGTAGTCAACGTAGTTTATGACTAGGAGAAGGTGCATTGCTCAACCTTCTTTTGCTCAAGCAACAAATCTGCAATGTAACTTAATTGTTTGACAATTTTGCTACTTGAAAATTTTAAAAAATCACATTTTTCTAACTTCTTCTTCACTAGCTCTGCTGGCTCCACGGATCTTGTTATCCTTCCTTGGCTCTGATACCAATTTGTTGGAAAGGTGGAGGAGCAAAAACATAAAATTCACACACAAAACACATGAGTTGTGACTCTTCAATTGATCACACAAAAGCTTGATGATTACAATGAACCCGGTGAAGGGTATCTAACATTTTCCAATTAATGACTTGCCTAAAATAACTTGAAATGAAACTACACACTAAGTTCGACTATGACTTAGCTAGACTTGACTCAACGCTCAGTTAACTGACTTCCTATTTTTAGCCAACTCCTTATACAGGAGTAATTAACTTATTTTAACAAATTGACCGTATCTCAATAATTAATTACCTCACCTGATTGATACCTTCGAGATTTACAAACTTTCAAATTATTTTCAATGTCAATAGTGTTAGCATTATGAATATTTAAATTTATTTAATCACATTAAACTATATTAGAAACATAAACAAACATTCTATATTTTTCGATTTTTGTATTATTAGTAAATAGATTTAAATGTAATTTTTGTATTATTAGTAAATAGATTTCAATTATTACATTTATGTTGCAATTTTTGTATTGAGTTTTTTATTAAAACATTTGTATTTTCCTTTATATTTTGTTTTACATTTTTTTTATATTTTCATTTTTTTATAAGATTATGTTCTTGGATTAAAAAAAATATATTGTTTTTTATTTTTATTTTTACACCATTTTTAGTAATAATTTTATATTTTTAAGCATTGAAATTTTGCTATCACATTTATTTGGTGTATTTATTATCACATTTTTAATAGTAATTTTATATTTTTAATACTAAGCATTGAAATTTTGCTATCACGTTTATTTTGTGTATTTGTTATCACCTTTATATGAAGCAGGTTATGAATGGTTAATGTGTTACGAGTACATTTTTTCATTGTTTTATAGTTTTAAATATATTTATAACTTTGTTATAAAATACACCATTTCAATATGTGTAATTAACCAATTTGGAGATTATGTTATTAAAATTATAGAAAAGAAAAAGATTAATAAAATATTATATATAAATTTAAGGCATCATTTGGTGAGGCAGAGGATTTGTTTGGATGGCCAAGAGTGGCCATACAATTTTTTTTTAGGAAATCTTGTAGTAGTAGTATTTGAATCATGATTTTGATAGGGGAAATGGATTCAGCATTATCAAAAACCTCTAGGGAGCCCAAAATATTGAAGTTTAACATTTGTAGCCTGGATTTACAAAAATCCTTGCTGGATTTTATCAAAATATTGCCGAAATTTCCATAATTTTTAGGAAAAAAAGTAGTATGGTTAGACTACTGCTAATTTTAAAACAGGAAAGGTAACCCATAAACAACGAAACATAAATTCCATATTCTCAATTTTCATTTGTAAGTTAGATATCTTGATTTTTTTTATTATTATCTCATAAACTTCATAACTATAATTTGTAACTTTTCAAAATACTAAATAAGTGATACCTCATTAATATTAGAGCACACAACCTGTTTCATGGCCTTCACAAGCATTTATGTACATAACATTATTACTTTTAAAATATTTTTATATTCAAATTTGTTTGAGAAAAATATGCAACATTCCTTATTTCTAAAATTATCTTAGTTTTCACTTACTTAAACCTTTTTATATTCAAATTCGTTTAACAAGAATTATGCAACACTTATTATTTCTAAAATTATGTTAATTTCACTTATTATTTCTATAATTATGTTAATTTTCACTTATGGATAGTAAAATTTAATATCTCAATGAGAAAATAATAATAAATTAAATCAATCTTGAAAACCTATTTTTAATATCATTAATCTCTAAATCTAATCAATCTTTACCTCTTTGTTATCTATTATTTAACCCCTACCTAACATATTTTAATTTATAATTATTATTTTTCTAATATTAAATTATTTTTAATATATTTTTTCAATTTAATTTCATATGCTTCTTTCAACATCTACGTTAAGTTTCTTTTATTCTCAACTTACTTCTTCCATAACAGCTTTTTCTTTTATTCTCAACTTACTTCTTCCATAACATCTTTTTCACTCTTATTTATGCACTCCTCATATATTCTAATACTTTGATTCTCAACTTACTTTATAAATGACTACTTTTTCACTCTTACTTATACACTCTTCTCATATATTCCCATACTTTTGGTTTCCTCATATATTCTCATAATTTTTGTATTTAAATAATGCATATTTTTAAACATTATAATTAATGAAAAGCTGGACATTTATTTCAGAAAACTTTGTTAGATGTATGATTATTATTATTGTTATTTAATTTTTTAAAATTAAATTTATTAAAATTTAAATTTAAATTTTGATTAAAAAATTATTTTTAATAAATATAATATTTTAAAATTTATATAATCAAGATATTTACAATTATATTAAATTAATATAAATTTATTTTCAAATTTTTAAGATTAACCGTTTATTTTACAGCTCAGTATAATGTATGAAATTTTTTATCCATTATTAAAATTAAAATTTTATTCATATCAAATAAAAATAAAAATCTAAACAAAAATAAAAAATAAATAACTATATAAAACATTTAAATAATATCAAATTATAAAAAAATATACGCTTAAAAAATATTAGTAAACTTATATTGAATCGGTATGTAAGATAAATCAATGCTACTTTACCAAAATATAATTATAATTTTTCCTTGTGGTCAAAGTGTTCGGAGCACGGCAATGTTAAAAATGTTGATTCACACCATTGGGTTAAAATAGATGCCGAATCAATTTAAAACTTCAAGCTTACCTAATCTGGGGTCTGGTGACCCACCAGAAATCGACATCATTTTGGATTGATCGATGCCGAATCGATTCAGAGATTGCAAGGTTACCTAACCTTTGATCGAATGACCCACCAGAAATTTCCGGGGCATGGCGTAAAAGGTGGCCACGTCGCTCAGCCAGGCTGCCATCCATTTGGAACAACTCATCAAGCAGCACATGCAGATTGTTAAATCGGCCATCTCCATCCAGATCCATTGAAGTCGTCAAATATTGAATACACCTTTCGCTTTAGCGCCATCATATTTTTAAATGTCGGTCACATTTTCCACTTATTGATTTGACCTGTCCATACTATGGTTCTGATGTACAATTACAATGCGTGGTCGCTCAAGCCTCCAACCGCGTAAATAACAGGTTAAATCGTCAGCACAACGCGTTTCATTTCCAACTTCTGGACGCCTCCCAACTACAATGTCATGCTTTCAAGTCTCCTGGCGTGGGCAGCCATAGAAAACCCTATATAACTGCTAACACGCCTATGCAGATTCAGCTAGGCAGGGGAACCAGCGAGGGAATTCTCGGGGTTTTAGTTCCGGGCAACACCCATTAAAGGCCCAGCCTGTGTTTTGTTTATTCAGAGTATGGAAGGCAAGCCTTCAGATCATCCTATGTGCATCCAGGTGCCTCGACCCATCAATTTGCACCGCCTCCAGCAAGAGCCCGTTTCACAGGGGATAGATTTCTCAGAGAAAAAGAAGAAGACGAGAAACCCACAGAACAGAACAGATATGGAACTTCAAGAGCTAAAAGGTTTTATGGAACTTGGCTTCGATTTCAGCCAGGAAGAGTTGAGCCCACGAGTACTGAATCTTCTCCCTGGATTGAAGCGATTAATGCAACATGAAAATAGCCCCAAGGATACAGGATTTCAAGAATTGCCCTTTAAAGAATTGCCCTATCAGATCTGGGAACTGCCGACCCAAAGTGCCACAGGACTGGATATGAAAGAACATCTCAAGCTCTGGGCTCGTTCTGTAGCTTCATTACTGAAATGCTAATACGAAGAGTTTCCAAAGTTTTATGTTTGGCCACTCTTCCGAGATATTTTTACTGACAATGATAGCTAATTTTGATTATTGTAGATAGACCACCGTCATCATCCTCATGGTTATGATACAGGGATTGAATTTTTGAAATCTCATGTTTTTTCATGCTTTTTGTCCGCTGCTGCACATTTTTTGTTATCGTGATCGTAATGTTGTTACAAAATCTGTCAGTTTTGAAACAACAGTTCTGTAATAATTTCCATTACATCGCTAGGTTTATAGAAAGAACACCAGAATGTCAAACGCTCTGCGACATGCACAACTAGAGGTTTCACTTTTAAGGTTGTATGGATTGATACACTGGTGTATAGAGAGGAACCAACTATTTCACTTTTAAGGTTGTATGGATTGATACTCTGGTGTATAGAGAGGAACCAACTATTTCACTTTTAAGGTTGTATGGGTTGATACTCTGGTGTATAGAGAGGAACCAACTATGGTGTACAGAGATGAGAAGGACTTAGGGTGATGTGTGTCGGAGGCTGGATGAAGTCCAACCACAGATACAGTGCATTCAAACTACAGTATAAGTATAAAGCCTTTATGTTTCAGATATTGAGAACCGTTTGAACTCTTTAAAAAATTTAACATCTCGTGAATACTCACAATAACAACATCACATTTGGCTATCCAACATTAACCCATAGCATTTGGATATCCAAAAAATATCTTAGAAATAGAATATTAATGTAGGTTTAAAGTGAAATTAATTACTTAATCTAGTTTTTTGGTTTGTCATATTTTTTAATATTTCCAATCCAAAATCTACTATTATAAAAATTATAAATAATATAAATAATAAATGTTCATTTTATTTAAATAAAACCCATAATAATTAATAGCACACAATGTACAGCTCCCATTCATTTGATACCAAGTGTCATATCTCATTCACAGTCACATAATATACATTGATGTAAGACAATCTGCATACTATGGGTCATCTAATATCCATATCAAGCGTGCTAAAAAGATATTACTTCACTTGGATCCAATTGTTATTTATAGCCTGCTTTTTATAATTCATTGTTTATATATGTAAGACAATGTGTATACTATGGTCATCTAATATCCATATCAACCGTGTTAAAATATTACTTCACTTGGATCCCATTGTTATTTATGGCTTGTTTTTTATAATTCATTGTTAATCTCCATAAAGGTTATTAGAAAACTAATTAGTCTCACAAGATGACTTATTACTCTAAAATGAATGAATTATATTTTAGAATGAATTATATTATTTAAGAAAAAAATCAAATATCAACTCACTTCTAGAATCAAGATATGATAAAGCACTTGTTTTAAATTTAGGTAGTTTTTCACAAATTTAGAGTAATTAGTTCTAAGCTTTTATTAAAGAGCTTATTTATTAAAGAGCTTATTTCTTGATCACTGGTAACCTTTTTTTTAATAGAGAAATAATTTTTTTACAATACACAATTTATTTCTACAAATTTTATATATAGTCTTTCCAATAGGCTTAGTAAATATGTCTGCCACATTTTCATTATTACAATATGCTAAGCTAATTTTTTTGTGTATATCTTTTATCTTACGAAATGATAGGTTTCAATGTGCTTTGACATGACATGATACACTGGATTATTTTCTAATTTGGTGGAACTTTGGTTATAACACTTTGATAATTATAGGTACTCATTATTTCCCCAACATCTTCACTGATTCTCCTCAACCATATTTCCTCATTGTAGCATTGCATAATGCTTTATAATCAACCTCTATGGATGATGTAATAGCCCCAAGTTGATTTTCCATGTAAATAAAATAAAACCAAGGTCATAAGACATGTATTCCGAGCTGAATGGTGGGAAAACATTAAAATGGGCATAACTTGCGGTTTATTAATGACTATGGAAATTGACAAAGGTAAAGATATAATAAATGGAATTTAATTAGAGAAATAAGGAAAAATAGGAGAAGAGGAAGGTGAAGAGACACAAATATGCATGCAAGGGAAATTAGAGGGAAAATGAAGGAAAATTAAAGAAAAATGAAAGAAAAATGAAGAAGGACAATGAAAGAAAAAAGAAAGGAAGAGACTAGACATCAATGATAAAAACCATTAGAGAAACATTTGACAACTTTTTGATAGTTTTTGGCTCAACTCTTGTTCATTCTAGCTTTGTTACACTCTTACACACTTAGAGCATTCTTGGAGTATCCTAACATTCACTTGGACATGGAGATAATAAAGAAAAGGACAAGCAAAGGAATTGTGGGAAGTGGAAAAGAAGGTTGGATCAACAACTACAACAAGAGTTCATTGAAGGTAACATGTTGCATGTGTGATTTCCTTGTTGATATTTGAATGCATTTTACATTCATGTGGTTCTTTGATGATTTTGTTGTCACTGACATGTAGTTTACTTGCATTGATAGTGGTTTCAACCTTGCCTTGCCATTTCCTAGATAACCATGATGTTGTGGGTTATCTATTTGATGAAAGCATTGGATGGTTGGTAAACTTGGATCTTAGTTGAGGTGGTGTTGGGAACATTCCCAAGGGTCAAGGGTGGAGATGGGATTTCTCCTGGAACTCTTAACAGATGGGTGGAGACAGGAAAACTCCTCTAGAGTTGATGAAGGAAGTTGGAGGCATCTAAGCTTGTTTTGATATTAGCGATTTTTGGACCGGTTTAGGTGAAATCATAGTGGTTGAGGGTTGAGATGGTTTTCCCTTTGGAAGCCCTGGCTGGTTTTATTTTGGTTTAACCCATATGATCCCACATCCATGATTGGAATATGGCACGAGGGTGATTGGGTGAAAAAGAGATTTGGTTAAGCCAATCTATGATAGGGTGGTACGTGGAAGTCCTTAACTTGGTTGGCATTTACATATGTTAATATGAGATGTTTTCTTATTGTGTTTGGCAAGCATACGTATTCGTTATTATGTTGACCTCATGACCGACTTGTCATGGATTCTATTATGGTTAAATGTTGGTTATAAGCATGGCATATTCTTGTTGTATAATGTGCTCCTTCCATGGATCTTCCTTATGACTTGATAAGTTATTGAATGGTTATGTGGATGCATGGGATAACCAATGTTTGTTGCAGTTAGCTTGAGAAGGTAGTGAGCCTTGTTGATGATACTCTGATGAAACTAATGAGACAATGAGAAAAGTATGCATTCATGATCTACACATACCATGTTCCCCAAGTGTTTTTATAAATGAATAATTTGGATCACTAACTTCCTGGTGTTGTAACTTTGGCATACGATCTCCATTTGGCTATCATAACACCTCGTTTTGAAGATCTCCATGACGAGATTGAAAAATGAAACTATGGAACAAATTTTGATAGTTTTTCATGTCTCTCTATTTTCCCTAAAAATATCATTTAGGCCCTCAAAATGGCCTCGAAAGTTTAGGACCCAAAAAACTACCAACAATAGAAAGTTGTCTTAAATATAACGAAATGAGACTAAAAGAAAATAGTGTTGGGTCATGTTAGGCTGATAACAATGTGATCATGTGTCTCTGGATGGTTTTAGTAAGTTGGAAATGGACCCCATTTCCATAGCTGAATCTTGGAGGTTGGGTCATGCATAGTAACTCTCATCTCATGTTTAACCAAGTGAGCTTGTAAAAGCAGATAAGTGTGGGGTGGGGTATTACAGAGTGGTACTAGAGCGAGGTTGTAGCACTAGACCTTGGGGTAAATGCAGACCATTATGCATGCATGCCAGTTGTATTTATGTTTATCATGCATGCAAGTTAGCTATTCATTATTAATTTATGTTATCCATGTACGAGATGGTATTTTTGTGATATTGTATCATGCTAATCTGAATTGGCCTGTGCAGGTGCAACAACTGCCCCTGAGATACATTCAAGATTGATTTTGATTATGTTTTATGTTTGCTTTATATAACATGGTAGGATTTCAAGAGATGGAAGATTAGAGATGAAGAACATAATAGTGGACTACAATTCATATGACTCCCCTTACAGGCCTAATGTGAATTCCATGGAATGGGAATAGTTAGTTGGGCAACAAGGAGAAGAGTATTCTCCTGATCTAGCAGATACATTGAGCAGTCTAAGGGCAGAGATTCGAAGTTGCAAGGCATATAATAATAGGTTGATTGAGGCATAGGAAAGACTTGTAAAGGCTCAAGAAAATCAAGTAGAAGTCAATGCAGTGATTCTTCAAAACCTTTCATATTATCAAAGTAGGGATAGATGGGGAATAGTCATGGAGATAGGTAGAGGGAGAGGACTAATGGGGCATATGGTAGGAGGTCTAAGAGAAGACACATGATGGAATGAGATGATACAGTAAGATGTGGAAAATATTTGCATACACCTGAGAGGAGGGGTAGTACTTATGGATTCTATTCTAGCTCCAGTTCTAGGAGACATCATCACCATCACCACCAACATCCTTATTGGAGGAGTGAGAAGAGATACTTTCCAGAAGAGTTTAAGAAATGACAGCCTCCTACTTTTGAGGGAGAAATGAAGAAATCAGAAGATGCAGAAGCATGGCTACTTGGGATGATGAAATTCTTCAAATTACATGATTATTCAAAGAACATGAAAGCAAAGATAACTAAATTTAGTCTCAAAGGAAATGTAGACATCTCGTGGGAGGATACAGAGCATGTCTAAGGCATTAGAGTAGAAGAAATGATTTGGGAAGAGTATGAAAGGCTGTTCAAGAAGAAGTACTTGTATGAAAGATACTATGATGAAAGGCCCAAGGACTTCTATGAGCTAAGGATGGGTTCCATGATGGATGGCGAGTACACAAGCAAATTTATAGAGATGTTGAGGTATGTTCCTTATCTTAGGGATGAGAAAGTGAAGATTCAAAGGTTCATCAGTGGGTTGCTAGTAGCATTCAAGGACCACATTGAGTTTGATGAAACTCAGTAACTAGAGGAAGTCATTAGAAAGTTGAAGCATTGTTATGAGCAGTCAAAGTAGAAACCCAAGTTGCAACATGACTAGAAAGCTAACAAGAAGATGAAAGGAAAATGACCTAAGAATTAAGGAAGACCTAAGGATGCAGGTGACTAGGAAAATGTGGCACCTTATAAGAATGTCAATGTAGTTGAGAGAGGACAAGGGTCTCCACGTGAGGAGAAGAATAGGGGTGATGGCATAAAGCCTTTGAGGTGTTGGAATTTTGGTGGAGAGCATCGCAGGAAGGATTTTCCATCACATAAGGATAATAGACCTCATATTTAAAATGCTTAGGAGGCATAGGCAGTTGGGGATGTTGGTGAGAGCATTTCTCATATTTATGCAGTAGTGGATAACATGGTAGGAAAATCATCAGGAATCCATTATCAAGATGGAAGGTAAGATTTGTGATCAATTTGTTTCTATTTTGATTTATTCTAGACCAAATTATAGCTATAATAGTCCTGACCTGGTGGATCAATGTTGGTTGAATAAGAAAATGCATGTAGAATCGTGGTTGGCGTAATTGGCTATAGGAACAAAGAGAAGAGTTCATCATTGGGTGAGATCTTATGGATCTTAGCTTAATGGTGTGCCTACATCAACACATCTAAATGTGCTTCCTTTGGGTTCATATAACATTCTTTTGGGCATGGAATGGCTGCTCATTCACATGAATAAGGTGGGATGTTATGATAAGACTATTAAGTTCTTGAATGATGATGGGGAAGGGGAATCTTACAGGGAAAGAAAAAGCATGCATCAACAAAAATGGTTACAACACTGTAAGTTAAGTTCAACCACAGGAAAGGATGTTTATTGTTTGCAATGCATATTTCCAGTGACAAAGGGAAGGATGTTGAGGATGATGAACTGTTGAAGAGGTATCCTATTTTGCAACACTTTTAGGATGTGATTCTTGCAGGGATTCCATAGTTATTTCCTCAAAGGGAAGTGGATTTCTCGATTGAGTTAGTACCAGGAGAAACACTAGTATCTAAGGCACCTTATAGGATGATAACTTCAGAGTTGGTGGAATTGAAGTTATAGCTTACAGAAATGATTAATAAGGGGTACATAAGGTCAAGTGTATCTCCTTGGGGTGCACTAGTGTTGTTTGCAAGGAAGAAGGATGATACTCTCAGATTGTGCATTGATTACAGACAATTGAATAAAGTGGATATCAACAACAAGCATCCATTACCAAGGATTAATGACTTATTTGATTATCTGAAGGGAGCAATAGTATTTTAAAATATTAATTTATGATCATGATATCATCAGGTGTACATTAAAGAAGAAGACATCTACAAGACTACATTTCTCACAAGGTATGGGAACTATGAGTTTGTGATGTTTCCCTTTGGTCTTACTAATTCTCTAGTCACCTTCATGTGTTTGAAGAAAAATGTGTTGTGCCCTTACTTGGATGATTTTGTGATAGTATTTATTGATGATATACTAGTATATTCCAAGAATGAAGAAGAGCATGCAAAGCACCTGGCAGTAATGTTGATATTGTTGAGAGTGCATTAGTTGTACTCCAAGCTCAACAAGTGTAATTTGTTTCAATATAAGATTCATTACTTGGGACATGTTATTTCCAAGGAAGGGATAACAGTGGATCTGGGAAATATTAAAGTTATCAAGGAGTCGTCAAATCCTAAGAATGTGGATGAGGTCAGATCATTCATGGGACTAACAGGTTATTATAGGAGGTTCATCAGGAACTTCTCAGAGATTGGCTATCGTATTACATCTTTGCATAGAAAAAGGAATAAGTTTGAATGGATTGAGGAGCATGCGACCAAGGAAAATTTTAAGGATGGAAAATTTTCTTGAAGTTTAAAAACATTGGCGAATCGCACTAATCCCTAATATGCAAAATATAAAATGTTTATTGATATATTTGTAAAATTATTCAAATTTACAATGATTTTATATATAGTCTCTATATAATGTTGGCGATTTTTAAGGTAAAATAATTTTATATTCTAAAATTTGGGCGAATCATCTTTTATAAAAATTGGAAATGGCGAATCTTTTTTGTGGAAAAATCATGGAAAATTAGCCCAGTCGGCGAATATTAGCCCCTAAAATTTTCCATGCATGCAACTAGTTATGAGAAGTTGAAGCTTTTTCTTACAAATTCTCTAATCTTGAAGATTGTAGATCTTGATAAGGAGTTTGTGGTTTGTACAGATGCTTGCAAGGAAGGAACTTGGTGGAGTCCTAATGCAGGAAGGACAGGTAGTTTGTTATGAGTCAAGGAAGTCGAATGAGCATGAGAAAAATTATGTGACTCACCATCTTGAGTTTGTAGCTATCATTCATGCATTGAAGATGTGGAGACATTATCTTCAGGGCAGTAGGTTTGTTCTGATGATTGATCATAGTGGACTGTGGTACTTGTTTGACCAACCAAATTTGAATACCAGGCAAGTGAGATGGTGGATACCCTCAATGAGTTTGATTTTCAGATTAGGTACATCAAGGGAAAGGAGAACATGGTTGCATATTCTCTTAGTAGGAAAGTGCAAGTGAACCATATTTCAGTTCTGAGCTCTTATGGACAGGTTTACAAGAGTGGATCTTACATGTAGGGAAGCATGATGAGAAGTATCAACAACTAAAGTAGAGGTTGCAATAAGGTTATAAGGATGAATATTATCATCTCACAACAGATAACTTGGTGATATTAAAGAGGAGGATCTATGTGCCAGATTACAGTGAGTTGAAGAAGCTTACCTTGAGGGAGTTTCATGTCACATCATATTCATGCCACCAAGGATACCAAAAGACTTTGACAGTTGTTAAGAAGTTCTATTATTGACTGAATTTGAAGAAATAGTCGGCTGAGTTTGTTGCAAAGTGCTTGGGTTATCAGTAGATGAAAGTTGAATGTAAGAATCCAGTTGGTTTGTTGTAGGCCAATTCTGATTCTAGAATGGAAATAGGATGTCATTTCCATGGAATTTATTATAGGTTTTCCAAGGACATCGAGAGATCATGATTCCATTATGGTTGTGGTTGATAGGTTGAGCAAGGTAGCTCACTTCATTGTAGTGAAGTCTACAAATTCAACTAGTGAGGTAGCTCATATCTTCATCATGGAGATAGTGGAGTTGCATGGTGTTCCCAAGAATGTCACATTGGACAGAGATGCCAAGTTCACTTCCATGTTTTGGAAGGATTTGTTTGTAGACTTGGGGACAAAGTCACCTTTTGATACAACTTATCATTCATAGACAAATGGACAAACATAGAGGTTCAACAACATTCTTTAGGATATGTTGAGGATGTATGTCATGCATTAGTAGAGGGAGTGGGAGGAGTATCTTCCAATGGTGGAGTTTGCATATAATAATGGCTACCAGGAATCTGTAAAGATGAGTCTATTTGAGGCTCTTTACAGGAAAAGTTGTAATACTCCTATCAGCTGGAGTGATCCAGTGAGCAGGATGTTGATTGGACCAAATATGTTAGCTGAGATGGAGTAGGAGATGTAGATTATAAACAGGAACTTAAAGGAAGCACATGAGAGGAAGAAGAGTTATTTAGATCACCATAAAGCATTCAAGGAATTCCAGGTTAGAGAACATGTGTACTTGTGAATCAATCCCAAGAGGAGCTCCTTGAGGATCGGTTCATGTGCTAGGATGGCACATTGGTATTTTAGGCCTTTTGAGATCCTTGAGAGGATTGGACTAGTGGCCTACAAACTTTCACTGCCACCAATAGTGAAATTACTTGATTTTTTCTGTGTTTCATTTCTCAAGATATATGTCTAGGATGTTGATCATGTGATTTTTAGGTATGTATTGCAGGTGGAACCAATGGGAGTGTTCTAGCTAGAGCCATAGTGCATACTGCAGCATAAACAACTCATGCTATGGAACTGAGAAATGAAGCATGTTAATGTATAGTGGAAGCACTTTGGGAATGATGAAGCTACATGGGAGATTGTTGATCAGATGCGGGAATTGTATCCTTGTTAATTTGCTGGTCGAGAAAATGTGTGTGGTATATGTGTTTTGATTACATATTTATATATGCATATGTGTATTGTAAAAACTGCAATGAGCTATGTTATAAAACTCCAATAAGAAGTATGGTGGTCATGTTTTCAATAATTTTGTGTATTTTTAATATTTCATTGGGATGTGTTATAAAACTCCATAAGCAATATGTTTTACTAGTCATAAGTGTCATAGAACATCGAGGATTGCGTTCACCGAAGGGGGAGGGGTTTGTAATAACCCCGTGTTAATTTTCCATGTAAATAAACTAATACAAGGGTCATGGGACATATGTTCCAAGCTTAATAATTGGAAAACATTAAACTTGGCATCTCTTATAGTTTATTAATGGATATGAAAATTGGCAAAGGAATTGGAAACATTGAAGAGACAATAAATGGAATTTAATTAAGGAAATAAGGGGAAATAGGAGAAAATGAAGCTGAAGAGACATAAATATGCATGCACGGGAAATTAGAGAGAAAATGAATGAAAAATAAAGAAAAAGGAAAAAGGAAAGGAAGAGACTAAACATCAATAGTAAAAAGGAATCAGAGAAACAATTGACAGATTTTTTTATGGTTTTTGGCTCAGCTCATGTTCATTCTAGCTCTCTTACATTCTTACACACTTAGAGAATTCTTCGAGCATTCCAGCATTCACTTGGACTTGGATAGAAGCAATTAAAGGACAAGAAAATGAATTATGGGAAATGGAAAAGAAGGTTGGATAAAAAACTACAACAAGATTCCATTGCAGGTAATAGGTTGCATGTGTGATTTCCTTGCTGATATTTGGATGCATGGTACATGCATGTGGTTCTTTGAACATTTTTCTATCATTGGCATCCGATTTTCCTGACTTAACAATGGTTTCATCCTTGCCTTGTCATTTCTTGGATAGCCATGATGTAGTGGGTCCTTTGTTTGATTAAGCCTTGTTTTATGTGAAATCTATGACTGTGGACAAAAGTATCTTCCCTAGGTCTGGTCGACTAACCTAGAACAAAAGAAAGACAAAGGGACTAATGTTTTCCTTAAAGTAAATAGATAACTAGATGAAACCTACCTGGAATCTCTCATATTCTTCATTCCATCCTTGGATTGAATGCTCCAATCCTATCTCCAATAGCTATTATTAGAACATGCACAATCATATAACGCAATCAAACGATCCACGAAATATATGTAGCATCATCTAGTCAATCTATTCAATAGATGAACATGGTATTGAAATTTATGAAACAATAACATCATATATAGGAAAATGAAGAAATCTTTCCATTAATAGAAATGGAGTGAGTTACAACCAAAAATAGGTGTTGATCTTGTAAAAGAGCTCCTCCAAGTTTACTTGTACTTTATTTGTCACAAAGTGCACCTATAATCACCCTAATGCATGGAAATATATCTCTCACATCAATAGCATAAGGGTAGAATCACTCTCCAAAAGCTAACCCCTTGCATATGGATGAAAATAAATATATAGTTGAAGGAGGTAGTTCATGAATTCTTATCATTTTACCAATTAGGACTTGAGATCCAATCTTAATGGGAGGATGAGCTCAAGGGATAAGGGATGAAAACTCCAAGGTAGGATATGATAATATTCGAGACTTTTATCTGAGGTAAGTGGTTACAATAGATCCTGGAAGCTTCTGGAAGAAGAGGCTTCAAGATTCTTTCTCTTTTTCATGAATTTCTAGAATCGACACATCCCCAACACTGAGCAGCCTGTTGGTGATCTGCACAAGTGCAGAGTAAGAAAACCTAGTAGTCAACACTGTCCAGTAAGAGGCTAGGGAGTGTTGGTCCTTAAAATGACTGAAACAAGGTGTTATGAGGTAGAAACTCAAGGATTAGAATGAGTCGTGCTTAGGGATTTAGGAAAGAATGATGTAAAATAGGTTAAAGGATGTTGATTGATCTAGTTGATGGCCTATTGACCAGATGTGATAAAATTTTCTAAAACACCTTGGATGGCCAATAGACTTAGATCCCAGTTCAGGTGGTCTCGAGAAAATTCCCAAGGGTCAAAGGTGGAGACACACTTTATCCTAGAACTCTTGATGGATGGATGGAGACATAAAAACTCCTTTGGAGTTGGTGAACGAACTTGGAGGCATCCAATATTTATTTGATATTAGTTATTTATGGACCTGTTTAGGTGAAAACATTGTGTTTGAGGGTTGAGGTGGTTTGGCCATTAGAAGCCCTAGTTGGTTTTATTTTGGTTTAACCCATATGATCCCACATTCATGCTTGGAATATGGCATAGGGGTGATTGGCTGAAAGAGAGATTTGGTTCATTGCAATATATGGTATGGTGGTATGTGGAATTCGTTGACATGATTGGCATTTGCATATGCTAATATGACATATTTTCTTAATGTGACTGATGACGGCATGCACTGGTTATTATGTTGATCTTATGGTTGGTTTGTCATCGATTCTATTATGGTTAAATGTTGGTTATAAGCATGGAATATTCTTGTTGTATAATGTGCTCTTGTTATGGATCTTTCTTATCGCTTGATAAGTTATTGAATGGTTACGTGAATGTATGGGCTGACTAGTGTTTGTTGCAACTAGCTTGAAATATTCTTTGATGATAGTCTTTTAGGATTTTTTTGCAAAAGTTATCTTTCACGATATATATATACATATACATATACTATTAAAAAAACATAAAAAGAGTGTAAACAAACTCCAATGTTACCTTTAAATCTCCACTCCGTCACATGAATTTCCACATGCTACACCTTCTCATTGCAAACACTAAAATAAAACTTGTAAAATTGTGAATGTATGCTTTGTCAACAACATGCACTACTAGAGGTTTCACTTTTAAGGTTGGATGGATTGATGCTCTGGTGTATAGAGAGGAACCAACTATGGTATACGAAGATGCAAGGAACTTAGGGTCATGTGTGCCGATGGCTGGATGAAGTGAAACCATAGATACAATGCATTCAAACTACAATAAAAGTATAAAGCCATTATTTTCACGTAATGATAACTATTTAACCTCTTTAAAATTTTAACATCTCATCAATACTCACAACAACATCACATTTGTCCATCCAACATTAACCCATTGCATTTGGGTATCCAAAAAAATCTTAGAATTAGAATACTAATGTATGTTTAAAGTGAATTAATTACTTAATATAGTCTTTTTGGTTTGTCAAATTTTTTAATATTTCCAAAATCTGTAATTAATGTAAAAACTATAAAGTATAAAAATAATAAATGATTAAGAGTGATTAGGGAATTCCATAATGATTCATATTGTTATAGATTTTTATAAGGGCACTGTATAGTATGTTGAGAAATGGCAACAAGAAATTCACAGTTTAATTCAAGGATTCCAATTTAATTTGTCCTTGAATTAAACTGTGAATTAAAATCGAATTCTATTCTCATAACAACTTGTAAATAGTTAATTAAACTGCTTAGGAATTTTGAGTTGGAAGTCATTATGTAGTCATGTATATGTTCTCCCTAAATTTTAGGGGTCCAAGATGACTTTATTTTAGTTGTAATTAGATTAACTTAGTTTACTGAGTTATGGTTAGTTAAATTAGTTCTAACTATTTGTGGAACTAATAGAGGAATAATAGTTAGTTGGTGGAATGGTGCATCAACAAGTGTTACTCCAATTAGCTTAAGATTCCCTCATGAGAAACTCATGCATGTCAGTTCAAAGAAAGGCCCAGTTGAGAGTAGAGTGAAGGGATAGTGTACTATCAATTGTATGATTTATTGAGTTGTAAATATCATGCATGCAATCAGAGAAGCACCTACGTTTGGATTGCACAGTTTTGGAAGCATGGATTCCATTTAAATATGGGCTATTCATCATAGGAATTATGCAAGGAAATATGGGTTTGGAAGGCAATGGAAATTGGGTAAGTGTTGGATAATAGCAGGTTTGTGAGGTAGAGAGTTGAGAATACTTGTGCAGAATTGTTCTTGTGAGAACAAGCTTTGTATCTTCACTCATATTTCTGACTTAATGCAGTACAGATAGGCAAGGTTTTGGGTAGTGAATTTCCACAGGAAAACCTATTGTTTTATGTGCCAATGATTTAACTTCTTCTTGTTCATATTGTTTTCATCAATCTATTGGCTTCCACTGGTTGAAAGTAGAAGACGATTATTGTCATGTGCTTTAGTAAATTGGATGAGCCTGTGAATATATAGGAAATTATACATGGTATAAGAGATGAATTCAATATACTAGAGGAGATTTCAAAGTTTTGAGTTTTGGGTTACAGGTGAAATTCGAATTTGTAATACATAATTCGGGATTGTTGGATGGAATTCTATGGTTTGTGGCTCGAGTATGCCTTGGAAGGTAGCTCAAATTATATAGCCTAGAGGAACAGAATGGAGGCTGTGTTGGAGGATAATGGATTGAAGGAATTCATTGATCAAGACATTCCTAAGCCAACAACATCGGATGCACAGAATTTGATCGAATGGGAGAAGTGTGTGGTGAAGGCGAGGCAAATAATCCTTGAGGGAGTTCGAGACCACATTGTCTCGAGTCTCCATGGCAAGGAAACTCCATATGCTATGTGGAAAGAATTGACAGACTTGTATCATAACAACAGTGACCAAAGGAAATTGGCACTGAAGGACAAAATTTGAAAAATCAAAATGGAGAAAGGAGAGACTATTCCAAAATATTTGACCAAGTTCACTCAATGTCGTGATGAACTTGGAAGTTGTGGAATCATGGTTTCTGAGCATGATATGGTGAGTCTTGCTCTTCTAGGAATCCCAAAGAGTTGGCATAGTTATCATGACTTTTCCAATGGTTAGGAGAAGTTGCCATATTGGGAATGAATGTGGTTAGATTTTATGCAAGAGGAGATCAGGAGGAATAGTAGGGATGGCTCTTCATTAAACATTGATGATGAAGAGAAATGTGCCTTAGCGATTAAGGCGAAGAAGGGGAAGGGAAAGCTTCCCATTCCAAATCAGGTTCTTGTTATGGAGGTAAGAAGAAAGACATTGCGAAAGTGAATTGCTTTCATTGTCATGAGTTGGGCCATTTTGCTACAAATTGTCCACTCAAGAATTCCAAGAAGAAGTCCTTGAGGATTTTGCCTATCAATTCGAACTAGACTTTTCCCTTATTGCATGCATGTTGTCATCAATGATGGGAATTGTATGGTACTTAGAAAATGGAGCTTCATTCCCAATGACTGGCAACAAGTAGTTACTCAGTGACCTGGAGGAGAAAGATCTCTAGATGCATATCGAGATGGGTGATGATGGGAGGTATCATGCTTCTGGATTGGGCATGGTTACCTTTCAGAGGGAGCATGGGGCTCCACTCACCTTGAAGAATGTTATGTATGTTCCTGGGATGAAGAAGAACGTGGTATCCATTTCCATTCTTGAGGATAGAGGCTATGATGTGATCTTCTCGAAAGGAAAGGGGTTCCTTCGACACATAGCCACGGGTCAAGTAAAGGAGATAGGGATTCGGGTGAATAATCTCTATAAGTGAGAGTTAGATGATTGTTCTTCTTTGAGCACGAAAGCATAGATGATGCAAAGACGATATATTGGTGAGTTGTAGCACAGGTGATTGGGCCACTTGCATCATGGGGCTTTGAAGATAATGCAGTAGATCTCCACCAGTTTTCCCAAAGGTACGCTAGAGCAAGTTGATACATGCAACAAGTGTACTTTCAGTAAATACACCAAGTCTTCCTTTCATGACAGAGAAAGTTAAGCAGAGGTTATTCTAGAGTGAGTCCATTCATATGCGTGTGGACCATTCTCAACAACATCCACAACCAAACACTTGTATTATGTTATATTTTCTCATGACTTTTCTCGAAAATGATCGATATTTTTCATGTATAAAAGAGATCAAACCTTCACAAAATTTTGTGAGTTTAAAGCATTGTTGGAGAAAGAGTTGGGAAAGAAGGCTAAATCTCTATGGAGTGATAATGGTGGTGAGTTTTTCTCCAATGAGTTTAAGAACTTTTGTGCAATGGAAGGATTAAATGAGAATTGATGACACCCCATAGCCCTCCGAAGAATGGGGTGGCCGAGAGGAAGAACATAAGCATAATAGGGGAAGCAAGGGAGATGTTACACGATTAGGGCCTACCACTACACTTATGGGATGAGGCATGCAACACAACAATTTATGTTTAGAACCGTAGCTCACATCAGATACTTGGGATGAAGACACTAGAGAAGGTTTATTTCAGTAAGAGGCCAGATGTTGGTCACTTCAGGATTTTTGGTATTCATGAGTATATTTCCATGTGACCAAAGATGCACAGAACAAGCTTGAACAAAAAAGAGAGTTGGGGATATCTGTGGGGTATACTGATACACCTCACAACTATCGAGTGTACTTGTCGACTAGCAAGATGATAGTGGTTCACAGGGATGTCAGATTCAATGAGGAGAAGGCCATGCAAGTTTCCCTTGAGAGGTAGCTTCAACTACACGTGGTTGACGAGATTTTAGTTCCTAAGGTTGAGGAGCCTTAAATATATGTGGAGAAAATACATGTAGAGGATCCGGGAGTGGAGACATCCACTGAGGAAGAGTCTTCTAGAGATGGGATAAAGTGCATAAGAGAGGTAGAGAGATTGTTGTCGGATGCTAGAGATAATGTGGGAGAACCCACATCGCAGCACAGACAGAGGATGTCTCCTGATAGGTACAATGGATACATGGCTCTTATGAGAGGATGTGTTTTGACAGAGCCATCTTCCTTGGAGGAAGTAGTGCATCAACCGATTTGGGTTTATGCTATGGTGGAGGAGTATGAATCCATAGTTCATAATAGTGTTTGGAATGTGGTCTTGAAACTGGTGGATAAGTCCATGATGAGCTCCAATTGGATTTACAAGGTAAGGCAAGATGTAGATGGTAGTGTGGAGAATAATAAGGCTAGATTTGTGGCTCGTGGCTTTTCACAGGTAGAGGGGATTGACTATGATCAGTTCTTTTCTCTTGTTTCAAGGTACTCCTCAATCAGATCTATATTGGCACTATCAGTGAATATGGGGTGTAAGATACATTAGATGGATGTAAATACAACCTTCCTTAATGGCATGATTGAGGAAGAGGTGTACATAGATCATCCTGAATGTTTTGAAACCTTCGACAGTGAGTCACATGTGTCTTGGCTCAAGCGAGTGTTGTATGGGCTGAAGCAAACACCTCGTGCTTGGTACACCAGGATAGACAACTACTTCATTGGGTTGGCCATTAGAAAGAGTGAAGCATATGTGATCCTATAACACATAGTGGTGGAAGGTAAACTATTGATCATTGTACTTTATGTTGATGCTCTCATACCGAGAGGAGATAATAAACTGATCAAATCTTGCAAGGAGGACCTTGTAAGAGTGTTTGAGATGAAGGACTTGGGGATCATGCATTATTTTATGGGCATGGAAGTATAACAGGGTGATGGGGAGTTTTTTGTGCCTCAAGGCAAGTATGCCAATGGGATACTCAAGAGGTTCAACATGGAGAGCTGCAAGCCTATGGAGACTCATCTAGCTAGTAACTGGAGGAAGGAGGATGCTACTTCGGGAGAATTAGTGGAAGCTATTGTTTACATGCAGGTTGTGGGTTCACTCATGTACTTGGTGAATACATGATTAGATTTATGCTATGAAGTTAACTAGCTTAGTCAAGTGATGGTTAGGCCTACCAAGTTGTATTGGAAGGCGACAAAGCATGTATTGAGATACCTCAGGGGCACTACTCAATATGAATTATCGTACAGACAGATAGAACGAGTGAAGATTCTAGGCTTCACCGATGCAGATTGGGCAATGATTCCATCTGACCAGAAAAGCACATCAGGAGGGATATGTAGTATTGGGTCAGCGACCGTTTCTTGGTACAATAGGAAATAATGATCGGTTGCACTCAGTTTAGTAGTGGCAAAGTACATGGCTACGAGTCAGGCACCATGTGAGGCCATCTAGATGAGGAAGATCCTAGTTGTTCTGTTTGGTTAGTAAATGGATCCAACCCTGATTTACTACGATAATCAAAGTTGTATCAAACTCTCTAAAAATCCATTTTTTCGTGATATGTCCAAGCACATTGATATCCAATATCATCATCTCAGAGATTGTGTATTGAGCTGGATCATGTTGTTAGAGTACATTTCCACAGAGTAGAAAGATGTTGACATTTTGACAAAAGTATTGTTAAGATGTAAATTCGAGTTTCACAGAGAGGATTGAGGTAGTTGATAACCCCTTTCTTGTTGAGAGCGAGTGTTGAGAAATGACAACACGAAATTCAAGTTTAATTTGTCCTTGAATTAAAATGTGAATTAAAATCAAATTATATTCTCATACCAACTTGTAAATAGTTAATTAAGTTTAAGTAACTTAATTAGCTTAGGAATTTTGTGTTGGAAATCTTTTTGTAGTCATGTATGTGCTCTCCCTAAATTTTAGGGGCCTAGGATGATTTAATTTGAGTTGTGATTAGATTAAATCAGTTTACTGAGTTATCATCCGTTAAATTAGTTCTAACTGTTTGTGGAACTAATAGAGGACTAACAGACAGTTGGTGCATTGGTGCATCCACAACTGTTACTCCAGTTAACTGAAGATTCCTTTATGAGAAACTCATGCATGTAAGTTCAGAGAAAGGCCAAGTTGAGACTAGAGTGCAGGGACAATGTAATATCAGTTATATGATTTACTGAGTTGTAAATATCATGCATCAATCAGTGAAGGACCTATGTTAGGATTGCGCAGTTTTGGAAGCATGATTCCATTTAAATAGGACATTCATCCAAGGAATTACACAGGGAAATAGGGGATTGGTAGGGAGTGGAAATTGGCTAAGCGTTTGCTAATAGCAGGCTTGTGAGGTAGAGAGTTGAGCGTACTTGTGTGGAATTTTTCTTCTGAGAACAAACTTTGTATCTTCACTCATATTTCTAATGCAATACAGATAGGCAGGGTTTTGAGCAGTGGCTTTCCCCAGGAAAACTTATTGTGTTATGTGCCATTTATTTATCTTCTTCTTGTTCATATTGATTTCATCGATCTATTAGCTACCATTGGTTGAAAGTAGAAGTAGATTCTTGTATTGTGCTTTAGTAAATTGCATGATCTTGTGAATCTATAAGAAATTATACATAATATATGTGATCTGTTCAACATTTCGGATGGGAACTCCATCCATCATCAGGGACCAAAGAGAGCCATGAGAGTAAAAAATAACACATAGTAAATTAATAAATGATCATTTTTTAAAAATAAGAACACATAAAAATTAATAACACATCATGTACAACTCCCATTCATTTCATACCCAAAGTGTCATATCTCATTCACACCCACATAATATACATTAATGTAAAGAACGAACAATGTGCATACTATGTGTGATCTAATGTCCATATGAACCATGTTAATGATATTACTTCACTTGGATCCAATTGTTATTTCTTGCTTACTTTTTATAATTCCTCGTTGATCCCCATAAAGTTCAATAAAAAATATATTTATAAAACTAATTAGTATCACAAGATGATTTATTACTACAAAATGAATTATAATTTAGAAGGAAAAATCAAATATCAACCCACTTCTAGAATTAAGATATGATAAAACACTTGTTCTAAATTTAGGTAGCTTTTCATAAATTCTAGAACAATTATTTCTAGTCTCCTGGTAAAGAGTTCATTTCTTTATTATTTGTAACACTCCCCTTAATAGAGAAATGGATTTTCTACAAAATGCAACTTATTTCTACAAATTTCGAATATAGCCTTTCCAACAGGCTTAGTAAATATATCAACCACATTTTGAATATTACAATATGCCAAGTTAAATTATTTTGACTATATCTTTTGTCCTACAAAATTATATGTTTCAATGTCCTTTTACATGACATGATACATTGGATTATTTTCTAAAATGATGGAACTTTGGTTATCACACGTGATAATTGTAGATACTTGGTACTTTTCTCAAACATCTTCACTAATTCTCCTGAACCATATTTCCTCATGTGTAGCATTGCATAAATCTTTGTAATCAACCTCTATGGATGAAAATGGAACATTTGGATGTTTTTTACTAGCTCCATGATATGGCTTTAGATTGTATACTAAACACATATCTGAAAGTGGACTTCTTGTCATCTGGATTTCTAGCCCATTGACAATCATTATGACTTATCAAACAAACATTACAATCATTAGTATATTCAATAACAAAATTAATATTTCCTTTCAAGTATAGAATAATCCTCTTAGGAACATTTCAATTATTATTATGAGGCTTAGTCATATGTTAACTAAGTGCACTAGCTGAATATGTAATATTTGGCATAGTTCTAGTGAGATAATTCAAACTTCCCACCAATTGTTGATACAAAATACCATCTACCTCTTTTGTTCCATCCTCATTATCAATATTCACAATTTATTCTAATGGGATAGTCACTATCTTATATTCATCCATATTCATCTATATTAAACTTCATGAGTACTTCCTTCAGATATTTATTTTGTGTGATTAATTTCTTACTATTGTCCATGCTTACTTCAGGGCCTAAATAATAATGCAATTGTACAAGATCATTAATCTCAATACATTTGTATTATGATATCATTAATAAATTCAGTGTCACTTTTTGTTATAATTAGGTCATCAACGTATAATGAGATTCAAGAAACACATCCATTCCCATCTCACTTGATATACAAATTAGAATCAATTTTACTTTTTAGAGAACCTTGTTTAAAGAACAAGGTGTATATTTTCAAACACCATGACCTAGGTGCCTTTTAAAGTCCATATAATGTTTTCTCAACCTAGAGAAAGGATACTATTGACCCTATTTTATAATCCCCTCTAGTTGAACAAGATAAACTTCTTATTTTAAATTATATCCATTTAGAATAGTTGGTTTTACATTTAAGTGATATAGCATCCAATTTTATTTTGTGGCCAATGCTATTATTATTCTAATTCTGTTCATTTTTGTTGTTGGTGCAAAAGTATCCTCTAATATATATATTTTTTGTGTGAATAACACTTTTCTACCATCATTCCTTAAAGTTTTTATATGCTACCATTAACATTAAATTTTAGTTTGCACATCGAATTTGACATTATAGAGACTTTATTTCTAGGAAACTAAAATAATTATCATGTTTATTTTTTTAGTAATAGAATGATATTATTTTTTTATAGATTCCAACCATTCTTTATGATCCTTAGCTTGTTCAATATTTAAAGGTTCCATAACTTGAGTCATTAAAATACAGTCCTTAAACCTTAAAGGTGTTACATTTGTAGCATTCACCTTCTTGGTGCTACATTGATTTGGGGAGTTCCTTCATCTCTCCTTCTGCTTTGTGGAATATCTTCATCTCTTCTTGGTGTACTTTGAGTACTTTAGTTTTCCATACTAACCGAAGCTTCAAATTTCACTTGTTCAACAACTTCTTATTTGACATTTTCACCATTTTCTTTAGGTAGATGCCATATATCATGACCATCCTCTCTACTCCTCTTATGCATATTCATGAAATAAAAATTTCTACTTGCAAACACTTTATGAGTGATGAGACCAAATGTTTTATATGTGTTATAATAAATACAATAACAAAAAATATACATCTGATTGCTATATGAAAATGCCATGCTTCCTAAAATTTGAAATGTCTATCTTCTACCTTAAATCCATAAAAATATCAAAATGTGTTTTATACTCTAAATATTTCATAGGACTTCTACTTTTTAGATATATAAGAGTATTAATGACTTTAGCCAAAAATCAATACACCAATCTTGTATTCTTCCTCCCAAGTACTCCATTTTGCTGAGGTGTAAGTGGAACTATGTATTGTTGCAAAATTCCATTATTCTTGTAACACCTCAAGAAGGATCTTGATGTGTAGTCTCTCCCTTGATATGATATAATAATTTATGTACTCACCTATTTTTTTCCAACCATATTTTTGAATACTTTAAAATACTCAAATACATCACTTTTCTTTATGATAAAATTCACCCAAGTATATTTACTACTATCATTAATAAAAATAAGAAAATAATTTGCTCCTCCAAGAGACATCTCACAATTAACACACTCATACTTTATATTTGTAATACTCTTTAGATCGAGGTGGATCCCTAAGGGTTCAAAAATTGAAGTCTTCGGATCTCATTAAAGCCAAGACTAGATCGAAGAGCTCGTCATCCTGATTTCCAATGGAACATACAATGCCCCAAACTTCATATGAGGGAGTTATTTACAGTCAAAGTTTTAATCAAACTTGACTTTGGAGATAAATTTAGAGGACCTTCAGATACGTTTAGTGAACTGCTACATATGGAGAGTCGTTAAATATAGTAGAACCTTCTAAAGTTGGTGGAATTTGAAAGGACCAATGGGGCACTCCCATGTGGCCTAATGAGATGATGCCACATGGTGCCCCAAGAATGGTTGTTTGGGCCCAGCTCGACCAAATCTAGAAACAAAGATATAATTGGAGGAATTTTGGCAGGTCCTATTATAATTTGCAATCAGAGTTCTAATTGGTGGCCCAATTTAAATAATCGACAATCAAATGTGGTGGTAGAATGGTTATAGTTAGTGAATGTGAAATATTTGTGTACTGATTGTTATTTCAGTGGTTATGGATTGGGTATAAATAAATTAAGTTTATTGTTACAATTACAATCTAAAATTATATGGGAAGTTTCACTGACGACTGACCGTAGTTTGGAACCCCAATTTAACACCAAACAACGAACGAGAAATATGGCGGTTGAACATTTTTGAACAACAATTTTAAAAACCAAATATTTAGAATGGTCAACTCACTGTTATGGAATTATTCAAATAATTAGTAATCATGGTGGAACTGATAATCAACCAGTGGCCGTGGTTTTGAACTACGCAATGGTATACGATGATTTCAAACAATGTGACGGTTTATTTCAATAGATGGCCAATAGTCATAACTATAACCAACAAACATAAACAATTAGCAGGTTTTAAATAAATTGACCATCACATTCAACTCAAAAAAAATAAAAATTTGAATAGAAAAAACCCACACAATGTTACAGTGAAAGTGTATATAGAACATTTGTTTAATTTTTTAAAATGGGTTGGTAGGAGGCATGAACTCATGACCTCCAGTCCATCAGCAGTCTAATCTCCACTTGCCAGCCATAGTGCTAGGGAGGCACTATCTAATTACCACCAAGAACACTTATATTTAAACCTTATTTGTTCATTCGACGGGGGTTGGGGCCCAAGCACTCAAAACATTGATGGAGTGTGAAACACTGAACGAACATCAGAACCCAGAACCTATTGGAACCCTGTGATGGAAGAATCTTGAACTGAATGTTGGAACCTTGTGGCACAAATTTCAAGAAGGAATATTCCAGAGAATAATTTTAGTGTAGAATCTTTGAGGAGTCTTAAAGATTCCCTGAGGGGCCAGATTTGTAGGTGGTGGAACATAGCTAAGTTTATACTAATTTTAACTAGATTTTTACAAGGATCACAATGGTGCAGTCTTTTTTTGGATCTGGTTAATGAAATTTAGGGGTCATGGAAGAAACCTACCTTCATTATTAATTTTTAGGCATGAAGTTCGAGACAACGATGCAACTATCAGAAGTAGGTCATGTTTATACTCAAAAGTATAAGGAGGATGAGATGGTCCTGTTGGTGTTATGATTGATATGATTTGAATAACCAAATTTCAAGTCACTCCTAAGAATGGAGGTATAATGATGTATCTTGTCATGTACTTTCCTTTTTTTTTATGAGATGAATGGAGATACCTCCTCACTATTGAAGTAGGCCCTGGAGATGTAGTCCACACTAGATGAACTCCATTAGGAAACTTTTGGGTGCATTGTCTTTATAGTCTCTTTTATGTTGCTTCATCTTTAACTGTTTGCATACATGGCTTTTACACGCTCTTTCATGAAATTTTGTTAACATAAACAAAAGAAAATATCTCTGATAATTCTGGTAACTCAAAGATTCTGGATCAAGTTTGGTATTAGAGTGGTCTTTTTTCTAATGTGAATTATCAGTGTTAATGATAACCATATAATTAACGTGAAAAATAAATAAGGAAAATGGAGATTGACAAATATTTATGTCAAGGTTTCTACAAGATGGAAGACATGGTAGATATATTGTTTGCATATTATGAGAAGAAATTGTTAAACAAATGTTCTGAATCTCAGGGAGAGGCCCCCAAGATCTAAAAAAATGAAATGGATCTTGGGGGTGAGGCCCCAAAGATCTGAGAAATTGAAATGTCAGGTGAAAATAGGAGAGCACACAGTAAACAAAACAACAAATAAACCTTTTTATTAAAACAAATAATAAGTGTAAAAGCTACATTATGGTGGACAATCTATCCTTTTACAAAATGCGACTTGTTACTTATAGTTTTTTTTTTTAGTTATAACATGACAGGTAAATTCCATGGATGGGTAGATACCATGGGTGATTGAATACAATGGGTGGATCTCACTTACAATACCATGGGTGAATGAATACCATGGGTTGATTCCACTTACAATACCATGGGTGGATGCCACTTACAATACCATGGGTGTATAAATACCTTGGGTGGGTGAATACCATGGGTTGATGCCACTTACAATACCATGGGTATATTCCATGAGTGGATAAATACCATGGGCTGATGAATACCATGGCTGGATGCCAATTTCCATTCAAATCATTCCTTCCTCCTTAAGAATAAATGGTCCCCATTGCATGAAGTTACCTCCTAAGAAGCCTTTGTTGAATATGAAGAGTCACTGAAGAGAAGGTTTTTTTGTGGTGAACCCATAACCGTGATGAACGAAGGTCTGAGGATAGAGATACACTATAATTCTTGTGACCAACTATGATACTAGCAGTCTGCGACCTAGAAAATGGACTTCGATGAAGTGCAAGTTTGTGGATGACCCATAACCATGAAAAATGAAGACCCAAGGATAGAGATACACTGTAATTCTTGTGACCAGTTATGATACTAACAATGTGTGGCCTAGAAAACGGACTTCGATGACAAGGACTTTGTGCGGTTGACCCATAACCATGATGCTAATTGTTGATAAAGTAGCAAGTGCCTACATAGCTTGGGTTGGGAGGAGACATCTCTAAAGAACCCAAAACAGATGCTACTATGATGAAACTAACTAATTGGAAGCAGATTCCTACCAAAGTGGGGTGGGAGGAAATGTCTCCAAAAGGAACTGGCTCTAAATGTTGCTCCAAATATAAAAAACTAATTTAAAATGGGCATAACTCAGTCAATATAACTTAGAATCTTTATTATAACCTATTTTTGGAAATAGAATGACCATTCTACATCTCCCCATGTAATTCAAATCCCTATCTGGAAACTCTGGAAACTCAGATGCGCGATGGAATTGTCCCGCCATTACAAAATTTTTCAAAAAATAGCTGATTTTGAATCAGCGATATCTCCTCCATCTGAAATCCAATTCGACTAATTAGTTTTTTGAAATTGGGTAATTTCTCAAGAGGAGCTTATATCTACAATCAATTTTCTAAAATTCTTCACAAAAACTACAAAAAATGATAGGAGAGCTAATGCCCATTGACCCAGATCTTGGGGGGAGCCCCCAAGATCTAAAAAATTGAAATGATCTTAGGGGAGAGGCCGCCAAGATCTAAAAAATTGAAATGTTAGAAGAAAATAGGAGAACACACAGTAAAATAAACCATAAAGAAACTTTTTTATTAAAACAAAGAATGAGTGTCAAAGCCAGATTGTGGTGGAAAATTTTTCCTTTTACAAAATGCGACTTGTTACTTATAGTCTTTTTCTTAGTTATAATACCATAGGTAAAATCCATGGGTGGGTAGATACCATGGGTGATTGAATACCATTGGTGGATCTCACTTACAATACCATGGGTGGATTCCACTTACAATACCATAGGTAAATTACATGGGTTGGTAAATACCTTGGGTGGATGAATAGCATGGGTGGACGCCACTTACAATACCATGGGTATATTCTATGAGTGGAAAAATACCATGGGTGGATGCCAGTTTCCTTAAAGAAGAAGAAAGAGAGAACAAAGGATGATGCTTTGGTAAATGAAAGAGAACCTACATCTCCATATTCAAGTGAATATTCTTCTTATTCATCTTCTTATCATCATTCAAATGAGGATATCAGCCAGACCCTTCAAGCAAAGAATGTTGAATTAGGGGGACTTCTAGAAGAAGTAGAAGAGGAGAAGCAAATATTGTAGCTTCAGTTACAAGCCATGGCAGATGGCTTAGAAAATTTCAAGTGCAACAAAGGCTTAGTGAATCCAACGTCATCCACTTCAAAATGAACAAATAAGTTAAACAATGATTGTTTAGTTTCATGTTCTCATTATGACGATGATTTTGGTGCTTTTGCAAGACAAACCACAAGTATCGGTTCAAAGCCCATGAAGAAGAAGGAACATGAAGGCAAGGGCCTAGGAGTTAATGGCCAAGGCATTGTGAATCCCATCTAAGTGGTGGAACTGTTAGATAGTTAGCAATTTCTCAATGGTGAGTGGCCTAGTGAAGATATTTTCAAGGGTATTAGCATTGATGTTGACATTCATGCTGGGAAGATGTGTTGGGAAGTTGGAATCGCCTAACTATTGGAATGAGTATTGGCATTGATCTCAGCTAGAATAGTATGGTACTTGTCGCAACAGACGTTGGTAGTGATGGACCAGGAGGAATCCCATGGTTGTTGTAGTGTAATGTAAAGAATCATCATAGTAGTGGGATTATTGGAAAAGTCATAAAATGACAACTATGGTGGTTTGGAGTTCAGTATTCCAGGAGCAAGGAAGAGAGTCAAGGAGAAAAGAGCTGCAGAGAGTTTGCAACCATCCTAGCGGTATAATATTTTCCTAAAACCTACATCAGACCTTCTCCATTGGAAACTACTCTAGAAGAGATTTCCAATTGTATGTGGAATTCTAAAAATGGACTCTTGAATCAACATATATGGTCTATTGAGGTTTGAAGACTTGAAGCCTGAAATAGGATGCAATATTGGAAGTCAGATCCCATCGAGAGTTGATATTGGAACTTTGAACACCAGCATATCAGATATTAGAATATCAGAATCTTAGAGGTCAGAGCATATCAGGATATCCGAACCTGAAGGTCATCAGAACATCACAGGTAAGTGCATATCGGATATTGGGACCTCAGAGCACCAAAGGAGATGATATGAGAGGCAGAGATATTGGGATATTAGCAGCTGGAGGTTATTCGAATATTTCAAACATGAGGCCATAAGAACCTTAGAACTTCTTAACAATTTAAGTTACAATAAATGGAGCTACCGATATTGATAAAATCACTGAGGGATGTGTAGTAGTATTAACAAAGGATTTTTTTGCAAAAGCAAGGCGTGTCTAGAACCCCCTTCTCTCTCCTCTGGTAGGACATATGGCGAAACGAGATTAGCTCTGAGAAGATCCAATAGCAGCTAACATGAGCATGATGTGGCAGTAAGGTGGATACGTGGAAACCTACTTTTGCATTTTCAGTGGCCCAATGTGGCAACTCAGAGTGACACGTGTCATCACTCAGAAGGCACCACATGGAGAAGTGATAAGAGGATGACATCATCTGTGAGGTTAGTATATCAAAGGTAAGTATATCGGAGGTTGAGGACTTTGTAACTCCTATGAAGATGTCACTCGAGAAAGTTATGATAAAATGGTGCTTCGATATTTACAAGCACATGGTCATGTGGAGACTTAGAGAACTAAGGACGCAGAGTAGTTAACAAAGGAATATTGGCCCCTAGAAGGAAGGTAAGACCTTAGCACTTAAAATCTAAGCCAAGGGGCTAAGAAGAAGGTGCTAAAGGCCAATTTGAAGCTATTGATTTCATAAAGTTTGTTGATAAAAATTACGATATGCAGGGGTTCCGATATAACACCCCAATGGATTATGAAGCAGGTAGTCATAGGTCTTGGTCCTATGATGTGAAAATTCCAAAGGAGCTAAGTGTTAAGGGGCTAAGGGTATCGAAACTAAGTGATATCGTAACATCCCTCTTGTATGAGTTACAATATGTTGTGGCTATGATATGACAGTACAAAGGTGTATGGAAGATGGATGAGTTGGTAGCAAGGACCACAATGATGTAGAGGAGTTGGTATCAAGAGTAATGGAAACTATCAAAGATTCCTAGGTTAAGGCAGCAAGGATGATGATTTTCAGAAATGAGCGTTGGGTCTGCCTTGAGGTGAGCCAAGCCATCTCTGTGGTCTGATGCATCCCTCAGTGAGTTAAATGGATGAATGGATCGGAAGCTGAAGAACAAATGAAAATCAGTGGAGTTGGTTCATGGAGTCAGATGGATCTGGAGAAAGCTCTAAGACAAGGCAACGAGGACAATGATCTATAGAGAAGCCATGTTGAGGTACAACTAATTCATGCAAAACCATGAATAAGTATGGAGAGGCTGAGTGATAGGAGATTTGTTCACAAAAGATGAAAATGCTTGTTTGAAGTGTGCAAGTGGCCTGAGAATTAATTCTAAATATGGAGAAACAATCATGTGTCCATTCTCATGTTTAACGCAGTGGAAAAGACCAAGTCAGATGCAATATCAAAATGGAAGAGCCATGTCGGGGTACACTTGGGGAAATGTGAATGACAAAGATGATGTTTAGAAGAGGCATCATTGTACAGTCTGCATTGCAGGAACAAAATAACAGAGCCTAGTTGATCAATGGGTGGGATACAATGTGAGATGTGTGGAGATTACATTGTTAAGAGAGCGTTGTTGTGTGTAAGGTTGAGTGAGTTAGTTCTGTAGAGATACCCTGGAGAGTGCCTAAGTAGAAGTAAGAGACACTGAGAGAATCAGTGTTGTGGTAAGAAAGGTTGAAAGTGCCTACGTTGTGTGAATAAGGAAGTGAGTAGTTTGATGTGGTGGCATGAGAGGTTGAGAGAGCCCAAGGAACATAAGGTCAAGAACTCAAGAGTATGGTGTTGTTGAAGAGGTGAGAATAGTGAGTTGTTGTAGAGAGAGCAGAATGCAGAGAGAACTATGTGGCCTATGTGTGTTGGTGATATATGTGAGCGAAACAATGAAATGCTACAGAACGTGTAGAGGGTCGAGAATAGTAGAGTGATGTGAGGGGTTATCATTAGTCACTGTTGTTGCTAAGAAAAATAAGTTTCTACAGAGCAAGAAGAGGTGCAGAGAGTATTGCATTGGTCAAGGGCTATGAAGAACATAGCTGATATCAAGCAGAGTGGCTGCCAAATTATAAATAACATTGAGTTCCTTGTTGAGTGTGGGTTGGAGCCTGCATACAAGAAGTTGGTGCTTCCATCTCTAGTGGGTTCTTGAGAAGTCTTGGGGGTTGGTGCCTCCTACAAGTTGGTGTTTGAATAAATCCAAGGAGTTTCAAGTTGGTTCTTGCAACAAATTTGTGAAGTTGGTGCTTCTGGTAGGCTAAACAAGTATCTACAAAAGAAGGGAGTTGGTGCTTCCTACTAGTGGGTGCTAGAAAATAGTCAAAGGGAGTCAGTGCTTCCTATGAGTGGTGGCTCAAAAAATAGATTGATTTAATAGAGTAGGCACTCTTAGTTTACATCAATAACAACAACAATCTTTGGTGGTTTTTTCCCAAAAGGGTTTCTATGTAAAATCTTGTGTCTCATGTGTATGATGCTCATGGTGTGTACTTGCATGTTGATTTCATATTTCTTTCATATTATATGTTGATGCTGATTATATGTATGGTTTCCATGTTTGAATAAGAAATGTAAATTGACATAAAGAACTGAAAATTAGCCTGAATATTGATTCACCCCCTTCTTATTATTAACATTGTTTCCAACAATTCGTATTAGAGCCAAGTTTGTTCAAGAATAACTTAAACGCTAGAAGGTAGATCAAAGGGAAACAACGCTAATCGAATTTGGCTAACAAAAAAAGGAGTTCCATTTTTAAATGGATCAGAGTATGAGCTTTGTAAGGTTAGAATGGTAGCCTATTTAATGGCCTTGGATGTTGATGTATGGCACTCTGTATTGAATGGAGAAAAGAGTGAGAAAAATGAAGAAGCTAAGGAGGTAATCATGAAAGGGCTATCTAAGCTGGATGATGATAAACTAAGGCATTGTGAGTCAACAAAGGAAGTGATGGACAGACTGCAATGTCTATATGAAGGAGATGAACATGTGGCTAAAGAGAAGGATGAAGAACCTTGCTGCTCTAGCAATGAGTTAGAACATGTTGTTGCTCTTGCTGTCTCGGAAGGGAGATCATGTTGCTCATAAGGTAAGCTATTGTTGTGTGATAAATGAAAAGAGATGGTTCCTTCATTATCTAGATGTGCATGTGTATCACTTGAATATAGATATAGTTATGTTTCTAGTAATTCTAATGAATATAGATCCACTTTAGTAGCAATAGAAAATGAGGAATCCTCAGAGGAAGAAGAGATATTCCTAGTGTGCTCATCCATAGGAGAAAATGAGAATATCCTAGGTAGTGATGAAGAAGGGATAACACTTAGACCGATGGAAGACTCCATAGACATAGAGATCATTTTAGATCTCTGTGGTAACTCAGCTAGCACCTATCATAGTGAGGAAAATGATTTAGATGAAATAATGTTTTTTAGAAAGAGGTTGGTTTCGACTCTAAAGGACATCAAGGATTTATCATAGGAAAATATAAAGTGAGAGGAGCAACTGAAAATCTATGAGATTGAGAATGAGAAGTTGAGAAAAATAATGGTGGAACTAAATGCTCAACAAGAAGACGCTAGCAGATTGAATGGGATATTAACTAATCAGCAAAGTGAGAAGAAATCGTACTGTGAAAGACAACAAAATGAAGTAGTCTCATTAAGGCATGACTTAGAAATGTCAAATAAAGAGTTGTATCAATATTAGAAGCTTGAGGAGAGTAAGAAAGTATTGGATGAGATTCTTGGCAAGAAAATATCCCCTGTCATAAAGGCTAGTTTCGGTCTCAATAAAAAACCTAGCTCCAATAAGGAAAAGGTTGAAGGGTCAACTTCCAAGGTAAAGGGAGTTCGAGGTTCCAAAAAAGAAGAACGAAAAGAGGTTGTTGGATAGAAACAATAGCAAGGAAGGCCACAACAACAAGTGAAGAGAAGGCAACAACATATAGATAAGAGTTAACAACAAGTAGTGCAACAGAAGAAATATATGCAGTTGCAGGAAAGAATGCAAGTAGTCATGAAAGTAACATGAAGAACCATGAGAGGTCTTTTCTTCCTCAAGGACAAAGCCTTCAAAGAAAAGGTAGCCTCTGTCATCAAAATACTTTTTATGGGTAATGTTTTTCTTGCAATAATTTTGGACATAAATCCATAGACTATAGATGGCATGCAAGGAAACCATATTTGTTGGGTAGCAGCAACCCAAGAATGCATAAAGAGGCCATGAGAAGGCATGTTGGTCATGATATGAGTTTTTACAAGAATTTTGTCAAGAAGAGTGACTCCTATAGCCCATTCTTAAGCAAAACAGAATGCTACAGTTGTGGAAATATTGGGCACAAAAAATCATGTTGCAGATATGGAAAGAAATGGAATGCTTCTCAGCGTATGAAATCGAATGCAGTAGATCAAGATTTGAAGCCAGGGAGAAACAATGGAGTTGAGAGACATGTATTTGTATGCAATGCTATGTGTCAAAAGAGCAAGATGAAAAGAGGAGGAAGATATCAAAATAATGATCCTCCTACTCTTGTATCAGACCCAACTATAAGAAGAAAAGGCATCAAGAGGATTTGGCTAAAGAAAGAGGAGTGAAAAGAGAAGTTTTCTCTAGCCATGTGAAGCCGAGAGAAAGACCAAACATGGGAAAAGGGGAAGCTGGAGAGTAATTCTTCTTTCATGACTTTACCATTGAACACCTAGAGAAGAAGGAGGATGATCTGCTTAAGGGGAGTAGATCCTCCATTTCTCTTCAACGAAGGAAGAGAAGGGCCTCAAGGGAGTTCGAGTAAGTCAGATGAAGGATGTGAAAAGAATGAAAAGGAAGTTGCATTTGATTTATGAAGGTATGGTCATGTTGTCTTGCTAATTACAAGAATAAATTGGTTTATTTTGAATGTATCAACATTGAAAAGTAGAGGAGGAGTGCATTCGAAATGAATTTATGGAGATTACACAACAATATATTATGTTGTGGGAAGATGAACATGGGATACAGTGGAAGAGTGGATTGGCAGGAAGCTCTTGTTAAGTCAGGTCCACAAGATCATTCCCCACGAAGAGGCAATAAAGTAGTTGCAGGAGATTAGAGAGAATTGGCTCAAGGAGAGAATATTTGATAAGAAGTAGTAGGAAACAATTGTCAACCTCACAAAGGAAGATTTCTGAGGAAATGAAAGGCTTGCATCTTGGCTGAAATACCCTTATTAAATTTAAGTTGAGATTTTGGTTATGCTTAGTGGCCTTGTGTTCATGAAACAAAATTCGTGCAAGATTTGCATGTCCCTTAACCCTCAATTGGTATCACTATGTCAATTGGTTGTGTTGGGTTCAGGTGGAGAAACATTTTGTGCATCTAGGCATTTCTTCTTGAGAAAAAATTATTGGATTTTTCCTGGTAGTGTATCCAATTTGTATCATTTCTTTTGGTGTAACTGGTACTAGTGAGTAGCAGTCCCTATTGTAGAAGTATGATCTCAAGGGGAGAAGTCGAGATGCTCGAATGAGGTGAGCACAATATTTGAACTAGCAGTAGCAGTGAAGTGCAAACCGGAATGCATCATCATTAGTTGGTATTTGTAGTAGTAGCAATACCATGAGTAGTTTAATTGTCATAAATTTATTTTAATTAGTACAAAATATGCATTAGTGGAGAGAGTACTTCGCTAACAGACATATGGTGTCCAAAATTGGAGACATTCAAATAGGAGGTAATATATCTTCAGGTGGAGCATATCACAAATGCCCAATTTGTGGAACAACAACAAAGATGATTCATTGAATAGATGTTTACAAATCATAATTCACATCAGTAGTTAGATCCTCAGTCATTAATATCCATTGATTGCATGGAGGAGAAGAAGCATCTTGTAGACCTTTTCCATTGATGTCAAAGGGGGAAAGAATAACTGGAGGAGTTGTGATGGCCCATGCAGATGAGAGAAAACCATTGGTGTCTCATGCAAGAAGATGTGTGGAAGCAGCAGGAGGTTTGGAAATAAAGGTGAAGATAAGGAAGAAGTGTTTCAAGCAATGCCAAAATGGGAGATTGTTGGACAATTGGCATTTTCTGGATAGCCAGTGGCCTAGTGAAGATCTTTGAAAGTGTGTTAGCATTGATGTCAACATTCATGCTGGGGATAGGACTATTGGTATTGATGTCAACCAGAATAACATGGATACTTTTTGCAACAGATGTTGGCAGTGACAGCCCAGGAGGAATCCCATGGTTTTTGCAGTGTACTGTAGAGAATCATCACAGTAGAAGGCTTATTGGAAAATTCATAAAATGATGACTATGGTTGTTGGGATTTCAGGATTCCAGGCACAAGAAAGAGAATTAAGGAGGAAAGAGTACAGAGTGTTTTCAGCCATCCTAGATGAAGCATATTGGCTTAAAGCCTACATTAGAACTTCTCCATTACAAACTTCTCTGGAAGAGCTTTCCAACAATATGAGGAAGTCTAAAAATGGACTCTTGGATCAAAAGATATGGTTTGTCGAAGTTTGGGCACTGGAATCTTGAAATGGGATGAAATATCAGAAATCAGAACCCATCAGGACCCAATATTGGAACTTCGGACACTAGCATATTTGATATCGAAATATCGGAACCTCAGAGGTTAGAGCATATCGGGATATCAGAACTTGAATGTCATTGGGATGTCGGAGGTCAGTGCATATTGTATATCAAGATCTCAGAGATTGGAATATCAGAGCATTAGAGCAGATGATATCGAAGGTTGAGATATCAGGAGTTGGAAGTTATTGGGAAATCATAAATTTGAGTCCATTAGAACCTCACAACTTTTTAACACTTGAAGTTATGATATATGGAGTTGCTGATATTGATAAAATCATTGATTTGAGAATTTGGTCGTCGATATCATTATTCAGAATGCATTTCGGATTAATCGCATCATCAGATTTGAGTCAAAGTTTCGAACCATCTACTGTGGTTCATCACTGAGGGATGTGTAGCAACATTAAAAAATGACTTTGTTGCAAAACCAAGGTGTTTCTAGACCCCCTTTACCTCTCCTCTAGTAGGACACATGGCGCATAAGATTGGCTCCCTGAAGTTGCAGTGGCAACTGACGTCAACATGACATGGAATTAAGGTGGACATGTGGCACCCTACTTTGGAATTTTCGGTGGCCCAATGTGACAACTCAGAGTGACACATGTCACCACTGAGAAGGAGCCACATGGAGAATTGATGAGAGCATGACGTCATCTCTGAGAACAATATATCAAGGGTAAGTATATCAAATGTTGAGGACCTCGTAACTCCTGCGAAGATGTCACTCGAGAAAGGTACAATAAAAGAGGGCTTCGATATTTACAAGCACATGGTCTTGTCAAGACTCAAAGAACCAAGGGTGTAGAGCAGTGAACAATGGAATATTTTCCCCCATTAGGAACACAAGGCCTTAGAACTTAAAAGCGAAGCTGCTGGTTACAACTGTCAGTCCCATGGAGGAGACATGATAAGGGGCTAAGAGGAAGGGACTAAAGGCCAATCTAAAGCTCACAATTTCTTAAAGCCTGTTAATAAAAGTTACGGTATGCAGGAGCTCTGATATAACACCACGATGGAGTATGAAGCCGACAGTCACAGGTCTAGGTCCTATGATGTGAAAATTCCAAAGGAGCTAAGCACCAAACGCCTACAGGTATCAAAACTAAGTGATATTGTAAGATCCCTCTTGTATTAGTTACAATATTTTTTGCCTCTGATATGATAGTACAAAGGTGTATGGATGTTGGACAGGTCAGAAACAATGACCACGATCATGTAGAGGAGTTGGTCTTAGGAGTAATGGTGAATATTAAATATTACTAGGTCAAGGCAACAAGGACCACGATTTTCAGAAAAGAGTGTTGGGTCTGCCATGAGGTGTGACATTCCATCTTTGTGCTTTGATGCATGCATCATTTAGTTGAATGGAAGAATGGGTGAAAAGATAAAGAACAAATGCAAATCAGTGGAGTTGGTTCATGGAGTTAGATGGATCTACAGAAAGCTCTAAGATAAGGTAACGAGGACAACAGTCCATAGAGAAACCATGCCGAAGTACATCTAAGTTGTGTAAAACCATGAATAAGCATGTAGAGCCTCTGTGATAGGAGATTTATTCACAGAAGAGGACAATGCATGTTTTAAGTGTGCAGGTAGACTAAGAAATAATTCTTAGTATGGAGAAATAGTTAGGTGTCCAATCTCATGTTTAATGCAGTGATAGAGACCAAGTCAGACACAGTAGCAGAATGAAAGTACCATGTTGAGGTACACTCAGGGTAGTGTGAATGACAGAGATTATGTTCAACAGAGGCATCGTTGTACAATGTGCAACAAAGGAAAAAACAAGAGAGCCCAGTTGAGCAATGGGTGGGATAGAACATTGTAGTGTGAGTTATGTGGAGAGCATGTTGGAGAGAGGGAACTGCTGTGTGTAAGGCTAAGTGATACAATTCTATAGAGATAGGTTGGAGAGTGCCTAAGTAGAAGTAAGAGACCCTGAGAGAATCAGTGTTATAGTAAGAAAGGCCAAAAGTTCCTGTCTTGTGTGAAGAAGGGAATAAGCAGTGTGATGCAGTGACGTGAGAGGCTAAGAGAGCCTGAGGAGCATAAGGCCAAGAGCTAAAGGGTGTGGTGTTGTTTAAGAGCTGGGAACAATGAGTTACTACAAAGAAAGAAGAATGAAAAGAGGATTGTGTGGCCTGTGTGTGTTGGTGAGAGTTGCGAGTGAAACAACGAGTTTCTGCAGATCATGTGAGGGTTGAGAACATTAGAGTGATGCGAGGGGCTATCATGAGTGACTATTGTTGTTAAGAACAACGATCTACTACACAGAAAGTAGAGGTGCAAAGATTGTTGCATGCACCAAGGTATGTGAAGAACATAGCTAATATCACGCAAATTGGTTGCCATATTACAAAGAAAGTTGAGTTCCTTGCTAAGTGTGGGTTGGAGCCTGCATACAGGAAGTAGGTTCTTCCATCTCTAGTGGGTGCTTGAGAAGTCTTGGTGGTTTGTGCCTCCTACAAGATGGTGCTTACATAAATCCAAGGAGCTACATGTTGGTGGTTGCAAAAAATCTATGAAGTTGGTGCTTCACATGTTGCTTCTAGTAGGTTGGATGTGTATTTATAAAAGAAGGGAGTTGGTGCTTCCTGCTAGTGGGTTCTAGAAAATAATCAAAGGGAGTCGGTGCTTCCTATGAGTGGTGGCTCACAAAACAGATTGATGTAATAGAGTAGGTGCTCTTATTTTATATCAATAACAAAAACAAGATTTGGTGGTTTTCTCCTGAAAGGGTTTCCACGTAAAACCTTGTGTCTCATGTATATGATGCTCATGGTGTGAATGTGCATGTTGATTTCATATTATTTCCATATTATATGTTGTTTCTGATTATATGGATGGTTGCCAAGTTTGAATAAGAAAAGTAAATTAGCATAGAAAATTGAAAATTACCCTTAATATTGATTCAACCCCCTCTCATTATTAACATTGTTTCCAACATGAACTACCACGATATGCAGTATTGACCTATGTTAGAAAAGAAGAGACAGGAGAATGTTCATGCTACAAATCCGAGATAGTGAAAAGCTCATCACACCATTCCAACAATCATGGTCATAGCCCATCTCCAAAAGTAGGTGAACACTTTAGATGAAAAACTAAGCACATCTCTCCTCGTTAGACATGCAATAGAGACAACCATTGAGGAAGGCTATGTTGACCAGGAAGGTGTCACGACATAAGGATCCCTCTCCACATTAAGGGAGAAAGAAGGTCAAGAAAGTCTGGAGGAAGAAGTACCGTTGCGGCCATTGCAACAAGAAAGGACACCAAAGAGATACCTGTAAGGATCTCCATCCAAAGTTGCATCCCAAGAATCTCCATCAAGTGTTGGAAGCCTTCTTAAGTAGTTTGGCATGGCCACCATTGTAAATCAGATGTTGCAAAATTATTTGTAAAAGTGAGGAATGCATAACATCACTTGTATATGTAACATAGTGATATTTTGGCCTTTAGTTGGATAGCATTTTTATGGTTTCTATTATAAGCTTAACCATGAGTGTGTTGTGAACTCTTGGAAAGTATGGTCCCTTTTGGAACCTTGCAAGTTGGACATGTATTGGAAACTAAAGATTTGTGTATGGATACATGTGTCGGTTTCAACACAATAGGTTCCGAAGTATAAAGGTGAAGGAGAAGAAAGTGTGGATCATCAGAGAAATTTGTTATCCAGATCAAGGTTACAATACTTGTTTAGGATTTTGGAGGGCCAAAATCTCCTTAGTGGGTAGGAATGATCTAGGTGGACCCCTAAGGGCTAAAAAATCAAACTTTTTGGATCTCATCAAAACTGGGACTAGAACGAAGAGCTTCTCATCCGGATTCAAACGACATATATGGTGCCTCCATTTGACTTCATATGAGGGAGATATTTTTAGTCAAATTTTTAGCTAAAGTTGGTTTTGTAGCTAAATTTAGGGGACGTCTAGATAATTTTAGCAAACTACTATATTTAGTAGAACTTCCAGTTATAGTGGTACATGCTAAAGTTGGTGGCAACTGAAAGGAACACTAGGGAACTACCATGTGGGCTAATGGGATGGTGCCACATCGCACCCAAAGAATGGTTACTTGTGCCCAATCTGACCAAATATAGCAATGATGATATAATTGGTAGAATTTCGGTGAGTCCTAATATTTTTAGTGGTCAGAGTAATTGGTGAGATGATTTAGATAATCGACAATCAAATGTGGTGGAAATATGGTTACAGTTAGTGGATGTCAAATATTGGTGGATTGATTGTTATTCGATAGTTATGAATTAGGTAGCAATCGGTCAAGTTTGTTGTTACAATAGTGGTATACATTTATATGGGTGGTTTTTTTAACAACTCGCGGGAGTTTGGAACCCCAATTTAACAACAAGATGTCAAATTAGAAATATGACTGTTGCATATTTTCCAATGGTGGTTTTAAATACCCAATATTTTACATGGTTAACCAACCACTATGAAATTAGTCAAACAATTGGAGGTCATAGTGGAATCGACAGTCATCTAGTGACCATAATTTTGAACTATGCAATGGGTTTTGGCAATTTAAAACAATGCTATGGTTTGTTTCAATAGCCGGTAGGTGGTCGTAGTTATAAAAAATCAAAATAAACAGTTGTAGGGTTTTAAATAGAATGACTGCCATGTTCAAATCCAAGTGCTTAATTGTTTTGCTAGGTGGAACCCATATAATGTTATGGTGGAATTGTATATGGAATGTTTGATTTATATTTTAAAATTGGTCAACAGGAGGCCTAAACCTGTGACCTTTGGACCAACATCGACCTAATATCCACCTTCCAGTTGTCGTTCCGGGAAGGTGCTTTGGAATTATCACCAAGTGGCCTTATATTTAAATGTTACTTGTTCATTTGATGGGGGTCAGGTAGCGAGTTCTTGGAACATTGACGAAGGGGAAGAATGTTGAACGTGCATCGTAACCCAAGATCTATTGGAGCCTTATGACGGTGGGACCTTGACTTAAGTACTAGAACCCTGTGGCACAAATTTTGAGAAGGAATATTGGAATTAATCTTTGTGATGCAAAATCTTTGAGGAATCTTGAAGATTCCCTTAGGGGCCAGATTTGCAGGTGGTGGAATGTATCTGACATTATACTCATTTGAACTAGAATTTTGTAAGGATCATAATGGTGCAATATTTTTTCGCATATGGGCATCGAAATTCAGGGGTCATGAAAGAAACCCGCTTTCATCATTAATTGCTAGGCACGAAGTTCAAGAAATTGATGCAACTGTCAGAAGTAGGTCACGTTTATATTCAAAAGTCTCAGAAGGATAAGACAAACTTTTTGGTACTATGATTGCTATGGCTTGAATAGATGAATTTCACATCACTCCTAGGAATGGAGGTATAATGATGTATCTTTCCGTGTACTTTCCTTTGTCTTGATGAGATGAAGGAATCAACCTCCTCACTATTGAAGCAGAGTCAAGAGACATAGTCGAGCCTGGACATATTCTGTTATCAAAATTTTGTGTCCATTATATTTATGGTCTCTTATGTTGCTTCTTATTTAAGTGTTTTCTAACATGGGTTTTACATGCTCTTTCATGCAATTTTGTGAACATAAACCAAAGAAAATACCTTGGATAATGTTGATAAATCATAGATTACATATCACCTTCATTATTTCTTTCTTCTGAAGTAAAATGAATTCATTATGATTCATGTGTCCATACCTTTGATGTTGTAAATATCCATCTAACATGGTTGTGGATTCCATTGCATGATCGCTCCTTATTACATCATGTTTGTATATTCCTCTAACTCTTACTCCTATTGATACAAATTTTTAGTGATCCCCCATATCCTTCACTATGCATTGTAATTTTATAAATTTAACTTTCACATCCTAATATGCTATAATGGAGATTGAAATCAAATTATTATTTGTACCTAGTACATAGTTAACTTTTTGGAGTTCTTTATCTTTTCCATTAGGAAAAACCACATATATATCTCAAAATCATTTGATTTCAAGAGATCTATTATCTCCTAGATAGATATGAGCACCATTAATGTTTTATAATGTTGCTTCTAGAGAAAACTATGGCAAATTCATGAAATGTTAGAAGTTTTGAGTGGATTCTCCATTGATCATTCAAAATATTTATTTGTGATGCAAGAGAATTCCACTTCCAAGTAAAAGTGTATTTTGACTAGAATAGGTGGTATTTCATTTACCAAGGGAGTTAATTCCCTAATTTTGTCAATTTTTTTGATTTTTTATATTTTTCCTAGGTTTCTAGAATAATTGTACATAAATGATTTAAAGTAAGGATTGATGTAATCATTTTTTCTCTAAAAGAGATATCTCAAGGGTATTTGGGAGAGTTATAGATATTTAGGGATTAGTTGAATTTATGAGAGGATTTGGTGGATGTAGGGAACTAGAGATTGGATTTTATTGAGAAGATTGTGGATCTGAGTTTGAATTAGTTGAGAATCCTATTTTGTATAAATGTAATCAATTTCGTGAATATAGTAGCAAGTGCACATAAGAGAGTTTAAGGGGGTTGACGGCCAAATAGGGTTAGAAGGTCAAGAAAGGATTTGAATGTAAAATATGGTGAGACGAGATGGTTTATATAATTTTGTGCATATATTTAACAAAGCAACCCTATGTAATGTGTATGACCTTTGTATATGTGTGACAATTTATCTTGTGACCTCTAATACAATTAGTTCTTGATGATGAATTTGTATTATAGGTGGACATTATTGAAGAGAGATAAGTGTTGTAAGTATTAAAGGTATCAGGTGAATGGCCAAAAGCTTAGGAGAGACAAATGTAGAGATAAAAAGACAACAAAAAAGCAAGGAAGATGTGTGTGGATAGTTAAGATCACCAGAGATAGTGTGACTCGACATTAATAAACCAACAAGGGGGCAATATGAGTGGCATGGTGGATGTGAGAAAGCATTGGGAGATGAATGAAAAATAATTTGGTGAAGTAATAAGAACATTGATATAAGGTTCAAAAAGAGTATAATAGTGCAGTTGAAGCACTAGAAGTGAAGCTAAAGCCAGGAAGGTGGAGTGACATTAAGTCCTTTTTGAAATTTTGGAAGGTATGATGATTGCTAGCACCAAGAGATAGAACTTGGAATCTGTCAGAGGAGTGTCATTAACTAGTACTGTTGGGCTGGAAGCCTGCAAGCCTGGAAGGGTAATTGAATTATATTTTAAAATGTTTCAGGCTCCTGGCATTCAAGAAGGAATGTGGTGGCAATTGACAGGGACATTCCCATTGCCCTGTTCATCAAATTCGAGAAGTAATTTCAATTAGAAGTCAGGCATAAAGTAGGGCCAACTAGTGCATAGGTGGTTAGAGGAGGTTTTGCTACATGTGGCTGATAAGAGGAAGTGGGTCTACCCAGAGCTATTGTCAAAGTGCAAGTTTCAAGACAAAGTGAGTCTCATTCTTGAAAGGTTGGGAGATCATAACCTTTTAAGAATTACAATTTGACAATACCATCAGGCATCCGGGCTTGACTCTAGAGTATGTATATATATATATATAGTGCAGTGGGATAGATAGGAGGAGATACAAGTACAACGCACAAAGGTATTAAGGTGGCTCAACCTAAAAGCTTATGCCCACATCCTTTGAATCCTCCCACCGTAATGTGTCTAAGGGGTTTGTTATCCTGGAAAGTAACTATAAACAGGGGAAAAAGAATCACATCTTGGGCCTGGAATAGGCATTTTGGGTTTGAAGGTAGGCTCAAATTAGGCTTGCATCAAAGTGGTCTCAAAGCAAGAATGCTCTGAAATTTCAGAATAAAGAAGCAGAAGTGGAGTTGCAGAAGAATCAAATTTGGTTGAAGTAAAATTTTTGTTTTTCAGTTTGAATATAAGACTGATGATTATGAATGAAGTGTTTTGGAAAAGAAATTTATTTTATAAGGAGGTAGAGCAGAATTGCCCTAAGAAGCAGCTAAGAATAATGTTTTGAGAATGGAGGAGCAGGAAGAACAGATTCTGAGAAAGATTGAAGAAGATCTTAAAACATGTATGAAAATTTTATAAGTTTATTTTGAGATATCAGACCGAGGAGAGATAGAAGCCATAAAATAGAATCTTTTTAGGGAGGATTGTGAAAAAATCGAAGAAAAAATGGATTGCTGAAGATGAGGAAAATATAAATTCTCAAAGGAGAAGGTGACGAGTTCAAGATGTAGCAGCCTGACAACTTTTGATGCTAAGGACCATACATGCTCAAGGGAAGAAGAAGAAGGCTATCTATTAGAGAGGACCAGAGGAAGAGGACAACTTCCAACACATAGAAGTTGGGTATAAGTTGTTGCAGGAAGTTACACAATGATTGTGGGTAGAATTTGCAGAGATAGAAGTAGAAAGAGAAGGCTTGTTTCATCTCACAAGTGGAAAAGGAGTGATAACAAAGGAGGAAGGAATGGCTACTGATAGTCATGTGCAAGGTTCAAAGAGAATTCATAATCAGGTAAAGAAGAATGTTGAGCTAGTTAGCATAAGGAGGATGAGTGATGAAAATTCCAATAGAGATATGATTGAGTTGATGACACAATTCAATCATTTGAGACAACTATTATGAGACTAGGGATATGGCTAGTTAATTAAGAATAATAACGTAATATGGCCTTCACTACAGAGGAAATTGAAGTATAGGAAATGTTCCAAACTGAATAAAGAACTTAGAGAAGTTGAGTATGGGATGGAAGTTTTTTGTGAACATGAGCAAGGATCAATCCTTGGAGAAAGTGCATATGAAGAAGATGTTGAGGAGAAGTATTTTTATGATTAGTTTATGATAATAGAGACTTGTGTTTTTAAATTTGATGATTGGTGCATGATTGGAGATGTTTTAGGTAGATATGGAGAGAAAGAAGTCAAGGTTATTATAAGAGAAGGCGGAAAGTCAGAATTGTATTATAAAGAAAATTAGAGTAAGAAGTGGATGAACATATTCATGGAAAAAGATCCTATGGTAGAGTGATTTTTTATTTTTACATGAGATTCCTGAGATGGAGGCATTTATCTTTTGTAATGGAATTTATGAAGATGGTGAAGCTTTGGCTAAGTTTGAGTATTCTGAAATTAAACAAAAAGAGGAATAAGTTGTTGCAGTAAAGAGGGTAGATGAATACTTGATGAACAATCTCATGTGTCCAATCATGCATGAAAATGATATGTTAGAAGAATGCATAGAGACTGTAAAGTCTCATGTTTTTAAAACTGATAATATTTTTTATGATTGTAGGAAATGATGAATGCTAAGATAGGAAGATTTATAATTTTGTCATAGAGGATATAACATTTGATGAATGCACAAGCATAATTGGCATAAGTTTTCAAGAGAATGAGGATGAGAAGGTAATGATACACTGACTTGAAGAAACTTTAGTTGGTAAAGTATAAGGAACAATGGAAGAAGCTATGCAGGATTACAAAGGAATAAGCATGGCACTAGAAAATAAAGAAATGACAGAATAATGGAGAAGAACAATGGAGGAAACCTTACATAAAGGTATGAGTTGCTTGTGGAAAATTTGTCATTTAAAGAAGATGAAAAATATGAAGTTGTTGGCACAAACAGACAACTTGAAATTACAGTTTGAATATATACAAAAAAAGACACATAGCTTTCTTCAGAAGAAATATGAATAATTGAAAATGACAATAACCATATAGATTCCTTGTAAAGACAAACATCAATCAATAAACGATATCAGTGGAAACCAAATTTAGCATAATGATGGAAGAAAATTGTAAACTATGTACAAGCCACAAGACCAGTTGGACACCGAAGCTGAGGAAATGAGGAAGAGAATGATGAGAGTGTCCCAAAGAGGCATATTTCCTAAAGGAAGATGATGTTGGACAACATAATACATAGGATTGAGAAAACCTACATCATCTTTGAAGGAGGAAGACTACAACACAAGATCTGGAAACCAGGAAGGAAGAAGGAAACAATAGTAGGAAAAAAACAACATGACAGAGGAGCTAATTTATTGTAGGCAAAAGTTTGGGATCCAGGAGGATTACATTGGCTTATGAAGGTACATGGTCAAGAGACCATGAATATTTTTCACCTTGGGATTCTAATGCAAGAGCATTCCACTTCCAACAAAATGTGTATTTTGAATAGAATGGGGTTTCTTTCATTTACCAAGGGATTTGGTTCCCTAGATGTGTAGAATTATTTGATTTTATGTATTTTCCTAAGTTTCTAGAAAAATTGTATATAAATGATTTAAAGTGAAGATTGATGTAATTAGATCTTCTCCAAAAGAGAGATATCAAGAGTATTTGAGAGAGTTAGAGAGATTTAGGGATTAGTTGGATTTATGAGAGGATTTGGTAGATCTAGGGATCTAGAGATATGATTTTTTTGAACATATTGTCGATATGAACATGAATTAGTTTAGAATCCTATTTTGTGTAAACGTATCTAATTTCATGAAAATAGTAGTGAGTGCACAGAATAAATTTTCAAAAAGTTTGAGGGCCAAATAAGGTCACAAGGCCGAGAAAGGTTTTGACTGTAAAATCGAGCGAGAAGAGAGGGATTTTATAATTTTGTATATATATTTAATAGATGAACCCTATGCAATGTGTACAATTTCTATATATGTGTGTGTGTTTAACTTGTAACCTCTGATACAATTAGTTATCGATCCTGAATTTGTATTACAAGTGGAATCTATTTAAGAACAATAAGTGTAGTAAGTAGTCAAGGTATGAGGTGGATTCCAAAAGGATTAGGAGAGAAAAATGTAGAGATAAGATGATGGAAAAAACATAAGGAAGAAGTATGTGAATAATTAAGCTAAGGAGAGATACTGTGAACCAGTGTTAATAAACCAGGAGAGCTGTGATCGAAGTGGCATGGTCGACACATGGAAGTGAGAAATCATTGGGAGATGAATGCACAAGAATTCACGAAGTCATTAGAACATTTAAATAATATCTAGAAAGAGTCTAATATCACAATTAAAGCACTAGAAGTGAGGATAAATCCCAAGAGGTAGAATTCCACTTAGTCATTTTTAAAAGTTTGGAAGGACTGATGATTGATAGCATTGGGAGACAAAACTTAGATTTTGTTAGAGGAGTGTCATTAGCTAAAATCATTGGGATGAAGGTTCAAAAGCCACGAAGGGTAATGAAATTATATATTAAATTTTTCCAGGTTCCAGTCATTCAAGACCAGTCAATCAATGGAGGAATGTGGTAGAAGTTGATGGGGAAATTCTCGTTTCCTTAGTCTGTCAAATTCCATAAGTAATTTCAATTAGGATTCAAGCATACAATGAGGCCAATAAGAAAATAGGTGGTTATCTAAGGTTTTGTTACATGTGGATGATAGGAGGAAGTGGGTGTACCCAATGCTATTGCCAAAATGGAAGTTTCAACATCGACGGGTCCCATACCTGAAAGGTCAGGAGCCCGTAACTTTTTAAGAATTAGAATTTGGCAAGAGCATCGAACACCTAGGTATTTAGGAAATCAGGCTGCACTCCACAATGCAATGGGATAGAGAGGAGGAGATGCAAGTACAATTTGTGGAGATATTACGGTTGCCAACCCAGAAGCTTGTGCCCGAGTGTAATTTTAAATAACCTCCAGTTATCAAAGGTCATCTATATATATATATATATATTGATGGGTCACACTTGTTAAAAGGTTGAGGTTGATACAGAATATTAAGGAATAAATATATAGAGTGAGTTCTTGGCTCCAGGGTTTATTTTGGAAGGACCTTGACTCCAATTGTTTATAGAAGGATTGAGCCACATACTTTGAATCCTCCCACTTATATTAAAAATCCTCCCACTGTAATGTATATAAGGGATTTATTATCCTAGAAAGTGACTATAAACAAGGGAACAAGGAAGCACCAACTTGGACTAAGATTGGGCACTGTGGGTTTTTAAGAAGGATCAGATTAGGCTCACATCAATGTGTCTACGATGATGAGTAAAGCATCCACATCAAACGTTGGATATTTCATGCATTTTCTAGTCTTCTCCTGAAGTAATAGAATATGACATTAACTCAAACTGTTAAAGCATATGCTCACAAAAATCATTAATGCTTTCATGATATGTATCAAAACAATATTTGTTGCAATATATATGAATTTATGCACTAGAATTAATGAGAAATGAACTAATATATTCAATTCCAAATTGTAAAGAATCATAAGAACATGTTTGCGTGTGTGTGAAATCACTACTCACAAAGGCATCATTTTCAACAATTTTTCCTATATTCCTTATATGGTTGAATTTTTCATACTTTCTTTTCAAATAATACCTAAACAAATTACCGATCTTACCATTGTAGTAACATGCATCATTTCTCTTCATATTTTCATTTGTTCTTGGTTGTGGTGTGTGCTTTGATATGACTTTGCATGTGGCTTTCCTCCTTTATTTATCTCCCATTACTTTCTTTTGAATGATATTTTCACTTTTTCTAAGCTAAATGAAAACATTGAGACCTATGATTATTGTTCTTTCTTTTTTATTTCTCCTACATAAGAGTACCCAACAATTTATCAAAAGTAGGCGCTTTCTCCTCATTACAATACCTATGATGAACATATGTTATCCATCTAACATGCCATTTAAAATAATAGTAACTAAAAAGTGCTAGATAACTTTTCACCTATTTCACCAAGTTTTTCTAAGTTTACTCTTTAAATACAATGCTTAACTTGTGTTGTTAATGTAATATGAATATTGAGTGTAATCCATGTCCCGATGGATGTTTTACAATATATAATATGGGGTATGATATTGTGCTTTACAAACATATTAGGAGAAATTTTACCTTCGACTATCATTTCACCAAATCTAGAATTGATGTTGTTTTAGTTGTTGTTACCAAATGTAATTGACCAAACATTATATCATTTGATTGATTTATGCATCTTAAATTTCCAATTTCCATAATTTTCCTGGTCTAATTTAGCTCACTCATTTACATAATATTTAACTAAAAATTCCCACAATTTTTAATTCCAAATTATCTTCTCTTATGTAGGTTTCACTCTCTTTCTTTGTGTTACTCAATGCATCCAATAACTCCACTTTCTAAATCACGACTACTCCTTACACTCAAATTCTTCATAACTTTATTCACTCTTCACAACATAAGAATTCAGACCTCTATTCACTCTTCACAACACAAGAATTTAAGTCTTATTTAACTTTATTTAATATCCAAGATCCTCCTTTGCATAATCTCCTTCAATGATGATCCTTCTCCTCTAGCATTGAATTAGCGAACACCAAGAATGCAATTCTAGATCCCACTTGGATGACCATAGAAGTTTATTGATGAATAATGCATCAATCTTACAAAGGTGTTGGGAAAACACATTAATTAAATTATACAATGTGGTGGCAAATGAAAATCTCATATCTTGTCATAGTGTAAATACTTAGGATTGGGTTACTCTCCTTGAGTCTTGAAATATTCATTGATGCCTCTTTTCTTAATTTCCATGTCAAATCTCAATGAAGTAATGGGTCCTATAACGTAGATGTTATGGGAATTTATACACCTTGCAGTGTTATGAAAATCACCATGCACTAATACAAATAGCTCTGCTCACTTCACATTTAGATTTTTAATTTTAACTATCTCTAACTCAAGTGGCACACTCTAACTCTTCTTCACATAGTGTTCTACATGGTATGTTAGGTTCCTATACTACTAGTGTAACCCATTAATGTTATTAATGCAACCCCCTTATTTTATTATTGTGTCCATATAGTCCCCATGTTGTTATTATTATTCCCCATAGAAGCCCACTATTGTTATTGTTGTGCCCCTACAATATTATTGCTATGTAGGCCTTGATTTTATTGGGACCCCTTAGACTCCTATATATAGAAAGGAGGTCTTGTCATTGGTATCATCCACAATTTTTTCATTTGTGTAATGTAAAGGAGGTTTCCCCCTCGAAGAGGCTGATTTTTAAGTCATTGATCTATCTTTTCTATCTTTTTGTGAGTTGGTTTCATAACATTTGGTATCAGAGCTTTGGATTCTAGGGTTTCGTTGCTCCAAATAGGTCATCGCTGAATTTTTTATATAACGTTTTCTCTACGAAGTTTCAGAGGTTAAAAACAAAACCCATGTGACCCAAAATAATTAGGAAGCTTAGGTCCAAATTGAAGATCTTGTATCGCTATATGTGCGGAGATATGATCTCAGGAAGTTAGGCTTTTTGCAAGCTTCAAAATTCCATCCCAAACAGGTCATCGTGGAATTTTTGCTATAATTTATTTTCTACAAAGGTTGAGACTAAAATTAAAACCCATTTGAGCCAAAATCGTGATGACGCTTGGACCCTAATTTCAGATCTTGTTTCACTATATTTTTAGAGATATGGTCGAAGACATTTAGGGTGTTTGTAGGCTCCCGAATTATATCCCAAACGGGTGACCTGGGGAAAATCGTCATAACTTTATTTTTGAGAATCAGATTCAAATTTTGTAAATACTTACGGAACATGGATGACCTTTAGTTTTTTTTGTATCAGTTTCAGGCCCTAAGGTCGAAACAATGACACATGGAACTTCATACAATTTTGCTCTACTGAACTAGTCTATAATCAGACCATCCTGGGAGATTTAGCATAACTCTTCCTTGGAGAATCCAATCTTGATCAGACTTGTGGATTTGGAACAAGGACCTAGAGGGATACCATAGGAAGAAATTTCAGACCTTGGAAATCCGAAATTACATAGATACAATAGATTCAATATCGAGCTCCTACAAAGTGAAAAAAGGTGTATAGTTTTTCATAAGTTTGGTTGAAAAATTAGTTTGAAGGGATTTAAAGGGTGTGCAAGCTAAGATGGGTGGTATAGAAGAAAAGCTTAAAGGAAACATGGAAGATTTAAAGATAGATTTGACAAAGTTGTTACAATAAATGCTTACTAATGGCGAAAGGGTAGTAAAGGAAACTAATGACGAGAACAAAGAAATGTTAATCATGATTTCATAGACTCTAACGTTGGATTGAAGACCCAGCATGTTCCAAAGATCGATATGAGGAAGTTTGATGGCAAGGATCCTGTAACATCGATATTACAGATGGAGCAATATTTCAATCTCCATAATGTGCAAAACACACAAAAGGTACGCATTGCAACTTTATATTTGGCACCAAATCAGTTTGTATGGTATCGATGACTTTGCTCTCGTAAACAATTTGTCACTTGGGAAATTTTTATGGAAGAAATGATAGCACATCATGAGGATACAAAAAACAACACCTTTTTTAGCCAATTTATAAATCTCAAACAAAAGGGTTCAATGATGGAGAGCATTAAGGACTTCCAAAAATTGAATATAAGGGTAAAAGATATTCGAGAGGAGCATAGGATTGATGTGCTTATAGGGAATTTAAAGGATAACATCCAACATGAGGTTCGTCTTTGGGAACTTGATTCATTAGAGAAGGCATTCAGGTTGGCAAGAAAAATGGAAAGCAAAATTATGGCAACAAAGAAGGCCACCACTCACAACTATAAAGATGGAAGTGTTGTTTCTCTTAGCCTTTCACCACCTACAAGGTTGACACCACAATAATTGGAAGAAAAAAGAGAAAAAGGGCTTTGTTACAATTGTGATAAAAAATACATTAAAGGTCATAAGTGTGCGAAGAAGAAATTAATTTACATAAATGGGGAAGAGGAGCAAGAAAAGGAATAAGAAAGATCAAAAGAAGAGGATATACACCAGGAACTAATCCCAGAGAAAGAAGAAATGAATCTGACCATATCTTGTAATGCATTGATAGGAATTACCATTCCTCAAACTGTCAATATAGAAGGGCATATGTATAAGAAAAAGGTAATAGTGTTGATTTATTTTGGTAGTACCCATAATTTTATTCATTTTAAGATAGCCAAGGAATTGAATTGCTTCCTATATCCAACACCAGAGTGTCAAGTAATGGTTGCAAAAGGAGGAACCATAAATTTCTCTAGAAGGTACCATAATATCAAGCTATCCATGGGAGAATATGTCTTGAATAGTCCAATGCTTTTAATTCCATTGGGTGGTGTAGATGTTGTACTAGGAGTCCAATGGCTACAATATTTGGGTACAATAGCTTATAATTTTCAAGAACTTTTCTTGAACTTTTTTTGGGAACAAAATGAAGTTGAATTAAGGGCTATTGAAGGGAAACCATGAAATATAATGAGATCTAACAACATGACAAATCTTTTAAAGAAATAATAATGAGGTGTAATTGCACAATTATGTTAGGTTTCCTCATCGAAATCGTCTATTTCTCCAGATCTCCAAAAAATTTTGGACAATCATTCCAAGGTATTTGAGACTCCAAAAAGAATCCCACCTATTCATGATCATGATCATGCTATTCATTTGATTTCAGTAAGTGTTCCCCCAAACATCAGGCCTTACAGATATCCATATGCCCAAAAGTGTGAAATTGAACGTATGGTTGAAAAAATGCTAGAGGTTGGTATAATTCAACCTAGTCAAAGTTCTTTCTCTGCTCCAATGGTATTGGTACACTAGAAGGATGGATCATGGTGCATGTGTCCTAATTATAGATAGCTCAACAAGCTTACTATTAAAGATAAATTTCCCATTCTTGCCATTGATGAATTATTGGATGAATTACATGGTGGAATTTACTTCACCAATTCGGATGTTCGTTCAAGACATCATCAAATTAGAATGAAGACTGAAGACATTCCAAAAACAACATTTAGAACTCATGAGGGTCATTATGAATTTTTGGTCATGCCTTTTGGCCTTACCAATGCACCTTCTACATTTCAAGGTTTGATGAATTCCATTTGCAAACCCTTCTTTAGAAAAATTGTGTTAGTATTTTTTGATGATATACTAATCTACATCAAGTCTTGGAAGGATCATGTTCAACATGTTGACGGGGTGCTCAAACTATTCGAGGAGAAATGATTATATGAAAAAATATCCAAATGTTTCTTTGGAGCACAAGAGGTGGAATATTTGGGTACTCAGTTAGCTCATACCTCATCTTATCATCCTCAATCTGATGGGAAAAATGAGATAGTAAACAAATGTTTGGAAGGATATACTTGTTCTTTCGTGTCTAATAAATAGACACAATGGGTCAAGTGGTTGCCTCTGGCTGAATGTCGGTATAACACTTCCTTCCATACTGCAGCAAAAATGACCCCATTTATGAAACTTTATGGATATCATCCACCGTCCATCACATCGTCTTTAAAAGAAAATTCTAAGGTTCAAGCAGTGGAAGATCACATCGAGCATGAGAAACAAGTTCTCAGACTCTTAAAGGATGAGCTCACTTTGGCACAGAATAGAATGAAACAACAGGCAGATCCACATCGCAGCGAAAGAAGTTTTTGATGTAGGTGACTGGGTATTTCTTCGACTACAACCATACAAACAAATGTCCCTCAAGCAAGCTAAGAGGGATAATAAATTATCACCAAAGTATTATGGTCCTTACAAGGTGTTACAAAAGATTGTTACTATGGCATATAAATTGGAGCTTCCTGCATCTTCCTGAGTGCATATAGTTTTCCACATTTCATGCTTAAAGAAGGTTATAGGTGAGAAGATCCCAGTTCAGACAATATTGTCAGAACTTAATGAGGAAGGAAAAATTATATTGGAACCAGAAGCAGTCACAAAAATAAGAAATCGACAACTACGAAATCAATCAATTTTAGAGTATCTCATCAAGTGGAAGAACTTACCCGCTGAAGATTTCACATGGTAGGATGAGCATTTTATATAGAAGCATCGAGAACTACTCACACATTGAGGAAAACACTTTTTCAAGGAGAGGGCAAGTTAGGTCCCCATACTAATAGTGTAACACCTTATTGTTATTAATGCAAGCCCCTTATTGTATTATTGTGCCCATATAGTCCCACGTTCTTATCATTATGCCCCATAGAAGCCCACTATTGTCATTGTTGTGCTCCTACAATATTATTGTTATGTAGGCTTTGATTGTATTGGGATCCCTTAGACTACTATATATAGAAATGAGGTATTGTCATTTGTATCATCCAAGAATTGTTCATTTCTCTAATGTAAAGGATGTTGCCCCCTCGAAGAGGCTAATTTTTAAGTCATTGATCTATCTTTTCTATCATTTTGTGATCTGGTTTCATAACATGGTACCTGCTCCAAAACACTATTTTAGTTCATGCATCACCTCACACAATAGGTGCACAACTCCTTTCACAATTTTCATTATCATCGTCCTCATGGTTATGACCAAGGGGCTAAATTTTTGAAATATCATGTTTTTCAAGCTTTTTTATGCTAGTGCACATAATCAATATGGATAATATTTTTTACAAAATATCTTATAGTTTTAAAATAATTGTGAAGAGTATTGTAATAATTTCCATTAGACATGTCAAAGACTCTCCCAAAAATTCTCACTTCATCAAGCTCACGTAGCACAAATCATCTTATATAGTTTCTGCACAAACTTGATGGAATTTTTTGAAAATATAGTCTTTCATGATATATATATAAACAAAACCATAGTGACAACGTCAATAAACACTAAAACTGCCATTAAATATTCATCTGATCACACAGATTTCCACATTTTTCATCTTCTCATTACATATGCCAAATTACAACTTTTCAAAGTGTGAACATATGTTTGATTGGTGACATCCAAATCTTCTCATTACATACGCCAAATTACAACTTGTCAAATTGTGAACATATGTTTCATCGGTGACATCCACAACGAGAGGTGAACATATGTTTCATCGGTGACATCCACAACGAGAGGTTTCACTTTTAAGGCTAACTTGGATAGATTTATATCAACTATCGTGTACAAAGATTAGACGAACCAAGGTTGGATAAATTCCAACCATAGCTATAGTTCAAATTCAAACTAAAGTAAAAATATAAAATCTTTATGTGTCACTTCATGAGATATGCATAAACTCTTTCAAAACATTAAACATCTGAGAATTACTCACATTAACATATAATTTTTTCATCTAACATTAAATATTCTTAAATTTTACAATTAATATAGAAATCATAAATTATCCATTTCTTAAAGATAAGATCACATAAAAATTAATAAGAAAATGGTACAACTCTTACTCATTTGATATTGAAGTGTCATATCTCAATCACACCCACAGTAACATTTTACTATGAAGTCATCCATTCGAAAATAACATCACATTGATGTGAATAACACATAATGTGCACACTAGCCGTGATCTAATAACCATATAAACTCTGATAGATATATTAATTCACTTGCATTCAATTGTTATTTCCATTTTATTTTTTGCAATTTCTTGTTGATTTCCATAAAGGTCAATAGAAAACACAATTAGGGACTAATTAGTTTTACAATTAAATCAGTTGATGATTTATTATTCCAAAATGAATTACAATTTATAAGGAAAAATAGATATCAACCCACTCCTAAAATCATGATACGATAAAACATTCTCTAATCTACGTAGCTTCTAATTGATTCTAAAAATATTAGTTCTAACCTCTTAATAATTAGTTCATTTATTATTATTTATAAAAACTCTCTTTACTAGAGAATTGAATTTTCTAGAACACATAACTTATTTCTAAAAATTTGAAACTTACCATTTTGAATAGGCTTGATAAATATGTTGGTAACATTTTAATTATTACAATATGACAAGTTAATTTTGTTTAATTGTATATTCCCACTTACAAAATTATGTTGCATTTCAATATGCTTTGACATGACATGATACAATGAATTACTTGTTAATTTGATGGAACTTAGGTTATCACACTTGATAAGTGTAGGTACTCATTGCTTTTCTCCAACATCTTCAAGGATTCTCCTAAGCCATACTACCTCATTGGTATCACTAAACAGTTGCTTTGTATTAAACCTCTATGGATGAAAATTTGGTTGTTTGTTACTGCTCCATGATATATCTCTCAATTCTATACAAAACACATATATAAATATAGACTTCTTTCCATCTCAGTTTCTAGCATAACTAGAATCATTATGACTAGTCAACTCAACATTACAATAATTAGTATATTCGATGCCAAAATTAATTGTTCATTTCATGTATCAAAGAGTCTTATTCAAAGCAATGTGCGTTGACTGAATATGCAATATATGACCTTGTTATACTGAGATAATTAAAAATTCCCATCAATTTTTTTGTGTAAAGTACCATTTACCATTTTTATTTCATCATTCTTATCGTGATTCTTATTTTTTCTAATGAAATAAACAATAGCTTACATTCATCCATATTAAACTTCTTGATTACTTCCTTTACATATTTACTTTGTGTGATTAAGGTCTCCCTTCATACCTCAAGACCTAAAGAATAGTGCAATTATCCAAGATCAATAATCTCAAATACTTGTGACAATTTCCTTTTAATATAATATATAAAGTCAATAATATGCCCTATTATAATTAGGTCATAAACATATAAAGATATTAGAGAAACATTTCCATTCACATCTCACTTTATATACAATGTGGGATCACTTTTACTTCTTTTTTTAAAACCTTTCTGAAAGAAGAAGGCATCTATTTTCACATACCATGACCTGGGTGCCAATTTATGTGCATATAAGGATTTTTTTTTCGATCCATAGACAAGATGATATTGACCCTATTTTACAAACCTCTCTAGTTGAATAGTATAAACCTCTTCTTCTAAATCTCCATTTAGAAAAAGATAATTTTACATGTAATTAATGTAGAATCCAATTGCATTTTGTGGTCAATGTTATCATTATTCAAATTGTGTTCACTTTTTCTATTGGTGCAAAGTATACTCATAATCTATGCATATTTTTTGTTCATAACCTTTTGCAACCAATCTTTCCTTGCATTTTTCTCTGCTACAATCAAAAATAAGTTTTATCATGTACACCCACTTTCACCTTATCGACACTGTAGTCTTAAGAAACTCTATTAATTCCCATGTTCCATTTTTTACAATAGAATTATATTATTCTTTCATAGAGTTCATCCATTCTTCCCGATCCTTAGCATGTTTAATGTTTAAAGGCCCCATGACTTGAGTCATGAAAACATATTCCTTATGCCTTATAGTTATTTGATTTGTCAGGTTCACCTTCTTGGTGCTACGTTTCTTTGGGGAGTTCCTTCATATATCTTTTTTCTTTGTGGAGTATCTTCATATCTTCCTAGTGTTATATGAGTATTTTTGGTGTCCATGCTACTTGAAGCTTAAGCTTGCACATGTTCAACAACTTCTTCTTTGATAGTTTTTCCATTTTCTTTAGGTAGATTCCATATATCATGATTATACTCTTTACCCCATCTTTGAATTCATGAAATATAACATCTCTACTTGCAAAATACTTTATCAATGATAACATCAAGAATTTTATAAGATTTATAATCAACGTAACTTCCAACAAAAATACATTTTATCCTCTGACATCAAGATTTATTCTATTTTATTTGGGAATATGTAAAATGTTGTGCATCCAAAAATTCTAAAATGTCTAAATTTTTTCTCACAACCATAAAAATCCTCAAAAATGTTTTTAATGCTCTAAAGATTTGGCAGGTCTTCTAGTTTTGATACATACAATAGTATTAATGACTTGAACCCAAAACTATTAGAAATACTTTTATATTTTATCACACTTTAAGAACATTCATCTAATGTTCTATTCCTCCTTCAAATACTCCTTTTTACTAAGTTGTATGTGAAATTATATATAGTTGAAAAATCCCATTATTGTTGCAGTACTTTATGGAGGATCTTGATGTGTATTCTCCCCCCTTGATTTTATTTAAGAATTTTGATTTATCTATCTATTTATTTTCTAATCATATGTTTGTATTCTTTAAAATACCCAAATACATCACTTTTTCATCCTGATAAAATACACCCAAGTATATCTACTTCTACCAATGTTAAAGATAAGAAAATAATATGCTCCTGCAGGAGATCTTATTTTCTTATGACCGCATACATTAGTATGCACTATCTCAAGAATTTCACGTTTTCTCCTCTTTGTACATATAGGAAATTCTTCCCTGTGTTGTTTAACTAGTGCACATCCCTCACAGTTAAAGTGTTCTTACTTAATATTTAGAAGACACTTCCTTATTTCTTTCTTCTAATAAAATAAGATCATTATGATTCAAGTGTCCATACCTATGATTTCATAACTCTTTCTTTGACATGGTCAAGTATGCCAATGCTTAATGACCCTTCCTTGGTACATCAAGTTTGCATAGTCCTCCAACTCTTAATCATATTGCTACAAATTTATAGTGATCATCCATATCCTTCACAACACATTGTGATTTAACAAATTCAATTGTTCAATCTTGATATACTATAGTGGAGATCATAATAAAATTCTTATTTATACTTAGTAGTCTTGAGGTGTTGGATACTGCCAATGTGCAGGTGATCTCCCTGATGTGAGCTCTCAAATAGACATCACACTGTTTGGTGTAGGAGTCCCATCTGGCTATATAGTATGACTACCATTGTAATGGTTTCAAATATGTGCGTTTATTACAACGCATAAACAAGATACCACATACACCTCTTTGGGGTAGCAAGTATGTAGCCTTTGTGTGAGACCAAATGTAAGGTGCACATGGAACTTCCATGACTGATAGAGGAAAATGAACCTTCGGTTAGAAAGGTAATAGTACTATCCTAAGGGAAACACGGGACCAAAGAGAAAGGCTTGTTGATTTACTTGCGAATTTGTTCACATGATAAGCAACAATCATGAAAATATAACACCAACTATTCAAAAATATCCATATCTAAGAAACAAAATAGTTCATTAGTATTAGTAGGTAATTAAGCCAACATATACCACAAACCTAACAAGAATAGTCTTTCTACGTCCACGATACATGCATGAAGAAGCGCTGGCTCAATGAGCATCTGATTATAAATGAAATATTCCAAGTACATTGTTACATAGGTGGAACACTAAATCTAGTAGTGGAACATGAAGTCGAAACTTTCTTCTATAAAGAATGATCTATCTCCTATGTAATACAAGAGAATTCAAGGCAATATTCCAAGAATCCACACCCCTTACTTGAGTGATGAGGAGATATTTATAAAAAATGATAATGACTTCTGATTTTCCTCATGATTGTTCAACGTTTGTTGTTATAGACAATTTTGTGCCTTACAGCAATAAGCATGAATTGTCAATAATCCAAGGGATCCAAAGTTCCCTAAACATGATGTTCCTACCCCTAGAGGAACAAGGTCAGCAAACCAACAGCTCTCAGATCAGTTCTCCACCTGAAAACACTCAAAAAAAAGCAATCCTGAAATCAAAGCAGGTGCTCCACTAGGCTTCTGCGCTGAAACACAACTGCTCCATGGTGTACCTGCGTTGCAAAGTAGGTAGAACAAAGCCCACCTGCGTTGGGCGAGTTTGGACATGTGGCACAGTGAGTCATTGCTTTGGAATCTTCCAAAAATGACACTTGGGTCAGGTATTTTGCCTTGTGATGAGTCAGAGGCTTTGTTTCTCCAAGTGGAAGCAAGGTTCACCAAGTGGACTCAAGAACTGAAGATCAACTAAAGATTAACTGAAGAGAGAGAGGACACAAGGTAGCTACACATCAGTTGCAAGCTGACTCATCCTTTCTCAATTCATCTATATATTGAGCTCTCTCCTATGAGCTCAACAGGCTGGAATTTTGGGCAAAGTAATGATATGCTGTTGGTTTCATTCTTGAGTTATTGGGTGATTGTTTGAGAGAGGTGAAGAAGAGCAATTCTTTCTGCTTGGAGGTGTTGCTGGGTTGGAGCCTGCAATGGTTGTAATCCTCTCAGAACCTTTATTTCTTCATTAATAAAAGCTATTGAGGTTCTTCTATGTGCTCTTGTTTCAATTATGTATTGTGATGATTGCATGTTTGGTTTACACTAATCCATGAACCAGTTATGATTGCATGCCTCTTGTAGTTTCCTTCTTTGTCATTGTGCAGGATCTCATTGCAGCTGGGCTTGCAGAAGGACAAAGAGCTAGGAGCAAGCGGCCAAAGAGGAGAGTTTGGATTCGACATTAAGCGCAAGGCAATGGTTAGTGCTTTCTCCATCCTCTTTTGCTTTCATAAAGAAGTAAACCTTCAGTAGTTTGTTTTACAGTTGTTGCTAAGGAACTGCCACCCTTAGAGTGGGTTAGGGTCATCCGAGTCGGATACTTTTCCCTACAACAAACTGGCGACTCCGCTGGGGAGCGTATCCATTTGATTGTGTTTGTAGTATCTTTGCTATTCATTTCCTGAAGAAAAGAGTGCCAAATCGAAAAGCTTTTGACTATATCAAAAGCGAAGTAGAGGGGCTGCTACTCTTGCTCATTGTCTGAGCAGATTCATGATTTGAAGAGCTGATCTACAAAGATCCTTGTAAGCTCTTAGTGATAGCTTTGCACCTTCTAAATCATTCCTTTGATTATGCTTGACTGAATGCTTCTGATTTGAGCAAAAACCGTGCATTTTTGAGAAAATTATGACCCGGAAACTGTGAAAACGCAATTGTCGTTTTCCAAAGTAGGTAGTACACAGGCTACCTACTTTGCAACGCAGGTCCCGAACTAGCTACCTGCGCTGAGAGCCAGTTTGACTGTGCAGAGCCGGCGTTGACCCAAATTTGCTTAGTGCATTTGGGGTTTCCTCCTTTCTCTTGCCTGTTTTCACTTAGTTTTGCTGCTAGGTGTCAGTCTTGTGCCTGTTTTGAAACCAATATTACTTGCCATCATTCTGCCTCTGTTATATAACGAAATTGTACTTGTTCTTTGTATTTCTTACTCATTTACAATTTCCCATAACGAAAAGTAAACTAGTCATGATTTTGGCCTCTTAGATCTGAACCTGTGTTAGGCGTTTTGCTGGTCTAAAGAGTTAGCTTGTTTGCTGTCCATAGCTGGTTAGTCATTTTACTTTCGTTCGGATGGTTTGATTTCATGTATTTTCAGTGATTAAGCAAGTGAATCTTAAGGTGTCTTTTGATTTTGGACAAGCTTGTTTACTTTCGCTTTAAATCGAAATCAAAGTTATATAACCACTTTCTTTTTGTATCCATCCACATTAAGAAAGGGAAAAGAAAATACATGCATTGTGCATTTTGCATTTGACTGTGTGCTTGACGATTTAGAAAAATTTGCATTTTAGTGTGTGCTCTATGATCTGTGTGAAAAGATTTGCCTTTCTTTTCCCTCAGTAGTTAAGGTTTTCAAAGTTGAAAGATTGAAAAGTTTGCTTCTCATCTTAGACTGCATTCAGGAATTTGTTATATACATCTCGTGGTGATCCTTAAAGGCAAACTGATAAGCAATATCAACATTAAAATAAATCCAATTTACATAACAACGCTTTGTAACATAATGCAAACACATAGAGGTCTAGGTAGAGACGTGTTCCGGCGTCGTTAAACATAGTGACTGTCGATCTCTACGAAGGTGGGTGATTCCTCCTGAGAGTCGGTGGCACTAATACGGACTTGTGCTCCCACGTACCGTCGCGTATATATTGGGAGACCCCTATAGGCAATTATCCTTTATCCATAGGAAGCCGTGTCGACCGCCCTACTGATCGCGATGCAGTGAACACAGCATTCACGAAGATCGACCACCCGTACCGTAAAACGTATTCTGTGGTTTCGCGAAAAGTTTGGCACACCCTCTGCCTAGAACTCCAGAGCAGTTTCTTTTGGCCTTTTTCAAACTCTATAACTGAAAAAGTCCAGCCGAGCATTTGTCACTTCGGGCTCGTTAAAACATCGAAGGCGACTAGAGTCATCTTTAGCTTTTTCTCGACTCTTAAAACATGAAAAAGCAAGTTTGTGTCTAAAAGCGTCCTTAATAAATTTTATTTTAAGCGCAACAAAATCACCTGTTATTCCCACGTTGATCTTTCAGTTGAAAAGTATGGAGCCCACCAACCAAGGAGGCAACCTTGGCGGAAGTCCAAATCCCTTCTCCTCTTGGGGAGATGTTGGTGCGCCTCATATGGCGACATTGTCACTTCCAGGATTGACAATTGGCCTACCTGTATGGCTCTTTTCAACTAATGTAGTCCAGATCGCCACTAATCCTGAGCAGTCGAATCAACAGTCAGACCAGTCTAGGACTACCCACCAGCCTTCCACTTCTTACAACACTTCCTCTGATCCTTCATCTTCGCAAGGTAGAGCTGGCAAAAGTCAGCCTCCCAAGGAGAAGAAGGAAAGGAAGAAGAGAGAAAAGAAGCAGAAGGAGCCTATGGCGAAGGCGACTGGGGGCAAGCAAAAGACAACTGACAAAAACCCACACACTGCACCGACCGGGCCTAAATCGCCGTGTGTCATTTGCGAAGGGGCCCACTTCCATCGTGATTGTCCTTGTATTCCCCGGATACTAAGGGACTGGTCCCCAAGATTGCACAATCCGGTAGCATCAACCTCTGGCAGTCATGTTGATTGCAGTCCGTCAACTAGCGAGAGCAAAGGACGAAGAGGGAGACCAAGATCACCCTGTATATTGTGTGAAGGCGAGCATGCCATCCACAGATGTCCATTCTTAGATGAGGCAAAGAGAGTTTTGGAAGATCGTCCGGTTTCGCCATTACGACTTCCTCCTGGATACCAAAAACTCGCGCCTAATCCCTCGATAGTTGAAAATCCAGTTGACCCGCCCAAGTGGTCAGCTGAAGTGTCGGTCATTGAGAATGAACCTACTGAATCCAAACCAGACGAAAGTCTAAGGGTCGAAACGGCAGTTGACCCGGTTCTTCCTTCAGAGGTTTCATCGTCCAATGACTCCGTCATTGAAGACCCATCTTCAAATGACACCCTCACTGAAGAGGATAAGGATGACACCGTCCATATTCTTTTCATCAAGACAGACTCTGATGAGCATCAGGGCAATGCGCCCATTCCTTTATCGCAGAAAGGAACATCGTCAGGGTCGTATCCGGCCGTATATTCGGTCCCACCACCAAGCAACCTAGTTGTATCCTTTGATTGGAATCAACTAGGCAGACCCCGGTTACCAACCAGTATCCCATTCAGAATCATAGTCCAAATCTATAGAATGGTGATGGCTGGAACTATCATTGATGAAGGGGCATCTGTGAGTATCCTTTCCTCTGTTGCTTGGAAAGCACTGGGTTACCCGGCGCTTTTACCTGAGATGAGAAATCTATCAGGTTTTGATAAAGGAACCAGTCACCCGTTAGGGATTCTCCCCAATGTTCCGGTTACATTGAAAGGGAAGACAGTTCGCATGAACATCATGGTCGTCCAGGGACCCTTGGCATATAACTTACTCCTTGGACGATACTATATATATTGCATGGAGGCAATAGTGTCCTCGCTCTTTAGAGTCATGTGTTTTCCGCACGAAGGAAGAATGGTCCAGCTCGTAGACCAACTTTCATTTCCAGGATCACGCATTGCAAATAGTCAAATACCATCCCTTAACGGTTTATTCACTCAAGGAATGCCACCGTCTCCGGTTCTACTTCCCGATGAATGCGAGTAATTCGGAAAGAAAGAACTGGGACCCAGGGGGCATGCACCCTGGCCTGCCTCGGGCAGAGAAAACCTTAGGTATAAAGTTAATTTCCGCAGAAGAATGGACTAGTCCGTACCCCGTCCGGCAGTGGAAGAGAGGGTTGTTCTAGGGTAAAATTCTTTTGTCAAAGTTATGTCGAAGCGAAGCAATCGCTCCCTTTGTCTAAAGAGGTGGGCTCTCCTAAGGAGGGGATCTATTTGTGGCAGCAAATAGCCACCATCTTTGAATGTCAAGCCTCACCCATTAAAACAAGCTGTTTTGAAGGATAAGTAGGGGCAGTCTTCAAAGAAAGAGATGAAATTGCTGCAACAAGTAGTCACCATCCTTAGCAACCTAATGATAGACATCGCCGAAAAGAGAGTTTAGTTTGTGGCAACAAACAAAACCATTTTTCGGATAATAAGTAAGAGATGGCAGAATCTCGAAATTATACTTTATACCTGGGGGCATGCAAACCTTTTGGAGTGCAAGCACGGGACGACTATTTATTTTTTAAATTTTTAGGTCCTCCCTCTAAACCTGTAGGTCTAACCCGTTAAACTCGTAGGATTAGCCGTTTCTAGCTTGCATAAAGAAAGGATGAAGGGCAAAAGTTAAAACCTGCCAATTTGGAGTAATTAGTGAGGTATCGTTCCTTAAATAAGATTACCTCACCTAAGGCATTCCTTGTATTAAGACTGGTATAAATCGAGCAGTTTTAGAAATGTTCATGCTCGTTAAAAAATAAAAGCAATCATCGAGCAGTTTTTGTGCAGAAGTTCATGCTCGTTAAAAAATAAACGTAAATTGTGAGCAATCTTTCCCTAGCAGTTCAAGCTCATCCATAAAAATGAACCGGTAAACAACCTCGAGAAATGTAACCTTTGAAAGCCATATTAAAAGCCCTTGGTCGTGTTTATATGCCATCACCTCCATCTGTTCATTTGGCCAATCGTTCACCTCCATATGTTTGTTTACCCATTTTGAGGAACAGCTGCGAAGAGTGATTTCACTTAGCCATCCTTGTGACACTGCCATGATTGGAGAATTCCAACCTGTACCTGGAATCTGCTGCTATCCCTGTTCATCACTCGTTCCTCAAAAGACGAGTCTTCTTTGAGCTCTTTTCACTGACTCGTAAAATATGAAAAGTTTGCCGAGTTTTGGCCTTCCAGCTCGTTAAAGCGACCGGAAAGCTATCCCTCCTCTAGATTTTAATCTTTTTGGACCTGAGGGATTATTGCACAAACAGATCGAGCGCTTGTTTGTTCGGCTCGTTAAAGCAACCGAAAATTCATCCCTTCTGTATTGTTTTAAACTTTTTCGGACTTAAGGGATTAGATGACGAAAAAGGAATTTTGGAGTTAACTTTTCGTACCTTTTCAGACTCTCTAAAAATGAAAAGGACCGAGTTTTCCTTGTCGTTAGACTCGTTAAAATGATTAAATAGCGACAAACTTGTCTTTAGACAAGAACGAGTTTCCCTATCGCTAGGCTCGTTAAAACATAGCGATGGGCTTGCCCGAAGGGCAGGTTATAGAACAAGCATATGTTATCCTCCTCAAGCTTGACAAAAATAAAGAGGTACTGGTCAGCAATGACTGGGGAAAAATTGGAAGAACCTCACAGCATTAATGGTAGCAAGTCGCTCTTGAACATGACACTTTGTCCTCCGTAGCACTTCGGGTTGGGTTGTTTCATTCACCGGTCGCAGAATCATGGTCCTCGCCACACCATCCACAATTGGGGTAATGCTACCAATCCATCACATCAGTGTCGTTATATGTTCAAGAGATGTGGTTCTGTAAAGAGTCAACCGTGTTCCACCCACTGCCATACATTATCCTTCATCCACTTCATGACCGCCACCCTGAATCATACATCACAGTTTGTTTTCACCTCATCATAATCATTAGCTCCGTTCCGTGTCACTGATGTGGGATTCATTAAGGCCCTCCTTTGACGGATCGCTCCTTGTCGACATCAGCTCATTATCCAAGGAGTTGATCTAGGAACACCCCCCTCAGTACTTTGAAGCTTGCATGCCTCAAGGGCAAGTTTCTCACTTCCGGCGACAGGTATACATCAATGACCTGCGACCAGAAGATTTTGCATGGTGGTCGACGCCAAGTCCTTTATTCCCACCATGTAGATTGTACTGCCGTACCTTGAGGGTCATCATCCTTATCGGTGATTCCTCTCGCGCTTGTTAACGGTTTACATCATTGACCGGTAATCAAGCGATGTCTTTCCATGTTCGACTTCAAGAAATTCTCACATGGATTGACTTGTACATCGAGTGAAGATCGGAAGAGACTGAAGACCCCGGATCTAGTTTCATCCATCCGGGCTGCGATATATATTCAGGACATAAAGACATTTGATATGTACATCATTGCAACAGATGATCATCCTTTTCAAAGGATGATAAATTCGGCAGAGAATTATCAGTCTAGCATCAGACGATCGTCTGTTCTATGTACCAAAATGTATTTATAAAGCTGAGCATGGGAATGCCCGCCTCAGCTAGATCATGAAAAATATAAAAAATAATGTATTGTATTGTGTCTTATTACAGGGCACTTCTCAGCAGATTGAATGAACTTCGGATCCTCTCAATAAAGCATTTCACCCAATAAATGACCTCATACTTTAGGGGGCATCTGTTATAGACAATTTTGTGCCTTACAGCAATAAGCATGAATTGTCAATAATCCAAGGGATCCAAAGTTCCCTAAACATGATGTTCCTACCCCTAGAGGAACAAGGTCAGCAAACCAACAGCTCTCAGATCAGTTCTCCACCTGAAAACACTCAAAAACAAGCAATCCTGAAATCAAAGTAGGTGCTCCACTAGGCTTCTGCGCTGAAACACAACTGCTCCATGGTGTACCTGCGTTGCAAAGCAGGTAGAACAAAGCCCACCTGCGTTGGGCGAGTTTGGACATGTGGCACAGTGAGTCATTGCTTTGGAATCTTCCAAAAATGACACTTGGGTCAGGTATTTCGCCTTGTGATGAGTCAGAGGCTTTGTTTCTCCAAGTGGAAGCAAGGTTCACCAAGTGGACTCAAGAACTGAAGATCAACTAAAGATTAACTGAAGAGAGAGAGGACACAAGGCAGCTACACATCAGTTGCAAGCTGACTCATCCTTTCTCAATTCATCTATATATTGAGCTCTCTCCTATGAGCTCAACAGGCTGGAATTTTGGGCAAAGTAATGATATGCTGTTGGTTTCATTCTTGAGTTATTGGGTGATTGTTTGAGAGAGGTGAAGAAGAGCAATTCTTTCTGCTGGGAGGTGTTGCTGGGTTGGAGCCTGCAATGGTTGTAATCCTCTCAGAACCTTTATTTCTTCATTAATAAAAGCTATTGAGGTTCTTCTATGTGCTCTTGTTTCAATTATGTATTGTGATGATTGCATGTTTGGTTTACACTAATCCATGAACCAGTTATGATTGCATGCCTCTTGTAGTTTCCTTCTTTGTCATTGTGCAGGATCTCATTGCAGCTGGGCGAGCAGAAGGACAAAGAGCTAGGAGCAAGCGGCCAAAGATGAGAGTTTGGATTCGACATTAAGCGCAAGGCAACGGTTAGTGCTTTCTCCATCCTCTTTTGCTTTCATAAAGAAGTAAACCTTCAGTAGTTTGTTTTACAGTTGTTGCTAAGGAACTGTCACCCTTAGAGTGGGTTAGGGTCATCCGAGTCGGATACTTTTCCCTACAACATTTGTGACCTATGGGCTTCCATACAATTTTTCACATTCTATACATGGCCTTCTACATTACATGTGAATTTTCACATTCCACATGTATCTCTTCGACTTAATTACATTAAACCCATTACAAAAGACAAAATACATATAATATGGTGGCTATATGAGACAAAAATTGTAATAGGACAACAATTCTTTTAAATTGACAAATAATTTTCTTCTTGATGGAGATCTTTGGTGAAGTGAGTATTCCATGGTCTAAACTCCATAGCAATGACCTTGATTTGAACTAGAAATTCCGATACAGACAACATTTTCACCTCCAATGCTTCTATCAGTGTAGCCTTGGAGCTTGATTGTACACTATTCCATAACCATGACCATTTCATGTGGGCCTTTGCTGGTGTGATGGCATATTGTAGAATAATGTCTTTAATTATCTCCAAGCCTTCTTGTTCTGATGGTTTCTTGATTTTCTCGATGTACTACCTCACTTCCTGAAATATGATTTCCCTACCTCTTATCTCTCTAAGTTTTCCCACTAAAGGCATCTCGTGATTTTGTCATAAATACCCTAAACCATTATGCACCTGACTATAAGTGGAAATGGTGCTAGATAAATGTTCCCCAATATGGATGTCGTTCTAATGATGGAGTCTTAGATGTACTTTGTCTATCTCAACGACAATCCTGTCCTTTCTAACCAACTATTGTGAAACATCTAGATATTTGGCAACCCATTCCTAGAGCAGATCAACAACTTTGTTTGCTAATTTCAGGAGCTTTAAGACTTCTTATGATTTATTCTGAATACGAACAAGGGGTGCTAATACTTCATGATGAAGTATCATCTTATCTTACATCTATTCCATTGTATCCTCCATTGACCCCAATTCCTCATGTATGGTTGACTTCCATTCTCATGTGTTGAAGTTGTGTGAAGATAACTATTGATGGATATGTTCCCCTTGCTTCTTAACTATAACTAACTATTTCCTTAATTGTGAATTCAAGAGATACTATGAGTTATCTTGCGCTACTATAGAAAAAGAAACATTTTTCTGCCATGATTTCTCGGGTATTCCTTCTAGTTTTATCAATTATAACCTTTTCTGTAGATACATAGACTATATTATGAGGATCATTTGGGAAATATCTTCACCTTGGCTGCTTGATCCTTTTCTTAAGGTAATCAAATGTGACATTAGACACATCCATGACTCGTTCTTCTGGTGGAAGTATGATTCCCATTTAATCAAATGGGACATGACCACCTATAAGAGGAGGTTCTGCCGGAGAACTTGGTTCATCATATATGGGTTGGATGGTATCATCTTCGCCCAACTCTTCCTCTTTTTCTTGACTCAATTATTCTTCCTCCAACCTCGGTGCTGCTTCCTCCTACAACTGTCTTTGTCACTCTTCTTTCCTCTTCTTCTTCCTGCAGGTTCCTTAGCAGATCTTCTTGCTTCATCGTCTCCTCTTCTTCTTGTTGCATCTTTTCCTCTAATTATATCCTTTCCTAATTAGCTTTAGTAACTCGCTTATTCAAAGGATCAACATTCCATTTCTTGCTACTTTCTCCTATCGAATCATACTTGATCCTTTACCTGGGAGTTGCACTCTTTGCTTGAGGAGTTATTTGTGGTGCCTCCTATACCCATATATCTTGAGCTGGTGGAACTTGGAGGGAACCGAATTTGATTGTTGGATCTGTTCTTCTTATTGCATTGCACTAGTTATTTATTTTCTCATATTTTGAGGTAGACATTGATGAATATCCCAAAGCGAAACTAGTCCTTTCACAATGCTACATGGACACTCTTCTTGGGTCATATATGTGCCAGTTGTAGACTACAAAGTGCATTAAATACATCTCTTTTATTTCAACCTCTACTTCCTTATGTCTCTTCATCTCATACAATTTGATCCTCAAAGGGAAAGTGGGCTAAGGGGTTTTCTTCCTTCTCTAAAGGACTCTTGATAAGCCTATATTCAACTGATAAGCCACTTCTTATAGTACCACCTTATTAGTTACATATTGTGACATGATATGAGGAGAAACATAAAATCCAAAGCATCAAATATATGTATTTTTAGGTGCAACAAACCAACCTATGATATCATGCAATGACTCCTTCACTTGATCGGTCATGCAAGGACGATTGATATCATAGATCATTTGAAACACGACTACAAAAAAATTATCTGCTAATATGGCATATGGACCTCTGAAACTTAAATCTGACAATTCCCTACAATGGAAGTAAACTATAAACTTATCCTATGGGATCTAGTTCCAATACATTCCTGAGCATGCATACTGTGCACGGATCCCATCCAAGAGAAATGTAGACATATAAAACTTTTGTGCCTTGTTTGACCTTAGAGATGATTTAGCCTACACAACATGATGTTGCAACTCAAATGAAAGTATATGAGCCCAATTAAATACTTTTCCATGGGTAATTACCATGTTGTGAATATATATCTAATTCTCTTCAAATTCTTCAGCATTGTTTTACTCATGCAACCTGCAACACATATCAATGAGATACTCCTACACATCCCTGAGAATCCTGGTTGGGTAAACTACAGATCGGTGGTATCAGAACATAGTAGGCTCTCAAAACCAGGATTTAATGATGTCACTTATGTCGAGATCAACTAATCTAGTGTAAAATATATTATTGCCATACTTTGTGGGGTTTTGTGTCTTATAATAGGTTTTCATGTCTTCTCCATAATAGCAACTAAGTTGACCAATGATTTCACTACAAAGCATCAGATATAACTCGTCCATCTGTGTAAGAATCCATTCAATTTATTCTTCACAAGGAATGATAGGGAACCTGCATGCAATTAGGTGTATTCTGAACTACATGATGTTGATATATACTTCCAAATATTCCAATTTTTCATAGAACCGTTTCTCCATGAATGCATCTCTGATGCCTTTCCATGTGACCTCTGTAGACTAATCTATGAATCATTGTGTATCTACGAGAATAGGAATAGTAGGCTTTGTGATTTATACTAATTATTTAGTGCTTTCTTTTGAAGCTTCTTTGGAGGCTACTCGACATGTAGTAGGAGGTGTTTTTCCAATAGATGACGAAAGAGTGAAAATACTAGCAACTTGAACACATGTATGTGGAAGCATGCTCATGGTGACAAAGATTAGATTTATCAAATACTCTATCTATTACAAGAAATAAAATAGCATTTCAAAATAAAAAAGCCATCAAATGTAGGCGAGAGAATAATCCTATCAATGACATGACATAGCTACTTGTACATGTAATAAATATACATTAAAACAGGCAGGGTGTAATGTTGGAGCATGAGGGGAAGTTCAAGGACCACTGAAGGTTTTGAGGTTCACTCATACACTCAAGAAAGAAAAAGAGATCATCAAGGGTATAAGGTGCACTAAAAAATCTCAAAGGGAGATAATTCATGAGTTGAAGGTGCGGTCATGCACTCAAAGAGGCTAAGATGGCACAAGGGCACACTTCGAAGGAACAAAGGGGTCAGGATTTAAGCCTTCAAGGTGTGCTCTCGTGATCAAGTGTACAGGAAGATTGAAAGTGTGCATGTTTAAGGGATGAAGGGGAAAATAGTAAAGCCTTTAGAGTATGCTCATGTGGTCAAGGACATCATAGTTCTTCATGTCAAAGGAGCATGCTCTTGAAGAAAACTTGTCTTTCTGGGCACAGTTTTTTGAGATAGTGAAGCCTTTGCTTCCAGAAGTGTGCTCTGTCTTGGAATGGCTCAAGGAAAAGTCTAGAAATAAGATAGAATGATAGAAATGCTGATATGAAAGATCTACAAGTTCTAATGGATTTTGTCACAATCATGACTAAAATATGAAGAGCTACAAAATATGAAGAGTCATAACCTACGACAACAATTTGACAATTGTGTAAGAAATAATGAATTGAAATTTCAGTAATGAAGATAAAAGTAAGTGAAATTCCAACAAGGAAAGCAAGATTGATAGTAATAATATCAGAGTCAATGAACATGGTCAACATGAAAAACTTATTTGGAATGAAGATCGACAAAGAGCTCCTTGATCCAAAGATGTTCACCCAACTTGGATGAGAATCACATGCATGAGTTAGGATCAGTGCAAGTCTTCATGTCAAAGCAGTCTACTCCAGTGAGGGCATAGTTGCTGAGCATAAAGGAGTGCAGTCCAAGGAGGGCACAGTCACTGAGCATGAAGGAGTGCGCTCCAAGGAGGGCACAATTGTTCAGCCCAAAGTAGTGCACTCAACAAGAGAGAAACTCTTCGTCATATTGAAGTGTTTTTTTCTTTAAAAGTGATTTACTTTGATTTTTTATTATTATTTTGTGTGTGTTGGATGTTGAAAAAGGCTTGTTACTAATTCAAGCAAAGTTATGGCTACACCTATCCTTGGGCAACATAACACATGCAGTTCAAAGGGTAAGGTGACGACACATAGAAAAAATTGACTTGGGAGGATGTGACACTTAGAGGAAAAATACGAATAATAAATCAAACAATGTGATGACACAGGATAGCTTGGAACTACAACTCACATAGTCTCCAAACTTGAGTTAGGAAAAAATCTTGAAGGTTTGTTGTCACAACGAAAACACTTGGCGACGTATTGAGTGAACCCCAACTTCTCCGTTTTAGTTTCATTTATGCATGAAGTCTCAATTTTATAGGAAGTATTGATTGAATCAGTGAGTCACCTTAGCTCACTAGTCTACCTAGTTAAAGATATAGTCTTCCCTATTCAATTAATCAACGTAACACAACATAAAGCAAGACAAATCATTTTGATGAGAATATGAGTAATATAAACCATGGGTCAAAAACTAATCAGAGTATTATTTTTCATCTCTGGTGTTGCTTTGCTACCAACAGGCCTGGATAGTACCCCAGTGGAGTCACTTAAGGAACACGAGCACTGCTTCATTCCTAGTGACCTTGGACAATACCCTAGTGAATTTACTTGCTTCACATCCCTATGAAGGAAGCCTTTCTCATCTTTCACCTTTTTTTTTTATTTTTTATTTTTTTTTCATAGAACTGTGCTTAGGAGCTTACTATTTTTAAATGAGGAGGAAGAGGGATCCCAACTTATTGAAAGCAGAATAGGGTACCCCTTCAGAGAAAGGTTTACAAAATTTTGATAGCTAGCTCACTGAAACTTTCCCCTTTATCTTTCTCTACTCAAATAGATAGGCGAAAAATTATTATTATCAAACAAAATCGAGTGCAGGAGTGAGAATCATAAATAGATATGGGCATCATTATTCTACTTATGGTTTCCTAGCTAAATCCAAAAATAATTGACTTTGGAGATGCAAACCAAATCAAAGAAGATGGTAACAGATAAGCCGAGGGTTGCATGTTACTACAACTTGCATTTCAAAAAAGATTAACCACGTCATCTTGAAGCTCAAATCTAGATTTATGCACATACTATCATAACTCAAAAACAAAGGGGACAATCAAAAAACAAAACAAAAATGCAATTTATCTAACTAAATGCATCCTATCCTACCTAAGATAACAGTTACAAAGGTTGGTTAAGTGAAATGGAGCTTCTAATGTAGCCATAGAAGTTTCTCCCAACTTAAGAGTCTAAGGATGTGAGTGTGTAAAATAAAACTAAGATACAGTGCACTAAAACATATAAACAATGCAATCATTCACATTGACAAGTAAAAACAAAAAGTGCAAGCAAAATGATGTGACACACTTAAGTGTTCTACCAAACAAAAAAAATCCACAACAACAACATTCACTTGGTTCAAAACCATACAAGGCTCGATTGAATGCATGAAGGGATAGGCCATCAAAACATGTGTTCTAATTGATAGGAATCTCTAAGAAAATCTACAATAAGATCATGGAAACAACCTTTAAGAAAATTTTCATAACAAAGATTGACCGGAGTCAAATCTATATCATAAGAAATATCATTAGTTTGACCAAAATCCGTGTTCTCGTGTGAGTTAAACTTTTCAAAGATTGATGCAAAAGGGATGTCAAATCATAGGATTTAACAATAATTAAGATCATTATTTATTTCCACATAGCATATTAGAAGTTTGCATGAGGAGGGATGCAACAATTGAAATTCAAAATTATGAATAAATGTTCTACCTTGAGGGCTTAAAAATTAAACATGCAAAAAAAGGGAATCCGTTAAGAGAGAATACACATCCCATGAGATGACATAAAAGATGAGATTATATGAGAAAATATTAAACTGAGGAAAATCACAAATACTGTTGGGGTGACGGGAGTTTATCATAACCATCAGCATAGGCTGAAGTGCCTTGTACACTCAGCTTAACTTTGAACTCTAAAAATATTGGAAGTTAGACTGAGAAAGCATGATCAAATGTTTGTCTAAACAAGAGTTGTCACTCAAATCATGAGATTCATAAGGAAATTGGGGCTTATCAGATAGATTCTCAGGATTACAACAAAAAAATTCAGTAATAAGCATGTCATCTTCTTGATCAAAAGGAGATATACCTGAAAGAAAAACTTCAAAAATTGCATCAGACTCCATTCGAAACTTCTAAAAATGTGTGTGTTCCAATGAAAACAAAGGTTCATCCATAGAACTTGAATAATCATCACCATGCAGTTTATAAAAAAGGAAATGATTGGGGTCATGGTCATTCAAGGATTCAATTTGATTAATAGGTGCAAGATCGACAAGGGGACTCTCAAGATTCAAATATGATGGATTGATAGGATCAAACAAATCATCATCTAGGGAAATTTTTAAAAGGAAAATTAATTATTCATCAATAAATTGATCCTCAAACTTACTGTTCAGTTCAAGTTCAAAACACAGAACATCTAAAGGAGGTGGACAAGGAATAAAAGGAACATCAGATTCTTCTTTAGGACATGGGATTTCCTTTTGAAAAACAGTACATAATGAATTCAATTCAAAATATTTTCATGAAATCCTGACCAAGAATTGAAACTTTTCATTCAAAAATTTCCAATCCATGTCCTCATCTATAAATTCATAGCAAAGATGAAGTAAATAGTGAACAAACTATTGAAGAGATTTATTTGATTCCAGTCTAAGCTGGTCGATTTCATTAAGAACAATTGATATTCATACTTGTTGAAAACACCACAAAGCTCGCTAAATAAATGCTTAAATGTTGAGATAGACATAGTGGGTAGAGAATAACACCATTTCTTAGCATGGCCATCCAATGTAAGGGTGAACAACCTTGTGAGGATTTCTTTAGAGTAAAACCCACTTGAAAAAACAAATTGAACAAACTTTATCACATAATCAAGGATAGTTTTTGTACCCTCTCCATCGAATTTTAAATGTGAAAATTTATGTAGAAATTCCATAGGGATTGAAAGATATAAAGCTTCATAAAAACACATATGGTTTATGATCTAGGATGAAACCATTAAAGCTAAGAGTTTCAAACAAAATTCATAGACTTAGCTTGTTATTTGGCCCTCCTTCTATAGCTAAAATGTCGACGGTGTTGGACACTGCCAACATGTTGGGGATCTCCCCGATGTGAGGTCCCAACTAGACCTCACACTCTTTGGTGTAGGAGTCCCATCTGGCTATTTGATATGACCACCATTGCAAAGGTTTCAAAGATGTTCCTTGGTTACAACACATACACAATAGATCAAAAACACCTCTTTGGGGAAGCAAGTATGTAAGCTTTGTGTGACACCAAATGTAATATGCACACGAAACTTTCATTGTTTATAAAGGAAAACGAGGTTCAGATGAGGGAAGTAATATTACTATCCTAGGGGAAACCTGAGAGTGAGGAGAAAGACTTGTTGACTTACCTGAAAAGTAGTTAACAAGATAAACAACATTCATGAAAACATAACAACACCTATTCAATAGTATCCATATCTAAACAATGAAATAATTCATTAGTCTTAGTATAAATTAAGTGAAAATATACCACAAACATAACAAGAATAGTCTTACTACATACACGATACAAGTATGAATAAGTGTTGGCTCAATGAGATTCTAGTTATAAATGAATGATTCCAATAAAATTGTTACATAGGTGGAACACTAGATCCATTAGTGGAACATGAAGCCACAACTTGCTTCTCCAAAGAATGATCTATCTCCTATGTAATACAAGAGAATTCAAGGAAAGACTCCAAGAATCCGGGGCCCTTAGTTGAGTGATGAGGAGATATTTATAACAAATGACAATGACTTTTGAGTTTACTCATCACTGCTCAACATCTATGACCTATGGGATTCCATACAACTTTTCATATTCTATACATTACCTTTTACATTCCATATGTGACATTTCACAATCCCAATGTGTCTCTTTCAATTCATTACATTAAACTCATTACACAAGAAAAAATACATATAAGACGGTGTGTATATGTGAAAAAACTTGTAATAGGAAATAATCATTTTAAATTAACAAGTCATTTTCTTCTTCATGGAGCTATTTGGTATTGTATCTATGCCATGCTCTAAGCCCCATTGATATGACCTTGATCTAAACTGGAAGTTCTGCTACAAATTGCATTTACACCTCTAATTCTTTTGTCAATATTATCTTGGAGCTTGATTGTACACTATTCCTTAGCCATGTCAGTTTCATGTGGGTCTTTGCTGGTGCAATGGCATTGTAGAATAATGTCTCTACTGATCTCTAAGGCTTCTTGTTCTGATGTTTACTTAATTTTCTTGATGAAATTCCACACTTCTTGAAAGATTATTTCCATGCCTCTTATCTCTCCAAGTGTTCCCACTGAAGGCATCCCATGCTTCTATGCTAGAGGATCTAAACCATTGTGCAATCGACTATAAGTGGAAATGGTGTTAGCTGACTATTCTCCAAGATGGATGTAAATATGATAAGGGAGTTTATTTGTACTCTATCTATCTCAATGATAATCCTATCCTTCCTAACCAACTATTGTAGAACATCTAGATATTTGGCAACCCATTCTTGGAGTTGATCAATAACTATGTTTTCCACTTTTAGGATCTTTAAGACTTCTTGTGCTTTCTTTAGAATACCAATAAGGGGCACCACTACATCATGAAGAACTATCATTTCATCATACAACTATTCCATGGTATCCTTCATTGGGCCCAATTCTTCTTGTATGTTTGACTGTCATTTTGATGTGTTGAAGCAATTTTAAGATAATCGTTGATTTTCCACAACGAGATGTTCTGCTTGTTTCTTTACTACAACTAACTCTTTCCTTAATCATGCATTCTCATTTAATAGATACTTTGAGTTATCCTACAACATTATAGAAAAACTAAACATTATGATTTCTTGGGGATTCCATCAAGTGTTAGTAGTTATCACCTTTTCTGTAGATACAGAGATTGAGGCGAACAAAGTCCCTTCTTCAGATTAAATGCTCTAAAAACTTGGAATATAAACGAATCCATGAGGATACAAATATTATATATTAAATGTGAATGAAGAATGATTCAAATGAGAGTGAAAGGCTTGCTTATATACAAAGTATGTGTCTCTTCATGGAGAGTCATGTCTCATTTAGACATGACTCTTCAACCTAATTACTAATTAAATAATCATTACTAATTATTATCATTTACGTTATTTCCTATATATTTATTCATAACATTGCCTTCCTCCTCAAAAAGTTTTGTCCTCAAAGCCTGTCAAGCAAAAAGGCTTGATCTCTTTTTCAGGTTCGAATGTCTTCTCATCTTGGAACAATAATCTTCATCGATACAAGTTGATATGATCTTATAGGTGACAAACAAAATTGTCACACTGAGAAGGGATCAGACCATCCTAGATTAATCTTCTGTGGAATATTCTGATCATTGGAATTTTGTAACGACTTGTCATCGTAGGAATAGAGTGAGGTTATTTCAATATTTTTTTGGAACATTAGTTTGTTGTTTTTGTTTTGAATGGTACATATATTTAGCTTGATTGAGTTGTCTACTCTCGTGATTCAGATGTCAATATGGAACATTTTTTGTTTGACTTTCCCTTATTGGAAGTATGGTAATTTTTTGATTTTCTTCTGGTGAAGATGTTGTTGAGTTGGTTACAGAACATTCACTTGGGATGTTCATTACCTGAATTGCAACATCTAAGTTTGTATTTTCTTCAACTTGCTTTCCTTTTTATTGAGTTGTGACATTCACTCGATCGATATCTGTTGTTTTTTCGTCAACTTGAATTACTACATTTGATGCTTCCTTCTCGATAAGTTGTTGTACCTTGTTTTCTAATGACTTCTTATGCTTCTTAAGTTTCTTAATTTGCGTAAGTAATTTTTCACTATGGTTTCTAAGTTGAGAAACTTCTTCATTTTTGTTAGCAGTGATCTTGTCAACTTCTCCTTGCATATTTCTTATAACTTTTTTACCTTCTTGAAAAATTACTTTTGAAATATCTTATATGTCATCTGGCATTACTGAATTTGGCTTCAGTGTAACATCTTGAAATGTTATTTTTTTTCTTTTTGTATGAAAATATCTAAAACTTATTTTTCATATTCAGGATGAAGGAACCTAGGGTTTCCATCCATGGCGATCCCAAAATAATGTCACTTTGGTTAGTCCATAGGGATTGAACTGAGAATTGCGATATAAATGTATAATCACCAATGTTTAACTGTAAATCAGTTATTTCGTATTGTTTTTTTTAAACAGTTTAATTTTTCAATTATATTTGACTCCAGAACTACTAATTGGTTTGCGATTTTAGGCGTTATATAATTTTTATCTTCGATAGGAGAGATAGCAATAGTGACATCTTTTCCTTTGAGAGTTCCTTTAATTTTAAATAGTACTTTAGCATAACCGATTAAGGTTTCTGGAAATCTTCCTTCCTTCTATCCAAATTTAGATTTTATTTCACTTGTCAACGATAAGTGAACTTAGGGTTAAAAATCACCGTTTTCCTTCAAAATTTTATGACTCTAAAAATTTAGTTAAAAATTTTTGGTGATCCTTAAGGTTGAACTTTTCCTCTAGTAAATATGTTCAAATAGGAGTTGAAATGGGGATGTTTTTTTTTTTTTTTAAATGTATATGATAGTTATATTAAATATAATATATAATAAATATATAGTATATCTAATTTTTTCTTTTTCTTTTTCTAAATTACTTTATGATTTTTGGTTTCTTGAATAGGCATATATGTAGTCTTTATCGCTAATATTCTTTGCTAAGCAACCTTTAAAATAACCTTGATTATTTCTTGTTTTTTGTTGGGACACGACTCTTGAACTTCAAAAATCGTGACCTGTATGTTCCTGAGTTTCAATTGGAAATTATCCCATCCTGGTCACTATTTAGTAAAGTTTTAATTGGTATAGTGCCTGTTAATTCAAACATCAGGGTTTTGCAAACATTGTGGAAGTATGGTGGCATCAAGGGTCTATAATAACTATTGTATGCATATGTATGACATGTGTGGAGGTCACCGACAATGAATACTAGGTAGTAGATGAGTCTTTGATGCACGGTGAATGTAGATGCGATAAAGGACGCTGCGAGTAGGAGGACGTGGTAGCAAAGATGGAAGGAGGGTTGGTGGTTGTGACTAGTTCGAGCAACATTCATGATGAATGATGATTAGCGTGGGATTACTATGGACAATCATTAAGAGACATGCAACGATGACTATAGCGAGCGAAAAGTGGAGGTTCGTTCAGGGATGTGTTCAAAGGCTAAGCGTGGAGTATGGTGCAATGGATGGAATCAGTGACTGTAAATTTTTACAGGGTCGTGACAAACATCAACAGAGGGTCCGACAGTGAGCTTGTTTGGTGTCATGGAAAAGACAGCTGGCATCCCTCACTATTGTGGTGGTTGTGTGGAAATTTGACAATGACAATAGTGGAGTTGTGGTGAGTCGCTGCCCTTTTATATATTTTTATGATTTCAATTATATATATATATATTTTTTTTTTCATCCTTTTTTGTTTGTTTTTATTTTTTTAAACAGGTTGTTTTTTTTTATATATAACCTTTTTTTCGTTCTTATCAATTTTTTTAGTTTTTTTTCTCATATATATATATATATATATATATATATATATATATATATATATTAAATGGACAAGGGCCTCTAACAAATCAATGACGGAGAAACTCCAAACGTGTAGTGAAACGCTTCAATCTCGATGGCACCAATGTTGACAAAAACTTGATGGCCAAGGCCCTGGATCAGAGAACGTGGCTCTGTGCAGTGGTTAAGCAGCTAGAGGATCAAAGTGCTTTGATACCCAATAAAGCGAATAAAGCTCCATATTCAAATTAATTTCTCCAAAATACTTGGAATATAAAAATATCCATGAGGATACAAATATTATATATTAAACGTGCATGAAGAAATGATTGAAATGAGAGTGAGAGGCTTGCTTATATACCAAGCAGGTGTCTCTTCATGGAGTGTCATATCTCATTTAGACATGACTCTCAACCTAATTACTAATTAACTAATCATTATTAATTATTATCATTTACATTCTCTCCTATATATTTATTCATAATAGAGACTGGATTCTGAGGATCCTCTGGGAAGTATCTTCTCCTTTGCTACACAATCCATTTCTTGAGATGATCAAATGTGACATTACACACATCCATGACTCGATCTTCTAGTGGAGGTGTGATTCCCATTTCATCAAATGGTAGATGACAACCTGTAAGAGAATGTTCTGTGAGAGAACCTAGTTCATCATGTATGGGCTAAATATTATCATCTTCCTCCAACTCTTCCTCTATTTCTTGAGCCAATCATTATTCCTCTAGCCTCTGTGTTACTTCCTCCTCATACAACTGTCTTTTTCACTCTTCTTATACTCTCCTTCTTTCCTCTTTTCCTTCCTATTGCTTCCTGAGAAACTCTTCTTGCTTCATCTTCTCCTCTTCTTGTTGTTGCATCCTTGCCTCTAATTCTCTCCTTTCCTATTTATGTTTAATATATACCTTTTTCAAAGGATCAACCTTCCATTTCTTGCTACTTTCTCCTATCGAATCATGCTTGATCCTTTTCCTAAGATATTCACTCTTTGCTTGAGGAGATTTTTTATGGTGCATCCCATACATGTATATCTTGAGCCGCTGGAACTTGAGGGGAACCAAATTCAATTGTTGGATGTGTTCTTCTTACTTCATCGTACCAATTCTTTATCTTCTCATCTTCTATGATAGACATTAATGAATATCCCCAAGCAAAACCAATCATTTCAGAATGTTGTGTGTGCACATTCTTCTAGGGTCATATCTGTGAAAGTAATTTACTACAAAGTGCAAGTAATCCAACTCTTATATTTCTGCTTTCACTTCCTTATGTCTCTTCAACTCATACAATCTGATCCTCAAAAGGAAAGTGCACCAAGGGGATTCATTCCTTCTCTAAATGACTCTTGATAACCCTTTATTCAACTAATAAGACACTTCTTGTAGGACCACCTTATTAGTTACATATCACAACATGATATGAGGAGAAATATGACATCCAAAGCATCATATGTATGTACTTTCAAGTGCAACAAACTAATTTTCGATATCATTTAATGACTCCTTCACCTGATTCGTCATGCAAGGAGGATCGATCTCATATATTATCTAAAATGGGAATATGAATAAATTCTCTACTAATTTGTCGTATGCCCTTTGAAACTCAAATAGGGTAACACCCTACAGTGGAAGTAAAATGAAAACTTATCTTGTGGGGTCGAGTTCTATTACATTCCTGGGAATTCATACTGTGCACAAAATCCATCAAAAATAAATGCAAACATATATAAATCTGGTACCTGGTTTGACCTTATAGATTCTTTAGCTTGTACAACATAATGTTGCAACTCAAAAGAAAGTAAATATGCCCAATTGAAGACTTTTCCATGAATAACTAACATGTTGAGCATATATATTTAATTCTCTTCAAATACTTCAGTGTTATTTTTCCCATGAATCCAACAACACATATCAATGAGATACTAATACAGATGTGGAAATTATGTTGTATATTTGCAACTTCTCATGAATTTTTAATCAAAAACACAAGACACAAACCTACTCTACTGCTCTACGGACATTAATTCAGAATTTAGAACAAAAATCTCAAACATGCATTCAGAAATAACACACATGCAACAAGTATCTATTTATTTGGGGAAAGAAATCGCTAAAAACCTTTCATACTTGCATTAATCAAATGAATAGAGATTTATTACAATTTCTTCACTCAACTGAGCATAACTTGGAAGTCCATAACCTATCTCTCTACTCACTAAAAGGATATGACCCAGACTTAGCCAATTTCTACATCTGCTTCAAATCCTATTTCCTTAACCTATTCCTTGAGGAATTAGGCCCCTATTATTTAGGAAATTTCTCAAATTGATTTCATAATTCCTTTAGGCTGATCATCTCACTGCATGCAAGACCTATAAAATCAAGACTAGTCTACAACTGATGTTACATTGCCTTGGAATCTCCAATAATCCTAGGAAAGTCGACTTCTTTGCATGAAATAACTATTTTGGGTTGATTGATCACTTAAATAGATGATCAGCAAGTTTGAATGAAGTCTCACTACACAACTAGCCCTCCACTAGTTCCTCCAACAATTGGAACTAGTTTAACTAAAAAAAACCTTAGATAACTGACCTTGATTGCTACAAATTAGAAATAAAAAATGCTCAGCTGAACGCTAACTCCTCCATCTCAAATTTACTGATTATATTGGGTGACACAAGCCATGTCACATAATTTAAGTACATCAAAGTTGTCCGCTGATGTGGAGATTTGAATTTTCTCAATTTAATCAAGGAAAAATCAAATTGAGAATTTCTTGCTGCATTTGCCAACACTCCCTCTAAGCAAAAAAGGGATTATCAACCACCCTTATCCTGCACGAGTGGAACTCAAACTTCCCTCTTGAAATGGCCTTTGCTAAAATGCCAACATCTTGTTCCTCTGTCAGAATGTACTACAACAACATTATCCACCTATGCACACAGTCCCGTTAATGGTGACACCAGATATCTATAATCTTTGATTGATCATGAAAAATAGAATTCTTAGAGAGATCGATGCAACTCTGTTTATCACAGTAGATCACAGTTGGATCCATCATCTGTCCAAATAATCCAACAAGTATCTTTCTCATCCAGATCACCTCACATGTTGCTTGACTGACAACCATGTATTCTGCTTCTCCCGAGTTAAGTGCAACATATCTTTGCTTCCGATTGCACCAAGAAGAAACTATGGAACCAACACTTAAAATTACACATGATGTACTATTTCGGTCTAATGCATTCCCAACCCAATCTACATCTATGAAGCCACATAGATCTACTCTCGCTTTCCGTATGTACCATAGTCCAAACTTGGTAGTGCCTCTCAGGTACCATAGAAGATGCTTATCTACCTTCCAAAATAATTTGGTTGACCTAACCATAGCTTGGCTCAGTTGGTTGACTGCATAGCACAGATCTATCTGTGTGTTCACAAGATACATCAGCGAAGCCACCAACTGTCGATAAATAGTATCGTCCACTTCCTCACCTCAAGTGGCATCCTCCTTCCTCCAGCTATTTTCTAGAGTTGTCTCCATGGGTTTTCAACTCTCCATGTAGAATCCTTGTAGTATCTCATTTCCATACTTTCCTTGAGACAAAAATAGTTCCCCATCACCTTTCTATACTTTCAACATGAGAAAGTAGTTCATGAGACCCATGTCCTTAATTTCAAACTCTCTTGCAAGGTCCTCCTTACAAGATCTGGTCAACTACTCATTACCAATTAAAATTAAGTCATCAACATATAAGACAATAACCAACTATTTACCTTATACCAAGATATGTTAGAGGTTTGCATCTACTTCACTATTGGTGAAGCCTAAACCAATGAGATAACTATCGATCTTGGTGTACAATGCATGAGGGTCTTGGTTGAGACCGTACAATGCTCGCTTGAGTCTACACACTTGAGACTCCCAACAAAAGTCTCAAATCCTTCTAGTTCCTCGATGTACACCTCCTCCTCAATAACTCTGTTGAGGAATGTTATTTTTACATCCATTTAGTGGATCTTCCACCCCATCTGCACAACTAGAGAAGGAATCAATTTGATGGATGAGTACCTTGCTACAAGAGAAATGGTCTCCTCATAGTCAATCCCCTCAACTTGAGGGTACCCCCTGGCCAAAAATATGGCCTTTTACCTTTCTATGCTTCTTTTTACTACCTTCTTTACCTTGAAGATGCATCTCGAACCCACAACTGATTTATCGTCTAGTCTTGAGACCACATCCCAAACAAAGTTATTTATAATGGATTCATATTCCTCCACCATTACATCATTTCGTATAGGTTTCTCTAATAATTACTCGAAAGAGGATGGCTCAGTCTCTATAAGCTTGGTCATTAGAGCCATGTAGCTAGTGTACTGATTAGGTGACTGTATCTGCCGTTGTTGATTTGAAGGAGCCACCACATTCTTCGTCGCATCCTACACAAGTCGCTCAAATTCCCTGGTTCTTTTCCTACCTTCTCTAGATGGTTTTGCCTAAGTGGGTTTATCCACTCTTTGTTCCTCAATATGTGGATGCTCCATTACTTCTTGAAGTTCCTCCTTTGGATCTAAAAGCTCTTCTTCTGGTGGGATCTGAAGCTCACCCTCAAGAGAACACCACATATCTTTATCCTCATAAAATTTTACATTCCTTCACACATATATCATTATGAGGGATCGAACGTACACACAGTAGTTGTGGGGAGTTTCTGTGTAAGCCAAAAATACCCCCAATTATGCTTTCAACTCTAGCTTCTTCCTTGATTCTTTGGATACATGGTAGTAAATAGATTCTCCAAAAATCATAAAGTGCATCACATCTAGCTTCCTCCCCGAGAAATCCTCATCTAGTGTGATCATGCCTAGAATATCATGAGGACTCTGGTTCTAAAAATAGACTATTGTGTTGCATGCATAGGCCCACAAGTGTAGAGGTAATATTTGGTCATGCAACATCGCCCTCCTTTCTCCAACAATGTTATGGTTCTTTCTCTCAGCCACCCTATTCTTCTGTGGGTTGTGGGGTGCTGTTAACTTCTGTCGAATGCATTCTTTTGCACATAATTGTTTAAACTCATTTGGAATGTAGCCACCTCCATTATCACTCCTAATATCCTTCACCTTCTTTTTGGTTTCCTTCTCAACCAATGCCTTGAATTACACAAACTTGGAGAATGTCTCATCTTTCTTTTGCATGAAGAAGATCCAACATTTTCGTGAGAAATCATCAATAAAAATGAAAAAATATTTGTGCATAGTGGAGGCTGTTGACAAAGGTCCACATACATCGTAGTGAATTCTTTCAAGGAATGCATGTGCTTTGTTGTCCTAGTCATAAAATGTGGTTTTTTTGTAATTCCCTAAGGTACATCATTTGCATACATCTTTCTGTTCAAGTTCTCCCTTGGGGAGGCCTATGGTTATCTGTTGCATGATATTCAAGGTGACATGATGAAAATGGCCAAGTCTTTTATGCCAAAGTTCACCGACATCACAACTCTACACCTTCTCCACCTTAGTGCTTAATGCAGCACAATCCTCCATATCTAGCTTATACAGGTTCTTCACATGAACCTTGGTCTATTCCACCTATCCTGTGTCTATTTTTTAGGAATGCCTTTCCTTTAGTGAATATCACACCATAACCACTGTCTTCCAAAAATGCAATAGAGATGAGATTTTTCTTTAGGCTCAGATTGAACATGAAATATTTGAGCTTGAGAGGGGAGCCCGACTACCTCTTAAAGGTGACTGTACCAAACTCGATCACATTATAACTTCCATCATCCCCCATCTCAAAGTCAATCTGTAAGTCTTTCTCCTCCAGGTCACTGAAAAAATATCTATACCCTGCCATGTGGAATGATGCACCTGAGTCCAAGTACCAAATTCTTTCCATCACTACGTTGGCCATGCATGTAATGAGGTTAAAGTCAAACTCGAACTTTGAAGCCAATGCTTCACTTGCTACTCCTCCTAGGGTATTATTGATTTCCTTTTTGTGTGGAAACTTCATGGCATAGTGCCAAAATTCATGAAAATAGAAGGATTTAATTTTGGACAAATATTTTTTCTTGCACCCTTGACTGGATTCTAGTTTGGATTGAGATTTATTCCCCTTTCCCTTCTTTTCCTTTCTATCCAATGCATGTTTTTATTTATTATTGCCCTTGTATGAAGTCCCATCTCTATTATTTCACCTTATTTTCTCTTGTACCAAATCAGACCATAAGTTCTCCCAATTCATTAGCTTCTGCCTCCCATTCAATGAATCTTGATAGCTATGCCATCTCTTGGGAAGGCCCATAAGGGGTAGGCTTACCAAGGTTTCTTTAGGGAAATTAACACCGACCCCGCCAAGTTCATCACAACATTCTGTGAAGCTACTAAGATACTGTGGAATTTTGTCATTCTTCTAGACCGTTATACTTTGAACTTTATCCTTGAGTGCCAGGTTCCTCTGGTCATTATTATTCTCAAACAATTCTGTTATCGCTTTCCATGTATATAGGGAATGCAAAATGTAATTAGTATTGATGTTAGGTTATTGAAAGTATTTGTGGATTCATAGATAGTAATAAAGTAGGTACAAAACAATATTCACTATCTCTAATCACCTTAAACATTATCAAGCATTAGTTCAGGACTTAAAATCACACTTTTTGGCATGTAATATCTCTTGTATTCCTAGGTTACATAATTCTAGTGTTGACTTATTGGCTAATGTTGCATCTAATCTCATTCCACCAGAAGACTTTAATCTTGATTTCTTCTCAATTAAGTTGATTTTTCGACCCTCCATTCCTAATAATATCACCACTTGGTGAGTGTTTAATGATGATTCTAATATTATAAGATTTCTTACATATGAAAGGACCTATGATGACCAACTTATAGATGAATACACACTTGATAATGAACTTAACAAAACTTTTGGAGAAGATAAAAAATAAAATGCATTTCCTAAATCAATAGCTACATTAGAGGATCTTTATGATTTGAAGACAGATTTAAATGCCCAGCTAACAACAAAATTCAAATTTCTACTTTAAAGTTTGAAGTTATCAACCTAGGTATAGATGAAAATCCTCAAAATATAAAATCTAGGACTAGGTCTCTCCCCAGACTAAAGACTTAGATTTATTTTAAGGAAAGTTTTCATGTTTGTGTTAGAAATTGCAAGATCTACCAAACTGCTCCAGGCAAAGAAAGGAATGTCGCCCTACCACTACAACCAGTAAACATCTTACAACCTTTTGAATAACGAGAACTGGATATCATAAGTGAGATCATTGCTCACTCATCTAAGTAATGTAAGTATATTATTCCAAATATAGACTACTTCACAAAATGGGTGGAGGACATACCTATAAAAGTTGTCAATTCGTAACAAGTAATTTATTTCATTGATCAACATATCATTACTAGGTTTGGTCTCCCAGGTTTTTTAATGTTTGATAATGCCTCTTATTTTCCTAGGAAAATACTAATTGAATTTTCACTCAAAAGAGGTTTTAAAATTAAATATTCTACAAATTATTACCCTCAAGGAAATGGATTAGAAAAATCAACCAATAAAATTCGCTTAAGCATTATTAAGAAAACTATTGATAATAATCAAATCAATTCACAAAAAGCTCTAGTTTTTGCTCTCTGGGTTCATTAAATAACCCATAAAGCATCATTAGGTTCCTCACCATATTTCTTGGTTTATGACAAATAAGCACTTCTTCCACCCAATGTTGATTTACTTCCCTTGCCTTAGTGTAGCAAATTGAGGAACAACCTTTCTCATCCCTAAAATAGAGATTATCCCAAATACTTAAATTAGAGGAAGATAGGGAGAAATCAAATCAAACATATGCTAAGCATTAGAAACTGTGAAATCTTGGTTCGATTCTAGTTCAGTTGGTAACAAAACTTTTCAAGTTGGTGACTTAGTACTGAAATGGGACAAATCCCATGAAGAAAATGGAAATCATATTAAATTTCAAAACTTTTGGCGAGGCCCTTTTCGGATTGCAGAACAATTTGGTCCATCTACCTTTAGTTTGAAAGATCTTCAAGGAAGAAAATAGTATCTTTCTGTAAATGGGTTAATCGTAAAAAAATATTTTTTGTGAAAGGGCAGTATGACTTTTGTAAATATGTAAATAATCACATGTACAATTTGGTGTGCTAGATTAGTTTATGTTTTCATCAAAGTTTTTTCCTTTTATACCCTTACTTTAGTTTTATAGGTTGAGTGCTATTTCTTTTGGCTTGGTGTTTCAACTATCTATAATTCTCTACTATTTATATATGAAGTTTTATCTTTCAAGGAAACATGCTTAAGATGATGTCACTATGATTTTGTTCAGGTTTCCTAAAAATTAGAGTTCTCGATTATAATTCATTATGGTTTTCTTGTCATTATTTTTTGGACTATTTTTAACCCCAACTTTATAGAAAGAAAATATGCTCATCAACATCCCAAAATCAATTAGCTTTTGAGATTCAAAGTCAATCAAGTATAAATTAGCCATCTAATTTTTTTTTCTACCATCCCATCTCTTAATGAGTGGATCTCCCTCCCCATCTATTAATTAAATATTTTTATAGTGTAATTAAAAAATACAAAAATTAATTGAAAAATAAGAGATCTCATCACAATCCGACCTGCCATGATGATGAGTACTGGCATTAGTCACATTACCACATCTGGTCACCAAGCCACAGTAGTGGCCTGTAGCCATATGACTATAAGACAAGAGGTCTTATCACAAGCGAACTTTTTCATTCCAGTTAGGTATTGTAAATGGCATTGACAACATCTGATAGCCAAGCCAGGACAATGGATTTCAATTAACTTAAATATCAAATATAAAATTACCTCAAACATGCTTTCTCTAAAATTATTACTAATGGATGTGATACTAGCATTTCTAGGGATAAAAGGTAACCCTATCGAGGCTATGGATGTCTATGGTAGTAGTGTCTCTACCTATGGTATTGAAGTTTATTTTAGTGCTAAAATATGCTTATAATATTGGATTTTCAAAGTTGGTTTACATTAAAGATCTATTGATGCTAAAGTGTGCTTTGAAGCAATTTATGGGGAAATACTTCTAAGTTCACAAATAATGATGAGTTTTTGTTGGTTTATGATGAAGACTTAAGATGGAAATTTGACTTCTAACATTATGACATCATCTAATATCTATTCCTTTTTCTTTAACATTTTGTGTATTCATTACAAAGATAATTGTTTCGCCCAGTGCATTGCCAATTTTTGTAGTAAACAACAACCCCCCACTAATTTGTATTCATAATAATAATGGGGACTTTTTTTTTATGTATAAGTGTATAATTTTATTTTTAATAAAAATTTAGGGCCTTAATTATGTATTTTAATAATAAAACACGCCTTTAAGAGAACCACCACAACCTCGACCTAATCCCTCAGACAATTGAAAAAGAGAAAATTATCTAAGTTACTTGGGTATCCCAAAAATTGGGAAGCTTGTAGCTTTTATTTAGTTATATGACAAAAAATTTTGGGCATGCAATTTTCTAGGTGTTTATGGCCCAAAATAACCATTCAACATTATAAGGCAGACCACCCGGTCGAGAATTTAAAGCAACTCCTTTTCCATTTGGAATGGTGGTTCAAACTCGTTAAACTAAGTAAAATTAACTTCTCTCTATATTTGTTGGCTTAAAGTATGTCCTTTAAAGTATGTCGAGCAAGAAAGTTATCATTAAGCTGATCTAGGGTTCAACCTAACCACAACTAAGTTCTACCCCCGTATGAGGGGACTTATAGAAATGTAATGATTAATATAAATGGAAAATAATCCTAGAATGCAAGAAAAAGGAAAGAAATATTAAGCCTATCTCAATTAGGAAGATGTAGATCTAACCCAACTAAGAGAAAAGTAATTAAATGATTGAGATTTTAACATGCCTATTTTTAGGTGAATATCTAGCTAATGAAATAGTTCTACTAGCTAATATTATGATCACCAAAACATGCTCTATTAAGAGGCCTATTAATGATGAATGATTAACCAATAACATTAGGAAATAATTCACTGAATGTAAATGGTAATTAAATTGAATTTAAATAGCATATTTATGAGTAAAAAGTTTCTCAAAAAAGTGATTTGAGCATATGTGAACAAAAGAGAAAATTAACAACATATCTACGAAGCTAATGAAATAGATAGATAAATCAAAATAACTTCCTCTTCACATCAAACGATAGTGTTCAACATGAAAACATTTGATTCAGATCAGTCATTAAAAAAAAAGATGAAATTTGCATTCAAAATAGTAGTATTTAAAATACAAATTGATTAAAACCCAGTCTCCTACTTTGTTCCTTGATTTGATCTCCAACAATCTTTCTCAAATCATAAGCCTCACCATTAAAAGAAAGAGTTGCAATAGTGCAATCTTTGCTCCCATTGCAAAGTATAGAATTGAACAAGGTAAATCCCAATATCTCATATCTAAGTTTTCTCCCCTCATCTGCAGCTAAAAATTCCTTAGAATAGTGCTTTAGAATTCCTTAGGTGTGGGGCAAAGAACCTCCTATAACATTATCTAAAAGACATGTTTATAATTACAAATGAAAATCAAAATGAGAAAACTGTTTGAGAGGGGAGCAGGAAGCAGTGAGGTTGGAACCAGGGTTTACAGTCGGTAGTTGGCGTTGAACTCCATGGCAGGGCGCAAAGGGGGGAGCTCCACTCCCTCCTACAAGAAGGCTATAGCTAGCCGAGGTAAGAATCCAATAGAAGAGCATATAAGTGTTGCTAAAGTAGGGAAAGAAAGCATGGAAGAAGAGTAAGAAGGAAATACTACAAAGAAGAATAATAGCACAAAATACAAGGAGGAAGACGACAAGGAATAGGGGGTAAAAACCAAGGCAAAAAAGGGTCCATGTAAACCCAAAACCGAAGTCAGACCCATAGTGGTTCTAAATGATCCTGCTCTGCAGGCACACAGGGACCACATGTGAACCTATGCTATTATTTGTAAATTCATGGGACTATGGCCCACTGAAAAAACATTACAGACATGGATTAAATATCATTGGAAACCAAAAGGAAGCATTGACCTACATCTTGGGTCCAAGGGATTCTTTATTGTGGTCTTCACGAATATTGAGGACAAGGATAGAGTGTTTGAAGGGGGGCCCTACTTCTTTGTGGCAGTTGGCCTCTATATGAGACCATGGATGATGAACTTTGTCCTGGAGCAGGAAACAGTTACCTCGGTTCTGGTTTGGGTAAGGTTTTACTCCCTTCCACTTGATTATTGGCAAACAGAGTCGTTAACAGCCATAGGAAATAGATTAGGACGTTTTGTCAAAACCTCTGAAGCCACCAGAAGAGGAAAATACACCTCCTTTGCATGAATTTGTGTGGAAATGGATCTCTCTGGAGCCCTACCTAACGAGGCTATTTTGGAGGTTTTTTATGAAGAATGGGTTCAAACAGTTGATTATGAACATATTCCTTTTAGATGTCGCAGATTCCATGAGCATGGACACCTTTTCAGGGATTGCCCTCTCAGTAAAATAGAGAATCAGAGCAAAGCGACCACCATGAAAGATACTGAAAACTTTCATAAAGTGAGTCATAAAGGAAAAGGGGGCAAAAGAGGACTTAAGCAACATCAAGCAAAAGGGCCTTAGGTCAGTCTCAACAGGTACCAAGTGCTCGAAGAAGAAGAAGAAACAAAAAAAGCAGATCAGAGAATGGAGGGAAGTCTAGAGGAGAAGGAGAAAGAGGAAGATAAAGAGCAAACAAAGGATAATAACAAACAGAAAGAAGTTTTGATAAGCGATGTTGTACTGGATATGGACCAGGAAATGACCCAGAGCGAGATGGAAATGGAGGACCATGAGCTACAAGAGATTCTTGAGAGAGAAAACCTAGATTTGGAAGGGTTCTTGAAACAAGGAACCATGGGAGGGATTGACTCGTTACCTCAAGAGGAGTTCACTAGAGTACAGCAGCTGTACTTATGGAAAACCCAGACTTCAGGGATGGACAGGAAAAGTAATACTGCTAGACAGGGTGGCGAAGGAGTGAAAACTTTGAAAAACACACTAGGACTAGCACCTAGATGCCCCGGAAAGAAAAGAGGTAGAGAAAAGGAGAATGATGTGTTGATGGAATGTGGAAAGTTAATGATAGACTCAGGTAAGATGAAAGACCTAACCAGTTATTCCTTCACAAATCTTTAATGATGAGGTTCACTTCTTGGAATATAAGAGGTCTTCGTAGTAAAAGGAAGCAAATATTAATTAGTAACAGAATGAAACAAGAAGCTCCGGATATGATTTTTATCCAGGAAACTAAATGTTCCATTCAAAAAATAAGAGAAATATACAATAAATGGCTCAGTCGTTTTGAGTTTTTAGACGTCAATGCAGAAAACTCAGCAGGTGGAATCCTTACTCTTTGGAACCCTCAAAAAATAGGTATAATAGATGCTGAGGCTTCCAGAAATTACTTATCAGTGGTTATTCAACCTGTGGGGGATAGGGAGATCTATCTAGTCACAAACGTTTATGGCCCTCAGAGAATGGATGATAAAATCAAGTTTATAGATTCCTTGGTGGATCTCAGAGCTCGATTTGTAGATATACCCTGGATTTTGGGTGGTGATTTCAACATGATTAAATCACTATTGGAAAAAAAAGGGGGTACCAGAACCCTAAACAAAGACTCCTTAGCCTTTCAAACCTTTATAGATTCTATGAAGCTTGTTGATATTGTTTCCAGTAATGGTCTCTTTACTTCAAACAATAAAAGACGAGGAGAGTCTCTAGTTGCATCGAAGTTAGACAGATTCATCGCCTCAGAGGACCTTGTGCTTGATAATAAGGAAATGGCAATGAGTATTCTCCCCTTTGGAGGATCAGATCACTGGTCGGTCCAACTGGAGATCAAAGCCATAGGCACCCCCAGGAATAGACCTTTCAGATTTGAAAATATCTGGCTATCTCATCCATATTTCATCAACAACATTTCATGTTGGTGGTCTGAAGATTTAAACATTCAGGGTACAAGTATGTTCCTTCTTCACAAAACATTAAAACATATCAAATGCAGGCTAAAATATTGGAACAAGAACGAATTTGGCAATATTTTTGAAGGAAAAAAAGCTGTTGAAAATAAATTGCAGGATCTAAATCAAACCCTTATCACGGATGGCTTTGACAAAGTCAGAAATGAACAGGCCACCAAACTTTAGCAAGAATGGGAGAACTTTTGTAAACAAGAAGAAATATTTTGGAGACAAAAATCTAGAGTGCAATGGCTAAAAGAAGGGGAGCGAAACACTAGATTCTTCCACAGGTCCACCTTGGCAAATAGAGCACATAATAGAATATCTTCGATCAAGGATGAGGGCGGGCAACTCCTCAGTTCCCATGAAGACATAGAAACTGTGTTAGTCCAGCACTTTAGTGGGATAGCTAAGGAAACCATTTTGGACAGAGAGTATTTCATCAAGGACTTAACAAGACATATACCAAGACTTGTGTCCAGAGAGGATAACTTTAACCTCAATAGGCCAGTGACTGAAGAAGAGATCAGTGAGGTCCTCAAGGAAATGCAGAATGGTAAAGCGCCAGGCCCTGATGGCTTCAATGTTGATTTCTTCAAAGCTTGCTGGAATATTGTTAAACAGGATATTCTGAATGTAGTAGAAGATTCTAGGAGGAACAAAACTATTCTGAAAGCACTCAATACCTCTTTTATCTCTCTGATCCCTAAACAGGATAATGCCCTTACTCTAGATAAGTTTAGACCCATTGCATTATGCAATGTGGTTTACAAGATAATATCCAAGGTGGTGGTCAACAGACTCAAACAACACATATTTCATTATATTTGGAATTAAATAGTGGATCTAGAATTTCAAAATAACTAAAAAACTCAATTCTATTGATGTCCATGTAATAAAATTCTTCCAAAGTTAATGAAATATGTGTTAAACCTGTTTTGCCCACTCTTGTATCTGGGGAAGAATCTGGTTATGTGGAAGGCAGGCAAATTCTCAACAATATCATTCAAGCACAGGAGGTGGTGCACTCACTGACTAGCAACAGGAAGGCTAGAATGATCATACAACTAGACCTAGCCAAAGCTTATGACAAGTTGAACTGGACCTATATTAGGAGGGTTCTGATTTCCTTTGGGTTTGATCATAACTGGGTTAGATGGGTCATGGCCCTGGTAACTTCTCCCAGTTTTTCCATTTTAGTAAATGGTTCTCCCTCCAAGACTTTTGTTCCTTCAAGAGGCCTCAGGCAGGGTGATCCACTCTCTCCCTTTCTCTTCATTCTCATGATGGAGGGACTGGGCCGGTCCATCAAGCAGGCAAAGGCAGATGGAAAAATCAAGGGTCTCCAACTTTCTGAGAATGGACAGTCCTTAACTCATCAACAATTTGTGGATGACACCATGCTGCAAGGTATCCCTACGGTCAAAGAGGCTCTAGCTTACAAACAATTGCTAAGTAACTTTGCCATGGCTTCAGGTATGGAGGTTAATCTTTCCAAATCCAAGATTTTTTTCTTCAATACCAATATTGCTATTCAAAGGAACATTTCCAGAATTTTGGGCTTTCAAAGGGATTTCCTTCCTTCTAAATATTTGGGTGTTCCTCTAACTGCTAAACCACTGCATAAGAGTATCTGGGAGCCAGTGATCAACAAGATGCAAGATAAAATTAGAAATTGGACCATCAGATCTTTAAACTTGGTTGGTAGATTGGTGCTTACGAAGGCTATTCTTCAATCTGTCCCAGTTTTCATGCATTCAGCTCTCCCTGCGCCTAAAGGAGTGTTGCAACATTTCAGATCCATTCAAAGAGATTTCCCATGGGGTAAGGGGGAGACTAGAAAGAAATTGGCCTTGGTTGCCTGGGAAAATATTTGCAAACCTAAAATTCATGAAGTTCTTGGTTTGGATGATCCAGAGATTCTAAGCAGGGCTCTAGGCGCTAAACTTTGGTGGCATTGGGTTAAAGAACCAAAGGCTGAGTGGGCTAGTATTTAGAAAGAGAAATATGCCAGTTCTTGGCAAATTAATGATCATATAAGGATGTTTGGAAGTATAAAGGGCTCATACATCTAGAATAAGGCATGGGAGAATAGAGGCTTAGTCCAAAAGAATAGCTTCTGGGAAATCAGAGAGGGAGATCTGGCACTTTTCTGGGAAGACAGATGGCAACAAGAACCGATACTGTTAAAAGAGGATTTTAAGGACCTCAAGATAGAGACAGATATCTTGGGGATATCTAAGGTTAAAGATTTTTGGGATCAAACCAATATTGCAGGAAAATGGAGAAACTGGAGGAACATAATCCACAGGGAAGACAGCCCTTTGAAAGCTAAAGGAGAAGCTCTTATGAAAATGTTGGAACAAAGGAAGATTCTTGTACTTGGGGGGCATGATCAGTTAAGATGGGGCAACAATAATGAGGGCATCTTTAATCTTAAGGAGGCAAAACACATCCTCCTTGAGCTGGATTCTCTTGCTCCAGATAGAATTTGGCAAAATCTATGGAGGCATCAGGGTTGGATGAAGATTAAACTCTTCATGTGGTTGGTTTACCATGGGAAAATTCTGACTTGGGACAACATTCAGAAAAGAGGGGTGATGGGGCCTTCCAGGTGCCAGCTCTGTGAGGCCCAAGAGGAAACTATGGAACACCTCCTCAACAATTACATCTTCACCTCTAGATTGTGGGATTCTTTTGCTACCATATTCCAGGAGACCGACAGGGATAGAGGGAGTATTATCAATACCCTAAACAATTGGAGGAAAAAATTTTCTGATTCTGAAATTCTATGCTCAGCTTGGGCTCTCACACCTAGCTTCATCATTTGGAACGTTTGGAAAGAAAGGAACCATAGGATCTTTAAAAATGAGAAGAAACCTTTCCATTGTCTTTTTGAGTAGACATTAAGACAACTTAGGGAGACGGTTAGTACAACTATGAGAAATCCCCCTAAGAATCCTCCCTTTGATGCTGATATGAGAATTCTCAAACAGTTGGGCATGTAGGGGCTTATTCCTCAGGGCCTGGTCAGACAGGTTAGGATGAGAGAAACTGAGCAGGACTTTTGGCATCCTCCCCCTCTGGGTTTTCTGAAGTATAACATTGATGGGGCCTCTAAAGGCAACCCAAGTATGGCTGGCTTTGGAGGAGTGTTAAGGAACGATTCAGGTTCAATCATTTCCCTCTTCCATTGTCATTTAGGCAGAGCCACCAACAACATGGCATAACTTATGGCTATGGAGCAATGCTTAGAACTCCTAGAGAAGGAAAATCGAGAAAATTTGATTATCGAAGTTGAATCTAAGCTAATCATTAACTTAGTCAAAAGAATCAGCTGGGTCACAGGGCCGGAGAAGATCTCAAAACATTGCAGGTTGATCCAAGTCTTTCAACGGATCCAACTCCACCTCATGCGCCTTCATACAGTAAGTTTTAACCATGTTCGTAGGAAGGCTAATAAACTGGTAGATTTATTGGCTAACCAAGGAGTGAATTGTACCAGCAGCAAAGTTGTGATGGGTTGGTAGGGGTTGTCTCAAAACAGACTAAAGGAGCAGTGTGGCTGCCAAGTAGAAGAAGACATAATGTTGTATCACAACAAAGCCACGAAGGTTGTGGCCATATAGTTTGGTTTCGGTTTGTTATGTTGTGTTTTCCTTTTCTTACTCCTCTGTGGTTACTCGGCAGATTTTGCTGCTTGAGCAGCTGGTCGGATGGTGGGGATGGTAATTGTCAGGGGTCCATGAGCAGGTGCAGAGGGGTTGGAGTGAGAAACCGAATTCCGGGTGCTCATGGTGGTCGGGATTTTCTTGTCTTTCTTCACGGGAATGTAATTACGCCCGCAAAGTGGTTTTCTGGTTTTCGGGCGACTTCCAAGTAGAAAGTGGTTTTCATGTTTTGGGAGTGATCCCACTCAAGTTGCTACACGTGGCGGTGGGGTGTGTACGATTACCACCCTCATCGCGTGCTAACCTGCAGTGCTTTAGGCCTACGCAAATGATCTTGGGCGTCGGATTAGGCATGGTGGTTCGACGACCAGGATTCATCGTGCTTGTCAGTGGGACCATGTGGTTAGGCAATGGGCTTTTTGGCAATGCGATATCCTCATCCGTCGTTGGATCAAACTTGGGAATCTACGGTCAGGATCCTTTGTGCATGTCAGTGTGTCCATACGGTGAACCGTCGGGCTCCTTCCACCATTTGATCATTGGGATTAACATTTTTCTTTAGTTTGTGGTGGGCTGGTTGGCTGGCCTTTGCACGGTCGGTCACTTTTGGGTTTTTCTGTTTTGTTTGGGAGGGTTCTGGGTTTTCACCCTTACTTGATGCCCTTGGTAGTTGGGTGATAGTTTTTTCCCGGGCCCTGGATCCATTGGGTTGGTTGTATTATATGTAAGTTATTCTCTGTTTCAATGATAATGAAGGTACGACTCTTGCTTTAGCAAAAAAAAGAGAAAACTGTTTGAGAATAAATTTGCTCCAACAAATTAATTGGCCAAAATTAGTTTTCCTCTCTTGCTGGAGCAATTCCATTGATCCAAAACTTCTCTTCCTCATCTCATAAATTGTTCTCCTACCAAAAGCCAATCAAAAGTAAATTAAATTGCAAATCAAAATCAAAATTACTAAATCTAGGAAAACCAACATCTCCAATCAAAACTCAACTTAATAAATAAATAAAAATAAATATGATTTTCCCATTGATCCTTTTAAATATCTTATGGTCAAAGAGAATAGAATCAAATGGATCTGCAATCAACAAAGTCTTTGGGCAAATGAAAATGAAAAAACTAAACTCAGAAAAATAGTTTTGGTTACAAATTTCGAGCTTAATTTTCTGTTAAATTTTAGACTCAGTTAATGACCGAACATTAGAGAACTTTTGAGCTATAAAATGGGCCTCCTAAGAAAAATGTACAACCGAAATAAAATCTATAAAAACCAATAGGATTCAAGATGATGATGTCAACCATGGGGGATGATTTACCATTTTTTGGGGAAAAAAGTAAAAAGATTAAAAAATAATAAAATAATAAAAGTTATTTTTCAACTTATCTCCCTAAGATTTTACTCAAATTTCAAGTGAGAGTACTCATTGGATGCAAAATACAATTCCGCATCCAAGGAGTACCCATGTTTCATACTTTCAATGGACCATACTACATGGAAAAATAAGAAATACATGAAAAATCGTGATTGCAAACACATTTTCCATGTATTTCTCATTTTTCTTGTACCAGGGTCCATCGAAAGTATGCAACATGGGTAATTCCTAGATGAGGAATCAAATTATGCATCCAATGAGTGTTTCCTCTTGAAATTTGAGTAAACCCATAGGGACATAAGTTGAAAATACGAGTTGAAAGAATAGTTTTTCTTTATTACTTCCACTATTATTTTATAATTTCCTTAGGAGGCCCACTTTAGACCTCAAAATTCCCCTAATGTTTGTTCATTCAACCACTTCAGAGATATTTCCATGAATTTATTTATCTAACGAGCCATCCTGGGCCTCATTTGGCTGAGTAAAACTCAACTTATGAGCTTCCAAAGTTGAAGTGTCAAAACTGTCAAAGTGCTGGAAAAATCCGCCCCTAGGCAAAAATTGGACATTTTTAATTAAAAATATAATCCTATTTAACTTCACAGTGATTAATTAATTATAATTATGAAATTAATTAATTATATACAAATTAATAAAAAAATTAAATTAATTTACAAACTAATTACAATTATAATTATAATTAATTAAATTAATTAAAATGAAAATTAATTTTTAAATTATAATAAATTAATTAATAATTAAAATCACCTGAGACACATGTCAAGTGGCTATTTTTCCATGACTATGGACCTAAGTGGCTTTGGGAACTCATAAGAGTCTTGTTGTAATATGAGAGGGGGGATTTTATTAAAAATGAAGAGGAGGCCTTTATTAAAAACATACTTCAAAGAATTGTTTTAAGTTAGTATCAGAGTATTGGGGAGTTAGAATATTAGAGGTTTCTTTTAAGGAACTCCAATATTCTAAAGTCTCGATACTCCGATTTGCCACCTTTTATAATAAATTAATATATCACCGTCTCATAATAAGTCCACAAAGTGTTTGTAGTATCAGATATTTTAAACATCGGATATTAGAGATTTGAAGGATCTCGAGAGTTTTTAATTGAAATGAAAGTTCTGATATAAGACAAGTTCTGATATAACATGGCAAGGGAACGTCAGAGGAGCCCGAAATCAAGGAGAGGATGGGAGCCATAAGGAGTGGAGAGATAAGGAGGTGAGGTGAAGTGAGCCTACGTGGAATGGGTCCCTTCCATCATAAACTACAACCACTTGTATAAAAGTCCTGATATAATAAACTACAACCACTCTTCAATTTTGAGATTTTGGATCTCGTGGTTTCTTTTAAATTGAGATTTAAAATCTGAAAACACCATAATTTTAATTGTTCTACAATTTGGCTATGGCGGTTTTGTAAGACCGTTAGAAAAAATGAATTAATTAGTAAAAATTAACTAAAAATCAATATTTATAATAATTTACAAAAAATAAAACAACATACATTTTTTAGCATTGGTGGTAAAAAATTATCGAACTTCAGGTGAGTGTCATTTCCAAACCATGCATCCAAATGAGATGAAACGAGAACTAATGGAAAGCTTGCGAAAATTCGAATGTAATGAATCAGTCAAAAGAAGAACATGAAGAAAATAAAAAATTGGCAAAATTGTAGGACATTTAACCAAGAGAAAATATTAAAATGCAATTAAGCCAAAATTTATGTAAATGGTCCTCATTATTTGAAACAAATAAGTAAAAAATGGGGGGGTTGAGTTTTCATCTCAACACCGGGATCCATGTCATCTCTTTCTTGAATGGTGTGCTTAGAAAATAGGCCCACACTTCCAATTATGAGCTAATATCCTTTTATAAGGAGAAGGCCCCACTTCCACCACTCAACTCTATTAAGTCCGCTAACCTCGGAAGCCTGTAACATTTTAAAATTTATATCTACGAAAACATACAGGAATCTGGGTATCTATGTTGCACTTCACCCTAGCATGTGCATGACCCACATTCTTGATTATTTCATGTTTTCGCCTTGTTTTACAACATGTGCCCCCTCTTTGTTTTGAAGCCCCACCTACACAGAATCTCGTAACATTTTTTAAAATTATAATTAATAATACTTATGGGCATCTGAGCTCTTGGGATCTCCTCTCTCCTATCAAGTCATCCATTTTCCCCAGATATTTATTTCACTTCATTATGGAATTTTCCCCTCTGGGATATTACTTCACTTATGTTCGTCTATTTCCTGAATACCTGGAACCCTAGAAAATTTAGTAAATTTTTATTGTAAATCCTTATGGGATTTATACACCTGGGTTATTCCATGGGATCCTTGACATGCCCACCCCCCGGTCTTTTCAGTTTATAGTTAAATTAATGCTTTCATTGATTGTCTATGCTAGCACATTTATGGTTAGGAATTAGTTTATTTAATGAGTTTAAACCGATATTCTAATATTCCATTATATTGTTTTTTGTAATATCTCTACTCTATTAATATTTCTTCTCTTTCTACAGGAAAGCTTCGATTCCTCTCACCAATAATAAATGAAGAAGTCTATGGCAAAGAATAAGGCACCCGTACAATGTTCTACTGGTCCATTCAAAGAAATAATAGATGAAATGTTACTAGGTGCAAGGTTGTTCTCGGATACAGTGTGTACCAGAGATTCAGGATATTCCCCAAACATCTACAAATAATTTTAAGATGAAGAGCCCTCGGTGATAGTGAGGACAATTGTAGTTTTTGATGAAACACCAAATTTAGAGGCAACCCCTCGCGATACACCAAATTTCTTCTTGCACAAAATTGGAGCGATGCCATAGCTTCTTTCATATAAAAATATGGTCATATGGGTTGAAGAAAATGTGAATATTACCAAGAAAATTTTTCATATGCAGAAAGGCACAATAATTGACTCATTCTCAAAAAAAAATCTTCATGCCATGTACCATTTACCAGAGCCACAATGCATTCACAACCAACAGTATGTGCAGGACTTCATAAAGAAGCATGGGAACCAAATAACTATATAAGAGAGTGGAGGAAGGAATCAAATAAACCCAAAGTAGAGAAGGATGGTAAGTACTCGATAGATTCAATTTCTTCACCTTTCAGCTAGATTGTTGTGATGCTTTGTATATTTCATGCCTATCCCAATGTGTCTAAATTTCCTGATAGTTAGGTTTCGTTAATTAATTATGCTTTTGAGGGTTATATTTTCAATTGGGAAACTATATTATCCAATAACCTATCCAAGCACATTTTTCCTTCCGAACCTCTCGCAATGTGTCTGAGAATAAAATACCCCAATTTTACATGTTAGCCTACATTATGAATTGTTTGTGCTTTTCTCTTGATTTCCCAACGATGGGATGGAAATGGACCCCCTACGATCCCTTTCCAATTCGTAATTATCATAATATACTCTTGGAGTCAAATTATTTCTACCATTTTTATCAAATTTTCCATCGGTTCATCATCCTTATCTATCAAATCATATTTGAAACCAAGCCTCCCACAATCTCCCTAGAATCCATGGAAAACATTAAGAAGCTTGCGAATTGGTTTAGTGAAGAGTTATTTACATATATCATAGTTTTGGGAAACTACATGGAACCCCATGTCTTGCCTCTCTACATTCTCGCCAAGATTTTGTGTAGGGAAGTGGCTTACTAGACAATAGGCCGTGGGATTACCAAGTCATTGAAAGACAACAACGCAAAAGTTTGGCCTCAATTTCCTCTACCTTTTGGTATTTTATCTCTGGCCAACTATGGTCAAGATGAGAAAGAGATATGACCCATTGTGATCTAGGTGGATATTGGTGGCCACCCACCTATTCCACCTGGACCTCTAGCTAGTTTCGTCAGTTTCCTTGATTATAACACAATTTGTTATTTGAGGAATTTTTCAGGTCATGAACTTTCGAAGCCATTTTGACACCATAAATGACATTTTTTTGAGGTCCATAGTAGGGTAGTAGTCATAGGGAAGGGTCTTCTTTCTAGAAATATTGTATTACTTGGAGAGACATTTATAGCATGGTATCGTACACACCAAATGGATATCATATGACCAAGTTATGACCCTAGGAAGTTGGCTATCCAACTAACCCCAACTTGGCCCTTAGACTCTTAATGTTCCATCTCCTAGGGTTAGGGTTGTGGTTTTTTAGCATTTTCCATTTGTTGTTCAATAATAGAAAGTGTCTTAAGCCTCATTATAACACTATTTAGAAGGCATGTAGCCTCCACATCTCTTCCCAAAGGTAAGCTCCCATCGCATGAACTAGTTTATTTCTGTTCTTCATGTAAATAGTTTTCAGTACTTCTTTATTAATGAAATCAAGTTTTGCTTTTTCTGTATCTGTATGTTTCTGTTCACATATGTATTTCATTTCTTTCCTTCATAAATATGGATTGGTGGTATGAGAGCGACTTTCTCTTTCTTTGTTTTTCTATGCATGTCCCCAAAGAGGTTGTGGTATAAGGAGTTAGGGATTGAACTAGTTGAACCTTTGTAAGACCGACCTCACCAACCCCAACGATGTCCCATGGTGGAAGAAAATAAATATGACGAAGTAGGATATGTTTCAAAATATTGCTCAAAAAATCCATTCACTGACAAAGGAATACAATGATGGACAACTTTGCCTAGATCATTCAGTGGATACTGATGAGGCTCATCAACAGGTATATCATAACGGTCACAATGCCATCCTACAACTTATTAAATTATATATTTTTGCACATTTATCTACAAATTTTGTTATATTTTGCTTAGTGTGAGGGGTAAAATATGTGTTGCCATGTCATGTGGTCTAATTTGTGTTAAATGCAAGAATTGGAGCAATTTTGAGATAATTTGAGTGTAGGAGCTCAAAGTAAAGAACAAGGATAATTTCTAGGAGGTTCTCCACCTTCTTAACTCCTTAAATCAGAAAAATATCATCACTCTATCTCTCATCAACTTGAGGCCATTGACATCCAAGCAAGCGAAGGTCATTGGCAGCCAACCTAGTGTAAGTCAAGGAAGATCTAGATCCACCTATTCTTGAGTTAGGGAGATAAAAATCCCCATTTTCTAGGGAGTTGTTGGTATAAATAAACATGCTAAGGAACTCATTAGGATTCGATGTTTTATTCTAGCTAAGAGGCCATTGAGATGAAGTACTTGTGACTATTATTTTGATGATGTATTTGACATTTCTAGAGTGATAATGAGAAGTTTTATCTTGATCCATCACTGAGTTAGTTTAGAGGGTTGAAGCTCTTGGGTTTGGACCCAACCAGAGTAGCCTAGGTCCCTCTTGTGTATTTCTATTTCTCTTAGCCTAGAATGTTGATTAGTTGTTGCAGTTCAGTAGAGTTTATTTATATTTCTTTTAGCCTATAATGTTGATTAGTTGTTGCAGTTCAGTAGAGTATAATTCCTCAAAAATTTGTGACTGTGATCCCTATCTCACCTCTCCCATGGGAGCATGATTAGAGGACTCCACCATCACAACCCAAAAAAAGTGTGTGATTTCTTCTAAAATTTTACATTTGGTATCTTGCTTCACATTTGATTGTTGTAGCTTAGAAGGTAGTTCATCGCATAGATCAAGTTCTTAGCATTAGTTAGATAGTTTGTTTATGATTTCTTGGAAAGGTTTACATTTGGTATCTTGCTTCACATATTATTTCTATAGCTTAGGAAGTATTTCATTGCATAGATCAAGTTCTTAGCATTAGTTAGATAGTTTGCAAATTCAATTCATCTTTTCCACCATTAACTGTAATATTTTGAAAATGAAAAGAGGAACAGGTGCATGTGATGTCGCAGGGCTGTTGGATATTCAGGAAATGAATATTTGCAGCAACTCCACCTAGGAAAATGTCAGCCATGTTCTTGATCTCTATTTTGTTGGTCACCGTAAGCAGCCCTCTTAGCCCAAATACGACCTTCATGAAGTGTTGGGCTTCGATAGGGGTGTTGGTCACCTTAACTAAATTTCCCACAACCTTCATTTAGCTTTCCATCACTTCATTCCATCATCCTTACCATCCAAACCCTCTCAGCCAAATTCTTATAGCATTTGAGGACTTCTTGTAGAAACATCCTATAGCACACTTGTAGTAGCAAGTTTTGACCTGCAATGATAGAATAACTTAGTTTTTGAGTAGGTTGACCCCTCAGCTTAGATTCCATGACCAGAAGTACCACCTAGGCCATTCCCTTCATTCCTTTTTCTTTCCTGCAAGAGTAAATAACATTAATTATTTTCCAAATTTGGCAATTAGGACCTTACTTAATTTTCAAGTGTGAATTAGATAAATAATGTATGCATTCTTTATTTGTGAATTAGTAGGATGATCTTTTATTTTCAAGTAAACTTGATAGCTAGATGATTGATTGAAAATTAGAGTAGTTTCCTTTCTGAAGTTAGCATAATTCTTGTGTTTCTCATGAATGGAATCATTATCATTTACAAGTTGACATCATTTACAAGTTAGAGTTGAAAAGAATTTACTTTCTCTGCACTAGGACTAGATTTTACATTCTGCTTTCAATAGTTAATCTCCTTCAAGTCCAGTAGAGGAATGGTCTTGGAGCCCTAATGATAAAGTGGCCTATTTGAGGGTGGCATGAGTAGAATTCATCTACTGTGTATATAGCACTGTCACCTCAAAGTTTATATGAACTCCGGGTTGATAAGTAAAGTTGAAGAGTCTCTAGAAGTTGCATCACTCTTGGTGTGATACCAGAGCTCACCAAATATGCACTGGTAATGCATCTTCATCTAACAGTCACTTTGGAGGTGCTTCCCCCTTTAAGGTATAAGTAAACGTTGATATCCATATATTCGAAGGTCCAATATATATAGGTGATGTAGATAAATAGTCTAATTTGTTGTAAGGTTACTTTTTAGTCTATAGTTTCTCTGATAGGGAAAAGGTTACTTTTTCACTACTTAAGGTTGCTCCCCATGTCAAGGAAGAGTGGGAAATTGACTATGAGAAAAGTGTTGAGGAAAAGTACATACAATGAACTACCCTGTGGCAAAAAAGGGATCAAGAGATGGATGAGATGATGAATCTTTTCCATACTCTAAACACAATGTTGGGTATCAAATATTCTGAGAAACATTAGGTACTCAAGTACCACGGTTGTTTGTAAAAATACATTCAAGAGGAAATGGAGGTCCTAGACATCTCATTGCTTTGTGAAACATATAGATATGCTACCAATATTGAGTAGAAACTCAAGGCGAAGAAGCAAGACTTTGGATTTGGGAACTTGAAGCAGAACATAGGTACCCCCAAGACACAGAGAAATGAGAAAATCTAGGCCATGACCCCCTAGGACAACTCCTCAAAGACGTAAGCCAAGAATAATGCAAAGGAGAAAAGGGAATTGACAAGTGGTGTGATTTCCATCAAAATCCCACTCACAATAGGAACAAATGTTGTACAAAGAAGACACTGATGGCTGAGAAAAAAGACTCAGAGATGGATGCATGCTTTGATTCTAAGTTGGAACCTGATAAGGGAACCAACAAGGGAAAGAAAATCATTGATGTAGAACCCACTACGATGGTAGCCACCACGAAGCTCGAAAAGGCAGAACTTCAGGATCCAGAGGGAGAGTGCCTCTTCCACTCACAGATGTGGTTAAAGGGTTTGCTGGTGAAATTCATCATTGACAGTGGGAGCCATAAGAATGTGATCCCAGTCAAGGTCATTAAGAGATTGAAGTTGCCATCAATGCCACACCCACATCTATACACCATGAGTGGTTCCACCAAGGGCGAGATCTCCATGTTATCCAGCAGTGTCGCCTGCCCTATAACATCAAGCCCTTTGTAGATGAGGTATTATGTAACATTTCTCCTATGGAAGTTTGTGATGTTTTATTAGGTAAACCATACCTATGGAATCATCATGTTGTATATGAATCCAAACCTTGTTCTATTATTATTACTTTGGGTCACAAATTGTACGGGATACGAGAGGTAGCTCTGCCTACCACCTTTTCTTTGAGCTCTGCTAAACAATGTAGTAAGATCATTTCCTAGACCGAGAAATTTTTAGCCACATCCATAACCTCAAAGCAGGGCTCCTCGGCATGGCAACAACATATGGACAAGGTTGTGGAGGAGTACAGGGTCATATTCACCTCACTAATAGGGGTACCCCTACACTGTAAGGACAAGCACTCCATCGATCTGACCTCGGGCGTTCGACTACCAAATGGACCAATTTACCCATACTATGTTCTTGATAACGATGAAATCAAGAGGAAGATTCAGGAGCTATTACGAAAAGAGCACATCAGCCCAAGTTCATCACCCTATGGGACACCGATCATGTTGGTACAGAAGAAGGATGGAACCTGGAGGCTTTGTATTGACTATCGTACATTGAATGAGATCACTGTCTAGATTAGGTATCTAATCCCATAGATTGATGACCTTCTGGACCAGCTAAAGGGGGGCAAACATTTCAGCGAGATTGACCTGAAGTTCGGTTATCACCAAGTACCAATCGAACCCTCTGATGTGTGGAATACTGCCTTCAAATCTTACGACAACATTTTCGAATGGCTGGTCATGCCTTTTGGTTTAATAAATGTCCCAAAAACCTTCGTTAGGTTGATGGATGACATATTTCAGCCCTTCACCAACTCGTCTGTGGTAGTGTATTTATATGACATCCTCGTCTTTAGACAGAGTGGGGAAGAGTGCCTACACCATATTCGATAGGTCCTCCAAACCCTGTGACAACAAAAATTATGTGCCAATCTGGAGAAATGCACTTTTGGTATGACCCAGGTTCAATATATAGGGTACATCATTGATGAGCATGGTGTGCATGTGGATTTGTCCAAGATACAAGCTATTTGGGATTAGCTAGCCCCAACCACTCTAATAGAGCTCTGCATCTTTCTCAGTCTTGCCAATTTCTATCGCAGGTTCATGTTGGGGTTCTCTCATATCACTTGGCCTTTGCGTCAAGTCACAAAGGGCAGAGTGAAAGAAAATTTCTTTTGGTCTGAATCCCAACTGAAGGTGTTTTCCAAGTTGAAGCATCACCTCTGCTCTACACCGTTATGCACATAACAAGACCTGCAACAACCACTTGAAATAGAGACACATGCCTCCAACTATGATATTGGTGCAATTCTTACCTGGTATGGGCATTCGATGGAATATCACAATGAGACATTTTTAGATACAATCTAAAAGTATCCCACCTATGATAAAAAAAAATTATTCCATTATGCAAGCATGCTGACAATGGAAGCATTACATTTTGAGGAAGGAAACAATCATCCACACAGACCACTCACCCCTGTAGTTCATACAAACACAAGTAAAGTTACAGAATGATCTCCATAAGAAATGGTCCACATATTTGCAATAGTTCCATTTGAAAATTAAGTATACGAAGGGAAGCACCAATAATTTTACAGACTGCCTCATCTGACTGCTGAGGTTTTGGTGTTGACCATTGTTCTTGACTCTTGTGGACATGAGACTTCAGGATGACTACAACTTTTCAAGAGTGCTCCAGAATTGAACACCACATACCAGATACTCCTAGGAGGAAAGAAAGTTCTGAAATTTCATCTATAGGATGCACTATTATGCCACTTGGGTCATATCAGTGTTCCTTCAAGAGAGTGTGCCAAGGTTTTTTGGGAGGCTCATTACAGTACATTTTTGGGTAGAAAAAATCATGGCAGTGTTCCAGAAGTACTTTTATTGGCCAAAAATTTGAAAGGATTTTAGGAAGTACATTAGATCCTTCACTGCCTATGCCATTGCCAAGCCTACAATCAACAATAAAGGCTTGTATACTTCTCTTCCTACTCCTAGTCAGCCTTGGGAATCCATCTCCATTGATTACATGTTGGGCCTACCTTTCACCAAGCATGGCGACAATTGTGTTTCCATGGTCATCGAAAAATTCTCTAAGATGACAATTTTGGTGGATTGCAAGAAGAGTATCACAGCAAAATCCACTGCCAAAATATTACTTGAATGAGTATGGATACACTTTGGGATCGTACAATCCATTATCTCATATTAGGGCAATAGGCGCCTAAGTGCATTCTAGTCAAGCCTTTGGTCATTGTTGGATACCAAGCTCACTATGTACACAACCTTCCAGCCCCAAAGTGATGGCCAAACATAGGTCCTCAATAGGATGATCATGTACAACCTGCACATGTACAACATGAAGAATCCATCCACATGGGATGAAAGCCTCCCCTATTTCTAGCAAAACTACAACAAAGATCTCCACAACTTAACTAGCCATAGCCTCTTTTAGGTGGGGTTGGGATTAGATCCATTATGTCCCATTGATGTTTCCATACCACTTGTAGCTAGAAGATTCGGCCCATGTCCAATCCAAAGTTGACAATGCCACCAAATGCATTGAGCGCATTCAATGCAATTACCAATAGGTCCATGACATATTTGATAGAGAAAATTCTAAGTACAAACAACGTCATGGTCATCGTCAGGTGCCCGCCAAGTTCTAAGTGGGAAACAAAATTTAGTTACATTTACAGAAGGAGAACCTCACTGGGGCCCATTGCAAGCTTCAACCACTCCAATATGGGCCTTAAACCATCACTAAGGCTATAGGAGATAATAATTTTGAGCTCATTATTCTACCATTCCTTGGCATGTGCCCATTATTCAATGTGGACTGGTTGCAGCCATACTTTCGTCCATTGCTCGACACATCAGACATTGCTGAGCAGTTAACACCAAAAGAGCTCAACCCAAGTTGTATCGAATAGGCCATGACTGGTAGAATCATGGACACATACATCAAGAACATTATCTAGTAGAATATCCAACTATATTGAGTTGTCAGAGTAGGTCAACTCCTTCACTAGGGCAAGTGACTCACCAAGGACCAAGTTCAACAAAAATTTCCTCACCTCATGGAGGCTCTACACATAATGGGGACCATTGATTCCTAATGGGGGAGGAGTGATCTAGGTGGATATTTGTGGTCACCTACCTATTCCAACTATAGATCTAGTTGGTTTCATCAATTTCCTTGATTATGTAACAAATTACTATGTTTAGCAATTTTTTAGGTTTTAGATAGAGGAGGAATGACCTGTTGAAGAGTTTTGTGAACCCAACGTTTCGGACTACGAAGTGAGTCCATCATCAGGGGATGCGGCAATAGATAATCTTTGAAATTAATGATGTATCACAGAGCTATGATTATTAATATATATAAGAGGGTTATTAAGGAGTGCAGTGAGAAATTAGGTCGGCTTATTTTTTTTTTATTTTTTTATTTTTTTAAAATTCATTTGTTTATTATTCATTTTTATTATTATTATATATATATTTTTGATGTTATTAATATTATTTTTATTATTTATTTAATATTGTTATTATTATTAATATTATTAATATTATTATTATTATTATTAATTTTTACTTATTATTAATTAATTAATTAATTTGTTATTATTATTATTATTATTATTATTTATTTTGTTATTATTTATTCACTATATTTATTTATTTATTTTTATAATAATATCATTTTATTATTATTTTTATTAGGATATTATTTATTTATTTTCTTATTTATTATTATTATTATTATTATTTTATTATTTATTGATAATTTAATTATATAAAGTTAAATATTTTTTTACTTACTTTATTCATGTGTTTAAACTAATTATTGAATTATTAGTTTATTTATTTGTTTAATATGTTTAATTTATTATTATGTATTTATTTGTTATTATCATAAAATTATTATTTGTTTATTAAATATTATTAATATTATTGTTATTATTATTATTATTATTATTATTATTATTATTATTATTATTATATATTTATTTCAAAAGTTTGGAATATTTAATTACTTTGATTAATTTGATAAATAATAATAATATTTATTATTATTATTTTTATTTTTATTTATTTATTTATTTTATTTTATTATTTATTTATATATTATTATTATTATTATTATTATTATTATTTTATTTTATTTTTATTTAATTTGTATCTTTAAATTATTGATTTCAATTAATTAATTAAACTTATGATAGGTGAGGTAATATTGTGGTATTATCTATAATCCTAGAGGTGATTTTTATTGAAATAATTTTATTATAATAATTAACTAAGAAGTGTTTTTTAATGTTATCAAGATATATGTTATTGATCAAGAACAGAATTTTAAGAATGGTTAGGTCAATGATTTAGGGTTTAAGGAAGATGGTTAATATTAATAATTACTGTTTTTTAATTTTTCTAATAAAGGTTTCCAAGTGCTACTCAGTTTTAATCCATCATCACGATTAACGTTATTTTTCCTTTTTTCTATTTCAATGGCTTCTTTAATTTTTCTTTTGAGACAATTTTCTTCTTTTCTAACAAGTTTGGCCTCCTCCATGCAGATGTAATGAGAGGAAGAATGAACATGCTCAGCTAAGGCAGATTTGGAAATTCTTTCTCTTCTTAAGTCAGCAGTGTGTTCTTTGATTCTAACCTTAAGAGATCTTCCTGTTTCACCTATATATTCTTTGCCGCATGAGCAAGGAATCACATAAACACCTTTCTGAAGGTTAGGGTTTATAGGATCTTTAACAGATTTAAATAATTGTCTGATTGTGTTAGCAGGGGTGAATGCTACACTAATGTTATGTTTATTAAGAACTTTAGAAATTTTATCTGTGGTATCTTTTATGTAAGGAAGGGAGATCGTAGGAATTGATAAGTTTTGATCATTAATATTGTTGTTATTTTTCTTTAGGGATAGGTGCATGGCTTTCTTGATGGTGTTTCTATTATAGCCATTTAGTTCAAACACTTTGTGAAGATGGTTGAGTTCATCGTTTAAATGGTCAGGATCCAATATTCTGACAGCCCTAGTGGTTAAGGTTCTAATGATGCCTATCTTTTGTTTAGGGTGGTGGTGAGAATTTGCATGAAGATATCTTTCTGTATGGGTTTTCTTTCTATAGACTTGGAAACTAAGAGACCCTTTTCTTTTAGTTAAAAGGACATCAAGAAAAGGAAGCTGGTTATTATTTTCAATTTCAATGGTAAATTTTATATGGTCAGAGAGGCTATTTAAGTGATTAAGGAATAAGTCAAGCTTTTCCTTTCCATGACTCCACTTAGCAAATATGTCATCTACAAACCTTTTCCATTCTTCAGGGGTGTATGGAAATGACATGAGAGCCTTCTTCTCAAAGTGCTCCATAAAGATGTTGGCAATTATGGGAGATAGAGGAGAACCCATAGCCACACCATGAGTTTGCTCATAAATTCTGCCTTTGAAACTGAAGTATGAAGATTTCAAGCATAGTTCCAAAAGATC